>CAMAPF010000056.1:1370000-2740000 GCA_945859915.1 Cuscuta epithymum
GTAGCCACAGCATCCTTAATTAATTAAAATTATATATTAAGAAGCCTTTGGCGAAAATCACACTAAAGTTAGGCATAAAATTTGTAATTAATTATACGCAATATGACACAATTTATCCCACAGGAAATTTGTTGTATTTTGTATGATTAATTAGGATAAAATATCGGACTATGGTCATAATTTATCCCACAGGAAATTATGATTCGGAATATAGTTTGATATGTTTATCGGTATGGGTACAAAATTATTTAAGACTCATGCATAAGAATTTAGCCCACAGGCAATTTTTATGGCGGTTGAGTCATCATGGTGCATTATTTACATTGGTAATTCATGCAATTCAGTTATATATGTACCTCAAAACTAACACAAGCTATATATGGACCTTTTCAGCTTCTCAACCCATTACTCATTCCGAATTTTCGTTAGGCCTTGAAATTCCCGAACTAACTGGTGACAACTATAAGGTTTGGAGAGAAAGAGTTCTCCTACACTTAGGTTGCATGGACATTGATTATGCTATTAGGAAGGATGAACCGCCCGCCATTAATGCACAAAGTACTCCGGCTGAAATTGCGCTATATGAGCGATGGGAGAGATCCAATCGGCTCAGCGTAATGTTTATAAAAACTAAAATTTCAGCTGGAATTCGTGGCTCGGTTGATCAGCATAAGAATGTCAATGACTTGCTTAAGGCTATTGATGATCAATTTGTCACTTCGGAAAAGGCCTTAGCAAGTACCTTAATCATGAAATTTTCCTCACTCCGTCTCACAACCGTTAAGGGTGTGCGAGAGCACATCATGAAAATGCGGGACATAGCGGCTCAATTGCAAAATTTGGAGGTAACAATGTCGGAGGCGTTCTTGGTGCACTTCATTCTGAATACCCTTCCTCACCACTATGGGCCATTTAAAATCTCTTATAACACACATAAGGATAAGTGGTCAATTAATGAACTAATGACCATGTGTGTGCAAGAAGAAGAAAGGCTCATAATGGAGTTGGGTGAAAGTGTCATGCTAGCTACAACCTTAGCCAAGAACAAATTTGACAAGTCTCGTACAACCACCTCTAAAGCTAAGGGTAAAGGTAAAATACCACCCAAGGCTGACATTAAGAAGGTACATAAGTGTTATTTATGTAAAAAGAAAGGACACATGAAGAAAGATTGTGCCAAGTTCAAGAAGTGGTTGGAGAATAAAGGTATTTTATCCTCCTTTGTTTGTCATGAATCCAATATGTGTGATGTTAACACTAATTCATGGTGGATTGATTCTGGTTCTACAATCCACGTTGCAAACTCTTTACAGGGTATGCAGAATCTAAGGAAGCCAGTGGGAAGTGAGCAAAGCATCTTATCCGGAAACAAGATGGGCTCACATGTGGAAGCCATTGGAACATGCACCTTAATTTTAAGTAGTGGCTTTGTTTTAACTTTGGAAAAGACTTTTTATGTACCAAGTTTTTCACGAAACTTGATTTCAATTTCAAGACTAGTACCATTCGGTTTTTCCTTCAATTTCAAGAATAAAGTTATTGATTTATTCAATAAATCTACTTTTGTTGGAAAAGGTACTTTGTCTGATGGTCTTTACCGTATTGATTTGCAAAATGATGCCACACTTAATTCATTTCATGTGCATACTGGCTCCAAAAGACCCAGTGTTGACGAGAATTCCTCTATGTTATGGCACCGAAGATTGGGTCACATCTCCATTGAAAGAATTAAGCGATTAGTTAATGATGGGGTACTTAGTACTCTTGATTTTTCTGATTTTGAAACTTGTGTAGATTGCATTAAGGGTAAGCAAACAAACAAGTTTAAAAAGGGTGCCAATAGGAGTTCAAGTATATTGGAAATCATACATACTGATATATGTTGTCCAGAAATGGACATGCCGGGTCAGAAATATTTTATCACCTTTATTGACGATTACTCTCGGTATACCTATGTGTATTTGCTTCAAAATAAGTATGAAGCATTGGATGCCTTCAAGTCTTTTAAGGCTGAAGTTGAGAATCAATGTGGGAAGCGAATACAAATAGTTAGATCCGATAGAGGTGGTGAATATTATGGTAGATACACTGAAAATGGACAAGCACCTAGTGCGTTTGCTAAGTTTCTTCAAGAGCATGGGATTGTTGCCCAATACACCATGCCTGGGTCTCCGGACCAAAATGGTGTTGCGGAAAGGAGAAACCGAACGCTTATTGACATGGTGCGGAGTATGCTTAGCAACTCCAATCTTCCTAAGTTTTTGTGGGCTGAAGCACTAAAGACGGCAACGTATATTTTGAACCGAGTTCCAACCAAGGCTGTCCCTAAAACACCTTTTGAGTTATTCAAAGGTTGGAAACCGAGTTTGAAACATATGCGTATTTGGGGATGCCCGTCTGAAGTGAGAATTTATAACCCACATGAGAAGAAATTGGACCCAAGGACTATTAGTGGTTTCTTTATTGGATACGCACAGTCCTCTAAGGGTTACAAGTTTTATTGTCCATCTCATACGACTAGGATTGTGGAATCAAGAAATGCAAAATTTCTTGAGAATGACGTAGTTAGTGGGAGAGATCGGTTCAGGGATTTAATTCCTGTTCATGATCATATGGAATCCCAACCTTCCACGTCATCACAGAGGTTGATTATTGTACACAGTACCCCTCAAGATCAAATTGGTACTGATCAATCTAATATTCCACAATATGCTGGAAATATTCCAGTGGATCCACCTATTCAGGATAATCAAATTCCTGAGGAGGTTGTTGAACCGGAAGATCCTCATGGAGATGATGGTTTAGCATTAAGAAGATCTACTCGAGTTAGAAAGCCAGCAATTTCTAGCGATTATGAAGTGTATTTGCAAGAAAATGACATTGGAGCCGAAAATGATCTTGAAACGTTTTCACAAGCCATGAGTAGCCCGGAGTCCGATTTATGGCACAAAGCTATGAAGGAAGAAATGGACTCCATGAAGAGTAACAAAGTCTGGGATCTAATAGAGTTGCCTAATGGGGCCAAGGCTGTTGGCTGTAAATGGGTCTATAAGACCAAAAGAGATTCATTAGGCAACATTGATAGATATAAAGCAAGACTTGTTGCTAAAGGCTTTACTCAAATCGAAGGAATTGACTACAAGGAGACATTCTCTCCTGTTTCTAAGAAAGATTCCCTTCGTGTGATTTTAGCTTTAGTTGCACATTTCAATCTTGAATTGCAACAAATGGATGTGAAAACAGCATTTCTTAATGGTGATCTAGAAGAAGAGGTTTACATGAAACAACCTGAAGGTTTTTCTTCTAGTCATGGTGAGCATTTAGTTTGCAAGCTTAATAAATCCATTTACGGTTTAAAACAAGCCTCCCGACAATGGTATCTTAAGTTCGATGGGATAATTTCTTCATTTGGCTTTGTTGAAAGTCCCATGGATCATTGTATATACCAGAAGGTTAGTGGGAGTAACATTTGTTTTCTTGTTTTATATGTGGATGACATTTTGCTCGCAACAAATGATAAGGGGATGCTACATGAAGTGAAACAATTTCTCTTTAAAAACTTTGATATGAAGGATATGGGTGAGACATCTTTTGTCATTGGCATAAAGATTCATAGGGATAGATCTCTTGGTGTTCTGGGTCTATCACAAGAAACCTATATCAACAAAGTTTTAGAGAGGTTTCAGATGAAGGATTGTTCACCAAGTGTTGCTCCCATAGTGAGAGGAGATAAATTCAGTTTGGACCAATGTCCAAAGAATGATTTTGAAAGAAAATCCTTGCATAATATCCCATATGCGTCGGCAGTTGGTTGCTTGGGATATATCCAGGTTTGTACTAGGCCGGATATTTCCTTTGCTGTCGGGATGTTGGGCCGCTACCAGAGTAATCCAGGTCTGGACCACTGGAGAGCTGCTAAGAAGGTCATGAGGTATCTTAAGGGAACAATTGATTACAAGCTTGTGTATAGAAGAACTGACAACTTGGAAGTTGTGGGTTATTCTGACTCGGACTACGCCGGTTGTGTTGATTCAAGGAAATCGACTTCGGGATATATTTTTATCATGGCCGGTGGAGCTGTTTCTTGGAAGAGCGCCAAACAAACTTCGGTCGCTACTTCTACTATGGAGGCCGAGCTCATTTCTTGTTTTGAGGCTACATCGCAAGGTGTATGGCTTAAGAATTTCATTTCTGGGCTTAGAGTTATGGACTCAATATCTAGGCCATTAAAGATTTATTGTGACAACTCTGCTGCGGTCTTCCTATCAAAGAATGACAAAAGTGGGAGTCGAATTAAGCATATCGACACCAAATATTTGTCTATAAGGGAGCGCGTCAAAAATAAGATAGTGGTCATTGAGCACATTAGCACAGAGTTGATGATTGCTGATCCTTTGACTAAAGGCATGCCACCATTCAAATTCAAGGATCATGTGTCGAATATGGGACTTTGTTCCAATTTGTATTAATACATTCAGTTATTTACGAAATTCTTATGCATTAAGACATTTTTCTCATTAAGATGTGCATACTTCATTATGTTGAGAAAAATGTACCATTATTTTTGGACCAGCAATAAACATAAGGTTTATTCATTAAGTTTTGCCATAACTTAAGGGGCAACATACATTGTGATCACTAGTGGTACTACTCAAGCTAAGAGGACGTAACACTATGGTTCATGTCTTTTGTTTCTTAAGGTTATCCATTGCACCAAGTGGGAGAATGTAACATTATTTTGAAATATTTGAATTAATCAAATAATAATGTCCCATAAGTGTGGTGCAATGATGGCGGATATTGTAACGGTTTCTGTTACAAGAGCCACCTTGATGGTAAGTGGCTATATAAGTGCTCCATGGTCCTCCCACTCCTCCTATCACAACATACATTCACATGTATGCTTAGCTCCATAACCGCATAGGCTCTAAGCAATATACACCATCTAGAGTGAGGAGTGAAGTGGGAGACGAAAAGGATTTCCGGTGTTCTTCCACGTTCTTCGACCGTTCATCAACAATATGGCTGGAGGTTAGCGATCCTATTATTTCCGCTGCGTTGTTATGATTTTAGGCTAACAACGTTCTCACTTTCATTTTTTTTGGACGTTTCACTTAAAAGTTCTCCAATCTATTTTATGAAACAATTAACACTTTTAAATAACCATTTAATCATCAATGATTAAAAATAATATATTTACAAATTACAACATCACAGTTTTCACCAATAACCCAGTATAATATATACTCATCAAAATTTTTTCTCAAAATATATTCGAATTAGCATATTTAATTATCGTCAAAATAATCGTGCCATGTTTTCATAGGAACCTTTAAACGAGACGGAGATAGTATATTTTTGGGAATGACTTACAAATAACGGATATGGAATAGCTGATATGGAATATATATCTAATAATACTAAGACATGTGGTGGATGTTATTTGATGGAATAAATATCTAATGATTAATTTTTATTTTAAAGGGAGTAATAATACACTATTACGGAGTACCCGTTTTTTTTACTAGATACGGAGTACTTCTATTTCTTATATACTTCGTACATAGTACTACCGTATATACTGTATTTATGTTCGAACTTGCCAGGTTGGCAATCCGCAGGTTGTTTCTAAGGGCATGTTTGGATGGAGTGTTTGGAAGTGTTAGTAATGGAAGTGTTAGTAAGTGTTAGTAAGGGCTCGGAAGGGAAGGGAAGTGTAAGTGTTAGACATAATTTTACCTTGTTTGGGAGAGTCAAATGAATGAAGTGTTAATAATTTTACCTTGTTAAAGAAAGAATAAAGAAAGAGTAAAGAGAAGAGATGAAAAAACAAACCATCAGACCCGTGGGAAAGACATTCGAAGTGAAATGTCGAAGCATTTTATGTTTTTCGGGCAAATGAGAAGGGTAATAATTGTCCAACACCTCAAAACACTCCAAATCGGGGTGTTAAAAAAATGGACAATTGAGGTGTTGGGAAGGTTATTATTAACACTTCCTAACCATTACTAACACTTCTTAACACTTCTGATTGTTTCTCCCAAACAAGTGTTAGCATCAACACTTACTAACACTTCCATTACTAACACTCCTCAACACTCAATCCAAACAGGCCTTAAGCCGCGGTCAGGTCTCCCGCTCCGCTACCTAAAACCCATTTTCATTTCTGCTTGCGCGCTTCTTCCTTTCTCTAATTCTCTCTCAGAAACAAAACCCACAGACAGATCAAGAAGATTTCGGACCGTTTGTAATCGGACCGTTGGCAATCCGCAGGTTGTTACAACTCCATCACCAAGTCGTCGGTCTCTCCTGCGCTCTCTATATATTCGAACATGACCGTTGCCTCATCTTTAAAACCCCATTTCTCCCTTTCAGACAGAGTGGCCGGCCGGAGTTCAAGATCGAAAATCTGGTTTTGAAGCTTACCGGAGCTCGTCAATGTCGACGCACGCCCTTTTCCTGCCAGTAATTTTCTCAATCCAATCTTTTCTTGAATACCCTCTTAATCTTTTCTGATCCTATAGCGCGCTTTGTGTTTTTATGTTCTTGATCAATTCTATGATGAAAAGTACAGCGTTTTTTACTTTCTTGATCGATCGATGCATGAATTCTGAAAACAGGGTCTTCTGTCTTCTGATAAAAATATTGTTAATAACTTGCTGAAATCTTTAAATCATTAAACCCTTTTCCTCCCGTTCAGAAAGAGAACCCAGACAGACAAACAGAGAGGTTTTGAAGGCGATCAAAGCTAGTCAACTTCCACACTCTGACACAAGCCTTGTTCCTGCGGTAATTCTCGCAATCCAATCTTTTCTTAATTTTTCAGAGAGCTTTGTTCAGTTTGTTGTACTTTCTTGATTGATTCTATGATGAAAAGTGCCATTTTTTTTTTTGAAATTCTGTCTTGCTTCTTGATCGATCCATGCATGCTTATTGCTAGATTTTTTTGTTCTGAGAAGTTGTGATTTATTGAAGACCCAATTTTAATTTGATTTTTTTTTTATTCGATGATGAAATCTGTGTTTGGATTTCATACTGCAGCGAGATTTCATATACTGTGAAGTTGTTCCCATAATTCCCATATTTTGACTTTATCCACAACGTTGGATTTACTTTTACTGGGCTTCGTTTCAACTGGGTGTTTTTTCTGTTGGCTATGATTCATACTCCTTTATCTTGTTAAAGCTGATTTGCTGCTATTGCAGCAAACAAAATTAATAGATTCCATACCACTTCTCAAGAAACTTGCTCAAACAAAAATTTATTGTGAAGATAATAGATCGCACATGTTCTAGCATCTTTTGTGCATAATTGCTTTAAATTGCTCAAACATGTGATTTCTTCAAATTGCTTTAATATTTGGTCTTCATTTTATGAAACTTTTATTATGCCAATGGATCGAACATGTTGCAAAGTTCCCAAGGCATAACTTTAGCAGAATCTATACGTGGGAACATTCTGAATTAGCAATAAATTGATTATCTAGGCTTTAGGCATAAATGATACTAATACGTATGTGCTGAGCTGATTCCCCCCACCCCCACCTCCCGAACTTGTAGTATTAAAAAAAATCAAATTAATTTTAGACTATTAATTGGTATAACACAGTTATGCCACATTTCACAAATTGAGTGCTATGTGTTTTCTGTGTATATCCTTGCCTGACATGTCTGCAGGAGGTACTGATAACACTTAAGATACTGTCCTCACAAGCTGAGATTGGACTTTCTCTTCAGTCCTTAAATTTTTCTTGATGCATGGTTCAGCATCTCCGCCAGAAGGTTAAGGCCATCTTCATCCAAATAAGGGACAGCAGATGAATGCCATTCCTTTGAGGAGCAGGTAAAGGAGACTCTTAACAGTTTCGGGGTGGATGTTTTCTCCAGTCTGGCGGATGCTTCAGGTATTATTTTCTGTGCATTTCTGGATTGCTATCCATCTATTTAATATCCTGAAACTTTCATTTATAGCGTATTCAGGCTACGTTTTCTTGATTACTATCAATCTGGGTTTAATGGAAGTCATAGTTGCCTCATGGCATCTGGATCTCATCTCAATTCTCCTTGTACGGCAATGGTGATATAGCAGCATTGCAAGAAATCAGGTATGTATTACTACACCAATATTGTTGAAGCATATCACTTCTTGAATCGACATATTCACTGTTTATTAACAATTGATTCGTAATTACAATCATCTTGTGCTTGTCTAGCATCGTCCCAGCCCAATCTTGACTTTCAACCTAGATGCTGAAAAGTGAAAATATTACAAATATTAGATAAAAAGTCTTCTTAGAACTCTTAAAAGATCATACACATAACCACTTGAGCGAGTGCCTAATGAAAAGAACAAGAATACTATAGTTCAATCAGCACATAAATCATAATGCTGCCTCAATGTGAGTATCTTCAGAACAATTCTGCACAAAAATAACAAAATTCCCTCCAAGTGATTGAAACAGTATGTTATTGATAATTAATCAATCTTCGGAACAATTTTGCTTCTTGCATAATTGACGATTCAAGTGAATAAAATATTTTTCATATCACTTAAGAAAACACATAAAGATTAGATTAATTAAATTCTGTAGAGAACCCCAACTATAAAGAAATATTCTGATTCAAGCCAATGATTTCAGCTCATTCAACAACAACAACAATTAATTAGAGAAGAAATCATTACGTTCAACACAAAACTATGAACTTGAATTGCAGTGCTTTAAATAAATCCTAACAATTACGATTTAAATAATAATATCAGTACTAAACTACTTAAAAGATTCAGATATGTAAACAAGTCACTATATGATTAAACTAAAAAATAAACACTATATGAGTGTACGACTTACCTGTTATTGGGTGATTACAGGGATTGCCAAATCTCTAAACTTCAAAATTGCAATAATAACCTATCAAATTCATAAAAATGATAGAGGTAGAACAAATGGAGATAATTTTGTCATACGAGTGAGTGTTTCCATATCATGCGTTAAAAACTTTGCAAACACCCCGTCACACTATTTACAAATTGATATATAGCAAAACAGATAACCGAATAAATAATAAAAAAATATTACATACTGCTAAAGAGGTAAACTTATAAAATAATACAAGTCTAAAAATTAACATATGTATCTTAAATAAGGATTAAAGGTTTAGGAATTAGATTAGGAATTAAGTTTTAGGGATTAGGGTTGAGGAATTAGGGTTTAGAATTTAGGAATATATTTTAGGGTTTAGGAATTAGTGTTTAGGGTCAGGAGTTAGGGTTTAGGAATCAGGAGTTAGAGTTATAGGAATTAGGGCTCAGGATTTAGGAATTTGGGTTTAGAGTTATAAGAATTAGGGCTCAGGTTACGAATTAGGGGATTAGGTAGGGTTTAGTTAGTGTTAGGGGAAATAGGAATTAGGATGTAGAAATTAGGAATTAAGTTTTAGGGATTAGGGTTTAGAGTTTAGGGTTTTACGAATTAGGGTTTAGGAATTTGGATATAAAGTTTAGGAAAGTCTAGTGCTTAGCGTTTCGGAATCGGAGGGGGGGGGGGGTTAGAAATTAGGAATAGGTTTAGATTTTAGTAATAGATTTTAAGGTTTAGGAATAGATTTCAGGGTTTAGGAATTAGGGATTTAGGTTTAGAAATAGATTTCCCTGACCCACGGTTTATTTCCGTGACCCACCATTTATTTCCCTGACCCACCGTTTATTTTCCCTGACCCACACGGTTTATTTCCCTGACCCACGGTTTATTTCCCTGACCAACGTTAATTTCCCTGACCCACCGTTATTTTCCCTCCCTGACCCACCGTTAATTTCCCTGACCCATCGTTATTTTCCCCGACCCACCGTTTATTTCCCTGACCCACCGTTATTTTCCCTGACCCACCGTTATTTTCCCTGACCCACACCGTTTATTTTCCCTGACCCACACGGTTTATTTCCCTGACCCACGGTTTATTTCCCTGACCTACCATTTATTTTCCCTGACCCACCGTTTATTTTCCCACTGACCCACCGTTATTTTCCCCGACCCACCGTTTATTTTCCCACTGACCCACCGTTATTTTCCCCGACCCACCGTTTATTTCCCTGACCCACCGTTATTTTCCCTGACCCACCGTTATTTTCCCTGACCCACACCGTTTATTTTCCCTGACCCACACGGTTTATTTCCCTGACCCACGGTTTATTTCCCTGACCCACCGTTTATTTCCCTGACCCACCGTTTATTTCCCTGACCCACCGTTTATTTCCCTGACCCACGGTTTATTTCCCTGACCCACCGTTTATTTCCCTGATTTCCTTGACCCACCGTTTATTTCCCTGACCCACCGTTAATTTCCCCGACCAACGGTTTATTTCCCTGACCAACGTTAATTTCCCTGCTGACCCACCGTTATTTTCCCCGACCCACCGTTATTTTCCCTCCCTGACCCACCGTTAATTTCCCTGACCCACCGTTTATTTTCCCTGACCCACCGTTTATTTTCCCACTGACCCACCGTTATTTTCCCCGACCCACCGTTTATTTCCCTGACCCACCGTTATTTTCTCTGACCCGCCGTTTATTTCCCTGACCCACCGTTTATTTCCCTGACCCACTGTTTACTTCCCTGACCCACGGTTTATTTCCCTGACCCACCGTTTATTTCCCTGACCCACCGTTATTTCCCCTGACCCACACCGTTTATTCCTCTGACCCACAGTTATTTTCCCTGACGTTAATTTCCCTGACCCACCGTTTATTCCCTTGACCCACCGTTTATTTTCCCTGACCCACCGTTAATTTCCCTAATTCGTAATCTTCCTTTCACCCTATAAAATCTATTCCTTAACTATAAATCCCTAATAAATTTCTAAATCCCGCCTATCCTAATTTCTACACTCAATTCCTAAAATCTAATTCCTAATTTCTAAACCCTAAAATCTAATTCCTAATTTCTAAACCCTAAATCCTAATTCCTTAACTCTAAACCCTAAATCCTAATTCCTTAACTCTAAACCCTAATAATTCCTAACCCTAAACCCTAAATTCTAATTCCTAAACCCTAAAACCTATTTACCTAATTTCTAACCCCTAATTCCTAATTCCTAACCTAAACCCTAATTCATAAAACCTAAATGCTAAACCCTAATTCCTAAACGCTAAATTCAAATTACCCTAAACCCTAATTCCTAAAACCTGAACCCTAAAACCATCCTAAACCAAAATCCCTAAATGGTAAAACCTAAACCCTAATTCGTAAACAACCCTGAACTTAAATTCCTAACTCTAAAACCTTAGATTCTAAACACTAAGCCCTAAATCCTTAACCCTAAACCCTAAGCCTTAATCCTAAACCCTATTTATCCTAAGCCCTTAACCCTAAATGTTTTTAGACACATGTTTTATAATGAGTTAAATGATTAAATTGATCTTTTAATTGTTAAGGACATAGGTTGATTTATTAAAAGATTATATACGGAAGTTTTTTTTTACTTTTTAGTGGTACACATGTCCGCTATATATCAATTTGTAAATAGGGTGACTCTGTTTGCAATGTAGGGGTTCTCAACATAATTTAATCTAATTTTTTTGTGTGTCTTTTCATGAAAGATTTCAATCACTTGGAGGGAATTTTGTTGTTTTTGTGCAGAATTGTTCTGAAGATGCTCATTGAAGTGGCTGGGATTAAGAAGTAATCCTTCAACAATATTAGTGTAGTTACCTGATTTCTTGCAATGCTGCTATGTCACCATTGTACAAGGAGACTTGAGATGAGATCTAGAGGCCAGAGGCAAGTAATCAAGAAAACAGTAGCCGCATAAATGAAAGCGTCATCCTGATACTAAATAACAGGACCGGTTTATTACATAGAAAACAGAGCATCGGATATGGTGGAAAAAACCTCCACCCCGAAACTGTTAATTAAGGTGGCCTTGACCTTCTGGCGGAGATACTGCAGTATGACTGAACCATCAAGAAGAATTTCAGGAGAGAAAGCTATGAAGCAAGTCGAGTCTGTAGGGTGGAGGCAACAACTAAACTTTTAGTCTTTCTTTTTAGTCTTTCAGTACACTTAGTTAGCCAACTTCTGTTTGTAGTACTAAATGATTTCTTCTCTAATTAATTATTATAGTATTGAATGAGCTGAAATCCTTTGCTCAAATTAGAATATTTCTTCACAGTTGGGGTTCTCAACATAATTTTATTATCCTAATCTTTTTGTGTTTTTTTTCAAGTGACATAAGAAGTCACTTGGAGGGATTTTGTTATTTTTGTGCAGAATTGTTCTGAAGATCGTGTGCAAACGATGATAACAGTAATTGTTAAAAGTCAAGATTGGGCCGGGACGATACTAGACAAGCACAAGATGATTGTCATTAGGAATCAATTGTTAATAAACGGTGAATACATACCTGATTTTTGGCAATGCTTCTATGTCACCATTGCCGTACAAGGAGACTTGAGACAACTTTGACTTCCATTAAATCCAGATTGATAGTAATCAAGAAAAAGTAGCATGAATGCGCAAAGAAAACTAAATACTAAGTAGATGGAAAGCAATCCAGAAATGCACATAAAACAGAGCATCGGTTCACCTGAAAAGATTTATCCGACTGGATGGATAAAACATCCACCCCGAAACTATCCTCCTCAAAGGAGTGGCTTTCATCTGCTGTCCCCAATCTGCATAATACAGGACTGACGAGAGAGTCCAATCTCGTGTGGGTAACAACATTTTGCAGCGGGTGGGTATTAATCTGCCGAAAAACAAACCAGGCCAATATCTTAACTCTTAAGTGTACAAACCAGGCCAGTATTGGACTAAACCCATGCAAAAGCCTGATCAAAGTACCTCCTGCAGACATGTCAATGAAAGCATAAATCAGTACTGCCCATTCTTCACTTAGATATAAAAAAATCAGGTGAATCACAGAAAACAAAGGCACTCTTTTCTTCTTTTTTTCTTTGTGAAATTTGGCATAACAGTGTTCAGTAGTCTAAATCCAGTTTGAATGTTAGATCAGCTCAGCATATACGTATTAGAATCATTTACGCCCAAAGCCTAGAGCATCAATTTGTTGCTAATTCCGTCTCAATATAAGATGCAATGTATGTCTTGGTTCTATTCAGAAAATGCTCGCATGTAGTAATCTACTCCAATAATATAAAACTTCTTACTTTTCATCCAATCGAAACATTGCAGTTAAATATTGCCTGTATAAAGAGGTTCTGCTAAAGTTACATGTTTGATGCATTGGCATAATATTGGAATCAAAGCAACTGTAACAGATATTACCCCAATGAGGTGCATGTTAAAAGACCAATTAAATGCAATGACACGTACATTTGAGGTAAAGATGTGAAGCGACAAATGTAAGACAGTAAACGAAACAGATAAAACCTTTTGTCACAATCACCGACTGTAACAAACTTGCAATGGCTACATATTCCATGCCCTGGGTTTCTGCAGGGAAACAAGAGTCATTCAGTAAGCCTGTTCTGGACTCGGACATGTATTACAATTGAAAAAGAACACAGTGCCGAAAATGTTGTTCTCAAGGTTGGAAGTCTTACTACATGCTCTATTTGCAAGATTTGTGGCACTGCGGGGAAAGGTTGCAAGTGCTGCCATAACACCGACCTGCAGGATTTTTTTGATGTTAAGCAATTGAGAGGTCGAGAATTCTCTTGCAGCATAGTAATCCTTTTCAACCAGCCAATGACTTCATATTTCATGTATTTATAAAGACTCCAGACAACATACTATCTCATGCACATAATAAAAACTAAAACTCTATGGTGTATCGTGTATCATCAATCTGCTACTACTTCAGAAAAGAACCAAATTGAAATGACTTTTTTCAAATAAAAACGGTGGTAGAAGCTTGTCTCCTAATAGCTTACTTGCAGCAACAATGTTGTTACAGACTGGTATGGCAATTATGAACAAAAGATGCTAGAACATGCAGAATAAAAGTCCTATAAAATGAAGACCAAATATTAACACTAGTTTTTTGTTTGAGTAAGTTTCTTGAGAAGTGGTATGGAATCTATTAATTTTGTTTGCTGCAATAGCAAATCAGCTTTAAAATAATGGCCAACAGAAAAACACCCAGTTGAAACGAAATTTAAAGTGAATCCACCGTTGTGGATAAAGTCAAAATATGGGAATAATGGGAACAACTTTACAGTATGTAAGTTGAAGCCAAAGAGACGCAAAGTTAGTCAAGCTGCAGGAGATGCTCTCATGCTCCCAAAGACCCAAAAACAGATTTCATATTCGAATAAAAAAACAAATAAAATTAAAATTGGGTGTTCAATAAATCAAAACCTCTCAGAGCAAAAAATCTAGCTATAAACATGCATGGATCGATCAAAGAATCAAGAAAGTATTTCAGAAAACAGGGTACTTTTCATCATAGAATCAATCAAGTACAACACAAAGCTCTTGGATCGGATTGAGCATCTAAAAAATACCGCATGAACAAAACCTCTATGTCTGTCTGTGCAAGTTATTAACAAGTCCAGAGAGACAGAAGATTTCCCTGTTTTCAGAATTCGTGCATTGATCGATCAAGAAAGTAAAAAACGCTGTGCTTTTTATCATAGAATTGATCAAGAAAGTAAAAACAAAAGGCGCGCTCTTGGATCGGACTAAAAAATTAAGAGGGTATTCAAGAAAAGATTGGATTGAGAAAGCTACCGGCAGGAACAAGACGTGCGTCGACGTTGACGATCACTTTCAAAACCAGATTTTCGATCTTGAACTCCGGCCGTCCACTCTGTCTGTAATTGAGAAATGGGGTTTTAAAGATGATGTAACAGTCAAGTTCAAATTTATGGGAAATATTGGAACAAGGCGTGCTTCTACATTCTACAAGCTCCGATCACCTTCAAAACGAGATTTTCGATCTTGAACTCCGGCCGGACACTCTGTCTGAAAAGGAGAAATGGGGTTTTCAAGATGAGGCAACGGTCAAGTTCGAATATATAGAGAGCGCAGGAGACCGACGACTTGGTGATGGAGTTGTAACAACCTGCGGATTGCCAACGGTCCGATTACAAACGGTCCGAAATCTTCTTGATCTGTCTGTGGGTTTTGTTTCTGAGAGAGAATTAGAGAAAGGAAGAAGCGCGCAACCAGAAATGAAAATGGGGTTTAAGGTAGCGGAGCGGGAGACCTGACCACGACTTGTAACAACCTGCGGATTGCCAACCTGGCGACGCTGGTCCCGCAACTGATGTTTTTATGTTTGATGTGAGACCAGATCAGTCTCGAATAGGGCTATTAACGAACCAAGCTTTTATCATCAGACTTTTCGAGTTCGAGCTCGAGCTCGGTTTCGAATCTAACGAGTCGAGCTTAACGAGCTTTCGAACTCGAACCCGAACTGAGTTTTAAGTTCGAAAAATTATTCGAGCCGAGCTCGAACATAGTAGTATTCGGCTCGGTTCGAACTCGAGCCTATCGAACACCTTAAAATTATAAATACAATTTATATTTGATCAAAATTTAAATATAATTAAAATGATTTTACAAATTTAAATGTGATTATTAACGAACCGAATACTTGTCGAATCATTTGAGCACGAGCCTATTAACGAGCGCTCGGTTCGAACATCGAACGCCTACCGAGCCGAACACGAGCCTTATTTGTAAAGCTCTCCGAGCTTCGAGCTCGAACCCGAACACCATTAATTCCTTATCGAGCCGAACTCGAGCCTTAGGTGTTCGTGCTCGGCTCAGCTCGTTAACAGCCCTACTCTCGGGTAGGAGCGTGGGGTTCTTGGAGTTGAGAATTCAACCTTTTGAACCAATGGGATATCAAATCAAACTTTCAAAATTATAAAATACAAAAATCAGGTAGTTACCACATTAGATCAGATCAGTTCAAATTAGACCAAATCAGACCAGGAAAGTTTAGTCCGAATAAAAACATTCTTATTCTGTTTAACATAATTTAAACCTTAATAAGGCTCTCTTTTATTTTTAGTCCAATATTTTAATGTATAAAACTTTATATATTTATACAGAGTACATATATAATACTCCCTCCGTCCCGCTAAGATTGTCCCATTTTACCTTTTCGGGAAGTCCCACTAAGATTGTCCCATACCATATTTGGTAAAGATTGTGTGGCTCTAAATCATTCTAACTTTATTCTTACTTTATCAATTTAATATCAACCACACAAACCTACTTTTCTTAATAATCGTGCCACATTCTTTCGTCCCAATCTTAGTGGGACGGAGGTAGTAACACTTTGTTCTCGTACAAAATATGTACGTAGTAATTTTTATGGGGCAAAGAATGCAAAAAATCAATTTTTTTACATTGTAAACATATATTAACACTTTTGCGAAAGAATCTTAAATATAAAGTAATATTTTGAAATAATATTTTATACTAACAATATTAAATTGTAATATACAAACAATACAATGTAGAATTAGACACAAATACAATTTTAAAATTTTTATTTTTTTATTTCGAATTTATAACTTTTTTTTGGTATTTTTTGAAATTTATTTTGTGAATTTAAAGTCAATAAGGGTAAACTTTCTCTTTTATAAGAATATGAGGGGTAGTTTTGCACCTTTTAAAAGTCAAGGGGTATATATGCACTTCTAAATATACTTCAGGGGTATATTTTTTCAAAAAATAGAACAAGGGAAATAGAACAAGGGTATATTTGTTCTCAAACTCAACCTTTCCTATATACTACTACTCCCTCAGTCCAGAAAATGTTGACCAAATTTCCTTTTTTGGGTGTTCCAAAAAGATTTGTCATTTCCATTTAAAGTAAGGAATATGTGGCTAAAATTAATCATCTCTCGTCTGCACAAATTTCAATCACACAGTTCTTACTTTATACATCCACGTGAAAGTTAACTTTGGCCAACCTTTTCGGGATGGAGGGAGTAAGTGAAATAAATATCTGAACCACTTTTTCAATAAAAATAACACAGTTCAATGCAAATAATGGATACTCCGAGAACCACTTTTTCAATTTTAATTTTTTAAATGAATAGCTGACATGGAATAAATATCTAATAGTATTAAGACATGTGGTGGATGTTATTTTATGGAATAAATATGTAATAATTACTCCCTCCGTCCCGGAAAATTCTTCCCACTTTGACTTGGATCGGAGTTTAATGCAAGTGATAAATGACATTAACTTTCCATGTATACCCCTATACTAAAGAAAGAGGCGGCCGAAAGGGAAGGGGGTAAAAAAATTTACTGCAAGTGCAAAAAAGCAATATTTGATATGAAAGCTGCAAAACAAGGGATATTTCCCTGCGCATAGGATACAATCCAGGCTGTTTTGGAAACCCTACTTACATAAAAACTTCCCTCCAAAAATTCCCTCCCTTTTTACCATCTATAAATACACTTTCTAAAAGAAGAGTTTACTACACACAGCACACACAACACACTAGGCTACATACAGACTACATTTACGGCAGCCAACATAAATGTTGCCCAGTCTTCTTCTTCCCTTTCTACATCTTCCATAAATGAAGATTTGGCTTCATCTCCATTAACTGCTTCTGCACCTTCCATAAATGAAGACCTGCATCCATCTTCATTAGGCTCTTCTGCAGATCTGCAAACAACAACACAAGACCCAAGCTCAAATATCAAAGCAAAACAATTAGGAAACAAGGAAAGAGAGAGCATAGTAGATGAAATGCTAATCACTGTTAAAAGAGATATTTCTGGGGCATTACTAGCTCAGAGAGATTTGTTTTCTAAGCTAACCACTAAATACTCAGTGACTAGAAAAACTATTTTCAACATTTGGAACACAACCAAAGAGCAACTTGAAAAAGGAGATGTTGTAGATGTAAGTACAAAGTGGGTGGGAAACTCAGGCAGAAAAAAGTCATGTTTGATGTTAGTCATATTCCAGAAATCCCTATCCATAAAAGGACCAACATAGGGGCACTTGCATCTGCCTCTTCACTGTCAAGCTCACTCATTCACAAGCTGGTTCACAGAGGTATTCTCAGAAGTCACACTAATGTTATACAACCTTTGCTAAGTGACACAAACATGATGTCAAGACTGAATTTCTGTTATAGGCGGGTAGACACATCAATTCCATCAAAACCAGTTTTTATAAACTTTCAGAATGTCATACACATAGATGAAAAATGATTTTTCCTGTCCAAAACATCACAAAGATACTACATGGGCCTACAAGAGCAAGATCCACATACAGTATGCAAATCCAAAAGATTCATAACTAAAGTTATGTCACTAGGAGTAGTTGGTAGGCCTCTACTTGTAGATAATGGTGATGTAATTTGGGATGGGAAAATTGGTGTTTTTCCATTTGTTGAGAAAGTGGCAGCTAAACAAAACGGCAAAAACAGAAATGCAGGGGTCATGGAAACCAAACCTATACTCAGCATTACAAAAGCAGTGTTTAAAGACATGCTAATACACACAGTGCTACCTACAATCAAGGACAAATGGCGTGAACAATTAAGCAAGGACATCACTATCCAACATGATAATGCAATGCCACACATTCTAGATTCTGATCTTGATTTTATGGCTGCCTCTAAAGCAGATGGGGTTAACATTAATCAGCCCCCTAATTCCCCATATCTCAACATACTAGACCTTGGATTCATTAGGGCAATCCAGTGTCTAAAAGACCAGAAAGCACCTAAGAATGCGAATGAAATGCTACAGACAGTTGGTGAGGCATTTTATGAGGTTTCACCCATGACTCTCAACAAGGTGTGGCTTAGCTTTCAATATGTGATGTTAGAAATTTTCTGGGGGGGGGGGCAACTACAAGCTACCACATAATGCAAAGGATAGAATGATTGCAGAAGGAACTCTGCCGACATGCATAGAGGTTGATGTGGAGCTGCTTGATGTTGTAGGAGGTCTTTTATCCCAACCAGTAAATACCACCAGTACTAATCAAAACTCAAAAGAGTCAAATAGTGGGGAGTTCATACTAGAAGATGATGAGGAGTAGTTCATCTTCAGTCATGAACTCTATCCATTATTGTATAGGCCTGGTTTTTTGTCATTTTGTATAGGCCTATACTTATTTAAATTTAGAAAAGGTCATAGTTTTTGTCATTTTGTGAAGGCCTATATTTTTGTCATATAAAGGCCTTTTTTTGTGAATTAGTACTAACCTGTATTTTTAGCTACTCAGAATTGAATTCATCATTGTAGCATAACAACAATATTGCTTAGATTACACATTGTCTGATGTTTATTGTAGGATTGCGATGAAATGATGGAGACAATGCGGCCGGCAGAGAGTGTCGGCATATACAAATCCTTCGCTGCGGCGGTAAGGCAGCCTCTCCCTGGCCGTCCACCATACTCACAGACTCGCCTCTTTTCTTCTGTGACGAACCTCGACCTTCCTTCGAAACCCGTTGGACGATTCAAGGGAGTCCCCTCTGTCTCTTTCTCTGAAGATGAAATCACCAATCTTTCCTCCAATTTCAGGTATGCTCTGGTTGGTACTTTCAATCATGGGTGCCCGCCTTTACTATCCCTTCGTAAAGCTTTTGATGTAATTGGATTCTCCCAGCCCTATTATTTAGGGTTTATTGACAATAAACATTTGTTAATCAATTTCGATGTTGAAGAGGATTTTCAATGATTTTGGATTCGTAACTCATGGGATTTTTATGGGTTTGCTATGAAAATCACTCGTTGGACCCCTAAATTCAACCCTGATATTGAATCCCCTCTTGCCCCGGTCTGGGTGATTCTTGAAGGTCTGCCAATCCATCTTCACAATCTTAAAGCTCTGTATTATATTGGTATTTTGCTTGGCAGGCCTCTTTATATAGATGCTCATACTGCAAATTTCTCACATCCCACTTTGGCGAGGCTTTGTATTGAACTGAACGTGTCAAATCCTGTGCCCCAGAAAATATAGATTGAAAATGGAAGCCAGGGATTTTTTCAGCATATTAAATATAAAAATTTGCCTCGTTATTGCTCCAAGTGTTTTCGATTTGGTCACGAAACCAAATCCTGTTCTATGAAATCTTCTAATACGATGCATATTACTTATGTTTCCCCATCTTTAGATACAAATGCTTTAGTACCCAACTTGCAGCTTGTTAACATTGAAACTAATCCGGTTTCAAATGACGATTTGCAACCTAAATTTATCATTCCCAGTATTACCACTGCTGGAACTAAAATTGTTGAGACTGGGATTACCACTGCTGATAAAAATACCGATACTACCTTGCCTGATCTAGTTTTGTCTGGTCCTCCTGAGTCTGTTTTGTCTAATCATGCTAAAACTAATTTTGCTACCATCGGTATTAACACTGCTGATATGAATACTGATATTGCATTGCCCAACACAGATATTAGCGGTCTTCTAGCTGATATTGGCGATCTCTCCAGTGATGAGGCCAATAAAGATGAAAGGAATACGACCTCTTGCTCCAGCTCTACCATGGTTTCCACTCAAGCGGTCACTGAGAATGTTGCTATTGACGAATTGGTCAGTGATGAAGCCTGTGATGATCAAGAAGTTATCCCAGAAGTTGCCGTTGATGCTTCTAAGGCTAAAAATGGATATGAGGTCCATTTGGTTAACACTTTTGAGTCCTTAGGTCAAACCTTGGAATCTGGAAATAAGAAACTCTCTTCTGATCCATCGAATGCAGGTCCAACAGACAATCAGCCCGAGGAGGAGGAATGCCCAGATGGGTTAACGCAGGTTAACGCAAAAAGAAACTTAAAGAAGAGCTCCTCCAAGTTCCCAATTGAAATTCAAGAAGACCAACAATTATACAATGAAGTTGGCTAGACTTCACACCCCATGATTACAAGAAGTCAATCCCGAAAACCTCAAAATGAATCTGATTATTTCCTTTACCCGGTAGACGCGAGATTCGACTCACCACATAAACTCGCTCAAGCTCTCAAATGCTTTAAGTCTTCCCACCCAGAGGCAATTGTCTACCAACCTTATCTCCAAAAGGCGATCAAGTTTCATAATAAATATAATAGGACCATCTCAGCTTCGGTTGGGATACCTTCTAAAAAATTTAATTGTTAGGGCTTTTCCTATATCTTTTGTATTTTTTTTACAGCTTTCCCTTGTAACTTTAATCCTCTTTCATTTTAATAAATTAAGGAAGTGTTCCCCGACACTTCCTCCACAATGAGTGGTTTGCTCCGGTATTAAAAAAAATTACACATTGTCATCATAGTAGCATGCCTCACAGAAACCAAGATTACACCTGGGCTAATGCTTGCTCAGACCACATGTGGTCATCATAGCAACATGCCACATGTCATGGTCAGACCAGGGGTGGTCATCATAGCAGCCTCACATACCAACCAAACATACATAACATCACACATTACACACATATTCATCACACATAAAAACCAAGGATTGCTTAAGCAGTATAGAACCTGGGCTAATGCTTGGTAAGACCTGGGCTGGTCAACATAACAACTTGGGCTAATGCTTGCTTAGACCACATGTGGTCATCATTGAAGCCTGCCACAAGGGTTGCTCAGACCTAGAATATATGGTCATCACAACATAGAACAATACCAACCAAACATACAACCACCCAAATGTTGGGTTTCGGGCAGAAAAACGCAGCGGAATAAACAAAAATTTTTACTACCCAAAAGTAAACAAATGGATCTGAGGTTCTTATTATAAACGAAATTACAAGAATTTAAGAGGGACTTACATAACAATCTTAATCAGGGATGTCAGACAGTCCGAGAAAACGATCCCGAGCTCTACTGGTATCCACACGCACGTGACTGGATCGGCCGCAGGGAACGTGCTAGCGTTCTCTTCTTTCTTCCTCTCTACTCTAGGTTTAAGAAGTGAATTTTAACTCTTCAAATTCGTGGGTCTCCTCAGCCCTATTTATAAGAGGAGTAAAGAAGGGGTTTTATGGCTAATAAAACCCTTAAAGAGGCCCTAGCCCAATACCATTCGAAAACCTATTTCGAATTGGGCTAATCAAGCTATTTTAATGTTATTAACAAACATTAATGATCCAAATCACTTAGGTGTGTGACCCTGTAGGTTTATATATTATTGGTAGTGGGCTAGAAATTAATTCGAGCTTCACAAATCATAAGCGGTCTCTAGCAAGGCATTATGACTATCCAAAATATATAAATGTCAATTAAATCTGACATAACCTTTTAATGATTAATTTGTGCTAACAATTCTCTTTTGTCAAACGATATCTTAATTGAGACAAGGTTAGGTCGTGTCATCCTTGTTATTCTCAATTAATATTTCTTGATTACCAAGTAAGATTAATCTTGATCAAATGACACCTCATTTGAGCATGGCCATGCTAATTAATCTTACTTGTCAAGGGGCCCAATAGATATCTTTCTCTCGATGTACAAGAGTGACAAAAACTATCTTGATAATTCACATACTACTACATGGTTCATAATATGTACAATCACCACCTTTATAATTACCCAGTTAAAGATAACATTTAATGGTGTTAATACATATTAAATTAATTCTCATGCTAGTAACCATGATTATCTCAAGTATAAGAATATAGCACCTCATCATTATTGAGGACAACACTGATGACATATAACCTAGCAGTGTCCCCAAGTTGGGTCTGTCCAATGAACTTGTTCCCTAACAAGCATCTATGTTATTAACTTGATATCTCTATACCCATGACTAGTGGAATATAGCCATCAGTTAATCCACATACTTGTATATTAATTATTAATGTCCCAAATTAATAATATTAGACCAGGGACAATTAGAATATTATGTTTATTTTAAAGTGTAGCATTCCACAATTAAGTCACATACTTAATTAGCTACTAAACAGAATATTCAGGGACTAAATATTAATAAAGAAAACTCACAATAATAATTAACATAAAATGAGTTTGCAACTTTATTAATTAATGAGCATTAAATATTTATTGATAAATCATAAACTATGATTGTCCTAGGGCATATTTCCAACAGTCTCCCACTTGCACTAGGACCAATCGTGAACAAAACGAATGCCTAATGCACTAGTATGACGTTCATGCTTTGCTTGTGGTAGTGGCTTGGTGAGCGGGTCAGCCACATTTGAATCTGTCAGTACTTTGCATATCTTGACGTCACCTCTATTGACTATTTCTCGAATGAGATGATAGCGTCTGAGTACATGCTTTGATTTCTGGTGCGATCTAGGTTCCTTGGCTTGTGCAATGGCTCCATTGTTATCACAATACAAGTCCATTGGTCCAACAATGCTAGGAACCACACCGAGCTTAATGATGAATTTTCTTATCCATACCGCTTCTTTTGCTGCTTCTGAAGCAGCAATGTACTCAGCTTCTGTTGTAGAATCAGCCACCGTGTCTTGTTTAGAACTCTTCCAGCTCACTGCTCCGCCATTGAGGCAAAACACAAACCCTGACTGCGATCTAAAATCATCCTTATCGGATTGGAACCCAGCATCTGTGTAACCATTTACAATGAGCTGATCTTCACCACCATAGACCAAGAATACATCCTTAGTTCTTCTCAAGTACTTTAGAATATTCTTGACTGTTATCCAGTGACTGTTATCCAGTGACTATCACCTGGATCTGACTGGTATCTACTAGTCATGCTTAGAGCGCAAGCTATATCAGGGCGAGTACATAACATAGCATACATGATAGAACCTATAGCAGAAGCATAAGGGACTCTATTCATCCGATCTCGCTCATCTTGTGTTTGTGGACACTGAGTCTTGCTGAGATATGTGCCATGTGACATAGGCAAGAATCCTCTCTTGGAATCTTGCATATTGAACCTATGCAGGACCTTGTCAATGTAGTTACTTTGACTGAGTCCTATTAGTTTTCTAGATCTATCTCTATAGATCTTGATCCCTAACACATAGGATGCATCACCCAAGTCTTTCATTGAGAAACACTTTCCAAGCCAAGCCTTTACAGACGAAAGCATTGGAACATCATTCCCAATGAGAAGTATGTCATCTACATATAGGACTAGGAAAGTGATTGCACTCCCACTCAATTTCTTGTAAACACAAGGTTCCTCTTCGTTTTGATTGAAACCAAACTCTTTGATTGCAGCATCAAAACGAAGATTCCAACTCCGAGATGCTTGCTTTAGACCATAAATTGATCTTTTAAGCTTGCATACCTTCCCAGCATTACTTGGATGTTCAAAACCCTCAGGTTGTATCATATACATGTCTTCTTCTAGATTTCCATTTAGGAAAGCAGTTTTGACATCCATTTGCCAAATCTCATAATCAAAATGAGCGGCAATTGCTAAGAGAATCCGAATTGATTTAAGCATGGCAACTGGCGAGAATGTTTCATCATAGTCTATACCATGAATTTGTTTGTAACCTTTCGCCACTAAACGTGCTTTATACACATCTATATTACCATCTTTATCCAATTTCTTTTTGTAGATCCATTTGCACCCAATGGTTCTACAACCATCAGGTAGATCAACCAAGTCCCAGACTTGATTATCAGCCATGGATCTCATTTCGGATTTCATGGCTTCTAGCCAACTATCGGAGTGATGGCTCGTTATTGCTTCTTGGTAGGTCAAAGGTTCATCTTCGTCAATCAATAATACGTCACGATGCTCAGTTAAGATAAACATGTATCTAACCGGTTCGTTACGTACCCTAGATGACCTCCTTGGAGCGAGTGTTATCTCAGACGTATCCACAACAACTTGTGGCTAAGGTTGTGGGACTGCTTGCATAGTCTGACTATCTTGATCTTCTTGAACTTCTTCAAGCTGAATTTTACTCCCACTGGTTCTTTCGGAAAGAAATTCTCTTTCTAAGAAAATACCATTACGAGCAACAAACACTTTGTTCTCTGATGGGTTGTAAAAGTAATATCATTTTGTTTCCTTAGGATAACCCACAAATAAACACTTATCTGATTTGGGTTCAAGTTTATTTGAAAGTAAACATTTTACATAAACTTGACAAACCCAAATCTTCACAAAAGCTAGACTAGGAACCTTTCCTGTCCATATCTCATATGGTGTCCTTTCTGTAGCCTTTGTTGGAGCCCTATTGAGTATGAATGCAGCGGTTTCAAGAGCGTAACCCCAGAAAGAGATTGGTAGTTCAGCGAGACTCATCATGGAACGGACCATGTCTAACAAGGTCCGATTTCTCCGTTCGGACACACCATTCCATTGTGGTGTACCTGGCAGAGTGAGTTGTGAAACAATTCCACATCCTCTTAGATGATCACTAAAGTCCTGGCTAAAATATTCACCACCTCGATCTGATCGAATGGCCTTAATTGTTTTTCCAAGTTGATTCTGAACTTCATTCTGGAATTCTTTGAACTTTTCAAAAGCTTCATGTTTATGCTTCATTAGGTACACATAACCAAACCTACTGAAGTCATCAGTGAATGTTATGAAGTACTGAAAACCTCCCCTGGCCATTGTTGACATTGGGCCACATACATCCGAGTGTATGAGGTCCAATAAACCGTGAACTCTTTCACCTTTACCAGTAAATGGTGACTTGGCCATTTTACCCAATAAACAAGATTCACACTCCTCGATTGATTCAAAATCAAAAGAATCAAGAAATCCACTAGAATGGAGTCTTTTAATGCGCTTCTCATTTATATGGCCTAGTCTACAATGCCAAAGGTATGTTGGGTTTGAGTCGTTAGATTTAAACCTTTTTGTATTTATGTGATAGATGGGCATTTCAAGGTTTAGAACATAAAGTCCATTTATGAGACTAGCACTACCATAACAGATCTCATTAAAATAAATAGAACAAATGTTGTTCTTTATTATAAAATGAAATCCTTTCTTGTCCAAACAAGAAACAGAAATAATATTCCTGCTAATGGCAGGTATATGATAACAATTATCAAGTTCTAAAACTAAGCCCGTGGGAAAATTCAAAGTAAATGTCCCTATTGCTAATGCTGCAACTTTTGCACCATTGCCTACTCGTAGGTCAACTTCACCTTTAGCCAGCCTTCTACTCCTTGTTAGTCCCTGCACATTTGAACAAATGTGAGAACCACAACCGGTATCCAATACCCATGAAGTAGTGGTAGTAACATTTACTTCTATCACATAGATACCTGAATTGGAAGCATCACCATGCCCCTTCTTTTTCAGTTCCTCCAAATATGCCTTGCAATTCCGCTTCCAATGACCAGTTTTGTTGCAGTGGAAACATTTTTGCTCTTCTTTAGAAGAAGAGCCAGCAACCGATTTGCTTTTACCCGAGTTCTTAACCAGGGTTTTGGATTTCTTGTTTCCACCAACCTTGCCATTACCATGCTTCTTGAATCCCTTCCCCTTTTTGACCATCAAAATGTCACTCCGATTTTTCTTGATGTTTTGCTCAGCAGAGTTGAGCATTCCATGCAATTCGGTTAACGTCTTCTCAAGACCATGCATATTATAGTTCATGATGAACTGGTCATATGCCGGAGTGAGTGATGCGAGAATCACATCAGTAGCCAACTCTTGACTAATTGGAGATCCAAGTCTTTCCAGGTGATCCCTAAGCCCAATCATCTTGAGCACGTGAGGTCCAACCGGGTTTCCATCAGTAAGCTTTGTGTGAAAGAAAGCTTTGGTCGTCTCGAACCTTTCGATCCGTGCTTGTTTCTGAAACAAGTTCTTGAGTTCATTAGAGATGTCATGTGCACGACGATTCAGAAACTGTTTCTGAAGATTAGCTTCCATGATAGTTAACATAAGACAAGTGACATCAACTTCATCACGGACATGCCTTTCATAAGCATCTCTAATGGCTCTAGCAGCATTGGCCGCTGGTTCAGCAGGAATTGGTTGGTCAAGGACATATTCTTTACGCTCTTGTTTGAGAACGATTCTCAGATTCCTATCCCAGTCCATGTAATTTGTTCCATTAAGTTTTTCCTTCTCAAGGATAGATCGCAGTGAAAAAGTTGTGTTGGCGGCCATATTTACTACAACAAATAATGCAAAGAATTTTAAATAATGCTAAAAAATAACTCCCACTATATTAAATAGAAAGTCCCAAATATAGTGGTCCAAGATCCATATTTCACTAAAATTTAAGTAAGCTTTGGCTTATCACTTAAAAATTAGTTATTTAGGTAAACAACTCTTGTTAATCATATCCTATATGACTCTTGGTTTGTTTGGTCAACATCATTTGATTATCCAAACACTCCTTGCTTCAAGGCCCAAAACCATTTTGATGGCCTTGTAAGTCCAAACCAATATTAAGACCCGAGAATGACGATCATTCAAAACATCTTCCTAAGATAGTGTGAAATGCTCTGCTTTGGCAGACACATATCACGACTAGCATATTTTAAATGGTGGTCATATTGGGAAAGCAATTTAGACTTATAATTAGTCGGGACTAATAATTACACACATGCAGCAATCAAATATTTAAATAAATAATTTAAAACTAGTGCAGTGATATAGCATGATCCCAAAATCTTCATATCTCCTTGACATCTTCAACCTGTGCAGTGTACTACTAAAAATCTACGGGGTTGAAAACCATTACAGGGGATAGTGGGAAACGGCACGCAGGCCGTAAAACAACATAATATAAAACATACATTCAGATCATGCTACACCACCACTTCAAGCTGTCCCTGTGGCGGAGCAAAATAATTGTGCATGCACGGATTGAAAATTAAATTTAAAATCCGCAAGTAATATGTAATTAATTCGGATCTCATCCGAAAAATAAAATACATAGTTAATGAATTCTAAAATAATTCGTATTATATATGCACTAATACAGATCATATCCGTAATATAGATTAATACACATATATAACTACGAATAGAAAAATAATGCACTAAAATTCGAATTTGGCAGAATACTTGATCAAACCATTCGAATTATAATATGGGAGAATTTTTCATGGCTTTGCTTTGATTTGTGTAGAGCTCGTCTTCCCGTTTCCGAAAAGTACTCATGGACCGAAAATGGATTAACGAGTCAAAAGTTACGGCCAAAACAAGATTGTACGATACACAAAACAGCTCATCAGCCAGAGGTTGCAAAAATAATTCAGATCTCATCCAAAAAATTAGAAACCAAATCTCCCAAAATAAAATAATATTCTGAATATAACCTAATTCAAATTCAATCTTTTATTGATTTCAAATTCGGAAATCAACTATAGGCAGAATATATTTTAGATCTTTCATACCTCAATATCAAAACCAAATCTAAATCTTAATACAAAGCAGATTACTAACTTTTGATATCAATATAAAAATAGATTGGGAAACCACATTAGGTACGAATACACTGCCAAAAAATATGGAGTATATCGTACCTACGAAAAATAAATTTCTTAATCCAATACAGATCTGATCCGAAAATTAATGAATAATATCATAAAATATTCTTAACATAAATTATGAGTATTAACTTGGATCTAATTCAAACTCTTGAATTTTTATGTCCATTCAGATCTCTCCTGAATAATTAGGCTGTAGGATTCCATCCAGTTCCTAATCTATTCAGATCTGATCTGTAAAAATAAATATTATCACAAAACATTCCAAATATTATTGTGAATATATATTGGATCAAGTTCGAATTATTCGAATATCACATCCTTACAAAAATTCGGAATATAATATACACATATATAATTCCGAAATTAATAAATCAATAATTTCGAAATTAATAAAAATTAATTCCGAAAATAAATCCCAAAATAATCAAATTATAGATTATACATTAAATCGTGTAACCCGAGTATAATAAAGAACCGTAGGCTCTGATACCACTGTTGGGTTTTGGGCAGAAAAACGCAGCGGAATAAACAAAAATTTTTACTACCCAAAAGTAAACAAATGGATCTGAGGTTCTTATTATAAACGAAATTACAAGAATTTAAGAGGGACTTACATAACAATCTTAATCAGGGATGTCAGACAGTCCGAGAAAACGATCCCGAGCTCTACTGGTATCCACACGCACGTGACTGGATCGGCCGCAGGGAACGTGCTAGCGTTCTCTTCTTTCTTCCTCTCTACTCTAGGTTTAAGAAGTGAATTTTAACTCTTCAAATTCGTGGGTCTCCTTAGCCCTATTTATAAGAGGAGTAAAGAAGGGGTTTTATGGCTAATAAAACCCTTAAAGAGGCCCTAGCCCAATACCATTCGAAAACCTATTTCGAATTGGGCTAATCAAGCTATTTTAATGTTATTAACAAACATTAATGATCCAAATCACTTAGGTGTGTGACCCTGTAGGTTTATATATTATTGGTAGTGGGCTAGAAATTAATTCGAGCTTCACAAATCATAAGCGGTCTCTAGCAAGGCATTATGACTATCCAAAATATATAAATGTCAATTAAATCTGACATAACCTTTTAATGATTAATTTGTGCTAACAATTCTCTTTTGTCAAACGATATCTTAATTGAGACAAGGTTAGGTCGTGTCATCCTTGTTATTCTCAATTAATATTTCTTGATTACCAAGTAAGATTAATCTTGATCAAATGACACCTCATTTGAGCATGGCCATGCTAATTAATCTTACTTGTCAAGGGGCCCAATAGATATCTTTCTCTCGATGTACAAGAGTGACAAAAACTATCTTGATAATTCACATACTACTACATGGTTCATAATATGTACAATCACCACCTTTATAATTACCCAGTTAAAGATAACATTTAATGGTGTTAATTCATATTAAATTAATTCTCATGCTAGTAACCATGATTATCTCAAGTATAAGAATATAGCACCTCATCATTATTGAGGACAACACTGATGACATATAACCTAGCAGTGTCCCCAAGTTGGGTCTGTCCAATGAACTTGTTCCCTAACAAGCATCTATGTTATTAACTTGATATCTCTATACCCATGACTAGTGGAATATAGCCATCAGTTAATCCACATACTGGTATATTAATTATTAATGTCCCAAATTAATAATATTAGACCAGGGACAATTAGAATATTATGTTTATTTTAAAGTGTAGCATTCCACAATTAAGTCACATACTTAATTAGCTACTAAACAGAATATTCAGGGACTAAATATTAATAAAGAAAACTCACAATAATAATTAACATAAAATGAGTTTGCAACTTTATTAATTAATGAGCATTAAATATTTATTGATAAATCATAAACTATGATTGTCCTAGGGCATATTTCCAACACCAAAGACCTGGGTTAATGCTTGGTAAGACCTGGGAAGGCCATCATACCAGCATGCCACAGGCCTTGCTCAGACCTGGAATGGTCATCACAACATAGAACAATACCAACCAAACATACATACCATCCAAAGACCTGAGCTAATGCTTGGTAAGACCGGGGAAGGTCATCATACCAGCCTACCACAGGCCTTGTTCATACCTTGAATGGTCATCACAACATAGAACAATACCAACCAAACATACATACCATCCAAAGACCTGGGCTAATGCTTGGTAAGACCTGGGAAGGTCATCATACCAGCCTGCCACAAGCCTTGCTCAAACCATCCAGAGCATCCTCAAATATTTATCACAGATAACAACCAACAATTTCAGTCCTAAACACACCATAGACTCATCATTTCTACCCCAAATTTAAACACACCACAATTCCGCTTTATATAAAAGCGAAGTTATTTTCAATAATTTATTTAACTAACTAACTTCCAGATTGAATATAATCTTAAACTGAAATATTGTGAAAATAATCTACACATCATACAAAGCATCCTCACAAAAGTTCATCAAACAAATCTACCCGAAAGCCTCTAAAATGGGCTTGGTCGGACGACGATCCCGGTCAAGCTGTCCTGACACGAGCACGACTCTCTCTCTATACATATAGAGGCCCCAATTTCATTCTCTTGGGATTATTGGTCTAGGTAATGATTTTAAAATTGTATATTTGAATTGAATTGGTTGACAATCCTAAAAATTGAAATGGTATCCATAAGGAAAAGTGAGCTATGTGATTATTGAATTTCGAAAAATGAAGATGATTTGGAGCTACAAAATATAACAAGACGTGATTTGAGACAATACTTTAGGACGACCTAAAATGGAAAGGGAAGACAAAAAAAATAGAGGGACAATATTTTACCATTTATATTAAAAAAATTTAACCGCACTATATACAACACCCCTAAGAAATTTCTCTGGTTCCACCACGGCAAATGACGGATACTCCAAGAATCACTTTTTCAATAATAATTTTTTAAATGAATAGCTGACATGGAATAAATATCTAATAATATTAAGACATGTGGTGGATGTTATTGTATGGAATAAATATGTAAGAATTAATTTTTATTTTAAAGGGAGTAATATCTAATGTGCGTTTTTATTTTACGGAGTACTTCTATACTGTATTTATGTTCGAACTTGCCAGGTTGGCAATCCGCAGGTTGTTTCTAAGTCGTGATCAGGTCTCCCGCTCCGCTATATTGGAGGAATCTAAAACCCCATTTTCATTTCTGCTTGCGCGCTTCTTCCTTTCTCTAATTCTCTCTCAGAAACAAAACCCACAGACAGATCAAGAAGATTTCCGACCGTTTGAAATCGGACCGTTGGCAATCCGCAGGTTGTTACAACTCCATCACAAGGTCGTCGGTCTCTCCTGGGCGCTATCTAGCTATATATTGGAACATGACCGTTGCCTCATCTTTAAAACCCCATTTCTCCCTTTCAGACAGAGTGGCCGGCCGGAGTTCAAGATCGGAAATCTGGTTTTGAAGCTTACCGGAGCTCGTCAACGTCGACGCACGCCCTTTTCCTGACGGTAATTTTCACAAACCATTCTTTTCTTGAATACCCTGTTAATGTTTTAGATGCTCAGTCCGACCCAAGAGCGCGCTTTGTGTTTTTATGTTCTTGATCAATTCTATGATGAAAAGTACAGCGTTTTTTACTTTTTCGATCAATTCCATCCGCGCATGAAATCTGAAAACAGGGAAATCTTCTGTCTCTCTGGACTTGTTAATAACTTGCACAAATCTTTAAATCATTAAAACCCTTTTCCTCCCTTTCAGAAAGAGAACCCAGACAGACAGAGAGGTTTTGAAGGCGATCGAAGCTAGTCAACGTCTACACTCTGACACAGGCTTAGTTCCTGCGGTAATTCTCGCAATCCAATCTTTCTTGAATAGCCTGTTAATTTTTCAGAGAGCTTTGTTGTACTTTCTTGATTCTATGATGAAAAGTGCCATTTTTTTGAAATTCTGTCTTGATTCTATGATCTATCCATGCATGCTTATTGCTAGATTTTTTGTTCTGGGAAGTTGTGATTTATTGAAGACCCAATTTTAATTTGATTTGTTTTTTTATTCGAGGATGAAATCTGTTTTTGGGTCTTTGCGAGCATTTCCTCCAGAATCTTTGCGTTTCTTTGGGTTCCACTTACATACTGCAGCGAGGCTTCATATACTGTGAAGTTGTTCCCATAAATCATAATTCCCATATTTTGACTTTTTTGACAACGTTGGATTTACTTTTTACTGGGCTTCGTTTCAACTGGGTGTTTCAGCTGATTTGCAGCAAATAAAATTAATAGATTCCATTCCACTTCTCAAGAAACTAACTCAAACAAAAATTTGTTGTGAATATAATCGATCGTGCATTTACTTGATTTCTTCAAATTGCTTTAATATTTGGTCTTCATTTTATAGGACTTTTATTCTGCGTTAGAAGTCACTGTTTGTATTCGTTACATGTTGTAGCATCTTTTGTGCATAAATTGCCAGTACCAATATGTAATAGCATTACTACTGCTAGAAAGATATAAGATGTGTTGTTCAATCTATCGCTTACTTCAAAATAAGTTGGAAGTCTGTAGAAGCTTGTTCACATAGTTTTTACATTCTGAATCTTCTAATGACTGAGTACTTCTGAAATAATATGTTGTTTTGTGTCTTCTTTATGCAGGTTGTGAAGGAGTACTATGTTCGGTGTTGCGGGAACAACAATTTCGGCACTGTGTTCTCTTTATGCACAACATGGGGTAAATTCTCATTTTTCCAGTGTAATACATGTCCAAGTCGTCCAAGTCGAACAGGCTTGGTATATGCTTACTGAATGCTGTTGTTACGTCTGCAGAGACCCAGGGCATGGAATATGTGCAGGCATTGTGACAAAAAGGTTTTATCTGTTACTGTCTTACAATTGTCTCTTCGCATCTTTGCCTCAAATGTACGTGTCATTACATTCAATTGGACTTTTAACATGCACCTCATTGGGGAAATATCTGTTACAGTTGCTTTGATTCCAATACCATGCCAAGGCATCGAACATTGCAAAGTTCCTAACTTTAGCAGAACCTCTTTATACAGGCAAGGCTTAACTGCACTGTTTCCCTTTGATGAAAAGTTAGAATTTTCTTTCATATGATTGAAGAGGATTACTACGTGGGAACATTTTCTGAATAGAACCAAAATAAACATTACAACAAATTGATGCTGCTTTAGGCATAAATGATCCTAATACGTATGTGCTGAGCTGTTTCCCCCACCCCCACCCCCCGAACTTGTAGTATAAAAATCAATCAAACTAATTTTAGACTATTAATTGGCATTACACAGTTACGCCACATTTCACAAAGACATAGGAAAAAAAGGGTGCCTTTACTTGGGCAGTACTGATGTATCCTTTCCGTGATGTCTGCAGGAGATACTACAAAGATCAGGCTTTGTGTAGTAGGGTTTAGACCAATACTAGTACACTTAAGATACTCTGTCCTCACAATCTGAGATTGGACTTTCTCGTCAGTCCTTAAATTCTTCTTGATGGTTCAGCATCTCCGCCAGAAGGTTAAGGCCATCTTCATCCAAATTAGGGACAGCAGATGAACGCCATTCCTTTGAGCAAGTAAAGGAGACTCTTAACCGTTTTAGGATTTAATGGAAGTCAAAGTTGTCTCATTACATCTGGATCTCATCTCAAGTCTCCTTGTTCTTCAATGATGGTGACATAGCAGCATTGCAAGAAATCAGGTATGTATTACTACGCCAATATTGTTGAGGCAGAACACTTCTTCTATCGACATATTCACCATTTATTAACAATTGATTCCTAATTACAAATATTAGATATTAGTCTTCTAGAACTCTTAAGAGATCATACACATTAACCACTGGAGTGAGTGTTAATGAAAAGAGATCCAAAATATTCAATCATCTGTTGCAAATGCATCTTCAGAACAATTCTGCAGAAAAATGACAAAATTCCCTCCAAGTGATTGAAATAGTATGTAGTGATTGAAATAGTATGTATGTCATTGATAATGATCAATCTTCGAAACAATATTGCTTCTTGCAAAATTGACGATTCAAGTGGATAAAATATTTTTCATATCACTTAAGAAAACACATAACGATTAGATTAATTAAATTCTGTAGAGAACACCAACTATGAAAAAATATTTTAATTCGAGCCAATGATTTCAGCTTATTTAACAACAATAATAATTAATTAGAGAAGAAATCACGACGTTCAACACAAACTTATGAACTTGAATTGCAGTGCTTTAAATAAATCCTAAATACTAGTATACTAATAATTACGATTTAAATAATAATATCAGTACTACACCTACACACAAGATCCATTTAAATATAAATAAAAACTAAAGAATAAACACTATATGAGTGCATGACTTACCTGTTATTGGGGGCTAGGGCGATTACCAGCTATGGAAGGTAGCCAATTAGCCAGAAATCCCACAAGACCACAAGCTTGAGAAGTGAGATTGTGAGAAGTAGACTATCACACAGCAGGGGAGTGGGGAGTGCGGGGCTGCAGAACCAGAGTACTTTTATAGGAGTGCCGAAATAATAACATATAAAATTTGTTAAAAACATTGCAAACACCCGTTACAATATTTACAAATTGATAACCAAATATATAATAAAATCTTACAAGTGTACCACTAAAAAGGTAAAATAATCTACAAATAAGACTATAAACATAAACCTTAATCATTTAACACATACAGTATAAATATTATACAAGGTCTGAAAATTAACATATGTGTCTTAAATTAGGATTAAAGGTTTAGGAATTCAGGGTTTAGGAATTAGGGTAGGGTTTAGGAATTAGGCTTAGGATTTCGGAATTGGAGTTTCAGGTTAATGGTTTAGGGTTTAGCATTTCGGGTTTAAGGTTTAGAAATTAGATTAATTTTAGGGTGTAGGAATTAGACTTTAGAAGTTAAGTTTTACTGTTTAATTTAAGGTTTCAAAATTAGGAATTAGGTTTTTTAGGGTTTAAGAATAGGGTTTAGTTTTGGAATTAGAGTTAGGGTTTAGGATTTAGAAATTAGGAATTAGGTTTTAGGATTTAGGGTTTAAGAATAGGGTTTAGGGTTAGGAATTAGGAATTAAGATTTAGAAATTAGGAATAGAGATTTTAGGGTTCAGGAATTAGAAATTAGGGTTTAGGGTTCAGGAATTATTAAGGTTTAGGGTTAGGAAATTAGGGTTCATAAATTAGGTTTTAGGGCTTAGAAATAGATTTTAGGGTTTCAGAATTAGGGAATTAAAGTTTAGGAATTAGGTTTTTTAGGATTTAGGGTTTAGGGTTTAGGAATTAGGAATTAAGATTTAGAAATTAGGAATAGATTTTAGGGTTCAGGAATTACAAAGTAGGATTAGAAATTAGGGTTTAGTGTTTAGGAATAGATTTTAGGGAATTAGGGTTTAGGATTTAGGTTTTAGGAATTAGGGAAGGAAACCGTTAATTTTTCCGGCCCACTCTGTTTATTTCCAACCCACTGTTTATTTTTCCCCTGACCCACTGTTTATTTTCCCCTGACCCACTGTTTATTTCCCTGACCCACCGTTAGTTTCCCTGACCCACCGTTATTTTCCCTGACCCACCGTTATTTTCCCTGACCCACCGTTATTTTCCCCGACCCACCGTTATTTTCGCTGACCCACCGTTATTTTCGTTGACCCACCGTTATTTTCCCCTGACCCACCGTTATTTTCCCTGACCCACCGTTATTTCCCCTGACCCACCGTTTTTTTCCCCCACCGTTTTTCCCCTGACCCACCGTTTTCCCCTGACCCAGTTATTTTCCCCTGACCCACCGTTATTTTCCTCTGACCCACCGTTATTTTCCCTGACCCACCGTTATTTTCCCTGACCCACCGTTATTTCCCTGAACCACCGTTATTTTCCTTGAACCACCGTTATTTTCCCTGACCCACCGTTATTTTCCCTGACCCACCGTTTTTTCCCCTGACCCACCGTTTTTTCCCCTGACCCACCGTTATTTTCCCCTGACCCACCGTTATTTTCCCCTGACCCACCGTTATTTTCCCTGACCCACCGTTATTTTCCCTGACCCACCGTTATTTTCCCCGACCCACCGTTAATTTCCCTGACCCACCGTTAATTTCCCTGACCCACCGTTAATTTCCCTGACCCACCGTTAATTTCCTGACCCACACCGTTAATTTCTCTGACCCACCGTTAATTTCCCTGACCCCCCGTTAATTTCGCTGACCCACCGTTATTTTCGCTGACCCACCGTTATTTTCCCTGACCCACCGTTATTTTTCCTTGAACCACCGTTATTTTCCCTGACCCACCGTTATTTTCCCTGACCCACCTACCGTTTATTCCCCCGACCCACCGCCCTGACCCCACTGCTACTTTCCTTCACCTAAAATCTATTCCTTAACTATAAAATCCCTAATTCTTAATTTCTAAATCCCCCAATTCCTAAAATCTAAATTCCCCCTAATTCCTAAAATCTAATTCCTAATTTCTAAACTCTAAAATCTAATTCCTAATTTCTAAACCCTAAATCTAATTTCCTTAACTCTAAACCCTAATTCCTAATTTAAACCCTAAATTACCTAATTTCTAACTCCTAAGTGTCCTACATAATTCCTAATCCTAAACCCTAACCCTAAGCCTAAATCTTAATTCCTAAACTCTAAACCCCTAATTCCTAATAAATTCTTAAACCCTAAATTATAATTCTTAACCCTAAACCCTAAACCTAAATCCTATTAATTCCTAACTCTAAACCCCCTTATTCCTAATTCCTTATTAATTCTTAAACCCTAAAAACCCTATTACCTAATTTCTAACCCCTAACTGCCCTACATCCTAATTCCTAACCTAACCTTAATTCATAAAACCTAAATGCTAAACCCTAATTCCTTACCCTAAACCCTAATTCCTAAAACCTGAACACTAAAACCTAATTCCCAAACCAAAATCCCTAAATGCTAAAACCTAAACCCTAATTCGTAAACAAACCTGAACTTAAATTCATAACTGTAAACCCTAAATTCTCAACCCTATGCCTCAATTCCGAAACCCTATTTATATCGTAAGCTTTTAACCCTAAATGTTTTTAGACACATGTTATATAATGAGTTAAATGATTAAATTGATCATTTAATTATTAAGGAGACAGAGGTTGATTTATTAAAAAATTATATACGAAAGTTTTGTTTTTTTACTTTTTAGATTTTATTATTTAACTATGTCCGCTATATATCAATTTGTAAATAGGGTAACTCTGTTTGCAATGTAGGGGTTCTCAACATAATTCAATCTAATTTTTTTGTGCAGAATTGTTCTGAAGATGCTCATTGAAGTGGCTGGGATTAAGAAGTAATCTGCTTCAACAATATTGGTGTAGTTACCTGATTTCTTGCAATGCCGCTATGTCACCATTGTACAAGGAGACTTGAGATCCAGAGGCCAGAGGCAAGTAATCAAGAAAACAGGTAGCCGCATAAATGAAAGTGTCACGATACTAAATAACAGGACCGGTTTATTACATAGAAAACAGAGCATCAGATATGGTGGAGTCTTGAACTAGAAAAACAGAGCATCGGTTTATTACATCTAAATGATTTCTTCTGGCGGAGATACTGCAGTATGACCACCATCAAGAAGAATTTCAGGAAAGAAAGCTATGAAGCAAGTCGAGTCTGTAGAGTGGAAGGCAACAAATAAACTTTTATTAATTATTATAGTATTGAATGAGCTGAAATCCTTTACTCAAATTAGAATATTTCTTCACAGTTGGGGTTCTCAACATAATTTTATTATCCAGATCTTTTTGTGTTTTTTTCAAGTGACTTATTTTCAAGTGCTTGAAGTCACTTGGAGGGATTTTGTTATTTTTTGTGCAAAATTGTTCTGAAGATTGGGCCGGGACGATACTAGACAAGCACAGATTGTCATTAGGAATCAATTGTTAATAAAGGGTGAAAATGTCGACCGAAGAAGTAAGTTGCTTCAACAATATTGGCGTAGTAATACATACCTGGTTTCTGGCAATGTTGCTATGTCACCATTGCCGTACAAGGAGACTTGAGACAACTTTGACTTCCATTAAATCCAGATTAATAGTAAGCAAGAAAAAGTAGCATGAATGCGATGGGTAGCACTCCAGAAATGCACATAGAAAATAGAGCATCCGTTCACCTGAAAAGATTTATCCGACTGGATGGAGAAAACATCCACCCCAAAACTGTCCTCCTCAAAGGAGTTTGCAGGACTGAACCCATGCAAAAAGCCTGATCAAAGTACCTCCTGCAGACATGTCAACGAAAGCATAAATCGGTACTGCCCATTCTTCACTTGGATATCAAAAAATCAGGTGAATCACAGAAAACAAAAAGCACTCTTTTTTTGTCTTTGTGAAATTTGGCATGTCAACGAAAGCATATACGTATTACAATCATTTACGTATCAGATCATCAAATCCTAGAGCATCAATTTGTTGCTAATTCCGTCTCAATATAAGATGCAATGTATGCTTTGGTTCTATTCAGAAAATGCTCACACATAGTAATCTATGTGAATCACAAAAAACAAAAAACACTCTTTTCTTCTTTTTTTTTTCTTTGTGAAATTTGGCATAACAGTGTTCAGTAGTCTAAATCCAGTTTGAATGTTGGATCAGCTCAGCATATACGTATTAGAATCATTTATGCCCAAAGCCTAGAGCATCAATTAGTTGCTAGTTCCGTCTCAATATAAGATGCAATGTATGTTTTGGTTCTATTCAGAAAATGCTCGCACGTTGTAATCTACTCCAATAATATAAAAGAAACTTCTTACTTTTGAATCTTGCCTGTGTATAAAGAGGTTCTGCTAAAGTTACACCTTGGCAACAATATTGTTTGATGAATTGGCATAATATTGGAATCAAAGCAACTGTAACAAATATTACCCCAATGAGGTGCATGTTAAAAGACCAATTGAATGCAATGACACATACATTTGAGGTAAAGATGTGAAGCGACAAGTGTAAGACAGTAAACGAAACAGATAAAACCTTTTGTCACAATCACCGACTGTAACAAACTTGCAATGGCTACATATTCCGTGCCCTGGGTTTCTGCAGGGAAACAAGAGTCATTCAGTAAGCCCGTTCTGGACTCGGACATGTATTGCAATTGAAAAAGAAGGGAAATTTACCCCGTGTTGTGCATACAGACAACACAGTGCCGAAAATGTTGTTCTCGGCAAGGTTGGAAGTCTTACTACATGCTCTATTTGCAAGATTTGTGGCACTGCGGGGAAAGGTTGCAAGTGCTGCCATAACACCGACCTGCAGGATTTTTTTGATGTTAAACAATTGAGAGGTCGAGAATTCCCTTGCAGCATAGTAATCCTTTTCAACCAGCTAATGACTTCATATTTCATGTATTTATAAAGACTCCAGACAACATACTATCTCATGCACATAATAAAAACTGAAACTCTATGGTTATCGTGTATCACAATATCAATCTGCTACTACTTCAGAAAAGAACCAAATTAAAATGACTTTTTTCAAATAAAAACGGTGGTAGAAGCTTGTCTCCTAATAGCTTACTTGCAGTAACAATGTGGTTACAGACTGGTATGGCAATTATGAATAGAAGTCCTATAAAATGAAGACCAAATATTAACACTAGTTTTCTGTTTGAGTAAGTTTGTTGAGAAGTGGTATGGAATCTATTAATTTTGTTTGCTGCAATAGCAAATCAGCTTTAAAATAATGGCCAACAGAAAAACACCCAGTTGAAACGAAATTTAAAGTGAATCCACGGTTGTGGATAAAGTCAAAATATGGAAATAATGGGAACAACTTTACAATATGTAAGTTGAAGCCAAAGAGACGCAAAGTTAGTCAAGATTCTGCAGGAGATGCTCTCATGCTCCCAAAGACCCCAAAACAGATTTCATATTCGAATAAAAAAACAAATATAATTAAAATTGGGTGTACAATAAATCAAAAGCTCTCAGAGCAAAAAATCTAGCTATAAACATGCATGGATCGATCAAAGAATCAAGAAAGTATTTTAGAAAACAGGGTACTTTTCATCATAGAATCAATCAAGTACAACACAAAGCTCTTGGATCGGACTGAGCATCTAAAAAATTAACGAGATTGGATTGCGAGAGTTAATTACCGCATGAACAAAGCTTGTGTCAGAGTGTGGTCGTTGAGGACTATGAGGAGCTTCGATCACCTTCAAAACGAGATTTTCGATCTTGAACTCCGGAGAGACAGAAGATTTCCCTGTTTTCAGAATTCGTGCATCGATCGATCAAGAAAGTAAAAAACGCTGTGCTTTTCATCATAGAATTGATCAAGAAAGTAAAAACAAAAGGCGCGCTCTTGGATCGGACTAAAAAATTAAGAGGGTATTCAAGAAAAGATTGGATTGCGAAAGCTACAGGCAGGAACAAGACGTGCGTCGACGTTGATGAGCTCCGATCACTTTCAAAACGAGATTTTCGAACTTGAACTCCGGCCGTCCACTTTGTCTGTAATTGAGAAATGGGGTTTTAAAGATGATGTAACAGTCAAGTTCAAATTTATGGGAAATATTGGAACAAGGCGTGCTTCTACAAGCTCAGATCACCTTCAAAACGAGATTTTCGATCTTGAACTCCGGCCGGACACTCTGTCTGAAAAGGAGAAATGGGGTTTTCAAGATGAGGCAACGGTCAAGTTCGAATATATAGAGAGCGCAGGAGACCGACGACTTGGTGATGGAGTTGTAACAACCTGCGGATTGCCAACGGTCCGATTACAAACGGTCCGAAATCTTCTTGATCTGTCTGTGGGTTTTGTTTCTGAGAGAGAATTAGAGAAAGGAAGAAGCGCGCAAGCAGAAATGAAAATGGGGTTTTAGGGAGCGGAGCGGGAGACCTGACCACGACTTGTAACAACCTGCGGATTGCCAACCTGGCAACGCTGGTCCGTCAATTGATGTTGCATAATAGACCAGACCAGACTAGGGGTTGGTGTGGTTCGGGTTGATCGGGTAATTGATAATTATTTATGAGCTGCCGGTTCCATTTATCGGGTAGGCTCGATCCGTGTATACTGAATCTTGAAATATGAATCAAACCTTACATATAAAGGGTCGGTTCGGTCCGAGTCCTCGGTTCTTTTTTTTTTTTGTAAAAAACACGTCTATGCTAGCAAAGTTTTTGGTAAGGTGTAAAATTCTCAAACTAATTATGTATTAATATAACCATAATATAGTAAAAAATCAAAATAAAAATACAAAAACATTATTTTAAATTAGTTAAAAAAATAATTGAAAATGTTAATCATAATTCATAAACTAAAAAAATAGCACTATAAAGTTATAAGAAATTAAACTAGTTAGTCAATATATACATTTTTCAATGAAAACAATTCAAAGTTTATTAAATCTCAAACTAGTTACTAATTAAATGAATATGCACATTTTATCGATTAAGAATCTTTGTTTACAAAAGAATACTAAACAAAGAAAATTTGATGTATTTAGAATAAAGAATTGGGGAAAATATTTAGGAGTTTGTATGAACTTGAAAACACTTTCTAATTAATTGATAAGTTTCTATAATTAAGTCTCTTTGAATAAGAACATGAAGAGCTCTCCACAGTTATTATTTTATCATGTAGATAAATTATTGTAAAGATGAATATTATAGGCAAATATCAAAAAGGTTTGAGAGGTTTGGCTTATCTGGAATAGAATATTTATAATCCATTGATTGGAGGGATTTTATTGTGTTCTCTTTAGCATAAGAAAATATCTACTTCACTCAGCGGTTAGAGTACTGCTTTCATATGGCGGGAGTCATTGGTTCAAATCCAATAGTAGGTATAACTTATTAGATACCATCCACTTAGATATCTAATAAGTTTGTGACCCATCCAGATTCATGTATTTTCAAAATACCTATATCTACAGCTGTGGCAAATTATACGGAGTATTAAATATAACAGAGTTTTATTGAACTTCTTTAGTTTGGTTCGGTTTTGTTCTGTTTTTATCGATTTCGGTTCGGTTCCATTTAATACAATTTGGGAAAAATACTATCAAACTCAAATCAATTTCGGTTCGGTTTAATTTGATTTGGTATGATTTGGTTCATTTAAACCAAACGGATGTGGCCATCCCTAATATGAACTATGTGTAAGAAGCTTCTTCATATAAAATTATAAATCAATGATTGTGTGTTAGATACTTGTTCTTGTACGTTATATAGCTGTTATGAATAATTTACATATGTTTATTACTCCGTATTTATCACTCTGTATATGTGCGTACGAATGTGTTACTTCCATATGTGTTACTTCTTCATCTGCCCTAGATATTGATTGTTGTGTGTTGAATAAGGTTCATGCGCCCTTCTTGCAACAAATTAAATTTAGATCTTTCAATGCAACTTTTGCACAAAAAATTGATGACCACAATTTAGTTCTTTTCAAGTTTGAACCACATTACTTCGATAAATGCTTCCAATTTAATATAATCGTGCCTTATATTAGTGGATTGTTGGATTGTTGGAACCGTAGCATTCATTCTTGTAATCTTGTTCTGATCATTATAAAATCAAATAATTACAATTCTATCCTTATTAATCATCTAAACGTTGCACTGATTATAAATATATACTCTTCCGTCCCATTATAATGGTCCTGTTTTTTCATTTCCACTCTTCCCATTAATTTTGTCTAATACCATATTTGATAAAGTTTGTGTAATTTTAATTCATTATATTCGTACTTTATCCCAATGATAGGGGGACGGAGGTACGTAGCACTATGTAATTGGTCGTGATTTTATGCACACATTCATACCAAAATTAGGTGTACTTCATATCCTTCATTCGTTTATTAATTAAGACGAGCGATTAAAATTTGTTCTCATTTTAACCACTCCCTATACATACAGTAATGTTCGGGACATGCCATCCTAACCAGAATCCCCGCCCAGCTGCCTGTATTTGAGGTGCTTTCATGAGAATTCTTTTATGAAATTTTGTGAACATATTTTTCATGAAGTGTAGATTATGTCCATAAAAGTTTAGCTTAAAACTCAATCGTGAAAAGACTTATATAAATTATTGAAAAACACTATGCCAAAATTATACTCCGTACAAAAAAAACACAAAATTTTTCAATAATTTATTCAACTGACTTCCTCCGAATACAATTTTGAACTGAAAGTTGATAGACACAATCTACTATTCATGAAAAACATTTTCACAAATTTCATCAAAAAACTACACCGGCCTGAACCACTTCAAATGGAGGCGGCAAGACAGGAGTTTTGGGGAAGCAGGCCAATTGAAAGCGAGTAAATTACAAGATTAATATCCAAGGGTAAATCTCCCTACAATAACTCTTAGGATTTGTTTTATGTATATGCATGAGAATTTAATTTGTTGAATAATGATTGACTACATAATACGTACCGTAGCCAATAATCTAATTAACAAATATTGGGAGGTCAAAATTGGTCTAGTTAATTACACTCCGCATATGTATGGGGCCTCGGCAAAGAGGGCATGTTTGGTTTCTCTTTCTCCTGACCCATTGACGGATGCATTTGTTATGAAATCTATGCGAACACGGCGTCAACGGAGTGATCACGGCGCCCTTGCAAAACCCTTCCAAACACACGCTGCATGTTTCGCCGCCGTCTTCCCCGTCATAAACTTCTCCCGTCAAACCCAACTGCCCGATATCAACACCGCCTTCATAATCATACGCCGCCTGAAGAGCCAGAACTAAACTGTTATTCAAATCGGGAAGCCACACCGTAAAGGGGGCTGGCCGCGGTGGTGGCCCCCGTTCTGCTTCCGCCGATTCATTGACGGCTTCTAACACCATCGTTACCAGCAATCCGAAACGGCCGTCTTGGCCGTCAAGTTTCTCGAGAGCGCCGGAAGCCGCCTGAGAGCCGATGGGGTTGCCCCACCGACGGTCAACGCCGAAGAAGGAGGATAGTATGAGGGAAACCCTGTCTCCGAGTAAGGGCAAATCGCGGAGAGGGTTGAAGGTGAACTCGTTCGGGTTGGATTGGGTGATCATTCGGATACTCAGTATGCCCAGAGTTGGGTCCGTCACCGTGCTGAAGTCCATGCTTCTAACCCTAACCTCGTTATTCATCTTGTAAAAAAGTTTAAGCACATCGATCGAGATGTACGGATTATTAAATGGTTTATGAATGAAGTTTGATCATTGATCACATATTTATACGTATGTAGTTGCCATATATCTTGAGATTGCGTAGGAATTAAGGTGGGAGATCATTAATTAAGTTTTCTATCTTATATATCATCTTCTTTCATTGGACCCTGACCAAGTTTTTTACCTTTTTAAAAAATCTTATATAAATAATCTCACATTTATAAGGATATAATTAAAAAGTGAAAGGTGAGATTATTTGTATAATTTTCAAAGAAAGAGTAAAAAACATGGTCATGGTCCAATGAAAGAAGATGAGGTGCAAAGGTGAGATTATTTTGGGATTATTTAAAGGTGGGATTATTATGAGAAAACCAGTGAAAGGTGGGATTATTATTGTCAATTTTTCCCTTTATTAACGTGCCTAGCTATATATATGTATATATGTCCTAGAGCAATCTTTCTACCTTTATATTAACGGTACTAGTATCATTATCCGCAGTGGCGGATCCAGGATACAAATTTATTGGGGGCGGGGTCACGGGGTAAACAAAAAACATCAAGCTTGTTCGTGCCCAATTTTTATCTTTTGGAAGAGATCCATCACAGTTTCATTTGTAACAGTTTCAAATAGAGGTGGGCATAAAACCCAAACCGAACCGGCCCGTAATGGTATAACACTGAATACCAGGTATTTAAAATTTTAAACGGTTCTGTAGATTTTTATCCTGAACCGAAACCGTACCGCTTGGAATGGGTACTGACCGGCTTATATGTATATTGTTATTTTTTCTTTTTAGATAATTTGTGTTATATTTTTGTATGTATTGAAAGAATGTTAAAATTTTAAAAAACATTAATTACTATTCATTTCTAGTAATGTAGTGTATAACTGTATATGACTTTTTGTTGGATCATGTTTGTGCAAGTTTGCAACTTAATTAATATGGTTTAAAACTTAGCTCTCACGGTTCAACTATAAATTATATTAGAATTAATACTTAACCCAGAACAAAGGAAGAACGTTGAATTTTTCTATTATATTCAACAATTTGATGATGTCCTTTTATATTTTCTTATGAATTTAATTAGTAAATTAAAGACAATATTTACAAATTGCGAGATTTGTCCAACTTTTTAGCATGCATTTGGCATTGTACCGTACCATTTTGTACAGTTCTGAAACAATATGGTACCGAATGGTTCCTTCCTTAGAACTGGACCGTACACGGACCGTTAGAAACCTCACAGAAACATAACGGGTTTGACTAATTTCTTGAACCATTCCGGACCGCGCCTACCTCTAGTTTTAAACATCTCTTTCAATAAAAGTTTTTGAAATAATTACGTAAACATGACCAAAATAAAGATGGTTTACAAAAATATGATTCATTACTAGAGTAGTAATGAAATCATAGTAATTCATGTTCAAGTTTTGAACTTTAGTTACCACAACACTACGTTGTAGTAATGAATAGTCATATTTATGTAAATAAGTTTTATTTTAGTAATATTCTCGTAAACAAACCCAAAGTTTTTATCAAAATACATCACAATTAACTTTTTAATAAATTAATACATTTTATTTAACTACCTAAAGTAACATATTATATTATTTATATTTAGCGTTTCTAACGTATTAAATGCGATTTTCTAATTTGTAATTTCTAATAGTGTAAAACATCACATTAATAGATGTATAACTATTTCAGAAACACATCAATTAAATTAAATCTAATTGATCTTTATAAAATATTAAATCTAATTCATGTAAATAAGTAACTCTATAATAAATTTATAACATCAATATCGGTTTAGTAATTATATTTAATATTTATATAAAACTAGAGATTAAGGGTGCGTTTGGTAACGTTTCTGTTTTTCGATTTCTGTTTTTTCTCCTTAGAAAAAAACAGAAACACGTTTGGTAAAAATTTGTTTTTGTTTCCAAAATCATAATCTTTGTAAATGTTTTTAGAAAACGAAAACATAATTCTGAAATCCACAAAACATCCGGAGTAGTTTTTATAAATTTGTTATCATTTATCTTCAATACCCAACTACCGGGACACCGCCGGGACACAACCGGCCACCACCGGACCACCACCGGCCACCACCGGACCGCCACCGGACCACCACCGGACCACCCCCGGCCACCACCGGCCACCACCGGCCACCACCGGCCACCACCGGCCACCACCAGACCACCACCGGACCACCACTGGCCACCACCGGACCACCACCGGGCACTACTACATTTTCAGATCTTTTGTAACGGTCGAATTTGTGACCTTTGGTCCAAAATACCGTTACATTCGACTTAATGTAATAGTTTCCCGGCGTTACATTCGCTCGCGTTGCATTTGCTCTAATGTAACGGCTTGTAACAAAATTTACGACCAACTGTAACAGTCTTCACAACATACCACAAATGTTACAATAGATTTACAAATGTAACAGTTCTAAACTTGCACAGATGTAACGGTTTTTTGAAAATACGCATACCCTGATTAATTATCTAATGTAACACTTTATGTAAATTATGAGCCACACAAATATGTAATTCTCTAATTCATATACCCATACATACGCAAACAAAGAAATATGGACACAAATATATTGAATATATAACCAATGTAACAATTTATAAATATCCCCATTTGAATTTAACATATATCTATCAAACATTTGCTAATTACATCAATCGATTACCTAACTAGAAAATAGCTAAGTAGCTCATGTACATGACATTCAATAAGCTACATGTTTATTCAAACTAAAATATATGTTCAAATTAAAAAAAAAACATTCATCATCCGGAGAAGCGTTCTTGAGAAAATATCATTCAACATTCAGCACATGGTGTCATCGCTTCATTTTCATCCAGTGTTCCTCATCACCATAACCATAGAGCATAGTATGTTGGGATTTCACACACCACCTTTAGATGATCATCATGTGTATTTTTTCTAACTACATTGGATTGAGTGTTATTCTTCCCCATGTAAATCAAAGAAAGCATGGAATAAAAATTAACAAAAATGAAAGTTTGAAATAAGAGTTGACAAAAAAGAATGCAATGAAAATGCAAAAGTACCTAAAATGATTCATGTATTTGCACCCATTTTTGATTAAATTAATATAGAGGTAGGTACAGATCTGGATTAATGGAGTTATCATAACACTTAAACTAAATGACCTGAAATTCCAAGAATCTAAAAAAATATAGTTCAGAAAGTACTCTTTGCAAAGCTCCAACGTCTTTGCATGAAAAAAGTTGTACGTAACTATTCTTAAACTGTCAAACAAATACTACCCTCTCAAATGTCAGTGTGAAGAATATTTTAATAGCAAAACACACTCTGGAATAAAGAGCAATTTATTGAAAAGATAGAAACTATACAATATCATTATAATATAGAAAAGGACCATTCCAACAGAAAAATTAAACTAACTCTTAGGCAAATAACTCTTAACATACTATGATACTAACTGTAATGCTTAGGATCATCATGTGTAATTTTTTTAATTGTGCATGCATTAATTGATTGTTATTCTTCCTCATGCCGATCAAAGAAAGTCTATAATAAGAGTTCACAAAATTTGACTTAAAATGGATCATGTAATAATAAAAATTTACTTAAATGACCATAAGATCCTGAAGAATTGACTTAATCTATAATGAAATAATACCTTTTGAATGCTCACATAACTTGATAACTTGCACATGCTATATATAGTGTCTTTTAACACCTGCTACATGGAGACTTGGCCTATGAAATAGAATGATAATAATTGTAGCAGCTCTCAAATTGATTTTCAAATACGTTTTTTTAGATATATACTATTGTATTAGCCTTTTAGCTCTTACCTCTTGACAACCAGCTACATCAAAGTATACATGAAGATCAAGTGTTATTTCAGTTGCAACTCGGTCACTAAAAAACCAAATCATTGAAACATGTTAGTTTGAATCTTAATTAAAGTACCTGCATCCATTAAAGATAATAAAATCATTCAAAAGTTGCAAGAAAGCATGTGTGCATCATTTGGTTCTATTTCCATTTTCCATCCTGGTCTTCAACTAAATCCCTTTTCTGGCATATAATTCCTCACTGTCTAATTTTTCATCATTTGGACATCAACTTTAAGAAATGATATTAGGTTACCAATTATCCCCTTTTACCAGCACAAAAAAATAGTAAAAAGTGAGGAGCATGTAATATGTAGTATTAAATCGTTTAAGAATGTAGAGAAACAAAATGTCTAAATTGCAGCCTATAGTCATATGTGTGGAACATTCTTCATGATGCTAGATGTGTTTAATTTTTTAAATAAGCAAATTATATATCCATAGTCGGTAGCTTGTCATCACAAACTATAGTTGACTATCTCAGAGAATTTAAAACTACGAATAACAGTTTTTACTTAATATATAGTATACATCTTGACTGATGAAAGCTAAATACTAATTTGCTTATATAAAATTAGCACAATTTTATATAAAAGGCGTCTTGAATATCATTCACATACATAACATCCATAAACAAACATAATAAGTAATTCATAACGCAGCGGAAAACATTGTTTAAAACAAAAGGGCCACACAGGGCTATTCATGAGCACGCAGGCTCTATAGTAAAATATCCATGAGCATGTTTAATTGTAACACTTGAGATTAATTTAAAAGGGCTAATAGTACTACTCATACCAATAGAGATGCATCTCCTTTTAAGGAAGCTCATCACCCAAGAAATCCAAAGTTAAGCGTGCTTGCACGGGAGTAGTCTTGGGATGGGTGACCCCCTGGTAAGTTTCTCAGGGCGCGCATGAGTAAGGACAAAGTGCGCGGTAAAAGCTCGTGGTGGTTTGTGAGGACAGTACTAGAGGTCTGGAGTAACTACCTCGGGTCCTACGGGGCCGGGGTGTTACAGTTGGTATCAGAGCAACCCTGCGACAGTGTGCTGACCTGTTGGATATCGGGCGGGCACTTAGTAGGGGAGGATTCTGTGATTTGATTGAGATTTGAGAATGGTTTAAGGGCGCAACGAGGACGTTGCGATCCTAAGTGGGGGTGATTGTAACACTTGAGATTAATTTAAAAGGACTAATAGTACTACTCATACCAACAGAGATGCATCTCCTTTTAATGGAGCTCATCACCCAAGAATTCCAAAGTTAAGTGTGATTGCACGAGAGTAGTCTTGGGATGGGTGACCCCCTGGGAAGTTTCTCAGGGCACACATCAGTGAGGACAAAGTGCGCGGTAAAAGCTCGTGGTGATTTGTGAGGACAATACTAGAGGTCTGGAGTAACTACCTCGGGTCCTACGGGGCCGGGGTGTTACATTAATATTGTTCAAAACAGAATGGAGAAGGCACGAACCACGTCTTCTCTCCAAAGGATCACCCGAGCAACGGGCACATGTAGCAAACTCGAGCCTCAACCTGAAATGGTGGTGGGACGCCCCCGAAGGGGTCAGTACTCTATACCGCTATAAAGTACTGGTGTGGATGGCATCTAAGGAATATACACCAAGTATTTCAAACACGAGACCCTCAAATAGGGTGATAATACAATATAGTGGTAACCCTAATTTACCTCGTTTGAAAATATACTTACTTTATATACAAGTCAAGTAGTCGGCCCGTGGGCCCATGTTCATTTAGAAATCACCATTCCCATTCCCCGTGACTATAAGCCACGACAAGTCATAGAGTTCATCACATTACCATTGCATAGCAAGGGCTCGGCCCAACTACATTTCTATGCAATCCTTTATGTCAAGTACATCCTATCACATTTGCATAGCAAGGGCTCGGCCCAACTACGTTTCTATGCAAACCACAATTTACATGGCAAGGGCTCGACCCAACTACATTTTCATGCAAACCACAATTTACATGGCAAGGGCTCGGCCCAACTACATTTCCATGCAAATCACAATTACATGGAAAGGGCTCGACCCAACTACGTTTCCATGCAATCATAGAGTCCGGCTCTAATTCTTCATTATAGTCCAATTCCTAAGCAACCCTATGCCTAGAATTGACATCTCAATAATCTACCTTGGGTCACTCTTAATGACTGCCCATAACTTACCCTTAGCTTTATACTAAGTCATTTTATACACTTGAAGTACATTCAAGTGCATTCCATACAATCCAATACTTAGGATCAATTCTATCAACAATTTCAAATAATCACTAACTAGTATTTCAATACTATTAAGATTATTGTCATCATACAAATATCCTCATTTTGTAATTCTCTACATATTTATAAGTATGTAGCAGCGACTTAAATATTCATTTATGTATCCACATATTTAATACATGAGTAAAATCCCTATTTCACAAAATAGTTCATTTATAACTCATTTAACCTCATATTATTCATACATCCTCAAATCATTTCCAATTTCATTCTTTGGGAACTATATCAATATTTCATCAATGTTTAATCATCATAATCCATGAAAAATTATGATTTAGGCATTTAGGTAATCTCATGCTTAACCTACAAGTTGTAAATAATTAGATGTCGATCCTCACCTCAATGAGCTTTAAAACTTTCCTTCTCGATCCAATGACCAAAGCCTCGGACTAGGAAGCTTGAGAAATGATTCCTTGCTTAGAAATGAGTGTTAAACAGCCTCCTCTAAGTGCTAGTTCAACCCCTAATCGTTGATACGAAAACAGCCCCTAGAATGGGTGTTTTCCGGCTAACTCGTTTCCTAGTTTTCCAAGATTTGCTCTAGGTTAGTATCTAACATTTACATCAATAAAATAACTTTATAAGGGCATATTATACACTTGGAGTAGTGTATAATAGTTCCACCAATCGTTCATATCATTTGGAAAATGAAAGGAAAGGTTTTGGGGTTAAAACTCACTTTATATTAGAAGATTAAATCTGTTCCTGCGAGGTTGTGTTTTGCTCGGACGATTTGGAAGCCTTCCACTACTCCGATTGATGCAAACCAGACTTTCACGGATTTCTCGTCTTGAGAGATTTCTGTTGGTATCTTGCACGCCTTATTTGGATTGGTATAATTTGAGATATCAACCAAACAGCCTCAGCACTCTCACTGCTCGAGTTTACGGACAGCAGTTCACTCCAGCTCGATTTTTGGATGGTAAACTCTACCCTATCGCACAGAGACCACTCAAATGTGAAACTAGGCTTCAACGTCTATCCAAGGACACCTCATTCACATTATTTGGTCGAGTATAACTTCACTTATGGAGGGAGACAACCAGCACCATCTTTTTGTGCGAAAATAGACTAGGTGGGGTTCCCTCTTGCTTCCTTTGTCAAGTTCAGCCCCTAAAGTCAGTTGTGGCCGCCCCCTAACATTATTTTTCATGTCTTGCAGGTGGAAGGAAGAGATGGGGCGCAGCATGGTGTTCCCCAATGACGAGTCATTTTCACAATGAAGCTCATCGGGTGTCGGGATGTGGAAGTCCCGGATATCGTCTCACGGGACGGTGTATAAGGAAAATCAAGTGTGAGATCAATCTAGAAATCTAAGATGTAAGCTAGCCAAGTCGATGTATGTTTGATTTAAGAGAACAACTAGATTGCAATGGAAATAGATAATGATTAAACTAGAAGGGAAGCGAGGGCATACAAGGAACAACCTATGATTAAGGATAAGGGGTCAAAATGGGGATACTTGGGAATATGTCATGCAACAAAGGGATAGGTACAAGTTCCCTTGCCACTCTCATGGTCAAGGGGGGACTAAGGGCTCCTATTGGCCATTCTCATGGTCCAATAGAAATCCAAAGTCATGCAAAGAAGACCAACCAACAATTTATTCCCCTACTTTCTCCCATTCTCATGGAGGAAGGTAGTGTGTGTGTGTGAATGTGTCAAAAGGAACCCTACAAGTCTCCTTGAGGATCCAAAACATCATCCAAGAACATTGTGGCCATCAAAGTCTTAGAAATACAAAGAAGCATTTTCACAAACACATTGTGTGCATAATATATTTCTCAAATTCCCCCAAATCAAACCCCAAAACCTAACACATCACATGGTTGGATGTTCCTCAAACACCCCCAATCCCTAATCCCACTACTCACTCATGCTAGATTTCATATTCATAGGAGAGATATTAGACATAGACATGAAGTGAGATCAGGGAAAATATGATAATGATGCAATCTAAAGGATTAAATGAAGCTAGATTCAAGATTTGATGCAAATAATATTAAGAAATGAAGTGCAATTGAGTTTAAGCAAGCTTACAACCAAAACTAGGGTTTGCAAGAAGAGAGCTCGTCCAAAAGTTATGGAAATTCGAACAAGAATTGCTATTTATACAAATGGGGAATCGGGGGAACGCCAGGAAGAAACGACGTTCCCTATAGGCGTTCCTACCCTTACAAAATCAAACAATCCGCTGGCAGAGAGTTCGACGCTGGGAAGAACGTAGTCGGGACGTCGTTCTATCAGGAACGCTGACAGGAACGTCGTTCCCTTCCAGCGTTCCCACACCTGGGACTTTGAATTGAAAATCTGGTGTACAATACGGGGGAACGCTGGGGTTGGAACGTCGTTCCCTATGGCGTTCCCGATGCTGCTTCCACCAAAACACATCTGATGTCTTCGTTTCTTGCTTCCTTGTGCTCCGCTTGGTCCTCGGGGTCTTCAAATCATCCATTTATGCTCTCGAGACTCTTCAAAGTGCTCGGTTTTCACCCCTACGATGTTCAAATCCTTCCCATGGTTCCTACAACCAAAATATTGCACAAGTTTAACCAAAATGGGGCAAAAATCTTCAAAGGTTAACAAACAAAGACCATATTTTATGAGAAAGTATCAAGTGTTTTCACCCCTATCAACTCCCCCACACTTGAGTCTTTGCTTGTCCTCAAGCAAACTAAAACTCGGAGCACAAGTTTAATGAGTTCCCAAGGCACCAACCAATTGAGTCAAGAATGAATGAGTGTATACAAGAAATAGTGAATGCCATGAGACAAAATGCATAATCAAGATAAAGATGCAAATGGATTAATTCTTTCAACATAGAGACAAGCAAGGAGTAACACAAGCACACAGTCAACATTTTTCCACTCTTATCCTCACAAGGTCACCTCTCTCTCACATTCTAAACTCAAGGCATGATCAAAAGGGCTTATTGGGATGGTTAAGATGGATGAAAGGTATGGGGTAGCAAAGTGATGGTTTAGGCCAAAAATCTAAAAACGGTCGGATGTAAACGTAATCAAAGGGCATCAAGGCACAACTAGGGTTCTTACCCGAAAGGGTATCATCTATAGCTCCGACTTTAGTGGGCAAGCAATGGTACACACTCAAGGCTCAACCACCTGCTAGTGTATACCTTAAGTGTGCAAATGGGTTTTGGTTCAGTATGGGGATGAGTCAGTTTTTTTTTTTTTTGTTTTTTTTTTTTTTTTTTTGCAATGGTTGGTCATGGATGTGCCTAATTACTGATTTGTCGGGTTATCTCATGTAAAATATACTCTACTCTCGCAGAACACGATTAACGAGTAGAGCAGAGCCCCTTCACGGAGATGAAATTCCCAAGGATAATGTCCCAAACCAATAACTTTGACACAACCTGACAAATGAGGAACATTAGGATTCAAAAGGCTGCCATGCTCACCCTAGTCGTCATTGCATCTCAACCCCCTCAAAGGCAAAATTTAAGGAGAATCCACACATTGTGTACCTGTCAAAACCTAATGAAAACTCAAACACCCAACACGGTCCCAAGTCGAAGCAATATGGCCATAGAGCAATAACGGATAGAGAAAGAAATGATCAAGCTCAACGGGGCCTCACCTAAAGGGGACGACGTAGGGTTATGGAAGTGGAAATGTGGATGAGTGGAGGTGAACTAGTGCCTTCATCATTTCATGCAATGAGTGTGAGTGTGTGAAAGATGTGTCTCTAAACTCTCAAGTGGTCAAAATGTGAACTCCCAACAAATCTCAAGCAAAAGAGTTGATCAATGAGCACCTTTAAACAAGTTTATACACCTATTCACATGCATCTACAAACTCATTCTTGACAACAATCGAGAAATGTCAAAGTGACCACACTCAAACCCACAATCACAAGCTTTAGTTCACTTCAAGAAAAGCGCACAACCCCCCCACACTTAGAATCAGGCATCGGCCTCGATGTCTCAACAAGAGAGCACAGTGGAGGGGTTCAAGAACCCAAGCGCAAGCATACAAGCAGATAGGATCATGAAAGCACAACAAAGAGCGTCGGGGCACCCCCAAAATACGTACCTCAAATGTTTAAGAAGTGTTAAATACGTGGGTTGCCTCCCACCAAGCGCTTCTTTAATGTCACTAGCTTGACACAAAATGCCTCTTTAGGCCATAAACTCCCGAAGATGCTTACCCAAGAAAACTCCTTTTCTAAATAGAGATTGTGCCATCAAAAGAAAGTTGTAAAAGTGTTTTAATGGAAACATCTCTAAAAGAGATATACCTCTTTGCCCATCGGGCTCAAACACATACCCCCTCCAAAGCAAAGAAAGCTCGTGAATAGAAATGGTCGACTCTAACCCACCGAACAAGCTAGGTGATGATGATCTTAAAACATGATTTATGAGCCATGGTGGTTTTAGAGGCAAACTTTTCTCAACATTATGGTCATGTTCAAGAAGATAATAATGCACATCAAAATGAGGGGTAAGAGACTTTTGATTCAAGATGGAAGGGGTAATGATGGAGGGGACTTCCTTTTCACTACTAACATTCTTAAATTCCTCCAAAATTGTCTCCACACCTTCCAAAAACTCCTCCCAATCATGCTCCTCACATTTGGTGGTACAAGTATCACACTCAATGAAAACATGGGATTTTAAATCACCAAATTTTATGTCATCATCAAGCAATGAATCAAAAATTGAATAATCGGAGAGCATGTTGGGAGGGTTCTTATCAACAAAACTCTCAAGAGTGTCCACATAAAAACATGTATTATCATTATGTAAAGGGTTGTTTGTTGACTTGGGCATGTCAAAAGTGGCCTCTTCATTTCCAACTCTTAAAACGAGTTTGCCATCACCAACATCTATGAGGGCCCTAGCGGTGGCCAAGAATGGCCTACCAAGAATGAGAGGAACCTCTAGATCTTGGTCTATGTCCAAAATCACAAAGTCAACCGGAAAGATGAACTTAGCAACCTTAACCAACACGTCTTCTACAATACCCCTAGGGTACTTAATAGATTGATCGGCCAATTGAATACACATACGCGTTGGTTTCAAGTTGCCAAGATCAAGTTTCTCAAACAAAGCAAAGGGCATTAAGTTGATACTAGCACCCAAATCCGCCAATGCATTATTAAAATGAAGGTTACCGATTTGGCAAGGAATCGTGAAGCTCCCCGGATCCTTAACCTTTTGTGGCATGTCCTTTGTGACCATGGCGGAGCATTCTTCATTAAGGACCACCATTGAGTTCTCTTCAACTTTCCTTTTGTTATTGAGGACGTCTTTGAGAAATTTGGAGTATTTTGGCATCTCGGCAAGGGCATCCATGAAAGGGATGTTTACATGCAATTGCTTGATTATTGCCAAGAATTTCCCAAATTGATCATTATCAATCTTTCTTGTCAATCGAGCTGGAAAAGGGATAGGAGGAGTATTTGCTTTTATTGGCTCCTTCTTTTTAGGTTGTGCCTCCACTTTCTTCTCCGATATAGCCTTTTCTTGGACCTCACTTTTCTTTGTTGCATTTGGACTCTCACATGGGGGGCTTGTTTGTTGTTCATCCTCTTTTGGGCCTTCCGTTTGTTGGGTTTTTGACATTTCAACTTCCTTCACACTTCGGAGGGTTATAGCTTGACAATCCCCTCTAGAGTTATTCTCCATGTTGCTTGATATAGTTCCTTTTTGTAATTCGGATCTATCCTCGATTAATTTCCCAATTTGAATGCTCAAGTCCTTCAAGATGACATCATAATTGGCAAATTTGACGTCTTGATTCTTCACAAGCTTGTTCATCATTTCTTCAAGATTATGATATTGAGAATATGAAGGTCCTTGAGACAAATTAGCTTGAAAAGGTTGATAATCTTGATTTCCTTGATTGTAACCATTTTGAAAGCCTTGAGGATAATCACCACAAAAATTGGAAGGATAACCTTGATGGTAATCACCTTGAAAGGATGGCATTGACTCTCTTTGAAAGTATTGAGAATAAGATTGACCCGTTTGATCACACCCTTGAGAGGCTTGAGATTCTTGAGAATAAATGGCATTGACTTGTTCCACATGCGGCCTCATCACGCTAGAATCCAAGAAATGACACCTCGATGCTCCATGTGATCCTCCATAATTAGAAAAGATATTTGGACTATGGTTAACGTAAGAACGATTGGGAGGTTCCGAATGTGATTGAAGACCTTGGTGCATCATATAATGTTGGCTTTGAGGAGTAGATTTTGACCTTTGTTGATTGAAGCTCAATTGATCCATGTTTGATGCAAGATGTTGGAGTGAGGCAATATGACCATCCACTTGATCTAAGTTATCCTTTTGATTTTCTGATTCAAGAACACCGGGACCAATCTTTTGTGAGCCATTAGAGTGGTACCAATAAGAATGATTGGATGTGACCCTTTCAATTAGTGCTTCGGCATCCTTTGGTTGTAGATGAATCAATGCTCCGCATGCCGAAGTATCCATAATCATCTTTGCTTCATTGTGTAATCCTCCATAAAAAGAGTAAATACTCTCCCAATGGGTCATGAAGTTTGATGGACACATCCTCTTTAAGGCCTTAAACCTCTTCCATGCTTCCGGTAGTATTTCAACAACCCCTTGCTTGAAATCTTGTATTTGTTTTTTTATATTCAAACACTTTGAAAGACGGAAGTATTCTTGCATGAACTCCTTGTGTAGTTGATCCCAAGTTTGGAAATGATCTTGAGAAAATGAATCAAGCCACCTTTGTGCTTCATCTCTAATTGAAAATGGGAACAACCGTAGTCTAATGGCATCATCCGAAACACCATTCTTCTTGATTGTGTTACAAACTCTTAGAAAGCGGGTGATATGACATTGAACATCCTCTTCAAGCCCGCCTCCAAATTGATTACAAGAGACTAAAGCAATAGTAGAAGCCTTGAGTTCAAAGTTGTTGGCCTCCACCCTTGGATAAAGGATGCTTTCACGAGCTTGAATATCGGGTTCTAAAAATTCGGCGATAGAACGTCCGGTAGGAGGCTCAAACATGCCAAATAAATGTGTGCCTCCTTCCATTTTCTCGCCTTTTGATGCAAGATTAGAACATTGTTGTTTTTTTAACCAATCATTTGTTTTGGGATGAGAAAATCAAAAGCAACCTACACGAGCTCAAAACAAACCCACGTGATCCGAACAAAACAAAATGAAATGAAAATGAATGAAAGAAAGTAACCAAAGTAAAGACTAGTCTCACTAGATAACTAAGATCGATTATCACACTTAAACTTTCAACACCGTCCCCGGCAACGGCGCCAAAATTTGACGAGTCATTTTCACAATGAAGCTCATCGGGTGTCGGGATGTGGAAGTCCCGGATATCGTCTCACGGGACGGTGTATAAGGAAAATCAAGTGTGAGATCAATCTAGAAATCTAAGATGTAAGCTAGCCAAGTCGATGTATGTTTGATTTAAGAGAACAACTAGATTGCAATGGAAATAGATAATGATTAAACTAGAAGGGAAGCGAGGGCATACAAGGAACAACCTATGATTAAGGATAAGAGGTCAAAATGGGGATACTTGGGAATATGTCATGCAACAAAGGGATAGGTACAAGTTCCCTTGCCACTCTCATGGTCAAGGGGGGACTAAGGGCTCCTATTGGCCATTCTCATGGTCCAATAGAAATCCAAAGTCATGCAAAGAAGACCAACCAACAATTTATTCCCCTACTTTCTCCCATTCTCATGGAGGAAGGTAGTGTGTGTGTGAATGTGTCAAAAGGAACCCTACAAGTCTCCTTGAGGATCCAAAACATCATCCAAGAACATTGTGGCCATCAAAGTCTTAGAAATACAAAGAAGCATTTTCACAAACACATTGTGTGCATAATATATTTCTCAAATTCCCCCAAATCAAACCCCAAAACCTAACACATCACATGGTTGGATGTTCCTCAAACACCCCCAATCCCTAATCCCACTACTCACTCATGCTAGATTTCATATTCATAGGAGAGATATTAGACATAGACATGAAGTGAGATCAATGGATGAGATTAGGGAAAATATGATAATGATGCAATCTAAAGGATTAAATGAAGCTAGATTCAAGATTTGATGCAAATAATATTAAGAAATGAAGTGCAATTGAGTTTAAGCAAGCTTACAACCAAAACTAGGGTTTGCAAGAAGAGAGCTCGTCCAAAAGTTATGGAAATTCGAACAAGAATTGCTATTTATACAAATGGGGAATCGGGGGAACGCCAGGAAGGAACGACGTTCCCTATAGGCGTTCCTACCCTTACAAAATCAAACAATCCGCTGGCAGAGAGTTCGACGCTGGGAAGAACGCAGTCGGGACGTCGTTCTATCAGGAACGCTGACAGGAACGTCGTTCCCTTCCAGCGTTCCCACACCTGGGACTTTGAATTGAAAATCTGGTGTACAATACGGGGGAACGCTGGGGTTGGAACGTCGTTCCCTATGGCGTTTCCGATGCTGCTTCCACCAAAACACATCTGATGTCTTCGTTTCTTGCTTCCTTGTGCTCCGCTTGGTCCTCGGGGTCTTCAAATCATCCATTTATGCTCTCGAGACTCTTCAAAGTGCTCGGTTTTCACCCCTACGATGTTCAAATCCTTCCCATGGTTCCTACAACCAAAATATTGCACAAGTTTAACCAAAATGGGGCAAAAATCTTCAAAGGTTAACAAACAAAGACCATATTTTATGAGAAAGTATCAAGTGTTTTCACCCCTATCACCCAATTATTTTGGGAGCAAAATATCAATCAATACATCCAAAAGTGGAAGAATGGGTCCTATTGTTTTATCTCTTGTCAAAACATGTCTTTTTGTACTCATTGTAATTTATATAGACCAAGTCAACTCCTTACATCATTTTATTGATCTCAACCACGTGTAGGATCATCCCAATAATTTACATGATGAATACTATAGAAGAAAAACCTACTCCCATTATTTAGCTCAACAATGTCAAAGATGGGACCATAAGCATTTGTATTCTTCTCTAGTCATTCTATCACTTATTTTGACATTTTCATTCACATTCAGGGGCGGATCTGCCAGGGGGGCCAGGGGGGCCGGTGCCCCTGCTTCGGCCGCCGAGATAAGGTATAGGTATGGGGCTTTGGGGGTCGACGGACTAGTGGCTTGCAGTTTTCCGGCGAGCTGTTGAAGTGTTGGAGAGCTCTGTTTGCCGGCTGGAGGACGGGGAAGAAGCGAGCAAATGAAAAAAATTAGACCTTTTAATGTTTAAAAGATACGACGTCGTTTCTGAAATAGGCATGGGGGAAAATTAAAGGCCTATTGGGCCAAGTAAGGCCCAATTCACAGCAGGCTGCAGCCCAAACGAATAGCCAATTAGTCAATTTGCCAATCCAGTAATCCAAAGCAGTTACAGTCTTCTTCCGCCCCTGCGCCTTGCGCAAGCAACAACGACCATAGCAGCACAGCAGCAGAGAGCCACCAGCCACACCGGACGTCCAGCCGCTTTTCGCCGACCGACGTTCTTCCGTCTCCTGCTCCTGTGACCGGTACTCCGGTAGGTTCTCAGTTTTCCTATTTTCCCCATTTTTATTTAAATTAAAATTTTCGTTTTCATCATAGTTTTTTTTTAAAATTCATAATTATGATTTGAAAATAATGTAGTGTAAAATAGTTTGAATTAAATCTAATCAATAATGACTATGCGTTAATGTATCATTTGTATTTAATTAAGAATTTATAATAGTGTGAATTAATTATTTGTGTTTTCGATATTCATTATTAGGGAATGTCAATTGAGAAATTAAATGGGAGATGATTATTATACTGATTGTATAGTCCGCTATGTAGAAAGATACTACATATGTGTTTAGATGCATCGACAATGAGGTTATTATCAACATTTTCAGAACATGAGCACCCGTAGGTTGAATTTAACACCATTATGTTAACCCTTTTAATTAATTTAGTTATGTTTTAGTAGTGTAATTTGTTAAGACAATGTTATTATTATTGTGATGATTTACATTATTGATTGTGCCCCCGCTTAAATCCTTTTCTGGTTCCGCCACTGTTCACATTATTGGACTACTATCCGAGTGGGTCACCCTCGAGTGAGCCTAGGACGTCATTCTTGAATACTTACTATTCTTAGCAGGTTGGGCCCAAAATTATGTTTGGGCCGCCCGCCCTTCCTCAAGTTGTCTTGAAAGGTTATGTATCATTATTTGGGAAATGTTGGGATCTTATATTCATTAATAAGGCCCAAATAAGTATTTGCAAACCCGACACTAATATACGAGTTCGAACAGTACAATAATCAATCATGCGCTACGTAAAGCGTTAATCGTTTACAATTGTTTGGAAATTTGAAATTCAATGCATAAACTTTGCATTTAAATTTGAATTTCAAGGACGCTCGGGTGTGGTGTCACAAGTTCACCCCCCCCCCCCCCTTAACAGGAATTTCGTCCCCGAAATTCACACTCTAATCAAATAGGATAGCATACTGCTTCCTCATCGTCTCCCCCACGGAAATCCTCCACCAGTCCCGCTTACATGCGTTCCCGGACCTTTATAAGTTCTTCGTCAGTTTCTTGACCCTTCTTGATCTCATCAAGCAAGGTCGGTCTCACCTCGAATCGTGCCAATAAGGCACCATTGCTAGATACCTAATTGGGCTCTCAATGCCCTCAAACTAGTCAGCAATGCCCCGGGCGAACTCTTCCGACTGAGGGCATCTGCTACAACATTTGCCTTACCTGGATGGTACTCAATAAGTAGATGGTAGTCCTTTATCAACTCCATCCACCGTCTCTGTCTCATGTTTAACTCTTTCTGAGTAAACACGTACTTCAAGCTCTTATGATCAGTGTATATGTGACACGTCTCCCCGTAGAGATAGTGTCTCCATATCTTCAATGCAAACACCACTGCTCCCAGCTCTAAATCCTGAGTAGGGTAGTTTACCTCATGCCTCTTCAACCGTCGTGATGCATAGGCAATTTCCCCTCCCATCTGCATCAACACACATCCAAACCCTTGGATGCTTGCATCACTATAGATATCGTACCCCACACCCTGTTTGGGTAGTGCAAGTACCGGTGCCTCAGTTAACCTCTTCTTCAGTTCTAAGAACCCCTTCTCACATCGGTCATCCCATACAAACTTAGCCCCCTTTCGCGTGAGCTTCGTCAATGGCGATGCTAAAACTGAGAACTTCTCCACGAATTTCCTGTAATATCCCGCTAGCCCAAGGAAGCTACGAATCTCTTTAAGCCAAAACTCACACTTATAGAACTTGGCGTAAAGTCGCTTCTCTCGTAGTTTTCAAGAACCTGAACTAAGTGCCTCTCATGTTCTTCTTCATTCCTTGAGTAGATTAAGATGTCGTCTATGAACACGATCACAAACTGGTCCAAGTATTTATGGAATACTCGGTTCATCAAGTCCATGAATGCCGCCGGTGCATTGGTTAGACCGAATGACATCACCAAAAACTCGTAGTGACCATATCTAGTGCGAAATGCACTCTTAGGTATGTCACTCTCCTTTATCTTCAACTCATGATACCCAGACCTTAAATCAATCTTCGAGAATATGGTTGCCCCTCGAAGTTGATCAAACTAGTCATCAATCCTCGGTAAAGGATACCTGTTCTTGATCGTGACTTTGTTCAACTGTCGGTAGTCGATACACATCCTTAGTGTGCCGTCTTTCTTCTTTACGAAGAGTACAGGTGCTCCCCATGGTGAATGACTGGATCTGATGAACCCGTTATCCAGTAATTCTTGTAGTTGGACCTTCAACTCTTGGAGTTCGGCCGGTGCCATTCGATAAGGAGGAATCGAAATGGGTTTGGTCCCCGGCTCCACTTCAATTACAAATTCGATCTCTCTATCGGGTGGAAGCCCCGATAGGTCTTTGGGAAAAAGGTCTGGGTACTTGCACACGACCCTTACATCATTTATGTCGACTTCCTTCTTGGTATCGTCCACCACGTAGGCAAGGTATGTGTGGCATCCCTTCCTCACCATTTTTCGTGCTCTCATCGCGGATATGATACATGCATGCAACTTTCCCTGATCTCCTTCGAAGCATAAAGTGTTCCTTTTATCGCCCTCGAGCTCCAACACCTTGGTGTAGCAATCCACTCGAGCATGGTGTTTCTCGAGCCAATCCATTCCTAGGATAACATCGAACTCCAACATGCTTAGGGGTACGAAATCACAAGTCAAGGGTTGACCCGTCACTTCCACCTCACACGATGGATAGAAATGGTTCCTCTCCACGTCGTCTCCTAACGGTGTGGAGACTAACAATGTTTGCGTCATAGGTGTCAATGGCACGTCAAGGCCCTCGGCGAACGCCTCACTCACAAATGAGCGTTGTGCCCCGGTATCGATGAGGATCCTCGCACACCTACCATTGATCTTTAACGTTCCTACATTTATACATCATGTAAGATACCTTTTATAATGTTTTTACACACTTTTTGGAGGTTATTAGGTTCATACTAATGTTTGGAATCAAACGGGGGTCCATTCGTAGAAGAACGGGGCGGAAAAATCAAGTTCCAGGCAACGGGAGTCCACGCACGGTCGTGCGTGCGTGAAAAGCTCGGATCCGGCCACTGCCGGCTACGCACGATTGTGCGTACCCGGCCACGCACGATTGTGCGTACCCGGCCACGCACGATCGTGCGTCCACGCACGGCGTGCGTACCGGCACGCACGGTCGTGCGTCCTGCGCGAACAAAGCCCCTGAGCTACTGCCCCCTAAGCACGATCGTGCGTGGGGTTGGACGCACGATCGTGTGTCCCTGTTTTTAGCCAGTTTTGGCCCGAATTTCCTCGGTTTGACCCCGGGATGGCCCGCACCCAATCCCTATGACCTGTATCATCAATTTATGGGTTAAACATGGACAAAATACCATTTTGCGAGAGATAATACCTGCAACAGAATCCGGTTCAGCTCGAGCATCCGCTTCCGTCATCGCATAAACTCTAGTAGGGGCGGGCAAAAATGCCGAACCGGCATGGTACCGAACCGAACCGATATGGTACCGGACCGAAAAATGGGGTTTGAAACGGATCTCAATTTTTTTGTCCCGAACCGAACCGTACCGATTCTAAACAATGCCATGACCGGTTCACATAAAATGAGAACCGGTACCGGACCGAACCGGACCGAAGTATGACTCAATGATTTAAATTTACATTTATACCCTTACTTTGACTACTGTCTTCACACTTTCACCGTCTTTGCTAATTCATAGGAAGCCTGCAGGAATCGGACCGATGTATGATTTAATTATTTATATTTGTACTACTATAATTATATTTAATTATTTATTCACTTAACTAGAATGTCACTTTTTAATTATATTTAATTTGGAGCTTGCAACCTTGAAGAGATTTCAATGTAGTTTTTGAATATGTTTATTTTAATTATTAAAAAATAAATCAATTATCAATAAAGAGAATTTAACTTTAACATGGTTGACAAAAATATTATTGACTTTGCATGTCAATTTGGGACAAAATGAGTATGAAAATTGATAAATTGTGTCGATTTTTGGAGGATGAATAAACTTTATTTTCCTCTTAAGCACTTGAAAAAAGTGGCATTGTTTGGTATTGGTATGGCATGGTACTGTCCCGTTTCAAAATGAAACCGTACCGAACGGGTTTAGGTCTAAGACCGAACCGAACCGAACCGTTTGAATAGTAACGGTACGGGTACGGGTTCGGCCAAATATTGGACCGGACCGGACCGCGCCTACCCCTAAACTCTAGCTTGAGTCCTTCCTTGATTCACGGATGGCGCATTGCTCGTGCTTGCTCCCCATGTCCCCAGCTTGCTTGAGAAGCCCTAGTTTGATTACGTGTGCCCATAGTTCCACTACTTGGTCCCGATCGAGGTTCTTGCTCCACCCAATTGTGGGCAATTTATCTTCAAGTGCCCGGTATCCCCGCATTGGAAACATCTAGAAGGGTCACGACATTTGCCAAAGTGGCTCCTTTTGCAATTATTGCACCGAGCTACCCCCGAGGTCCGTGATCCTTGTCCGTTCGGGCCTTTGTTCCCCCTAGGTGGTGGCGGTGGTGTTTGGAAAGATCCTCCTCCATGGTTTCCTTTTTTATTGGAACCTTAAGGACCATGACTCTCCCCCTTTCTCTTTTTCGCCTCTTTGGCATCTCTCCTCTTCCTCTCTTCCCATTGTTTCTCCCCTTTCAAGCCTTGATCAACCACTTGGCTGAAGGTCATGTTAGCCAATTGTGTTGCCCTATCACGTATCTCCAAGTCTAGAGCATCCCAGAAGTGGTTCACCATTCGGTTCTCGTCACATGCATACTCCGGTATATAGTCGGCAAGGTCCCTGAACTTGTGATCAAGTTCCCTCACCGTCATGTTACCACCCTGGGTTAGAAGGGTATATTCCCTCACCTTTGCATTTACCTCGAAATCAGAGTAGTATTGGGCAAGAACTCCCGTCGGAAGTCATCCCAAACGACAGTTTCACCATACTTGCCTTTTGTCCCATCCCACCACTTGGATGCCATCCCCTCAAGTAATCTTACCGCAATCCTCAGTTTAAGATTGGGCATGAGTTGCATGCAAGAGCTGCCTCATTCAACCTCTTGATCCATTGAGCAGCAATCGAGATGTCTCCCGTCCCATCAAACGGTTTGCACCCCAAGTCCCTTGCCTCCTTAATGTACTTGGAGATCCTTATGGTTGGACCTCCATCACCTCGGCCCCCATGTGGTTCGATGTAGGTCCTAGACCAAGCCCAGGGGGCCTTTGTTGATGGGAGACTCATGATTGATAATGTGTTTGTTTCCCAAGAGCTGATTAAAGGATATGCTAGGAAACGTATGTCTCCAAGATGTATGATCAAGGTTGACCTCCGGAAAGCCTATGATACTGTATCTTGGGACTTCCTTACTAGTATGTTGACCCACTTGGGATTCCCGGGCAAATTCATACACTGGATTATGGAGTGTGTCACCACAGCTTCATACTCCATATCAATCAATGGTGTTCTCCATGGCCATTTTGAGGGTAAAAGAGGGCTTCGGCAAGGGGACCCTATGTCCCCCCTCTTATTTGTTCTTTGTTTGGAGTACCCTTCCAGACTATTGAATGATAGGACTAAAAATCCTATGTTCAATCATCATCCTTTGTGTGGATCGCTTAATATTTCACATGTGGCATATGCTGATGATTTGATGCTTTTTTTCTAGAGGTGATACCACATCTATACAGATTCTCACAGAGGCTTTGGAAGACTTTGGTAACATATCTGGCTTTCGGGTCAACTATGATAAATCAAATATCTTCCTTGGTGGTAATGCATATTATGAGCTTGACACTATACTTGAATTGGTGGACTTTAAAATTGGTGCATTCCCGGTCACATTTCTTGGGGTCCCCTTGGCGCCCTTAAAGTTATCTATGGCCCAGTATGCACCCCTTTTGGAGTCCATTACCACTTTTATTAATGCTTTGAATCTTAAGTCTTTATCTTATGCAGGCAGAGTTGAGCTAGTCAAATCGGTTATACAGGGTGTACATTTTTTTGGCTACAAATGTTTCCCATCCCTAATGTTATACTTGACAGGATTACATCCATTTGCCGCATTTTTCTTTGGGGAAGCAAATTCGCTAGGGTCGCCTGGGCGGATATTTGCCTCCCGAAAGAAGAGGGCGGACTTGGCATACATGACACGAAGGTTTGGAATAAGGCTTTACTTTCGAAAACTTTTTGGGATATACACACTAAAAAGGACACACTTTGGGTTAAGTGGGTACATGGGGTTTATCTAAAGGGCAGGAGTGTGTGGGAGTTTGTCCCACATGAAAGAGATTCACAATTATTTAAGAAGATTGCATTAATCCGAGATGAAATACTCTCCAAATTCCCGGACATTCTGAGCGCTATACTTGGCCTAAATGCTCTTCAATTCAATGGCAAGCTTGTATCCTCCAAGGTTTATAATTTGCTTAGGACTAGGGCTGCCCCCCGTGTGTGGATGCCATTTATTTGGAAAAATTACATCCCTCCCAAGTTTTCCTTTATTACTTGGTTGGCATTCCGTAATAGATTAGCCACGTGTGATAATCTTCATAGATTAGATGTGGATAATACTTGTGTATTGTGCAAGGGTGGACCGGAAACGGCTCCACACCTCTACTTTGAACTATGATGAAAGCATGGATTGGCATTCCACGGATGATAGGGACCCTAGCTAGCGCGGTCAAATGGATCAAGAAGGAAAGGAGCGGAGCTAATGTGCAAGCCAAGGCTGCTAGGATTGCTTTCTCCTGCACCATCTACTGGATTTGGAGAGTCAGGAATGCAGCTAGATTTGATGGATTTTTGCCTAAAGAAGAGGAAGTTTTTGCTAGTATAAAATATGTTGTCTATAAAATTTTGTATAGCATTTATCCTTGTGATTTGGTAGTACTCTGATAACTTTTCGCCCATCACCTTTTTCTGCTTGTGATTGTCATGGCTCGCTTATTTTGGCAGGTGATGGGTTATCCAATATTTGGATACCCTACATTTTTGCTCATATTTTTGCTGTATAGATAAACTCTTTGACGGTTTCTAATATACTTACATGTTATCGTCGATGTAGGTCCTAGAGTCGACATGGCTTCTCACTCCAGAAGCCCCACCCGAAGGTTGACCAGCTCGGCGCCTTCGGCGTTCCCTCCTTTCCTCACGCTCACGGTGATACTGTTGGAGTAACGCTTCGATTCGTGCTAAGGAGCCATTTTCTTCCTCTTCATCACTTACATCATCATCATCATCCCCTTCATAAAGGGGTCTCAACCGGCTCGGTTTCCGGTTGATAGGTCGAGTCCTCGTAGGACCAGTAGCTGTCACTCTCGGTGCTCACATGACTGTCACCCACGGTCTGTGATCGACCTCCACGGCCCGCTCCTCTAGATACCCTAGAGGTCCTACGACTGCCATGCCCAGTCTCCACCGGTGCACGGCCCGTCGGGTTTCTCCTAGTAACCTTGCCACCACAGTCCATTTCTGAAAGAAATTTGGAAAGAGTCGTTAGACTCGTATCAAATGTCAATTGACAGATCGGTACTTAAGACACTATTTGGCTCAAATTGCTGCCATACCAATTGCTAAGGGTACCATCTTAACAATTAGAGTCCTTGCAACTCAAGTCCCAAAAGCTCTACAAGTACAAAACGTTTATGCTCATCTTAACAATAAAATGTTATTGAATTCTCATCAATGTGAATTTCCAAAATATCAACTTTTTATAATGTTTACTAATACACAATTAAATATATATAATTGTAGTCAAACTTGTGCATTGGCAAACGTGAAAGTCAAACTGTTGCAAAAATTAAAGAACAGAGGATAGTATTATTTGTCAAAAGGGAGCTAGATTTATATACTACTAAGTATTTGTAACACCCCCATTTTCCCTCCCAAAATAATACTTAAAATAATAGATTTATTGATAATAAACTTGATTTATTCTTTCAAAACAGATAAAAAGTTTTGCAGCGGAAATAACACTAATTGGGAAATGGGTGTTACCGCCACATTCGGTCATCTCTTAACCGAATGCACAGGCAATCACAAAACTAAACAAAGTAAAACAAGTGTTCAACATAATTAAATTATAATTCTTGACTAGGTTTGACTAAGGCATCTCTAAACCGCTCTCGTGGTCATACAATCATCAGTCCACATAACCATCATCACCTGCACAAATAAAGTGCAGAAAACAAAACACAGAAAAGGAAACAAAAAAATTAGCTTTAGAGCTAAGTAAGTACTACCCAACCCCGTAAAATAATCAGGTTTGACTAAAAATAGTTTTTCATATAATACCATATAAAAATGACACACTCCACCAAAATTCTTTTCTCTTTGATATTTTCTCAAAATCACTTCTTTAATAAAGTCCTCAACTTTTCTTTGAAAATACTATAGTAACTCTTCTCTTAGAATTTCTCAAAATTCACTTCTTCTCTATCTTACTAGTAATTTAGAAGGGCGGTGCTCAACACTCTGGTTGAGCCCGGTGGTTACGTTGTTATGTACGGCCACCCCGGGACTTTTGCCGGTACCACAACTGCTAATGGAAACGAAACGACTACCTTAAGTGTGCACACCCCCTAAAAGGGATTCCAAGCCCTCCGAGTAGTAAGTCGTCACGAGTAATCGGGACTCAGTCTACCAACTACCCCACCTTTAAAATTCTTGAATGATTAGGGACTACCACCACCATAACTTCTTCTTAAAAGGGATCATAGATCCAAATGTCACTTCAAACTCAAATTGTACTTCTTAGTAGTAGCAGCCTTAATCACCCTCCACATTTATCCGGATGTGGAAAACCGACACCACGGATTTCTCCCGGGTGCTCACTTATGAAAACGTAAATTTTATCTTGACTTTAGATATACTTCCAAAAAAATATTTCTCAACCTCTCTAAATAGTCCCAAAGGTAATTAAAAATATTTAACACCCAAAAGTACTTCGTTTGCACTTCTCAAATACCATAGATCTAACATCTCCTCAAAATCACATACACATAATTCAAAATTCACATTTAATCATATAATGCATAATAAGCATATAATACGAGGAAATCATTTTGGATCGGCAGAGAAACTTACCTCCATTCACGATAAATCTTATTTGAAGCTTCTACCGGTATCATCTCCAAAATCACCTTCTAGAATATTACAATTCTGACATTAATAATTATTCTGATAGATTGTGATTAATTAGTCCACTTTAATTTAAGTCATTTATAATATATTTATTCGATTGTATCATTGTAATCAATTTAATTTAATTTAATCAGTTCAATTTATTTTATAGTAGCCCCTAAAAATTTCAGCTTATCTCACGGTCCAAACTACGGAGTATAATTCTGGTCCATTTAATTAATTTAATCAAAAGAAACAGTGAAGTCCCAAAATGATAAAAATAAGTAAACGTACTGTGCGCATTCCTCTTTAGCAACTCGACGCAGGAACAGTGACGAGTTGACGACATAGCTTCTTTGACCGGCGACACTTTAAACGGCTTCAACGAGAGGAAGCGGCGGTCCTGGCGAGTGACGACATCGGTTCGGACAACAGTGGGTCCACCTCCTCTGGCGTGACAGCGAGTCCGGCGAAACAACTGGGTCTCTTTCCCGGCGACATCGGTCGGTGTAACTCACTCCGGTAGCTCCTCCATCTTTCTCACGTTATTCTCTCTCTTCTTTGTATCTTTTCTCTCGTATCTAAGACGAGGAGATTGACGACAGCATGAACTGCTCCTCTTTTGGTTTAGTAGAAATGAAGGGGTAAGCATATACTACGTATGTAGTGAATGAAAGGTATGATGGCCTTGTTACTAGTTCTTATTTTGGTCGTTGGTTGCATATGTTTATATCCGGATAAGGGCTCGTGGATTGCTATAAAATATCTTCGAGTATTATTTCTCAATTATTGATCATGAGCTTTTCCTTTGTTGAAACTTGTGCATGTGTATGGCATATTGTATTATATTCGGAGTGGGTCTCTTTACTTCTGTGTCTTGTGTATACCCATGTGGGTTTGTTGTTCGTTGGTCAAGCAAGTATTGGCAGGTGAGTGATAATCATATTTGTTTTATCTTGCGGTTATATTATTGCAACTTCATTATTTTTGTATACATTAGTATTGGGTATATATACATATGAATGCATTATGGGTTATATGTATGTGTGTCGGCCGTTCTTTTAAATTGGACCGCATGCATGTATATGGGGTTGCATCAATGTATCATTGTGAATTGATACATTGCATATTATTATTACTACTTGTATTTTATTATTGATAAGTACGGAGTGTGTAGATAACCATTTCAGTACATTTGAAAAGTCTAACTCTTTTATTGTTGCTCCCTATTATTTTGGAGTATTTTTGTACACATTTTATTACTAGACACTTTTAAATTGAAATTGTTAAAATGTCACTTTTATTATTGGAACATATTTATCTGATTAAAATGTCATTGATGTTAAAACTTTATCTGATTCGCTTAATTATTAAAATGTCACTTTCTAACCTTTTATCGGACTAATAAAATTATTTAGTTTATCTAATTTTTTTCGGAGTGTCACAATCTACCCTCCTTAACAGATGCTTCGTCCCGAAGCATAAGCTAAGAAAATGTCTCACGACTACAATGAACAATTATCACGTGTTACTATATAAAATTCTCTTTATTAAATTTATGAAGTGTCACATTCCACCTCCCTTAAAAGAATGCTTCGTCCCAGAAGCATAATCCTAAAATTCTCTTAGAACATCCCTATACCATATTCTACAAAGTCTAACACACAGGAACATTACGCACATAAACCTATTCAGGCAATAATAAGAATTCGGAAATCTCACAACCTCACTCGATCCTAGACTTATGATTCCTTTATTCGATTCATTATTCCTAAGTTTCTTTTTATTGAAAGCAATTAAAGATCCGCATTAGCTCTTAGGAAAACATTTGAGGACTCTGAGATTCTTAATTGGAAAGTTTTCAAACTTTTACTTTTTTTTTAAACAAAAGCTTTGATACCAATTTGTAACACCCCCATTTTCCCTCCCAAAATAATACTTAAAATAATAGATTTATTGATAATAAACTTGATTTATTCTTTCAAAACAGATAAAAAGTTTTGCAGCGGAAATAACACTAATTGGGAAATGGGTGTTACCGCCACATTCGGTCATCTCTTAACCGAATGCACAGGCAATCACAAAACTAAACAAAGTAAAACAAGTGTTCAACATAATTAAATTATAATTCTTGACTAGGTTTGACTAAGGCATCTCTAAACCGCTCTCGTGGTCATACAATCATCAGTCCACATAACCATCATCACCTGCACAAATAAAGTGCAGAAAACAAAACACAGAAAAGGAAACAAAAAAATTAGCTTTAGAGCTAAGTAAGTACTACCCAACCCCGTAAAATAATCAGGTTTGACTAAAAATAGTTTTTCATATAATACCATATAAAAATGACACACTCCACCAAAATTCTTTTCTCTTTGATATTTTCTCAAAATCACTTCTTTAATAAAGTCCTCAACTTTTCTTTGAAAATACTATAGTAACTCTTCTCTTAGAATTTCTCAAAATTCACTTCTTCTCTATCTTACTAGTAATTTAGAAGGGCGGTGCTCAACACTCTGGTTGAGCCCGGTGGTTACGTTGTTATGTACGGCCACCCCGGGACTTTTGCCGGTACCACAACTGCTAATGGAAACGAAACGACTACCTTAAGTGTGCACACCCCCTAAAAGGGATTCCAAGCCCTCCGAGTAGTAAGTCGTCACGAGTAATCGGGACTCAGTCTACCAACTACCCCACCTTTAAAATTCTTGAATGATTAGGGACTACCACCACCATAACTTCTTCTTAAAAGGGATCATAGATCCAAATGTCACTTCAAACTCAAATTGTACTTCTTAGTAGTAGCAGCCTTAATCACCCTCCACATTTATCCGGATGTGGAAAACCGACACCACGGATTTCTCCCGGGTGCTCACTTATGAAAACGTAAATTTTATCTTGACTTTAGATATACTTCCAAAAAAATATTTCTCAACCTCTCTAAATAGTCCCAAAGGTAATTAAAAATATTTAACACCCAAAAGTACTTCGTTTGCACTTCTCAAATACCATAGATCTAACATCTCCTCAAAATCACATACACATAATTCAAAATTCACATTTAATCATATAATGCATAATAAGCATATAATACGAGGAAATCATTTTGGATCGGCAGAGAAACTTACCTCCATTCACGATAAATCTTATTTGAAGCTTCTACCGGTATCATCTCCAAAATCACCTTCTAGAATATTACAATTCTGACATTAATAATTATTCTGATAGATTGTGATTAATTAGTCCACTTTAATTTAAGTCATTTATAATATATTTATTCGATTGTATCATTGTAATCAATTTAATTTAATTTAATCAGTTCAATTTATTTTATAGTAGCCCCTAAAAATTTCAGCTTATCTCACGGTCCAAACTACGGAGTATAATTCTGGTCCATTTAATTAATTTAATCAAAAGAAACAGTGAAGTCCCAAAATGATAAAAATAAGTAAACGTACTGTGCGCATTCCTCTTTAGCAACTCGACGCAGGAACAGTGACGAGTTGACGACATAGCTTCTTTGACCGGCGACACTTTAAACGGCTTCAACGAGAGGAAGCGGCGGTCCTGGCGAGTGACGACATCGGTTCGGACAACAGTGGGTCCACCTCCTCTGGCGTGACAGCGAGTCCGGCGAAACAACTGGGTCTCTTTCCCGGCGACATCGGTCGGTGTAACTCACTCCGGTAGCTCCTCCATCTTTCTCACGTTATTCTCTCTCTTCTTTGTATCTTTTCTCTCGTATCTAAGACGAGGAGATTGACGACAGCATGAACTGCTCCTCTTTTGGTTTAGTAGAAATGAAGGGGTAAGCATATACTACGTATGTAGTGAATGAAAGGTATGATGGCCTTGTTACTAGTTCTTATTTTGGTCGTTGGTTGCATATGTTTATATCCGGATAAGGGCTCGTGGATTGCTATAAAATATCTTCGAGTATTATTTCTCAATTATTGATCATGAGCTTTTCCTTTGTTGAAACTTGTGCATGTGTATGGCATATTGTATTATATTCGGAGTGGGTCTCTTTACTTCTGTGTCTTGTGTATACCCATGTGGGTTTGTTGTTCGTTGGTCAAGCAAGTATTGGCAGGTGAGTGATAATCATATTTGTTTTATCTTGCGGTTATATTATTGCAACTTCATTATTTTTGTATACATTAGTATTGGGTATATATACATATGAATGCATTATGGGTTATATGTATGTGTGTCGGCCGTTCTTTTAAATTGGACCGCATGCATGTATATGGGGTTGCATCAATGTATCATTGTGAATTGATACATTGCATATTATTATTACTACTTGTATTTTATTATTGATAAGTACGGAGTGTGTAGATAACCATTTCAGTACATTTGAAAAGTCTAACTCTTTTATTGTTGCTCCCTATTATTTTGGAGTATTTTTGTACACATTTTATTACTAGACACTTTTAAATTGAAATTGTTAAAATGTCACTTTTATTATTGGAACATATTTATCTGATTAAAATGTCATTGATGTTAAAACTTTATCTGATTCGCTTAATTATTAAAATGTCACTTTCTAACCTTTTATCGGACTAATAAAATTATTTAGTTTATCTGTAAGGAATAAATGTAATTAGATTTTGATGATGCTATAGGATTAGAATTTTAGAGTACCCCCCCAAATTAGATTTTATGTATTAGAATTTTCAATTGTAAGTATTAGTGTAGTCGACGATCAGAGTTGCTCTATTTTTGATCAGATCAGAAGTGCATCAGAACTGCTCTACCAGACTTGCTCTATGAGAACTGCTCCATCAGAGTTCTCTTAGCAGAAGTCCATCAGAGTTGCACCATGAGAGTTGCTGATAAACTTGGACATCTGATAACCGATGAGAACTACAGATCAGAGGAACTCATCAGCGGACCTATCAGAGTCAGAGTTAGAGTTCTATCAGAAATCAGAAAGTCTTCAGAACTCAACTCATCAGAAAGCCATCAGAATCCAACATATCAGAAGAGCCTGATCAGAGCCCGACGAACACTTAGAAAAATTCCATGCAACATCCAACAGCTATGAATTCAACGGGTAAAAACATCCAACGGCTAGAAGACTGTGCATGAAAGGAAAGCATTTAATGCACATTAAATGAGCCTGATACGCTGAAGGATTGATTGCAAATGATTGACCAGAGAATCCGGGAAGATATTTTTTAAAATAGAAACCTTCCAAAAACGGCGGTCAAGTCAACTGTACGCGCATTTAATGCAGTTGTCTCCTCCTCCAACGGGCAGACAACCTCCGTATATAAGCTACACGAAGAAGAACAAGGAAAATAACTTTGCTAAGAACTCTTGATCCATTTTCCGAACATACTTCTTGAGATTCAACCTTCATAACACTCTACAAGAAAAGTCAACGTTGGGAAGATTCAAACTCCAAATCTCTCATCCCCAACAAACAAGCAAAGTTCATCCTGTTCTTCAACACTTCAAGAACTTCATCAAACATCATTTGTAACGAAGCAAGTTGGAGGAAAAACTCTGTTTTTCAAAGGATCTTCTGAAAAGAAGGGCGTCCAAGTAACTGCAGTAGTGAAGTGGTGATACTTCCGGGAAGCTGAGTGAAAGGACCAGCCATCAGGACGTGGAACTGCATCCTGGGTGGCATCTAGGCTTGAAGAAGACGAGGAGTGCTTCTTAAGTGCTAGGAACTAAGCTTTGTAACCGATCTACTTCAAAGCTAGTGGAACAGTGGACTAGAGGAACGAGTTGTTCCTTGAACCACTATAAAAATATCCGGTGTCATTTACTTTACTGCAATTTATATTTCTGCACTTAGGATATTATCTGATTAACTCTAAGACTTGGAATCTGTGTTCAGCAGATCTTGTTTTCAGAGTTATCAGAAAGGCATTTGCCTTAGTATTTTTCTGAGGCTACCCGGACAGATCAGAATCCGCTGCCAAGGCCAGTTCTAATATCAGAACCAGCCTCTCTCTGTCATCAGAATCAGACCTTCTCTGATAAGTCAGTTTTGACTTTGAGAAAAAGTTGAAAAACCAATCAGTCTATTCACCCCCCCCCCTCTAGACTGATTACCATACTAAACGGGACCAACAAGTGGTATCAGAGCCTCCTTGTTCTTGTAATCCTTTAGGTTACTCTCTGAACAAAGATCCACTTGTTCTTAGCCTCTATTCAATTGTTATTATGGATAACTCTCTTGCCAAGCATCTGATGTTCACAGATCAGAAGTATGATGATTGGAAGATCAGAATGAAGGCACATCTATGTGCCCTTCATGATGAAATGTGGGAAGTCTTGGAAAATGGCCCCTTCATCCAGTTCATGAAGATCAATCCTGCTCACTCTATTGACAACTCCCAACCCCAGATGATTGAGAAAGCCCGGTCAGAATGGACCAAGGAAGAGAAAAGGCAGTACAACCTAGATAATATAGCCAAGGACATTCTTTACAAGGCTATTGATGAAAGATACTTCAACAGGATCAAGAAGTGCAGAACTGCCAAAGAAATCTGGGATAAGCTGGATGAGATTGGAGCAGGAGATGAACAAGAAAGAGACAACAAGCTGACCATTGCAATGAAGAAGTTTGATGACTTCAAACTCCTACCAGAAGAATGCATTGCTAAGATGCATGAGAGATTGCTGATTCTCATCAGTGAGATTTCTGAGCTTGGGAAGGAGCTCACCATCAAAGAGGTCAACATGAAGATCCTCAGGGGACTGCCTTCAGCTTGGAAGATGAAAGTGATTGCAGTCCAGGAAAGCAAGAACATCAAGACTTATGCCACTGAGAAACTCATCTCTGATCTCAAGGCTTATGAGTTTGAGATGCATGAAGAGAAGGAAGAAGTTCCTGATGAGAGGACCACCACTGCTCTCACTGCTAGCACCTCAAAGGTAAGTGACTTTGACCCTTCTACTCTGTTATCTGATGAATATATGGCTGCTTTTGCCAGAAAGTTTAAGAAGTTCATGAAGAAAGATGGAAGAAGTCCATCTTCCATCAGAAGACCTCATCAGAAGACCAAATCTTCTGAAAGCAATGGAGAGTACCTCTGCTACAACTGCAGACAGCCTGGGCACTTCAAAGCAAACTGCCCCTATCCAAGAGTGTCCAAGAAGCAAGGACATGAAGATGAAAAGAAACCAGATGATCAACACAGAAGAAGAAGAGCATTTGTCTCAGAACAAGCTCAGAGAGATCCACTCTCTGAATCAGAGTCCAGCTCAGACTCCGACTCTGATGAAGCATTTTGCTGCTTGGATGCAGAAACTGAAGACCTCTGCCTCATGGCACAATCAGATGATGAGGTATGCTCTACTTCTGATTCTATTTCTTCTTCGGTAGGCACAGCCTTAAATGATGATCCAATGTCATCATTCTGGGAAGAGTTCCAAACTATCCAAGCCACTTATTCTTTTGTTAAAGATGAGAACAGTAGGCTGAAAGTTGATATCTCTGATCTAAGGAAAGAGACTGAGTGTAAACTTAATCTCTTAACTGAGGAAAGAGATAGACTGAAAGCTGAAAATGAGTCTCTTCTGAAAAGAATAAGAGACATTGAGGAACTTGAGAGTAGATATAATAGTCTTCTGAAGATGCAATCTTCCATAAAGAATATTGGTGACTCTCATAACTTCACCTCTGGTCTTGGATATGTTGAACCAGAGTCTGGTGAGCCTTCTGTAAGGCCTAGCACCCAAGTTGCTAAGGCTAAAAAGGTCATAGTGCCACAGACTCTGAGCCCCAATTGCCATGCTAGTACTTCTGGTACTAAAGTTGTTCATGAGAAGGTCATACCAGAGAAACAAACTCTAAAGGCAAAACCAAAACAAAGCTTGAAAACTAATGAACCTGGCAGACAATCTAGGAAAAGGAAAAGTTTTCAGAACAATAATAATCAAAGGCCTAACCCTATCAGACAATCTCATGACAATGGTATCAGAAACTGCTATCAGAAAGGCAGATATCAAGAGAAGATTAACTATAGGCAGAAGAGGTTGTCTGGTCAACCTCAGAAGTCTAAAGTTAAGCGCTCCTCTGATCTTGATAGTATATGGGACTTCTTTCCAACCAAGAAGGCTATGCAGAAGTATGCAAACAGAAAGCATGATCCTCACAAGCATCTGCCCAAAGTGAATCATACATCTGTTTACTACAACTACCAGGTGGACAATGGGTACCATCCACCAAGGTTTCAGCTGATGAGACCAAAATGGTACCAACTACCGAGACTGCATTACCCCCCAGGACCCAACATTGCTTGGGTACCTAAATCTTCCTTTTAATCTTGCAGGAACTGTGTGCTGGAGCCATCTCAGAAAAAGAATGGTATATTGACAGTGGATGCTCCAGACACATGACAGGTGACAAGAGTTGCCTATCAGAGTTCCAGAAAATCAATGGACCCAGAGTCACTTTCGGTGGAAATGACAAGGAAGGGCAAACAAAAGGAAGAGGGAAGCTGATCAAGAACCAGATAACCATTGAAGATGTCTCATATGTCAAAGGTCTGAAGTTCAACTTGCTGAGTGCTAGCCAATTCTGTGACAAAGGCTACACAGTTGAATTCACCAAGACCTTATGCTATGTCAAGCATGAGACAACCAAAGAAGTGGTTCTTACAGCCAAAAGAAGGAAGAACATCTATGTTGTTGACTGGCAAACAGCAAAAGATGGAACCTGCCTGATAGCTAAAGACAATTCAAAGCTAAGCTGGGACTGGCACAAAAAGCTTAGCCATCTGAATTTCAAAACCATCAACAAACTGGCAAGGGAACACATTGTAGATGGTCTGCCTGACATTGTCTACAAGAAGGAGACCCTCTGCAGTGCTTGTCAGAAAGGCAAACAAGTGAAGACCTCATTCAAACCCATAGCTGGAGATCTTTCTATTTGTCCTCTAAATCTGATCCATATGGATTTATTTGGACTAGTTGAAACTCCTAGTGTTGGTGGAAAAAGATATACTCTTGTTATGGTTGATGACTACTCAAGATACACTTGGACTGTGTTTCTGACTAAGAAGAATGAAACTCTTCAGAAGTTGCCATCTCTGCTAAAGCAACTCCAAACTGAGAAGAATATGAAGGTCAGAACAATCAGATCTGACAGAGGAACTGAATTTGTCAACAAAGTAATCAAAGACTTTTGTGATCAGAATGGCACATTCCATCAACTCTCTGCTGCCAGAACACCCCAACAAAATGGTGTTGCAGAAAGAAGGAACAGAACACTGAAAGAAGCTGCAAGAACTATGATTGCAGAATCAGGACTGCCCATCAGATACTGGGCTGAAGCTATTAACACTGCATGCTACACTCAAAATAGAAGCATGATCCACAAGAATCATCAGAAGACCCCCTACGAGCTGTGGAAAGGAAGAAAGCCAAACATCAGCTACTTCCATGTGTTTGGATGCAAATGTTACATTCTAAACAATGGAAAGGAGAACCTGAAAGTATTTCAAGAAAAAGCTGATGAAGGTGTATTCTTAGGCTACTCAAGTTCAAGCAAAGCCTACAGAATACTTAACAGGAGAACTCTACAAGTTGAAGAATCCATTCATGTCAAATTTGATGATGGTACCTCTGCAGAAGAATTATCAGAAACTCTGCAGAAGATCAACCTTGAAGACAAAGGTGCAGAACTATCAGAAGAGGTCATCAACAACCCTATATTCTCAACTCCTCCTGCCAATCCAGTTCTGATAGACAAAGATGAAGATGAAGATGATGTATCAGAAGATGAATCATCAGAGTTACCTAGACAGCAACTATCAGAACCTGATCTAACTTGGTTAAGAGACCATCCTCCTAATCAAGTGATTGGTCAAGTTACCAGTGGAATAAGGACCAGATCTGCATCAAGAAGAGAAGCCATGTTCACCTGCTGCATATCCCAGATGGAACCAATGTGTGTGGAAGAAGCTCTAGAAGATTCAGATTGGATCAATGCAATGCAAGAAGAGCTGACACAATTTGAAAGGAATGAAGTGTGGAAACTTGTTCCCAGACCAAAGCATCAGAATGTCATTGGAACCAAGTGGGTATTCAAGAACAAAGCAGATGAAGAAGGCAACATTGTAAGGAATAAAGCAAGGCTTGTAGCAAAGGGATACTGTCAAGAAGAAGGCATAGATTTTGATGAGACCTTTGCACCTGTTGCCAGACTGGAAGCAATCAGGATATTCCTAGCCTATGCTGCTTACAACGACATCAAAGTATACCAGATGGATGTCAAAAGTGCATTTCTAAATGGAGAACTTGAAGAGGAAGTCTATGTTGAACAACCTCCAGGTTTTGTCATTCCTACTCAATCTTCTTGTGTCTACAAGCTCAGAAAGGCCCTCTATGGTCTTAAGCAAGCTCCTAGAGCTTGGTATGACACATTGTCCCTATTCTTAGTGAACCATGGGTTTACTAAAGGAAAGGTGGACAAAACCTTGTTTCAAATTTCTGTTGCTAATCATATTCTGTTAGTGCAAATTTATGTTGATGATATTATATTTGGAAGCACTAATCCAGAATTATGCAAGAAATTTTCTCAAGTTATGCAGAAGAAGTTTGAAATGAGCATGATGGGAGAACTCAGTTACTTTCTTGGATTACAAGTCAAACAAGTACCAGAAGGCATCTTTATCAACCAAGGAAAGTACACCAGAGATCTCATCAAGAAGTTTGGAGTAGATGGAAAATCTTCAGTCAAGATTCCAATGAATGCATCCCAAGGAATTGGACCAGATGATGAAGGAAAGGATGTTGATGCTACAACTTATAGAGGAATCATTGGATCTCTCCTCTATCTGACTGCAAGCAGACCAGACATAGCTTTTGCAGTAGGAATCTGTGCCAGATACCAATCAAAGCCCAAGGAGAGCCATCTAGTTGCTGCTAAGAAGATTATCAGATACATCAAAGGAAATCCAAATGCAGGACTATGGTATCCCAAGGGAGGTAATTTTGAACTAATTGGCTATTCTGATTCAGATTTTGCAGGTTGCAGATTGGACAGGAAGAGTACTTCTGGTCACTGTCAATTGCTAGGTGGGAGACTTGTCTCCTGGTTTAGCAAGAAGCAAAATTCAATCTCAACAAGCACTGCTGAAGCTGAGTATATTGCTGCTGGAAGTTGCTGTGCTCAATTACTCTGGATGAAGCAACAACTCAAGGATTATGGAGTGCAAGCAAAGGAGATCAAGTTGCTGTGTGACAATACCAGTGCCATTGCAATCACTCAGAATCCTGTGCTGCATTCAAGGACAAAGCATATCGAGATCAGACATCACTTCATCAGAGATCATGTGGAGAAGAAGCACATTTCAATTGAGCATGTCCCAACTGAAGACCAGCTTGCAGACATCTTAACCAAACCTCTCTCAGAGGCAAGGTTTAACAAGCTAAGGGAAGAATTGGGAATGATGGATGATCTTCCCAGAGATACTTGAATCAGAGTTGCTGAAGTATCAGATGTGGACTCATCAGAACACCCCATCTCTGATACCCGAAGCTCTTATTCATCAGAAGCCTGAATCAGAATTGAGAAGTATCAGACTTGCAAAAGTCAGAGTTGCAGGAAGGATCAGACTTGGTATTCATCAGAGGTCCCCATATCAGAACTCCTCTATCTCTGATACAAGGGCTTATACTTATCAGAGTGGCTGTGGACTTAGAAAAATTTTCTAAATTTCGGACGAGACTGTTCAATAAACCGGAAGTTACTATTTTACCCCCGGTAGTTATTACCACTTTTGGAAAACGGCTTTCCGCCCGCATTCCATTTATTGCAACCTCGAAACCGCAAATTATATCAAACGTCCACTAACCCGAACTCATATATACTCAGTCTGTAAACCTAAACCGCCATTGCATCTCATCTCTCTTCGTCTTCAAGCTCTCTGAACTCTCAAACCTTCAATATCTCAAAAATCCCTCAATCTCTACTCAAAATGAAGTTCATCGACATCACTGATCTTTCTGAAGCTGAAGCCAAGTCTCTAATGGCCAATATTGTCACCGGCATGAAAGTTGACATGTCATCTCTGCCGCTGCTAGCAGAGAACAGCAAAATCATGAGGAGAATCATTGAAGGGATGAATGACTCCCAGCTGACAAAGATTGTGGCTCATCCTTATGAGCACTTCAGCAACTTGGATGTGGCTGAGTTCTATCTCAACGCCTACATCGCTGACAACACCATCCACTCTCAAGTCCAAGGGACGGACCTGAAGATTGATGCTGCTGCACTTAACGAGTTCTTCAACATTCAACTGGACTCTCAGGATGAGGACACCCCCAATCTCATTGAACTTGATGATGTGGACATCTCAGTCACCACATTTGTGCAGACCTACTGCCGGGATGATGCAACTGGAATAGATAGGCTGTACATGAAGAAGAACCAGCTCAAGAAGGACTATGAGCGACTAATGAGCATCATGCACAGGTGTCTATGGTGCAAAACCGGCTCAACTGACCAGATGAACAATGCAAATGCCAAAGCTATCTATGCAGTCCATCGTGGCATGAATATCAACTGGGGTCAAGTTCTTTTCAAATCTATCTCTGAATGCATTGAGAAGAAGGATGCTGCGACTGGGAAATTCTCTACTAAGATGGGCCATGGACTTCTCATCTCCAGACTCATCACCAACACCCAGATTGAACTCCGTGGATCTGCTCCAGCCAACCACATGAAGACAATCTTCCTCACTGCATCTCCTAAAATGCATGTGGCAATTGCTGCAGAGCTAAAGAAATCTAGCAAGCATGAGCAGAACAGGGAGAAAGTGGTTGAAAAACCCAAAGCTGCACCCAAGAAGATCACTACGAGAGCTGTAACTACCTCTGAACAGCCTAAGGCAAAGCCTGTTCACACTCCAAAGAAGAAGATCAGTCCAAGGTCTAAGATTGCCTCTTCTGAGAAGATTGCATCAGAGAAGGATGCATCAGACAAGGAGGCATCAGACTTGGCTCCTAAGGTCTCACCTCTGAAAAAGCAAAAAAGGAGACGAAGAGCTATTATCAGAAGTGACTCTGATGAATCTTCCTCTCAAACTAGAGCAAAGAAGAAGAAGAAAGAAAGATCTTCTCCTCAGAAGTCAGAAACTCAGGGGGAACCTGAGCCGGAATCTTTACCAGACTTGCCTCTGATGGACCTACCTACAGACCATCACGCATCTCCAATCAAGGACACTACCTCAGAATTTCATGCTGCTCTGGACAGACAGTTTGAGCGTGTGCTAGCCTGGAGAGAATGGAGAATGGGTCCTCTTCAGAAGATTCTTCAATTCTTCCCCTACTATGAAGCTGAGGAAGTTGAAGTCCTCAAGTGGGTGGGAACAGATGATGTCTCACAATGCTTTGACATTGAATTTCTCGAAGCTATTCTAGAGAAGAAGAAAGCCAACTGCAAAGGCAAGGCTATTCTGATATCCAGCTCACCAGAGGAGTATATCAAGCCTCTATCTGAGCATGAAACTCCCATCTTTGAAGAATGGCTCATAGAAAAGAAGAGGAAGGAATCGCTGAGAAAGTATCCTTATCTCCCTCACTTCCATGGAGAACCATCTTCTGTCAATGATCTAGCTCTGACAATGAAGAATCTGATCAGAGAATGGAGAGCATCTCATTCTGAAGAAACCACTCTTGAGATAATCCCTAACTCTCCATCTCCATCTCTTCAAATTGTACCAGAACCCCATACCTCACCTCCCAGATATCCATCCCCTACACCCACAACACCTAATTACACTCCACCACCTTCACCTCAACCTCCATCACAATCACCCACTCCAACACCCAAGAAAACTCCATCTCCAATCCATCAGAAATCCCTCTCTCCTCACAGAACCCCAACCCCTTCACCTAAGAAGCCCTCACCCAAACAACCTTCACCCTGCAAACCCCTCACCCCCATCAGAAGCCGATCCCCTTCACCCCCTCCCTCTCCACAACATCAGACAGCTCCTACTTCTCATCCACCCTCTCCCCATCAGCAACCCAATACTCAGAACTCTCCACCAGCTCCTCCACAGCAATCTTCTCCTCCTTCCAAGCAAGTACTGACCCTTGCCCAAGGCACTATTCCTGCACATTCCTTCATGGCTGATATAGAGCAGGCTGGACAGCAGATAGCAAAAGGAATGGACAAAATTATGGATGCTGAATATGAGACTGATGCCCATCTCACCAGAGTTCATGACCATCTCTCCAAAGGGATCTCTATGCTGCTAAAGCATGTGGGCATCATTGCCACAGCCTTTGAGGTGCACAAGGATAAGACTGCAGAGAGTCTGGGAAACATTGCTAAGGAAGTGGATGGAATCACCGCTGTCCTCTTTCATCACTCCAAGGCCATTGAAGAGCAGGATAAAGCAATCAAAGACATCTCTGACTCCATTGATGATCTCCAGTGGTCCTCTGACAAAGCTCGTGAAGAGATTCAGGCTGTAGAAGGACTGAGCAAAGACAATAAAGAACTCTCCATCAAGTTGATCAATAGTGGAAAGGACAGAGATCACAAGCTGACTCTCCTTGAAGCTACCACAAAAGATATTCAGTCTGCAGTCACTAAACAGAAGGAAATCATTGAGGGTCTGGCCTCTGTCACTGGAACTCTGCCAGGGACCCTTGAAGCACTGAAAGAAAGTCAAGCAACTGAATTCTCTAAGGTTCAACTCCTGCTTGGTGATCTTGCTGATGCCAAAAAGGGGGAAGATGAGAAACCTATCAGAGCTGCAGAAGGATCAAGCATCAGAGCTCTGACTCCCATCTCTGGTACCCCTGATCCTGCTATTTACTTTGAGAGAGCCAGGAAGAAGCAGATTGCTGCTGGTATTCAAAGACCTACTCCCCCTCGCCCCAAGAAAGGAAAGAAGATAGTCTCCACTTTCACTCTTGCTCAGTGGCTTAACAGTGACCTAGCCAAGCCTGATGCAGCCCAGTTCCAAGAAATGAAGAAACATATGACATCCTATCAGAAGGAAAATCTGATCTTAGATAAGGATGGGACGATTATCATAAACCATGGCGGGTCAATGCAAGAAGCAGAGGCTTGGTGGCGTTTGAAAGTGATCCCTGGCAAGGACATCTCAGAAGCCATCAGAAACTACCTAGATTGCAAACTTGAACCTCATTGGAATGAATGTCAGAATCCAAGGAACTTGGCCTCCATCAGAACAAAGGTAAATGCTCTTCTGAAGAAGATTGACGATGCAGAAGTTCAACTAGAAGAGGAAGATTCCTAAACTCTATCCTCTTGTTGCTTTAAATATCCTTTATTAATAAGATAACCTGCTTGCCTCTAATTTGCATGGCAATTTCAAATTATTTCTCTATTGCATTCTGATTATTTATGCTCTGATACCTTGTGCCATTTCTTACCTTATTAATCTGTTTGATTGTATCTTACTCTTACTATCTTCCTATGCCAAGTGCCCACCAAGATTTTAAATGAAAGTTTTTTTTTTTTCTCTTATGGTGAAAGGCACTTCTCTGGAAATAGTTTAAGGGTTTTGGCATCATCAAAAAGGGGGAAATTGTAAGGAATAAATGTAATTAGATTTTGATGATGCTATAGGATTAGAATTTTAGAGTACCCCCCCAAATTAGATTTTATGTATTAGAATTTTCAATTGTAAGTATTAGTGTAGTCGACGATCAGAGTTGCTCTATTTTTGATCAGATCAGAAGTGCATCAGAACTGCTCTACCAGACTTGCTCTATGAGAACTGCTCCATCAGAGTTCTCTTAGCAGAAGTCCATCAGAGTTGCACCATGAGAGTTGCTGATAAACTTGGACATCTGATAACCGATGAGAACTACAGATCAGAGGAACTCATCAGCGGACCTATCAGAGTCAGAGTTAGAGTTCTATCAGAAATCAGAAAGTCTTCAGAACTCAACTCATCAGAAAGCCATCAGAATCCAACATATCAGAAGAGCCTGATCAGAGCCCGACGAACACTTAGAAAAATTCCATGCAACATCCAACAGCTATGAATTCAACGGGTAAAAACATCCAACGGCTAGAAGACTGTGCATGAAAGGAAAGCATTTAATGCACATTAAATGAGCCTGATACGCTGAAGGATTGATTGCAAATGATTGACCAGAGAATCCGGGAAGATATTTTTTAAAATAGAAACCTTCCAAAAACGGCGGTCAAGTCAACTGTACGCGCATTTAATGCAGTTGTCTCCTCCTCCAACGGGCAGACAACCTCCGTATATAAGCTACACGAAGAAGAACAAGGAAAATAACTTTGCTAAGAACTCTTGATCCATTTTCCGAACATACTTCTTGAGATTCAACCTTCATAACACTCTACAAGAAAAGTCAACGTTGGGAAGATTCAAACTCCAAATCTCTCATCCCCAACAAACAAGCAAAGTTCATCCTGTTCTTCAACACTTCAAGAACTTCATCAAACATCATTTGTAACGAAGCAAGTTGGAGGAAAAACTCTGTTTTTCAAAGGATCTTCTGAAAAGAAGGGCGTCCAAGTAACTGCAGTAGTGAAGTGGTGATACTTCCGGGAAGCTGAGTGAAAGGACCAGCCATCAGGACGTGGAACTGCATCCTGGGTGGCATCTAGGCTTGAAGAAGACGAGGAGTGCTTCTTAAGTGCTAGGAACTAAGCTTTGTAACCGATCTACTTCAAAGCTAGTGGAACAGTGGACTAGAGGAACGAGTTGTTCCTTGAACCACTATAAAAATATCCGGTGTCATTTACTTTACTGCAATTTATATTTCTGCACTTAGGATATTATCTGATTAACTCTAAGACTTGGAATCTGTGTTCAGCAGATCTTGTTTTCAGAGTTATCAGAAAGGCATTTGCCTTAGTATTTTTCTGAGGCTACCCGGACAGATCAGAATCCGCTGCCAAGGCCAGTTCTAATATCAGAACCAGCCTCTCTCTGTCATCAGAATCAGACCTTCTCTGATAAGTCAGTTTTGACTTTGAGAAAAAGTTGAAAAACCAATCAGTCTATTCACCCCCCCCCCTCTAGACTGATTACCATACTAAACGGGACCAACATTATCTAATTTTTTTCGGAGTGTCACAGTATTAGTTTCTACTTGCTAAGTTGCCTAAAAAAGGAGCTAGCTTTTTGCTATTTTGAGTGGTTTGACACACAAGAATATGCCCCTCGTGCTATAGAAATTACGAATGATTTGAAGAGGGAAAATGATGAACTGATTGAGAAAGTGAAGTAATTGGAGTTTCGCAGGTTATAGAAGACTATGGCGATATGAAAATCTTTTGTTGAGTGATCAAGTGATTTGGTGGTGAAATGGAAAGAGGCAAAATTGATGGTGCTTCTAACTGAGTTAGAAAAGATGCTATTGAGTCATGTATCAAAACCTGAGCAGGCGGTTGGAGTGGTTTTACTTCATTAGCAGGCGTCCTAGTCACTGCAAAACTGACTATAAATTGACCATCCGTGTGTTGCATCCTACTAAAGGCTGAAGCCATTGTCGTGTCTACACCAGAGCCTGCACTGTCCTCACCAACAGAGGGTAGACATGAATTGGATTCTCACAGTATGGGACACAATTCAACTAGTGAGCCCAAGAATATTGGGAACGGTTCAACTGGTGAGTCCAAAAATTGTGTGTTAGCTGCCCTTAAAACAAATAAGCAACATTGATACAAAAGATGATGAGACCTTATATGAATATTGGGAACGGTTCAAAAAGTTATGTGCTAACTGCCCTTATCATGGTTACACCGAGAAAGACCTCATACTCTACTTTTACGATGGTCTTGTTGATGATGATAGAAGAATGGTGAATGCCGCTTATGCGGGTGGCATTGTCAACAAAACTCCCTCACAAGCAACAAGCTTAATCTCGGAGTTGGCCGAGAACTCCAGGCATTACAACGGGCGGTCCTTAACCCGAAAAGTTGCCGCGGCAGAATCATCTCCCTCATTAGAAAGTCAAATGGCCGGCTTGACTTCTTTGGTTAAGGATTTCCTTTTGAATCCTAGAAACCAAGAGGTGAAGGTCTGCGGCATATGCACACAGCAAGGGTATCCAACCGATTCTTGCCCAACTCTCCAAGAAGAACAAGTCAATGCCTTGGGTTTTCAATCTCATCAACAAAAGAGGTATGATCCACACTCTAACACTTACAACCCCGGGTGGAGAGATCACCCGAATTTGAGATATGGGAACCCTCAACCACAACAAAATCAGCTCTTTCAACAATCCTTCCCAAATCACCAAGGCCAAACCTCAAGCTCAAATATGTCCACCGAAGACATGATCCGAGCACTTGCTACAAATATGTCAACGATGCAACAAAGTGTGGCTCAATTCCAAGAAACGACAAAATCTAGCATCCAAAACTTGGAAAATCAAATGAGCCAAATCTCAATTGCGGTGAGCCGACTTGAGGCAAAAGATTCGGGTAAACTTCCATCTCAAACGGAGCAAAACCCGAGACAACATGTTAATGCAATCATGTTGAGGGATGAGACAACATTGAAAGAGGTGCATGAGGAAGAAAAGCAAGCTAAAAATGGGGTTGATCTTGGAGAAGATTTTCAATCGGACGTGGAGGAACAAACGAAAACTAAATTCCTCCACTTTCATCATATGGACCACTTCCTCCATTCCTTAAAGCACTAAAGGACACAAGGAAGCCAAAGAATGATCGGGACCTCTACGAGACCTTCGCCAATTGTGAGGTAAATACCCCACTCTTTAAACTAATTAAAAGTGTTCCCCGTTATGCAAAGTTTTTAAAAGAACTATGCACAATGAAAAGAAAAGATAAATTGAAGGCAAAACAAGAGGTAAAGGTTAGTGAACGTGTCTCAGCAATTTTCCAGAGGAAACTCCCGGAAAAATGCAACGACCCAGGCATGTTCACTATCCCATGCAAAATAGGGGACACTTTATTTCCTAGGGCCTTGTTGGATTTAGGGGCTTCAATCAATAAAATTCCATATTCATTATACAAGTTCCCAAAACTTGGCCCTATGCATGATACCGGGGTAGTAATCCAATTGGCAGATAGGTCTAGCACGTACCCAAAGGGTGTCGTAGAGGGACGTGCTAGAAAAAGTTGAAAATTTGGTCTTCCCTGTTGATTTCTATATTCTTGAAATGGAAACCGATAACCAAGCTACTACCCATCCTTTTGGGAAGACCCTTCTTAAAAATGGCCCAAACAAAAATAGATGTGTCTAATGGTTCATTAACTTTAGAGTTCGATGACCAAAAAGTAGAATTCAACATCTTTGATTCTACGGGAAAAAAAATTAAAGAACAATCCCTTTGTTCTCTAAATGGTTTTGAACCACAAGCACAAAATATTTTTATTGAGAAAAAGGTTAAGGAAAAATCTATTTTGAAAGAAGAATCGCCTCAATACGAATTGGAACCACATGTAGTTGAGGCGATAACAAAGAAGAAGTCTCGGGTTTACTGGAAAGGCCGAAGAAAAAGAATGAAACAAGGGATGTCCACGATCCCCCATAAAAAAAAATAATAAACGTCGTGCCACGATAAAAAAAAAATAATAAACAAGGGATGTCCACGAAGAAGAAGCTCACTTTCCACCTTTGCTTAAAAGTGTACACTTTTCCATCTTTCTTCTTCAAAAGCTAACTTGAGTCACTTCAAAGTCCAAAACTCCAACACCAAAGGTGAACCTTACAACCAAAGCTTCCAAGAGTCAACCTTGAGATTTTAAAAAAAAAAAATCAAAAAAAAAAATCCAAAAAAAAAAAATCTCAAGGTTAAGGCTATTTTTCTCAAGGACCAAGCTACACTTCAAGGTCCGGAAATTTGCAGAAACTTCAATCAACCTCACGTCTACGGTCAACATTCAACAATCAACCATGGATGCCTCTAAGCCTTCTTGCTCCTGTACTTGCACAGTTCATTCTTCACAAGAGAAGGACAATATTATTAAGGAGTTAAGAGACAAGTTAAACAACAACCACAAATTCTTAGTTGATAGTCTAGACAAAGTCAGATCCCTGAGCATACAATTAGAGAATGAGAAGGAAATAGTTAAGAAGCGAACTTCAGAAGCAGATAAGCTTACACAGAAAGTAGCTGAACTGACTAAGAAGGTTTGTGACACAGAATTAGAACGAAATGTTGCAAAAGCTGAAAACGAGTTTCTACATGAGAAACGATGCAAATTGTATTCTAAAATTAAAGAGTTGGAGGACTTACTTGCTAAGAGAGGTCAAACAGAACAAACCATTTTCTTAAATCAGCCTAAAGACACCACTTTCTACAATCCCAAGGAAGGCTTAGGTTTCCCAAACCCACGCAACTTAAAGAAAGTCAATTGTATTCAACTGTATGACATTGGATACATGGGCTTGGGTTTGACAAAACTTATGTCTTTCGTGGGAGCGTCAAAAACTGATGCCGAAGAAAAGGAAAAGAGAGAAAATAATCCTAAGGCTGAAATCTCGTTTGACTACACTAAACTGAATGATAGTTATAAGACTAGGGAAATTCCTTTGTCTGATGACTATGTATCACTTTTTCCTCCAGCAAGTGAGTCTGAGTCAGTGTCTGTAGGGGAAGAAAAATCTGTTTCTGAAAAGCCTGAAACCGAAAATGTTTATATTCCAAAGATCATCTGTAAAATTGCAGACTTGCACAAATCTTTGGAAACTGAAAGAGAGGTTTTCAAAACAGAAAAGGAACAACTTTTAAATGAGATTTCTCTTCTAAAAAATGCCCCTAGTGCAGACACAACCTCTACCTCCTCTCCTGTTTCAAAAAGTGTTTTCAAAGATAGTTCAAGTTCAAGCTCTCAGTCGTTTAGCCCTGTCACACACCATTCTTCTCGGACTTTTTCTGATGACACTAAATTTGTGTTTTCTCATTCTAGAGCTGAGGTTAGAATGCCTGAGAAACCTAAGCAAAAGGCTAAAGCTTCTAAACCTCATTGTGATGTGAATGATGGCAAATCGAAACAGAAAAGATTTGAAGCTTCAACCTATACTGTTTGTGATGGTGTTTGTCTGACTTATCCCCTCAAGGTTTATTCAGCTAAACATCTGAAACGGTTATCAAGGGAGAAAATCTTTACTTCTCGGAAATCTGTTCCATCATTCACCAGCGCTGAAAATTCTCATACACCTGCAATAACTCAAAAATGGGTTCCTAAATCAAAATCCCAGTCATATAGCTCTCCAAAAGTTTCAAAAGAGACTGCTTTAGGAACTAAAATAAAACAAAAATTTCAAAATTTATTTTGTGCTAAAAGGGATGGACCCACCCTGAAATGGATACCAAAGGTTTCTTAACCTTTTGCAGGTCCGTCATGTGTGGTAACTGAACTGATTGCTCCACACGCATGGCGGGTATGAAGACGAGCTGTGAGCAATCAACTGGTGCACATTATGAAGGGGAGTATTGGCATGTATACTACCTCAACGAGCTGAAAATCAAGAAATGCACACCTCAACGCCAACACATGCCAAGAACAAACAACAAGTGCTTATTCTGAGGGGGAGTGTTTCTTTTTCACTCCTCCTGGTGCCTAACAACGAAGAAAGCACATTCCAAGGGGGAGTTTTCCACTTTACTCCCTGGGTGATCAACAACACCTTAAACATTCTGAGGGGGAGTTACATTTTTCTCCTCCTGACGCCAATCAAGGATCAATGCAAGACAACCCAAGAAAGTCATAAGCGAATCAGCTAAAGTCCCCCAGGTGTATCTCCAGCAATTTTGGGTAACACTTGGCAAGGACGCTGATGAGGATGATAATGAGATAGATGACGTGCTGACCGCCACTATCAACGACACCAAGGTCATGATTACCAAAGAGTTGATGCACCAAGTGCTGCACTGGAAAACACACCGGCTTCGACTAGTGCAACATCTACCTTTTGATTGTCTTCCATGATGGTTTTCACTACTGGTGTGACGCTTCTCCAAAACAACTCCATCCATCCACTGAAGACTACCAACGGAGAACGTCAGCAAGTATCTCCAAAAGATGACTAAGGATTCAACGCTTGTACCTCTCTTAATACCAGTGTCTCTGTTGCAGTTAGCTGATCCGAATGATCCATCTGTCCGACACTACTGCCAGAAGAATAACACTATACTCCCTATGGCTCAGATAAACCCCCCTGAGCCTACCCAAGGGAGTCAGCCGAGCGCAAGTGAGGGTCCTGATAGTTGAACCCAGCCACGTAGACCAGTGGCAGTCCGGCCCCATGATGATCAGACTATGTCTGCTGAGGGCCACCCCCCGAGTTGCTGAGGAGACTACCTATGACTCGTCTAGCGCAGCCAGACTACAAAACGCTGACGATGAGGGCTCCGGGAGCAAGGCTGGAAAGAGCAACAACGACAAAAGTGATGAGGACGAAGATGATGAAGACGACAATGCAAGGAAAGCCATGAAAGCTCCGGTACAAAAATGTTGATTCGATATCAAGCTTTCTACGGCTGCAGATAAAGAGGTGTCTTACTTGAGAAAGAACACTTAAGGACAGATTATCAGTGAGACTCGCTCTAAGAAACATCATGATGTCCTCTCTTCATCACTCATTCCTACACAAAGAGTGCAAACATCAAGAAACCTAGATGTTACAAACCGGGCTAACCCCATAGGCACAGAGACTGATCTTTTCAGTCTCCGGGTAGAAGACGCAGCATCCAGCCCAACTGCGCATACACAAGCCTCCCTTAGCCACTCTACTACCTCTCAACAGGTAGTAGTTTCAATATCAGGGGATCTCATACCCACCTCTCCGTCCCCTTTCGGAGCGGTCGAGGATATCTATAGTGACCATCAGCCCTAGGTCACTACCCCTCCTTCTACCACTTTGTGTCTAGGTGTCACCCTCCAAAATTTTCCAATTTTTCTAGGACACGTACACTTTTCACACCACCGCACTCTGCAGGTCCACTCTACTGTCAACAACGATCGGAGATACTTCAATAATGATCGAAAGTCCTGCTGCTCAACAGATAACTCAATCATTATATGCAGGCCACACACCAGTTATCTTTACCGATGTTGTGACAACGGTTACTACCCCTGTAACCGGACAGCTTGACCCTACCGACCTTTCTGTCATTCTGCAGCGCTTCTTGGATTTCACCATTAAGCCATGGGTGCACGAAGCAATAACCGCTTAGGCACAGGAATTCAGGACCACCCCGACGCTTCTTAATGACATCATCCAAACTCTAACTCAACCCTCATCCTCCCACTCCCAACAGTAACTCACCCCAATCCTTACCCTATCCTAGTTACCATGCCATTCAATGACCTAACATTTATTATGCTAGCGAGAATACTGGAAACCAAAGAAGCTCCACTCACTGACAAACAAAGAGCTCTGCTTGTGGTACTTGAAACCGAAAGCACATGCAATGACAGTCTCCGCGGTCACAAACATTCACATGAGGACCCCGATTGTTCGGCTCCTCATGAGGGGGAGAATGAGCGCCAGCGGATACTTGAGCATGGTGCTTCATCTAGCCAATAACCCCAACCTGAACCCTCAAACAACCAAGATAAACTGCAAGAATTCTCTCAAGGATGCAGATTTTGAGGGGGAGTTTTCAATGTTCTCCTCCCAAGCGCCAATTATCATCAAAAGCATCCTACTGAGTGATACAGTTGAGGGGGAGCACAAAGAGAAAAGAGAAAAGAGAAATGAGAGACAAGTCCCAATGGCTTAGTGAACCCAACTAAGCCTACCCAAGGGGCAAAGCCGAGAGTGAGTGAGTAATTGAGTCAACACTATGAGAGTGAGGAAGCAGAAGGCTCACGTCAGCGAGAAAACAATCATCTATGACATGTCTGCTACCTCAATTGCGCTTACAATTGAGAGAATTACTCCAATCACTCAAATAATCCGGACAATTCCCCATAGGTTCAGGACTGAATTTATTCAGATCCCGGGTAGAAGTCGTTGCATTTTGTCCAAACGGCGCATGCACAATCCTACCCTAGACCACTCATTTGTCTCCCAACAGATAAGTGTTTCATCATATTTCACGGGGAACCTCATCTCTTATCATTGTCTCCTTCTGAGGCAAGTGATACTGACTACAGTGGCCTCAGCCCTATGCCACTGAACTTTCATTGATCACGTCGTGTCTAGTTATCTCACACCCGAATGTTTTGAATTTTCTAGGACACAGACACTTTTTAGAGTCAGCTGCAGGTCTTCATGACCCGCAAGAACTTCCATAGGGCTCATCTACTTTAGATGTAGACCAATTATTGGAAGGAAGTCCTGCTGTTGCAACATAGAAATCACCAACATGTTCAGGCCATCGCTCTAGAGTTTATCTCTATAGTGATGATAACGGGTGTCTACGTGACCTCGGGGGGCTACCACTTTCTTTGCTGATCTTTATGATTATGCCATAACAACTAGAGTGACATCTACTTCAGATGCTTCACAATGACTGGTTGGAAGTCCTGTTAGAACTTTATTGCTTCTATCATTTTACACAGGCCACACATCGGTGTTTACATTGATGTTGTGATAACGGAACACTATGGTGTATCCGGTTTTTATCTTATTTTTTCTTTTTCGTTTTTGTTTTCCAGAATAAAAGAATAAAGGCATGACGCCCCGAATCATCGGATCATCATGAGGGGGAGAGTGGTCCACATGCTGTTCACTATCAACAAATCATTTTTGGACACATCTCTCCTCCATCACAAAAATCAACAACGGCTCTCTACTCTCTCAACTCATCAAAACTGCCAAGTCAGCTTCACATCAATTGGTCAACTAAACCCACAAGTCAACCATCACTTTCTGCTGTGCCACCAATGATATCTCCTCAAAAGAAATCTTTTTCCGCTGCGCCACCTACACTTTGGAGGAGACAAAGGTCAAATACTCAAGTACTGAAGATGAGTCCCATGCACGCCTAGAAATAATTAAAACATTCTTTCTAGAGGCGTCATCGGACTTCATTCAAGCTGATCAAGAGCAACTTCTTGAAGACAAAGACTACATGCAAGACTTTGAAGATTCCTCAAACCCTGACATCAAATAACAAATTGTCAAGAAGATATCAAAGGGGAGATTGCAAGGATTTCTTCAAAAGGCCTTCGTAAGAAGTCGAGCTCAAGACCAAGACAAAGGAAGCTGAGCTGCACTGAAGATCAAGACAAAAGAGGAGCAACTCAACAAATGTTATCTACGCTCTCCTCTACATTGCTAAATAAACACAAAGACAAAGATATCCGCGCAACAATGCTGAATGAACATGATTGAACACCAAGGGGGAGATTGTTAGGGATATTTTATGGTGTCCAATCCTGATAAATATCTTTGTATTTGTGTAGCTATGTTGTCTAGATATTTGAGCCCATTGGGATCTTTGTTAGCTATTATTAGACTAGCTTTATTAGGAAATATGTAAAGTGTGTTATTGGGCCCAATCAATAAAAGAGCCCAATCATGCTTAGGTCACATCACACATTCCCTAGGCATATAAATATTGCCTTTAAGGGAATGTGCGAGATAGGCTTTTTGACAGATTATTCAGCGTATACATCTAGTCTAGTGAGAGAGAGAGCCGCAGCTTTGTATTCTCGATACCTTGTTCTGTATTTCCAAACCATTCTTGGTATTGAATCAAAGTTGATCTTCTCCACTCTATTCTATATTTCATATGATTGTTGGATGAAATAGGGACAAACAAAATACACCCGACCGGGTCACTTCATTATACCCGGCCGGGTGATTTGTTAAAAAACTCTTTGGATAGCGAACATTTACGCCCGACCCGGTACACACTTTACACCCGACCGGACGATTTTAAAAAAAGGGCTACTGGATAAGCATTACTTAGACCCGACCGGGTCATACTACCCCACCCGGCCGGGTGATCGGGTTTTGACAGCAAAAGAGGTCGGACATCCTCTTTCTTCCCCATTTCTCCTCTCCCCCATACGAACCACACCTCTCAAAACCTCCATTTTCACATCACAAAGCTTCGATTCCTCCCCATTTCTCCACCAAATCCATCACTTAAACACATTTTCTTCATCTCCTCAACACCCTCTTCCATCCTACACCAAAAAATCCCACCCAAATCCACTCATACACAAAATCTGAAACCCTAACTATCCATTTCCAAAGGTCCGATTTTTCTCCCAAAATCCCCAAGAAATCCCAATTTCTTCTCCTAATAATCATCCTCTCCACTCTCACACCCCCAAAATACCCAAAACCCAAAAAAAAAACCAAAGTTCCAAACCCCACCCTACCCAAATCCGAAAATACCAAGAAAAATTCCCCAAAAAAAATCAACTTTCATGGCTCCTAAAAAGCCCAAAGCATCTTCTTCAAGGGGTAACCAAGGGATTGCACCCGTTCCCGGTTATGAGAGTGTGAAATTTGAAACCGAGGTCCACAAAAAGTGCTTCATAGAGCAAATCAAACGGGAGGTAAAACAATCCCGTTTCATATGCATTACTACGCTATTGTCATTCATGCTTGATGCGATTATGCGTGAGATTTTCACAAACATTGGGATGCTTAGGATATTTGAGATGCAATATATTACCTATCCATATTTGGTGTATGAATTCTTTAGCTCATTTAAGCAAATAGCAAATGTTGATGATCATGCTGAAAGTAGAATCACATTTCGTTTGTTGAATGAGAACCGCCCATTGACCAAGCGGGAGTTCGCCCAACACATTGTCCTCCCCTTGTTCAATGAAGAACGTGAACATGACACTTTTGTGGGTGTGGAAATGTGGCCAAGGATGACAGGTCAGGTGGATGTGGAGCTCAAACAACTTAGTGTGAATCGTGTGCAACATCCGGTCTTCCGAATTTTCTTGAAATTTTTATCGAACTGTTTTCTCGGAAGACCGAATAACCATCACACAAGGGCCTGGGATGTTTGTATTCTTGGACAAGCTGTTTTACCAGGTCCGAATCACGTGGATGTTGCCTCCATCCTATGGGATCACTTCAAGACAATGGCAACTTCCACAAGAACTATTAGGGTAGGGGGTTTGATTACACATTTAGCCACACTCTATGGCTTTGTAGACCCGTGCCCCATTACCTCAGCAAAGCTTGTTTGCACATCATGGATCCTGAAAAATACCAAAGATATTGTTTTTTCCCATAAAACACCCGGTGGGGTAGATATCTACAATTGGTTAATCGATCCACCACATGCCATTTACACACAAATACCCTCAGCCGACCTCCCTTTGGACCTTTTGAATCACCAAATTGGTGATGGACACCACTATTGTCTCCCCGGGAGAATACCACTCCACTACCAACAAGAACAACCCCAACAAGAACAACCTGCAGATGAACCACCACCCCTCATTCCTGAACAACCTCAACCACAACCCAATGCTCACCAATATTCACCATTTGAGCAAGAAATACTAAATAGCATGAATGCTCTAAACCTCAACTACACTCAACTTCCGGAGGAAGTTGTTTTGTATAGAACTGAGCAAAGGCAGAACTATGAGAGGATCGAGGAGCAAAGGCAAGCGGATTGGTGGAGATACGAAGAAGATCGGCGGAGATATCAGGAGGACCAGAGGAGGACGTTTGGCCCTATCTACTCCTATGTAGCACATCAGGGTGACTTTGCCGCTATGACTCCTCCTCCTCTGGCACCCTCATGGTATAACCCCACTGAATGGGGTTACTTTGGCGGTTCGAGCTCTAGTGGTGGAGGCGGGGATGACGGATACGGCGGTGATCACATGGATGAGGATACACACTTCGGCTACCATGGCTATGGAGGATTCTTTGATGGCGGAGATGCAGGCAGGCACTAGGGACTGTGCCATGGACTAGCAGTGGCGGAGAACTTTCCGGTATGCTCACATTCATACTCTTGATTCTTGCTTCTATTTTCAAAAAAAAAAAAACAGCTTGTTAAGTTGAAAACCCGCAAAGGGCAGCTTAAGCAAAAATAAGAGTGAGTTTGTGAGACTTATTGAAAAAAAATGTGGGAAGCTGGGCTGAAACCCGAAAGGGCACGTAGGCAAAATGAGATAATGAGAGAAAGTATTTGTTTTGATTTTGCAGGATCCTAAGGGTAACTACTGACGTGCACTTTGTCGTAGTGTGCACTCAAAATAATAATACAATACAACACTTATACGTAGTATAGCGCAGTAAGGTTCGTATCCACAGGGAAAGGAATACTACTCTTTTTATAAACTAATAAATAAAGGGGGGGTTTTGATTGAATGATTTAATTAAAATTGAACACGAAGATGAACGAGTTATGTGGTTTAATTAATGATAAGAAGACTTGGCTTTGCTTTTATCCACTTAATGAAATGTTCGTCGATCCCGGTTATATCTTTAACTATCTTCCTCTCGAATACTCAATCGAGGAGTATATCCAGTTCATCGAGGGTAGTTATTAATAACGAGAAGCGTTCATTAATAAAACTTACTATCGAGTCAATATAGAACAAGCGCCGTATATTAACTTGATAGTAGCAATAAACTTAAGATGAAAACGATTGAGATTGATAACCTCAACACAAGTGGTTTATTGGTTTAATCAATATAATTAATTCCCCTTAGATTATTAACCATGAGATGCATGCATTAATAATCCAAGTTTACTACCATGAAAAGACCGAATTAATAACAAGCGTATTAATCGACCGATTCTAGTATTAATTAATATATGAAACAAAACTAGTTGATCCTTTAAGTAATGTTCAAAATATTAATATGAAATATGAATAGGAATTAATTAATACTCAAGAAAGAATATTAAAGAAGATGAATCCTACTATAGTTAATATCAAGATGTTAACTAATTGTCATCTTAGTAACACTCCCCAATATTAACGTAGAGGAAGAAATAATTATTACTATAACTAATGTCAAGATGTTAACTAATTGTCATCTTAGTGACACTCCCCAACATTGATATAGAAATAGTATTTAAAGGAAGAATTAATATTCAAGGAAGAAGATTAAAGAGAATAACTCACAACTTACAAATTCATTAAGCTTCAAAGTAGCAAAACCAAGATGGAAGAGTTTAGCTCCTCATTTGGAGACTAAACATGCTATAAAAATATAAAAGAAATACTATTCTAAACTGAGCTTAAGAGTATGGAAGAAGGGATGCTTAAAAGTGAAGGAAAATGGGGCTATTTATAGGTGTTTTGAAGGTGCTGCACCGGATACCCGGCCGGGTATTTGAGATACCCGACCGGGTATTTGTCAAAATCAAATATTTTGCCCACGATTTTGTGTTTTCTGCACGTCTTTTTGTCCGGGTAACTTCATACCCGACCGGGTAAAGGCTATACCCGACCGGGTAAGTCACCAAATCACATTTCTTGCATGATTTCTTGTTCCCTTGCACTTTCCTTTGATCTTGTAAGATCCCTTCCATGATCCTTTGTTGATTCTTGATTGTTTCTTGCTCAAGATGATTCTAAATTTACTAAATTACAACAAACTAGAAAAATAAAATGATTACACCTTAAATGTGCAATTACCACAACAACACACCATAAAAAGTAATTAAAAGTAAAAATATAAACACTCAAAAATCAATGCAATCAACTACTAAAGAGAGTTCATTGCATGAGGAAAAAGAAATTGAAGATCCCTTGATGTATTTTGGGGATACTTTGTGATTATTTTGGTTCTAAAAACATTTTGTGATGGTTGATGATCTTATCATTTGAGGATTTCTTGGATTGCATTTACTCGAGACGAGTAAAGATTCAAGTGTGGGGATATTTGATATGCACTAGTTTATAGTGCATAAATGTATGTTTTTATATTTATTTTGTGTGGTTTGTTTACCATTATTAGTTAGTTTGTAAGCATTTGTTTTGTTTCAGTTGTAATTGTTATTTACTTCCATTTATAGTTGTAGAATAGTGGTAGAGTTTTTGGCAAGAAAAAGGAGAAAAAGTCAACAGGAATGCGGCCCGGGGAGATCCACCCGACCGGGTAGAAATCTTCACCCGGTCGGGTCTGATTTAAAAACCGAACCTCAGAGGAAAGAGCTGGACCCGGTCGGGTCAACTAATCCACCCGGTCGGGTCTGACTTGACCTGAGACATTTTAACGTGCTAAAACACAAGAACGTGGAAGATTATCTGATTTGGACATGCACCCGGTCGGGTGGACACTTGACCCGGTCGGGTACCCGGCCCAAGGTGTTGAAAAACACCTATAAATAGCACACTTTTCCTTCACAAATATTCATTCCTTCTTCCATACTCTTAAGCTCAGTTTAGAATAGTATTTCTTTTATATTTTTATAGCATGTTTAGTCTGCAAATGAGGAGCTAAACCCTTCCATCTTGGTTTTGCTACTTTGAAGCTTAATGAATTTGTAAGTTGTGAGTTATTCTCTTTAATCTTCTTCCTTGAATATTAATTCTTCTTTTAAATACTATCTCTATATCAATGTTGGACAGTGTTACTAAGATGACAATTAATTAACATCTTGACATTAGTATAGTAATAGTTATTTCTTCATATACGTTAATATTGGGGAGTGTTACTATGATGACAATTAGTTAACATCTTGATATTAACTATAGTAAGATTCATCTTCTTTAATATTCTTCCTTGAGTATTAATTAATTCCTATTCATATTTCATATTAATATTTTGAACATTACTTAAAGGATCAACTAGTTTTGTTTCATATATTAATTATTACTAGAATCGATCGACGAATACGCTTGTTAATCGTTCGATTGTTTCACGGTAGTAAACTTGGGTTATTAATGCATGCGTTTCATGGTTAATAAACCAAGGGGAATTAATTATGTTGATTAAACCAATAAACCGCCGCTTGTGTTGAGGTTATCAATCTCAATCGTTAATTTTCATCTTGATTTATTGCTACTATCGGGTTAATATACGGCGCATGTTCTATATTGACTAGAAATGGGTGAGCCCAGCCGTAAACTAGGCACGACGGCGCTGAGGGGCGGATCGTGCTGCATAAAGCGACGATCCCCATCCCGAAAGAGAATGAACGAGCCCGACCGCGAACTAGACACGATGACATTGAGGGGCCGATCGTGCTGCATAAAGCGACGGTCTCCACCTAGAAGGGAATGGGCGAGCCCGGCTAGATAACTCATGCTCGCCCCTTCGACGCGTGATGCTCGGCCCTTGGTCCTCAGCGGGTGATGTTTGGCACCCAGCCGGGTGATGTAGGATGGTCCAGCGGACGACGTTGATGATGTGAGAGTTTGAATCGGCGTGTTTGGAGAATCGTCAAAAAGCACGTATGTGGTATGGCTACTGGCTATGGCTTGAGCAGAGAGGATATGCAGGGGTGAATTAAAAAAAGTAAAAGAAAACAACATAAAACCAAATTGTGATTGGGTAAAAAACGCTCAAAATGGAAATTGAACCAATTAGTACACGGTTTTCCAGTCAAAGTGATAACGTGACATCTATGTTGTTCCTACATCTCCAACTAGACAGACTCAATTGAACGATTATTTAGTAGGAAAACTTAATTAACTTTTTGAATATAGTACACGGACTTATTTGACAATTTTTCCCCTAAATATTGTGTAGTATATGACAAAGGTCCTCTACCGGCCAAGTTCATCATAGAAGAAAAATTCTACATCTTCTTACAAAGTTTCCATTGTTCCAAACTTCTAATTAATGTTAATTGGATTAGTTTCAGCCAAATTAGATAAAACCATATATGCATGAGATTAGATATCAACATTTGTAAAATACACATTAGTTTTTAAAAAGCTAAATATTACTACTTCCGTCTCACAAACATTGAGACACGAGAGGTGATGATGTTATTAATAAAAATGGTTTTATATGGTTGGTATTGAATTGAATAAAGTAAGAATGATTTAGAATTACTCAAAATTTATCAAATTTGGTATCAGACAATTTTAGTGGGATAAACTAAAAAAAGGAAATAATCTTAATGGAACGAATGAAGTATCTGACAAAGGTTCTCTGTTTTAAAAAAAGTTAAATCTTACTCCGTATATGACAACAGAACTCTTCACCAGATTCATCGTAGGAGAAAATTTCTACATTTATAGAAATTTTCTCTTATGCTGAGCATGGGGAAGAGTTCCTTTGTTACACAGATAACTTTAGTAGCTCACATTGCATACACGGTACATGTGATACACATTCGTATGACTTGAATAGCAAATATAAATTTGCCGATAATACCTCTAATATTAAAGGTGTGGGGCGTAAAAGTCTACCACTACTTAAAATACTTGTAACTTATTCATGAAAGTATGGGGATCGGGAATGGAAAATGGTGACCAAAATGACTCTTGATTTATTTGAAATTTACATGGATGAGCATGTAGCTATTTCATATTTATTCCTCCTAAATTTCATATACTTTCTATTGGTATGTAAATTTCATATACTTTCTATTGGTATGTAATTTTGAAAAACAAGAAAGTAAATGGGTAAAAAAGGGTGCACATTTATACCTTGTTTACGGAAAATCATATTTTTCTTTTTTTAAAAGAGCTAGGTAAATAGGTTTATCTATGACATCTGAGTCAATCAACAAATTCGTAATTGTTTGATTAAAAATTAGCTTCGTTGAAAGACATTTTTGTGTAAGAAAAAACTTTTGAATCACGATCATAAAATTAAAATGTTTTTTAAAATAAAATATAACATAGGTTTGCGAAATTAGAGTATTAGACAAATGAAATATTGTTTGACAAGGTGCAAATGTATAAAATGATTGGTTATTGTTTTTTTTGTGTATGAATCTAATTACTAAATTGAAATTACAAATAATGATTTACAATTGCGCTGCTCTTCGTCCAAAGGGGTAATGGGCCAACCCCTGGTTGGCCCATTAACCCAACACAAGTTCCTCACTTCTGATGTTACGAGCGGGCGCGGGACATAAGGACATAAGAGTGCCCCCGACGAGTTGAGCCTCGCTGACGCTCGTGATGTGACGGTGGCTTGTTTGACGGCGGTTCATAGAATCTTAGGTTGCGATTACTGCGGAAACGGTACAACTCTCGATGAAAGTAATCATGGTGCGTGTGTTGACCTTCAGTTCCGTAGGAGCTGAGGTCCGTATTCTAAAGTTTACTCTAAATTGAGATTCCTAAAATATAGTGCTTCCAATGGACTCGATGAGTATTTCTATATCCTATCGAAAGTCAAATGACCTATACTAATTTTTAAGAGATTTTTTCAATTTTCAAAATTGTTTTAAAGGGGGGTTTCCCGTAATATGACTAAACTAACAGTTCGTATACCGTGGTACCGGCGTACAATGAGCATCATGCTCCCAGTGGTAAAACACAGATGAACAGTACCTGATGCGTACTATTTAGTAGTACATAAACACCATATTTTAGAATGGTTTTACATTATGTTTACTTAGCTTTTGTACAATTACGGTGTAATCTCTATCTTCTAAAGTTAAAGAAGAATTAGAAGATATTAAGATATTTTGACATGTAAGCAAAAACATGATGAAAAGAAGAGGAAGGAGCTCGGGAGCATAAGGAAGGAGCATTGGAGACAAGAGGAAACTTCATGGAGGACAAAGATGTGTGAAAAATCAGATATGATTCGACCCGGAGATCATAAGAGATCAAATAAAGCAAGTGAACATGGGAAAATCAGATTATGTCTTAGACCCAACCACCTCACTTCTCCTATAAAAACACCTCTTTCCTTCCTATTTTAGATACCAATTTAATCCCCTCTTTCATACACACTTTATTCTTGTAATTTAGATAGTCTTTCCATCTTGGTTTTGCAACTTTGAAGCTTAATGAATTGTAAATTGTGAGTTATTTTCTTTAATCTTCTTCCTTGAATATTAATTTTTCCCTTAATACTATCTCTATATTAATGTTGGGGAGTGTTACTAAGATGACAATTAGTTAACATCTCGACATTAGTTAGAGTAGTATTTATTTTCTCCATCTATATTAATGTTGGGGAGTGTTACTAAAATGACAATTAGTTATTTTCCTGACATTAGTTATAGTGGGATTTATATCTTCTTTAATATTCTTCCTTGAATATTAATTAATTCCTATTCATATTTCATTTTAATATTTTGAGCATTAAATTACTTAAAGGATCAACTAGTTTTGTCTCATATATTAATTGTTACTAGAATCGATCGACGAATACGCTTGTTAATCGTTCGATCTTTTCACGGTAGTAAACTTGGATTATTAATGCCGCTTGTGGGGGTGGCATTGTCAACAAAACTCCCTCACAAGCAACAAGCTTAATCTCGGAGTTGGCCGAGAACTCCAGGCATTACAACGGGCGGTCCTTAACCCGAAAAGTTGCCGCGGCATAATCATGCATCTCCCTCATTAGAAAGTCAAATAGCCGGCTTGACTTCTTTGGTTAAGGATTTCCTTTTGAATCCTAGAAACCAAGAGGTCAAGGTCTGCGGCATATGCACACAGCAAGGGCATCCAACCGATTCTTGCCCAACTCTCCAAGAAGAACAAGTCAATGCCTTGGGTTTTCAATCTCATCAACAAAAGAGGTACGATCCACACTCTAACATGCACTTACAACCCCGGGTGGAGAGATCACCTAAATTTGAGATATGGGAACCCTCAACCACAACAAAATAAGCCCTTTCAACAATCCTTCCCAAATCACCAAGGCCAAACCTCAAGCTCAAATATGTCCACCGAAGACATGATCCGAGCACTTGCTACAAATATGTCAACGATGCAACAAAGTGTGGCTCAGTTCCAAGAAACGACGAAATCTAGCATCCAAAACCAGGGGTCGACCCATTACCCCTTTGGACGAAGAGCAATTGTAAATCATTATTTGTAATTTCAATTTAGTAATTAGATTCATACACAAAAAAAGACAATAACCAACCATTTTATACATTTGCACCTTGTCAAACAATATTTCATTTGTCTAATACTCTAGTTTCGCAAACCTATGTTATATTTTATTTTAAAAAACGTTTTAATTTTATGATCGTGATTCAAAAGTTTTTTCTTACACAAAAATGTCTTTCAACGAAGCAAATTTTTAATTAAACAATTACGAATTTGTTGATTGACTCAGATGTCATAGATAAACATAGTTACCTAGCTCTTTTAAAAAAAAATATGATTTCCCGTAAACAAGGTATAAATGTGCACCCTTTTTTACTCATTTACTTTCTTGTTTTTAAAAATTACATACCAATAGAAAGTATATGAAATTTACATACCAATAGAAAGTATATGAAATTTACGAGGAATAAATATGAAATAGCTACATGCTCATCCATGTGAATTTCAAATAAATCAAGAGTCATTTTGGTCACCATTTTCCATTCCCGATTCCCGACTTTCATGAATAAGTTACAAGTATTTTAAGTAGTGGTAGACTTTTACGTCCCACACCTTTAATATTAGAGGTATTATCAGCAAATTTATATTTGCTATTCAAGTCATACAAATGTGTATCACATGTACCGTGTATGCAATGTGAGCTACTAAAGTTATCTGTGTAACAAAGGAACTCTTCTCCATGCTCAGCATAAGAGAAAATTTCTATAAATGTAGAAATTTTCTCCTATGATGAGTCTGGTGAAGAGTTCTGTTGTCATATACGGAGTAAGATTTAACTTTTTTTAAAACAGAGAACCTTTGTCAGATACTTCATTCCTTCCATTAAAATTATTTCCTTTTTTTAGTTTATCCCATTAAAATTGTGTGATACCAAATTTGATAAAATTTTGAGTAATTCTAAATCATTCTTACTTTATTCAATTCAATACCAACCATATAAAACCATTTTTATTAATAACATCATCACCTCTCGTGTCTCAATGTTTGTGAGACGGAAGTAGTAATATTTAGCTTTTTAAAAACTAATGTGTATTATACAAATGTTGATATCGATCTAATCTCATGCATATATATGGTTTTATCTAATTTGGCTGAAACTAATCCAATTAACATTAATTAGAAGTTTGGAACAATGGAAACTTTGTAAGAAGATGTAGAATTTTTCTTCTATGATGAACTTGGCCGGTGGAGGACCTTTGTCATATACTACACAATATTTAGGGGAAAATTGTCAAATAAGTCTGTGTACTATATTCAAAAAGTCAATTAAGTTCCCCTACTAAATAATCGTTCAATTGAGTCTGTCTAGTTGGAGATGTAGGAACAGCATGGATGTCACGTTATCACTTTGACCGGAAAACCGTGTACTAATTGGTTCGATTTCCATTTTGAGCGTTTTTTACCCAATCACAATTTGGTTTTATGTTGTTTTCTTTTACTTTTTTTAATTCACCCCTGCATATCCTCTCTGCTCAAGCCATAGCCAGTAGCCATACCACATATGTGCTTTTTGACAATTCTCCAAACACGCCGATTCAAACTCTCACATCATCAACGTCGTCCGCTGGACCATCCTACATCACCGGCTGGGTGCCAAACATCACCCGCTGAGGACCAAGGGCTGAGCATCACGCGTCGAAGGGGCGAGCATGAGTTATCTAGTCGGGCTCGCCCATTCCCTTCTAGGTGGAGACCGTCGCTTTATCCAGCACGATCGGCCCCTCAATGTCATCGTGTCAGAAGGCGAGTCATAGGATCATTCCTAAAGTGGGTACCCCTGTCACTTATCAAAACTCGTGGCACTCCAAACCTAGAAAACAACTTCTTCAGAAAACAAATCACAACTCTAGCATCATTTGTGGGCAGAGCTTCAGCCTCAACCCACTTGGAGACATAATCCACAGCAACCAGAATGAATTTATTACCTTTAGAACCCGGGAACGGTCCCATGAAGTCAATGCTCCAAACGTCAAATACCTCACAAGCCAATATAAAATTCTGGGGCATCTCATCCCTCTTGGTAACCGCCCCGGTGCGTTGACACCTGTCACATTCCTGCACAAACGTTAGAGCATCTTTAAACAGAGTGGGCCAGAAGAAACCACATTCCAACACCTTTCGAGCTGTCCGGTTAAAAGAATAGTGTCCCCCGGTCGGTCCGGAGTGACAATGTTTTAGAATCGCAACTCCTTCACTAAGAGGAACACATCTTCTAACAACCTGATCAGCACATATACGAAACAAATATGGTTCCTCCCAGAAATAATACTTCAGATCAGCAAAAAAAATTCTTCGTTGATGAGGTGTATAATCAGAAGGAACAACACCCCTAACAAGATAGTTGGCGATGTCAGAAAACCAAGGCACCTCATCAACGATCCTCAAAAGTCTCTCATCAGGAAAAGTACCCTCAATATCTCTCTCACTCAGGAAATCAAGAAAGGGGTTTTCTAATCTACTCAAGTGATCAGCCGCTAAATTCTCAGCCCCTTTCTTATCCCTAATCTCAATATCAAACTCCTGGAGTAGTAATATCCACCGAATCGATCTAGGCTTAACATCCACTTTTTGCATCAAATATTTAAGAGCAGAATGATCAGTGAATATCACTACCTTAGACAAAATCAGATAAGGACGAAACTTGTCAAGAGCAAACACAACAGCAAGCAATTCTTTCTCGGTGGTAGTACGTGTAGTTTTCTTGGGCACTATTGAGAGTTTTAGAAGTATAAGAAATAGGCTGAAAATGTTTCTCTCGACGCTGCCCAAGAACGGCTCCTACTACAAAATCACTAGCATCGCACATAATCTCAAAAGGCAAAGACCAGTCAGGAGCTACTACCACTGGTGCCTTGACCAGTTTCTCCTTCAAACACTCAAAAGCCTCTAAACACTCCCTTGAGAAGTCAAACGGTGTGTCCTTCTCAAGGAGCTTAGTCATGGGTCGGGCTATCTTAGAAAAGTCCTGGATGAACCTACGGTTAAAACCTGCGTGGCCTAGAAAACTCCTAATGGCACGGACCGAAGTAGGGGGAGGTAATTTAGAAATCACATCAACCTTAGCCGGATCAACCTCAATCCCTCTACTTGAAATCTTATGCCCTAGGACCACTCCCTCACTAACCATGAAGTGGCACTTCTCCTAGTTAAGTACCAAATTCACCTTTCGACACCTAACCAGGACTCTCTTCAAATTCTCTAAGCACTCATCAAAAGTATCACCATACACAGAAAAGTCATCTATAAAAACCTCCATAAACTTCCCAATGAAATCCCAAAAATATGAAGCATGCATCTCATAAAGGTAGCAGGGGCATTACATAATCCAAACGCCATCCTCCGATAAGCAAAGGTACCGAATGGACATGTAAAAGTGGTCTTATCCTGGTCCTCGGGGGCTATGGGGATCTGGAAGTATCCCGACATCCCGTCAAGGAAACAGTAAAACTTATGCCCTGCTAGCCTCTTTAAAATCTGATCAATAAAGGGGAGGGGGAAGTGGTCCTTCCGGGTGGCGGCATTCAACCTTCGGTAATCAATGAAAACCCGCCATCCGGTGACCGTACGTGTAGCAATCAACTCATCTTTCTCATTCCTAACCACAGTCATCCCCCCTTTCTTGGGAACCACCTGGGTCGGGCTGACCCAAGGGCTGTCTGAAATTGGATAAATAATTCCTACATCTAACAGACGGATGACTTCCTCCCTGACCACCTCTTGCATATTAGGATTCAGTCTTCTTTGTGGCTGCACTACCGGTTTAGCATTATCTTCCATCAAAATTTTATGAGTGCAGAAAGCAGGACTGATTCCTTTCATGTCAGAAAGTTTCCGGGCTAGAGCTTCTCTTTGTTCACAAAGTAAATCAAGACATGCAGATTTTTGGGATGGCTCAAGCCCGGATGCAAGAATAACAGAGAGGTCAGAACTATTCTCTAGAAACGCATACTCAAGGTGGGAGGGAAGAGGCTTTAGATTTAATGGAGAAGGAGTAACAATAGAAGAATCAGTCTGACAGTCTTCCTTCTCCACCTTATCTAAGTCATCTTCCTTTCCCTTCACATCACTAGCATCACTTGAGTCCTCCTCCCCATCAAGCATAAGACAATCAAAACTAGGGAGGAGCTCAAGATCGTCTGCTGACAAACTATCATCCAAAAGAAGATCAAAGAAGGCTTCATCAGAAAGCATGTTAGGAATGCAATCCTCCGCCAAAGAATCCACCACATCCATGTAAAAACATTCTCTGCTATCCTGACAGGGCCTCTTCATTATTTTGGACATGTCAAAGGTAGCAGACTCATCCCCAACACGGAGGACAAGCTTACCGTCTCCAACATCAATAAGTGCTCGGGCAGTTGCCAAGAATGGTCTGCCCAATATCAATGGTACCTCCCGATCCTGATCCATGTCCAAAAAAACAAAGTCCACCGGAAAAATAAATTTGTCCACTTTAACCAACACGTCTTCAATAATCCCTTGGGGATATTTGACTGAACGATCAGCCAACTGAATGCACATACGTGTAGGTTTAAGTGGACCGAGGGCAAGCTTTTCATATAAAGCAAGAGGCATCAAATTAATGCTTGCACCCAAATCAGCCAGGGCCCTATCAAAAGTAAGATCTCCTATAAAGCAGGGAATAATAAAAGAACCTGGATCCTTAAGCTTCTTCGGCAGATCTGTCCGTATCACAGCTGAGCACTCCTCATTAAGCGTCACAGTCGACGCTTCTTCCAGCTTCCTCTTGTTCGTGAGCAAATCCTTCATAAACTTTGCAAACTTCGGCATCTGAGCTAGTGCATCCACGGATGGTAAGTTAATCTGCCCTTGTTTCATGAGATGCAAAAACTTACTGAACTGGTCACTATCGTTCTTCCTAGTCAATCTCGCCGGATAGGGGAGAGGTGGGGTGTAATTCTTGACCGGAACAGGCTGTTTTGGTGCAGCCGCCACCTCTCTTCCCTCATCTTTCTCCTTCTCTTCCTCCCGGACAGCCGGTTCAACTTCAACTTCATCGGGCTTCTTTGTTATGACAGCAGGTTCTAGCTCTTTTCCACTCCTCAAGGTGACTGCCTGGACATGTTCTCTTGGATTCGGTTCACTATTACTAGGGAGGGATTCCTGAGGCCTCTCAGATAATGCCTTAACGATCTGCCCCAATTGAGTCTCCATCCTTAGTTGATTTTGTGCTAATTGGTTGAACTTTTCTTCCAAGCTAGAAAATTTTTGCTCATACTCTTTTCTAAAACTTCCTTGCGCCGGCTGAGGCGCTTGTTGTTGGCCTTGAGGTACCAGGGGCTGATTAAAGTTTCTAAACTGCTGCTGCTGCTGATTTCCTTGCCTGTATTACCCTTGCTGCTGCTGTCCGTAGGGCTGATTGTAGTAGCCCTGTCGCTGATAATACATCGCATCCACTTGCTCTACTCCAGGGACTGCCGAGTGTGCCATCATTGTGCATTCATGTGGCAAATGGAGTCCCCCACACAAAGTACAAGAGGGACTAATAGGAACGGGGGCTACCATATTCACACTGGGCACCGAGAGAGCAAGTTCCGTCTTCTTTTGATGGTCTTCCACAGTTGTAGCAAGCTTCTGAATCGTACTGGTCAAAGCATCTACCCTCGCAGAAAGGGCAGAATTCTCACTGATCTCGTACAATCTCGGGGCCTTCTGGTGAGGTGTGTCCCGAGAGCTGTACCATGAAGCATTATTAGACACAATCTTCTCAACTAGTTCTTCCGCAACCTTAGATGGTAACTGAGGAAAAGCTCCACCTCCCGAAGCATCGAACATCTTCTTTCCTTCGTTGTTGAGTCCACTGTAGAAGCAAGATAGAACCTCACAATTAGTCATCTTGCCTTGAGGGCAAGCTTTTCTCAGCACCTTGAATCTCTTCCACGCCTCAGCCAATGTCTCCAAAGAACCTTGCTTGAATTCCTGTAGCTGCTTCTTCAACTTTATGGCCTTTGATGTTGGGAAGTATTCTTTTATGAAGGCCTCGTGCAGCTGATCCCAAGTCTGAATGTGGTGATGTGGATTGCTATCCAACCACCTCTGCGCGTCATCCCTCAATGAGAAAGGGAATAGTAGCATCCGTACCTGATCATCATCTAGCCCAGGAATCTTGAAAGTCTGGCACATCCTCAGAAATTTGGTAATGTGTGCCACTGGATCTTCCGTATGGCTCCCTCCAAACTGATTATTTAGGACCATATTGATTACCTCCGGCTTGATCTCGTAACGGGGTGCAGTAATTCCCGGTACTTGGATACTGTCATACTCTGTAATCTCAGGGGCTAGGAAGTCTGCAATGGTCTCTCCTTGATAGAGCGGATTGTCACGTGGGACATAGTTCTGGTATGGAGGAGCCTGATATCTCGGCTGATGAACTGGTTGGGGTCTAATGGGTTGTGGACGGATGATATTTGGCTGTGGTTGAGGCTGATGAAATTGTTGATATTTGTTTTGGAATGGTTGATTTTGTGGCTGAGTAAGGGGTGGATTTTGTGTGACTGGCGGTTGGTTCTGTCTGGGCTGAAAGACTGGATTGTTTTGCCCTAGACCTTGCATCCCATGGGTTTGATTTTGAAAAGTGGTTTGGGGAGCAATAGAAGTATTTTGGAAGAGCTGATAAAGTGGTGGAAGATTTAATTGTGGAGTGGACTGATTTTGGGGGAAGAATGGGGTACGGAGATTTTGATACCCCGGATAAGCTCTAGGTGAATTTTCTTGTGAAGACTAGGGAGAGGTATTAACATAAAAATCCAGATTACCAGAAGTGGTTTGGACCTCAGACGTCCCAGCTATTCCAGATGCGGATGGTTGATCCATGGTGGCTTTCTGTTCTCGTAAAGCCTTGCGGTTCTGCTTAGCTAGCTTCTCGATCTCAGGATTAAGAGGGACTAGTGATTCTCCCTTCTTAGAGCGTGTATGCATAAACAGATCTGATCTGCAAGGTTAGCAGACAAAAATCCTACGAAAAACTAAAAACAAGTCGCTAAAATTAATTAACCCTTAAATCCGACACCGTCCCCGGCAACGGCGCCAAAAACTGATGAGTGTTTTCTTGCACTTAAAATGGTTGTAGAAAAGTGGTGAAAAGTACGAGTATCGTCTCCACAGGGACGGACAAAAGGGAAATAAAGATTACCTAAACTTAGCGATTAAAAAGAAATAAATAAAATAAAAGTGCAATTGTGCGAGATTGGTTGATTGATTGAAATAAAACTAATGCTAAGAAGCAGGTAAAAAAATTTGGTTTTCCTTAAGTAACGACGAAGGGAACAGGAATTGATTCCGGGGTTAACCAGATTTCTGGCAGACCAGGCCTAATCACATGAATTTAATTTAATTGAGCCTAGCTAATCATTACTAAGTTCTTACCGCTCTCGCGGCGAAGAGTACAATAATTTAGGGGTCCAGGCTAATCTCTCATGCGACAAGATCCTAAATTATTGCCAAAACGAGCGAGCTTACGGCCCCTTAATCGCTACTAATCTCTTAGCGAACGATTAAGTGTGTGTGAATGTGTCCTAGAACAAATTAGATCTCTCTTAATTTATTCTATAAGCAATTGTAATTCTAGTGGCCATCTAGGTTACAAGAGATATCAGTTAAATTATTCAAACACAAATTAAACGGCATTCATGCAATTAAACCGACAAGAATCTAGCCATCAAACATGATTAACCCCTTCATCAACCCCAAATCCCTAATTAAACTACTCACGCCTCATAATTGACGAATTAAAAGAATTGGGATGAATAGAATAAATTGTCATTAATTAAAGAATTGAACTTACAAAGAATCTCAGGTTCTTGGATTAAACAACGTAAAAACGCAGGTAAAACTCGTCCCTAGGCCTCTCTCTAAAGTTCGTAACCCTCAAATAAGGGTATGGAGGTCTTATTTATAGAAAACAGGAGAATTTAAGCTGAAATAGGACAAATCGGGGCCAGACACGATGCCAGGCACGATCGTGCCTGGGATCGTGCCTACGGAGTATATCGCGCGCTAAGATCGCAGACACGATCGTGCCTGCACCGGACACGATCGTGTCTGGCTGCCAGTAGCTCCGCGCCTCCGTCTTCTCCAGGCACGGTCGTGCCTGGTCTTTTCTTCATCATTTTTCTTCGTTTCTTGTTCTGAATGCTCCCGATTGCCTACGAGGTCGATCCAAATGCTCTCTTTTCACCAGAATTTCGTCGTGAATCTCCCGGTGGCCTCCAAATCTTCCAAATCTTTCTCGAATGCCTTCAAATCCTTCCTGAATACCTCTCAAGCGCCAATTGCCGGACTCCAACTTCTTCAAATCAACTCCAAATGCAATGAAATTCGATCCAACGCCTGCTAAACACATCTTTAGCTAAAATTGAGACTTGCAACGCCTTAAAGCCAGGAAAATCATCAAAATCCGACCCGAACACGCATCAAATGCGTGTCTAAATACGGACTTATCAGATCCTGTTTCGACCTGTCCGGCCCATTTTGGCCCACTTGGCCCATTAGGGTAGGTTTCATCCCCTCCCTCTTTCTCTATAAATGGGAGGTTTTCCCTCCATGTTTAGGGTTGGTTCCTTCTTCCCTCTCTCTCTAGCTTTCTTCTTTTCCACTTAGCGTAGAAGATTGTAACCTCCATTAAATGATAAAGCAACACATGAAAAAAAAGGTACTATTTAAATATATTTTTTGGTGGCCCTAGATGTCCACATGTTAACCTAACTTTACCATTTTGAGTGATATTTGTACGCAATGGAGGGAAGGTACTAGTTCATGTAATTTTGTAGATCATCTCAGAATATAGAATAGGATCTCATTGAGCTCGTGGATAATACTCTGTTTCATCATCATTGCAAACATCACCCAACATGCTTATTGTTCTTTGTTTTCAATCCCACCTTCAATAAGGAAAAATATCAGTTGAAGTATTAACTTAGAAAAGAAAAGTTATCAAATAACAAACAATTATTAATGACAAATTGACATACCTTTGTTATTGTTTCTCTTAAAAGTTGTTGACAAGACTCTATCTCAGTCTCACTAACATCATTAATTATATTGTCTCTTCCTCTCTCTTTTCAAACACAGTATTCATCTTAAAAGTATAAGAACCACGTCTTTAAATCATGAAATATTTGTATTAATGTATTACATGATAATACAATATAAGAATAAATAAAAAAATAAAAACATTTTCCTAGATATTAATACAAGACTTATTGCCTTTCAGAGTTCAGACTAAGAGAGTAAATACAACTTAACTTCATTATGATATAGTACTACAAATCAATATATGTAGAATAAAAGCAACTATGAAACCCAAATCAATAAAACAATCTGACTATGTTTTATCTCTCAGAACCAAAAACTCTTTGCTCGTTTACTAAAACTAAAGTTACTGATTAAAATAACACTAAGATATAAAAAGTATATGCTAACGTGCAAACCTTAGCCGATCAATAGATTAAAGTAAAAGTAGTTAGGAAAGCAAAACTAAGCACACTGCTCTATAAGAGCTAATATATAGAGTACATAGTGAGTAATGCTCGGGCAACACATTGCAAACAGCCAAACGCAGTCATAACATTCTTATTAGAACACATTATTAAATCATACGTAGTAACTATTATTTAGTGTACATATTTGTGTGTACGTACGTTAGCTAATATGTTGGACATAAGTGGATGTTTATCAACGCCACTTTTATAGCTTAGTTTGTTTACTTACTGTTTGCACACTTGAGGATATGTATCATCTCCACTACTTTAGGATCAGTTCTTTACATACGATGTAATCCTCTTGTATCACATGGATATAAATATGCATCGTGCATGTACAGTCAATGCATCTTTATGGTATCAAGAGGCAATCTCTAACAAGCTTATTTATTCCATTTTTTTCCGTTATCATCATCTATAACACCCCCATTTTCCCTCCCAAAATATTACTTGAAATAATAGATTTATTGATAGTAAAATTGATTTATTCATTCAAAATAAGTAGAGTTTTGCAGCGAAAATAACATTAATTGGGAAATGGGTGTTACCGCCACATCCGGTCATCTCTTAACCGAATGCACAGGCAATCACAAAACTAAACAAAGTAAAACAAGTGTTTAACATAATTGAATAATAATTCTTGACTAGGTTTGACTAAGGCATATCTCAACCGCTCTCAATACCATGCAAATCATCAATCCACATAAGCATCATTACCTGCACAAATAAAGTGCAGAAAACAAAACAGGGAAAAAGAAACAAAAATTAGCTTTAGAGCTAAGTAAGTACTACCCAACCCCGTAAAATAATCAGGTTTGGCGAAAAATAGTTTTTCATACAATATTATATAAAAATGACACACTCTACCAAAATTCTTCTCTTTTTGATTTTTCTCAAAATCACTTCTTTAATAAAGTCCTCAACTTTTCTTTGAAAATACTATAGTAACTCTTCTCTAAGAATTTCTCAAAATTCACTTCTTCTCTATCTTCCTAGTAATTTAGAAGGGCGGTGCTCAACACTCTGGTTGAGCCCGGTGGTTACGTTGTTATGTACGGCCACCCCGGGAATTTTGCCGGTACCACAACTGCTAATGGAAACGAAACGACTACCTTAAGTGTGCACACCCCCTAAAAGGGATTCCAAGCCCTCCGAGTAGTAAGTCGTCACGAGTAATCGGGACTCAGTCTACCAACTACCCCACCTTTAAAATTCTTGAATGATTAGGGACTACTACTACTATAACTTCTTCTTAAAAGGGATCATAGATCCAAACGTCACTTCAAACTCAAACTGTACTTCTTAGTAGTAGCAGCCTTAATCACCCTCCACATTTATCCGGACGTGGAAAACCGACACCACGGATTTCACCCGGGTGCTCACTTCTTATGAAAACGTAAATTTTATCTTGACTTTAGATATACTTCCAAAAATATTTCTCAATCTCTCTAAATAGTCTCAAAGGTATTTAAAAATATTTAATACCCAAAAGTATTTCGTTTGCACTTCTCAAACACCATAAATCTAATATCTCCTCAAAATCACATACACATAATTCAAAATTCACACTTAATCACATAATGCATAATAAGCATATAATACGAGGAAACAATTTTTGATCGGCAGAGAAACTTACCTTAAGTCCTGATGCTCCTAATTCTCCTTCTCAAACCCGGTCTCTAAATATTCACCTTTTTAATTAAGATGATATAATTAGTCACTTATTCTATTTTTAAACAACTTATCGGATTTTCACCTTTTATTTTATTATTCAAATTTATTAATATAATTAACTAATTACTTATTCAAACTTAGTTTAGCCATTCATTAATCACTTTTATTAATCCATTCCTTTGTTACTATCTGAATTAATTAATTTTTAGTTTTTTTATTACTAATGATCCAATATCATGTTATACTATCCGAACTATATTCTAATTAGATATCCCAATTTCACAATTTCTTTAGTTTATATTAATCAACATTAATTTACTCTACTTATAAAACATCCAAATAATTAATTATATTTTAATATTATTAAGATATACGAATTATAAGCATATTCAAATTACCTTCAATTATAGTTTATTACTAATATTTTCGTACTTAATGATTATCTTAATTAAATTAGGTAATTAATTGAATAATTCTTTATTAATTTTAATGTAGTCCGATAATAAAAGGTATTAAATAATTAACTAGCTCAATTCATCATAATCTTTTATTATTGACACCTATATTATTAATTCAAAGATTTTGTTAATAATCCGAATTATATTTAATTAAATTATTCAAATTTCATGATTACCTTAATTAACATTGTTAGTAAATCCAAATATTATAGCAATTATCTAAATTAACTAATCATCATTAACTAAACCTGATTTTTTAATCTACTCAACACTTAATATTTCCGGGTAGTCCGTAATTTAATATTTTTTTTTTGAATCTACTTCAATTAATCCAATAATTAGTGAAAATAATACCTATCCAACTTTGTTTAATCTGATTATGGTATTAAGTCCAAATGACTGAATATTATTTTAATATAATGTACGTTTATTAGTTTTTATTAATTACTAATCATTACAAATTTATCTAAGTGATTATTATCCATCAACCAAGCCACTTCCTCATTAATATTTCTCATCTCAAATTTGTCAATTTTGCAGATTATTACTACTACTACTACTACTACTATTATTGTTATTATTATTATTATTATTATTATTATTATTATTATTATTATTATTATTATTATTATTATTATTATTATTATTATTATTATTATTATTATTATTATTATTATTATTATTATTATTATTATTATTATTATTATTATTATTATTATTATTATTATTATTATTATTATTATTATTATTATTATTATTATTATTATTATTATTATTATTATTATTATTATTATTATTATTATTATTATTATTATTATTATTATTATTATTATTATTATTATTATTATTATTAATATCATTATTATTTAAAGTTGGCCCAGTCTACTAATTACTATCAGCCCAACTAAAATGTTAGAGAAAGTCCAGCCCATTCATTAAACTCAGCCGTGAGTGAATTAAGAAGATGACTAAGTTGTCTTCTTCCTTGGTACGCCGCAGAACGCAGGTAAACGCGGAAGCTTACCTCGACGGAGCGTGATTCTCCTAATCTACCCTTGAGCCTCCCCAACTCTATCCTCTCTAGGAAGAGTTATGCATCTCTACCTTGCGGGTAGAGAGCCTCTCAGCTTTATCACAAAGCTCTCACACACACTTAACCCGAGGCAGCTACTCTAGCCAATTAAGCCTCAATATTCTACGTACAATATGAAAGGGAAAAAGGAAAACTCTATCTAGAACTCTGAGCGGGCAGTTTCAGGCACCAAGGACTTGATCCTTTTCTTGAATGATTCTTCTGGGTATATTTCTCGATTCAGCACACAATTCTTCTATTGATCTTCAGTATATATAGCTGTCTTGGAGTAGTCCGTTGGGCAGCCTTCCATAAATTGTTGATCTTTAAACTTGTAAACTTGCCTTGATACTTTTGAATCACTTTCCATCTATCTTGAGCTCCATAACTCTCGGATATTGTCACTTTTAATATCAGCCCATATAAAAGGATAGTCAAGCACAAATCACGTATCAAGCAGAACCTTTTATTAGTGGAAAGTAGCAATGATAGATATGCATGGGTAGCGAGTAATATTCAAAAGGAAATTTTCCTTTTACAAATATAGCTAATGATCACCTTTTTCAATTCAAAGGGGTACAGATCATGCTACGGTCACAAAGAATTTAAAAGCAAGGATTTCTTTCCATAAAGGTAATTTTCAAAAGACAATTTAAATCATGCAAGTGGAGATTCTCTCCATAAAGCAATAATCAAAAAGCCAAGTCAATAAAGTGAAAGATTAATAATGCATGAAAGGAGATTCAAATTATGCTACGTGTAAGCATACAAATATCATAAAGGAAGGATTTCTTTCCATAAAGAATAACTCATACAAATCACATTATGCATGCAAGCCAATCTACGTATACCATGTAAATGCCACACGCTAAGCACAAATCTGTAAGAACATAGAATAGTTCTGTCCGTTGTTCCACCTGCATGGTTAGTTCATAACGAGTAGTCACATATGTTTATAGACCAGGTCTATCCTGCACATAATTCACATATGTTTATAGACCCGTTCCATCCTTTGTTCCTGCATGGTTAGTCATCAACAAAACAACATATTCAACACTTCCTCTTGCTGAACTCCAGGAAATCCTCCTGGAGCGTGAGGGTCGTATACTTGAAGCCGCAAATGATGATGCCTCACTTTTGCCCACAGCAAACGTCGCACAAGTTGGGGATCGTGCCCCCCTCCAGATCGACGCATGAATAATCAAAACCCTCGCCGTGGCTCGTTTGCTCGTCGTGGAGGGCTCTTCTGGTGCGCTTTTGTACGTTGAGGCCGGTTCTGCTCAAGGTCAAGGGTGTTTCCAACACTCTTGCCTTAGTTGTTCTATCCAAGGCAAGGCAGTAGAGCATTGCACTGGCAGTGGACTATCTAATTCTTACAACATAAATGTCTAAGTACAATTTATCTACGGGGTGAATTGGACCTTTATTTAGTTCATGGATTGATTTGAGCTTACTTGATAGATACACGGGCATATTTGACCTTTTAGCCTTTAATTCTCTATTATTAGTTAAAAATGTTAAAATTCAGATTTTGAAAATTTATTATCAGACAAATTTAACAATATTTTTTTCAAAACAATTTAATACTCCGTAATGCATTAATATATAAAATTCAACATGTTAAATTTTTTACAAAACACATCAGGAAATAGGATAAAGAAAATAGAAATACGAGCCGGATCCATGCGAAACCCTATATTTTAGGGTGCCGCCCTCAGCTCCTGCGGAATTCCACTTAGCTTGATTTAGGAAATACTCCGTACGTATATATATTTGCAGTCATTACGGCGAATGTTATCTTCCACCATTCATCAATTTCTATTCATTTACAAGATGAGAGATATTAGGGTTAGAAGTATGAGGTTCGAGACAGTGATGGACCCATGCATGGGCCTACTCATAGTCCGGATGATGGCAGGAACCGCCGTGCCGGAGCAGCCACCGCTACATGACCCTACCTTCATCACCTTCAACCCTCTCCTTGATTTGCCGTCACTCGGAGAAAGGGTTTCCTCTCTACTCTCCGCCTACTTCGGCGTAGATCGTCGAAGGAGCGACCCCATCGGTCTTCAGGCGGCCACTGCCGCCCTCGATGAACTCGACGGTGACAGCCGTTACGGACTAGAGGGAGAGGTGGTCCTGGAGGCGGTGTATCATGAAGTCGGCGGTGATCAGATTGAGCGGACGTTGGGTAACTTGGGTTTGAAGGAAGAGGTAGTTTTTGACGGGGAAGACGGCGGAGAAACATGCAGCGTGTGTTTGGAAGGGTTTTGCAAGGGGGCCGTGATCACTCCGTTGACGCCGTGTTCGCATAGATTTCATTCCAAATGCATCCTTCAATGGCTCAAGAGAAGCCAAACGTGCCCTCTCTGCCGAAGCACCATACATTTTATTCATTATTAGACCCGGCCATTTTGTCCTCCCAATATTTGATTTGTATCATTTGTTAGATTAATGGTTAGTCAAGAAACCAAATTAATCTCCATGATTATACGAAAAACCAAACCCAAGAGTACATTATTCGATCTAATGTGATCGAACTAGCTTGACGCCTGAAATTGTCTAATCGTGTTTGGGAATTATATAGAATTAATTGTATTGAGTGATCGATCGAGTTTTTAATTACTCCGTACATGATAGATGAGTGAGTTCTTGTTTCATGTACATATCATGTATAATATGGTCATGAGCTTTTGTTTAGCTACTGTGATTTCTTAATATGGTCATGATCGATTTATTAATTTGGAAGAGAATGAATGCCATTTTTTTATTGTTATTGCGGCCTTAAATTATCAAAACATGCATCTTGACGCAACAATATACTCGTACTACAGTATTGAAATTTTGATGAGACGAAATTCTATAAATTATAAGGTTTAATCGCTAAGACCATGATTGTGTTAGCATCACTGTACTGGATGAATAATCCTAACCAATTTTTTTTTTTGACAAAAAACATTAATTATAAATGTAAGTATTTTCAATTCAATTTGTGCTTTCCTCCTTTCAATCTAAATTAAATGATATTAGATTATATGGTACCCTTAAGGTACCATACATTTGTCCACATGGATCAATCAGAATGATGCAGTTCAATTATTTAAATCTAAATTAAAAATGATATAATAATTTGGACCAAACAAGTAAATGGTAGGTATGATACTCCATTTTTTAAATGAGTATCGGAATTGCTTAAATGATACTTCGTATGTGAGGGTATTTCTATATGCCCTGCTCGTGGTTGAAAATAAATTAACAGAATGTGATGTTAGGTTGAGCGACTTACGTTTTTAATTAAGCGTGTATGAAATACAATGCCTGTGATATTTACGAAGTGAAGTATTATGTAATAATATTAACATTTCATTACGGAAAATAATTTTGTAACTTTTGTTAATAACATATACGAAGTACTTCGTATATATGGTTTGTCTTTCGGGTTATTTATTTATGTAAAAAGTGGATAAAAGTACGGATATTTGTGACTTTCTGGTTAAAAGTATGGATTTTTAATCGAAATGAAAACTTTTTTGGGGACATCCATAAAAAAGAAAGTGAGAACATCTTTTCGACGCGGAAGTAATATTATAAAGTAAATATTTCTGCCATGGGTTCACTAGATGAGACGTCCTTAAAAAATTATAAAGCACAATGAACTCGATATCATAAGGCATAAAATAGTCATCATACTTATCACTAACTAAATACTACTCTTTATAAAATTATATAATTATTATATGGAGTACAGAATTTTATCATCTTCATTAGACAAGAAAGTCACACTTCGAACAACATTTGGGAATTTTGAAAAGTTTGTACTACCTCTATTCTTTTTTAGTTTCAATATTAGTGAGTTTTATATTACTCACATACTCTATGTTGACCATATTTATTTATTAATGTATTATAAATAAATAAAAATTGAAAAATATTGTATAATTCCTCCAAATTTAAACTTTTAAAATACGAGTTTTCTGAGTTTTTCAACTAATAAAGAATAAAACATATTAATGATTAAACATAAAGTTTAGGACGTAACTAAAAGTTAGAAAAGTGAAAAGTTGCAATTAGAAAGAAAGAGATATGTATGAGCAAATTATGACTATTTGAGACTTTGAATTCACCTCAGGATAAATATTCGGTTTGACATAATTGGATTCAATAATTACTTCGTCCCAAAGACATTTAAAAGGTCCTGAATATATTTCGGTTTGAACACCATAAATATATATATACATATATATATAGTTAAATCAATTTTAAAATTTAAAATTTAATATTCAAAAACTACTGTCAATGATTTTAAGGTCCTGAATCCAGATTAGAATAAGGGTGTTTTTATCTATACTTTCAATCTCAGATCAATTCAAATCAGATCAGGTCAGATTTTCAGACGTTGATAATTGTAAAATACACAGAGATGTGATATTTACCACACCATACCACCTGATCAGGACATATTAGAAATTTTATGTCCAAGTAAAAACTTCCAAAAACAAAAATTGATACTTTTTTTAATGAATAAATTGATTTCTTGACCAAACGAAAATAAAAAAAAATGTTTTAAATCTAGAGAATAGATTTTGTAAATAATCCTCCGTATTTTAAATCAGTAATTACAAATTAAATGCCACCGGATATGTTGCTTCGGCAAAGAGGACACGTGTATTTTCTTCGCAGCCATGGAAGGATGCAAGCCTTATGAAACCTATGCGAACACGGCGGCAACGAAGTGATCGCGTCCCCTTTGCAAAACCCTTCCAAACACACGCTGCACGTTTCTCCGCCGCCCTCCGCTGCTGCCCCATAAAATACTTCTTTCTTCAATTCCACTTCATCATACTCCGCCGCCCGAAGAGTAGACAAAATAGCATTATCCATATAATCGGCTTCCCGATCTCCGACGTGATATTCCGCCGCCTCCAAACCAAGACCCCTAAAAACGCGGTCGAAGTCCAGTTCCCACGCCGGCAACCACAGTTCTTCTTCCGGCGAGTCTCCGGCGGTTTCTAACACCGCCTCTCCCAGTAACCCGAAACGGCCTCCGTCACCGTCAAGTTCCTCGAGAGCGGCCGTAAAGATCTGAATACCGATGGAGTCGCTCCATGGACGATCTATGCTGAAGCGGGTGGAGAGTATGAAGGAAATCGTTTCAACGAGTGAGGGCAAATCAAAGGCAGGGTTGAAGGTGATGAACTCGTCGGATTCATGGTCGTCATCTTCATCCGGCGTTGGATGCTCCGGCGTGAGTAGCCGGACCTTTAGTAGGCCAAAGGATGGGTCTGTCACCGAGTAAAAGTCTATGTCCCTTACCCTAACTCTAGTCATCTAATCGATCTTGTGAATCAAGAGTGGTTTAATTTATGAATCTATGAATGATAGATTGATAGATAGATTTAATAGATTATTATAGATGGATAGATTAAAGATATTCCTATCGGGACTTGAATTGCTCCGTACATCATTAGGCGGGAGATATGATAATCCGTAGTTTTTACTTTAATTTAGATCAAACCAGATTAATTAATAATATTGGATCAGACTGCATTATGATTGATTATAATATGATGAATTTAATTTAGAATTTAGGGCCTAGCGGTATACCCAGACTGGTTATTCCAAAGAGTCGCGTGTACCCAGATTGGTTATTCCAAAGAGTCACGTGTACTAGATAATACTCCTGTTATATATAAAGACTAAAGAGTATATATATATACTACGTATATACGTAGTATAATTTCTAAGAGCTCCTTTCATAATAATAAAATTGATCGATCATGATGAATTTGATGATATTATGATTGAATAGGTTGTTGAATTATGAAAAAATATATATAATATGATTTGTGAAAAAAATATACGAAGTATGAAATTAACAAAAATAGTTCATTTTAATAATATTAGCAATTTCAAACAATTCAATCACAATAATGACTTCAATCTTTTTTATTTTAATTATTACATCATGCAATGCAAGAAATAAAAATTAAGAGCCAATATGATAACCCTTCTTTTTAACTACTTATCAGTTTTATCGATCATTTTTTACCAAACAAATCATGTTTGATTTCGAACGCTAAATTGTGCTATATTCAAATTAAGTAAGTGATAAGTTCGTATTTCAACACGCATTTGATGCGTGTTGGGGTTGGATTTTGATGGTTTGCCTAACTTTTGGGTGTCGTAAGTCTCAATTTTAGCTCAAGTCATGTGTACCGGGCGTGGGTACGAGTTTTGGTATTTTCAGAGTTGAAATCAGGTTCTTGGGACCCGGCATCGGCATTTGAGAAGAGATCGGGACGAGTTAAGAAGCATTCGAAAGTGAATTCGCAGTTCCAGAGGCCATCGAGAGATTCACGATGATGTTTTGATGAAGAAAGAGCTATTGGATCAATCGAGTGGTCAAACGGAGGCTTAAAACGGAAGAAATCGAAGAAAATGAAGAAGAAAGGCCACGCACGGCCGTGCGTACAGGGACGCACGGCGTGCGTGCGTGGCAGTAGCGGCCAAGAAGAAGAATGAAGCAACGCACGGCCGTGCGTCCGGGTACGCACGCCGTGCGTCCGGGTACGCACGCCGTGCGTCCAAGGCGATAAATTGAAAGAAGCTACTGGCGGCAACGCACGGCCGTGCGTCCGGGAACGCACGCCGTGCGTTCAAGGCGTTGAAATCAGGGAGGCTACTGGCAGCAACGCACGGACGTGCGTAGGGGAACGCACGCCGTGCGTTGCCTATTTTCTCGCGCAGGTCCGTCGGACGCACGGACGCAACGCACGCCGTGCGTAGGCTCCGTGCGTACCGCGGATCTGTCCTTTTTCGACCCAAACTCATTGTTTTATATAAATAAAGCCTCCCTAACCCCGTTTTTGGGGTTCGGAAACCTAGAGAGAAGATTAGGGACGTATTCTACAGTGTTTTTCCGTTATTTTGTTCAAGACCCTGAGATTCTTTGTAAGTTTCATCTTTTTAATTAATGACAATTATTTCTATTCATTCCAATTCTGTTGATTCTTCAATTATGAATTGTGAGTAGTTTAATTAGGGATTTGGGGTTGATGAAGGGGTTAATCACGATGTATGGCTAGATTCTTTTCGGTTTAATTGCATGAATGCCGTTTAATTTATGTTTGAATAATTTAATTGATATCTCTTGTAACCTAGACTGCAGCTAGAATTACAATTGCATGTAGAATAAATTAAGAGAGATCTAATTTGTTCTAGGACACATTCACACACACTTAATCGTTCGCTAAGAGATTAGTAGCGATTAAGGGGCCGTAAGCTCGCTCGTCTTGGCAATAATTTAGGATCTTGTCGCATGAGAGATCAGCCTGGTCCCCTAAATTATTGTACTCTACGCCGCGAGAGCGGTAAGAACTTAGTAATGATTGGCTAGGCTCAATTAAATTAAATTCATGTAATTAAGCCTGATCTGCCAGAAATCTGGTTACCCCGGAATCAATCCCTGTTCCCTTCGTCGTTAATTAAAAAGAAACCAACCTTTATTTTATTCGCTCATTCGCATTAGTTTAGTTTAAATCTAATTCAACAATCAATCTCGCACAATTGCATTTTTATTTTATTTATTTCTTTTTAATCGCTAAGTTTAGTTAATCTTTAATTCCCTTTTGTCCGTCCCTGTGGAGACGATACTCGTACTTTCAACCATTTTACTACAACCATTTTAAGTGCGAGAAAATACACATCAGTAAGCTAAAGCCACTATTAGAAAACTGTCTTATACTAACACTTTTTTGTGACACTATCTCAAAATGGTGTCATAGATATATGACTTATCTATTCTACGATTCATAAGTGTCATTAGTTTATGACACGATGATGACAAGATCAAATAGTGATGTTTACCCCGATATTTTTATATCCTAATTGGATAAATTAAAGTAAAAGACTCTTTTATCCTCAATCTCATGGATTTTATTACCTTTAACTCCTAAGAACAAAAAATTAGAACTGCCTCGTCTTCCACTTTACACGCTATCGGGATTCTCAGCCTCAGTGGTGAGGATCCTGGCGCCCTATGCCGATCTAGGTAACCATATCCCCCCCCCCCCCCCCCCCCCCCCCGGCTTAGAATTCACCCAACGAACCAGTCATGTTTACCGATCGAAAGTATCCATAGCAACCCTTATGAAGAGGGCATCGACGAGGTTGGGGGAGACAAAACCCGAGCTTTCATCTTCTTCCTCTTATTGGGTTGAAGCGGAGCCTAGCTTTGGCCCAGGCCCGTGTTTCCTTTGAGGCGGGTGAGACCTTTGCCTCAAGCCCCCAAAAAACTAAGGCCCCAATATAGTAGTTCCTTTGTATTATTATTATTATGTAGGGTCAATTTGTTTTTTTAAATAACTCAAATCATTTATAAAGAAATTGAAGTCAGTCCTTATCCTAAAGAGATTAACGGTTAATAGTTTAATACATGCCCACAAAAGCTACAACGGATATACAAGTATATCCCAATTCCCAAAACATCTCAATCCTAATAAATACGAAGTATATACCAATTACTTATTTAAGGCATTTATAATTATTTTCTCCTCTCAATTATTTCTTTCAATTTCATCCAAAAAAAATTATTTCTCTCAATTCTTTCCCTGCATATGAGTATACTTGTCACTAACAGTTAACACATGTCACTTATACAGCTCAAGAATCTTTTGAGATTGAATACTTCAATTATATAGTGGACCATACATTCTATTACATCCATTGAAAGTAGATTTGAACAGTTTCTATTTTATGAACAAATTTTTGGTTTTTTATTTGACATAAATAAGTTAAAAACTTTTGAAGAGGCTGAATTAGAAAAATCTTGCCCTAATCTTGAAAGTTTTTTAAAATTCAATGAACACTCCGATATTGATGGATTTGATTTACTTTCAGAGTTAAAAATTTTAAAAGAAACTCTAGATAAAAAAAACACTTCACTCGAGGTGCTAAATTACATCAAAAGATTAGATTCTTTTCCAAACACATGTATTGCGTATAGAATATTATTAACTATTCCCGTGACAATTGCTTCAGCTCAAGGAAGTTTTTCAAAATTAAAATTATTGCAAATTGTATAATTTGCAAAATTAAATTGCATGTTGACTCCTTAAGTCTGACCTCCTTAAGTCAACATAATTCTATCCTTCCCCAATAGAATTATTGTGACCTCCTTAAGTCTGATCGTAATGTGATTTAATGTATTATTTAGGGCTTATGGATGTTGTCATCAAGTTTTCTTTCCGATGTAGGTTCACAAAAATAATGACAAGTGTCCTGCAAATTGTTCACAGTCTTGCATGGGCAGTAGGTAGCCCTCCCAATATTCCATGTACATTCTTCCAATTATTTGCCTCAACAAATTCTAGATGATATATCATTTTAATTTCCTATGATCCATAAAGAACCTACTTTAATAAATGGTTTTCTCTTAATAAGCATTCAACCAATAGCAAGTGGTACATTATATAGTCTGCTATAGTTGTTACCTCTCAATCTGTAACAACTTAAAAATGAAATTAAACATTCAGCCATTGATAGTTAAATATGTTTTTTCTTTAAGGTTCTGCCTATAAATCTTGAAATAATGATTTGTTTTGCATTGTATTTTTCAGGGTACGCTACTAAAAAAAAGTGAAAATAGTTGTGAATATTTCTTATGATTGTTTTTTAAGATAATAGTTGCAGATTTTGTAACAAATTTTGGTATTTTGGAGAGCCCACAAAAAGTTACGGCGAATTCAATTATCCGATACTAAAATCATGGGTACATAGAGCTCCAAAGGGTAGGGAGATTTTAGTTGCGCTTTTTAGTCACTTTATTTCTTAAGTAATTGTTTTGTAAATATTTTCACAGATAATGAAAATAGCAGGCGGAATCCTTCGTCCTTGTTAGTGTGCGTAACTAATTCGTGTGAAACAAAATCTACCCATTTAGTTGGAGAAAATTGTTCTACATTAATTTGTTTTCACGCATACTCCTTATTTAGTTGAGGATAACGGAATGGGTATTATTTATAATTTATAATACGGAGCATTATAATATTCTGTTATTATAATAGAACAAAACAACACACATGTTACCTATTAAACCCAAAAGCAAGTTTTGCCTAAGACCTCAGTACGTAACTTTTTAGTTTCCGAAAAACAAACACTTTATATAATTTTTTTAATTATACAGATTTAGTAGTCATTTAAAATCTTACCAAACTAGATCTAATATAATAAAACTCTAAGGGTATGTTTGGTTCAAGGAATGTCAGATTATCATGGGAATGTCAGATTGCTGGGTATGTTAGATCGATGGGAATGTATTCAATTTGTACCCATTTGTGTTTGGTTGAGACTAAAGGAATGTAACATTAACTTGTTTGGTTAAATCATATATTATACAACAAATTTGGTGAATTACTTCAATGCCCTTAAAAATATTTTCTCCTAATACCCTTATTACAATCGTCAGGGTCCCGAGAAAGAATGTCTTCATCGATAGGAGCCTACGTTTTTCATCGATCAAAAAATCAATGGACCACATGTCACCAATAGAATATAATGACCTGATTATTCATGGACTTAGGGGGCAATTAATTAATTATATCAGGGGTAGAAAATTAATGGTTGATCCTACTTAGGAAATATTAGACATTGACTCCTATTTAAGGAAAAGTTGCATGTTATATTTTACTCCTACTAAAGGTAATTCACTATCAACCACTAGTGAAAAAAATTAATGTTTGATCCTAATTAGCTTCTAATTCATTCTTACTTTATTCTAAATTTATTATTCACTATCAAGTATCAACCACATTAACTCTTTTTTTCTTAATAATAACACCACCTCCTCTTATATTAAGTTATCATGATCATTTAAGTTTAAAAGTTCAATATAAGTTATTGTGATTAAATTACTACTGTAATTTAATCAGTAGTGATTAAATCACTACTCACATTTTTGTAAACAATCTTTATTTTAGTCATAAATATGTAATTTATTCATTAATTTTTAATAAATCAAATTCAAAAGTATACATTTTGTATTTCTTAATCCAATACGGATGGGTTTGTTTTAAAAAATTCCAATGCGGATAGGTTAAGAAAAATAAAAAAATAAATACTTTGTATGCTATTTAAACCATTTTGGCTAAATGAGAATGAGTATTTTTGGAATAAAATTCACTCCCACCAAGGAATGTAAGATAACCTAAGAGTTGAGTGGGTTTGAGATGGAGGGGCATCCTATTACTTTCTCTTCTTGTTTGGAATGTGACATTCCCCCCATAAAAATAAACCTACGAACCAAACACTATTTCAGATTCCAGGCATGAGATTCCGGCCTGCATAGGTGATTATCTTGAACCAAACATACCCTAAGTATTTGATTTCTTAACCCCAAATACGTCACGCGGTCCCGCCTAGTCTTACTTCTTTCATAGTCATCGAGCTTTCCACACTTCAACCTTCTCCTTCACATAGCATTCTGCATCGCCCTCAAACAGATCATCATGTATTTCATTTTCTATCCATATCTCTGTTTTTCTGCATTTTTGTGTGTTCGATTTTTAGCCAAGGCGTGTGAGCTTTCGTAAAAGAGTGGATATAGTCTGGTTGTAAGCTTCGGCTATTCACACCGGCTCACTGCTAGCAATCGATTGAATTAGTTAGGTCTAATATGTGTATTCGATTGAATTAGTTAGGTCTATTATGTGTATTCGATTGAATTAGTTAGGTCTATTGTGTGTATTCGATTGAATTAGTTAGGTCTAATATGTGTAATGCTCTTATTAATTATCACTAATATAGTCTGACTTGTAAGCAAATCTGATTTTTTCTTGTATAAATGAATAGCAGAGAAGAAGAAATGAATCGATGATCTCATTATGATAATCTGTACATGTATTTATACACAAAGAAGATAATGATAAAGAGCTAAAAAATAGGAGTCTAACTAACAGGCACTTATCCACGTACAACAAGTGGGAAAATAACATGGAACATACTATCGTATACAACAATATTGACAAAGTATTCCTGAAGAATAGGAACCACTATCAGCATTTTAAATAGCAACAATTAACAATATACGTACAACAATATTGTCAATCAGAATATTGACAAGTGGGAAAATAACATGGAACATATACAACAATATTGACAAAGTCATCCTCACCCTCATTTGTAAATAGCAGCTATTTTTGACTATTTTGGGGGTGAGAATACATATTTGGATAGGAAATGGTAGAATCCTTTGAATATGGATCGAGTAGGGAAATCAAGTAACAAATATAATTGGGTTCAGATTTAGAAGAGTATAGGAACTTAGTATTGCTATGTTAAGTACAGCTATGACTAGCACATAGAGTGAGTGCGGTCCTAGATAAAGTATTTGTTTATATGTTTGTAACTATCTTTATAAATTTAGCAGTGAGAGTGAGTGTAGTCCTGGATATATGTGTATATATGCATATGGCACTTGGTAGACTTGCCTTCTTCATTATTCATCACACCAGAATAATTATCATAAAGCATTATTTATGATTACTACTTTGGTTTTGAATAACGCAGGGTTGTTAATTTATTACCATATAATTTATAAAGTCCATTTCAGTTTACACTTGTGTATGATGATCCTCTGCCTCAGGAGTACTCAAGTAAAGTGAAGATTGGAAATCATACTTAGAGCCTTTACATTCACAGCCTACTTCATTTTGGCCAGGTATAATCTATATAGTTTTTTGTTTTGTTTTGTTTTGTTTGATTTGTGTTCAAATATCTAAAATATATGTACAAGTAGGCTTTTATTGTTTATAATGAAATTATATGGTTTTCATAAATGTTCTAATTTTTTTATGAATCGTACTACAATTACAAATATAAAAAGTGTTCTAAAGTGGACACACTACATCAATTTCTTGATGAGCTCTTAAGAAGCTTAAACTTTTGTCACTTTTCTAGTAAATGTATTTGGCTAAAAAATTATACCCTTTAATCTTTATACCCCTCAACTATTATAGGCAGAACATATATACCCTCTGTCTTTTTTTTTTGGCTCAATAAAACTCTCAAAATAATTTTGTGGTCTAAACATACCCATCTGTTAGTTTATCATACCACGTCTATGAATAAACTTTTCAAACCATATATGAATGTGTAAGAAATTTAATAATTAAAGAAGAATTAAATATTAGAGGCATCACTAGGAGATAGAGCATTGTACGTTTGTACCAAATTAAAGAAGAATTAAATATAGTTAGTCTTACGCTTTTTTTACTTTAATGTCATTTTTTGTTGTAAATAACAACTATTCTGATTTACTACTAATTTTGGGTGAGCATGACATAGTGTGGCAAGTAAAATGGAAATTCTGGAGCACCGAAGATGGATGTATAATAGATTACTTCCAAATCGGGATGGATATGTTGATGTATTCTTGAGTGGTTTAGCAGAATTTATGAAATATGCTTGTCAACAAAAAAAGTATTTAACTGAAGGGGTCATTAGGTATCCATGTCTGAGGTGTAAAAATGAGCAACATCATAAGCCTGACATAGTGAATGTTCATATTCTGAGGAAAGGTTTTACACCTGATATTGGTATTGGACATCACATGGAGAAACACTACCAACAACCAATGCTGAAGTTAATGAAGATTCGACACACACAAGGTGCAATGATCATATAGATAGATACAAAACATGATTTTTTATGTTGCTGGCTTGGAGAATTTACATCAAGCAGATGAAGTTAACAGAGAGGAGCCCCGAATATGGATGCTGCTAGGTTCTATGATATGTTGAAGTTATCTCAAGAACAATTATGGCCTGGATGTGAGACACATTCAGTGTTATCTGCTGCTATTAGGATGATGAGCTTGAAGTCGGAATACAATATGAGCAATGGGTGTTTTGATGCCATGACACAACTTATGAAGGAAACATGTCCTTCAAATAAGATTCCTGATGATTTTTATAGGGCCAAGAAATTAGTGGCAGGCTTAGGCCTTACAAGTCAAAAAATTGATTGTTGTATTAATGGATGTATGTTGTACTATAAGTTTGATAGTGATTTAAAAGAGTGCAAGTTTTGTCATGAACCACGTTACAAACAACCTACTAAGCGTAAGAAAAATAGCAAAGAGGTTGCACGAAAAAGGATGCATTATTTGCCTCTGATTCCACGACTCCAACGCTTGTATGCTTCAGATACCATTGCGATGAACATGAGGTGGCACCACGAAAACCGTAGGGAAGAGGGTGTGCTAAGTCACCCTTCAGATGGAGAAGCATGGAAACTTTTGGACAGCTCTTATCCTGACTTTGCTGCCAAACCTCGAAATATCCGACTTGGTCTTTCAGCAGATGGATTTACTCCATTTGGTCAATCTGCACGGTTGATATGCACTAATTAGTAGTGCATAAATGTATCTTTTTATGTTTGATTTGTGTGGATTGTTTACCATTTTATTTAGTTTGTAAACATTTGTGTGATTTTAGTTGTAATTGTATTTTAGTTCTCATTTGTAAGTTGTAAAGTAGAGTTAAGGATTTATGGTGTTGGAAAGGAAGACTTTGAAGTGAAGAAAAATGATTATTGGCTGCCCAGGACAATCACCCGGTCGGGTGAGGTATTGCACCCGGTCGGGTGAGACATTGAAATGCGAAACTACTCAGGAAATTACATCACCCGGTGATAAGTCCGTATTTAGACACGCATTTGATGCGTGTTGGGATTGGATTTTGATGGTTTTCCTAGATTAAGGTGTTGCAAGTCTTAATTTTAGCTCAAATTATGTTTAACAGGCGTTGGTTCGAGTTTTGTGTCATTTGGAGTCAAAATCAGGATTTTAGAGTTCGGCACTGGCGCTTGAGGAGAAATCGGAATGAGTTGAGAAGAATTTGAGATTGATTTGAGAGCTATGGAGATCACCGGGAGGTTTACGATGAAGATTTGATGACAAAATAGCTTTAGGATTGGCTATGGGATCAAAAGAAGATGAATGAAGTTGGAAAACAACGATCAGGATGACCTTTGGTCAATCGTTCAAGCATATCTCTTTGTAGAAGAATCCAAAGGACACGATTCAAGTTGCATATGAAAGCCAACTTCAAAGGCTACAAATCATATGAAGACACCATTACGAGAATATGAGAGCAAGAAGGTGAAAACAGACGATGACATCAGATGATCTCTGCTGCGATTTCACAATGACACCTTCCACCGTTTTGATCATATCTCTTGATTGGGTGATTCAAATCACATTCGGCAAGTTGGGGTGGATAGAGGACTTCATTATCTAGTACTTTCATGCAGAAAGTTTTGTCAAATTCGGACTAGAAAAAAGGCTGAAGAGCACGGACGCACGATCGTGCGTAAAAGGACGCACGATCGTGCGTAAGAGCCAACAACGCGATAACATTCTGCCTGCTACGCACGATCGTGCGTACCAGGCCACGCACGATCGTGCGTACACCCGAGACGCGGATTTCAACCCCTTTTTAGTCCCACTTCAGCCCAAACTCATCTGTTTTCTATAAATAAGACCCTCATACCCATATTTTGACGTTACGAACATTACGGAGAGGCCTATGGACGAATTTAACAGCGTTTTTACGCTATTTTCTTCCAAGACCCTGGGATTATTTGTAAGTTCAATTCTTTAATTAATGACAATTTATTCTATTCATCCCAATTCTTTTGATTCGTCAATTATGAATTGTGAGTAGTTTAATTAGGGATTTGGGGTTGATGAAGGGGTTAATCATGATTGATGACTAGATTCTTGTCGGTTTAATTGCATGAATGCCGTTTAATTTGTGTTTGAATAATTTAATTGATATCTCTTGTAACCTAGACTGCAGCTAGAATTACAATTGCATGTAGAATGAATTAAGAGAGATCTAATTTGTTCTAGGACACATTCACACACACTTAATCGTTCGCTAAGAGATTAGTAGTGATTAAGGGGCCGTAAGCTCACTAGTTTTGGCAATAATTTAGGATCTTGTCGCATGAGAGATCAACCTGGACCCCTGAATTATTGTACTCTTCGCCGCGAGAGCGGTAAGAACTTAGTAATGATTAGCTAGGCTCAATTAAATTAAATTCATGTAATTAGGCCTGTTCTGCCAGAAATCTGGTTAACCCCGGAATCAATTCCTGTTCCCTTCGTCGTTAATTAAGGAAAACCAAATCTTTTTATTCGCTCATTAGCATTAGTTTTAATTTAATCAATCAACCAATCTCGCACAATTGCTCTTTTATTTTATTTATTTGTTTTTAATCGCTAAATTTAGTTAATCTTTAATTCCCTTTTGTCCGTCCCTGTGGAGACGATACTCGTACTTTTAACCACTTTTCTACAACCATTTTTAAGTGCGAGAAAACTCACATCACCCGGTCGGGTGAGGTATTTCACCCGGTCGGGTCTGACTTGACCCGGAACACCAGAACGTGCTGAAGATCTCCAGAACGTGGAGGATATTTGATTTTGACATGCACCCGGTCGGGTGGGCACTTTACCCGGTCGGGTACCCGGCCCAAGGTGTTGAAAAAACACCTATAAATAGCACACTTTTCCTTCACAAATAATCATCCCTTCTTCCATACTCTTAAGCTCAGTTTAGAATAGTATTTCTTTTATATTTTTATAGCATGTTTAGTCTCCAAATGAGGAGCTAAACTTCCATTTCTTGGTGTTGCTCTTGAAGCTTGTTGATTATTAAAGTTGTGAGTTATTTTCTTAACTTCTTCCCTTGAATATTAATTATTCTCTTAATCTATCTATATATTAATGTTGGGGAGTGTTGCTAAGATGACAATTAGTCAACATCTCGACATTAGTTATAGTAGTATTTATTTTCTTCCTCTATATATTAATGTTGGGGAGTGTTGTTAAGATGACAATTAGATAACATCTTGACATTAGTTATAGTAGGATTATTCATATTTAATCTTCTTCCTTGAATATTAATTCTTCCCTTAATCTATCTCTATATTAATGTTGGGGAGTGTTGCTAAGATGACAATTAGTTAACATCTCGACATTAATTACTACTAGAAACGATCAGCGAACCGATGGTTAATCGTTGATGGCTTCACAAGTAAGTAACTTCGGTTTATTAATGCACGGTCGTGGTTAATAAACTTAAGAGGGATTAATTTTGTTGGTTAAACCGAAACCGTTGTGTTGAGGTTATCAATCTCAATTGATTTTATCAAGGAGTTAAGAGATTAAATGCTACTATTAAGTCGGTATATAACGGTGTTCTATACTTGACTAATAGTAAGGGTTATTAATGAACGGTCGTTGTTAATAACTACTCTCGATGAATTGGATATACTCCTCGATTGAGTATTTGAGAGGGGATAAGTTATAAATATAACAATGATCGACTAAAATATATCAACAAGTGGAAAGTAGCAATGTCAAGTCCTTTTTATCTTTGAATCAAATCACATTTAACTCGTTCATCTTCGTGTTTTATTTTAATTAAATCACTCAATCAAAACCCCCCTGATGGAGTATATGGCCCAGGAACCCCCGGCCCATAGACTCCCACTTCTCCTACACAAGTCCATTGAGCCCAGAGAACAACTCAGGCCCAAACGCAACGGCCCGAACCTCAAAGTAGCCCAGAATACACACTGGGGTGCCTTCGGCCTACTTGGCCGAAGGCTCCAAAACTCACAGGATAGCCTTCTCTAGCATAAGAAGCTACTGGGAGAAAACGGCGAAAACATGAGCCTTCGGCATTATCAAGCCCTCGGCATCAGAGAAGCCTTCGGCTGAACAAAGCCTTCGGTCACACAAGGCCTTCGGCTACACGGAGCCCTCGGCTGCACAAGGAGCCCTCGGCTGCACAAGGAGCCCTCGGCTACACCGGGAGCCTTCGGCTGAACTAGCTCAATCATCGAAGATTCCTTTTAGAGACAGCCAACCACCGCATTTAATACCACGTCACATCCGCCAACCGCATTCAATGCGGTTGACGTACCACTGCCAGCACCACTAGGCTGATGTGACCCTTCGGCCGTTGGATTACTGACACGTGTCCCCTCATCGCATTTATTGCTGCTATAAATAGCAGCCTATTTCTCCTTGTAATCGACACAATCGACATCCCGATTACACACGCTGAGTTCATTTAATAAAATCGACTCTCTCTCCTCCTATTTGCTCTGACTTCTCTCTAGTTATTTCCGCAATAACCCCCCGGATAAGATACCCCCCGGGTAGACTATCCATCATTTGGTGCTCTCGTTGAGAGGTCTGAACTATCAAGTAAGAAACCCTCCCCCTCTACCAAACACAAACCCTTACCAAAAATGGGAAGAACCACCCGTGCCCAATCCAAGACCCTTGAGGAAAACTACGTAGCCCCCGGCGAAACTAACGGGGCTGAGGCCTCCAACAGGCTCTTAGTACCCGAGGGTGGTGTCATCCTCGAATTAGAGCAAGCCACCGCTGATCTACGTCAGCAGCTGCAGAAGAACACCCCCGATGCCCGCATTGGCCTTGATAATCGAAGGAGGGATCGGAGTGAGAACCAAGTTCCCCCTCCGGCCCCGGCCATCGATCTTCAGGCTGCCTTTGCGGCCTTTGTTCAGAACATGGCCCTCAATTCCGGGGCCATCGCCTCTCAGGCACCCCTCCAGCCCTACGCTGGAGGAAATGTTATTCAATTGCCACCACTCCCCCCTCTGTTCAACAATCCTCCCCCGGGGGTTGGAAACACCGAAGGGGTCATGGCACAGGACACCGCCTCCCAAGAGGCCCAATCCAGGGATAAACGTCCCTTGATGAAGGAGAAACCCCGGACCTCTGCACTTGAGAGGCTTGGGGGAGCTCCCATACGCCGAGGGGTCCAAGACCGCCTCGGCAAACAGGAATTCAGCAGGCCTCAGGAGAGCGGAGCTTCCGCCTCGGGAGCCGAAGGCATACCTCCTCCCCGAAGCAAGGGCAAAGCAATCCTCCATGCCGATGACGCCAGACACCAGATCAATCAGGCGCAGTCCTTCCGGGCCAACTCCCAAGGGGTTGCTCCGAAGGATCCCAAGGACGAAATCATTGAAGCCCTCCTCCGTCAGCTCGAGGAGAATCGTCAGGCACCCCCGACGGCTTCCACAGCGAGGCCAGATCCGGAGTACGCTGACCTCCGGGCGCAGGTGGAGGAAATGAAGCGTAAACTCGCCGAGGGCTCAGGCGAACCCCTCATTCAACTCCGCACTAGAACACCCTTCACCCCAAGGGTGTTGGCGGCCAAAATCCCCCACAAATATCGGGGGCAACCCATCAAGCCGTATGAGGGGAAGACGGATCCCCAAGAGCATTATAGCCGCTATCAAAACAGCATGATGATGATGGGGGCATCGGATGAATACTTGTGCCGTTGGTTCCTTTCCACCTTGGAGGGACCAGCGTACGAGTGGTTCAATCGGTTGCCCGAAGGGAGCATTGATTCTTGGCAAGAACTTGCCCACCGCTTCCTTACACAATTTGCAGGGAGGCACCGCTCAAAGAAACACTTCTCCCACCTCCTAAACGTGAGACAGCAGAAGGAGGAGACCCTTCGGAGTTTCCTAGAACGCTGGAGGCAGGCCTCCCTCGAGGTCGAAGGTGCTGATGACAGAACCTTGATGGCCCTCTTCCACACCGTCCTCCGCAACGGTAACTTCTCCCGGAGCCTCATTACTGATCCCCCCCGCGATTATACAAAGGCCCTTCAGCGGGGGGACCGATATGCTGAAGCGGAGGAGATCGAGAAGGACCGCCGCAACACGGATCCTTCCCAGAAGAATGAAGGCAGGAATCGGCCCGGAGGACCTCCTCCTCCGGCCAACCGCGAGGCCCAGTATAATGATCGCCCCCGAGGTGGCCAAGCCAGAACCGGGGGCGGTTACAAAAACAATCCGAAGGCATGGGCACAACCCGTCCTCCTGGAGCACCCACGCACTCCCTTGACGCACCCCGTCAGCGTCATTCTTGACCATGCGGAAGAGCGGGGGCTCGTTGAGCGGGACTCCCGCACACCCCTCGAGATCTATGCCATCGGCCCTGATGAGCCGTATTGCCGCTTCCACCGCCACCATGGACACAAGACCGACGACTGCCATCAGCTGAAGAACGCCATCGAGAGGCTGATACAGGCGGGCCACTTGTCCCAGTTTATCAGGGGCCCTCCGCCCCAGGGTCCCCCTCATCATCAAGGCCCTCCGCCGAAGGCAAACAAGTGGGTGAACCCCAACACCATTCCCTTGGGAAACCCGCATGGGAAGAAGCGTGAAATTGGCGGTCTCGAAGACGAGGGAGAGGGCTCCCATCAACAGTACAAGCGCCACATTCACATGATAAACGGCGGGAACACCGGAGGTGATTCTACAAGCCAAAGGAAGAAATGGGCGCAGTCCCTTTACATTGGGGAAGTCAATCACATGCCCCCGACTAAGAGGCCGAGGGCGGATCCCATCTTCTTCACAGATGCGGACCTCCCCTCGGGTTCTTTGCCGCATAGGGATGCCCTCGTCATCCGCACTGAGATCAACGACGCCATCATCCACCGGACTTACGTCGACACGGGGAGTTCTGTCAACGTCATGTATCTCAGCACTTTCCAAGAGCTGGGACTCGACAGGGAGTCCCTTCGACACATCAACACCCCCCTCTCCGGATTTACGGGGGACAGCATAGACGCCGAGGGCGTCATCACCCTCATGGTTGAATTCGGCGACGGATCCCATAGAGCCAAGCTCGAAGTGGAGTTCGTCGTCGTCAACCTCGACTGCGCACACAACATCATCCTCGGCCGGCCTGCCCTCGAGGACTTGGAGGCTGTCATCTCCATGAGGCACCTCTGCCTCAAGTTCCCCACGCCTAACGGCATCGGTTACTCGAGGGGGAATCAGAAACTCTCCAGAGCCTGCTACCTTCAGCTTACCAAGAAGGTTAGCAAAACTGAATTTCGAGTTGACACCATCACCACCAAGGCCCTAGAGGAAGAAGAAGGCAGGCCGAGGGCTGAGCCTGCCGAGGAGACCGAAGACTTGATACTCGATCCGGCCAAGCCGGAGAGAGTCCTGAAGATTGGAGCCAAGCTCCCCGAAGACTTGAAGGCTGGCATCACCAAGGCCCTCCGCGCCTACTCCATTGTTTTTGCATGGGGGCCGGAGGATATGCCAGGAATTGACCGAAGGGTTATCACCCACCGCCTGGCGGTGGACCCTTCGGCCAGACCAGTACAGCAACGAAGAAGACCCCTCTCGGCCGAAAGAAGGGAGTTCGTGAAGAAGGAGGTATCTATGCTCCTCTCCATCAAACACATTAAGGAGGTGAAATACCCTTCTTGGTTGGCAAACGTAGTCCTCGCACAGAAGCCCCCTACCTTCCGCATGTGCGTGGACTACACTGACCTGAATAAGGCGTGCCCTATGGACCCCTTCCCTCTGCCAAACATTGATCAACTGGTGGATGAGACCGCGGGATGCGAGATCATGTCATTCCTTGACGCGTTCCGCGGGTATCATCAAATCTACATGCATGAGGAAGACGCTGAAAAAACCGCCTTCATGACGCCCGAAGGTATCTTCTGCTACCTTGTGATGGCCTTCGGCCTCAAAAATTCAGGCGCCACCTACACACGCATGGTGGCTAGGGTCTTTCAAGCTGTCCTAGGACGCACCATGGAGGCTTACGTTGACGATATGATCGTCAAAAGTAAGAAGGCAAGCACTCACGCCGACGACCTCCGGGAGATTTTTGCCATCATGCAAAATTTCAACCTCCGGCTAAATCCAAAGAAATGCACCTTCGGCGTGCAGGGAGGAAAGTTCTTGGGCTACATGGTCAGCCGAAGGGGTATTGAAGCCAACCCCGAGAAGATTCAGGCCATCATCAACATGGAGCCTCCGCGCAACGTCAAAGAAGTTCAACGGCTGACGGGTCGCCTGGCGGCCCTCAACCGATTCCTCTCTAAGTCAGCCGAGAGGGCCCTCCCCTTCTTCCAAATCATGAGGAAGACGGCGGGTTTTCAATGGACACCTGAGTGTCAAGAGGCCTTCGACGAACTCAAGAAGTACCTCTCCTCTCCCCCAGTGCTCTCAAAGCCAAAGGTGGGGGAGACTTTATACTTATACCTCGGTGTTAGCCCTGCGGCTATCAGCTCAGTACTAATCCGAGAAGAAGACGGCATCCAACATGCCATCTTCTACGTCAGCAAAACCCTCCGGGAGGCCGAACTCAGGTATTCTCCCGTCGAGAAAACGGTGCTAGCCATCGTTTGGACCGTCAAGAAGCTTGGCCACTACTTTCAAGCTCATCCGGTCCAAGTGCTCACTCATCAACCCCTCGGCGCCCTCATGAGGAGTCCCACTAGCTCCTCCCGGATGGTGAAATGGGCCATTTTCCTCAGCCAATACAACATAGATATCCGTCCGAGGCCTGCCATTAAGGGCCAAGCCCTGGCAGACTTCGTAACGGAATGCACCGCGAGATCAGCAACTGACGAGGAGCCCTCGGCACCCCTCGATGAGTGGTGGACCCTCTACACCGATGGCTCCTCGGCCACCAAAGCATGCGGGGGGGGGAGTAGTTCTGATCACGCCCGAAGGCTTCCGCGCCTATTACGCCATCCGCTTCTCCTTCAAGGTCTCCAACAACGAGGCCGAATACGAAGCCCTCCTCTCCGGCCTTCGGCTGGCCGCAAATCTGAAGGCTAAGATGATCCACGTCAAGTGTGACTCCAAACTTGTTGTGGGTCAAATTTCCGGGGAGTACGAAGCCAAGGAAGGAAGGATGAAACAATACAAAGAAGCGGCTAAGGAGTTGCTCAAGGTGTTTGAGGCACACTCTCTCACCCAAATACCGAGGGCCCAAAACTCCGAGGCCGATATTCTATCCAAGCTTTCGGATGAATCCCCAGAGCACCTCTCCAAAATTGCAAGAATCGAGGAACTCAGCCTCTCAAGCATCCACGCGAGCCCCGTCATGAACGTTAACCTGAGGCCGGAGGATTGGATCTCTGACATCATCGCCTTCATTACCACAGGGCAACTGCCCCAGGACGAAGCCCGCGCCAAGTTAACAAGAATGAGGGCTCCCAGCTACACCCTCGAGAATGGAAGGCTCTACAAAAGATCTTACAATGGCACCCTCCTTCGGTGCCTGCACCAAGATGAAGCCGAAGTCGCTATGGAGGAAGTGCACAGTGGCACTTGCTCAGCTCACCAGGGACCCTTCTCCATGTCCCGAAGGCTCATCGTTCAGGGCTACTTCTGGCCCACGATGGCTAGAGGTTGTGCTGATCTAGCCCGAAGATGCACCGCTTGCCAACACTTTCAGAAGGCCCCCGGCAGGCCAGCGGTCAACTATGCCCCCATCAGCACCGCTATACCCTTCTCTAGATGGGGAATTGACCTGGTAGGCCCTCTGCCGAGGGGTACCTCCAACAACAGGTACATCATCGTTGCCATTGACTACTTCACCAAATGGGTGGAGGCCGAACCCCTCGCCAGCATCACTGAGGCCCGGTGCCGCCACTTTGTTCTCAAAAATATCCTCACAAGGTTTGGCGTCCCCCAACAAATCATCTCCGACAACGGAACTCAGTTCGAGGCGGCCCCCTTCTGTGCCCTCCTTGAAGCTTGGGGCATCAAGCACACATTCTCTTCCGTTGCCTACCCTCAGGGCAACGGACAAGTAGAAAATGCCAACCGCACCCTCCTCGAAGGGTTGAAGAAGAAGCTGGAAGCCGAAGGGGGAGGATGGGTAGAAGAGCTCCATAACATCCTATGGGCCTACCGCACTACCCCTCGGCGTGCAACAGGTGAGACACCCTTCTCCCTATGCTATGGCTTTGAGGCTAAGGCTCCAACAGAAGTGACCCTTCCGACCCGAAGGGTGGAACAATATGAGCCCGAGGTCAACGACGCCAACATGGCCCTCGACCTTCATCTCATCTCAGAACGCCGAGAGCAAGCTTTCCTCAGGGCCGAAAACTATAGGAGACAAGTCAAAGGCTACATCGACGCCAAGGTCCGCTCCCGGGAATTCCAGGTGGGAGACTACGTCCTCCGACGAAGGGAGGCCAGTCTACCCACCGAAGGGGGAAAGATGGCGCCCAAGTTTGAAGGCCCCTACATCATCTCAGCCATCATCAAACCAGGGACATACAAGCTTAAACGCCCCAATGGGACGGAGGTCCCTAGACATTGGAATGTGCACCACCTTGTCAAATTCTATCAATAAGGCATGAGCGGCCAAGCCCTCATCCTCAGCAAGTGTAAATATCAATGGCCCAAGGCCCCATCTGTTTTTGAAGAATAATCAAAAGGCCAAGCCTTCATCACCTACATACTGTACAAGCGGCCCAAGGCCCCCCTTCTCTCCTACAAATGAGTGGCCAAGCCCTCATCTCTTCACCATGAAAGGCCCAAGGCCACTCCCTCTTATGAGGGGGAACAACAATTTAGGTACCAAGTACCAAGTGTATGGGTCACCCCCATCACCCTTTGAAAACACCAAGTGTTTTCTCACTAAGCCGTACCCCACGAGGACGCAATCATGCATACACTATGCATACTTTTACATACTCTTCTTAAAAAAAAAAAAAAAAAAAAAAAAAAAAACAAAAAAAAAAAAAAAAAAAAAAAAAAAAAAAAAACCCCGAGGGGTGCAACCCCCCTCGGCTCCGGCTGGTACCAAGTGCCCCCGGCTATTTGTGTTCCACACGCAAATAAAACCCTTCCCAGGAACGCTTTCCGCGCCATCCCCCAAGGGGAGGCAGGCAACGGACCATGTCCCGGGCCCAGGATTCGACTTCCACAAACGAAACGCTCCCCGCGCTATCCCCCAAGGGGAAGCAGGCAACAGACCATGTCTCGGGCTGAGGGGACGACTTTCAAAACCGAGGCGCTTTCCGTGCTATCTCCCAAGGGGAAGCAGGCAACAGACGATGTCTCGGGCCGAGGAAACGACCCTCAAACCCTTCGGGATATCGGAAGGTCATTCCCGAAGGGGGAGCCAACGGTTTATTCCGTTGCCTCCCATATAGGCCAAGCCTTTCCTAGAAACCAAGTTTCTAGATGCCCCTCCTACACCATCCTAAAAAAAAAAAAAAAAAAAAAAAAAAAAAGAGATGTGTAGGGGGGAAGGAACTCCCCGGATACTATTCTCCCCGGAGGCTCAACACTTCGGACATACATTCCCGAAGGCTCCTACAAAGGCACAAGAAAATCTCTCTACAATCAGTCATCTGGCTACATAGCCGAAGGCTCCCCTACATAAAGCCTTGGAGTACAACGGTTTTTCCGGAATCCCAAGAATAGAGCTCGCTAAGCAAAACTTCACCTAAATTTGGCTAAGGCCGAAATTCGGTTGGATCAAAGTCAACTACGTGACATACCGAAGGCTCCACAAAGTTCTAAGGCAAGCTAAATCTATACCTACACAAACCGGAGGGTTCATACCGACGAAGGCGGAATACTACCAAGGGTCACTCATCAACCGAAGGGTCACTCTATGGGAGACACATCTCAGAATTTCACTAAGTCCGTAATCTCGAACCCCTCGGCAACCATATGTACCGGGGGCTCAGAGCAGTTCTCATACCGGAGGGTTCACCACGCAACTATTGGAATATTGTGGAAATCTGACTAAGCCCACAACTGCGAACCCTTTGGCTCGCGGCCGTGGACTACACTGCTGATCAAGGCCCAACATTGCCGGGGGCGCATGATACAATTTCACTTGGGAATTTTCCTAAGTCTAATTCATTTTATCCCTCGGTCCTACCATACACCCGAAGGGTTCTGATCGGGTTGTGCTTATAACATGCTCTAAGTCCGCAGCAGCGACCCCCCGGCGATACTACACCACAACCGGGGGCTAGCAAGGAGTTACACTTAGAAAAATTTTTCTAAGTCCACAAACTTGTGGCCTCCGGGAACACATGCATTCATTCAAAGAAGGGAGAGCATACAAACAAAAGGAAGTAAGGCGGAAGCATACATTCTAACTCAAAATGAAGGAAGCATTCACATAAAAGAGCCCGAAGGCATATCATACATCCAGCGGAGGAAAGTGTTAAAGTACAAAAGTCGCGTTTCATTACAATGCATGGCCGAAGCCGAAGACCTATCAACTATTACAAGGAATGATACTTAGACAATTTTCAAGATTGAGCTTCCTCAGCCACGTCCTCCTTGGCCTTCGAGGCAGCGTCGTCCCCGGCCCCTTCATCCTCATCATCTTCGGCCTCCTTCGCCAGTTCAGAGTCTTCGAGCAGCTCCCTCTCTTCGCCCTCCGGCAAAGGGACCCGGACATCTGGTTGGAGCGGGGGGAGGCCATAAGCCTCAGGTTTAAAGTCCTTCAGATCAGCGCCGAAGTGCCGGGCAAGCTTCCTATAGATATTGGCCTGGGTGAAGTATTCACCGCCCTCATAATAGCTCTTGCCCTTCCGGGCCAGCCACATCGCCCCGGGACCACCCACCCAGTCATCGACACTTTCCTCAACCACCGAGGAAACCCACTGCCTCCGGTCCTCATCTTTCCAGCCCCCGGCGACAAAGGCAGCGACAGCATCTTTCTCGGCCTGAATGATGGCCACCCGCTTTGCTTCCTCGGCATTGTCAGCAGCGGTCTTTGCGGCGGCAGCAGCAAGCGTCTCGGCCTCCGCCTTGCCCTCGGCCTTGCCCTCCTTCCGGGCATCCTCCAACCTCAGCTCCGTCTTCCGGAGGGTCTCCTCCAGGATTGCCATCTTCCGGATGGCCTCGGTGTTAGTCATGACGAGCTTCCTCAGAGTCTCGTCGGACTCCGCTTTCTGGAGGCGCAATTGTTCAGCCCTCCGGACATGTTCTCCGAGGGCTACACTGGCCTATAGACACAAGAAAAGAAGTAGGGGATCAAACCACCGTAAAAGAAGACTAAGGACAAAGGGCTAAGGAAGGGGAGTATATTGAGACTTACCGTCACCGAGGCCTGGAGAAGCTTGGCGTCCAGGGGCAGCATCGTCGTACCGACTCAGAGTCGACTTATCCAGCGAAGGAGTGGCCCCGTCCAAGAACTCCTTCGGGTCCAAAGTGCCATGCAGAATGGCAGTCCCCTTTTTGATGGAAAAGTGGACGTTTTCCCGGGGCCATGGCCCGTCTTCCATCTGCTCCGGAAGGGGGGCAGCAGCAATGATTACCTGCGGTGTGCCGGAGGAGGAATGGCCCTCGGAGATGACGACTGGCGCCCCCTTCTCCCCGACAGGCTTCTTGGCCTTCTTGCCGGGGGCCTCGGCGCCTTTGGCGGGCGCCTTCCTCTTGGCGGCCTCAGCGCCTTTTGACGGCCCCTCCCCTTTCGGCACCTGGGGAACGTCTCCCTTCGGGAAGAATTGGTCAACGGGCTTCTGCTGGGAGGGCCCCCCCTCCTTTTTCTTCCCTGGCTCCTTGGCGAGCTGTTTCTTAAGCTTTGCGAAGTTCTTCGCGTCCATCTCTACACCTGAAAAAGAAGGAAAACATTGCAAGGGTGAGCCACACAACGAAAAGCATAAAAATATCCTAAGTACAAAACTAGGACCCTTCGGCAATCACCTCCGGCACTCTCATACACCCTATCTATCGGGGGGTATTCGTCGTCAGTCTCCCCCATCAGTCGGAATCGCCGGAAACCAAGGCGAAGCAGCTCCTCTGGAAGAGTGGCATCCTTGATGGACTTCTGCTTGTCCGAGCCCTCCGGCTTGGCTACCAGCTTCTTCCCCTCCTTCGCAAGAAAAGCATTCCCCACTTTAGGGTGCCTCTTAAAGTTGTCACGAAGGGGAGCAGGGAAAGGATTCTCCTCCATCCGAATGAAGCAGAATTTGTCCTTCCAACCTTTGTGGGAGGAAGGAACCTCAGAGAACAGCCTCCACTCCGGAATCTGTTGCAGGTTGGCGAAGCCCTCGCTGTTGGCATGCCCCCCCCGGCAGAGGTTGAAAGAAAGAAGAAACTGATCTAGCGAAGCCTCCACTCTCCTCTCCCGGCACAGCGACAGAAAACCCGACAGATAAGAGTGGCTATTCGGAGTAATCTGACAAGGAGCAAGCTTAACGAAGCGGAGATACTCCAGTACGAAGGGGTGGAGTGGGAACCGGAGGCCCAACTCGACCGACAACATGTGCACCGCAAAACAGCCTTCGGGGGGGGCGAAGAAGCACATCATCTGGCCCCGGCTCCACCACCTGTGCCGAGGGCCCGACAAAAAACTGAGTTGCCATGTACTCCGCGTGGGTGCCCCTCGTCTTCAGTTCGAGTGCAGCCGTGTTCAAGTAAGAGTGGCCTTCAGGAATTCCTACGGGTTGTCCCACATCAACGGCGGCTTTCTTCTTCTTCAAGGCCGCCCTCACCTTCTTCTTCTTCTTCCCGGGAGCCACATTGAGAGGCTCCGGATCCAGGGGCCTAGAACTCCCCGCTCCGGCGTCGTTATGAGGGGGAGGAACAGCGATGGTCACTTCCATCCTCTCCTTCTCTTCTTCCTCCTCGGCAATTTGGACCGCGAGGGCCATCTCCTCGTCCTCAATCACTTGCTCAAACTCCTCGGCTTCGGCCTCGGTTATGAGACGCTTTTGGACCTCGGCAGCCACTTGCGAGTCGTCAATATTCGAAGGCCGCTCGCTTGAGGACTCCACCTCAGAAATGCTTTCAGATTGCACCGGGGCCTCCCTCGAGAAGTTCTGAGAGTCGGTTTGCGAAGACATTTTTGTGCTAAGGGAAAGGTGTCTAGAAGAGGAAAGCTACTTAATGCTCTTGCCGAAGGCTACTGAAAACGCTAACGCTAAATCTAAAGCCGGAAAGCAAAGTATACAGAGAAACTCAAGAACAGAGCAAGAACTGACCTCGGGAAGTTAGCTTTGATCGAAAAAAGATCTTTCTCTCACTAGAGATTTTGACAGAGCTTCGCTAGAGAGAAGGAATGCGTAAAGGAAATGAGCTCCGCCCAGGGGTATTTATAGACTCTGGGCCTCGATAGATGGGCCTCGATTGGAAAAACCCATCATTACAAACCTTCGCCTCAACCAATGGGTGGCACCCGCCCACCTTCGACCAACGAGGACACGCCACGTCAACCCCTCTTCCAACGGCTATATTACAACGACTGTATTTCGGCAACACTGGGGTGCCCTCGAATGATAGCCTCCGGTCACCACTCTCCGCAGCCCTCAGACAACAGATTCCACCAAATGTCCTCGAACATATAGCATCATAAAGCCTTCGGCTTATCAATGTTACCACCCCTCGGGGGCTCAGCAACTCATCATAACTCCTTCAGCCCGAACTCGCCCTCGGCCTAAAGGAGTGGGGGACTAGGATACACCCCTCGGGGATCGTACAGAACAAAAATTTCCTCACACAACAATTTACAATTGACGCATACAGCCTCCGGACAAACACCAAAGTGGAACGCCGTCGGCAGTCATACAGGTGTTATACTTCCCTCAGAAAACCCTCGACATGTGAGGGACTGAGGGAAGCCTTCGGCAATCAGCAGAAGGCAAGTTCTCAAGCAAGGGCGCCCAACCAAACGGTGAAGCCTCCAGAAGAATCAACACAACTACTCCTTTTCCCTCAAGTACCTTTCGGCAAAAGGAGTGAGGGACTCATGATGGAGTATATGGCCCAGGAACCCCCGGCCCATAGACTCCCACTTCTCCTACACAAGTCCATTGAGCCCAGAGAACAACTCAGGCCCAAACGCAACGGCCCGAACCTCAAAGTAGCCCAGAATACACACTGGGGTGCCTTCGGCCTACTTGGCCGAAGGCTCCAAAACTCACAGGATAGCCTTCTCTAGCATAAGAAGCTACTGGGAGAAAACGGCGAAAACATGAGCCTTCGGCATTATCAAGCCCTCGGCATCAGAGAAGCCTTCGGCTGAACAAAGCCTTCGGTCACACAAGGCCTTCGGCTACACGGAGCCCTCGGCTGCACAAGGAGCCCTCGGCTGCACAAGGAGCCCTCGGCTACACCGGGAGCCTTCGGCTGAACTAGCTCAATCATCGAAGATTCCTTTTAGAGACAGCCAACCACCGCATTTAATACCACGTCACATCCGCCAACCGCATTCAATGCGGTTGACGTACCACTGCCAGCACCACTAGGCTGATGTGACCCTTCGGCCGTTGGATTACTGACACGTGTCCCCTCATCGCATTTATTGCTGCTATAAATAGCAGCCTATTTCTCCTTGTAATCGACACAATCGACATCCCGATTACACACGCTGAGTTCATTTAATAAAATCGACTCTCTCTCCTCCTATTTGCTCTGACTTCTCTCTAGTTATTTCCGCAATAACCCCCCGGATAAGATACCCCCCGGGTAGACTATCCATCACCCCCTTTATTTACTAGTTCTATAAAAAGAGAATTATTTCTTTCCCTGTGGATACGAACTCTACTACGCTATACTACGTATAAGTGTTGTATTGAAAATTTATTTTGAGTGCACACACGACAAAGTGCACGTCAACGGTCTTACTCCTGGTGGCCTATATTAGTCACACCATATAATCTTCCTCCAAACATGTGTTTGACTAGCCCTTTTATGTTTTTGACTATGATCATCCTTGGGCCACATAATCCAAAAAGTAAGATTGATGTGTATTTGCAACCACTCCTAGACGAGTTACAACAGTTATGGAGTGATGGTATATGGACTTATGATGCTTACAAGAAGCAAAATTTTTTAATGAGAGCATCATTAATGTGGACAATAAGTGATTTCCCCGCTTATGGGATGTTATCAAGATGGAGTACGGCTGGAAAGCTAGCATGTCCAGTTTGTATGGATAAATCAAAGGCGTTTACATTAAGAAAGGGAAAGAAATGTTCTTGGTTTGATTGTCATCGTCAGTTTTTAGAACCTAGTCATATGTTTAGAAAGAACTCAAATGCTTTTAGAAAAGGGAAACAAGATCACTCAATCCATCCTCCTAGATTATCTGGGAATGAGATTTTGAGAAGAGTTAATAGATACCCTAGGATAATTGATACTGGCCAACAAGTCCGCTTTGAAGGATATGGGAAAACTCACAATTGGACAAAAAGAAGCATATTTTGGGATTTACCTTATTGGAAATCACATTTAGTTCGACACAATTTAGATGCCATGCATATAGTAAAGAACGTCTTTGACAATGTATTCCATACTGTTATGGACAACAAAGACAAAACGAAAGATAATACAAAATCAAGATTGGACTTGGTACAACACTGCCGACGGCCAGAATTGCATTTGCAACTGGTTGATGAAAACTGGAAAAAGCCAAAATAAAGCCAAATTTTGTTTCAGTCGAAAAGAAAAGGAAGACATATGTGAGTGGGTAAAGAATTTTAAAATGCCTGACAACTATGCTACCAATCTAAGCAGATGTGTGGATGAAGAGGAAGCAAACTTTTCTGGAATGAAAAGTCATGATTGCCATATTTTCATGGAACGTCTTCTTCCGATGGCATTTTCTGCTCTTCCTGATGGGGTTTTGAATCCTACTACGTATTATTGAACTGAGCCAATATTTTAGAGATTTGTGCTCCAAACAATTACGCGAGGACAAATTGAAGGTTATGGAATCTAACATCCCAGTCATATTATGTAAACTTGAGCGAATATTTCCACCATCATTATTTGATTGTATGGAGCACTTGGTAATTCATTTGGCCTATGAAGCAAGGATAGGTGGTCCTGTACAATACAAATGGATGTATCCATTTGAAAGGTAACAATTAATTTATATAATATACATTATCTTACCATTCATATTACATTTTAGATTTTAATTATTTAAAAAAATTGTATTATTCTAGGTTCCTTGGGAAGTTAAAAAAATGGTGAAAAACAAAGTTTCTGTTGAGGGGTCTATATGCCAAGCATATTTAGCACAAGAGATAACATACTTTAGTTCTCATTACTTTGATTCTCATGTCAAGTGTAAGCACAATAGACCCCAACGAAATGATGATGGTGTTGACACTCACAATAGGGAACCAACTATGTTCATATTATTTAAATAGCTAAATAATATGGACTGTCTGATACTCATGTACATGTTGTATAACTTTTGGTGTAAATAGGAACTGTTAATTGACTCTTTTGAAATCTGATGGCATATTTATGTTTATTACTTGAAGGAGAACTTTGAAAAGAAAAAAGTTGAAATGTCTTCACAAAGAACCATTGATAGTGAAAGTGTTTCTGGAGATGATGCTTCACAACTACATGATAACCGCTTTCGCGGCGTTGTAGTAAAACGGAGTCTAACCTTTCGGTTTTTCCCCGAGTATCGTGTCTCTCGAGGAATGACGGAGGAGCTTCTTGATTTTAAATCCAGTCACAGGTTATCGCAAATTATTGGAAGCTTTCCAAATTAAAACTTTTGATCGATTTTCTAAACTACTTTTTGGAAAAGAAAGTAAATTAAATTGTGCAAATACTAATGATCGCTCAAAAATAAACTAAAGGAAAAAATATAATATTAAACTTAAATGGATTGATGCAAATAAAGGCAATGAATTGAGTAATTAGGAGTGGATATATTCTTGGACCTAGTAATTAGGGAAATTAAAAATAAAATTGGACTAATAATTTCTTTCCTCATAGACAAGAATAGAAACTATTTTCATTAATTTATCCTATTTCTAGGTGTCATTAATGTGTTCAAAATGGTTGGCTTGAATTAAATTCTAACCTCATAGACAAGGTAGAAATAATTCTCCAATATTTTAATTAATAAAAATAGCCAAATTCATTAACTAGTTAAACTCATTATTTAAGCTATTGAATTTATCTCTCATAGACAAGATGTAAATCTCTTTCATTAAATTATCCTATTTCTAGGCCTTATTAATGTGCTCGAATATGGTTGGCTTAAGTTATTTTCTAATCTCATAGACAAGTTAGAGATAATTTTCCAAGAATTTAATTAATGAATATGGCTAACAATTATTAATTACTATTTCATCATTTCAAACAACTAGTCCACATTATTAATTTTAATCCCTAATTTTTTGGTCAACAAGTCAATCCATATTCCTTTAGTCAATTCATGCCCAAAACAAATTTAGCTAATAAAGATCATTTTAACAATTAACAATATAATGAATATATTCAACATTAACAAGGAATTAAACATGGATGATAGCAAAACATATATTCTGGAACAATAAACTTGTAGAAACTAAAGTATAACTTTTTGGAATTTTTCACAAATTTTTGTACCTAAAATCCAATTTTAACAACTAATTGATAATTTTCCCAATTTTAACTAGAAAATACAAAAAAAAAGCAACTACAAATTGATGGTCCCGGATAGGGTAAAAGTCTAGAGGGGGGGGGGGGGGTGAATAGACTTTTAAATCTTTTTAAACTTTATGAAGTTTTCCCTCTAGAAAAGTTGATCTATAATCTTTTGAGAGATTAATAGATGCACAGCGGAAGTCTTTACCCTTTATGTAATAAGAGTTTGACGACTTTCTAATTTGGGGAAGATTGGACTTAGATAGCTAGCAGTTGGCTTGGCAGTTGCCTGGTGGGCAGATCACTGCTGAGGCAACTGCTGGGTTGGCAGTTGGCTGGAGGGCAGGAGACTGCTGAGGCAACTGCTGAGAAACAGGATGACTCTTGGATGGCTTTTTGTTCTGGCTTGTTATGGAGTTTGGAAAGACACGTATGGATGGGCAGTGGGCTCATCAGGAGGGTGAAGACCAGGGTACTGCTGAGCCACCTTCTGAGTTTAAGACAACTTCTAGTGGAAAACACTCTCAAGGAGAGTGAGTTATTAAGCAGTAGGCTAAGCAGTAGAGTCGATGAAGACTACTGCTTAGGATGCTGCTGGCAAACTACAAACCTTTAGGGAGATGTGTTTGGTGTGTGCTCTGAATGTATGAAAGTAAATCAACACACCATGTATCCTGGTTCAGAGGTGGTGTAATCCTCCTACATCCAGTCCCATTCTATTTCAAATGGATTTCCACTAAAGTATTCAGCCCAATACAATTAGTGCCAATCTAGCCTTGACAACTCTGGCCTAGATTGAAGGTTTTTCACGATGAGTATAACACCACTCAAAGTTACTCAGTCCTTAGACTTTTCTCAAATGATCCAGTGGGGATCAAAAGGTACTCTATCTATCTAACCACACTTTAGGATCCGAACAACTGTTCTCCTAAGTGTTTACAACCACTTGTAAAATACAAGGAATTTTTGGCCTACCAACTAAAATCTAAGCTCTAAAAATATGACAATTTATGATCTAGTCTAAGAGCTTAGTGAAGCATGAGTCAAAGCAGAGTATTCTAGCACTTTCCTTTTTGCTGGATATTCGTAGTGTAATAATAGAATCTCTTGCTTTGAACTTAATGACTTACTTTTGAACTCATGCTTCTGCCTATTTTTATAGGCATCTCCAGTAGATTAATTTCCTCCGTTGGTTGATAGGATTTAATCCTAGACGTCCAAAGTATTGTACTTGCGTCTTCTTGTGTTGGAGCAGGATAAGGAATTGTCTTTGGTGCCTTAGGCCTTTTCTTCACTGTTCACCTGCCATTAGGTCTTGGCTTTGTCTTGCAACTACACTCATGTAGTAAAGTGCGTGAACCTGCTCAATTTGTGTAGTGAAGTAGTAAAATGTGTGACTTAGAATATTTTGTACCGAATAAATTTTGTACTGGTAGGATCTTTTAAATATCCTATTACCTTGTTGCATTTTGTTCTTTCCAGTACAATTTATTTGGTACAAATTTTACAATAAAATTTGTCACTTATTTTACTAATCACTTTCTTTCTAAAGTGACATGATTAAACTTATGTACCAAATAAAAACTATACTGGTTGGATTTAAATATCCATGTAAAGTAAAAAGAATTTACCTCATTGCATTTTATAATTCCAGTATGTTTAATTTGGTTCATAGTTTTTACATTGGTGTTTTGTCACTTTTTAGAGTTTGTGAAGTTTAGCAGGTATTGTGTACAACTTAACTGGTAGGATAACAAATCCTATTAAGGTAAAAGTTATTACCTTATTGCATTTTGTGTTCCAGTTAGTTGTTCACATTTTTTTTTCTTTAAACAAATAGATTTAACTAGTTGGATTTATATGATATCCTTTTAAGGCAATAAAATATTGCCTTATTGTATTTCATGTTTTTCCAGTTATATTTATTTGTTAACTACAATAAGAGCAAGACACATCTAGATAATTTACTTAGTAAAAGCCAACTGTAAGTAACTTACAAGAATGCTACAACAGAGGGGGAAAACAAAAACTACGGCATCATCAAAACAGTTCATCAAAATCTAGGGTCTAACACAAATATTCTAAATTCGTTCTAAATTTTATATTGACTACTGGGAGTGATATTACTGTGAATTAAACTGAAATTAAGACAGAAACTGATTTTTTTTTACCTTTTTGAGTATTTAATTTAATTTATGCAATAATAACAACTAAATGCCGGAATTAATTAAAAATTACCTCTGCTTCGTAAAAATTAACTTTGTTTTGATAAATAACTACCTTGAGGCTAGTAAACAACTATATAATTAATTGGAATGAATTCAATATCAAGAACTATTTTATTCAAAATTAAGAAGAAAATGCGAAATAATGTAATAATTTTCTGGGAATTTTTGAAGCACAGATAGAACAAACAAAGTACAGATTCAGATTCTACACATTTAAAGGATGAAAATACATATAAAGAACTCACAATTTGGAGCTAAAATGAGAAAGATATGAAAGATTGAAGTTGAAGGTGCAACATAATCCGAGCTTGAGGAGGAAGAAGACGCCCTTTTTTATCTGATTTGGGCTTGAAATTGGTGTGTTTGAGATGGGGAAAAAGCCTAGTATTTATAGTCCAAATTTTTCCGAAGGCACCCAATTAGGCGGCCGCCTTTCGTCCAGCTTTGGCCGCCCTCCGTCTTGTCGCCGGCAAACCGACGTGCGTCGGTCTTCGTTAGCCGCAGGCGGTCCAGAAGGCGGCCGTCTGCCGTTTCTGTCTGGCCGCCTGCCGTCGAATCGCACCGGCCGGTGGTTGGCTTCGTCCCCTTGTGCCGCAGGCGGCCACTGAGGGCGGCCGCACTCCGTCCTCCGTCGGTAGCCTTCCGTCTTCTGCTGGTTCGGGTCAAAGTCAACGGTTGACTTCTGATTTTTCAAAGGCGGCCAAGCAGGCGGTCAGATTGGGGGCCTTTTTGGGCGCCTTCTGCTAGTTCGGGTCAAAGTCAACGGTTGACTTCTGATTTTTCAAAGGCGGCCAAGAAGGCGGCCAGGTTGGGGGCCTTTTTGGGCGCCTTGTTCTAAATTTGTCTTCTGGATCACTTTGAAATAATGCTTGCTTCTCCCGGTATGAATTCATTTGTTACTCAAATTGACTCATTGTGTGCTCAATTGACCCGAAATTCCGGCAAACATATTATGAATGTGATTTTCACCTGATTTAATGAAACTTGAACCAAAATATCTAAAACATGCATTTTCTTTCTATTTTCAATCAAAAATCACTTAAATTTGATAAGAAAAATAAGTACAAAAATGGACTTATCACTACACCATACGCCATCAGATTTCAATATTTGGATAGATACGGTGGGAGGACAGAACAACAGTGGCATTCGAGGTCTTGGTTCGTTGGGCAGGTCAATCAAGCATTTGTCTCATGGAGCACCACAGGAGCCCATATCCGAAGAGGTCAAGGAAAGGATAAGAACTTAAGTCCATTTACTTAATACATCTTTGCAAGCACAACTTGAAAAAGAGAAGCAAGAGAAAGAACAAATGAAGAAGGAATTGGCTGACACAAAGAATACATTGAATCTTTTAACGGAGAAGTTAGGATTTAATGCAAGTTCTTCTCGCTCACAGCCTACACATGCAAATGATGACTCAAGTGATGAAGAAGAGGATGAGGAAGAGGATGAAGAAGAGGATGAAGATAGTGTATCTGAAGACTTTTGAGGGATAATTAGTAGTTTTTTAGTTTCACATGACTCCAATTGAATTTTAATCTTAGAACTTCAGTGAGCATTCGAGGTCTTGGTTTGTTGGAAATGTTTAATATTAGGAGCTGGATATGAGTAATATTATGAACTCCAAGGATTCTAAAACATCTATTAAATTGTGATAATTTCTGGAATAGGTTTTGTTATGGGTGTGTGTATTTCTGGAACAGATTTTGATGAGATTTTTGTAATTGAAAGTTTCAGTTATGTACTCTGCTACTATTTTTTCTACGTATTTAGCTATGAAATCAATATGTTCAGGGATTTACATGAAAAAGTAGCTGCAGATCCAACTACAAAAAATCACCTGCAATTTTAGTTGCAAATGATACATACACAATTTCTTGCGAATAATTTCTACGACAACTATCGTTTAAAAAATCGTAGGAAAATTCCTCCCAATTTACTCACTTCAGCTATCAAACTACACAAATTACTTGCATATTTTTATCATTTTCCATGAAAATATTTGCAGCAAACTAGTTGCAGATTTAAAATCTGCAGCAATGTACTCCCTCCGTCCCGCAAAGATGTTCCCGCTTTCCTTTTTTGGATGTCCCAAAAAGAAGTTCCCTTTCCCTAAATGGAAAGTTATCCTACATCAAAACAGTGTCAAACAGTGCAAAACAGTGTCAAACAGTGTCTAAACAGTGCCAAACAGTGTCTAATCGGCGTCAAACAGTGTCTAAACAATAAAGTCAAATTTATTTCCTAAATATGTGTGTAGGTCAAACTGGGAACATCTTTGCGGGACGGAGGGAGTATTATCCACAAGCATATTACCTATGAAACATAATTTATAGTGAAATTCGCAACAAACATATTTACTTGCGAATTTTGAAGTAAAATTCGTAGCAAAGGATATAGGTAAATAACATCTTTTTAGTAGTGGTAGTGAAGAACGAGAATCACATGTATGAAGAAAAAATATTTGTTATAGCAGGCCGATATTGTTCACTTAAAAGTTATTGAAGTGGTTGAATTCTTGTTGATGTTACAAGTTCTTATTCTCCCAGATTCATGTAATCCATACTCTTTTGAGACATTATAGTCCATGTAATGACCTCCGTTAGCAACAATGTATTTCAAAGTAATGATAGTAATATTCTAGATTTGAAGATTTGTGAAAGTTCGTGTTAATTTGTTATTAAGTGCGTGGTTTGAATTAGTACATTTAACTTTAATTAATGTGATATGCATCTCTTTATATTTGTGTATGTGATGTTAATTTGTAGGTATATAACACTTTTATGACTAAATAAATGTAACAATGTGTGTAAAGTAACATTAATCCATAAATGTTAGAGGTTTCGGTCATGTAACATAATTTTCTAAACGCAACACTTTTGTGTTGATGTAACAGTTTGTTTTAAAACGTAACATTTAATTATAATGTAACATTTAATATTTTGTATGTAACAGTTTTTTCTCTCATCCTAGATAGTGTTACATTAGGTACCATAAAGTGTTACAATAGATCAAATGCAACGCAATCAAATGTAACGGTAAAAAAATATTACATTTTCTCAAATGTAACACTTTTTAATGATATTGTAACACTTTTAAGTGATACATTAGGGGTTGAATTGTAGTAGTGAACCGAACGTTACATAAATTCAATTTATTTTTTATTAATCGAAAAAGTAAAAAAAACAATGAAATTTTTATTGTTGAGAGTTTTTCCGAAATAGTGATAAATAAAAAAATATTTATGAAAGTAGGGTTGTATTAAATTTATTAAATTTATTTACCCAAATATTGATGTGATAAGCCGCGGATAATAAAAACCGTCAAGTGGAATTGAATGACGCTTTAGAATGTCACCAAATGTTTGGACGACTTTTCTTCAAAATTGGGACAAAGATAAAGGATGTAACGACCTCAAAATTTTATACATTTTAAAACTTGAAAGTAAAATTAAGCTTCAAATTAAGTAGTTGAAATTACTAAAACGAAAATTAGTAACGAGCAGTTTTTGTAAATGTTTTAGTTACACTGTAGTAAGTCGATCACGGTTAAAAATAAATGAAATCAATGCACCTATTAAACATCTTAATTAAGATAAACGATCATAGTTAAGTGGGTAAATATGATAACCTATTTTGGACTTAAATCGAATCAAAATGATAAATAAAATTAGAATGGTCTAGAAATTTAAAGTAGTCCAGAAATATTATTTTGTTGTAATTACAATCAAGGGAACACTTGGCAAATTAAAACAGAAACATTTACTTCGTAAAAGACACATGGATGCAGTATAGGGCAATTGGGCATTCATGTTACACTACAAATGTCAAGTATCATGCATGCACAAACAAAAACAATAAATAAATAAGAACAAAATTCCTAAGCCACTCGGCACACTAAATGCATGCATGCAAAAGAGAACAAATAATCAGGGCAAATATAAATGTACACGCATCCATGCATGATAAGGGTCGGTAGCTAGTGAATTATAACTTGAATGAAAGAATGCTAGCTAGTGTTTTCATATAACACTATTATCGAATAACCCATGCCTGCTATAAAAAAAAAACAAAAGAAAGAGAATTAATAAGATAGAAGAAATAGTGAGGTGAAGGGTTTTGAGTCTCCTGGAACAAAGAGAGGAGAAGCATGAAAGGAAAGCAGATTAAGAGGTTAGGGAAAAGGGAGAGTAGGGAGGAAACATGTCAAAACTTAAGGTTTGTGTTCATTCCTTCTCATATCCTAAATTATATGGTTATAATATTTTAACATTTTATTGTTATATTTTTGTGTTGCTTATATATTCTGAAATGGTATATATATATATATATATATATATATATATATATATCGTTTAATTCTATTATTGTGATTTTATTCTATCATTAATGTTCATTTACATGTAGATAATTGAAAATTTAGGGAATTATATTTATAATTTTGAAAAGTATATATACTCCGTATTTAGAAGCTAAGTAAGCGTGGATCCTTTTATTAGAAGAGGTACTTTTAAAAATTGTCCCACGTCATACATTAAGAAATATTTCATTTAACGTACTGTTTCTTATTTTTAGTGTACATATATGAAAATTTTAAATAGGCCACTCGTATTGACGAAAAATGAATACAGATGTATTAAATTCAAAATAAAATGTTTGACTCAAATTTTAAGTTAAGAAGTTCAAATCGAAGTACTATACATATAGAAAAGACCAATTAAGTTTCGAAAATAATGTATTGAAAAGGAAATAATAAAAGTCATTTGAATGACAATAATCTGTAAGTATAAATAATACTCCGTATTGTTTTAAGACTTGAAATTATTTTGATTATAATAAGGTAGAATTCTAATGTAATATAATCTTAAGCAGATTCGGAAATTATTAAAATATATATATACATGATGAGTTAAATTCAAAACTTATGTACGTAAGTTTATAGATTATAGATTTATTATGGATCATAATAGTTAACTTGAATTTATTCAATGACTTATATATATATATACTTATATGCATACGTGAAAATAGTTGTTTGAATTGAATTATATTAAAAATAATTGAGGTGAGATTTATAACAAAGTCAATTCAACAAAAATGTTATACATGCATATAGAGATCTATATATTAGAAATTTATATATAAAAAAAGAAATGAACAAATACGGGAGTTGTACACACAAACCAATTTCGAATATCATTATGTTACAACTTGAAATTATAATGATATTATTTCGAATTGAGAATAATTTTAATGATACAAATTGAAATGTGTTAAGTTGAATACAAAACATATGGAATTTGAAACCTAGTTTCTGGATTCGGATAGGTTGGCATGCCAATAGGGATAGTTAATACGGCCGTAGAATTCGATCGTTTAGGGTCCGCAGCCACAGAGTGGACAGTACCCAAACGAAAGGCCTGACCCACACAACGGTCAGTGCTGATACCATACTCGAAATCTTGAACTTTGATCGTTTAGGGTCCGCAGCCACAGAGTGGACAGTACCCAAACGAAAGGCCTGACCCACACAACGGTCAGGCTGCTACTACTCATATGGTCCGCAGCCACAGAGTGGACAGTACCAGATGAGGAATGTCCCGTTTATCCAGTCCATTAAATTAAGGAGTAGAATTCCATAAACTTAATAAAAGAGTGAAAAAGAAAATAGAAAGATTGACATTGAGCAGAAGATAAAAATTGAGTAATTGAAAGTTAAAGTGAGACAAGAAGAAAATCAAATGGAATATTGAATTACAGCTAGATATAGCTCTATCTAGCTCATGTGAATTTCGACTGTGACACAAAGTGGTGAAAATCGAGATAGAGAGCATTGAAAGAAAATGTGCATAATGAAAAATATACTTTGAAAATCGCTCTATGTGTTATAAAGGAAACTATGAGTTATTAACAGCTCAACTAAAGAGTAGAATATTAATATGGATATTGTACATTTAGAAGGATATTAGAATAACTACTTTGAACAAATGGAGTATAATGAACTAGCTACTACGAACGAAGTGATATGATATATATTTTGAAATAACTAATTTGATTGATGATTTTGTATTATTCCTGATATACGAAGGTTAACATGCTACTATAACAAATAGGGCTTGTACTTTGAATATTTGATTATGAGACATAGAATTTAGGGGTGAATTATAAGTTATTAAAGATTTCAACGAAAGAGTTGACTTTTTATTATATTACTAAATAGCTATTTGGGAACAAAATGGATTAAGTTTATATTTTGCAATATAGTATATTTGCAATGTCATTTTTAATTGTTGATTTACTATGTGATATTTGACACTAAATTGTAAAGAGAAAGAATGAACACCACTAAGCAAGATTTGCTTAGCGCGTTGGATTTTGTATGTCCTTCGCGTAGGTACCTAGTTGATATGAGGCACAAAGTTCAAGGAGGAAAGCATTTGGGAGCAACCTGCCAATCACCACAGAGTCACACTTGCATTTAGTAATATTCATACTTAGTCTGCATAATAAATATGTAATTATCATATTAGTATGATGTAATAGCACATTTAACATTTACTTAATTATTATGTGTAAAATATGAATGCTTCCGCAAACATAAAATTGGATAAAGTTATTATCATTATTAGTTCACTTTTAAAATAAAAGTATTTTTGGAATAATGAAAAAGAGAATGAAAAAGTCAGTCAACGCTTTGGTGCTTCGGCACTGCGGGTAGCGCTCCCTTACCCGAGCCTTCCGGGCCGGGTAGGGGGTGTTACATTTGGTGGTATCAGAGACTAGGTTTAAGAAATTGCATATAAGATAGGAGATCATTCACTTGCACGTTTATGTGACTCTGATTGGCAAATTCCCAATTAAATTGTTCGTCTGTGACCTACATATAAAAATTAATTACCATGAAATATTGGTACATAACTTTGACGGAAGTGAGTGCTATGGCTGATAAGACTTATTGACATTCATTTTTGAGGATCTATTTTGATGTAAGTAGGCATCCTAGCTAACTACACGTATCAATTCTCATACACAAACAAACAAACCTAGTTACCTACCAACCAAAACATTTCGAATATCAGAAGCATTTGGATAGAGGTAGACCATTTGCGATTTGCATGAGGCTATGACATTTGGCAATTATCCCAAAATAAAACAAATTAAATTGTCATTTAGCTTGGGCTTGAAACTTAGCCACGTAGCAACCATGCACCATAGTACACATATGACATGGATCGGAATAGGCAAAATATATGGCTTTGCATATGAACCCAATGGGAGACAAAGGAAGAAATTATAGAAGAGATAAGAAGAAAAGTAGAAAGGAAGAAAATTTCAGAATTGCGAAAGAGAGAAGACAGTACTAATAATAATAAAAAATTCGACAAGCTGTTGTTTTTAAAGGTTGTAATTAGTGTTGAATTATGCTATTATGATTCTAGATAATTTTTTTTCTAAATATGTGTAACCAACTGCATGTTATGCTTACTTTTACATGTTGATATATTTTTCTTTAAAGAATACTGTCGTTTTATTTACAACAAAAGGTTACAGTAAGTTTAAGCATGTGGTAATAGATAAAATAAAAAAATAATAATTGTGTTGTTTTAAAATGGACGTATGAACTGCTCAATTTGGCAAGAAGTGATACTTTTACTCAAATCAATTAATTAAGGCCGGGATAAGAACGGCAAATAAAATGGAATAAGGGAAAAAGATTAACCCATCAATCGAAGAGTTTTGGGAGATATAACAAACCAAATCCACTAGAGATTATAAAAAAATATGACTGCATATTAATGAAGTATTGGCAAAAGTAAATTTCGAGGACGAAATTTTTTTTTTTGAGGGGAAGAATTGTAACGACCTCAAAATTTTATACATTTTAAAACTTGAAAGTAAAATTAAGCTTCAAATTAAGTAGTTGAAATTACTAAAACGAAAATTAGTAACGAGCAGTTTTTGTAAATGTTTTAGTTACACTGTAGTAAGTCGATCACGGTTAAAAATAAATGAAATCAATGCACCTATTAAACATCTTAATTAAGATAAACGATCATAGTTAAGTGGGTAAATATGATAACCTATTTTGGACTTAAATCGAATCAAAATGATAAATAAAATTAGAATGGTCTAGAAATTTAAAGTAGTCCAGAAATATTATTTTGTTGTAATTACAATCAAGGGAACACTTGGCAAATTAAAACAGAAACATTTACTTCGTAAAAGACACATGGATGCAGTATAGGGCAATTGGGCATTCATGTTACACTACAAATGTCAAGTATCATGCATGCACAAACAAAAACAATAAATAAATAAGAACAAAATTCCTAAGCCACTCGGCACACTAAATGCATGCATGCAAAAGAGAACAAATAATCAGGGCAAATATAAATGTACACGCATCCATGCATGATAAGGGTCGGTAGCTAGTGAATTATAACTTGAATGAAAGAATGCTAGCTAGTGTTTTCATATAACACTATTATCGAATAACCCATGCCTGCTATAAAAAAAAACAAAAGAAAGAGAATTAATAAGATAGAAGAAATAGTGAGGTGAAGGGTTTTGAGTCTCCTGGAACAAAGAGAGGAGAAGCATGAAAGGAAAGCAGATTAAGAGGTTAGGGAAAAGGGAGAGTAGGGAGGAAACATGTCAAAACTTAAGGTTTGTGTTCATTCCTTCTCATATCCTAAATTATATGGTTATAATATTTTAACATTTTATTGTTATATTTTTGTGTTGCTTATATATTCTGAAATGGTATATATATATATATATATATATATATATATATATATCGTTTAATTCTATTATTGTGATTTTATTCTATCATTAATGTTCATTTACATGTAGATAATTGAAAATTTAGGGAATTATATTTATAATTTTGAAAAGTATATATACTCCGTATTTAGAAGCTAAGTAAGCGTGGATCCTTTTATTAGAAGAGGTACTTTTAAAAATTGTCCCACGTCATACATTAAGAAATATTTCATTTAACGTACTGTTTCTTATTTTTAGTGTACATATATGAAAATTTTAAATAGGCCACTCGTATTGACGAAAAATGAATACAGATGTATTAAATTCAAAATAAAATGTTTGACTCAAATTTTAAGTTAAGAAGTTCAAATCGAAGTACTATACATATAGAAAAGACCAATTAAGTTTCGAAAATAATGTATTGAAAAGGAAATAATAAAAGTCATTTGAATGACAATAATCTGTAAGTATAAATAATACTCCGTATTGTTTTAAGACTTGAAATTATTTTGATTATAATAAGGTAGAATTCTAATGTAATATAATCTTAAGCAGATTCGGAAATTATTAAAATATATATATACATGATGAGTTAAATTCAAAACTTATGTACGTAAGTTTATAGATTATAGATTTATTATGGATCATAATAGTTAACTTGAATTTATTCAATGACTTATATATATATATACTTATATGCATACGTGAAAATAGTTGTTTGAATTGAATTATATTAAAAATAATTGAGGTGAGATTTATAACAAAGTCAATTCAACAAAAATGTTATACATGCATATAGAGATCTATATATTAGAAATTTATATATAAAAAAAGAAATGAACAAATACGGGAGTTGTACACACAAACCAATTTCGAATATCATTATGTTACAACTTGAAATTATAATGATATTATTTCGAATTGAGAATAATTTTAATGATACAAATTGAAATGTGTTAAGTTGAATACAAAACATATGGAATTTGAAACCTAGTTTCTGGATTCGGATAGGTTGGCATGCCAATAGGGATAGTTAATACGGCCGTAGAATTCGATCGTTTAGGGTCCGCAGCCACAGAGTGGACAGTACCCAAACGAAAGGCCTGACCCACACAACGGTCAGTGCTGATACCATACTCGAAATCTTGAACTTTGATCGTTTAGGGTCCGCAGCCACAGAGTGGACAGTACCCAAACGAAAGGCCTGACCCACACAACGGTCAGGCTGCTACTACTCATATGGTCCGCAGCCACAGAGTGGACAGTACCAGATGAGGAATGTCCCGTTTATCCAGTCCATTAAATTAAGGAGTAGAATTCCATAAACTTAATAAAAGAGTGAAAAAGAAAATAGAAAGATTGACATTGAGCAGAAGATAAAAATTGAGTAATTGAAAGTTAAAGTGAGACAAGAAGAAAATCAAATGGAATATTGAATTACAGCTAGATATAGCTCTATCTAGCTCATGTGAATTTCGACTGTGACACAAAGTGGTGAAAATCGAGATAGAGAGCATTGAAAGAAAATGTGCATAATGAAAAATATACTTTGAAAATCGCTCTATGTGTTATAAAGGAAACTATGAGTTATTAACAGCTCAACTAAAGAGTAGAATATTAATATGGATATTGTACATTTAGAAGGATATTAGAATAACTACTTTGAACAAATGGAGTATAATGAACTAGCTACTACGAACGAAGTGATATGATATATATTTTGAAATAACTAATTTGATTGATGATTTTGTATTATTCCTGATATACGAAGGTTAACATGCTACTATAACAAATAGGGCTTGTACTTTGAATATTTGATTATGAGACATAGAATTTAGGGGTGAATTATAAGTTATTAAAGATTTCAACGAAAGAGTTGACTTTTTATTATATTACTAAATAGCTATTTGGGAACAAAATGGATTAAGTTTATATTTTGCAATATAGTATATTTGCAATGTCATTTTTAATTGTTGATTTACTATGTGATATTTGACACTAAATTGTAAAGAGAAAGAATGAACACCACTAAGCAAGATTTGCTTAGCGCGTTGGATTTTGTATGTCCTTCGCGTAGGTACCTAGTTGATATGAGGCACAAAGTTCAAGGAGGAAAGCATTTGGGAGCAACCTGCCAATCACCACAGAGTCACACTTGCATTTAGTAATATTCATACTTAGTCTGCATAATAAATATGTAATTATCATATTAGTATGATGTAATAGCACATTTAACATTTACTTAATTATTATGTGTAAAATATGAATGCTTCCGCAAACATAAAATTGGATAAAGTTATTATCATTATTAGTTCACTTTTAAAATAAAAGTATTTTTGGAATAATGAAAAAGAGAATGAAAAAGTCAGTCAACACTTTGGTGCTTCGGCACTGCGGGTAGCGCTCCCTTACCCGAGCCTTCCGGGCCGGGTAGGGGGTGTTACATTTGGTGGTATCAGAGACTAGGTTTAAGAAATTGCATATAAGATAGGAGATCATTCACTTGCACGTTTATGTGACTCTGATTGGCAAATTCCCAATTAAATTGTTCGTCTGTGACCTACATATAAAAATTAATTACCATGAAATATTGGTACATAACTTTGACGGAAGTGAGTGCTATGGCTGATAAGACTTATTGACATTCATTTTTGAGGATCTATTTTGATGTAAGTAGGCATCCTAGCTAACTACACGTATCAATTCTCATACACAAACAAACAAACCTAGTTACCTACCAACCAAAACATTTCGAATATCAGAAGCATTTGGATAGAGGTAGACCATTTGCGATTTGCATGAGGCTATGACATTTGGCAATTATCCCAAAATAAAACAAATTAAATTGTCATTTAGCTTGGGCTTGAAACTTAGCCACGTAGCAACCATGCACCATAGTACACATATGACATGGATCGGAATAGGCAAAATATATGGCTTTGCATATGAACCCAATGGGAGACAAAGGAAGAAATTATAGAAGAGATAAGAAGAAAAGTAGAAAGGAAGAAAATTTCAGAATTGCGAAAGAGAGAAGACAGTACTAATAATAATAAAAAATTCGACAAGCTGTTGTTTTTAAAGGTTGTAATTAGTGTTGAATTATGCTATTATGATTCTAGATAATTTTTTTTCTAAATATGTGTAACCAACTGCATGTTATGCTTACTTTTACATGTTGATATATTTTTCTTTAAAGAATACTGTCGTTTTATTTACAACAAAAGGTTACAGTAAGTTTAAGCATGTGGTAATAGATAAAATAAAAAAATAATAATTGTGTTGTTTTAAAATGGACGTATGAACTGCTCAATTTGGCAAGAAGTGATACTTTTACTCAAATCAATTAATTAAGGCCGGGATAAGAACGGCAAATAAAATGGAATAAGGGAAAAAGATTAACCCATCAATCGAAGAGTTTTGGGAGATATAACAAACCAAATCCACTAGAGATTATAAAAAAATATGACTGCATATTAATGAAGTATTGGCAAAAGTAAATTTCGAGGACGAAATTTTTTTTTTTGAGGGGAAGAATTGTAACGACCTCAAAATTTTATACATTTTAAAACTTGAAAGTAAAATTAAGCTTCAAATTAAGTAGTTGAAATTACTAAAACGAAAATTAGTAACGAGCAGTTTTTGTAAATGTTTTAGTTACACTGTAGTAAGTCGATCACGGTTAAAAATAAATGAAATCAATGCACCTATTAAACATCTTAATTAAGATAAACGATCATAGTTAAGTGGGTAAATATGATAACCTATTTTGGACTTAAATCGAATCAAAATGATAAATAAAATTAGAATGGTCTAGAAATTTAAAGTAGTCCAGAAATATTATTTTGTTGTAATTACAATCAAGGGAACACTTGGCAAATTAAAACAGAAACATTTACTTCGTAAAAGACACATGGATGCAGTATAGGGCAATTGGGCATTCATGTTACACTACAAATGTCAAGTATCATGCATGCACAAACAAAAACAATAAATAAATAAGAACAAAATTCCTAAGCCACTCGGCACACTAAATGCATGCATGCAAAAGAGAACAAATAATCAGGGCAAATATAAATGTACACGCATCCATGCATGATAAGGGTCGGTAGCTAGTGAATTATAACTTGAATGAAAGAATGCTAGCTAGTGTTTTCATATAACACTATTATCGAATAACCCATGCCTGCTATAAAAAAAAAACAAAAGAAAGAGAATTAATAAGATAGAAGAAATAGTGAGGTGAAGGGTTTTGAGTCTCCTGGAACAAAGAGAGGAGAAGCATGAAAGGAAAGCAGATTAAGAGGTTAGGGAAAAGGGAGAGTAGGGAGGAAACATGTCAAAACTTAAGGTTTGTGTTCATTCCTTCTCATATCCTAAATTATATGGTTATAATATTTTAACATTTTATTGTTATATTTTTGTGTTGCTTATATATTCTGAAATGGTATATATATATATATATATATCGTTTAATTCTATTATTGTGATTTTATTCTATCATTAATGTTCATTTACATGTAGATAATTGAAAATTTAGGGAATTATATTTATAATTTTGAAAAGTATATATACTCCGTATTTAGAAGCTAAGTAAGCGTGGATCCTTTTATTAGAAGAGGTACTTTTAAAAATTGTCCCACGTCATACATTAAGAAATATTTCATTTAACGTACTGTTTCTTATTTTTAGTGTACATATATGAAAATTTTAAATAGGCCACTCGTATTGACGAAAAATGAATACAGATGTATTAAATTCAAAATAAAATGTTTGACTCAAATTTTAAGTTAAGAAGTTCAAATCGAAGTACTATACATATAGAAAAGACCAATTAAGTTTCGAAAATAATGTATTGAAAAGGAAATAATAAAAGTCATTTGAATGACAATAATCTGTAAGTATAAATAATACTCCGTATTGTTTTAAGACTTGAAATTATTTTGATTATAATAAGGTAGAATTCTAATGTAATATAATCTTAAGCAGATTCGGAAATTATTAAAATATATATATACATGATGAGTTAAATTCAAAACTTATGTACGTAAGTTTATAGATTATAGATTTATTATGGATCATAATAGTTAACTTGAATTTATTCAATGACTTATATATATATATACTTATATGCATACGTGAAAATAGTTGTTTGAATTGAACTATATTAAAAATAATTGAGGTGAGATTTATAACAAAGTCAATTCAACAAAAATGTTATACATGCATATAGAGATCTATATATTAGAAATTTATATATAAAAAAAGAAATGAACAAATACGGGAGTTGTACACACAAACCAATTTCGAATATCATTATGTTACAACTTGAAATTATAATGATATTATTTCGAATTGAGAATAATTTTAATGATACAAATTGAAATGTGTTAAGTTGAATACAAAACATATGGAATTTGAAACCTAGTTTCTGGATTCGGATAGGTTGGCATGCCAATAGGGATAGTTAATACGGCCGTAGAATTCGATCGTTTAGGGTCCGCAGCCACAGAGTGGACAGTACCCAAACGAAAGGCCTGACCCACACAACGGTCAGTGCTGATACCATACTCGAAATCTTGAACTTTGATCGTTTAGGGTCCGCAGCCACAGAGTGGACAGTACCCAAACGAAAGGCCTGACCCACACAACGGTCAGGCTGCTACTACTCATATGGTCCGCAGCCACAGAGTGGACAGTACCAGATGAGGAATGTCCCGTTTATCCAGTCCATTAAATTAAGGAGTAGAATTCCATAAACTTAATAAAAGAGTGAAAAAGAAAATAGAAAGATTGACATTGAGCAGAAGATAAAAATTGAGTAATTGAAAGTTAAAGTGAGACAAGAAGAAAATCAAATGGAATATTGAATTACAGCTAGATATAGCTCTATCTAGCTCATGTGAATTTCGACTGTGACACAAAGTGGTGAAAATCGAGATAGAGAGCATTGAAAGAAAATGTGCATAATGAAAAATATACTTTGAAAATCGCTCTATGTGTTATAAAGGAAACTATGAGTTATTAACAGCTCAACTAAAGAGTAGAATATTAATATGGATATTGTACATTTAGAAGGATATTAGAATAACTACTTTGAACAAATGGAGTATAATGAACTAGCTACTACGAACGAAGTGATATGATATATATTTTGAAATAACTAATTTGATTGATGATTTTGTATTATTCCTGATATACGAAGGTTAACATGCTACTATAACAAATAGGGCTTGTACTTTGAATATTTGATTATGAGACATAGAATTTAGGGGTGAATTATAAGTTATTAAAGATTTCAACGAAAGAGTTGACTTTTTATTATATTACTAAATAGCTATTTGGGAACAAAATGGATTAAGTTTATATTTTGCAATATAGTATATTTGCAATGTCATTTTTAATTGTTGATTTACTATGTGATATTTGACACTAAATTGTAAAGAGAAAGAATGAACACCACTAAGCAAGATTTGCTTAGCGCGTTGGATTTTGTATGTCCTTCGCGTAGGTACCTAGTTGATATGAGGCACAAAGTTCAAGGAGGAAAGCATTTGGGAGCAACCTGCCAATCACCACAGAGTCACACTTGCATTTAGTAATATTCATACTTAGTCTGCATAATAAATATGTAATTATCATATTAGTATGATGTAATAGCACATTTAACATTTACTTAATTATTATGTGTAAAATATGAATGCTTCCGCAAACATAAAATTGGATAAAGTTATTATCATTATTAGTTCACTTTTAAAATAAAAGTATTTTTGGAATAATGAAAAAGAGAATGAAAAAGTCAGTCAACGCTTTGGTGCTTCGGCACTGCGGGTAGCGCTCCCTTACCCGAGCCTTCCGGGCCGGGTAGGGGGTGTTACATTTGGTGGTATCAGAGACTAGGTTTAAGAAATTGCATATAAGATAGGAGATCATTCACTTGCACGTTTATGTGACTCTGATTGGCAAATTCCCAATTAAATTGTTCGTCTGTGACCTACATATAAAAATTAATTACCATGAAATATTGGTACATAACTTTGACGGAAGTGAGTGCTATGGCTGATAAGACTTATTGACATTCATTTTTGAGGATCTATTTTGATGTAAGTAGGCATCCTAGCTAACTACACGTATCAATTCTCATACACAAACAAACAAACCTAGTTACCTACCAACCAAAACATTTCGAATATCAGAAGCATTTGGATAGAGGTAGACCATTTGCGATTTGCATGAGGCTATGACATTTGGCAATTATCCCAAAATAAAACAAATTAAATTGTCATTTAGCTTGGGCTTGAAACTTAGCCACGTAGCAACCATGCACCATAGTACACATATGACATGGATCGGAATAGGCAAAATATATGGCTTTGCATATGAACCCAATGGGAGACAAAGGAAGAAATTATAGAAGAGATAAGAAGAAAAGTAGAAAGGAAGAAAATTTCAGAATTGCGAAAGAGAGAAGACAGTACTAATAATAATAAAAAATTCGACAAGCTGTTGTTTTTAAAGGTTGTAATTAGTGTTGAATTATGCTATTATGATTCTAGATAATTTTTTTTCTAAATATGTGTAACCAACTGCATGTTATGCTTACTTTTACATGTTGATATATTTTTCTTTAAAGAATACTGTCGTTTTATTTACAACAAAAGGTTACAGTAAGTTTAAGCATGTGGTAATAGATAAAATAAAAAAATAATAATTGTGTTGTTTTAAAATGGACGTATGAACTGCTCAATTTGGCAAGAAGTGATACTTTTACTCAAATCAATTAATTAAGGCCGGGATAAGAACGGCAAATAAAATGGAATAAGGGAAAAAGATTAACCCATCAATCGAAGAGTTTTGGGAGATATAACAAACCAAATCCACTAGAGATTATAAAAAAATATGACTGCATATTAATGAAGTATTGGCAAAAGTAAATTTCGAGGACGAAATTTTTTTTTTTGAGGGGAAGAATTGTAACGACCTCAAAATTTTATACATTTTAAAACTTGAAAGTAAAATTAAGCTTCAAATTAAGTAGTTGAAATTACTAAAACGAAAATTAGTAACGAGCAGTTTTTGTAAATGTTTTAGTTACACTGTAGTAAGTCGATCACGGTTAAAAATAAATGAAATCAATGCACCTATTAAACATCTTAATTAAGATAAACGATCATAGTTAAGTGGGTAAATATGATAACCTATTTTGGACTTAAATCGAATCAAAATGATAAATAAAATTAGAATGGTCTAGAAATTTAAAGTAGTCCAGAAATATTATTTTGTTGTAATTACAATCAAGGGAACACTTGGCAAATTAAAACAGAAACATTTACTTCGTAAAAGACACATGGATGCAGTATAGGGCAATTGGGCATTCATGTTACACTACAAATGTCAAGTATCATGCATGCACAAACAAAAACAATAAATAAATAAGAACAAAATTCCTAAGCCACTCGGCACACTAAATGCATGCATGCAAAAGAGAACAAATAATCAGGGCAAATATAAATGTACACGCATCCATGCATGATAAGGGTCGGTAGCTAGTGAATTATAACTTGAATGAAAGAATGCTAGCTAGTGTTTTCATATAACACTATTATCGAATAACCCATGCCTGCTATAAAAAAAAAACAAAAGAAAGAGAATTAATAAGATAGAAGAAATAGTGAGGTGAAGGGTTTTGAGTCTCCTGGAACAAAGAGAGGAGAAGCATGAAAGGAAAGCAGATTAAGAGGTTAGGGAAAAGGGAGAGTAGGGAGGAAACATGTCAAAACTTAAGGTTTGTGTTCATTCCTTCTCATATCCTAAATTATATGGTTATAATATTTTAACATTTTATTGTTATATTTTTGTGTTGCTTATATATTCTGAAATGGTATATATATATATATATATATATATCGTTTAATTCTATTATTGTGATTTTATTCTATCATTAATGTTCATTTACATGTAGATAATTGAAAATTTAGGGAATTATATTTATAATTTTGAAAAGTATATATACTCCGTATTTAGAAGCTAAGTAAGCGTGGATCCTTTTATTAGAAGAGGTACTTTTAAAAATTGTCCCACGTCATACATTAAGAAATATTTCATTTAACGTACTGTTTCTTATTTTTAGTGTACATATATGAAAATTTTAAATAGGCCACTCGTATTGACGAAAAATGAATACAGATGTATTAAATTCAAAATAAAATGTTTGACTCAAATTTTAAGTTAAGAAGTTCAAATCGAAGTACTATACATATAGAAAAGACCAATTAAGTTTCGAAAATAATGTATTGAAAAGGAAATAATAAAAGTCATTTGAATGACAATAATCTGTAAGTATAAATAATACTCCGTATTGTTTTAAGACTTGAAATTATTTTGATTATAATAAGGTAGAATTCTAATGTAATATAATCTTAAGCAGATTCGGAAATTATTAAAATATATATATACATGATGAGTTAAATTCAAAACTTATGTACGTAAGTTTATAGATTATAGATTTATTATGGATCATAATAGTTAACTTGAATTTATTCAATGACTTATATATATATATACTTATATGCATACGTGAAAATAGTTGTTTGAATTGAACTATATTAAAAATAATTGAGGTGAGATTTATAACAAAGTCAATTCAACAAAAATGTTATACATGCATATAGAGATCTATATATTAGAAATTTATATATAAAAAAAGAAATGAACAAATACGGGAGTTGTACACACAAACCAATTTCGAATATCATTATGTTACAACTTGAAATTATAATGATATTATTTCGAATTGAGAATAATTTTAATGATACAAATTGAAATGTGTTAAGTTGAATACAAAACATATGGAATTTGAAACCTAGTTTCTGGATTCGGATAGGTTGGCATGCCAATAGGGATAGTTAATACGGCCGTAGAATTCGATCGTTTAGGGTCCGCAGCCACAGAGTGGACAGTACCCAAACGAAAGGCCTGACCCACACAACGGTCAGTGCTGATACCATACTCGAAATCTTGAACTTTGATCGTTTAGGGTCCGCAGCCACAGAGTGGACAGTACCCAAACGAAAGGCCTGACCCACACAACGGTCAGGCTGCTACTACTCATATGGTCCGCAGCCACAGAGTGGACAGTACCAGATGAGGAATGTCCCGTTTATCCAGTCCATTAAATTAAGGAGTAGAATTCCATAAACTTAATAAAAGAGTGAAAAAGAAAATAGAAAGATTGACATTGAGCAGAAGATAAAAATTGAGTAATTGAAAGTTAAAGTGAGACAAGAAGAAAATCAAATGGAATATTGAATTACAGCTAGATATAGCTCTATCTAGCTCATGTGAATTTCGACTGTGACACAAAGTGGTGAAAATCGAGATAGAGAGCATTGAAAGAAAATGTGCATAATGAAAAATATACTTTGAAAATCGCTCTATGTGTTATAAAGGAAACTATGAGTTATTAACAGCTCAACTAAAGAGTAGAATATTAATATGGATATTGTACATTTAGAAGGATATTAGAATAACTACTTTGAACAAATGGAGTATAATGAACTAGCTACTACGAACGAAGTGATATGATATATATTTTGAAATAACTAATTTGATTGATGATTTTGTATTATTCCTGATATACGAAGGTTAACATGCTACTATAACAAATAGGGCTTGTACTTTGAATATTTGATTATGAGACATAGAATTTAGGGGTGAATTATAAGTTATTAAAGATTTCAACGAAAGAGTTGACTTTTTATTATATTACTAAATAGCTATTTGGGAACAAAATGGATTAAGTTTATATTTTGCAATATAGTATATTTGCAATGTCATTTTTAATTGTTGATTTACTATGTGATATTTGACACTAAATTGTAAAGAGAAAGAATGAACACCACTAAGCAAGATTTGCTTAGCGCGTTGGATTTTGTATGTCCTTCGCGTAGGTACCTAGTTGATATGAGGCACAAAGTTCAAGGAGGAAAGCATTTGGGAGCAACCTGCCAATCACCACAGAGTCACACTTGCATTTAGTAATATTCATACTTAGTCTGCATAATAAATATGTAATTATCATATTAGTATGATGTAATAGCACATTTAACATTTACTTAATTATTATGTGTAAAATATGAATGCTTCCGCAAACATAAAATTGGATAAAGTTATTATCATTATTAGTTCACTTTTAAAATAAAAGTATTTTTGGAATAATGAAAAAGAGAATGAAAAAGTCAGTCAACGCTTTGGTGCTTCGGCACTGCGGGTAGCGCTCCCTTACCCGAGCCTTCCGGGCCGGGTAGGGGGTGTTACAAAGGAGGACAAAGCACTTGAACCCAACTTTAGAAACCTCTTTTGAGTTTTTGTCACTTTAGTCTCAGGGACACTTTTAGACTTTTAGTTCATGCCCATTAAATTTTCCATTTTTAGGCATTCGACTATTGTACAAGAGAATGTTTTAGTTCTCCACTTCAAAATTCTCCACATTTGGGTCTATGAGTATTGTCAAATTGATACTTTAGGTCTTTCACTGTGATTTCGGTAGAACAAGTGAGGGACTAAAAATGTTGCTCCAAGAGCATAGCTAGTCTTATGACTATAAGTGAAAAAGTTAAAAATTGAGTATCAAAAGCGTCACCGAAAACAGATGTTTGTCAAGTTTCAATACGACTCATGTGCCAACTTGCCATAGGTTTGACCCCTTAGTAAAGGAAAACCAAAGGAGAAAATGAAGTAATAGTAATTGCAATAGCAATAGCAATAGCAGTAACAGCAGCAACAGCAACAACAAGAGCAACAACAACAGTAACAGTAACGGTAACAATAACAGTAACAGTAAGAGTAACAGTAACAGACTAACAATAACTATCAATAATAATTGATCATAAAGTTAATTGATCGCTATCAATAATAAGTTTATTTTCAATAAATAAAATTCACATATTCAGAAATTACATTTAAAATTTTATAAAATCATAAAAGAAAAACTCAAATTTGTTAAAAATTGAGTACATAATAAAGTAAATAATTGTTTTCAAACAAAAAAAATAAAGTAAATAATTAAGAACAATTTTCGTTAATGGAAGAATAATCAACACAAACCTTTAAGGGAGTGTTTGCAATTGCTTCAACTTTAAAAAAAGTGATTTTTTAAAGTGATTTGGGGAAAAGTGATTAATAGTAAAAGTTGGTAGTGTTTGAGAAAAAAGTGATTCTGAAAAAGTAAAAGTTGATAGTGTTTGGTAAAATAAGTACTTTTTGTGTAATAGAAAAAGTAAAAAGCAGTTTAAAGCACCCTTCCACCTGCTTCCAGCTTTTAGCTTTTAAGTGATTAATTTAAGCAGAATCTGTCATTTGAAAACACTCTTTTTAACTTTTTTAAGCCAAAAACTGTAAAGTACTTTTTTTAATTGTAATTACCCACCAAAAAATATGGGAAAGAGTCAAAGAGAGGTTGGGTTTAATTAATGTAAGGCAGCTGAGACCTTTTTAGACGCTTTTGTTTCTATCAGTAGTCTTCCGATCTTTTCTTTTGCGAATCATTAGATCGCTGGACTGCGATTTCGACTCCGGTTGGTTACTTCCTCGACAAGGTCCCTCTTTCTGATACTTCGTAGATAACAAGGAAAACAAAAAGGAAACAAAAACTTCTCCATTATTATTCTTTATTCATCTTCCCAAACTCAGAAAACCAATAAACATCGGACTCATTGATGCGTACAAGATATATATTACAAAATCGCAAGTAATTCTTTATTTCGGTTATCCTCTATGTAGTAAAAGATGCTTCTACTCCATCTATTTTTGTGCTGTGTCGACCTGACCCGATTTAGATTTCTCTGCGAGTTGCCGATCTTGTTTATGATTGCAGGCAGTCATTGATTGGTTGCTTTGTGGCTTTGGGTTTTGGCGGCTGCGGAGGCAGTAAAGTTGTGATTTTTTCTGGTGAACTATTTCAAAGGGCGTTGTAAAATTCGAGCTTTGCTGGTGGGTCGGGTCGTTTGTGGATCCCCAATCCAGCAAAATTTATAAAATTTTGGGGCTGTTAAAGAAATCTCCTGGGTTTTGGAGGGTTTTTTGTTTGGGGTCTTAAGTGTACGTTCTCTCTCTCTGTATATCAATAACATCTTTCATGCTTTGCTTAGTTTTGGGTTGTTTTGGATGGTTTGATGGTGGGTATTCATTTAGCGTGGTGGGTTAGAACCCATAAATTACCCATCTGGTTTAAGAATAGTTCTTCTTTTGCTTGTTGATTTATAGGATTTGGGGTAAGAAGATGAGTGCAAGTGATGTGTCTGGCAAAGTTCAGAACGGGAACCTTTTAGTTCATGTTGCTGAGAATGGGAAGTCATATGATCTTAGTTGTAATGAATGCTCTCTGGTTGAAAACGTGCAGCAGACCCTAGAATCAGTTTGTGGCATTCCATCGAACGATCAGCTTCTCTTGTGTGGAGATGTGAAACTAGAATCGCGGTCCCCACTCTCAACTTACAAGCTCCCATCAGATGACCGTGAGGTGTTCTTGTTCAACAAATCAAGAATGCGAACAAACGCACCTTCACCCCCACCTGAGCAAGTTGATTTAGTCGGCATACCCAATTCGCCTTTGCCTAGTCAATCACACGACCCGCACCCCTTGGACAATGCTTCAGACCCTGCCCTAAAAGCACTGCCCTCGTACGAGAGGCAATTTCGGGACCACTTCCACTGTGGAAATGCAATTTACGTCCTTTCGCAAGTGAAGTTTGAGGCATGTGAAAGGCTGTTAAAAGCCCAAAAGGTTCAAGAGAGAGCCACGGGGATTGCCAGGGGCAATCTTGACCATTTCTATGGAATGATCCTGCATAATTATGGGGAATTTTTGAAATGCTACACACAGCAGCATCGGGCCCACTCCGATCTGATAACGAATTTCAGGAGGGATGTAGAAAGGTTGAGATCTTGCAAAATCCACCCAGCCTTGGAAACTGCTAACAGAAAGTGTTTGTTGGACTTTGTGAAGGAGGAGAATTTGCATAAATTGGTGGAGGATTGTAATGGGTCTCATCAGCAGTTTGAGAATAAGGTTTTGGAATTTAAGCAAGAGTTTGGGGAGTTAGAACGGCATGCCGAGCAGTTATTGTCAAGCAAGGCTTCTGTTATTACCGGGGACCTTGAACAGGCAATCAGGGAGCATCAGAAGTATGTTAATGAGCAGAAAAGCATAATGCAGGCTTTAAGGTTCTCTTTCTTCTAATCCCCCATTTTCATTTCATGTTCATTTGGATCTTTTTTGTACATGATTTAGTGACCACTTTCTTTCATAGTTACACCTCGAGGCTATAGAAGTTTGAGCATACTGACTGATTCTTTTATAGTTTAATAGATAGATAGAGAAAATAATCAGTAACTAAACACTAAGAGCTTCTCATCACTAGGTATCTAATAAACATACAGTATATGACAGTTTCCTACGATCTCCTTTTTTGGATGCCTTATCCAGAACAGAAAAGCTTCCAAAAGATTTATTGACAACAGTGAGGGGTGAATAAGGATGTTTACCTCATATCCATAGTAAATAAATTAGAGACATCTATTTTCCATATGGGCATGCTCAAATGTGTACACACTTGTGATACCTATGTTCTACTTTCCATACAGAAATATAGATGATCGTGTAGACCACGACTGGGTGGAATTATTTATGTACTTCCAGAATTTGTGCTACCATAAGATTTTTTATACTGCCCTGTTTTGCATTAAATCTCTGGCCCATATCTTACATGTGCTTGTTGTTCACATCAAACTTCTGATGCTCTTTTTTTAAACCATAAATAGTGAATTATAAGTGCATGCAAATTATTTGAGGGAAAATTCCCAAAATAGAAATAAAAATGTATTGCAATTTCAAAGTAGGAGCACTATGTTTTTATTCCCTAAATATGAGTAATTACTGTCAAGCTTGGAAAATACTGCCATGCTTAGAGTTTACTAATGTCAAAACATTGCAGTAATTACTCCTATATAGTGAATAAAAACATATTAGTCCTATTTTGGAATTTAAAAACGTTTTTACTCCAATTTATGAAAATTTCTTAGTATTTAAAGATCATTCTTAATTTTAATATATTGAGTCGAATCAGGTTCAATGCTTCTCAATTAACTTAGAAATGTTAATTCATCACATTATGTTTAGGAGTTAGTAAGCACTACTTTTTGTTATTTTGTTTGTTTTGTAAGCTTGTTGAGAATTAACACAATACCTCATTTAATATGCCCCCTTTGTTTGCATGTTTACCCGACATTCCTTTTTTGATGTTTTTATTTATTTGCCTCACTTCCCAAATTTTGCAAGTTTTACCATATCAAAAAACATAAGTATCCTTATATTTAATCTTCTTATTCTTACTTGTAGAGTTGTACTATATATTCATCTTCTCTACTATTTTACTCTTAAACTATTTGATAAATCTAATGGATTAAACAAAAAATAGAGGCAGTATAATATACTATATATGTGCATCCTCATGATTCACGACCTCACTTACAGTTTAAATTTTTAATTGAGTTGTAACACCAATGGAAAACATGGAAAGTTAATCATAGACAAAAGGACACACTCATCATGATTCACGAACTCACTCATAGTTTAAATTGTTAATTTTGTTGACACAGCAGGGGGGTGTCTTTGCTGTGTTTTGTTTACTGAACTTTTCACAAAAGCATTGGTCGGTATCCAGTCAACCAAAGACAAAAAGAGCACGCTCATCACATATTCACTCACAAACAATGTTCTAAAAGGCGCAAGGCGGCGCGATCAAGCCTTAATCCTTTGAAGCCTAGGCGGGCTTAGGCGTGAAAAGGTGTTTTGATTTTTTATCCATTATTTTGATTTTCCTAGAACTATTTTTAAATATTTAAATTTAATATTTAATAATGTTATTCAAGAACAACACACTTTTCTCATTTTCAACAAAAAAAAGTGTCGAGTCCCAAAACCAATAGTACACACACACACACATTCCAATTACATAAAAATAGAATTGGAAAAGGTAGTTGAATGATAAAATATATCAATTAATAAAAATAATTAATATTTAATACGTGACCAAAATAAGGAATGTGAATAAAAATGTGAGTTAATTAATATGTACTCCGTAATAATTAGAATAAGGGAAATTGCCTGAAATAGGAGTAAACAACTTTGGGAATTCCAAAGTAGGACTACTATGTTTTTCTTTCCAATATAGGTGTTGTTATTGTCATGATTGAAAAGTGCTGGCATGATTGAAAAATACTTCCATTAATTATAATAAATATTGCCATGTTGAATGCATAGTAAATACTGTCATCTTACTCCTATTTCGGGAAGAAAAACATAGCAGTCCTATTTTGGAATTTCAAACCCTATTTAGTCCTATTTTGGGAAATCTCCCTTACAATCATTACAAAGATAATAGTATTAATCAATTTTAATATTAATACTACGTAATTCGTGGTACAGAGTTGCTCAACGTGTGTAGTACAGATAACAATTGCATAACAATGACTAGTGATCAGTTGGAGGAGTATCCAATTAGTTCCCATTTCCAGCTGGGTTCGAAACCCCTGCCTCTCATGCCTGATTTTTAGTTTAAATTTTGTTTCTTTCTTTGCCATTCATCTTTCCCACACCGGAGTGAAAGAAGCGTTTCAATTCGACAAACTCTATATATTGTCCGTCCCCTATCCATTCCTCAAGAAACACCTTAGTCACTCAAAGAGTCAACAGGTGGGTCAAAATTGGAGGGTTAGATTAATCAACCCGCCTTTTCCACGCCTAATAGCAATGTGAGGCGTTTCATTAACGCCCGGCGCCTAGGCCGCCTTTGGCCGCCTTTTAGAGTACTGCTCACAATTGACTTTTATGACATTAGTATTAATATTATATTATTATTTATTATTATTAATATAATTATGAAAACAGAGTTAAATATTACCAACTATTGTCCAACAACTTATATTAATACATATTATAAAAGTAGGCATTCCATACCTCAACTGTCAAATATATAATGAAAATGATACATATCTAATTTTCGACATCAATTTTGGCCACTTTACTCAAAATGACGGCGAACTATCAAAAAACTTTGTTTGATGGTGTGGTACAAGTTTTTTGTGGTTTTGAATGACCAGATTTGATGTTAGAAAGTGGCTCTCTTTCATTTTTAGTGAGGTATAAAGTAGTTATTTTTATAGTATGCACTCCCTTTGTCCCTTAAAACTTGGCCAAGTTTGACCGACATGAGGATTAATACAAGAAAAACTGTGTGATTGAAGTTTGTGCAGAGGAGAGAGATGAGAGAGAATTGACTGGAACCCCAAATTCTTTACTTAAAGGAAAGTGCCAAAGTTAGTGGGACTACCAAAAAGGGAAGGTTGACAAAGTTATAAGGGATGGAGGGAGTATTATTATTATTGGTTGAACGGAGATAGTTAGTATTATTTAAAGTAATTTTTCCTTATTATTATTATTATTATTATTATTATTATCTATTATTTGTATCTCCATGTGATGATATTTTTTGTATTATTATTACTTACTAGTGACCATTATGATTGTTTTATTATACTTATAAATTTAATTAGATATAAACAATATTTGATATTACAACTAATAATATTTACAAATTCATGCCCATGCAGTAAAGATGTGAACATGGTAAAAAAGCTTGTAGATGATTGCCTTACTGGCCAGCTATCATCCTCTCTCCGTCCACATGATGCAGTTTCTGCCCTGGGTCCCATGTATGAATCCCATGAGAAAAGTTATCTCCCCAAGATGCAGTCTTGCGACCGAGCAATAACTGGTTTGCTTGATTTCTGCAAGGACAAGAAGAACGAGATGAATGTCTTTGTCCATAACTATATGCAAAAGATAGCATATATCCAGTTCATGATAAAGGACATCCGATGCAAATTCTCTGTCTTCCAGGAGGCTTTGAAGCGTCAGAGCGATCTCTTTGAAAATCTAAAAGTTGTTCGGGGGATTGGGCCTGCATACAGAGCTTGCCTTGCAGAAGTTGTTAGAAGGAAGGCTTCGATGAAGCTCTACATGGGCATGGCGGGACAGCTGGCTGAAAGGCTTGCTGCCAAGAGGGAGATTGAAGTTTCTAGAAGAGAGGAGTTTTTTAGGGTTCACAGTTCATACATACCAAGGGATGTTTTGCTGTCTATGGGATTGTTTGATACCCCTAGCCAGTGTGACGTGAATATAAGTCCTTTTGATACCAAGTTGGTTGATATCGATATCTCAGAACTTGACCATTATGCCCCTGAGCATTTGTTGGGACTATCCTACAGACGTGAAGTTGATGATGGTGGTTTTGAACTTCCTAATAATAATGACTCCGTTGAGTTTCTTGATATTGTTGGAACAAGCAAGATGGAAGTTGAAAACGCAAAACTAAGAGCAGAACTTGCTTCTAAGATAGCCTTGATTTGTTCCATTAGCCCCGAAGTATGTTATGAATCTTTTAATGATGAGGGTAAAATTGACAGTTTGCTAAAAGATGTTAGAGAAAAAACATCTGAAGCCATTCGTTTGAAAGAAGAGTATGAAAAACACCTTAAGTCCATGTTGAAGGTGAAGGAAACACAGTGTGAATCATATGAGAAACGAATTCAGGAGTTGGAGCAGCGTTTGTCTGATCATTATGTGCAAAGCCATAAAGATTCTTTGGGTGAGGGCGTGTCAAACTTAACTGTTTCATGCACCTCCAGTTCATTAGATAGCAAAACGGGGATTATTTCCAAACAGGGAAAGACACAAGAAACATTGTTATTATATGATAATAACATGTCAGATTCTTCTAGTACGTTTAACCCTCAATTGGATTCATCTATGGTAGATCCTCACCGTGATGAAGATCAAGACCACTTTTCTGACAAGGCGGTGAAGGAGACAGTATCTGTGAATCATTCAAGCTCTATGGATCTGAGTGTGTCTCGGCCTGTGAGTGCTTTATTACCTTCTGAAGCAGCTGTGGGGCTTGATTTTAATTCAAAATTAAGTGGAGATCTTGTTGTTGAGTTCGAACATGCGCTCGCGGAGAAATCAAGCCAGCTTAACGAGGCAGAAAATGAGCTCAAAAGGTTGAGAGAAGAGGTTACCAAGTTAAGCGGGGAGTTGGAGAAGAAAAGGCAGCTCCTTGATGAGTCTCAGGTATTGTTATTGACTAAACTTTTGCGTAGTAGATTTTTCTTAATATAAAGATGCTTTAACCAAAAACTATAAACTATGGGTGTGTTACTTGTCACTCCAGTGATGTATTGAGGATTTGAGGGTGATTAATTTTAGATTAGGTTTATTTTATTATTTCTCTGTCCTGTTCTCTATTTCCTAGACCTGAAACAAGATCCCAACCACGATCATAACAATTTGATATCAGAGCTATCACGTTCCTCACATTTCATCCGCTTCTCTACATTTTTTCACTCAAAAAATATTGATCATACTAATAATGAATTGTGTACCTTTATTTGTACCAGTTCCAAGAGTCTTGGTGGACTAGGAGTAGAATACCCTATTACCCTAAATCTATTACAACATTGTTATTAGGAATACTTAACTATTATAGACTTCATGATGATGCTGATGATATGAGCGAGGAAATTTTATATTATTATTATTAGTTGTAGTAGTCGATTAGTAGACTAGTAGTATGTAGTAGTAGTTTATTATTAGTATTATTATTTAGTTATGCAGTTTTGGTCAACTTCTTATTAATCTAATTTTGTGTTCCTACTATGATAATGATTTTGATTATTGTAATAGTTATAAGGGTCTTTTGTATTTAATAAACAACCTTTGTAGAATTAATTGTTGTGTGTCTTGACAAGGTTGGGCACCGCTTGATTCTAGCTCAGGGCCTTAGGCTTATTTTATTATTCCTCTGGTCCTCTCTCATATTTTCTATTCTCTAGATCTGCAACAAGATCCCAACCTTGCTCATAACAAAGTAATGCACCCATGACAACAAAATTGGTAGTTTATCAAACCTGTGTTTACTCAAACACTCTCTATACTGCTTTCTCCCGCATTGTTTTGCAGATGAATTGTGCTCACTTGGAGAATTGTCTGCATGAAGCGAGAGAGGAAGCTCAAACCCATCTTTGTGCAGCTGACCGAAGGGCCTTAGAGTATGGCGCATTGCGTGCTTCTGCTGTCAAAATGCGTAGCCTCTTTGAGAGGTTGAGAGCTTGCGTTTTGTCGGGTGGGACCGCTGGTTTGGCTGAGTCCCTACGTGCATTGTCGCTGTCTTTGGCAAAGTGAGTCTCAATACGTCCTTCTTTCTTGTTTGGTTCTTATTTTCTGGTGTGACACGGGTGCACAGTTTTTTTACCATAAACTTATGGGGCTACTATGGCCTTAATTCTGGGTAAAATGCATTTTTTTTTGTGCTTGAACTATGGGGCATTGTCAAACCTAGTCCTGTTGAGTGTTTTTTCTTGTAACATAGACCCATCACTAACAAAATGCCGATATTTCAGTCCTGAAGCAACCAAAAATTGTAAATCCAGTTTAGGCATGGTTCAAACTGGGAAGAATCTAGAATGAATTTGGCTGATGTAGCATTTTTTTATATTTAGAATTCCAAATTTTCATTTTTAAGAATAAGAAGTCAGACAAATATCATTTTTTAAGATACATTTTGGCATGTTTTAATTTATTAAAACACACTTTGCGACAGTTCACCTGATCCCCAATTTGAACTGCAGTTATGGCGAATTTCTCAACTTCTTGCAACTTTGAGACCTAGGGTTTGTTTCGGACTTGGAAAATACTTAGGCCGTCTTAGGGTGAAGAAAACAGGGAGGAGAATGGGAAGGAAATAAAATTTGTGTGGAACTGTGAAAGGAGTGGACAAGCTCAACCATGAATTATTTTAGATATTTGTCCAAACAAATTTATTTATTCATTTTTGTTTTATGAAGATTTAGCATTCTATGTACATGAAATAAATAAACAACACTGCATTTTCCTTTGCATTTTCCAATATCAAATCCTACATACAAAATAACTTTCCTTAGAATTCTTTTCTCTTTCTTTAACATTTTCCTGGATCCAAACTTACTCCAATTCTCCAAATGATCTGACAGTTTAAACTACAATTATGAATTGCATAAACAAATTAGAAGTAGAACATAGTTAATTTTGTCAACCCCTATCACCCGTCATACTCTGGTCCTATAGTTTCTTTAACTGCAGTGTTCAAGTAAGAAGTGGGCATGTCTTGCCTGGCAGAATTAACTAAAGGCTGAATTAACTGAACAAATTCTTTTTTACTTTTCCAAATATTTTAGTTCGGTCAATGAAAAGGAGGAAGATAGTACTGCTGAGCTCAGAGAATGTGTTCGGGTGCTCGCTGAAAAAGTTGGTGTGTTGTCAAGGAACCGCTCGGAGCTGCTCGAGCAGTGTTCAAATGCTGAAGCTGCGAACAAGCAGCTACTCAAAGAGTGCGAAGAGAAAAAGGAGTTGGTTAACACACTCTACAAAAAACATCAACTCGAGAAACAGGTATCCCACATAGGCTAATTTGCCTAATCTATCAATCATTCCTTGAATCTTTTTCATTATATGAATAAACCATAGTTACATAAATTGCTGGGAAGGTCACGATCTGCGAACCGAACGCTCCGTACCGAATCGCGGTACGAAAGCGATCCAGTCGCCACCTGGAACGCTAAACAGAACGTACTTCAACTCGATCCCAATCGCTTTTAGAAACGATCTTATTCGCTGTTCGCATCTATTTCAAATGCTTTCAAACTCGATCGAAAACGAATCTCAGGTCATTCCTCAACTGTTACCCCAGTGAACCCGTTTGTGAAGGTCGTTTCCCAAATTGAATCGTCGTTTGAAGACAAACGCGCAGATTTGAAATACGATATTATTTGTTTAGGTCGGCGGCCCTGCGCTTCGTTTTCTGGAATATTAATTAATGTTTTCAAACCAGGCTCTTCGTTTCTACTTACAGGCGCTACTAATTTGTTCTAATAGGCTTACGGAATATCAAACCAGGCTCTTCGTTTTCTGGAATATTAATTAATGTTTTCAAACCAGGCTCTTCGTTTCTACTAACAGGCGCTACTAATTTGTTTTTGTCTAATCTGTGATTTATAAAATCTGTAATTCAGTTTTATTAAAGTACCAAAGTATAAGGTACACTGTACCGAACATGTGGTACACCGTACCGAACGCGTACCGGAATGAGCCTACCCCCCTCCGAACCGGATACGCTAGACCTAGCGAACCGCGTTCCCGATCCTCGTTCCCGTACCGAATCGTTCCGCGAACTATTTGACTATGGAATAAACTATTATACTGAATAATACAACTTTTACAATGTTAGTGAACCACTTTCCATGCTACGAGGTTTTATCATTATTTATGTGTTGGTCTTTGAATCAAATTTGTGGCTATATGGGGAATAGTAAATTTAGTCCCTCTGTTAGTATTGTCACTTGTGATCCTTGAATTGACACTGAATTTGTGTTTTAGTCCATCGAAGAATTTTTAATGTACATTTAAAATTATTTGAACTTTTTATTTATAAGATGTAGTAAGATAATTGCACACAAATAAAATTAAAAAACTAATAATAAGTACATAAAAAAAACAATTACTATATCTTTGTAAATTAAGACCCACAAATAAGAGAGATAATAAAATTGTAGAAAAGCTACATAGTGAGTAATTGACAAATAACTTGATTCTCATGTTAAATTATTTTTAAAAATAAAATTGTTAAATGAGTACAATAACGTTCTCGTCCAAGCCTGAGATCAAGAGTGCGGAAGCATAGATGTGCCGAGAGAGATAGCTTCAGATCTATGCATGACAGTTAATTACAAAAACAAGCTTAATGCAAAATTAATTGGGGCCTTACCTAGTCAAGGCACACCACAAACAATTCTCCGAAAGAACATATCTATCCATACTTCGCTCCTTATGATACCCCAATCCTAAAAGGAAATATATAACTAACTAAAGCTAATAGAAGCAAAAGGGTTGTTTACTTTTTTCATCAAGTCCTGAATGGATTAAGACGTCTATCTGCATTAAGCCGTCTTTCTGGATTAAGTGGCACTGAGATAACGAACTGTTTACTAAGCGATCTGGATGACACGTCTGATCATGTGAAATGACCAAATAACTCTCCTGTATGGAACAAGAGCTGAATATATATTGTCTGTCTACTCTCCTTGTTCTGAATGATAATTTCATATGCCCAAGAACAAGGATGTTTTCTTTTAGACTGAAATTTGGTGGTCCTGTCTGGTCTGGTCTGTTTAAGCCTGGTCTGGGACTGAAAACAGTCCAAAAGAAAACATCCTAACAATACTATGAACTATTTAAGAAAAAGATTCACATTACATGATAAGAAAAAGTCAAGCATTTTACGATACCAATATTTTAATGTTAAACATTTCCTACTAGTCTATTAACAATTTCATCCCGCAAATTCGTCATATATGTAGACTTTGTGTACCCCAATGTGTTTTCATTTACTTCTCCAATATCTTCACTTTCTTCTTGTGCTTCATTGTTGATTATATTGTTTCAAAAAAGTGCTTTCAGACTACTACCTTCCCGCAATCCCGCCCGTTTACAGAAATCTAATAATGGATACAGGTCTCAAGAAATGTTTTCATCACAATGATATCTTTCCAACTTAACCTACATCATTTTTGCTTTTCTGATTCACCAACAAGTTCCATACCTAAAGAATGAAATAAATATCTCCCAATAAATCATGGAGTGCTAAATAGACGGCTAACTAATGTAATAAAATCTACCCATTGCAATGTGCAAAACTATGCAAATCAAGTGCAAAAAATCTCTCTACTAATTTAAGAAATATCCTTTTTTCTTTTTATGGAGCAAGGCATTGACACATTTTGTTTTTTTCAATAGGCAAACAAAGAGAAGATATCATTTGCTAGGTTAGAAGTGCATGAGATTGCAGCATTTGTGTTGAAACCAGAGGGGGGATATTATGAGGCAATTAATCGCCACTGCCCACACTATTACCTCTCTGCTGAATCTGTGGCGTTGTTCACCAACCATCTTCCGACCCATCCAAGCTACATTGTCGGGCAGGTGGTGCATATAGAACGACAGACTATCAGGCAATCAACTCAAACAGGCCGCGTGAATTCCGGACCAACTTCAACTCCTTATAATCTCCCGGTTGGCTGTGAATACTTCATTGTAACTGTGGCCATGTTACCAGATACCACCGCTATTCACTCTCAACCCCCTTCCTGATCGCTCTCTGGTGGCATAATGGAAATGATGGAAGTTTTAACTGGTCTTAGTGTATACTATATTTTCCCATTATGCAGATTTCGCTACGTGTACAGTTTTTCTGGGAACAATTGATGGAAGCATGTTGTACATAAAATCCCTCTTCTTGAAAATTCTAAACTTTGTGAATATATCCCTTTAGCTCCTTTATTATGTCCGAATGCCTCGTGATATGTACATGCATATTTAAATATGAAAATAGGGGTAGTACCTTGAACTCAACGTCTAGGGCTTAATTTAGGTTAAGGATGTTTTTACTTGGATTTCAATCCAGACCATACTTGGATAGTTATAAAAATACATCGAGACTAGACATTATCATACCAAACCTGCAAATTGCAGTCCAAACAAAAATATCCTGAACAAGTAAAATTTCATAGTTTATTAAAACTTTTATGAAGTATTGGTAGTGGTGGAGCCCCTCTTGTTCCAAATTGTTCACATGAACACTCAATTTTTTGAAAAACATGCAAGTATATGTGTATAAATTTAGTACAATTATTTATTACTCTTTACATTTTTAGTTGTAAAAGACTTTGAACATCTAAAATGTAAATTCTAAATCCACCACTGAGTATTGGTAGTTCAATGAAATTTTCCATCATTTGCAATAGAGCCAATGATTCACTATTATTTGATTTGAGAATATGATGGAATAAAACAAAATGTTTTACACTTTTACTAAATGGGTTGCGCTTCTTTGTCATGAAGCAAAGTCAACTTATGCAAATTTTGACGTGATTTTCACTATGAATCATTCAGAACCAGTCTTTTTGTGTTTTAGTACATGGGTAAAATTGCGTACATCCGAATTCCCCTTACCCCGCCGAAAGTGTGGGAGCCTTTGCGACACTGGTGTAATGTATTGCTGGACTCGGGCCGGTTCGAGCCCGGTTCGGGCCTGGGCCCGGCCGGGCCTCGGGCCAGAAAACTGGGGCCCGAGCCCGAACCGCCGGTGGCTGGATCCGGTCCAAACCGGTCCATTTTTTTTTATTCTCCTATTTAACCCCCTCCCCCTCAATCCCAAACCACCCCAAACCACCTCAAATGGCCCAAAATACCTAATCCAACCCAAAACTTAAAAAAAATTCAAAAAAAAAAATCCTGCCCGGACCGGGCCCGAACCGGCCGGGCCGGTTCGCCTAAAGCAGGGCCCGAGCCCGGACCGCCCATCACCCGGGCCAGGCAAAACCGAACCGTTGGACCCACCGGGCCCCGGGCCGGGCCGGGCCAAACAGTAACCAGGCCGGGCCGGTTCCGGGTCGGGCCGCCCGGCCCGAGTCCACCCCTTACTGTAATGATGATGATGATGCTGGTAGTTTATTGAATTCAATGTCCTTACATATGGGCTTAATGTAGAGTAATCATGTTCTTATCTTTTTATACTTTTAAACTGTAGTAACGTAGATTAACTCTTGTAAATTTAACTCTTGTAAATGCATTGTAAAAATAATATTTGTTTTTTATGATTAAATACAGACTAACATTTGACAAGACAAATTTTCAGATGTTTTAAATAGCATATGTGTAAGTATAATATATAATTAATAGACAATTGTTCTGTCGGTTGACTATATATAAATATCTATGGCCTAAAAGTATGCCTATTTAGGTACTACCTATGAAATAGCAATACCTTTCAAAAACTGCTCCCTCTCGTATTCTATATTACCTATTTACCTCTGTCTGAATGGGTTGTGCACTCCTTGGATTAGGTGAGAAATAATAATAGTAAAAATTGTGTGGTTGAAGTTTGTGCAGAAGAGAGAGAATGATCAAAACCACAGAATAGTTACTTTAATAGGAAAATGGTAAAAAAAAAAATCGGATAACAAAAAAGGAAAAGTTAACCCGGGAACATTATACAACCCTAGCAAGCCTTCACTAGGAGATTGTTTGGATGCTGATTTGAGTTGGCTTCATGCTAGGCAAATGTTTTGGATGCGGACTGGACCGCCGGGAAGGTAGCTGACTGAGCAAGGGGACTTCATTGCTTCAACGCCTAGCGTTGCTTGATTTTATTGATGGTTTATTTTCTTTTGATGGCCTTTTGGGCCTTGGATGTAGGATGGACCTCGGGCCTTTTACTGGTCTGTGGGACATTGGGATCAATTTGAAAATCTCTCATCCCTGCCCATCACCAAAAGGGGGTGGGGTGGGAACTGCATGTTAGATTCTACTGTTGCTTAGTTTTAAATATCTTAGATAGATTTTGACTTCTGACACCCTACATTTTATATGATGTTACTATTTTTCCGGGTGATATACACACACACACACATATATATATATATATATATATATATGTGTGTGTGTGTGTGTGTGTGTGTGTATATATATATAGAGAGAGAGAGAGAGGAATGATCCTGTCCAGCAGTCCCCGGTCCGAACGCCGTCCGAACATGGACATTTGGGGCATTTTTAGGTGGAATGTTTTGATGAATTTTTTTGAGCATATTCCTCATCAAGTCTAGTTTGTCCATACCAAATTTCAGTTCAAAATTCGACCGGGAAGGCATTCAAATCATTTTTTGCAGTTGACTGCGTCAAAATATTCATATAAAAATGCAGTCAACTTCAAAAAATGATTTGAATGTCTTCCCGATCGAATTTTGAGCTGAAATTTGGTATGGACAAACTAGACTTGATGAGGAACATGCTTAAAAAATTTTATCAAAAAATTCCACCGGAAACCGTCCCAAACGGCGGTGTTCGGACGGAGGCTCCCGTCCGAATGTTCGGACCTGAACATTCTTGTGTGTGTGTGTGTGTGTGTACACACATTTAATAAAAAAATAATACATATCATATAGTGTTATTTTTATTTTTAGGATATTTGTTTAGGAATTGTGTTCTTGATTTTCTTGGTATTGTGATTTTCAGCTCTGGAACCATAACTTATAGGCCTAATCTTATTTCGAGAACGATGACCAAGTTCACAACTAGCTACCAGTCACAAGTACATACAAATATATCATGATGCCAACATTTCCACCCGAATGTGATCGTGTGTGGTGAGGGCGGTAATGGTTATTCATTTAGGCATAATAATGGATTCAAAGGGATATATTCACAAAGTTAATTGATGGAAGCTTGTGCGTAAAATATGTACATAAAATTGATGGAAGCATGCCGTACGTAAAATCTCTCTTTCATACTACTTCAGAGTCCAGAATAGTGCACTTCTCAATGAGGAAGTTCCTTGGCATTTGATACATTTGTAATTAAGTACGCAATTGAAATACTACGATCATAATTTAAATACTACGGAGTACTTCACAATAGTGCGCTTTTTGACAATTTCATAGTTTCATTGGAGTCTATAGTAATTCAAATGCACCGAAGAGGCGAAGATAACTATTGATGTTCCAAATATGAACAAACATTTTTTTGATGCAACTGAAGGTCAAAATGCTACCACTAATCCAGGCTTACTCAGACGCCTCCGACAGTTTTGAGCATTCTGACGACTCTTTCTTCACAGATGATTTTTTGGAACATGCAACCGAAAGCGACCACCGACCTCCAATCTCATACCCGGAAGAAATCAGAAACTCGAAATTCAACAGAGCGATTTGCCGCAAAGCAATTTTGGTAAACTCGAAAAATTGTCTACCAACAGACAATCTGAACACACAACTTAAAATTTATAGGAAATCTCTGAAAAACAAAAGGCACCACAACATGAAGACCAGGTCTCAATCCAGAGATTTCCCTTGGGATTAGTTTCACATTTCTTCTCTTTTTAATTTTTCTTTGCTGTTTTTTCTTCTTTTTCTCTTCTTCTTTTTTCACTTCTTTCTTGTACTGTATTGTACCCTTTTCAATCAATGAAATCGTCTTTCTTTAAAAAAAAGTGGTGGAGTTTGTTGGGTATTTTACGAGGGTCGAGACTTGAGTCAAAATAAACCCCTTTAATAGATAATTTGAGACACTAAATGGATTAAGAATGCTTGAGGAATTCAAAGGCTTAATAATATCAATTCGATTTACTATTACCTTAGAAAAGGTGAACAGATCCACGGAACTATTTGGGGTTAGCTTATATAGTGGGAGCCAAATGCCACCCCTTAATCACATCTATTACAACACATAAGATATTTAAGGTAGTAAATGCTACAAGTTAGATGATGTTATATAGTGGCAGCCAAATGCCACCCCTTAATCACATCTATTACTACGTATAAGATATTTAAGGTAGTAAATGCTACTAGTTAGATGATGTTGATATATAATTGTTGTGTTTTACTGTCTGGACCCTATTGTTGGTCTCCCTCACAACATCTTGACCAAATCTAGATGTCCTGTCTTTCAAGTTTGATCGTCTGGTCAATAGATAAATAATTATTAAGCAACCCATCACTTTATGAAGCATGACAAAGTCATCAGTTCGATGAAGTAATCCATTGAGTTGGGCTTTGCTAGGCTTCTGAATTCTAAGGAAACATGTCAAGTTCACTATTGTGCGTTTAGTTTCTTTGGATTTTTCAAGTTTTGTGGGATTTTTGAGCACTTCGTCTTATTTGCTTCATGTCATGGCTGAAAGCTTTCTTCTCCCTTGAATGTCTTTCCCATTTTCGTAGTCAAGAGAATGGGGCACATATTGCTGGTGGGACATTCTATTATTATCCGTGACCATAATGAAGGACCCCCAAGGGATTCATGAATCATGACCATATTCACAAAATTTGTAGAGTTTGGCCTCTACATTCTTCTTCATCCTCTACGTTCCTCATAGCTAGTGCCTAGTGCTAAAACTAATGTGCATTCTCATGTCATAAGAACAACATTAAATAATTGAGCGGCTGCTCATCTCTCGAGGCGGAATTATTGAGCATTCGGGAAGCTCTGAGCTGGATCAGGGGTGAGATTTCATAGAGATCGAATCTGATGCTTCTCAAGCTATCTCGGAGATTCAGAATGGGTCAAGTGTGTCTGCAATTGGTATTTTTGCCAAGGATATTCGTCATATTAGTCAAAAGTTTTCTAATATTTCGTTTACTTTTGTTAGACGATCAGCGAACAAAGTTGCACATGCATTGACTAGAGTAGCTAGTTCTCTGTCTAGTGGTCGCATTTGGTTGGGTATTCCCCCAAATTGTATTCGTGATGTTCTGGATTTTGATTTGATTAATGCCAAGTAAGCTATTTTCTTTCAAAGAAAAAAGAAAGAACAACATTAAATAATAAAAATGGAAGTACACACCTATGCACTTAGATTATACGATTTTATTTTACCAATAAAAGGAGTCGCCATAGGCAACTAAATACATGATGTCGGTTGCGGACATTGACATTCATGCACACAATATTGACATATGTGTAAAAACATATACAGGCACACAAATCGATGTCACAATAGTTATATGATCAATTTGCATGTTTTTCAAATAGATTTTTCACATAAACATAAGTTTTTTGTGACCTAATTTTACATAGATTGAACTCTCTGTAACACGACCGGACCCAATATATACCAAAAGTTTAAACGGACTTGTAAAAATGTGATTCTCCATCTTCAAAGTTGAAAGATTAACAGAATAACTTGTGTCGAGTAATTGACTAATTTCCATCAATTCTGTGTAAGTAAGTGCTCTCTCCCTTGTTTATTACGTAGTACATGACACATGTTCTTGTTTACAAAGTTTTTTATTATTTGCTCACTTTTTTCATTTTAATAAGTTTATCTTGCAAAACTATTTTCATGCCCACAGTTTTATTTTCTATTTTTTTCTTTTTGCAATATACTTTGAGCTTGCTTGGATATCGGCGGTTGGCATCAAACTGCTATTTTTTATAACCTAGACACACCGAAAAACAAACACCACCTTTATCTTTGTAGATTTAATTCCCCTCTCCACTCATTTAATCACTTTTCTTAATATTTTAATTTTCTTACTTTTTCTTGATCCTCCAATCACTTAATTACCTTTTTTAATATTTTCGCTTTCCTGCTTTTTCATTTGAATACAAAACTCTATCCAAACTATATTATTCTAATGTTTTATACTTCCCCCGTCCCTTAAAACTTTGTCATCTTTCCTTTTTGGTACGTCCCAAAAAACTTTGTCATCTTTACTTTTTGGTACGTCCCAAAAAACTTAGTCACTTTCCCTTTGAATCAATTATTTTGTGGTTTCTGTTATTTCTCTCTACTCTGCACAAACTTCAATCACACAGTTTTTATTTTATTATTTGCCGTGCCGGTCAACTTTGGCAAAGTTTTAAGGAACAAAGGTAGTACTTTCTAGTAGGACACTATTGCAGAATGGAGAGATTTTATTGGAAGCCTTCATACTACCTCCATCTCACTATGTTTGGGACAATTCGGTTTACGATGTTTGACCGACGATAAAACAAACGAATTCATGTCCGCACTCAAATTATTTTTAGAAATTAAAATTTACATATTCAGAAACTACAATAAAAAACTTTACAAAGTCGCAAAAACCAGAATCAAATTTGATAAAAATTTGATAAATAAAGTAAGCGATTAAGAGTGATTTGTGTTGATCAAGTGAATAATGGTTGAGAAAATCTTAGCTAGACAGAAGAGTATTAAACTTCAAAGTGAAAAGCAGATGAGGTTGGCTTGCTCACTGTGTTTTTTGGAAAGCCTCATTCTTAATTTAGGGGGTGTTTGGATCTGATTTTAAAACTGTTTCTGCTCTCTGAGGAAGGAGAAACAGAAATTGGAGTGTTTGAGTGAAAATGGAAAAATGATTATGGTGCTCTAATTCAAGCATAGAATCAGTTTTTTTGGAAGTCGTGGTACTGGAGAACTGAAAACAGGAGCAAGAGGCAAAATGAGTTCCAAACGCCCCTTATTATCCATGGTCAGCACTGCTGCTCCCCCATTGCGTCTTGAAACTCAGGCGCTACTATGTCCATTCTCTATTCTTCGTTTTTGTATCCCAACAACGCTAAATTCCATTTCCCCAAGTACAAATCCTACCTTTCGCCTCCAAAACCTCTGTTCATAACATGCGCAAGGAGGACCAAAAGAGTCGGAAAATTGAGGTATCCCTCGGAGAAAAAGAAGCTAAAGCTTCAGCATAAGACTGAGCTTGACCTGGAAAAAAAGTTTGAAGGGATTTGGAGGCTTTCCAATCTTGGCGTCTCCGCTCTTTCAGACCCGGGCAAAGATTTTATCTACATTTCCGATGCTTTGCTTCAAGAAATAGCCAAAGTTCTTGAATTCCCTGTAATGTCTTAGTCTCTTGTAACCTTCATTGCATTCTTACTTCTGAGCATTTACATTTGATTGATTGCTTATTGAATGAATGCCCATTTTTATGCTGTAGGTTGCTTCCATGTTGCCTCCGGAAGCATTCACTGTTGTTAGAAAATCTTTTGATGCCCGGAAGGTTTGTTATACTCCGTATGTGTATACCATCTTATTATGCTCAAACATTCGAGTGCATTTTTCATTTCTGATCAAATGATTTGAGCTTAAGTTGGAAAGCGGACAACTTTATCTTGTGGGCATAGATTTTGATTGTCTCAAGTGGATAGGGGTTCCTCTTGGAACCCGGAAAATGCTAGGGAATTATGTAATGGTTCAAACTCAATAACTCTATTTAAGATATTTGTGCAAACTCATTTTTTTTCTCTATATTTCGATTAAATACTAATGTTTTTAAATCAAATTTGAGTTTAATTCTATTCTCCAACATAACCCAAACATGAAAATACTATATTCAGATGATATTGTGTGTGATTTCTTCCCTGCCTAACATAGCTCTAAAGTTTAAAACACTCAGAGTTTCAGTCACTTCTAACATGGGGATTGAAACCTTGTTTATTTTCTCATTACTTATCATTTTCTCAATTTAGTGTTGTCAGTGTTCTGATGCTTCAACATGTTGTAAAATATGTCAAGAAAAAAGTACTCCCTAATGGAGCACCCCCCCCCCCCGCCAAACATGTGCGTTCACTAAATAAATAATTTTGTGGCTGTAATTGCAGTTACAGAAGGAACCAAAATTCATATACACTGTAGACATGGACGTCAGCAAACTTCTACGTATAGAACCTCGTACATGGGACTTCATCTCTGAGTTGGAGCCCAGAGCTGGGCTTTTGGAGCATATTCTTGACAGCAGAGTTTCTGAAGATATAATGGGGATAGTACACTCTTGCAGGTTGCCCAATATTAGAAAACCAAAAATTGGTGTCGTCGGAAGTGGACCGGCTGGCTTGTTTGCTTCCCTGGTGCTTGCTGAGTTTGGTGCGGATGTCACTTTACTCGAAAGAGGGGAAGCGGTTGAGCAGAGGGGACGTGATATTGGTGCTCTAGTAGTTCGAAGGATGTTAGAAGAAGAAAGCAATTTTTGCTTTGGGGAGGTTATATCTTGGAACACTAGCTTTGATCTTCTTGATATAATGTTCAATCAAGAAGTTGGTAAATTGACTTTTCATTGTGTATTTAGTACAGACTTATGGGTGACAGGGTGGTGCAGGTACTTGGAGTGACGGGAAACTAGTTACTAGAATTGGTAGAAACAGTAGTTCTGTTTTAGCAGTAAGTGGCTGCTGGAAAACCTGGAAAAAAATTAAAATTAAGTTTTTCTGCTGGCTGTTCTGGTGATCCCTAAATGTTGTGCTATAATTTTAGGTTTTGAAGACATTAGTTCGATTTGGTGCTCCAAAGAAAATATTGGTTGATGGAAAGCCTCATCTTGGAACTGATAAATTGGTTCCGCTACTTCAAAACTTTCGTCGTCACCTTCAAGAACTGGGTGTGAGTGCTTGTACTACTTTTATCTATCCATCCATCCATTTATCCCCCCTCATTTTATTACTATTTTCTCTGTATAAATAAAAATTATGCTTAGGTTACAATCAAGTTTGGAACAAGGGTTGATGATCTACTTGTAGAGAATGGATTCGTGGTGGGAGTGAAGGTCTCTAATTTGATAGACAAACAAAAGTTGGTTTATGATGCAGTGGTTTTAGCAGTTGGCCATTCTGCTCGTGATACATATGAAATGCTTCTTTCCCACAATGTGAACCTTAGTCAAAAAGATTTTTCCGTAAGTTATTGGACAGTATTTGAGTATTTGAATCCATAAGATATCTGGTTTTTAAAATAAATTGTTACTGTTCGATTCATCAATCTTCAACTTTCAAACCTCGAAATCAACAGATTGGATTACGTGTGGAGCACCCCCAAGAGTTAATAAATGCTATACAGGTATGTTGCAAACACATGTTAATCCATTTTTTATAGCTATGAAGCATGTGTGGAGTAACTCTCACATTAATTTTCATATATGGAAACTTCACTATTTGAGGGAATCTACAGTATTCTGAATTAGCTGAAGAGGTTAATAATGGACGTGGGAGAGTTCCAGTTGCTGATTACAAGGTCACGGATTATTTGAATACGAACAGATTGCAATCTCCTTCACCAATCGGGCGTAATTGTTACTCATTTTGTATGTGTCCTGGTGGCCAGGTATATATAATGCATTTATTATGTGTGAATTGGGATTTTATTTGAGCATTGGTTTGGTATCTCTCTCATGTGAACATTTCGCTAAAAAAATAATTGGTCCCCCAAATAAAAATAAATGAGTCCTGTTCAATGTGTGTAGCTGTCCCAGAAAAAGAGTCATCTTTCAACAAAACCTAATTTTCATTGAATATAGTTTAAGTTCGTGGAGCCAAAAACTCACTATTTTTGGCTTGGGAATATGATGGAATATAGCAAAATGGTTCACTGAACTGTCCACGCTTCTTTGTTATGAAGCAGCAGTCAGTCCATGCAATTTCTGATGCAATTTTCACTATGGGTCATCCAAAAAGAGTCTCTCTATGTTTTCATGCAGGGGTAAGATTGCGTACATCTGACCCCCCTTACCCCACCGTTGGTGGGAGCCTTTGCGACACTGAGGTAATGATGATGATGATGATGATAGTTTAAGTTTTGTAAAGACAATGGTGTACTAAGTTTTCCAAAGTGCAAGTAGAACTGATAATTTGTACGAAATTGTAGCTTAACAAAATTATAAAAAAGTGTACTTAATAAAAGACTTTTTCGGTCGGAAGGAATACCATGTAATATTTGTTATTTGGGACTTAAGAGGCTTATAAAGGATACATAACTGATAGGGATCTATTTATATTAGGAATTGGGCCTAATAGACTGTTACAGTGTTAGGATTTGGGCCTATTTGAGCAAGAATAATAATAAGTGTATTAGACTACTATAAATAGAAGGAAGGCTGGGAGGGGAAAGGAGGTTTTTGGACATTTGTCTAGGATTGGGAAGACTGAGAATAATAATCTCTTTCTTTAGGAGCTTCGGCTTTTGGGGGCTTCGGCCATCGCTTCTTGTTACTGTTCTTCATCAATAAAGTTTTTCTATATTGTTTCTTGATATTCTTTCCTGTAATTGTTCTGAATTCTTGAGGTTCCTATCATTGGTATCAGAGCCATTCACTTTGCGGAGGCAAAGGAATCTGAATCGATCGAGAATATAAAATACCTGGAGTGATGGAAGAGCTTTGTACACCAGAAATGGAGGAGAGGATGGATTCGATAGAGAGAAAAATTGACGGATTTCACAAGGACTCAATGGCGAGGTTCGAGAAATTGAAAGCGATGATGCAGGCTGGCTTCGCGGAGATTAAGAACCAGAAGACAGATCGATCGAGGAAGATTAGGTCTCCTCCGCGACCTGACAAACCAGGTTCGTCTAACTCAGAGACGATGGATGATCGATCGAGGAGCCCTAGACATCGTTCGTCGCAGTGGCTCACAAGTTCACAGTCGGAGTCGCAAACTACTTTTCTTGGCTCGCAATCGCGAAAATATGATCACTGTTCACAGTCGCGCACTGTCTCTTCTCGTTCGCTACCGCGAAAGGCCTCCCTGGGTTCGCAAACTGATTCAGCCGCAAGAAATTCGAGCCCAAGAAAAACTCGATTGAGAGGAGAATATTCATCTTCGTCTCCCATCGATTCTCAGGGTTCGCCTTCTTCGTGTCAAGCCATTTTTCTGAATGCTTCAACAACCCTTTCTGGCCCTCTGGCTTCGACGACATCAGAAGTCCCCAGCTCGAAGGATCATTCACCTGCCGGATCTCACTGTTCATCCTCGCTTATCCTCTCTCACCTGGCGCCGGAGCCAACCGCTGCCAGAACATTTGATGTACTCACATCAGACAAAGGACCCCAGGAGACTCCACCCACAACAATAAACACCAAATTAAAACAAGTTGTACCTTCAGTTATGAAAACAGCCCCTGAAGTGGAGGTTAAGTTGAAACCCTTGATTGATATCGTTCCTGAACTTAGATTGGATGTTCCTATAACAGGGCTGGACAAGATTGATGGTTTCAAAAGTGATGATGTTACTTCTATTAAGAACATTCAAGATAGATTGGGAGTAGGATTGACTAAGACTGATAAAGTAAATATTCCACATGGGAGCAAACTATTGATGCTCTTGCTAGAAGAAGTGAAGAGGATAAGACAAACAGAAAAGTTGTATGTTCAGAAACCTGTGAGGTATTGGGATGGAGATATCAGGATTACAGATTTCTTATATGAGAAGACAGTGGGAAAGTTTGTGGAGCAAGATATTAAAACCAAAGATAAGGTGAAATTGAAACAAGGATTGAAAATGGCCATGTCTTCTCCTGGTGAGGGATCTGCTTACCTGCTAAGGGACCAACTTGGGAAGTTTTACATGAGAGATAATCCTTCTTGTTCTTTAGTTAGTAGAACTGCAGCTGGAAGAGTGTATATGCTTGCTTGCTTGTTAAGGCCTCTTAGATCTTACTTCTCGAATGAAGTAGTCAAAGAATTGGAAGAGGGAGAAGCTGAAAGGGACTGCTGGATAGTGACTGAGCCGAATGAAACTTCACTTCAAATCTCTTCTACTGCTGAAAGTTCTGTGATTTTAAAAGATCTTGTACTGAAGTCTCTAGTCCATCAACCAGTGAGATATTGGGAAGGAAGAGGAACACGGAAGAGGAAGAGGAAGCAGAAGATTGAGGCTGTTTCCTACCGGCCCACCTTGAGGGCAAGGTGGATGTTTAGGGAGGGAGTATTGATAGGGATCTACCTATATTAAGAATTGGGCCTAATAGACTGTTAGAGTGTTAGGATTTGGGCCTATTTGAGCAAGAAAAATAATAAGTGTATTAGACTACTATAAATAGAAGGAAGGCTGGGAGGGGAAAGGAGGTTTTTGGACATTTGTCTAGGATTGGGAAGACTGAGAATAATAATCTCTTTCTTTGGGAGCTTCGGCTTTTGGGGGCTTCGGCCATCGTTTCTTGTTACTGTTCTTCATCAATAAAGTTTTTCTATATTGTTTCTTGATATTCTTTCCTGTAATTGTTCTGAATTCTTGAGGTTCCTATCAATAACATACATTCAGAGAATTCGCACTGGCTTCACTTGTTAATGTTTTGGCAGGTTGTTCTAACCAGTACAAAGCCTTCAGAACTATGTATCAACGGGATGTCATTTTCTAGAAGATCATCTAAGTGGGCAAATGCTGCACTCGTCGTCACTGTTTCGCCAAATGATTTTTCAGCTTTAGGTTTATATGGTCCCCTTGCTGGAGTTCAGTTTCAGGTATCTTTCATTTGAAGCACCTTGACCACTCTTTTTTAGTAGCATTTTGCGTAGAGGTTTTACTTTTATGGAAGATCTTGATGTTTGCAGTAACATTTAAAGTAAGAATTATCACTTATAGAACACAAATGTAGTTTGAAATTCATTGTCACACTTTCCAAAAATGTCTAATAATTGGAAAAAGGCATGATGTGCGGAAACTCTTGTGAAGCAGTATGCTTGCGGTTCAGAAACACTTGTTTTCTATTAGAATATGACGTTTCATGTTTCCTCGTGTTTCCCGCAGTTTCTGTGCAATGTAGAGAATAAGTAACGATGTATGATTGCATTATCCCTCATATTAATCCCTGCATAAAATTTACATTTATTTATGGCGACTTTCAGAGAACATTTGAACAGAAGGCTGCTCTCATGGGCGGGGGGGATTTTGTCGTACCTGTTCAAAGAGTGACTGATTTTCTTGGCAACAAATCATCAGGTCGGTTCTTTTGTTGTATCTCATTAGCTTTTTAGCATTTGTTAAATGTTTTTTAAAATTTATTATTATTAGTTTTTGCAGTAGCATCACTACCATCATCAAGTTATCGTTTGGGAGTAAAAGCAGCAAATCTCCATGAATTATTCCCAAGCCATATCACTGAAGCTTTGCAAAAGTCAATTTTGATGTTTGACAAAGAGGTCTTAGTTTATTCTCCCCATTTTCCTATCGTTTCTTTTTAAGTAAAGCTATAAGATTCAATGCTCGCTCCACCCCAAATTAATCTTCCAAATTTCTTTTGGACTGCCTATTGAAAAGAAGAAATTATATGTTTGAGACATATTTAGCAAGGAGAAAATAAAATCAGCCTCACAGTTCTTCTCTTAATGTTCTTTTGGAACCCCCAAAATATCAGGGAAAGGTAATAAAGAGTAAGGAAAATATGGAAAGCTTGGAATGAAAGAAAATGTAGGAGAAAATAAAAATTTAATTCAAACTCAATAGATCAATCGTAGACTTTACCAAAATTCTTTTTACTCATTTATGTCTAAAATAAATACTAAAAATTTAAATATATGTAAAAAATCAATATTTTAACCAAATGCTTTCTTCATTTCCATAGTACAACCAAACATTAAAAAAACATTTTCCTTGGTGTTTTTTCTCTTTCCTTACTATTTTCCATGTCCCAAACATAGCTTACAAGAAAAATAAAAAGGGTTTAGTTTCGAAAGTAGGGGTTGCAGCTTAACTTGCATTTATTGATACTTTTCCTGAACTTGTGGTTCAGTTACCAGGATTTATTTCCAGCAGTGCCCTTCTTCATGGGGTTGAGGTATGCCTTTTCTATCTGTGATCATTTATGCTTGTCAGCATGAATTCTTTAGTATGCAATTAAGATCAGATAATAGTAATGATCCTTTTTTAAGAGAGAGGTGATCAGTGGTTGTACTCAAGACCCTAATACTGTATGGTTACTTTAGGTTGTATGGTTAATTGTTGCTGGCTTTCTTTGTTTATTGCTTCAGACCAGAACTAGCTCTCCTATTCAAATCTCCCGGACAACAAATACTTTTGAATGTATGTCTTTGAGAGGGCTGTATCCTGTGGGAGAGGGAGCGGGCTATGCAGGCGGGATAGTGAGTGCTGCTGTTGATGGTATGCAAGCTGGTTTCTCTTTGGCAAAGAGTTTAGGTCTCTATGAGGGCAACCTAGACACCATTTTTGGAAAGGGACAAAGTGTTGGAGTTGCAAAGTACTGAAAACCATGGAGGATCTCTAAATTGAAGTCAAGACTAGTTCAAGACTTTTGTATGAGGAAGTGTCAGGTATTTATCAACTTGCCTCGACCATTGGTTGTAACCTTTGTCGCTATAATGGAAATTATTTTGTGCAAAGTTCATCAGTGAGTGTTCGGGGCTCACTTTATTTTGTTGTTTGGTTCTCACCAATGTAATGTGAGATCTCATGAGATGGCTTTGTAGTTCATTTTGTTCACATTCATTGATAGCACATACCACCAAAATTCTTAGGTTACGTAAAAGACACCATGGAATGTGATGCCAGGGTATTGTATCTTTTGTACACACTTGATTGCAGGAAAGTAACTTGAAATATAACTTGCTGCGGAAAATGCTTGACCAAAGAAATGTGTTATTGGAGAATAACTTGAGTGTGTAATACTCCGTATAATATTTGGCCTAGAGGAAAACCGCTATGACCACTACAGGAAAGTGTATTCCTGTGCCAAGCACATGAGAGCCCAGAAAACGTCAGAGTAAACGTTTTCCTGGAAACCATCAGATACTTAACTGCATTCATACATTTAGGCCACATTTGGAATGTCTTCTTTAGATGTAAAGAAGTTCTCCCCGATCTTCAGTTCCTGAAATGGTAGGAATAACAAAACTTCCATATATGGATATACAATGACTGTGCCCAATTCGCAGGAATTAAGTGAGTTCATGTCTTTTGAAATGATATTTTGTCCGATTTTGAGTAACTCAAGACCTACTTTGCAAGGCCTTAACACATCCAAAATTGAGTATAAATTTTACACTAAACAAGATATCCAAAAATATATTATTTAATCACTCTTTCTTATACGTCTGCATTAACATGGCTCATCTTTGGCACATCAAATGCTGATGTGCACCCCTAGAATGGATCACTGAGGAGGAGGGCTATCAGCAGTTGATTCCACATTGCTTGACATCAGGCCCCTTGGTTTTAAGCACAAAAGGATCAATCCTAACCCAAAGCAAGCTAAAGATGGAAGCCAACAGAATTGACCATATGACCACAATGGTTGGTGTCCTGTTCTGCCGTCCCATGAGACCTTTCAGGAAAGGGTACAAATGGACAATGACCCAAAAAGCAAAGAACAGTTTCCCAAAAAGGGGACCCCATGATTGGTAACCATTGTTTATGGCATCAGAGATCCCGGCCACTACCCCTACTAAGTTGATTATCAGAATAGTTGTTGGCGGGATTAGGAGCGTTGTCCATTTAAAGGCATATAGCTCTCCAAAGTCCTCATCATCGGTTGCCTTTGAAGTGACAGTGAAATTGGTGTCTATTCCTGCCAAAACCTTCAGGAGTCCTTGGATAACCGCAAAGAGGTGGGCTGATATCCCTCCAATGACCCAGAATTGCTCATTTCTCCACCATTCCTCTATGCTAACCCCACTCCATCTCAGCTCAAGAATGCCCGTTGCGAAGATCGAGAGGAAGAGAGCTATGAAGAATAAACTTGCAAGGGTGCTTATCTGCATGATTCAACAAATAAAGGTTACTCTTTTCATTAGCCACTGATGATATGAGCTTACTGGGGCTCCGTTTGGTAGAGCCTAATGTGAACAGAATAAGCATAATAGGAACATCTTTGGTAAGATCTAAAATGACCGAATCTGTAGGAATTGTTAATGTTTTAGGCTTTTAGCTGATTGTACCGATTTCCGCAAAAAGAAAACTCATGCTTACTTTTTATTGTCGGCCTGTAATTTTTGGTGAGAAACTGAGTGATAAAAGGTTGATAAGGAAAAACTAAATAGCCTCTTGAACATGTTTTAAAGTGATTTTGGAAAAAGTGGTTAATAGTAAAAGTTGGCAGTGTCCGAGAAGAAATTGATTTTGAAAAGTAAAAGTTGGTAGTGTTACGTAAAATATGTGCTTTTTGTGTAATAGAAAAAGTAAAAAGCAGTTTCTAGCTTTCAGCTTTTAAATGTTTAATTTAAGCAGAAGTTGTCACTTGAAAACACTTCAGCTTTTTTAAGCCAAAAGCTGAAAATCATTTGTTTTTGATTTTTTTGCAAACATACCCTAAGTAGCTTTATGTAGCTTTTGGTTTACTTATTTGGCTAAAGGATGTCTGTAAACACGTGTTGTTTCCTTTTGGTAGTCCAACTGTTGGATTATTTCCATGTTTATTCAACTTATAACTTAGGCTTTGAAGGACGACCTAGTCAGCTTTAAATTGTTTTTAGGCTGATACTTAGCTTTTAGATTAGCTTTCTTCGTGAAGTGTCAGGTAAAAATATCCAATGCATGGGGCAACAATCCTACAGTTGGGATACCAATACCAAGTCATATAATGCAGTTTTAGAATAGAGGATTCCAAGTGCCAAGTAGTGTAAAATTTGGAAGTTGTTTCACCTCCGGCATTATGAACTTTCCTGTGAGTAAGCAGATGGCTGGGAGGGTGCAGTAGGCAAGGAGAGGAATGGAAGTGAAAGGATATATAGTCGTGTTAATATATGAAAATCTCTCAAGAAACTTTAGCTTTCCTCCCTTGTGACCATACCAAACCGGGCAGTGTCGGCTGAAAAAGATCTCAACCGAGCCAAGAGCCCAACGGAGCACCTGGTTCAGACGGTCTGACAGGTTGATGGGAGCCGAACCTTTGAAGGCAGCTAGCTTTGGCATGCAGTAGACCGACCTCCAACCCCGACAATGCATCTTGAAACCAGTCAAGATATCCTCTGTGATTGAGCCATAAATCCACCCTAACTGTTTTTTTTGCAGCCATTAGGAAACAATCCCTAATATGAGCTTTACTCTATTTTTCATACTTACACTTAAATTGTTGGAAAGAAGTTGAAGATGAAATATTTTAAGCAACACACATGATTTACTGAACTGTGTAAACATACCAGTAGTTATTTTCTAGCCTGAAATGTGATCCTGTTTGGGAGGACTCTTGCTATAAGTGCTTATTAGTTATAATAACAAAAAGTGCTTTTTCATTTAAGGTCTGAATTTTTTTTTTGGCCTAAAAATCTCCAACCTGAAGTGTCAGTACTGTTTGAGGTTACTTATCGTCTAAGTGCTTTTATCATAAGTGCTTATTTGAAAACACATGAATGTATTGATTTCTTAAATAAACATTAAAGGAACTATTAAGTATTAACGTTAAAAGCACTTCACTTTCCTGCCAAATGCTTCTTTTGAAGTAAAAGTACTTCTAACTCTATAAAGCATTTATTCTTTGAAAATAAGTCAACTCGAACCCATAGTACTACCTCCGTCCCTTAAAACTTTGCCAAATTTGACCGGCACGAGAATTAATAAAGTAAAAACTGTGTGGTTGAGGTTTGTGCAGAGGAGAGAGAATTCACTGGAACCACAAATTCTTTACTTAAAAGGGAAAGTGGCAAAGTTATTGGGACAACCAAAAAAGGAAAGTTGGCAAAGTTTTAAGGGACGGAGGGAGTATATGTAAAAGTACTTTCCTCATTTCCTGTCCAGAAGCTTCTTTTTAAAGTAAACGTATTTTTGTTTTGTATAAAAAAGAACTTAATCTTTGAAAATATGTCATCCTTCATACACCCTAGGACTGTTAATGGAGAAATAACACAGGTTCAAGTAGAGCATAGAATAGACTGTTTCTTTGTTACCTCAGTTCCCCATTCTGTTTTGTCTTCATAGCCACAGCTGATTACATGAATGGCTTCCTTGAGTAAAGCTGCTGGGCTTGATGAAGGTGGTACACCACCATCAACCATTAAAGTTGAAGTCACAAAGATTGCTGATTGCCCAAATTTCTTGTCAAAGTTCATCTCTGACATAATTACCTCTTTATCATCATCAAATCCTGACCATGAACAATTGGGAATTGCTTAGAAATAAATTAATGAACTTTACAGTAAAATACTACGTAGAATTACCCTACAATTTTCTGTCTGGCAAGTTAAAAAATCATGGAAAGATTCATGTGTTTGACATGATGAAGTTTTATTTCTGAAACAGTTTTATGCCTTTTCATTTTTGTGGGTCAAGAATTTTCCTTTGTTTCATGCGTAGAAAAAAATCCAAGCATGAAAATATGGAATGCTAGAGTATTTTTAAAAAAACCTTCAACGTTTGCAGCGTCTCCACGCTTAGTATACTTCTCAAGCTTCCTCCGGCGTCCAAAACATGGGCAACAGTCACAAGTTACCATTTTTGGACGCTTAACGCGTTTTGGTGGATCATATCCATACAAAGCTTGTCGTCTAAATACACACCCTGTCCCAACATATACAGGACCTTGTATTCCATCTAAACCTTTCATGTTAATCTGGCCATGAATTAGAAACAGTTAGGCCATGTTTGGAATGCAGAAATTGGTAGGATAAGGGATTAAGTGCTACAGAAAATAGTTTGGTTTGAAAATAACTTTGATTCAATTCTTTAAATTCTTTCTTATTTTTATACTTCTTAATTTTCATAATAACAGATATTATGAATAAATAAATAAATAAAAGTGAAAAAATGTGTAAAACTAATTTATTCAGTTTGAACAAATTTCTAACTTTTTCGCATGTTTTCCTTTCATTCCAGTTTCCCGTCTATTTTCCCTCCATTATCTTTCCCTGTCATTTTCCTGAGATTCAAATGCACCCTTAGGTAATTTTAAGTAAAACAACAATGAATGGAATTTGCATCTCTTACATCAAAGAAGACAGTGTTTCTGTTTGCATATCTGTCATGCCTGTCTATACCATCAAATCTTTGAGGAAACTGGACATAGCAGATTTTCCGTCCAATCGTGGGGTCCATCAAGAAACACATTGCCTCTCTCACAGCTTTGCTGTTGTTTATATAATGGTCGCAGTCCAAGTTAAGCATGAGTGGTGCATTGGTAAGAACTCCCGAGACACGAACCTGTAAAGATCTTATGCAGTCTGACAGATGTTTTGGTTTTTCATTCAGTGAAACAAAAGTACAAATAGTTCTGCATGTACCAGGGAATTCATGGCACCGGCTTTCTTGTGATGGTTGAAGCCAGGCCTCTTCTCACGAGATACATACACTAAGCGTGGCAGTTCATTTCCGTCTACATCAGTTCCTCCATTCTGGCCAAGAAACACTTGGATCATTCCAGGATGGTCTTTGGTATTATTCCCTGGCCATGGTGTTCCATCTGGCATGATCCATCCTCCTTGAGGAACTTTTGCTGCTTTTGCCACCATTGCATTGATTCTAACCTTGAACTCCTCATACTCTCGCTATCATTCCAGAAGAAGAAATTTACTATTTAGGCCCTGTTGGGTAGCTAATCTTGCTTATTATGCTTATCAGCTGACTAGAGAGATTTTGATTTACGTATTTAACTGAAAGAGATGTTACTAAATGTTTTTCCTTTCGCAAAATGTAGTGGATCCAGTAATTTATGTCATATAACCATTAGTGAACAGGTCCTTAATAGTTGAATTAGAAAGAACACTTATCCAAAAAAGGGTTTTGCTTTTGTAGCATTACAAACATGACTTGTTTTTCATCCAAAAAAACAAACATGACTTGTTTTTTTGGTAGACGAAAGAGGCTAATATTTTATCCAACATACCTTCATTGCACGTCTATCTTTTACGAATGTTGGTTGAACTTTATCTTTTAGAAAATCGATTTTCTGAGAAAAATACATCTCTGGGGCTCGAGGCTCTATATCAAACTTTTTGCAAAAAGGAACCCATTTCCGGGAAAATTCAGCAGTCTCTGAGAGTGCTTCAAATGTGCAATTAGAAGCTCCATCATCAGATATATAACATGAGACTTTTTCAACTGGGTAGTCCATTGCTAATATAGAGAGAACTGTGTTAGCTGTAACAAGTGGAGGCTCCTTCAATGGATCCACCGTACTCACAAAGATATCCACCGGGGATAACATGTTTGGCTCTCCTTCCCTCTCGTACCTTCATATCGAGATGTGTCACAAAATTCAATCATCCAAATGCCAATTTATAATGTTCAGTCTCACCGTGAATTACTAAAGAGAGACTTGATAAATTAATGAGTAATGCTTGGGAGACCTCATAGTGGAATTATAGGCTTTATAATGTGTGCCAGATAGGAATCTCTCTTTATAATGACCAATGACCATCTTTAGTGTCTCCCTAGTATTATTCTAAATTTAAAAGGTTTTAGATTATACTGACAAATGTATTAGATTCATTTAAGTGACCTTGCTCCAATTATGAATTTTATGAGATGTGTGCAAGTTTGTGTAACTTGAGAAAAAGTGACCTGAGAGAGAGGCGTTCAAGGTAAGTTTCGCGGTCAATGGGGAACCATTTGGGGAACTGATCTAGAATCCATGAGAAGGCAAACCAGATCTCACAGATGATGGAAGTTAGCCAGAGACCAATGGCATCATGAACAGGGTTGAGGATTCGATAACGGAGGAAGAGAGCTACAATAACCAGCCTTGCCACAATTACCATACGGTAAGGGTTTATCTTGCTTGATGCAATTGGTACCTTCCTTGATAATGGTTGTCTTGCCTCATCGACTCTGTATAAAAAATCATATTTAAAGATTGCATTAAACCATTTAGAAAGTGTCTGTTACGACTTACGAAGGAAATTAATCAGCTTCAAGGGGATGTGTGTAAAGTGTTTCCTTTGTCTGGCATCCCATCTGACTGAAGTAAGTTACAAAAAAATCTCATGAAGGTGGGAATCAAATTTTAGTCTGTTCAAATCTAATCACTCCTACATTGAAAATCTAAGCTGCCAAGTCTAACATATAAAGCTTTGTAGGTTACTCTTATTGCCAATTGGTTTTAAGGTTAGAACCTATTTCGACGTATGTGTTAGTTGGTGAGGTGTGGGGTTACAATATATGATCCCAACAATTACCGGGTGAACTCGTAAAGACATCTTTTTTGTCTGTTTGTTTACAAATGATTCATACTAACATGGCCATTTCAGGATCAGCAAAGTCGCCGTGTTCATGTCCCATGTTTCCTTGCATCTGTAATTTCCAATCATCCATTCTTTCTTCCCATCTTACATTTTCTGCAGGCTCCATTACTGGGTAGGGATGGATTCTTTTATGAAGAGATAATCCCATCTGATCTCCATTAGAATGAATTGAGATTGGGAATTCACCACTCACCTGCATCTATATTACTTAGATAGTTACATCTTACCTTAACAGAACCAGATATAAAATTGAAGTATCATATCATATAGTGAGATCTATCTCTCTCTCAAACAGACATGCATATACTGTTTATTTAATTTCTGAGAGTTACCGGGCGGGAACAAACGCCAGCAATGACATGTGGGTACTTAGAAGAAGCATCTTCAACTACTTCTCCTCCTCTTCCATAGCTCATCTTTCCATGAAGTATGGTTTCTACTATTCTTCTGTTCTCATTTTTCTCATCATCTATCTTAAACTCATGCTCAATATCATCGTCATCTTCCTCGTCATCATCTCCCTCCACCCTAGGGCTCCCTTTTTGTGTGTCGATCAAAACAATGAAAACAATACGATGTCAGTTTAAAACTCTATAATGCCTCACATTGATCAAGCTTAACTATAAGAACCAACTTTTAAAGTTTTAATTACTCATTTTATATGGTTGATCTTATATAATTGACTTTCAAGTTTAATACATATTCTTTTTGCAGATTATGTAGATAGTCCATGTGTAATGATTTTCGTACCTTTGAGTCGCTTGTATCTAGTTTTGCATTGAGGGCAATGTTGAGTGCCTTCTCTTCTCTCATACTCATAGCACGGCCGGCAAACTGGAAATCCACAGTCATTGCAAGCTACAAAGAGATCCCCATCCACTGTAAGGCCTACTTCATCCCCACATATCTCACAAACTTGTCCACTCAAATCCTTCAATGTTTTGTGCTGCATATATAACCCATATATCATAAAGGGGACATTAGTGCGTAGTCATGTCGCTTCGTATTTACTAGGATTTTGGCATTGAAGATCAATAGTTCTATAATCTATATGCTTCACAATTTCTGGAAAAAAAAACAAAGCTTCCCCACTCTTATTAACATTTTAGAGCATAAAATATGTGGCCGCAACTTGTTATTACTTCAAGCATTTAACACAAAGTTAAGTTTTGTTTTTGATAGTTTTAATGAGTTATTCCAGCAGTCCATATATAACATTCACTGCTTGACTTCCACTACTTTCACTATTAGCTAGCAAGACGAGCCCCTATTTACAGAATTTGCCCAAAAGGAGGACTAATAAGTCCTTCAATTTAGAAGCAGTTTGATCCCAGTTTATTGCATGTCTATTGCATGCAAGTTAAGAATTTAGAGGGCAAAAGTTCAAGTACCTCTTCATGGCCTTGAATGACAACAAGCTCATTTCGGTTATGAGAACCGGCAACAAGACCTGCACTGGCTTCCATGTATGGCGGCGGATGGAGTTGAAGATGGAGGGAATAAATGGCAGGGTTGAGGTTTCTGTTTAAATATATTGTAATAAGGTGAGGGTGGACTTTGAATGATCATTTTCCGTGTCTCTTTCATGTATAGTTGTTGGTGAATGGTGCAGAGTCTCTCACATTGCCATTGCTTCAAGCTTAACCTATTTCATCTACAATTTTGATTCCCAATTTTTCCCATATTGTGAGGTTGGTTGGTTGTCCGTATCAAACTTTGTTATATTTGCTGTGAAAATGAAGGAAAGTCGTGTATGTCAGTATGTGTCTGAAATATTTTCATTTTTTACTCTTCTTACATATATCACTGCCATTTTTTTCCTTTCCATTGCTTCTCTTTAGGGCTCTAAACCTTTGAGACTTGAGAGGTGGAAAGGATTTGATTTTTAATCGGTCTAGAGTCAGACCGGAACTGAAATTGAAACACTACAACCAAGAATGGATCCAGATCCTCACATATAAAGCTCTAAGATCCAATTTTATCAAATGCAAGACTAAAACTGCCTTATGACGAGTTTGGAATCAGGTATGACTAGACTTAGAACCACCGGTTTTAAGAATCAAACTAAAATTGCCAGCAAAGATCCCGACTTAGATTCTTGGCTGTAAAGAACAGGAACTGGGCGGTCTAAAACCAGATAAGAATAAGACTTTGTCCACCCCTACTTGCTACGAGTAGATTTATGGCACCCCACTAAATAAATGAATGGTGATGGTGTCGCAATACAACATAAGACTCCATAAGGGAGTTATATGAGGCTCCTTAAATTTTTGTACTTGCAATTGCCTCGTTAAAACTCTTTTACGGCGGTTAAATTATGTATCAAATTTGAAGAACATAGATTTCATCTTCAAATTGATGATTTGCAATTTTAACTAAAAGTAGTTGTCTTGCACCCATTGACTACATTGTGCGTCGCACTTGCTTAAAGTTAAAGTATTGTCCATACTATGAAGCCATCATATGCACATATACACAACTAACTGGATGTAGAAGTCGAGGTTGGGCCAAGATGAGGTTTTGTCCAAACAACACTAATACTCCCTCCGTCCCGTTGGAATGTTCTCGCTTTCCTTTTTTGGATGTCCCAAAAAGAAGTTCCCATTTCCCTAAATGGAAAGTTATCCTACATCAAAACAGTGTCAAACAGTGCAACACAGTGCCAAACAGTGTCCAAACAGAGTCAAAATAGTAAAATTTATCCCCTGGTAAGTTTATTTCCTTATTATGTGTGTAGGTCAAACCGGGAACATTCCAACGAGACGGAGGGAGTATTTGTTCTTAGAATTTTTAAAATTCCAAATTTATGAAAATTATTTGGGTTTAAGAAGTTGATATGTTTTCCATTATTTGCAATGTAGTCAAAGACTTGCTACATTTTGGTTTGAGAATATGATGAAATAAAAGAAAATGACTCAATAAATTGTATGTTTTTCTTTTTTACTTCGTGTGAAGCAGCAGTCAGTCTATGCAATTTTCGACATAATTTTCACTGTGAGTCATCCGGAAACAGTCTCTTTGTGTTTTAATGTAAGAGTAAGATTCCATACATTCAACGTCTCTTGTCACACCGTAGGTGAGAGCTTTTGCGACACTGGGGTAATAATTATGATGATGAAGTTGAAATGTTTTTAAATAATTTCAACAAAACAAATTCTTGTTTCTTGGAATATAAAGCGAAAGAGAGAATATCCTAAATAGGAGTCAAAACGTTTTGAAATTCCAAAATAGAACTATCATGTTTTTATTCCCTAAATAGGAGTAAATTTCAGTCAAGTTTGGTATTACTAGGCTTTAAACATGACATTTTTTCAAAACTTGGCAGATTACCCCTATTTAGGGCTGGACTCGGGCCGGGCGGCCCGACCCGGGACCGAACAGGCCCGGTCACTGTTTGGCCCGGCCCGGCCCGTGGCCCGGTGGGTCCACCGGTTTGGTTTGGCCCGGCCCGGGTGCTGGGCGGTCCGGGCTCGGGCCCAGGTTTTGGTGAACCGGCCCGGCCGGTTCGGGCCCGGTCCGGGTCGGATTTTAATTTTTTTTTTTTTTTTGAAATTTTTTTAAGTTTTAGGTTGGATTAGGTATTTTGGGCCATTTGAGGTGGTTTGGGATGGTTTGGGGTTGAGGGGGATGGGTAGGGGATTAAATAGGAGAACAAAAAAAAATTAATTGGGCCGGTTCGGCCCGGCCCGATTTGGCCCGGAACCGGAACCGGAACCGGCCACCGGCGGTTCGGGCTCGGGCCTCCCCTTTCCTGGCCCGAGGCCGGCCGGGCCCGAACCGGCCCGAGTCCAGCCCTACCCCTATTCAGTTAATAAAAAAATATGATAATCCTATTTTTGAAATTTGAAAATGTTTTAAAAAAATATGATAATCCTATACAATTTGTGAAAACGAAATGTAACATGAATTGTAACAATATATTCGTGTGTTCTTAGTGTAAATTTATACAGTAAAAAACAGATAACCGAATTTACACATTTACAAAACGTTATGTAATTTCTTTTTCAAGTTTCACCCGCATGGAAGGGGTAAAATGCCCGTTTAATCCCTCATTTGCCTTCAAGAAATCTTAGAAATGAAGAAACCCAATAGCCTATAATAATGCCAAAAAGAAAGGCAAAACTATAAACGCTGTCGAGGCTACGCATTCAAGGCCTAATCTAGAACCGCCGGAACTTTGTGATTGTGCACGGTCCCTCCTCCTCTTCCTCCGCCGGCGACGGCGCCTGCTCCGGCTCCCCCCATGAGACGAAAAGGAGCCTCTGAGGCTCCGGGCTTGCAGCGATAAGGGGAACGACGCCGTATCTTTCTTATCCAACGCTCTAATGCCACTCTTAATTTCTCGATCAGGACATTTCGTGTCCAATGATTCTTTGTCTGCTAAAATTTTGTGACATTGGAAGGAACATAACAACAACGTTAGTATGGATATTCTTATAAGTGGTTTTGTTTTGGCCATTTCCCGGCAAACGGAGAGGAAATGATTGCCGGGGGAGATTGGAGAACCAAATCATATTAAAAGTCGTGATTATTACGTATATATTTATTTTTATATTTAAGAAATAATATAAATGTATAATACTACACCTTATTTTGTGGTCGTTCGTTGTATTAGGAAGACACCAATATTAATGGTTATTTATCAACTAACAATTCTGCTATGCTTTAATGATTCGTGTTACATTGACAAAAAAATGATTCGAATTATAATTCTAAATAACCAAATGGGACTGAGAAATCATGTGCTGAAGACTTTGGAAAGGCTGGGCTAATAAGCTCAAACAAAAATGATTAGTGTACGCCATTTTTGTATACATTTTATGTGTTTATCCAGACAAAGTTGTTTGTATGTAAAAAATTTCTGTGTAAATACATAAGTTGTCTTTGTTGACAGACAAAGCCTACGAAAAATGCGTACACCAAACATTTTTGAAGTTCCAAATGGGAGGTAAATTTTTTAAATCCAGAAGTATAAATAGGACTTGACGCTCATATGTTAGGTCTTTCTCTCTCTAAATATTACTCTCTTTAGATCTTCATATGAACTTTTTTTAGTTGCTATATTTGTGTGGAGTTGAAATATTTTATGTAGTACACCCCATCCTAGATAAAGTTTCTCGTTCATTATTTTTCGATTAATGTAAATCTTTTTTTAATATTTTACTTTATACATTCAAATTTTATGAAATTTTAGTTTTTCTTTTAGTTTTTTGTGACTTTAGAAAACTTTGAATGTAGTTTTTAAATATTTAAAACTTATTTATTAAAAATAATCTTATCATTGACAGCATCAGTTGATTTTATGATCAATCAAACATCGTAAAATGCATTTTTTTCTTTCACATTTCAAATTAAAAAATATCTTTAATCACAATTTCTTTGCATTATACTTCTTCCGTTCTCAATGAGTTGCAACACTTGCATAATTTCATATTAATTGCAACATTTCTATTTTTAGCAAAGATAATAAATGTAAATCTTTTGATGCCCCTAATTAATACGATAGTATTAAGAGAGTGCTCAACTTATTTTATCATTTCATCTTGCTTGATAAAAAATATACTCTGTACGTAATAGTTTTCTTGCATCATATTCAGAAATTAAATTGCCCTAAATAGGAGTAAAAACGTTTTGAAATTCCAAAATAAGACTATCATGGAATAAGAGTAATCTGTCAAGTTTGGAAAAAAAATCTCATATTTAAAGCCCAGTGATGCCAAACTTGGAAGAAATTTACTCCTATTCAGGGAATAAAAATAATGATAGTCTTATTTTGGAATTTCAAAACATTTTTACTCCTATTTAGGGAATTCTCTCCATTATTTGGGGGAAAAAAACTTACCTGGAGATATGCCCAAGCCCAAGTAGTAGTGCCCAACTATAGTGTTAAAGGGCAGGCCCCAAAGAGGCGTGTTAATGCAAAATGTCCAGATCAAGTGTTTGTTGATATGCCCAACTTATTTACTTTGAATGATCTTAGCGTGCATGTTCAGGCCACGTCAATAAAAACTAGGGGAATCATAGTGCATTCTTGATTTCACTTGGTTGCTTTGTGTAATTCTTACAAGGTGATGGTTAGGAGGTTATTAATTGGATTGGTTTCGATCCCTCACCATTCCAATCCAGACGGCCAGATCAGACTTAAATAAATAGTCTATACAAGATGAGATTAGACTTCAAAGTGTACTTTTATATTATCCTTGTGCCTTGTGTGTGATTATGTTTTGGATCTTTGGTTATCATTTATCCCCGAATTTCCTTTTGCTTTCCACAGTTCAATTTTACGTTTACTCTAACTTTAACTTCTTAATTGAATTTCAGTAGCAAATTGGGATAGTAACACACATTTTTAGATTGTTTAATTAAACTATCATCATATCTTAACTTCATGTTCATCGTACGATATTCGAGACAGTGAGAATTGTAAAAACTCAACCATCAGCAATTCACATTTCTTTGTGAAGTTTTTTATGTTAGGAAATCCATATCAACATGAAGGATCAATTGTAAGAGATGGAATCTCAACACAGAAAATTGAGTTTATAATGAAGGCCATGGTCTAGAACTCGACCATATCCAAGGTTGTGGCCTGTAAATGAATTATACTCCGTGTGAGAAAGACACATTTAAACCTTGAAAAATGTATCTGAATTTAGACGGTGTATGTGTTTAGATCCATCTATAAATTTAATGGCCGAGTTGCACACACCAAAGTACTTAAATAGTATCCAGTTTAGAGACAACAATTCCCGATTACACCAACTTATGCAATGATTAAATATAAACGTCAAGGTCAATCTCTTTCCCAAGTTGGTCTGCTACTAAAAAGTAAGTGTTAGTCACAAACAATTGTAAACAACTTTTCAAGTCACAAACAATTGTAAAAAACTTTTCAAGGGTAACTAATCCTAGTGATCTCAAATTTCTTATTGTCAATAATGATGGCATGCAAATTAATAAGACCACAAATGTTGTGTACAAAGAGGCATTCAAAAACCTCCAAGGGTTTAACTTATATATCACGTGGGTTTGTGTTACTTCATAGATATTGTACTCTGTATGTTACGAAGACTTCCTATATTTTCATTTTTATTTTGTTTGATTTTTAAGCATGCACCCAATATAATAATTAGAAAATATGTCTTTTTGTGCATTGCACGAGTGAAATACTAATACATACATCACAATTCACAAGTATTATATCATGCCCTCGGTTACTCTAACACAAATAGAAGTGTCGAATAACAATAGTGGGAGCTCTTCAAACGTTACGACCGGTTGTGGTGCGGGCCAACATTGGTGGCGGCAAGAAGGTAGAGTTTCGGTGGTTGATAAAGGCAACAACCAATGATCGAGGCTAGTCCTGGACACGGGCCGGGTGGTCCGACCCGGAACCGGCCCGGGACCGGTACTGTGCTGAACCGGACCGGCCCGGTGGCCCGGCCAATGACCAGTCCGGGTAGGCCCGGCCCGGGGGTTCCCGGTGCGGGATCGGGTCACCCAAAAGCCGAACCGGCCCGACCGGTTTTTTAATTTTTTTTTTTCAATTTTTTTTAACTTTTCGGGTTGGGCTAGGTATTTTGGGCCATTTGGGGTCGTTTGGGGGGTTGGGGTGAGGGGGGGGGGGGTTAATTAGAAAAAGGAAAAAAAAAATGACCCGAGGCCCGGACCCGGACCGGACCCGTTCGCTACCTGGGCCGGTCCCGGGCCCACCTATTCAGAACCGGCGGCCCACCCGGGCCTAGGCCCGGACCCGACCCGGCCCGAGTCTAGGACTAATCGAGGCAACAGACATGACCACAATACGCAACATATGGGAACCGATTGCGAGTCCGTATACCGTGGTACCGGTGCACAATAAGCATTGTGCTCCCAGAAGTAAAACACAGATGAACAGTACCCGCGGATGAACAGTAATTTTTTTGTGTTTCAGTAGCAGGGTGATGTAACTCCCGTTTACAAAAATGTAACTCACGTTGATAGAAAGTGTAACTTGACTCATGTTGATATGTAAGTTGTCTAAAACGGAATGTAAGAGGAAAACATTGATTTCCATGTAAACAGTGAAAAACTGATCCTAATTGCCCAATTACTTTTTATAAATAGTGAATATGTTTTTAACTTTTAATATTGGGGCTATAAAAATTGATTTAGTTAAAAGAATATTTTTTTGAATAATAGAGCTATTAAAAAATATTTATTTTTTAAAAAAAAATCATGTTGTTTGAATAATAGAGGTTTAATTTGTGGTGTAACTCACATTGTTTTGTGGTGTAACTTGCCTTATGACAAATGTAAACCACGTGTAACTATGATGTAACTTATAGAGGAAAATTGGAATGTAACTCGGACTAAAATATATGTAACTTGAGATAAATGAAATGTAAATCCTTTTAATAGAAATGTAACTTTTTTAGATATATACGTAGTAAAATGTAACTACGGAGAGAACTTTTTTTTTTACAATAGGAGAGAACATATTGTAAAATACGTCTACGTATTTGTAACTTAGGAGAGAACTTCAGAGTCGGAAGTTCATCTTCATCCCCGTGTCAGGCAGCCACAGGTGGAGTAATCAGCAGCTACATCACGATGGATGTCACTCATATGCCTAACGATGGCTTGTGGTGATTATTGCTTGAAGGGTATTGTTCTGGCAGATTTACCTTGGTTTTCTATGTGGAGGAGAAGATAAGAGCGGCTGAGATGGAGTCCAATTTGACGTTCTGTAGGCGACGGCACAGCCGTAATTGAGATCTAGAGCTTCCGATGCTTCTTCCGAGGACTCCAAATTGAATCTGCTAGGGTACGATGACCTTACAATTCGGGAGAGCAGATTAATTTTTATTAATAATAAAACATTAAAACGGCACCGTTTGGGATCGGCACACCATGCACAAGGTGGGCCGATCCCACGGTATAATTTGCGAACGACAGTGGCATATGACAACATTGACAAACCAATACTGGTCATCGGTGGAGGTGGGGATCGTCATGACAATGGTGGTCAATGACGAGGGCGGGGTAATCAGTGGCGGAACCACTTGGAGGCTTGGAGGGGCTTGTGCCCCTGCGGCAGAGCAGCTCATTGACTATATATTTGTATAAATATATGCGATAGTATATTACTATATAGATATGGGAGGACTATAAGATTGAACAACACCCAAAAAATGTGGTTATAATTCCGGGTTAAAGAGGCACCGTTTCTCAAACTTTTAGGATGGGTGCAAATTTTACTTCTCGGTTGGAAGAATATATGGATCGACGATGGCTCCAGATTTGCAGAAGCAATTACTTTGATCAGATGCGGCACTTAAATCATAGAGAGATTTACTTAAATAGGACTAAAACATAGTAGATGTGCATAATTAGGACATTAAGTTTATTTTTTCTTAAATAGGACTCTTTATTACTGATTAGACACATTTGCCCTCAATGAAATAAAAACCTCTACATCTGCGATCGATGCACCTCTTATGCCGACACCACCCGTCCCTTTTTTGCTAGTCATCACAGCCAAGCCGATGTTGCCACTGCCCAGGGAGGCCGCCGCCGCCACTGCCCAATGAGGACTCCACCACTGCCGCCGGCAAGATCGCCGCTGCTGCTAAATTCTCTCCTGGAAGTGTCGATATCTTCTCTTTTGCAACTACCTCCTCTAGAGTATATGTTATGAGATTTTTATATTGAATTCTGACATAATTATGTAAACATAAATGACATTTTAGAATTACAACTGTTAAATATGAGAAGTAAAAGAAAAATGAAGAATGTCAATAAGTAATAATGTTGAAAAATTCAATTTTCATTAAGATTGACGGCATGATTAAAATAGTGACAAAACATGACATTTTTTGTTTAAACATAGCATTTTCATATGAAATTATAAAATGACATATCATGTCATTTTCAGTACATCTTCACAAAGTGAGCTGCATAAAAATGACACTATTTTGTCAAATTTGCCAAAAGCATGTCATTTTGCATTTTCATATGCAATTATAAAATGACATATTTATTTTCAGTTTAAACATAGTATTTTCATATGAAATTATAAAATGACATATTACGTCATTTTAAGTACATCTTCACAAAGTGAATTGTATAAAATGACACTGTTTTGTAAAATGGGTCAAAAAATGGCATTCCACAAATTCAATTTGTAAGTAATTTTGTCATTTTGATAGATGCAATACTATATAAAAGTGACATTTTTTCATTTCAAGTCCAAATGTCATCTTGAGGTGAATAAAATTAATCAAATTTTAAAATTAATAGAAGTTCAAGTCCAAATGTCTGTGCTTCATCGAACCATTATTAGATCTAAAGTCCAAGTAAATCATTTTTCTAATCATGGGTGCTTCATCAAAACAATATCAGATCTACTTGAATCCCATCCATGGGACAAAAAAACCAGAGCACGACCAACAGAAATGGAAGAGAAAAAAGAAAGAGGAGAGGAGAGGAGAGGAGAAGAGAAGAGGAGAGGAGAAGAGGAGAGGAGAGAAAAGAATAGAAGAGAGAAGGAGAAATTACTTGGTTTTGAGAAAAATCGTAGGCCAGCAGAGATGGAGAAGACTAGTGGTGGCTATGGCTGCAATACCAACGAGCGGCGGCGGCTATGGTTGTGGTACGGACGAGCGGCGGCGGCTATGGCGGCGGTGATGAAAGATCGGGATACCACTAGGTTGTGAATGGGCTGTGTCTTGTTCACGGGTGTGGCCCTCTGGGGTCTCCGCTGCTTGGATTTTGGGTTTAATAATAGGAAGGGTAAAAAAGTAATTGGGAGTCCTATTTTGGAAATAATAACCTTATAGTCCCACTTTGGAGTTTTAACTATGTTTTAGTCCTATTTAGGATAATTTCTTTAAATCATATGGGGTATGGGTTGGAAGAATATGGATGCCTTTTGTTTTGGATTCAATACTCCCTATATTAATAATTGACACATAGATAAATAATTGAAGATGTAAACATTGTGCATGTGAGAACTTTTATTAAATTCTTTTAATGTGTATTATTTGATGTGGATAAACATAATCTAAAAATATTGACATTTGACAAAATTTTGGCTTCGTCCAAAGGATGCTATTGATGAAGCTCTTGTTAGTCCGTCATTGAAGGAGACGACTTAATTTGACCAAGGACTTTTACATTAGAACTAGTGTAACACCCGGGGCATGCCCCGGTAGAGTTAATTTGATATGGCTTTGTGAGACAAATATCAATAAACATTGTTAACTATTCATAAGATATAATCAAAAGTTTGGCTATAATTGATTTCTTTTATGAACTAACCACCATCATGGAAGACGGGTGGGGGAGGACCATCTTTTGGAGTATGAATTTGTGGTTATATTGTGGTTTGTGTTAATTGTTGTAATAGTTATTAATTATTTATAGGGCTGATTATATGATGAGGAATAAGAAGAAGATCAGAAGTGTTGGATTGGAAATGAGGGTATGTGGGGTTTACATTATTTTGATAGTCATGTGTGTTATTAGTGTTGTACCATTAGAGTCCCGTTCACGTGAACTAAAGTTCCATTATTTAAAAATTTGGTCGTGCATTAGAGCCTACTCAAATATGTAAGATTAATTTTGCATGATTAGAGTTCTCTTATGTGTATTAGAGTCTCATTAATTAAAGAATTTGATGTTGTTAATTTTTTTACAAACTGAACTGATATTTATTCTGACAAATCTATATCATTACTATATGATTGATATTAAGAAATTATTCTATTCGACTTATATGAATATTTATGATCTGAAGTTTTTAAGATCTAGTCTGATCTAATCTGAATTTTTTTCGATCTAGTCTGATCTGGTATGATCCCATATAAACCTTCTGATCTGATGAGTTTTTCTGATTTTGATATGATCTGAATCATTCTAATATGATCTAAATATTTTTATGTGATTGGGGTTTATTAGTATTATATCAAGTTATTATTATCATCATAACTATAATTATCATTATCATTGTCATTATAACTATAAGTATACAGATAGTTATCATCACAATTATAACCATAACTATCATTATATTATCTTTATAATTATCCTTATTTTTTATAACTATGATTACCATTATAATAATCATTATGTCATTGTTATCATCATCATGATCATCATCATCATCATTATTTATTTATATTATTATTATTACTATTACTATTATTGCTATTATTTCTATTATTATTATTATTATTACTACTACTATTATTATTAATATCATTATTATTATTTTGATCATCATTATGATTTTTTTATCATCATCATCCTCATCATCGTCTTCACCAGGCCATTCGTACCATTCGTACAGACGCTATTATTGTAGATTGCTTCTATTAAAATTAATTATGAATGCTGTTATTATAACCATTATTTGCATGTTAGCGTTATTCATAAAACATCATATATTATCACTATGGTTATTATCAATGATAATGTTACTATTTAACTATATTATTATTAATGTATTAATTATTATTAATGTATTAATGTATTGTTGTTGTTATCGGTATTTGTAAGTGATTATTATTATAACTATATAGGATGTAGGTATCTATAATTTAATTATAATAGTAATACTACATATTATAATGTTATTGATAACGCTTATTATAATGGTAATCCTAATTATAAATTATGTCTAAACCTTTTTTATTTGATCTAATTGTTTCTGACTTTCTGGTCTGATTTGAATGTTTCTGATCTAATATGAATATTTGTGATCTGATCTAATCCAGACTTTTCTGATGTAATGTGATATGGTTTGAATGTTTTGGTCTAATTTGAATTGATTCGACTTTTTGTCTATCTAATCTAAATAAAATAAGAATAAGTAATACGGAGTAAACAATAGGAATAAGAGTAACAGAATAGCTTCTAAGGATATGCTTTTACTTATTTTCTCCTACTTTTTCATTAGGCATTCTATCTCGTTACTAACTATTTAAAAGCTTTAATGTATGAGGTCTACATAATGTCAAGTGTTAAAATTAACAATGTACATAAATTAATTATTAATTATGTACATTTGAATCGGGGCCTTTTCTGATTGGTTAAATATATATGCTTAACTTTTAATTATACACTTAAAACATAACCAAAATTAATATTCAAAATCAAATGTACGTAATTAATGACTCTCAGTCTTTTGGCTCAGATCAAGTATACTGTATACATGATACAATTAATGAGTCACCGTTTGTATCGTTACCTTCGTATAATTGAACTGGTCTCTTGCTTTTTCTCCGGTTCTTTTCGTTTTTTTCTCCTAGTTTTTCTCTCCTAGTTTTTCTCTCCTGCGTTTTCTAATTGAATACATAAATGTTTTAATTAAATTTTGTTAACCAATAGAAAAGAGACACATCAGCGATTTATAACTGAGTTTTACTATATAAAACAATAGATGGATTAAATAACGGACCACATTCATTACTTAAACATGGCCTAAGCTCCGACAAACTATGGCGTGAAGTGTTCCATAACCAATTTAATTGTTATGGCAAATTAATAATGGATCATTCTTTATTTTTCTCATCTGATTTCCAATATTTTAAATGGAAGGATAATTAAAATAATATCACCTCTCCAATCCCCTCCATAATTTTATGTGTAATTTTAGTATTCACACCTCACTTTAATATTTATCCTACATCATTAAATTAAATATGTTTTATGGATCCTTACTTTTTAATTTAAAAAATAATACTACATATATATCCAGCGTCGCAACCTCTTCGAAACCTCTTTTGACATCTGCCCGCTTTGTCGAAGACCAAAATTCTTTAGCTGCATCAGATGGCCCCGTTGTCGAGTTGCCACAGACCTTCCCTTTCCCATTATGTGCCCCTCCGAGATCCCCGACCTGGTTCCGCCACTGTCACTGTCTAACCATGTGTTCAAAAAGAAAGTAAACAAACATATCATAAAGCAAACAGAAATCTCCCAACATGTGTTTAAATGCATATTTTGAAGCAACAAGTCCTAAAGCACAAAAAGTGTTGATTAACAACATATGGATGTTTAGTTTCTTTGTACAAGAAAATAATACACTTGTTTCATTGAGTGGATCTTGAAAGCACTCATCTACGTACCCAGTACCACTAACGTTTTTCCACCAAAGTTTTTTTTTATGAGAAGAAAAAAAACTTATGAAATTCTCAAAGTCTCTCATTCAAGACAGGTCATGGACTCGGGTCGGGTCGACCAGCCCGGAACCGGTACTGTTTGGGCCCGGCCCGGTACCCGGTCATAGGTAGGGATGGATTTAAGGGGGACGCAGGGGGCGACCGCCTCCCTTGGACTTTCAAAATTTTCTATTATATATAATATTTTCATAAAATTTTCATACTTTAGTTAGATGTATATGTGTTCGCCCCCCTTAACTTCTTTGTTTTAGAATTAATATATAGTCTTACATAATGTAATACTTAATTTTAGATTTAAATGAAGAAACATTTAAAATAATTTACATAACTCAAACAAATAAACAATAGCAACTCATTATTTAAAACTTAGGATACTTATTATAAAAAATCCTAGTTTTGTAATGTTTAATTATCTTTGTTAGATAATTAGTACTCGGTTTTGGAAAATATCAAATGAAATTAAAGATCAGACACGTACTGTAGTTAAACAATTTTAAATCATGTGAAGTGAATCCAAAATTTAAATGTTTGTTGACATTAAATTACACAATTCATTTATTTCTTACACTTCATAAAAACAATTTATTGTATAGATAATAAATTTATCTTTTTTTAGCATTAATACAAATCTAATATGCACCATAAATATGGATTAGTATCATAATACTATTCTAAAAATAGTAATCTCATACATATACTATTGCAATTCCAAAATCAAATCTTTATTGCGTAAATATTCATGTGCTTAAACAAGACATAAGTTATTTAAAATATGTTAATAGATATTTACCTTATAAAATTTTCTTCAAATAATTTGATAATTAAAATGTTATATATCCTATTTATTTTCAAATCATTATCCTTTGATTTACCACTTCTTACGCTTTAATGTAAGAATACATTAAAGTTATTTTTTTTAAATCATTTCAATTATAAAATCAAAGTTATTTTTTTATTATCTAACTTAAAATGTAATAGATTTAGTTATTGTTATGTATGTGTATCAAAAGAACTTTTTTGAATAAAAAAAAATACTCAGAGCCCTATATTAGCAAAAAAAAATCGCCCCGCTATACTAGCGGAAAATTTTCACCCCTTCACAAACGAAAAAAATTTGCCTCCCTTGATTCGAAATTCTGGATCCGTTGGTCATAGGAGTATAGGACCAGTCCGGGCCACCCGAACCGGGAGTTAAACGGGGCAGGCTCGGGCCTCCTATTTTTTTCAATTTTTTTGGTTTCTCCCGGGTTGGTCTGGGTGTTTTGGGGAATTGGGGGGGTGAAGGGGGGTCAGGGGTTAATTAGAAAAGCAAAAGAAAATTAAAAAATAATAACATGAACCGGCCCGACCCGGGACCGCTGCCTACCCGGGCCGGTTCCAGTTCTTCTTTCCCAAAAAAGCCCGGCCCGGTCCAGCCCGGGTCCATGAGGACCATGACTATTCAAGACAAGTGATGAAATAAACATACCACCACAATTTATGGAAATGACAAATATCACGTTCTTAAGAAAACCAGGAAACAGATATAAACCACAAATAAGAAGCTTATTCCCGTCATATATATAAAAGTACCGTATAACAACCCACACATTAATGCTGAATCCCACAGGCCACAACAAGTACAATAATCTCAACCCAAAAATGCTATAACGGAGGGAGCAGTCACATTGGACTCACAAGTTCAGCAAAATTTCAATTTAACTAATGGAAAAGATATTTAAAAGTTAAAATTTTAAAACTAATGAAATATTAAAAAACAGCATGATCCTGATGACGACCTTAGACCTGGAACATTATATGAACTTAACCACGGTTGAGACACCAAAATCTTTTTCAATGTCCTTACCTTACCTCCCCTTTTTATCAGACAATAACTACTGCGGCCTCTAGAAATATACAAAACTCACCCACATGTTTGCAGCTCCCCCTTCTAGATAAGTGAGCTTTGATGAGGAACCTTAAGGCTATCCGAGACAGCAGGGGCCATTCTGTCCTTCAATAATATAGAGAGGCTTACTGGAGCAAGCTGCGGCATTCCTCAACATGTGTTGCCTGAGAGTCCAAAACTGCCTTCCCTGATGAACTTGAATCCAAAACCTTCACCACAGCAGAAAACACCTCCTTTTGATAAAAGTCATCCCCAATTTTCTTCAAAATCTCATTGACGACCCCAAAGTTGATACCTCCAGCCAGAACAAGTCTTCCGATGATGTCACCAAAGTTGGTAGGAGCTTTTGGTAAATCCACTGCCAGATCATCCAACATAGATGCAAAACCCATTAAACCAGTCCCTAAAACAGTGGAATCAAAGATTTTCTTCTCAAACATGTACTCGAGAAGCTTTGCAACTGGCTCAACGCATGGTGGACTTTTGTCCAATCCGAGGGAGACGGCTTGCTTTACAAACTCGGGATGGTAAGCCGGTGATTTCAGCTCATCGATACACTGTGCAGCTTCATCCAAAATCCGGACACTAAAATATTCATCCAAAAGTGAAACTGTTTTCCTCTTGAGTTGCTCAGGAGTAAATATGGCAGCTGGAGCATGTAGCTTTTCGGTCACTGGAGACTGTTTAGTGGGATCCTCCTGAATCTGGGGGCGGATAGGAGACGGGCCCCCACTACTACCTTGTAAAAGAGCACTGGTTCTGCCACTAACCAGGTCACCAATACTGCCGCCTTGGGGAAGAAGCGTTTGGTTTGAACCAGGTGACTTGGTGGCAAGAGATGGCATACCTCTAGGCATCCGGGATTTTGGGATCTCCCAGTTGTCATCGTCATATCCAGGAATCACGGAGATCTTCCTTGCCCCAGGCGCTCCGGGCATACGGCTAGGAGGGAAACTGACCGGGCTTTGAGGACCGGAGGGAGCAATGCCACGTGAATTCCTAATACTTGCCATAGCACCGGGACGTAACCCCAGATTTTTCTCTGCTTCCGTGTGAATTTCAGTAATCGTTTTGGCTTTAACCTGTGTGGACAGAACATTTTCAATGAGTATCTCAAGTAAATCACTAAATAATATGATGCCTTTAAGGTTAATGGAAGAAATAGAAGAGAGAAATGGGTGAGAAAGAGATGGAGAAAAATAGGAGACATTTTGTCGAGTTGGTAGCTCCATGAAGAGAAATCAAATAAAATGTAATAGTATTACAATTCATATTTCAACTTCTTTTCATTTTTCTCCTATCCAAACCAGAGAACTCTCCATTTCTTATTTCCCATACTTCTCCTTCCTACTTCTACCCAAACAAAGACAAAGAGAGCTAAAACTGGAGAGTAAATGATTGATCACCTCTTCACGTCGTGGGACCCAGTTGTTTGCACGCATGTCAAGAACATCACGTATCATGAACCTAAGGCGTGGAGCAAGTTGAGGGATAGTGGATAGTGCTTTCAGTTGGTTGAAGTACATATCATTGATCGATCTTGACTTCCGGTTCTCATCAAGTTGTTTTCCAATGGTGTTAAAGAAATGGCAGATTGCTTCAACATTTTCCTCCTCAGGGATGCTTGTCGGGTCGGCACCTAGCAGTTCCTATAGTAATACACAGGTAAGATGTTTGAAGAATCGCTTTCACAATGAAAGATGTGTTAGTGTTAGTGTTAATTATACCCCTTCAAGGTTTAGTTGAATTAGCAAACTAACTTTGAAATTTTTTAAACAAACACTACAACCAGTCTAATTTTTCATGAACAATGAAAGATAATGGGATGTACAGAATTGGTAAAAACTGAAGCTTTCAAATTACAATACTCCAAAAACAATTCCCTGGATATTCTTTTTGGATTAAAATTTAGTATGAAAATCCATGTTGTTCTTCTTAGTAACATTTCGTTCTATAATAATTTTTCAATGGGAACACGGTTGAATGCAGAAAACATGACTAATCCATAGGCTTGTAATTTTTAGAAATTATGAGGGTTAGTAATTTGACGGAACATAGAGGGAGGTGATGTAATTAACCCAAAAAAACGAAGTGTTGTAGATGGTTGAGAAGGGGGCACAACGAACCCGAACAATGTGATGAACAATCCTTTCTGGGACCATTCTTTGTTTCAAGAGCTCTCCAATGAGGCGTATGTTCCCAAGGGTGCGCAGCTTAATCAACTTTTCTTTATCTCTGCGTTCTGATTCCTGCTCGGGAGCAGACATTTGCCGGGCTTCTTCCCTCAACTTGTCAGAGCCTTCAAAGGCCAGCTGGCAAGTATCCAGTAGCACTCTTCTAAATGTTATATCTTTACCACCAGGTTCTTCAGATGGAAATGGAGGTAGTTTCTCATTCAGATCAGAGCACAATTGGGCATACATGGTGCAAAATGTGGGCTCCAGTACTGCCTTGTCAAATATTAATCCAATAACTCCCTGAAGTACAAAAAGATCAAGTAAGCATCACTTAAAAGAAGCAGCAATTCTACTCGGAGCAACACATACCATATAGAAAATAAAAATTGAGAAAACCTTTAAAATGTCTGCAGTGGTTATGCCAGCATCTATGAGTTGACCTTTTAAGAGATCAAATTTTTCTGGAGTCAACTTGTTAAGTATACTGCAGCATCAATAGAAACCTTAGTACAAAAAAAACATACAAAACAGGAATTGATTTTCTCTGGATTATTTTTAGAAAAAGTTACTGCTTGTTGGACCAGAAACATTGGCTATGAGCCCATGAATTCTTTCTAAAACATTGCATTCATGATGAAGGCTACCAGAACTTTTTTTAGAAATATGTTTTTAATGCTTCTGATAACATGAGAGGTTACTATTAGAAATCCCAGTCAGACTAAATAAAAATGGATGCATTTGACAAAATCACTATTGCATTTATCAAATGAAAGATGATAACAGTACTTGAATTACCCCTTCACTGTTTTCAAAACTCGATCCTTGTCGGAGAGAGTGCCTCTTCTAGCTGACCATGGCACCTCAGCTTTGACGAGGGCAGGAGAAGGGCCCCCCTGGTTCAAACACAATAGAAGTATCTCAGTCTAATCAGTCAACCCAATTACATATGACACAAGGGTTTACACAGCACATATTATAGCAAACAAGGCTTAATTTCTCACATACTAAAAAGATTATACTCCCCCGTCCGGCCGTCCCTTAAAACTTTGTCAAGTTTGAAAGCGACGGGGGAATAATAAAGTAGAAAATGTATGGTTGAGATTTGTGTAGAGGAGAGAGAAATAATAGGAACCACATATTAATTGATTAAAAAGGATAGTGGTACAGTTATAATGGACGCAGGGAGTATTAATAAAATCATTGTTTTTCAAAGGCAATAGCTGTACTTGAGTACTCCCTCCGTTCCATTTTACCTGTCCTACTTTCCTTTTTGGATTGTCCCAAAATAAGTGTCTCCTTTCCTTTTTTGGAAAGAAATATGTGGCCTGCACCATTTCGCTTTATTATACTCAAACCTCAACCAAAAATTTCACTTTTTCAACCACTTTATTAATAATCGTGCCAAGTCCAAGTGAGACACATAAAATGGGACGGAGGTAGTACAGCATAATGAAATGAATAGGTTACGTGAGCATCAAATAATTATAGAGCACAAAAAAGAGTTACCGCCTGGTTGGAAGAGATATGAGCTCTCCCAAACTGTGAGTTGAGTTCTCCCAACCTACTAGCAATTTCTTTGTTCTCTTTGATGGACTCCCATGACCTCTCATCTTGGGGGGCAGAGAGCTGAGCAGACCTGTTTCGCCAGTCACGATCATCAGGCTCAGCGTAACGACTCTGAGGTTGAGATTGCAACTGTAGAAGAATTAAAGTAGCTTAAGGTAGTTGCAGAGGGAGATATAACAATTCACCAAAAAAGTGTGGTTGAGACTCACATTATTATCTCCACGAACAATATTGGCATCTTCACCATATAATTCAGCTTCAACATCTTGTCTGGCTTTCACAATACCTTCTGGTATGCCAACTATCTGGTAAAGAGTTAAAATCACCACCAAATAAGGGGCTCATAAATCTCTAGGTATTGCGTGGATAATAAGATAACCTAGGATAATATTCCATTCATATCCAATTTAAACAATATATATATATATATAATATATATGCTTCATACTTCGTCCTTCACTTTAAAGAGCTCTTCCCGAGTATATCGAATGCGTTCCTGGCCTTCAAAACGGGATTCGCCAGCCTATAATAATGATTGAAAAGAAAGACATCAATAAAACTTTCTGAAACTATATCAATACAGGAACGTAGTTGTCGATGGCAAGGAACAGCGCATGCTACATGCGCCATATGGCAAGAAACCCCTCTATCACTACAAAAAGTCCTAATGGCAACGACCATACACATGGAGGCGCCATATTTGCGCCATTGCCATGGCAATTGTGCCATAATATTAAACAAATCTGAACCAGTTTACTTTGTGATTTTGGGGCTTTTGCCCTGATAAATACTTAAATAATCTGAACCAGTTTTATATTAATAAAACCCTAATAAGAAATTAATATGTTAGATTGTTAGCCGATTATATTAACAAAAACCCTAATCAACAGTAAATAAAGAAACAAGAAACGCATATCTAAAGCAACCCTAAGTGTTAATGTGAACCAAGGAAACAGTAGAAGAGCTCAAGCTTTACAATAGGTATAAATATAATGATTTAAGATATTGGAAGTCTGAAACATATTGTACACTATCATTTTCCAACATTTTTTAATGTGGCATCAATTTATTAAAACCAAAATGGTATACTGGCATCCATTTATTTCCAAAGACGGGAGCTTCTTTGAACTTGATAATTTCATATCAAATAAGACATTCCTCCTTCACAACATCAGATTCAGACCAAAATGAAGATGAGTGTGATAATTGATGATGATTATGGCATAATCATCAAACCAAAAAAGCAAACATATTTGGAAAGACACGAAACTTTTTTTTGAAGATTATGCTTTTTTGGAACTACTATAAACTATTTTAACTTCACATGTTTTAGTTAGAAATGTTGGTATTCAAGTTTTTTATCATGTTTAGGTGGTTGGGTGATGGAATTATAGATTCTATAATTCATATTTAGGTATTTTTGTTATGTGGTGACACCATATTTGCGCCATCGTCATGGATGTCGCCATGTGCCATGACAACTATGTACAGGAACTAATTGAACTACATTTTCAGCAAGATCAACTGTAAATCTGTCCAAAACAAACATGGAAGAACTAATAAATAGACAAAATCTCAATCAGAAATATCAACTGCGTCTGCATCGTAAATTCAAGCATTTTTAGCAACATTCTTGAGAAAGCTGCCATGGTTAGTTAACTAATTATGCATTAGGCAATTAGAAGTATGTTGGGGACGAAAGGTAACTTTACAAAAAAAAAATGTCTGTAGGGATCTTTAAGGGCAATAATGCTCCTTACAAGCCCTCCTAAAGCCTACTATTTTCTTTGCGTCCATATTTACAGCAGAATCACATCTCAAGTGTGCTGCCAAGAATCAGGACAACAACATAAATGCATTTCAGCCAATGATGTTACAAAAACATCATTAATGATGCAGTTTTTACATAAAACTCAATGTCTGTAGGAGTCTTTAAGGGAAACAAATACTCTATATGTGCCCTCCTAAAGCCTACTATCTGCTATACGTCCATGTTTACAGCAGATACACATCTCTTAAGTGTGCTGCCAAGAATTAGGACGACACCATAAACACATTTCTGTCAGCCATAAACCTCAATATATGTAGGAGTCTTAAAGGGAAACAATTAATTTATGCATGTCCTCCTAAAGCCTACTATCTGCTTTACGTTCATATTTACAGCAGATACACATCGCTTAAGTGTGCTGCCAAGAATTAGGACGACACCATAAACGCACTTCTGTCAACCATGAATATGGATTTATGCATGAATACATGAATTTAGTACAAGAAAGGTGCAGAGAACTTAAATTATTGGGTATTTTTCAAAATAATGATCATAAAACATATGGATAGGAAAACACGAACAAAAGTGATCACTCATACACAGTTCTACAAAGTGACACACCTACAGCCACTACAATCTTGTCACTTGGGTAGTGAATCTACTACTAGTCATCTATAATCAGGAAACTCAGAACACAATCAACCTTATGATATGCGCTTTACTGACATGAAGGCAAAATAATGTGTGATTCTAAACACAGTGCATTTGGATTTGGAACTTCAGGGAAAATACTTCGCACTGCATAAACATATTAAAGCTGCATCTCAATTAACACAGGACTTGATATCAATTACAGAAAACAGAGCTACATGTACATTTACACAGTGTGAAGATGTCAAAATAAAGATTGGAGTTAACGTGAATAAATGAAAAGACATCATTGTATTTCAGCTATGACCTAAATGGCATAGACATATATAGGGCTACATACATAAGCTATAAGAAATGAAAACCGCTCAAAGAGGAGCACTTATTTAATCAAGAAAACTAAATCAGAACATAATCAAACCAGATACGAAAATATGTAAAAGAAAGCAGAGATTACAGCTCGAAACTAGGCCGCAGATCCGCGAAACAGATAAAAGAATCGACCTTGAATGAAGAGAAGGCAGATGAGCCGCCATGGGGGCGAAGCAGAGGGAGATCAGAATTGGTTGACAGCAAGGAGGAATCAAAGCGAGGGCCGAAAAGTCTACCTCGGTTTCCACCACCAGGTCTCAAGCTTATTCCCACTTGATCAGGCTGCATAACTCAATACTCTGCTGTTGGAAGAAGAGAAACTAGAATCCAAACCTGACCGGGTTATTGAGATACAGATCCGGTATGTATATATACCAGGTCAAGAAAAGATGGGATTTTTTTAGAGAGAGATAGGGAAAATGATTGTATTTCCCCCCTCTGCTGGAAAGAGGAACGAGGAAGAAGAATGGAAGCGGGGGCTGGAGGTTCAAGATTATGTACTGATAATAAGTCGGCGAGGAGAGAGAAAAACCCTTCCGAGTAGGTTACGCCTTGTGATTCTTGTTTACCCAGGGGTCGTTTAGGTAATTTAACACACACAAAACTTTTTTTTAGAGAATTACCAAATAGACCCTCGAACTTACATAAAAAGTGCAACTCATCCCTTATATAAGATGTTCTGTCCGGCCGTCGTCATTTGGAGTGATTTCTGGTAGAATTTTTTTATGAATTTTTTTGAGCATCTTATTCATTAATTAAGTCTAGTTTACACATACCAAATTTCAACTAAAAATTCAACCCGGAAGGCAGTCAAATGATAACCTGAAATATATTGTGTTGTTTAACTGCGCAGTTATCTTCACAAATTCATTTGGCTTCCTTCCCGATTGAATTTTTAGCTGAAACTTAGTATGGATAACTAGACTTAATGAATAAGATGCTCAAAAAAAATTATCAAAAAATTCCACCGGGAACCGCCCCAAATATCGACGGCCGGACAGAGTCTCCTATATAAGGGGTGATTTGCACTTTTTATGTAAGTTCGAGAGCTTATTTGATAGTTCTCCTTTTTTTGAAAGGCAACTACAAAACTCTTGAAAAACGGCATTTATATTCTAGTCATTTTTTGTATGAAATATACATTTATTAATCACATCCAAAAATAACATAGTACAATGTATCAAAACTAAAAAACTAACTATACTAATTAAATAGTGTTTAACCATTCAAATCCCTCTCATTCTCTCGTGGGAGGCGAGTGGGGAGAGAATTTTTTAGGTGAAAGTCCAAAACGGCATGGGACAAGCTCCGACACGTATCAAAAAACATTAAATAAGTTTTATGCCGTCCACAAAGCTCAAGGAATCTGAAACAGTGAAGCCCCATCCTCCAAGTGAACTCTGCTCTAGCAGCCCAGTAACTGCCCAGCAGTGTCAAATCCCAGAATAGTTAGGAGAGTTGGGATGTTTCTTTTGATAAAATACACAAAGACTAGACATTACCAGACCTGACCAAAAAATTTGAGTTCAAAAGGAAACATCCCTAGTAGGCCGTCCAAACACCCCAGCAAATTAGGCTAGCGAGCCAGTGAAGGCCCTTTCCCCTAATCGCATAACAAGTAAAAAAATCCAGGCCACTTATCCCATCACTAAAATCTGCAGCGGAAAACAACTCTGCGTCTAAAAATCCATCACCAAAGTCCCACAGTAAACGCTCCAGGAACCCAGTCCAGTTGAGGTCCATTTTCCTCCGCATCAGCATGTCACTGACCAGGTCGTGAAGCCCAGAAGGTATAGCTCAGCCCAGTCCAGAAGCACTCCAAGCTGATCTGCTCTAGGTTGAAACATTAGGGTTTCGTCCGGACAGCCCAACCTCGGGGTTGTATTTTATATTAGGGCTGATTTTTAAATACCCCATCTGCTCTTTGATAATTGTCTCGTATTTTATTTTGAGCTATTTTTTATTTTTTATTACATGTCCCTCCTATTTTTAGTAATTGTTTTCTATACAAATATTGTCATACCCTCACTTATTTTACCATCGTTTATTCTCGTTTAATCTAAACTCATTTAATTCTCCACCCACTACCATAATTAAACCCTTCTACTGCTAACCATTTAATTCTCCATCCATTAACCTCATTCATTAGCTTTACGTTTCGCCTTCCTCACCATCGACATCTTCTCATTACCTTCTTCCATTAATCTCCTTATTCTCTCTCTTGTCACGAACTATCATCGTAATTCAGATGGAAGTCCCCTCTGAGACAATTGATTACTTACCCTTACTTGGATCTGCGTGATACGCCAGCAAAGGTAGATGTCGAGGTTAGGGCATATCCTGTCGTGCTTCAAGACATGGCAAGTTTGGTTGTGGCGGATCGTCCATTCCAAAGTGCCTGTGAACTTCAAGCCGTGCGATAATGAACATGAAGTGTCTGATAAGTCATCTATTCTCTGTTTTGCATTAAAATTGTGTGGTATAGCGTGTTTCTGATTTCCTGTGATGAAATAACTCTGATATTGTTATGGTAAATTAGTAATCCCTGTGAATTTTATGGTTTCCGACACTGCTTTGTGATTTTTATGTTGACTTTGTTGCTATAAATCAGTAATCTCTATGATAAATCGTATCTCTGTTATATGAAATTGTGCTAGCATTTCTGTGATAATTCATATTGTTGTGATCTGAGATTGTGCAAGCATGCCGTGATGGCACATGTTGTGATCTGGGATTTTATGAGCATATTTATGATGACACGTGTTTGTGGTCTGAGATTGTGTGAGCATGTCTGTGATGACATATATTTGTGATCTGAGATTGTGTGAGCATGTTTGTGATGACACATGTTTGTTATTTGATATTGTGTTTGTATATTAATGAGGACACATGCTTGTGATATGAGATTTTTTGGTATGGTTGTGATGACGCATGTTGTGATATGAGATTTTATGAGCATATATGTGATGACACATATTTGTGACCTAAGATTGTGTGAGCATGTATTTGGTGACACATTTGTGCATGTGATCTAGGATTGTGTGAGCATGTCTGTGATGACACATATTTGTGATATGAGATTGTATGAGCATGTCAGTGATGACACGTGTTTGTTATTTGAGATTGTGTTTGTATGTCAGTGAGGGCACGTGTTTGTGATTTGAGATTGTGTTTGTGTCGCTGTGATAACACATGGTTGTGATCTGGCATTGTGTCGATCATTTGAGTGCAGCTTATTTGATTTCTATGATAAGATGCAGTTTTGAGAAATCATTGTTATCTCTGTTAGTAGATCGTGCCTTTCAAGAAGGAAGCCACATGAGGAATAAACATATGCATTTCATTATCTAATTTGAAAAAAAAAACTCAAAAGTTTACAATGCATTGTACATTAACTGAAATGGCCAAAAGTCAAAATTGTGTAGCTCATTCACTACATCAGTTAAATAACCTTGCAATGCATTATAAAATAGTACACATAGCTAGGTTGGGAAATTGCAACTTCCATACCTGGTTACCAATCATTGACTGATTGTCATCCTTCATAGCATGATTTAAATAAGCAACGGTTTTTGGAATCAAGTCATCATCAACTTCTAGATTACATTGTAGAAGTCCCTTTTTTTCAAACTTGCTTTTCCTATGTGAGGGCTTTTGTAGGTGTTGCCTCTGTTTCATTTCAAAATCTCTATCATTACAGTTTGTAATTGAACTCATTGTGATTTACTTTACGCGGTCCGAATTCTGCATATGCTTCTTTAACTGTCGTAACCAACTATTGAACTGTCTTTGGACATTTTTTATGTCGAATTGTTTGCGCTGCCCTAAGCAAACCCAAATATAAGATATTTAGATCAGAGGAATTTGGTGGCTGACACACCAATTGTATATCCCACTCGTCCATTCTACCAATAAGCACAAATACAGCATCATTTATACCAATATGAGGTTGATGGTTGTTCCTTTAGCGGAAGCTGGTCAAACCGCTACTCCCTTGCCAGTGGCTGGTCAAACTGGCTTATGTTATTTTTCTGTCTTTTCATCAGTTTCGAACTATGCTTTGTTTTTTCATTCCCTTTCTAGTAGCAGAAACAGCATTGATGTGCCTAAGTCTACCACATTGCGGGGTTAGCGAGATGGGCCGCTAATAAGCGTGTTTCCAGCTCTAAGTCTCACCCTAGTGTAACCTTTAATATGGCGAGTTTGTACCCGGTTCTCGACGTTATTAATGATTAAGTTATTTGTTTTCAAAAAAAACCTAAATGCCAAAGACGCCTATACAGTTTTTTTCCCAAGCGGAAATCAAAATATGACTTTAAACCCTCAAAAGAAGCACGGATACCGTATGCTCATATATATATATATATATAGGGTGCAGTTCCAGTGAGAACGCTGCTTAACGTGAGAACGTGAGAACAATCACTTTTAAATCAATGGGTTGCACATTGGAGCTATTATGTTGCACATTTTCAAATTGGTCGAATTAAGCCTATATTAAATAAACACGGTGGCATTTTGGTAAATATTGTTAAAATGTGTTAAAGTGCAATATGTAAGCTTCATTGTGCAACACGTTGGGGTAAATGTGGTGTTCTCACGTTCTCACGTTCTCACGTTAAGCAATGTTCTCATTTGATCTTTATTCTATATATATATATATATATATATATATATATATATATATATATATATATATATATTTAGGTTCAAGTGAGAAAATAATCTTAGAAGAGAAATAAGAATAGATGTTAGCCATTAGATTATTATGAGTTTTTTGAATGCCACGTTAATCTTGATTGGGTAAAATTGAGATTCCACTATGCCTTCCATTTCGGATGCTGACTATTTTAGGAGAGGTTATTTATTTGAGCATTGATTACACTTTTGAATATGTTATGTTAGATGGCTTTATTAACTTTATTAAAATTTTGTTTTACCGTTGGTCTTTATTTTTTTCTTAGTCACTTTTGATTCTTCATCATCTAAATTCGTTTTAGTACTATGATAGCAGTATATTTTTATTTCGATTTTTCTATTAAAACAATTTATACAATTTTAAAATTCTAATTATACACTTGATCGATATATTGTTTTTACGTATAATATTAATTCATTTTTTAATGTGTCCATTTTTAAATTGTCATTGTGCATTTTTAACATATAATACGGAAGTGCACTTTTGACATATGACTAATGTATACTTACAAAAGTGCATTTTTAAAGGTCTAATGGTGCATTTTTTACATATGAAGAATGGTGCACTTGTGATATATTATTTTTTACATTCATGCAAACTTTTGATGCATTTGTTGTATTTTTTTCATGGATTTTCCATTCGTTTTTATTTTATATACTTTTTGTTGAAACAACAATGATGTTATTAGAAGAAAAATTCATTTCATTTTGTAAAAAGTGTCTGTAAACTTTTAGAATGTGTGATATAATAATGCACCTTTATACAATTTAAAATGCACATTATAAAAGTGCATATCATTTTATAAAAGAGTGCTAAATTTAAGCTTTAGGAAGTATATATATACTTGTGCACTTTTGTACGTACTCTTTATATATTTAAAATGCATGTGGTAATTGATGGTTTATATTCTTGTATATTTATATCTATGTGCACAACTACATGGATAAAGTGTGGGAATCTAGTCAAAATTTAAGATTGTGTATTATATTATCATGTTTGTTAGAGACTAAAGTTATTATTTTGAATATATTAGGAAAAAGTTATTTGATGGAAAATGTGCACTAGCACCGTTAGCTACATGAATTGCACATTTATTAATGTTTTGATGCATGCATGCCATTATATTAAGAGTGCATCATTTATTGAAAGGTTAAAAAAACTTACGTGAGTAAGATGACAACTTTTTTATTAAAATGGGTAAAATAATTTTGGTGAATCTTAAAATGGAAACTTACGCAATAGTGATTAATATTTCCTCATCGTAACAGCAACACATGCATTTCAAGATTACATATAAGCCCTTAGTCTAACAATTCACTCCAAATTAATTTAATCCGTTCAATCAATGTCCTTAATTTTAGGGATATTCCCTAAAATCTCATTATTTGTGTTGAGAGGGTCTACTGCATACAAATTGGAGTAAAAATCAACAGCCGCGGCACCTATATCAGGTAAGGTTGATAATTCCCTCCCTTATGAATCTTTAATGATAGAAATCATTTGTTTCCTTCTTCTTACTTTCACATAAGAGTGAAAATATTGGGTATTACTGTCTCCTTCCTTGAGCCATCTGACGTTGGCTTTTTGCTTCCAATATTTCCTCTCAATTTTATACTTTCTCAAAAGAAGAGCTTTTTTGAGCTGCCAGACCTCTCTATTCTCCTCAGAAGGAGAATTTAAATAATCCATTTCTGCCTTTTCGACTTCCTGCTCAGAGAATTTGATATCATCAAAAATATTGCCAAATGTTTCTTTGTTCCATCTCTTTAGATCCTTTTTGAGTTTCTGCAATTTGATAACCAATCCCTGCATGCCCCCTCTTGTAAAGCCATCATTCCAGCTTTGAGAAACTGTATTTAAGAAGGTGTTGTGAGTGAGCCACATGTTAAGGAATCTGAATGGTTTGGGCCCTGAATGATAATTATTTAAACACTGAATAAGCATAGGGGAATGATCTGAAGGGGCCTGATTCAGATTAGTAACAGAAATTTGATCAAATGAGTCAAGAAATGACTCATTAAATAGGCATCTATCCAGCCTCCTCCATAACCTGCCCCTAGACCGCACACCAGTCCATGTGTATTGACAACCTGAGTAAGGAATGTCAATAAGATTGCATTGGGAAACACATTCTTTGAATTCAAGCATACTAGTCAGATTTGGGATTGAATCTCCTTTGTGCTCAGCATTGTACATAATAGTGTTGAAATCACCACCAACCAACCAAGGGGTTTGGATAGTACTTGCAAACTGAGTAAGGTGAGCCCATAATTCCCTCCTCTCCGCATGTGTGTGCTTAGCATAGATTGCTGTAATCCAGCCAGTACTTGAGCACCAAGAATATTTGAAATGAACAAACTGAGAGTTCCAATTAACATCAGAAATGGTGATGCTACTTGAATCCCAAAAAATCCAAACCTTAGTTCTATTATTAGCAACAACATTAGAAAAACCAAACTCCATTTTATAATGATCAGCTTTATCAATATCAACCAATGGTTCGATAGCTACAAAAAAATGGATCCTCCATTTATTAATCAAATGGGAGAGCCTTGGCCCGGAGGCAGCCAGACCTCTCACATTCCATATTAAACCATTCATGATAAAGGTTGAGGAATAGTTTGAGTATGCTTCATGGCAGCATTTCTAGTAATCATTCCTGGGGTTTGTTGTATCATGGGCTTTTGCTTCCTTCTTCTTCTTCCAACTGTTATAAAAGGTTCCTCAACCTCACTTTGTGCTTGGTTGTCATTGCAGTTCTGACCCATTGCAGAAAGTAGCTCAGAATCTTCCCTAACCCTTCTGGAAGATATTAGAGTATGCACTTTATTAGTCAGGCTTGGAAGGGCTACTAACCACTCTTGCACATTTTCTTTTTTATTGGGAAGCTCTGAGTCAGAACCATATTCTTTAGCAGCAAGTTCTTGATCAAAATCTGCAGATTTTGCCATAAATTGTAAGAAGAAATCGTCTCTAATTTTCTCACATCCTGCTGAAAGTGACAACCCCAGAATTTCCCCTTGTATCATATGTTGAATGCTGCATTTTTCATTGTGACATTCTACCTCTTTGTTCTGTGCAGGTGGCTCCTCATGGAAGATTTCTTCAGTGTCTGACTCAGCATTATCTTGTATAATAGTCTGCTCATCCAGCAGCTTGAAGGAAGGACCAGCTTGAGGCATGGAGGAAGGGCCAGGCTGAGGAGTTACTTGCTTGTTTGCAGGCGCATACACTACAATCGCTTTCCCCTTCTCTTTTGCTGAAGTTTCTGGCGCTGTAATTCTGTGTTGATCATTCCCCTTCCCTTCTTTCCCCGTTGAAGTATGTTGAGTATTGAGTTTTGCCACCCACTTGGAACCCGCATTGATAGTTTTTTTCCCCTCCACTAGCTTCTCAGGCTCTTCAGACTTCCCCTCCAGTAGTTTCATAGGACAACTGTGAGCAACATGCCCCAAGTGTAGACAAGAAAGACAATATTGGGGCTTATTTTCATAAATGACAGATTGGGTAAACCCTGTTTTGCCAGTTTGGATCCATACTTTAGACGGCATCTCTTTGGTTAGATCAAGCTCTACGCACACTCTTGCAAGAGATGGTCTGGCCAATGTTGTAGTAGCAATATCAAGCTTTAGAGGGGTTCCAATTAAGCTAGCAATAACAAACATCGCTCTTTTGTCATGCAAATGGATTGGTAATCCCTCAAACGTTAACCACACCGGAACAATCGGGGATTCCACATTAGGTTGAAAGTCGGGGGACCATTTGGTGACCTTCATAACGTTACCGTATATATCCCATTTCTGACGATTCCAGCATCGGATATAGTCTTCTTCGAGATCAAATCTGATTAGCACATGCTTCTTCTCCAGCAAACCCAAATGAAAACCTCCCTTAAACCCTATAATTTCAAAGGATTTTCGAAGAGTAGTCATTGGAGGCCGACTCTTGTAAAAGTAACCAACCAAAGCTCGTTTATGCTTGTCTGCCAGAATCTGAATGTCATCCTCTGAGAAGTTTGCTGCTGGCAACCCCTTATAGCGAGCACCAGTAGTAGCTGATAGCGTAGCATCTGCTTTGTCCAATAGAACAGAAACGAAGGACTTCTTACCGGCCCAAGCATTCCCCAGAGGCGGAGGCTGAGCTGAAGACGGCTGAGCCGTCGTAGATGTAGGTTTCGCCATCTCGCATCAAATTCCCATTCAACCTCCTTGATGCTTGAATAAAGTATATATGCTTACTCCTCACACCAAGGGGAAGCTAACAACACCTCCCAAGCAGAAATTGATCGAGAGAAACCAGATATATGTGCGTTGACCTTCAGCGTGAACAGTATTCTTCATCGACTACCTCCCCGAGCTCCCCACTCCCATACATCATTTCTTTCAAACTGATTAAGTTCATCTTGCATGGCCTGTATCCAATCAGAGTCTGAGAGGGCTTCCTCAACTTTCTTTGGTTCAGTTTGTGAAATGAAGCATGAGAACATGGCATCTTTTTGGACTGATGATCTGGTACGCACTCCTTCATGGATGTTTCCAATAATCTGGTGAGTAGGATGTTGATTCAACCATCTAATGTCAGAAGTTTTATTAATTTGAGTCTGCTGCTTTTCTTCCTCTTCTTCATCACTTTCCTCTTGTAGAGTTGAGGGATTAGAAGTTTCAAATCTGGTACATGATCCTGTTGAATTGATTCCAACAGTCTGCAGTGGTTTATAGTTTGAGTCATCTGCTGGCAGGGGTCTGCTGTTTGAGTCAACTGCTGGCAGTGGTCTGCCATTTGAGTCATCAGCTGGCTCAGGAGAGCTTCTTTCTTTTTGTTTTTCTTTGCTGGGAAGGCAGCTTGGAGCCTTACCATTCTTTTCTTCTGAAGACTCATCTTTTCTTGTTTTGTGGTCTTTAAAGACCACATGAATTGATTCTTCTACCACCAGAGTTCTCTTGTTGAGTATTCTGAATGCTTTGCTTGTAGATGAATAGCCCAGGAAGATTCCTTCATCTGACTTAGCATCAAATGGCTTGAGATGGTCTTTTCCATTGTTTAGAATGTAACATTTACATCCAAACACATGAAAATAGCTGATATTTGGCTTTCTTCCATTCCATAGCTCATAAGGAGTCTTCTTGTAAGTCTTGTGGATAAGACTTCTATTTTGGGTATAGCAAGCTGTGTTGATTGCCTCTGCCCAAAATCTTTTGGGCTAGCCTGCTGCTTCAATTATGGTCCTTCCAGCTTCTTTGAGAGTCCTGTTTCTTCTTTCAGCAACACCATTCTGTTGGGGTGTTCTTGCTGCTGAAGTTTGATGATGTATTCCACTTTCTTCACAGTACTGAATCACTATTGCATTTAGAAATTCGGTACCTCTATCAGATCTGATCTTCTGGATTGAGATGCTCCTCTCATTCTGAATGAGTTTCATCAGTTCAGGAAGCTTTTTCTCAGTTTCATTTTTCTTCTTTAAAAATAAGGTCCATGTAAACCTTGAATAGTCATCTACAACCACTAGAGTGTACCTTTTGCCACTTAGGCTTGTTGGATCGACTGGTCCAAACAAGTCAAGGTGCAGTAGGTTTAATGGTCTAGTAGATGACTCAACTTCTTTGGATCTGAATGATATCTTTGTTTGCTTCCCTTTTTGACATGCATCACATAGGTGATCCTTTTTGAAGTTGATTTCTGGAAGTCCTTTTACCAAGCCTTTTCTGGACAGTTTGTTGATGGTTTTGAAGTTGAGATGACTTAATTTGTTGTGCCATTCCCAACTTATACTTGAGTCTGCCTTTGTTACTAAGCAGATTCCTTCCTTGGCTGAGCTCCAGTCAACAATGTACATGTCCTTCTTTCTTCTCCCAGAGAGCACAATTTTGTTGTTTTTGACATCTTTGATCAAGCAGATGTCTTTGGAGAATGTCACACTATATCCATTATCACAAAGCTGGCTTGTGCTTATAAGATTGAACTTTAATCCTTTAACATAAGATATGTTTTGGATTGTAAGTCCATTTACTGATAGGTCTCCAGCTCCTTTGGTTTCTCCTTGTTTTTCCACATTCCCAAATGTTACTTTGGGTCCTTCCTTTGCAATATAGTTAGACAGGAGCCTCCTGCTGCCTGTCATGTGCCTGGAGCAGCCTGAGTCTATGTACCATGTTTGTGAGTCCACTGCTCCAGCACCTTCCTGTATTCATCATGATTGGGCAGTAGCCCACAAGTTAGTGGGCAACTTCCCTTGTCCAAGTTTAGGCATCCATGCCCATCTAGAACCGCTTAACCCTAAGCAGATGGGTCTATAGCCATTTGAGGTGTTGTAATCATATGGAATGGCTATGTATTTATTAATCCTTTTCCTTCTTGATATGGGAAATGGATCATTGGTTTGAGGGGTCTGCTTGGTATTTTGGCTGTGGTTGGTCTTATTTGTTGGTTGCCAACGGGTTCTTGTGTGTTGATGGTTGGGAGATGTTGATTTATACAGGGGTTTGAACTTTGGTTTGGGAGCATGTTGGTTCCTTTTTGTGGGAACATCTGGGGAGTGGATTTTTTTGTAGATTAGCTTTCTTGTATTTTGTTGATGGTTTTTGAAGGGTAAACTTTGAGTGAGTCTGGTGGGGGATACATAGCCGAGACCTCTTCTCTTCCTATTTAGAATAATTTTAGCAGTAGGATTACAATTCTTACTTTCCATACTAAAGTTATTCATTTTATTTTTCAGCTCTTTGTTCTCTTCCTCTAAGACATTATTTTTGGTTAAGGCATTTAACAGTTTAGCATGAATAACCTTTATGTCTTGTTTTAGTCTATCATTTTCTGATCTTAAGAGAACATGGTGATTTTGGACCTTTTGGAAATCTTGCAACAAAGATTCTAGTGTGATATTGTTTGGTCCAGAATCACTAGAGCTATAGGAAGAGCAGGAAGTTACCTCAACATCATTGAAGTGGTCCTTGGCCATTAGACATTTGGGAGAGCAGCTTTCATTATTTTCACTTGAGCTGGTGGAAGGTTCACTGAGCCACCTGCTGTTCTCTCCAGCGAGCCAACTGCTGTTTTCTTCAGTCACCTGCCAGGATCCTAGGCATAGAAGTGCTTCCTCTGAGCTTTCTGATGAAGAGCTTTCATCACTTGAGCTGCTTTCATCTTCAGATTGGGGTTCCTCCTTTTTCTTTTCACTTACAAAGGCTTGACGTTTGCCTTTGTAGTCCTTGTGTCCATTCTTTTGAGCAGTAGTATGCTGCCCTTGATACTTGTGTGCCAATGGAAGAGGACACTCGTTTTTGTAGTGTCCTGGCTGTCTACAATTGTAACATAGAATAGTGTTTTCACCTGATTGGAATCTCCCTTGCTTTCTGACTAAGTTATTGAATGGCTTCTTTGTGGCAGATCCTTCCCTCTTCATAAATCTTTTGAATTTTCTCACAAACATTGCAAATTGCTCATCAGTGAGAAGATTATTGAGTGATTTCTCAGTAGATCTTGATGAGCTGGGTTCAGACACTAAAGCTAATGTCTTTATTTCTTCTTCCTTCTCTTCTCTGATTTCCTTCATCTCAAATTCATAAGCCTTGAGATCACTGAAAAGCTTGTCAGTTGACAGGGATCTCAGATCTCTGCTGTCTCTCATAGCGGTCACCTTCATATCCCACTTTGATGGCAGACCTCTCAAAACTTTGAGAGAAGTTTCCTTTTGGGAGAGAACTTTCCCTAGGTCTGAGACCTCTGCTATGATTTTCAAGAATCTAGATTCCATCTCATGAATAGATTCATTTGGCAGCATTTTGAAATCTTCAAATTTCTTGTGGGCAATGGTCAGTTTGTTGTCCTTTTCTTGCTCATCTCCTGCTCCTATTTTGGTTAGTTCATCCCAGACATCTTTGGCAGTTTCACATTTCCTTATTCTAGGAAATATGGACTCATCTACTGCTTTGAAGAGAATGTCTCTTGCAACATTGTCAAGATTGTTCCTCTTCCTATCTTCAGTTGTCCATTCCATTTTTGGTTTAGGAATGTATACATCATCAGTTCCTTCTGTGGTTCTGGATGTGATGACCTTCATAATTTTGATAGGTCCATCAGTGATCACTTCCAGCATTTCATCATGCAAAGCACTGAGATGTGCTTTCATCCGAATTTTCTAGTCATCAAACTTGTCTAAATTGAACAAGAGATTTTTGGAAAGTTGATTGTCCATTTCTAGAAAGTTTTGGAAGACAAGTGGATTTGGATTTTTTTTGTTCAAAAGTAGTCAGAAATTGACTCTAAGAACACACTGCTCTGATACCACTTGATGGTCCCAGACAGAGGTAAAAGTCTAGAGGGGGGGGGGGTGAATAGACTTTTATAGCTTTTTCGTCTTTCAGAACTTTTCCCTTCTAGTTGAGTTGATCCATAATCTTTTGGGAGATTAATAGATGCACAGCGGAAGTCTTTAACCTCTAGAAACACAGTGTAAGATAACTTTCTAGTCTGGGTGATGTTTAGACTAATTATGGAAGGGCAGTAGGCTTGGCAGTTGGATGATGGGTAGGCGACTGCTGAGGCAACTGCTGAGTTGGCAGTTAGCTGAAATGGAGGAGACTGCTGAGGCAACTGCTGAGAAAGTATTGAGTGTTTGAACAAGGTGATGATGAACTGTTGGTAAGAATAGTGAGGGCTTTTGAAAATGTGCTCTAGTATATGTAATCAGAAATTTTGCTGGAGCAGTGGTCTCAGCAGTTGATTGGTGATGAGGGCACTGCCGAGGTGCCTGCTTGGTTTAGAGGATGAATTCACAAAGCAGTTTGGTCAACTTCCTCGTTGGTAATGTTATGAAGATCCAGTGATATTGGGATACTTAAGAAAAACAAGTGTTTATGAGCAGAGAGCTCAGCAGTTGGATGGACACCAGGGGACTGCTGAGGCACCTGCTATACTTGAGAATGAATTTCAGGATAATGACCTGATAAGCCTTTTAGTGATATTTATGCACGTTTCTTGTGTGAAAAAGGTCTCAAAGAAAGTAAGTAATTAAGCAGTAGGATAAGCAGTTGGGTCTGTTAAGGCAACTGCTTAGGATGCTGCTGGCAAACTCCAATCTTTTTGTGAGAAGTGTTGGTTGTGTGCTTTGTTGACTAACATAAAATCAACACACGATGTATCCTGGTTCAGAGGTGGTGTAATCCTCCTACATCCAGTCCCACCCTCTTTCAGATGGATTTCACTAAAGTATTAAGCCCAATACACTTAGTGTCAATCCAGCCTTTACAACACTTAGGCCTAGATTGAAGGTTTTTCACAATGAGTATAGCACCACTCAAGGTTACTCAGTCCTTAGACTTTTCTCTAATGAACCAGTGGGGTTCAAGAGGTACTCTTTCTATCTAACTGCACTTTAGGATCTGAACAACCGTTCTCCTAAGTGTTTACAACAACTTGTGATTGCAAGAAAGTTCTAACCTCCAACTATGAACTAAGCTCTTCAAATATGACAGTTGTTAATCTAATCTTAGAGCTTAGTGAAGCATGAGTCTAAGCAGAGAGCAAAGTTGAAGTTGCACTTTCTCTTTTGCTAGATAGCTCGTGAATACTTAGAGTGATTACTCTACTTAGAAGACTCAACAACTTGGTTTTAGAACTCATGCCTATGCCTTCTTTTATAGGCTTCTCCAGTAGGTTGATCTCCTCCGTTGGTTGAGAGGATTCAATCCTATTCGTAGAATGAGGTGTACTCTTGTTCTCTTGTGCTGGAGCTGATAATGGAAATTTCCTTTGTCTTCACTGATTAGTAGCTAGAAGATCAAGTCAAGGATCAATCTTCACGATTTGGTGTGTGCGACCCATCTTCTTTGGTCTTCGTACTGTTGATCATTTAATGCTTTTCTTGTCTTTGTCTTCAATCATACACATGCAGTGTATGTGTGTGTGTTTGTGCCGTGTTCTATTATATTATGTACCAAATGAATTTGTACTGGTAGGATCAAAGTCTCCTTCTAAGGTAAACGAGTTTTACCTTATTGTAATTTTTAGTTTCCAGTAAAATTTATTTGGTACAGAATTTATTTTGTCATTTCTTGATCAGCTGATTATGTGACTTGATAATTTTATGTACTAAATAAATTTATACTGGTGGGATCTGAATATCCTTTTAAGGTAAAAATTTACCTTATTGCATTTTAATTTTCCAGTAAAAATTTATTTAGTACAAAAATTGTACATTTTAATTAGTCACAGTTTGAGAACCTGATCAATTTTTAATTTAGTAAGAACACAGGGCATAATGACTTTTAGTATAGTGGCATCATCAAAATCTTATCAAAATTGGGTACTAACATTTCTTTTGATAAAATACACAAAGACTAGACATTACCAGACCTGACCAAAAAATTTGAGTTCAAAAGGAAACATCCCTAGTAGGCCGTCCAAACACCCCAGCAAATTAGGCTAGCGAGCCAGTGAAGGCCCTTTCCCCTAATCGCATAACAAGTAAAAAAATCCAGGCCACTTATCCCATCACTAAAATCTGCAGCGGAAAACAACTCTGCGTCTAAAAATCCATCACCAAAGTCCCACAGTAAACGCTCCAGGAACCCAGTCCAGTTGAGGTCCATTTTCCTCCGCATCAGCATGTCACTGACCAGGTCGTGAAGCCCAGAAGGTATAGCTCAGCCCAGTCCAGAAGCACTCCAAGCTGATCTGCTCTAGGTTGAAACATTAGGGTTTCGTCCGGACAGCCCAACCTCGGGGTTGTATTTTATATTAGGGCTGATTTTTAAATACCCCATCTGCTCTTTGATAATTGTCTCGTATTTTATTTTGAGCTATTTTTTATTTTTTATTACATGTCCCTCCTATTTTTAGTAATTGTTTTCTATACAAATATTGTCATACCCTCACTTATTTTACCATCGTTTATTCTCGTTTAATCTAAACTCATTTAATTCTCCACCCACTACCATAATTAAACCCTTCTACTGCTAACCATTTAATTCTCCATCCATTAACCTCATTCATTAGCTTTACGTTTCGCCTTCCTCACCATCGACATCTTCTCATTACCTTCTTCCATTAATCTCCTTATTCTCTCTCTTGTCACGAACTATCATCGTAATTCAGATGGAAGTCCCCTCTGAGACAATTGATTACTTACCCTTACTTGGATCTGCGTGATACGCCAGCAAAGGTAGATGTCGAGGTTAGGGCATATCCTGTCGTGCTTCAAGACATGGCAAGTTTGGTTGTGGCGGATCGTCCATTCCAAAGTGCCTGTGAACTTCAAGCCGTGCGATAATGAACATGAAGTGTCTGATAAGTCATCTATTCTCTGTTTTGCATTAAAATTGTGTGGTACAGCGTGTTTCTGATTTCTTGTGATGAAATAACTCTGATATTGTTATGGTAAATTAGTAATCCCTGTGAATTTTATGGTTTCCGACACTGCTTTGTGATTTTTATGTTGACTTTGTTGCTATAAATCAGTAATCTCTATGATAAATCGTATCTCTGTTATATGAAATTGTGCTAGCATTTCTGTGATAATTCATATTGTTGTGATCTGAGATTGTGCAAGCATGCCGTGATGGCACATGTTGTGATCTGGGATTTTATGAGCATATTTATGATGACACGTGTTTGTGGTCTGAGATTGTGTGAGCATGTCTGTGATGACATATATTTGTGATCTGAGATTGTGTGAGCATGTTTGTGATGACACATGTTTGTTATTTGATATTGTGTTTGTATATTAATGAGGACACATGCTTGTGATATGAGATTTTTTGGTATGGTTGTGATGACGCATGTTGTGATATGAGATTTTATGAGCATATATGTGATGACACATATTTGTGACCTAAGATTGTGTGAGCATGTATTTGGTGACACATTTGTGCATGTGATCTAAGATTGTGTGAGCATGTCTGTGATGACACATATTTGTGATATGAGATTGTATGAGCATGTCAGTGATGACACGTGTTTGTTATTTGAGATTGTGTTTGTATGTCAGTGAGGGCACGTGTTTGTGATCTGAGATTGTGTTTGTGTCGCTGTGATAACACATGGTTGTGATCTGGCATTGTGTCGATCATTTGAGTGCAGCTTATTTGATTTCTATGATAAGATGCAGTTTTGAGAAATCATTGTTATCTCTGTTAGTAGATCGTGCCTTTCAAGAAGGAAGCCACATGAGGAATAAACATATGCATTTCATTATCTAATTTGAAAAAAAAAAACTCAAAAGTTTACAATGCATTGTACATTAACTGAAATGGCCAAAAGTCAAAATTGTGTAGCTCATTCACTACATCAGTTAAATAACCTTGCAATGCATTATAAAATAGTACACATAGCTAGGTTGGGAAATTGCAACTTCCATACCTGGTTACCAATCATTGACTGATTGTCATCCTTCATAGCATGATTTAAATAAGCAACGGTTTTTGGAATCAAGTCATCATCAACTTCTAGATTACATTGTAGAAGTCCCTTTTTTTCAAACTTGCTTTTCCTATGTGAGGGCTTTTGTAGGTGTTGCCTCTGTTTCATTTCAAAATCTCTATCATTACAGTTTGTAATTGAACTCATTGTGATTTACTTTACGCGGTCCGAATTCTGCATATGCTTCTTTAACTGTCGTAACCAACTATTGAACTGTCTTTGGACATTTTTTATGTCGAATTGTTTGCGCTGCCCTAAGCAAACCCAAATATAAGATATTTAGATCAGAGGAATTTGGTGGCTGACACACCAATTGTATATCCCACTCGTCCATTCTACCAATAAGCACAAATACAGCATCATTTATACCAATATGAGGTTTTGTGTTGTCTTGTTGTATCCATATTGTCTTGTTGTATACATGCATTGGGTGGCCATTTTTCTTTCATTGATAGAATCAATTGTGAGAAATGCATTTGTAGTGAATTCCTTCGTAATTGATGAGGTTGACTTTAATTCAATACACCTTACATTTCGATTTTAGCTCTTTCTCGATCATTGCTGTCACATTTTATGTGAAAGGGAAAATTCCAATTTTATGGCTAAAAACATAACTTTGTTGATAAGTCTTTTACTTTGACAGCTTCTACGAGGATCTCCCCCCTGAGGGTAAAAGATAGTAACATTGGGTAATTTGCCTCATAAAGAACCACTTTTCATCCACATATATGACATTAAACATATTTGAAAATTGCGGAAGTTCAAAGACTGTTCTATGAATCATGTGAGACATTGACCACTTTAATCTCTCCAGTTTGTTTTTCTCGATTAAAGTAGGCTTTATTGCATTTGTGTGTGCCCTTATGACATACTTAGGATGTTTTCTTTTGGACTGAATTTGCTGGTCTGGTCTGGTCTGGTAAACATATGGTCTCTGTGTATTTTATAACTACGGAAGTTTGGTCTGGTCTGGTCTAATCAGAATTGGTCTGGTCTGATCTGGTCCAGTCAAGTCTGGTATGGGACTAAAAAATAGTCCAAAAGAAAACATCTTTACCCCAAGACAAGCTGTCAAGCTTCTCAGAGTTGGCACTCCTTTTATGATATGTTTTAATTGGCAAATCTTGTTGAACTTTCTCTTTTGTTGTTGCCCAAATTTCGCCTACTGTATTTGTCGAAACATTATGGGTGTTGGCTACTTGTATAAATACATTCATTTGATTTTGATAGCAACTCTTGTGCTACTCTCCTTTGTGTTCCAGCCAGGTTTTTCCTTGTGCTTGGTTTAGTCTTCTCTAAAGATGAGTATTGTTAGTTGGAACTGTAGAGGATTGGGTAATCTGGCTACTGTACAAGTTTTAACAGATTTGGTCCGAGAGAATAATCCTTCAATGGTGTTTCTTATGGAGACCAAAATGGGGGGCAGTAGGGTACAAGATGTGTTGAATAAATTGGGATTTGGCCAACAGATTGTAGTGGACAGCGAGGGTCTAAGCGGTGGTATTGCTTTGGGTTGGGGTCCGGAAATAGAGATGACAATATTGGAGACGAATAGAGTCTTCATAGACTGCAAGGTTGGATTAGGGATGGGACATCCGAATTGGAGACTCACTGGCTTCTACGGATACCCAGAAAATGGTAGACGGAGAGATGCTTGGAACTTGCTACGAAGACTGTCCTCAGAGCATGAGTTACCTTGGCTTGTAGTAGGGGATTTTAATGATATTATGTATGAGGGGGAGAAAAAAGGGGGGGTACCTCAGCCATCCTGGAGGATGAGTGGTTTCTGCGAGGCTATTTGGGAGAGTGGTTTAAGTAATTTTCCATTCACCGGCTATCAGTGGACGTGGGAACGAGGTCGAGGAACTTCAGCATGGGTGGAAGAAAAACTTGACAGATTTCTGGTTAATGAAGATTGGTTGTTACAGTTTGGGATGGCTAAGGCTGTTTCATTGGAAGCTCCTGCTAGCGACCACTTAGCTCTTTTTATGAAGCTGGTTAGGTCAGAAGACAGATGGGGACATCGTCCCTTTAAGTTTGAAAATCATTGGATTCGTGAGGATGACGGTAGAGAGGTGGTGAACAGGAGTTGGAGGGCAGGTGGAGACTGGGCATTGTGGGATAGGTTGAAGCTTTGTGGTCAAGAACTTCAACAATGGGGAAGATCGAGAAGAAAGGGTTTTAGATGGCAAATTCTGGGTTGCAAACGTCGTATGGAGTGGCTGCGAAATAAAATGGATGAACGTAGTCTGGCAGAGTTTACACGAGTAAAGGCTTCTTGTTTGGAACTAATGGAAAAAGAAAATATTTATTGGAGACAGAGGGCCAAAGAATTTTGGCTTAGGGAAGGTGATATTAATACTAAATATTTTCACAATGCGGTGAAACATCGAAGGAGAAAAAACAGATTGATGGGGTTAAAGAATAATAGCGGCACTTGGGTTACTGACCGAGGGGAGCTGAGCAAAATGGTGCTGGAGTATTTTACCGAAATTTTCACTTCAACAAGTTCTACAAGTGGTAGGAGAGCTTTAACGGGAATGGGCAGAATACCTTTGGAGAGGAATGCAGAGTTGCTGAAGCCGATTACTCATGAGGAGGTTAGAAGGGCGGTTTTTAGCATGCATTCGGATAAAGCACCAGGACCGGACGGGATGAATCCAGGTTTTTTTCAAGCATACTGGGATATTGTGGGAGGTGCGGTGGTTAATTTTTGCTCAAATATGTTTCAGTCTGGACAGGTTCCGGCGGATATTAATCAAACCAATCTTGTTCTAATACCAAAAAAGGAGCAACCCCAAGGGATGGGGGATTGGAGGCCTATAGCTTTGTGTAATGTTATTTATAAAATATTTTCCAAGGTATTGGCAAATCGATTAAAAGGAGTGTTGGAATTTTTTATTTCGGAAAATCAGAGTGCCTTCATTCCAGGTAGATCCATAGTTGACAATATCATGATAGCTTTTGAAACTCAACACTATCTAAAAGGCAAGAAAAAAGGTAAGGATGGATTTGTTGCTCTGAAGTTAGATATGAGTAAAGCTTATGATCGAGTCGAATGGTCGTTCTTGAAAAGGGTTATGTCGTATGCGGGGTTTGATCATAAGTGGATTAATATTGTTATGAAGTGTGTCACTACAGTGAGCTATTTGATTCCTTTTGACAAGGAGATGTTAGGGCCGATTGTACCAGAACGAGGTTTGAGACAAGGGGACCCATTATCCCCTTATTTATTTATTATGGTAGCGGAAGGATTAAGTTCAATGTTCAGAAATGCTGAGGGGAGAGGAGATGTTCATGGGGTGGCGGTAGCTAGAGGGGCACCCAAAATATCACACCTGCTTTTTGCTGACGATAGCTTTTTGTTTTTTAAAGCTACTAGGCAAGAAGGGGTCGCGGTCAAGGAGTTGTTGGCAGATTATGAATTTCAGTCAGGACAAACTATAAATTATGCCAAATCTTCCTTATCCTTCAGTCCAAATGTAGGTAATGACATTCGAGAGTGGTTCTGTAACACCTATGGGATCGCTAGTGAAGCAGCGAGAGCTACCTACCTTGGATTACCGACTTTGGTTGGGAGGAAGAATAGAGAGATATTGGGTTATATTAAAGAAAGAGTATATAATAGAATAAAAAGTTGGAATAATAGGTTTTTATCACGGGCTGGGAGAGCTGTTTTGTTGAGGAATGTTGTTCAGGCTATGCCTACCTACGCCATGAATGTGTTTTTGCTCCCAAAGGAGTTGTGTGAAGAGATTGAGCGGGTTATGAACGGTTTTTGGTGGAAAGGGGCTGATTTTTCTAAAAAAGGTTTAAGATGGAAATCATGGAAAGCGATGTGCAAGCCAAAAGAAATGGGGGGTCTCGGCTTTCGTAGCTTACGAGAGTTTAACTTAGCGATGTTAGCTAAACAAGGATGGAGACTTTTAACTGATCCAAACAGTTTGGTGGGTCGAATTCTAAAAGCTAAATATTTTCCCTCTTCAAGTTTTAAGGAAGCAAAGATAGGGTGCAATCCTTCATATGTCTGGCGAAGTGTTTGGGAGTCGAAGCAAGTGGTTTTGGATGGTATTCGAAAAAGAGTAGGGAGTGGGACTGAGGTACAAGTGTGGGCAGACGCTTGGTTACCTCCCCCGGGGCCGAGTAGAGTATTATCTCAAAAACCAGAAGGTATTAGCGACATGAATGTCGCTGCATTAAGAACGCATGATGGGTTGAATTGGAATGAAGAGAGAGTGAAGAATTTGTTCTTACCAGAAGAGAGTAAAAGAATGCTGGGAATACCTATAAGTATTCAACCAGGACCTGATAGCTTCTTCTGGGAAGGGGAAAATGATGGGAGGTTCTCGGTAAGAAGCTGTTACAGGAGGCTTATCGGGGAGTTTTCGAGCCAAGGATGGATGGGTTGGACAAAAATCTGGAAGCTGCATGTTCCCCCAAAAGTCAAATACTTTTTCTGGCAATTGATGGTGGGGAGTTTGCCGTCGGCCAGTAACCTTAGAAGAAGGGGGGTAGAGGTTAACTTGGACTGTCGGGTTTGTGAAGCAGGGGAGGAAACAGACGATCATGTCTTTCGTCAATGTCAGCAGGTTGCTCCAGTATGGCAGCAGCTAGGAGCACGTTTTTGCAGGACAGCTTCTTCTTTTGAGGAGTGGGTGAAAGAAAATATGGAGGGGTTAGATGATACGGGCTGCTGCAGGTGGGTGATGACTTTGTGGAGTATATGGAAACGGAGAAACGATAAGGTTTGGAAGCAGGTGAGCAGAGGTGCAGCAAGTATTATAGAATGTGCTAACAGCATGTATAAAGGGTGGTGTGATGCTCAACAAAGAGGTTTGGGCAGCAAGCTACAAATGCGAGGACAGGGGAGCCCGAAGTGGAGTAGACCAGGGGTGGGGTGGATTAAAATCAACTTAGATGCAGCCATTTGTAATAGAAGAGGAACTCGATCATGGGGTCTAGTGGCTAGAGACTGGGGAGGAAATTTCTTGAAGGGGTGTACTGAATGCAGGATAACATATTGGTCTCCAGGGGAAGTGGAAAGTTGGGGATTGCGGGCAGCGGTGCTATGGGCTATTCAAGAGGGGTGGGAGAAGGTGGAGTTTGAGACCGACGCGATACTAACGACTCAAGGAGTGCAGAAGGAAGGGGGGTATTCTTACCTTGAAATCATCTTTGAAGACATTAGAATGTTATTAAATCAAAACTCAAATTTTTGTGTTAAGTTTTGTAAGCGGTCATCAAATGGAGTGGCTCATCGGTTGGCTAGGGAAGCTATTTTAGGACCAGTAGGCGGTGTTTATTTTATGACAGCTCCTATTTGTATTGTAAGCCAACTGGAAAATGATTTAATTAATTGAGATTCTTAGTTTATCATAAAAAAAAATAGCTACAATAAAATAAAGTTTCTATTTTATTCAATGCTTTTGTAGACGGGTACTTCTAATCTGATTATCCCCTTTTGTGTTACTCCAATCAACAACACTGTTTGCTCCCCTCCTGGCCTTTTGCTTTGAAAGCACACATCATTTGACCATCAAATAGGCTCCCTTTACTTTACCTCTTCATGAAAATGCATAACCTTTTTTTGTTTCGTTTTCCAACTCTTTAGGTCCTTATATTGGCAAAAAAGTTCAAAATAAAACTTTTTGACATGAAATAGAGTATTAAGTTTGGATCTCATCAACATAGATTACACAGTTGTAAAAGTTGATGTTTGTTTTAGATTATAATCTTCATTTAGCGTGCCCTGGTGTCTGGATGCATCCTCTTTAATTCAGGATCTTCACTTGAATATGTTTTGTAATAAAAAAGTTTAAGTAGTATGAGCATAATCAGGCAAAGAAGAATTCTAAGTGGTGGTACTGAGGATGGCAGCATATATATTTCCAGCTGTACATTACATGAATTAGTGATTATGTCCTGTTTGCTAACACTTGAAAGTAAATAACAAATTGCCATTTTTCATGGTGTCAACTACCAGTGTAGTTATAGTTAATAGTATGATTTTGATGGATTACTATAATTTCTATTCTAAAAAAAAAAATCAGGCAAAGAAGAAAGAGAGACCACGATAGAATCTTTCTTTGAGAATATCTCAAACTCTTCCCTACTTGGTATGTCTACTCACACTCCCAATTGCTAAACAAGATTTCAATATTTTCAAACAAATGCATACACTAGAGAAGCCTGGCCGTGACTTGGGGCTTTATTTGCCAGATTGTCAAATCAGGCCTTTAATTCATTATAAAGGCTAAGATAAAAAATTATTAAATGTTTAAAACAATTACTTCTACTTTTTATTATTAAATCTTTTTAAAATCCTTCCACTTACACTTTTGTTGTTTTTTCTACGTTTTCTCTTTCTTTTTACCCATTTTCTGCTTGTATTTCGTTCTCTTTCTCTCCTATTTGGGTTTGGACATTGTTTGAGGCATTGGACATGGCACAGAGAAGGTGCTGCAAACCAGGGGCAATTGTTTGAGGCATTGGACATGGCAACACTTTTGGGTTTGCCTGTTATTCTTGTGTGAGAACAACCACTATGACATGGGGACATCTAAGTGGAGGGCACCAAAAAGTCCTGCCTACCATAAGAAAGGGGATTATGTCCCTGGTTTGAAGCTCGAGAGATTCAGAGAATAACAAATATATATTACTCGTAAAACATTCAGTTGCCACATTCCTTTTTGCATAATTGATTCTTTGCGGTTAGGTAGCTCTCTTAAGTGGCTAAATAATGAATCAAAATACTCTCATGTGCATTATGGAGCTCAAAGAACCAGCTTGTATTATGTCTTAGGATGTATTCACTTATATTATAGATACCATGTATTCAACAAATGTAGGTGAGGACATAGAGCTGATTATTTCTGTTCACATCATATATTTGGACTGTTATGTTGGGTGTGTTTCGAAAAACGAAGAAAATTAATTAATAAAAATTAATTAAATAAAATGACAAAACGAAAACAAGAAATGAGACGAAGCAGAATAAGCCAAAGCTCGTGCTACGCACGATTTCCTTAAAACGTATTCGTTGCCTCCCGGGGTGCTAGGAGCGTTGCAAGAATCGTGTGCCAGGATACGATGACTACGAACAAACGTTTGAGCACTCAAACGAAAGTCCCAACGAACGTGAACGAAGCAAGAACACAATAGGAATTTTTAAGAGAAGGCTGGGAGAGTTTTGTGAGCTAAAATGAAGTGCAGCACGTTTGTGACTTGTGTGTGTTTTGCAAAGGATCAACCAGCCTTTTATAGGGGTGGATTTGCATGTGTTAATGACTGTTTAAGGCACATGAACGTTGGACATCAATGGCCAACGTTTGGGACATTGATTCCAGCCAAAAACAGTCCAAAACGTTCATATGAACGTTGGGACTTCAAGGCAGCATGCTGGCATTGATTCTACACATGCCACCAGTCCAAAACGTTTGCATTAAGGGCCATGAACGTTGGGAATTTATGCTGCAACGTTCATGAACGTTGTAGTCTAGCATGGAGCAAAAATAAATAGGAACGTACCGGAAGAACAAAAATTGACGTTATCTTTAGAAGATGGGATTTTCGGACGGCATTCGTGTGTGCAGGTCGCCCGCACACGCAAGTCGCGCTTTTTGTTCTTCGGTTTCGGGATTTGATCCGCACCCCCCCCCCCCTGCGCGCGTGAGAGAGCCTTTCCCTTTAGGAATCTTAACTCCTTAGGGGGGGTTTTCCCTTATAAAGGGTTGCAAATCCCTAGTGATTTTCGGTGTGGGAAAAAACCATACCAAAAACTCACCTTTTCCTAGTTTTCTCCATTCCAACGGGTAAACTTCGAAAAGCGATTTCTTATTCACCCGTTATCCGTTTTGAGCGTACCATATATCGAATTGTAGCCCTAAGCAAGGACAATCCGAAACCACTTTGACCCGACCCAAATCGGAAGTGGACCCCGCTCAAAAAATTTCCCCAAAATGACCATTTAATGCAATTTAACACACTTTTTCCAACAATCCCCCACATGAATGAAAATTGATTTTCGAGACTTAAAAAGACACGAAGATAGGAGGACACGTTGTGTTCACCGGATGATCCTTGTATACAGAGAGGTAGGTTTAATCCTTTGAACCTTCCGCTGTAAAGACTCGTTTATTTACTGGCTGTCTAGTAGACTCGATGTCTTTGAACTATACTGCCGTCATGTAAACATTGACTTATCTTTACACAAGAACCTTCCAACTTTGTTCCGTTCTCATGGGTGTGCCCGTTTTGGCCATGGGTCACCGTCCTGGTTCTGCAAGAGTTTCTAAAGAACTGAGCCTTTACAGTTCTCCTTTGAAACGGCCCTCTTCTCTCTCACATAGGTGATTCTTTCACGAGTATCCCGCATACTCTTCCAATGTTATCGAGTAGATCAACATTTTAGAATCATTAAAGCAAACGTTTTTGCTAACCTCGTGCGGGAGTCACTGTTTCAACAAGGAGTGGGTAGGAGTCCGGGACCCCCCACAGTGACCATCCTTCGCTCTATAATTTAGTTGTCCCATTTGAACCTAGGACCAACTAGGTTGGGTATCCACTATAGAACTTTTTCAATTCACGGGCTTTAATCCCATTCCTCGTGTCAACTTCTCCAACAATTCTCTATCCAATGCCTTGGTTAGCGGATCCGCTATGTTATCCTTTGACTTTACGTAGTCAACAGTGATAACACCCGTTGTGAGAAGTTGTTTAATGGTATTATGTCTACGACGGACGTGTCTAGACTTACCATTATAGAGATTGCTCTGTGCCCTTCCAATTGCCGCTTGACAATCGCAATGTATGCATATTGGAGGGACAGGCTTCTCCCAACTTGGAATATCCTCGAGAAAATGGCGTAGCCATTCAGCCTCTTCAGTGCACTTATCCAAGGCTATTAGCTCAGATTCCATCGTGGATCTAGCTATTAACGTTTGTTTCGAGGATTTCCATGACACGGCTGCACCTGCCAAAGTGAAAACATATCCACTTGTGGACTTTGAGTCCTTAATGTCAGATATCCAACTAGCGTCGCTATACCCTTCAAGTACAGCTGGATATCTACCGTAGTGCAGTCCGAGGTTTTGGGTTTTCCGTAAATACCTCAAAACCCTTACTATTGCCTTCCAGTGTTCATCACCGGGGTTGCTAGTATATCTACTAAGCTTACTAACCACAAAGGCAATATCAGGCCTGATACAACTCATTAGATACATTAAACTGCCAATAATCCTAGCGTATTCTACTTGAGAAATACACTCTCCACGATTTTTGGTCAGGTGTACGTTTTTATCTAATGGCGTCCTTGCCTCTTGATAATCATCCTTATTAAATTTAGTAAGGATTTTATCAACGTAATGGGATTGGCTTAGCGTCAGACCCTCAGGTCCTCTAATTATTTTAATCCCAAGGATTAAATCGGCCAGCCCCATATCCTTCATGTCAAATTTAGAATTTAACATGCATTTGGTAGAATTAATCATTAGATTATTACTACCCACGATGAGTATATCATCCACGTATAAACATAAAATGACATAGCCATCTACCGTGCTTTTCACATAGACGCATTTGTCACTTTCGTTTATTTTAAACCCATTAATTAACATTGCATGATCGAACTTTTCGTGCCACTGTTTGGGGGCTTGTTTCAATCCGTACAATGATTTAATTAATTTACAAACTTTCCTTTCTTGGCCTGGAACACGAAAACCCTCGGGTTGTTCCATATAGATTTCTTCGTCTATATCGCCATTTAGAAAAGCGGTTTTTACGTCCATTTGATGAACTTCCAAATTCCGCAAAGCGGCAATCGCTAGTATCATCCTAATGGAATTTATTCTCGTTACCGGAGAATACGGGTCAAAGTAGTCATGGCCTTCACGTTGCTTGTATCCTTTGATTACAAGTCTAGCCTTATACTTATCAATGGAACCGTCCGGTTTCATTTTACGTTTAAAAATCCACTTGGATCCCAAAGGTTTACATCCCGGAGGGAGATCAACCAATTCCCATGTGTGATTTTTTAGGATAGAATCCACCTCACTTTTGATGGCTTCTTTCCACATTGGACCTTCGGTAGACGTTACGGCTTCCGTATAAGTCCGCGGTTCATTTTCTACCAAACATGTTAGAAAATCCGGTTCATTTTCTACCATACAAGTTAGAATATTCGAATCGAATTCTACCGAGTATGTGAGAAAATCCGGTCCGAAGGATTTTTCAACTCTAGCACGTTTGCTACGTCGGGGTTCGGCTTCTTCACCGGATCCCTCGCTAGTATTTTCCATAGCTACGTCAAATGTTCGTTTTGACGTGCTAGGTCCTTCGTTGGACTTGCATGGAAATACGTCTTCAAAGAATGATGCGTTCCTTGACTCAATTATTGTATTTTTATGTACATCCGGATTATTCGAATCGTACACTAAAAACCGGTAAGCACTACTATGTTGTGCATACCCAATAAAAATACAATCCACCGTTTTTGGACCAATTTTTATTTTCTTTGGTGTCGGTACAAGCACCTTAGCAAGACACCCCCACACTTTCAAATATTGATAGGAAGGTCGTCTACCTTTCCACAACTCGTACGGAGTTTTATCATATTTTTTCCGGGGAACCTTATTTAAAAGGTAATTGCTTGTTAAGATCGCTTCGCCCCACATATTTTGTGGCAGGCCCGAACTTACTAGCATAGCATTCATCATATCTTTCAATGTGCGATTCTTTCGTTCGGCAACACCATTTGATTGAGGTGAATAGGGCGCGGTACGTTCATGTACTATACCCACACTAGCGCAAAAGTCACCAATTGGTGCTTCATACTCGCCACCTCGATCACTCCTAACCGTTTTAATCCGTCGATTAAGTTGGTTTTCCACTTCATTCTTATAAAGAATGAATTTATCGATTGCTTCGTGTTTATTTTTCAACAAATAAACATAGCTATAGCGAGTGCTATCATCGATAAAAGTAATAAAATATTTATTACCACCACGTGTTTGTATTGATTTAAAATCACAAACGTCACTATGAATTAATTCTAGTGGTTCCGTTTTTCTTTCAACCGATTTGAAAGACGTTTTCGTTAGTTTTGCCTCAACACAAATATCACATTTGTGCTTCACAGCAATTGTGAATTTAGGAATGTGTTCCATGTTAATTAATCTACGTATAGAATTAAAATTAACATGTCCTAGTCTACCATGCCACACATTGGAAGACTCAAGCAAGTAAGCAGAAGAGATTTTATTATTATTAATAATAATAGTCATTACATTGAGCTTAAACAGCCCATCAACTGCATACCTTCCCCACATACATTTCCGATTTGGACAAAACTAGTTTGTCCGACTCAAAGACCATGCGGAGGCCATGCTTGTTCAACAAAGAGCCCGAGATCAGGTTTTTGCGTATCTCCGGGACATACAACACATTGTTGAGAGTCAGCTCCTTGCCCGAAGTCATCTTCAGGACCACCTTGCCCACGCCTTCCACCTCGGAGTGAGCAGAATTTCCCATCCACACCTTCTCACCGTTTGATGGCTCAAAAGTTGTGAATAACTCCCGGTTAGAGCAAATGTGCCGGGTTGCACCGGTGTCCACGAACCACTCCTTGGAATTGGATCCAACGAGGTTGACCTCGGTCACCACGGCCGCAAGAATGATGTCTTCATCCTTTTGCCCACCTTGCACCATGTTGACTTGAGAGTCTTTCTTCTTCCTTGGTGCCTTGCAATCCGAGGACTTGTGTCCATTTTTGTTGCAATTGAAGCATTTTCCATTAAATTTGGGTTTGGAAACGCCTCCTTTGGGACCGAGCTTGCTCTTCCCATTGCCTTTATTTTTGGAGCCTTTTGCATGCTCCACCACGTTGGCCTTGGCGCCATGAACAATTGGGAGTTTCCCATCGTTCTTTCGGTTATCCTCTTCAATCCGAAGACGGAGGATCAATTGTTCCAAGTTCATTTCCTTTCGCTTATGCTTAAGGTAGTTTTTGAAATCCTTCCAAGCCGGCGGCAACAAATGTATAATTGACGCCACTTGGAACGACTCGCTAACCGTCATTCCTTCATCTCGAATTTCGTTGAATATCATTTGCATTTCTTCAACTTGACTCAAGACCGTCTTCGAATCCACCATTTTAAAATCAAGGAATCGACCGACAACAAATTTCTTTGCACCGGCATCCTCGCTCTTATATTTGTGGTCCAAAGCATTCCATAGCTCCTTAGCCGTAGCTAATTTGCTATACACGTCGTACAAAGCATCATGCAGCCCGTTCAACACGTAGTTTCGGCATAGGAAGTCAGAATGCTTCCAAGCTTGAACCGCGTTGAAAGATTGCACATCCACCTCACCCCCGGTTACAACCGGAGCGTCCTCGGTCAAGAACCTTGCCAAGCCGAGAGTAGTGAGGTAAAAGAGCATCTTTTGCTGCCACCTCTTGAAGTTCAACCCGTTAAATTTTTCGGGTTTCTCCACAGAGTTGCTCGGCACGGTCACCATAGGGATAGCCCTTTGGTTAACCAAAGCAGATGCACCGCGTTGTGAACTATTGTTCACCGGAGCTCCGCTTTCAGAGTGATTATCGTTCAAACCGTTCAAAGCATTCTGCCCAACAACATTTTCATTTTCTTGAGAAGTCATTTCTTTCGTTTCTTACGTTCTTCGAAAACACAAAAACAAGTTCGTTCACCAAGGTGACAAACTACAAGTGTAAGATTGTTTACCGTAGTAGAACAATCACCGAATACGTTTTAAGTTTGTTGGGTGTGTTTCGAAAAACGAAGAAAATTAATTAATAAAAATTAATTAAATAAAATGACAAAACGAAAACAAGAAATGAGACGAAGCAGAATAAGCCAAAGCTCGTGCTACGCACGATTTCCTTAAAACGTATTCGTTGCCTCCCGGGGTGCTAGGAGCGTTGCAAGAATCGTTTCCCAGGATACGATGACTACGAACAAACGTTTGAGCACTCAAACGAAAGTCCCAACGAACGTGAACGAAGCAAGAACACAATAGGAATTTTTAAGAGAAGGCTGGGAGAGTTTTGTGAGCTAAAATGAAGTGCAGCACGTTTGTGACTTGTGTGTGTTTTGCAAAGGATCAACCAGCTAAAATGAAGGGCCATGAACGTTGGGAATTTATGCTGCAACGTTCATGAACGTTGTAGTCTAGCATGGAGCAAAAATAAATAGGAACGTACCGGAAGAACAAAAATTGACGTTATCTTTAGAAGATGGGATTTTCGGACGGCATTCGTGTGTGCAGGTCGCCCGCACACGCAAGTCGCGCTTTTTGTTCTTCGGTTTCGGGATTTGATCCGCACCCCCCCCCTGCGCGCGTGAGAGAGCCTTTCCCTTTAGGAATCTTAACTCCTTAGGGGGGGTTTTCCCTTATAAAGGGTTGCAAATCCCTAGTGATTTTCGGTGTGGGAAAAAACCATACCAAAAACTCAACTTTTGCTAGTTTTCTCCATTCCAACGGGTAAACTTCGAAAAGCGATTTCTCATTCACCCGTTATCCGTTTTGAGCGTACCATATATCGAATTGTAGCCCTAAGCAAGGACAATCCGAAACCACTTTGACCCGACCCAAATCGGAAGTGGACCCCGCTCAAAAAATTTCCCCAAAATGACCATTTAATGCAATTTAACACACTTTTTCCAACATGTTATTATTAACAGGCCCATGTACTAACAAAAAAAGGTCAAATAAGCCCTTATTTAGGAGGCTTTGTCCGGCCGTCGCCATTTGGGGTGGTTCCCGGTGGAATTTTTTGATGAAAATTTTTGAGCATCTTATTCATTAAGTCTAATTTACTCATACCAAATTTCAGCTAAAACTTCAATCGGGAAGGCATTCAAATGAATTCTTGAACATAACTGCACAGTTAGAAGCGCAATTATCTTCAAGAATTCATTTGAATGCCTTCCCGATTGAAGTTTTAGCTGAAATTTGGTATGAGTAAACTAGACTTGATGAATAAGATGCTCAAAAAATTTCATCAAAAAATTCCACCGAGAACCACCCCAAATGGCGATGACCGGACAGAGCTTTCTAAATAAGTTTGAACCCAAAACCTTCCTTTTCATTTGCCATATGATATGGACGGGTTGTGGAACTATTATACATTATTCCAAGTGTATAATATGTCCTTATAAGATTATTTTATTCATGTAAAGGGTAGATACTAACCTAGAGAAAACCATGGAAAAACTAGGAAACGAGTTCGCCGGAAAACACCCTTTCTAAGGGCTGTTTTCGTATCGATAGTTAGAGGTTGAGCTAGCACTTTGAGAAGGCTGTTTAACACTCATTTCTAAGCAAGGAACCAGTTCTCAAACTTCCTTGGCCGAGGCTTTGGTCATTGGATCGAGAAAGAAGGTTTTAAAGCTCATTTGAGGTGAGGATCGACATCTAATTGCTTACAACTTGTAGGTTGAGCATGAGATTACCTAAATGCCTAAATCATAATTTTTCATTGATTATGATGATTAAATATTGATGAAATATTGATATATTTGCCAAAGGATGAATTTGGAAATGACTTGAGGTTGTATGAATAATATATATGAGATTAAATGAATTATAAATGAACTATTTTGTGATTAAATGAGTTATAAATGAACTATTTTGTGAAATATGCATTTTACTCATGTATGAATTATGTGGATACATAAATGAATATTTATGTATTGAGGTTGAATACTTAAGTTGTTGCTACATAATTGTAAATATGTAGAGAATTACAAAATGAGAATATTTGTATGATAACAATAATCCTAATAGTTTTGAAATACTAGTTAGTGATTATTGGAAATTGTTGATAGAATTGATCCTAGGGATTGGATTGTATGCAATGCACTTGAATATACCTCAAGTGTATATAATGACTTAGTATGAAGCTAAGGTTATGTTATGGTCAGTCTTTAAGGATGACCCAAGGTAATTTATCGATATGTCAATTCTAGGCATAAGTTTGCTTAGGAATTGGACTTTCGTGCAAGGTGAGGAAATTGACCCAAGTGACATGAATTGTATGGTGATATGATAGAGCGGAGCTCTAGAATACAATGTCATGTATTGGGTTGGAGCTCTAAGGAGTGCATGGTGATGTGATAGAGCCGTGCTCTAGAATGCAAGGTAAGAAAATTGACCCGAGTGACATGAATTGTATGGTGATGTGATAGAGCGGAGCTCTAGAATACAATGTCATGTGTTAGGGTTAGACTCTATGAGTTATCGTGGCTTATAGTCACGGGGAATGAGAATGGTGATTTCTAAATGAACATGGGCCCGCGGGCCGACTACTTGACTTTTATATAAAGTAAGTATATTTTCAAACGGGGTAACCTAGGGTTACAATCATAATGTACTATCACCCTATTTGAGGGTCTTGTGTTTGAAATACTTGTTGTATATCTATTAGATGCCTGTCACACCAGTACTTTATAGCCGTATAGAGTACTGACCCCCTTCGGGGGCGTCCCACCACCATTTCAGGTTGAGGCTAGAGCTTGCTTCCTGTGCTCGTTGCTCGAGTGATTTCCCCGGAGAGAAGACTTGGTTCGTGCTTCCTCCACTCTGTTGTAGAACATTAATAAACATGCTCATGGATATGTTTCTCTAGAGCCTGCGTGCTCATGTTAGCCATGTGTGGCATTTGATTTCAAATTATGTTTTCCGCTACGTATTGAATTACTTATTATGTTTGTTTATAGATGTTATATGTGTGAATGATATTCAAGACGCCTTGTATAATTTGAATGTGTTGGACTGCGGTTGACTATTCGTATTGTACGGCGGGTTGTTGACGTGTCCGGGGAGGTCCGGGGCGTGACAAGTAGGGTAAGTATAGAATGTGTAGTGTAAATGATAAAGTAGGAAAAATGGTATATTAAAAAGAGTAAAGTGATGATAAAGTAGGAAAGAGAGTGTATTAAGAAGAGTAAAGTGATGGTAAAGTAGGAAATGGAAAGTGGTTTGAAAAAAGTAAGTGGAGTAAAAGTAATAAAAGTGAATGTATTTTCTCAAAAACTTTTCTTAAAGGGAAAGGAGGGCAAATAAAAAAACGTCCCAAAAAGGAAAGAATGACTAATAAAAATGAACGGAGGGAGTATTATATACGGAGTATGAATTTTCAAACAATATTTAGAATTGGCCAAGTGCAAAAAACATTGGCCCAATGCAAATTAACCGCCCAGTGCAGCGCTAAAGAAAAGAAGCGCAAAACTAGGCCTGTCAACGGGTCGGATATTGGCCGGAACTATAAATTCCATATTCATATCCGTTGAAATTTTTTTGGTCCAAATCCGGACTCGTTTACCCTTCGAGTCCTAAACAAATATTCCAGATTTCGATCCGGCGGATCTCGGATCCGGGCCGGGTATACCCGCAAAAAAGGTAAATGACATATGCAAACAAATATAATAGATACTCAGTACTACGCAATATACAACAAAAAGATGTTCATGTTTAAAGATATCATATATAAATAGGCAAAATGTTTTTCTATCCATTACTCTGTATGATATGAACTATACAATAATATAGGGAGTATGTTATATGTATATTAGTGAACTCATAGAGAATCTAGAGCAGTAACTCATTTGCGAAAATTTGATTATAGTGAGCCAACTACTAACTAATTCTACAAAACATTTTTTATATTTGATTATTTTCCTTATTTTATGTTTAAATATTTCTATGTATATTGTGTGTGTAGAGTACTCTTCTCGTCAGGCCGGCCTGACGGGAACCTCCGTCCTGCCGAGCCCGTTTGGGCACCTTCCCGGTGGAATTTTTAGATGAAATTTTTTAGCATGTTCCTCATCAAGTCTAGTTTGTCCATACCAAATTGCAGCTCAAAATTCGATCGAGAAGGCATTCAAATCATTTTTTGAAGTTGACTGCGTCAAAATATACATATAAAACTGCAGTCAACTTCAAAAAATAATTTGAATGCCTTCTCGTTCGAATTTTGAGCTGAAATTTGGTATGGACAAACTAGACTTGATGAGGAACATGCTAAAAAATTTTCATCAAAAAATTACACCGGGAAGGTACCCAAACGGGCTCGGCCCCACGGAGCAGCCCGTCAGGCCGACCTGACATGAACGTTCCTCTGTGTGTGTATATGTAAAAAATTATAACTATAATTATATCATCACGGGTCGGGTCCAAAACGGGCCGGAACTTAAAAATTTATATCCGACTTATTTTCTCTATGTAACAGGTTCAGATTCGGATCCGAAAAACGGTTCTAAATTTAGATCCAAACCCTCAAATAAAGTGTTGGATTCGGATCGGGTCCGGGTTTAGATCAGACCCACCGGCAGGCCTACGCAGAACCAAACCGGACGTTTTACGCCGGCCTACGCAGAACCAAACCGGACGTTTTACGCATCGCATCCCCAAGGGCAGTAGACCACTCCGTCCACTCGCATAGCCTTTTCGCCGGACGGAGGAAACCGCCTATCCTCCACTCCGCCACTCTCCCTGCACAGCTTCGTTCCTTTGACTGCTGACCTGCTTCTCCAGACGACCAGACGACCAGACTCTAGTTCTCTCGAGGTAAGGAAGAACTGATTAAACTATTTCACTTAGATAGAAATTTGAAGGAAGATCGAATAAACCCTCAAATAAACACTCAATTAAACGCATGGTTATCGGTGATAATTAAACTACTTCTCTCGACCTGTGTTTACAATTTTTAGTTTATTACTTCAAAGTTTTGACAAATACTTCGATGAAATTTGAAGGAAGATGGAATAAACTAAACCCTTCAAATTGCATAGGACATAGTTAATTTTATTACTTGGTTTTACAATTTTTAGTTTAATTTAAGTATTTTATGGACGAAATAGGACTATAACAGTTAGAAAATTTCAAAATAGGGCGAATTAAAATCGCGAAGCAGAGTCTGCGACCAGCAACGGCGACCAGTCAGCAACCATTGACGGCGACATAGACCAGCTATAGCAACGGTGACCATCGTACCGAGGTCGCGACCCTGACGCGTGCGGCACGCTACTGTACCGCGATCGGGAACGCGGATTGTGGCATGCCTAGCGATTTCTGTAACTATGGTCGGGTTCAGGTAACGTTTTAGTTTCAAACATTGTATGTATTGTTTAAAAATATTACTATGAATTTTAATGTATTTTAATCATTATGTTCACAGTACTACCGTTTTCAAAATTTTTATATAATGTTTTTAGTGTATAATCGGCCCAGGGTAAACATCGGTCCTGGCTACGCCCCTGATTGAAACGTAGTCTCTGTGTGCTCAAGTGTGTAAATGTTACCCTTCAATTGTCCCGATGCATGTAAATGTGATCATCACCCACATTTTAAATGTCACCCTTAAAAAGGCCATATTTCTCATAGCCGTCTAATGAATTTGAAGGCCCCATTCCAAACATAAAATTGAGGCTCATATTAATATAACAAATTTAAAAAAATCTCAACCTAAATAGTTATACTGAAATCTACGGAGTATTGAATACTCATCAAATAACGTAATAAAAAATTCTACAAATTAATTAATACGTAGTAATTGATTTAAAGCAACACAACTCATCACTCAATCTATTTTAGTAAAACATGAGTAAAAGGATTGACAAAAAACTTTATTTTACTAATTAGTATTAATATATACTCCGTATTATCGGAGTGTTTGGAACTGATTCTGCTTCTAATTCTTTTTTAAAGCAGAAGCAGAATCAAAATCAGTTTTCAGAAAAAACTGATTCTGAGAGTAAATTAGAGCACCAGAATCACTTATGCACTTTCACTCAAACACTCAGACTTCTGCTTCTACTCCCTGAAGGAGCAGAAGCAGTTTTAAGAATCAGATCCAAACACCCCCTATAGCTATGTATAACTCCCTCCGTCCCAAAATGGTTGGCCAAATTTCCTTTTTTGGCCGTCCCAAAAAGGTTGGCCATTTCCATTTAAAGTTAAGAATATGTGGCTAAAGTTAATTCTCTCTTCTCTGCGCAAATTTTAACCACACAGTTTTTACTTTATTAATCCACGCGCAAATCAACATTGGCCAACGATTTTTGGACGGAGGGAGTACTAATAATTTTTTTAAAAATTGGAGTCCCATAAATCGGGAGATCCTGTTCTATAAAACATGTTGAACGTGCTACAACCGGCTCTGATATTTACCACAATTTGACAATTGAGGGATGCCATTTCAAGTGTGATTTTCCCAAGAGGTATTTACTCCATTGTTTTAACATCATTAAACTTTAAATGTGACATATTTTCCAAGTTTTACGGTAGATAATGAAAAGATCAAATCGGGATCCGCTCCCATGCAGCCGGCCAGCTCACATGAGGACTACATGCGTTCCGTAACTTCCCCTCACCAAAAGCCATTAAATGAGAAGAATTGCCATTAACTTCAGATGTCGGTGCAGAGCATTTGAATTCTTCAACTTCAAATACTTGCTGCATTTCTTCTGCTCCACTTTCACAACCCTCAACTATTTGAAAAGAAATCATATCCAATTTCTCACTCTAAGGTACGCGATCATTTTTCTGGTTGGGAAAAGGTGCAAAGTTATAAGTGTTTGGTAGAACTCTGATAGTGCATTCAACGATTGTTCCATACTTCTATTGATTAATTTGCTCAAAGTTATGGAGTTTTAACTCTAGTATCTTTGATCAATTCATGTTAGCCGACCCCAAATTCTTTTGGGATTAATGCTCTGGATGTTGTTGTTTCTTTTGAGCATGTGTGATTCTTCCTTCAATTAAAATCGTACATAGGCGAAGAACAATAGTCATATACCAAAACTAGTCACAGTGAAAGACATAAAAAAATGGTGTGACGGAGGAAAAGTGGATTTTGTTCAAACTTTTATGTTAGTTGTTTATCCTGATTTGGGATTCCTCTCATTCTCCCTGCAGATATATTCATACTAGACTCAGCAAGCTTTAATTTGGGAGCTCGGATGATTCCTTTTGAGTTGCTCGACTCTCATCCAAATGTAATTCTTTTTGGTGTTTAATTAATGCATCTATCGAGCCTAGATTTTATGAACAATTTATACCTTCCAGTTTTTAACAACTACTGTAAAACAATCAAAACCTTGTTCTAGCATTTTCCTTTTTTGTTGTTGTGATAAACATTTCCCTGATCAAATTAAAAACCTACAGCATAATTCTCACTTTTTACTCTTGTACTTCCCTCCACATGCTCTTCTCCCAGCATTTAATTAATGCTGTACTAACAATATTAATTCGCTGTTCCATCATTAGATGGTGGGTCCGATATGTTTCTTTTGCAAAATGAGGAATACCAAATAAACAAATATTTTTGTCAAAAAAGGAAGCTTTTTTGTACAAACGTAAGGCTCTATAACAGTGTAGACTGTAGAGTGCTGAATGAAAAATAAAAGAACTAGTAAAAATCATAGGAGTAAACCTCCCACTCTTGTCAATAATTTCCAGGAAAAATTACTCCGCACTCCTGTTGTATATGGTTAAAGATTATTCTATATATAGTAAAAACTTGCTCCGTAGATACTTGAATGTTATGGGTTAAGCGGTTCTTGATATAGCATTGCTAGTGCTGATTGGTTCCCCATATATTGTTGGATGATCAAACTTCTTCTATTTTGATATTCTAGAGAGGTGTGGAGGAAGCTAGAACATCCTTTCCTGCCAGTAATCCGAGGCTAATTCATTTCGATGATCTATACTCATTGACTAGAGGTGGTGTTGTGAGTATAGAGAAGGAGGACCATTCAGCTGATTCGTGTAGAGGAAGGAAGCATTACCGTCCAGGTGAAAGTGGGTTAGAAGAAGAGGGAAGGAGCAGCAAGCAGAGTGCAGCTCATAAGGAGGAGGATGACTTATCAGAAGTGTTTGATAAGGTTTTGTTGTGCACCGATGATAATGATGATTCTCCATCTGGAGCAGGGAAACAACAACAGATACGGCGAAGTGTTCGCAAGAGCCGTTCAAATAAACGAGGAGTCGGTTGTGAAATTTAGGGGTGGGCAAAAATACCGAACCGGCATGGTACCGAACCGAACCGATATAGTACCGGACCATAAAACGGGGTTTGAAACGGATCTCAATTTTTTTGTCCCGAACCGAACCGTACCGATTCTAAACAATGCCATGACCGGTTCTCATAAAATGAGAACCGAAACCGGACCGAACTGGACCGAAGTATGATTTAATTATTTAAATTTACATTTATACCATTATTTTGACTAGTGCCTTTATATTTTCACCGTCTTTGCTAGTTCATAGGAAGCCTGAAATCGGACCGATGTATGGTTTAATCATTTAAATTTGTACTACTATAATTTATCTGAAATTTATTAATTATGTAATACTACCTTCGTCCCAAATTGATTTGCAAAATTAACTTTTTTTTGTCAAACAGATTCATTTTATTCACTTAACTAGAATGTCAATTCTTAATTATATTTAATTTGGATCTTGCAACTTTGAAGAAATTTCAATGTAGTTTCTGAATATGTTTATTTTAATTATTACAAATTGAATTAATTATCAATGAAGAGAATTTAACTCTAACATTGGTTGACCAAAAAATATTGACTTTGCATGTCTATTTGGAATGGAATGAGTATGAAAATTGATAAATTGTGTATATTTTTGGAGGACGACTAAACTTTAATTGTCTCTTACACACTTGGAAAAAGTGGCATTGTTTGGTATTGGTATGGCATGGTACCGTCCCGTTTCAAAATGAAACCATACCGAACGGGTTTAGGTCTAAGACCGAACCGAACCGAACCGAACCGTTTGAATAGTAACGGTACGGGTACGGGTTCGGCCAAATATTGGACCGGACCGGACCGCGCCCACCCCTAGTGAAATTGTAGATCTCCAGGCTCTTTTGATCATTTGCGCAAAATCTATTGCTGATGCTCAGTACAGGGATGCAGAAGAACAATTAAAGTTGATCAGGCAGTACTCTTCGCCTACTGGTAGCGCAAACCAAAGGCTGGCACATGCATTTGCCGACGGTCTTGAGGCACGGCTAACTGGAACCTCACCACAATTCTACTCTCCGTCGTCATTTCGCAATAAGATCTCAATTTCCGAATTACAAAAATCCTACCTGTCATCATCTATGCCATTTATGAGGATAGTAATCTTCTTTGCGAATAAAATGATTTACGAAGTAGCATCAAGAGGTGCATCCCTCCACATTATAGATTTTGGCATTCTTCTTGGTATCCAATGGCCCACTCTTATTCGGGATCTTTCACAGAGACCCGGTGGCCCTCCAAAACTTCGAATAACAGGGATTGAGCTTCCCCAACCTGGTTTTCGCCCGTCGCAAATGCTAGTCGAGACTGGTTGTCGCTTGGCTAAATATTGCAAGTGCTTCGGTGTACCATTTGAATACAATGCCATAACAGTAACGAATTGGGAGACAATTAAGGTTGGTGACTTGAAGCTCGCGAGTGGTGAAGTGGTTGCTGTTAACTCAATTGATCGATTTAGACGCCTACTAGACGAGACAGTATGTGGTGCGGACTGTCCAAGGGACAACGTTTTGAACTTAATCCGGGACATAAACCCTCAAATATTTGTGCATTCCGTGCTTAATGCATCTCACAGCTCTCCTTTCTTTGTCAATCGATTTCGAGAGGCGCTCTTCTTCTACTCTACACTCTTTGATATGTTTGAAGCTATATTCCCACCCCAGGATAGTCAAAGGTTGAATTTCGAACAAGCTTTTCTGGGGCCTTGAATAACAAATATTGTAGCATGTGAGGGCATGGAAAGGTTAGAGAGGCCTGAAGCATTCAAGCAATGGCACAGACGCACTATGAGGGCTGGGTTCAAACCTCTGCCTATAAATCCTCAAATTGTGAAAGAGTTAAGAGACAAGGCGAAAGAAGCGGGTCACAAAGAATTTCTGTATGCTGAAGATGGCCATTGGGTGTTGCAGGGGTGGAAAGGCCGTATTCTTAGCAGCACCTCGGCTTGGGTAACTCACAACTGAAATATCTTTTAAGAGATTGTGTACTAAAATAGGTAAAATGCATAACAGGAGAGTCTGTTCCTTCTTCAGATAAAAGAAAATTATGAACTGGCCTGTGCAATTGCATAATCGCATAGACATTTGAAGACATCAAGTAGATATTGATCAGTTGCTCTTAGAAGGTGTTTGAAATCTCCAAATTAACATTAACTGACCCTGTGCAAATAAGAAACATCAGTTTTAAGAAAAGAAAGGAAGTATCAAGCAAGCAAAATTTAAAATTTCCTAATCTAACTCACCTTGTTACCAGCACCTAACATTACTGAAATGCGTCAGAAGAAGCAAGCAAATCGCAGTGGGCATAAAACGGTTTGCCCTGTTGATAATTATAACATGAATGGAAACACAATAGCATTAGAGGCATAGGTAATGAAAGGATACACCAGGTCTAGAATAAGCAATATAAGATTTTATACCATCAGCTAAAAAATATCACTTTTGGGAGTGTAGGACTATATACATGCTCATCACCTGGCCAGATAGACCAACATAATATAATAGGGAATTACTAATCCCAAGTACTCGGAGACTAGATACTAGCTTTACTATGAATAAACAAAACAAATCCCAATGTTAATAACGACAATGCTTGCACTTGTGTAATCGGAAATATATTACCCGCTCAAGCAGTCTTAACCCCATAGAATGAGTCATTTTTTTGACCAAGGTACATGGCAAAGGACAACTGTTATAAGTAATAACTGGTACTTGCATTTTAGACTATTTTAATTTACCTAAATTTATCACACTAAACTTGTTTGTTATTCTATGTTGGCAAACTTATTGAAAATAGGATATTCATTTAATCAATTTCTCTGCCGCAACTTTTCTAGTTAGTTACCCTTACTGATGCATGTAAAAGAACATGAGAAAGCAAAATACGAAGAAATTTGATGTGATAGAATACTATATCTAGAGACAACTCAAATGAATATTGGTTGGGGAAATATGACTTCATACTTAAATAATAAATTCTCCATCTTGAAGTTTATGAACACTCCAATCTTGATTAGATAATTTAGATCTGCACCATTATCCTACAAAAGAATGTCACACTGTAACAAGTTCTCAAAAGGAATAACAGATTCTGAGAATGCCTTAGCAAATCAAAGAATGGCCAAACATGAGAAAAATGTCAAACTTCTTCATTGTCCCCATGCCCATATGGACAATACCAGCTCGGTTTTGTGTATCCTAGAAGGCTAGAACTTTATCACTACAAGACAATATATCATTTACCGACGGATTATTTTTCATAGGCTATTAAAGAGCTTAATTACCAACAAATATACCGAAAAAAATTCAATTCGCGGTGAGAAGTTAGAAAAAAACAATTTGTTGTATTTTACTGAAGGAAAAATAAAGTGTAGGAAATTTACCGATGGAGTTGCCGACGGACGGATAATTCCGTTGGATAAAATCAGAGGTTTATATAAGACGGAGTATTTTATACATCACTATTCCTGATGTTTGTGGTGCTGCAACAAATGCTAAAAGTGGTTGCACGTTTAAAATGAAAAAGTCAAAAGAGTCTTATAGAAAGAGCATAAATAGTAGTATAGTACTCTGTGCAATGAACATAAGTAGAGAGTCTTATAGAAAGAGCATAAATAGTACTCTGTGCAACTTAAACATTTTTTATAGCTAAGCCCATTCGGTTATTTGAAGAATATAATAAGATTAGAGAGTTCATACATCAACAATGAACAGGTTGCAAGTTTGGATAGACGTTTGACCATTTTCAGAACTGATACTTAAATGTTGAGAGCATATACAGAGTATATCCTAGTGATAATTGGAGAAAATGAAAAACAAAACTGCCCGATTGTTATCAGGCAGCGATAACTCAATAGCCACTGAAGGAAAGGGGAACGATAATCAGAACCCAGAGAATTTCCCAACTTTGAAGTTGTAGCATATACCAAGTCAAGAGCCAAAGGGGAATCAGTGATGTAAAAGAGAGGAAGCCAGCAGCAGGATGAGAAAAAAGGAAAAAGTTACTGGGCTGTATAGGAATCATCAAGTTTGGCAAGGGGTGTCGTAGGTTGTACACCGTGCCAAGGCGTTACTGGACTCAAGTTCAGGCAGCTCGGAAACTAAAGGGAAGAGACATATGGGGCAGCAGTTTGCGGCTTCTTAAAGCAGATCGAAACAGGGGAAGGTGAAGGTGAACGTTCACAATATACTTCGTACCCTTTATAAATACAGTGGAGAAAATTTATATGAAAAATAACTGGAATGGTTTTCTTCATCAAATTCAATGAGAAAAATATTTTTAACATTAATTCTTTTGATGTTTACTGAATTTGTTGCCTAACATTAAATAAGGGAATTTTCATAAATAGGATTAAAAAGTTCATGAATTCTAAAATAAGATATTGAAATGCAGTCTCGGTGTTCTCAAGTGTGTAAATGTCTCTCTTCAATTGTCGGAAGTGTATATCAACTGTCTGTACGCTGCCAGCCGTACAGCTGGTGGCATACTTGTAATTTTGGTGAAAACATCAGATTCTCTTAAATGAGCATTGATGAAATTTTGATAACATTAAACCTCTTCTTTTGAGCATCAGTGATCGCTGCTTCACTCTTCACTTATCACTTTCTATTTATTATTTTTTCGTTTATTAAAAAGTATTAAATTATGCCTATAATACATTTCAATTAATTTCAATATATGAATCTATTGTAGTATGATATGTTTGAAATGTACAACCTTTTAAAATGAGCATAAAGCAACACCAAATGCGTATACACAACTTACAAAATGAATATCAAAATTAAAAACTCATTGTATGTGTTCATTCATTTTGGACGTTATACTCATTTGAGTTTAATATAAAACTCATTTGAGATCAATGTGCATGGATATGACATTTTAAAATGAATATCGCATCCATATCAAATGAGTATATATAAATTACGAAATGAGCATTGAAAAAAATCAAAAGACTCATTTAAAATGTCTGCTATGCTCAATTTTTTTAGTGTATGCTCATAACTGTAAAACTACGTACAACTTCGATTTCTCCTAACCTACAGCCAACAAGTGACCAAACTCACCAAACCTGTATAAGAAAAAGAGAAAAAAGAAAATAGTGCAAAAAAGAGAAAGAGTCCAACTACCCCTATGCATCTGCCAGAGCCGCCGTCTATGCAAGCATGAGTCCACAATCTGAGATGTTGCATTCAGTCGCAGATTGCGTTCAGGGGCGAGCAAAGAGCATCCGGCCTGCGAAGGATAGAAGTGCAAATGGCGATCTGTGATGGAAACTAGCGATCAATCTGCGAACTAAAAGACCGAATGTACCGTGCGCGCGGTAAAACCGACCATACGATATATTTTATATAAATTGTCACCCTCATTATACATGTAAATGTGTATCATCACCCACATTATACATACATGTCACCCTCAAAATATCACATTTACCGCAACTTGACCGTTGAGGGGTACCATTTCAAGAGCGATTTTCCAAGAGGTAATTACTCCATTATTTTAGCATCATGGAACTTTAAACATGACATATTTTCCATGCCATAATGAAAAAATAATAAATAACCACGCCATCACACTTGAAAGATTTGATATCACGATCCGCTCCCATGCATCGGGCCAGCTCACATGGGGACTACAATGCGTTCCAGTAGCTTCCTCTCGCCAAGAGCCATTAAATGAGAAGAACTGCCATTCACTTCAGAGGTGCAGAGCATTTGAATTCTTCAACTTTAAATACTTACTGCATTTCTTCTGCTCCAATTTCACAACCCTCAACTATTTTGAGAAGAAATCATATCCAATTTCTCACTCCAAGCTACGCATTCATTTTTCTGGTTGGGAAACGGTGCAAATTAGTCATAACTCACAAGTGTTTGAGTAGAACTCTCATAGTGCATTCACGGATTGTTCTATTGCTTAAAGGTTTTATGTTCTTTATCCCTGCAGATATATTACATTTATCTTCATACTATACTCGACAAGCTTTAATTTGGGAATTGGGAGCTACGATGATTCCTTTTCAGTTGCTCGACTCTCATCCAAAGGTAAGTCCTTTTGGGGTTTAATTAATGCATATATAGAGCCTGGTTTTGTTGAACAATTTATGCCCTCCCGTCTTTAAAAAGTACTGTAAAACAATCAAAACCTTATTCTGACATTTTCCTGTTTTGTTGTTGTGATGAGCACTTCCCTAATCTTAACATTTTCACCCTTGTTCTTCCCCCCATGGCCTCATGCTCTTCTCCCAGCAGTGGCTCTCCTACTTTTAATTAATGCTGTACGGACAACATTAATTCGTTGTTCCATTATTAGATGGTGGGTCCAATATGTTTATTTTGCTAAATGCAGAATACGAAATAAACAAATGTTTTGTCCAAAAAGGAAGGTTTTTTGTACAAAATTATGGGTCTATAACATTGTAGACTGTATGTAGACTAGTAAAAGAACTAGTAAAAATCATAAGAGTAATAGCAATGCTAGAGCTGAATCCGCTGATTAGTTCCAAACATATTGTTTGATGTTCAAACTGTGTCTATTTTGATATTCCAGATAGGTGTGGAGGAAGTTAGTACATCCTTTCCTGCCAGTAATCCTAGGCTAATCCATTTCGATGGCCTATTCTCATTGACCAGAGGTGGTGTTGTGAGTATAGAGGAGGAGGACCATTCAGCTGATTCGTCTAGAGGAAGGAAGCATTACCGTCCAGGTGAAAGTGGGCTAGAAGAAGAGGAAAGGAGCAGCAAGCAGAGTGCAACTCATAAGGAGGAGGATGACTTATCAGAAGTGTTTGATAAGGTTTTGCTGTGCACCGATGATAATGATGATTCTCCATCTGGAGCAGCGAAACAACAACCGAAAGGGCGAAGTGGTCACAAGAGCCGTTCAAATAAACGAGGAGACGGTTGTGAAATTGTAGATCTCCAGTCTCTTTTGATCATTTGCGCACAATCTATTGCTGATGCTCATTACAAGGATGCACAAGAACAATTAAAGTTGATCAGGCAGTACTCTTCGCCTACTGGTAGCGCAAACCAAAGGCTGGCACATGCATTTGCTGAGGGTCTTGAGGCACGGCTAACTGGAACCTGGCCACAACTCTATCCTTCGTCGTCATTTCGCAATAAGATCTCAATTTCCGAATTACAAAAATCCTACCTGTCATCATCTATGCCATTTATGAGGATAGTAATCTTCTTTGCGAATAAAATGATTTATGAAGTGGCATCAAGAGGTGCATCGCTCCACATTATAGATTTTGGCATTCTTCTTGGTATCCAGTGGCCCACTCTTATTCGAGATCTTTCACAAAGACCCGGTGGCCCCCCAAAACTTCGAATAACAGGGATTGAGCTTCCCCAACCTGGTTTCCGCCCGTCTCAAATGCTAGCCGAGACTGGTTGTCGCTTGGCAAAATATTGCAAGTGTTTCGGTGTACCATTCGAATACAATGCCATATCAGAAACTAATTGGGAGACAATTAAGGTTGGTGACTTGAAGCTCACGAGTGGTGAAGTAGTTGCTGTTAACTGTATTGATCGATTTAGACGCCTACTAGACGAGACAGTATGTGGTGCGGACTGCCCAAGGGACATCGTTTTAAACTTAATCCGGGACATAAACCCTCAAATATTTGTGCATTCCGTGTTGAATGCATCTCATAGCTCTCCTTTTTTTGTCAATCGATTTCGAGAGGCGCTCTTTTTCTACTCTGCTCTCTTTGATATTCTTGAAGCAGTTTTTCCTGCCCAGGATAGTCAAAGGTTGAATTTTGAACAATCTTTTGTGGGGCCTACAATAAATAATATTGTAGCATGCGAGGGCATGGAAAGGTTAGAGAGGCCTGAAGCATACAAGCAATGGCAAAGACGCACTATGAGGGCTGGGTTCAAGCCTCTGCCTATAAATCCTCAAATTGTGAAAGAGTTAAGAGAAAAGGGGAAAGAAGCAGGTCACAAAGACTTTCTGTATGCTGAAGATGGCCATTGGGTGTTGCAGGGGTGGAAAGGCCGTATTCTTACCGGCACCTCTGCTTGGGTAACTCACAACTGAAATATCCTTTAAGAGATAGTGTACTAAAATAGGTAAAATGCATAACAGGAGAGTCTGTCCCTTCTTCAGATAGAAGAAAATTGTGAACTGGCCTGTGCAATTGCATATTCGTATGGCCTGTGCAATTGCATATTCGTATAGACATTTTAAGACATCTAGTAGGTATTGACCCTGTGCAAATAGAAACTTCATTTTTAAGAAAAGAAAGGAAGTATCAAGCAAGCAAAGCTTTAAAATTTCCTCTAACTCACCCTGTACCCATCACCGAACATTCCCGGAATGCGTTAGAATAAGCAACCAGGGCCAGAATAGGCAATAGAAGATTTTATACCATCAGCTAAAAACTACAGTATGGAGTATCACTTTTGGGAGGGTAGGATTATTTACATGCTCATCACCCAGCCAGATAGACCTACATAATAAAATAGGCATTTACTAATCACAAGAACTCGGAGAGTAGACACTAGCTTTACTATGAATAAACAAAACAAATCCCAATGTTAACCACAACAATCGTCCACTTATATAATTGGAAATATGTTACCCCCTCAGTCTTGACCCCATAGAAAGAATCATTTTTGTCCAAGGTACATGGCAAAGTACAACTGTTATAAGTCATAACTGGTACTTGCATTTTAGTTTATTTTAGTTTACCTAAATTTATCACACTAAACTTGTTTGTTATTCTGTTTTGGCAAACTTATTGAAAATAGGATATTCATTTAATCAGTTTCTCCGCTGCAACTTCTCTGGTTAGTTACCCTTACAAGTTACAACCTTACTAATGTAAAAAAACATGAGAAAGCAAAATCCAAAGAAATTTGATGTGATAGAATACTATATCTAGAGACAACTCAAATGAATATTGGTTGGGGAAATATGACCTCATACTTTAATAATAAATTCTCCATCTTGAAGTTTATGAACACTCCAGTCTTGATTAAAACAATGTCACTGTCACAAGTTCTCAAAAGGAATAACAGATTCTGAGAAGATGCCACAGCAAATCAAAGAATGGCCAAACATGAGAAAATTGTCAAACTTCTTCATTGTCCCCATGCCCATAGAGTGAAAATGCAGCATTGTGTTGCATACTTGCATGTTCCTATTTTTTTGAGTCTAAGAAGACTCAATAATGGCAAAATACAACCACTATATATGGACAATACAAGCTTGGGTTTGTGTATCCTGGAAGGCTAGAAGTATATGAAGGGCGAATAATTAACATGAAGGGGAAAATGCAGCAAAAAAAATAACACAGAATCAAATGTACTTTAATACACATAAAGAACTAGGTAAGTGAAGTGAGATAAAAGTTGGTTTACAGTTAAACCTCAAGGGCTTAAATTAGACATTGCCATATTGGAAATAAATATGTACTATGGAATAAGAAAAACAAAAGTTAAGCTTTGTGTAGAGGACAGAATTTTTTTTTAGCAAAATCACAAATTATTTGATTTAAGGGGAGAGTGGCGGTCTTTTTTAGACAATAAAAGATTGTTAGCCAAGTCTACTTGGACGAAGGGAGATATGTATCTTTTTAACATTTATATGGATCATGTTTATCGACTATACAGTCTCAAAATTGCATAAAAAAATTTTTGAACCCAAATTGCATAAAAAAATTTAGAAATCATACTTAACTCTGTACCTAATCAAAACGTTTTCCAAAATAAGCTGAAATTAGACTTATCTATTAAACTTCACCCAAAAGTGTCCATCAAAATATCGAGACATTGGATGTATGGGAATCCGTTTTGTGCTTAGCTGAATTCTGGTTCAAGAGTTATTGAATTATACGAAGTGTATAGGATTATATCTGTTCACTTTTTTTTTTTAGTAATTACTCTAAATAGGACTAAATGGAAACATAATTGTACAAATAGGTTTAAAACCCAAATCTTTTACAAATAGTACTGTGAAACAAATTTTAAGTATTTACTTAAATTGATCGCAAATAATAATATTTGAAAATATAGGCTACAATCTCTAAATATGAATCCTCTGATTCTTCACTTGCAATTTGAAGTAATATAATTAAAGGATTTAATTAAATATATAATCCTTCAAACTTTTGAATGTTCTTCAGATCTTCGAGTCTTTGTTCTTGAGATCTTCGAATCTTCGAATTTTCGTTCATCGGATCTTCAAATCTTCTTGAATAAAGAATTCAGGTTGAAGGGCCTCCGGTTTTTAAGTGGCTTGATCTTCAACGATAGGGTCGTTTTATGACTTGATCTTTTGATTAAGGGCCTCCCGAGATATATGGCTTGATCTTTAAGTGAATCTTGATTCAAACTTCATCTGAATATCTTCAAATCTTCAAAGTTTCGTTCTTCAAGTCTTCGAATCTTCAAAGCATTATTTTTCAGATCTTCGAATCTTCGAGCTTCGTTCTTCAGATCTTCGAACATTCTTCAACTTTTTGATTTATTTTATGAAGAATGAACTATATCACAAAGGATTAATCGTATATTCTTAATAAAATTTGTGGCTTGATCTCTTCCTCTTCTTCGGAATCGTTCAGAGCCTCTCGGGAGTTCTTCAGAGTTTTTTCTACAGCGTTTCTTCGACTGAAAGTTCTCTCCCTTTCTCTCAACCGAGACCCCTATTTATAGGCGTGGAGAGGTGAAAATATGCTTTAGGGGTTACAAAAGTAGTCCATACCCCTTGGACCCCAATGGAAATGGGCTCTGTGCTCCATTTGCTTGCATTTTATTAGCTAGAAGGACTAAACAATAATTTTCTACCCTTAATACCCCTAATAATTAATTAAATTATCCCTAGTTCCATTGGGCAATCGGGACAGTCCGGTGGAGGTGGCGATGACCGGGGCGGTAGACGGATTGGGGAAAAAAATCTTGATTTTTTTGCCCAGCCAGAGCTCCCGCAGCGCTGGTCGGCCATCGCAAGGCGGCCGAAATCTGGCCGGCGACTGGCGAAGCTCCGTCAGCCGGCAGGTGGCAAGGGTGGCAGTGGCATGTGGTGGCAGAGACATTTTTCATTTTTGTCCAATCACAAAAATACTCCTATTTTGACAATTTTAAAACTATTACTATTCCTATAATCCTATTTGTGATGAATGAAAGCTTAAAGTGATCTTCAAATAATATAACCAGCGTAGTTTTTTTATCGTCAAACTAAAACATTTTATTAAATCAATAAATCGTTAGCCATATGGCTAGTAATACAATCCGGAACAACATTATAATCAATCGACTGATCTGAGATATACACATGTGCCTTAGCTAGAGAGCATGAGCCACATAATTCGCAAACCTCCTATAGAAAGAGATTTTAAAATTACTCTTTGTTTCTAATAAATGACGGATATCATTAATAATGAGGAGTGCATATGCAGATCCTTCGTTCCTATTTAAGCTCTGCACCACCGTGAGTGCATCTGTCTCTATCTCCACCTGCTGTCAGCCCTCCTCACTTGCTCTCATAATAGCATCACGGATCCTCATGGCTTCCGTTTCCTCGGCCGACCACCCCGCTCTACGTTTGGAACCGCGGGCTTTCACAAAGGAACCACCCTTATCTCTAGCCACCCAGCCCCAAGCTCGATCTAATGCCTCCCGCTTGATTAACAACACCCTCAACATTTATTTTTATGACCCCTTCCTCTGGCTGTTGCCACTTCGCCTCATCAGCATCCCTCGTCCTCTCCTCCTTATGTCACGCCCCAGACCGCGTCTGTGCCACGTGGACAACCGTCGTACAACCCAATAAGAATAACCGTAGTTCATCCTTACCGAATTGCACAAGACGTCCGATAGATACATATGCCAAAACCGATTAGTAAACATACATAACAACATCAACATACAATCAAACACATAGCGGAATATAAGTGATTAATAAGAACCCACACAAGGGTAAAACAAGAGCTCGTAGGCTCCATTAATTTATAAGTCAAAATAGTTCCATGAGCATTATCTAATTATTTAAAAATAGAACGAGAGGAAGCACGAACCACATCTTCCCTTCATCGATCTCCCGAGCAACGGGTGCCGGAAGTAAGCTCTAGCTTCAACCTGAAAGGGTGGTTCCTCCGAGGGATCAGTACTACAGAAAAGTACTGGTGAGGGCAAACTGTATGTAATGTAATTAACGTTTCTCACGTGAGACCCTCAAAATAGGGTGATAGTATAATTATGGGCATAACTCTTAGCTACCCCTTTTAAAAACAAATTGTATACATATATACATATGAGTAAAATATCCGGCCCGTGGGCCCATTTGTCTTTCAAATCATTTAGGCGTAACAGCCTCATTAAATTCACCCTTCCCATGTCTTACCCTCGAGTGGAGTCACCCGCAGGCTGACTCACCCGATATCAACATATAATTACTGTGGGGGGGTCTTCGGACTCCCATATCACGGACATGGTTTAAATCAATTCCTGGACCAAGGAAAATATCCTATCGAAAACTCGTTCCCGATCAAGCACGTTTAATCATTTAAAATCATTACCTTGAGGTTCACCTACCTCGAGGACTATCCGTCCTTACAATCATAGTTTACATTCCCGGGGCTAACCCCGCCTTGAGGAGTACGCATACACCCTCATCCTATGTGTAATTTGTTGGAGGTTAACACACCTCAAGGACTACACGGGCCCTTGTTACTATATGCAATTTGATGGAGGTTAACACACCTCAAGGACTGCATTTGCCCTTGTTACCTATGTGTAATTTGCTGGAGGTTAACACACCTCAAGGACTACACGGGCCCTTGTTACCTATATGCAATTTGATGGAGGTTAACACACCTCAAGGACTGCATTTGCCCTTGTTACCTATGTGTAATTTGCTGGAGGTTAACACACCTCAAGGACTACACGGGCCCTTGTTACCTATATGCAATTTGATGGAGGTTAACACACCTCAAGGACTGCATTTGCCCTTGTTAGCTATGTGTAATTTGCTGGAGGTTAACACACCTCAAGGACTACACGGGCCCTTGTTAACATTTGAGTATAAAGGACTCCTCCTGGTCCTACAGAGCTTTACCCAACCTTACTCGGTCCCGGGTATTCACCCGCCATGTATAATCTACCACGTACCTCGCCCGGTCGTGGTCTATAATTTCTTTACTAACGACTAGTCCAAGTCTTAGCGTTTAAACCGTATTTGAAGCCTTAGCAACCAATGTGGACGGGTCCCACCCGAACGGCCCACATAAACTTACTCAAAAACTGCATATTGGGTGTATTACCCAATACCCGGTCGGGTATTACCCATACCCGGTCGGGTATGGTGAGGCAGTAGCCTCTGGAACTGATTTTTGCTAATACCCGGTCGGGTATTTACTTATACCCGGTCGGGTATAGCCTTTGACTTGGCGGTCAACGCCCGTTTGACCGCACAAACGAAGTCCGATTTACGTGAAATTTTATACACATGTACTTCTTGACTTCCTCAATCCAAAAATACCTTTTTGGGTCCTTGGAACATCATACATAATTAATTATCACATTTTAAATCATCAAGCTTACTTAACATGCATTTCAACTATATTTTACATATAATCATGGCATAACACATACTTGATTATCTTTAATCATTCAATAAAATATATTGGGAAAACTATCAAATTGGCCCCTGAAGTATTAGAAAAAATCAATTAAGCCCCCAAACAAAAAGGACATCCAATTGAGACCTTGAACTTTACAAAATAGGTCAAATTTGTAATCTAATAGGTTTATTCTTGATTATCCGGTCATTATGCTGAGGTGGCAGTCCAATTTGGTTATTTTATTGATTTCTTTCTTTTGCTCCTCTTTTTTCTTCTTCCGCCCCCAATCCCCATCCTTCTCAACCTCATCCAATTTTTTCTTCTTCCAAACAAGCAAATAGGAGACTGCATCCTTTCTGACTTTCTCCCCTGCTTCTTTCATCATCCAGGCAAGCAACCAGAAGAAGTCATAGGTGATATGATGATATCCTATGCCAATGACCTGTGTGGAAGAAGACTTCGTCCCCGGCGCCTAATTCAAGAGCTCTGCCGCCTAATTAAGTCACTGACGCTTTCTTTGCTGCTCTCTTTCTTCTCCCCTGCGCCTCCACAACTCTGCAACTTCTTCCTTTTTCTTTCTTTCTCTTCTCCCCCTAGTTTTATGTTCGAGTTTCCCGGCCTCACTTCAACCTCCTCCCTGCGCCTCTTTTCTTCCGTAGACTAGGGTCTACGGTCAAATTGAAGCTACGGATCTGAAGTGGTTGGAGGTCTCGCGGAGCAGCATCGTCTATCCAGAAGTTTCGACGGAGCACGTTCCCTGAGTTCTAATCCATCGAATCGCGGAAAGGGGCGACCGGCGAGCGATAATTACCGAAGCCTCTAGCGACCTGGGTTGCTTTCGAACTCTGCGCCGTGCTCTCCGGCTAATGACCGATGTTGGCAGAAGAATGAAGAAATAGGGAGAAGAAAGGGTGAGCGGGAGGAGAAGAAAGCTGGAGGAAAAGAAATTGGGTGAAGGCTCAAGTTTGCTGAAACGGGAAAAAAGAAAGTGAAAAAAGAAGAAAAAAATGGAAAAACCCGGTTACTTGTTCATTACCGGCTAGAAGGAGGAATTGCCATTTTTTAATGAGTTCGGGGGTTTGATTGAACAACTTTATAGTTGGGGGGCTGAATTGATTTTTTTGAAAAGTTGGGGGGCTTATTTGATACTTTTCCCAAATATATTCTTGATTACATTAGGTAATCTATGCCTCAATCAAAAGTTATGAAGCATAAAGCCGTCTTCTCACAACTATTAATAAGTACTTCATACTTATTAATCGTTTATATATTTCGTTCTAGTTTATTCTTCATAACTAGATTTAATTTAATGACATGTATGATTATGTACTTGAATCCTTCAAGAATACCATCTTGAATCACCTTAGCCAAATCATCCATGATTATCCTTCATCAAAATATTAATAATTCTTTTACTCATTAATCATGCCATTTTCACATAACTTATACTCATTATAGCTAATCACATGTTTAACACTTTCAAACATTTCTATACATATTCACATACTAGATTACTCTAGTCATCTCATACATAGTCCATGTATGCATTTTTTTTATACATTTGACAATAATATATTCATGATTAATCCACAAATAAATCTCTCATTCATTAATCATGTAATATTTCCATAATTCATATTCCCCATGACTAATCATGCATTTAATCCATTTAATCATTCCTCAAATCATGATAAGGATTTTATTTAGGTAATCCCACATTTGACCCAAGAGTTACAAGACACGTACTCGTCCACTCACCTTGAAATGATGCTAGCAAGCTTTTATCTTCTTTGTTTGAACTCCGACGACTTTTGAATTTTCCGGCGAGAACTCCGGCGGCTCCGGCGACTTTCCGGCCACTCCTAGGTTCCTTGAGAAGTATAGAATACCTTGGTAAAATTCCTAACAAGGTTTCACAACCAAAAGTGGTATAAACGTCAAAACCTTTCGAGAAGGTGTTTTCCGGTGAACCGGTCATAACTCCGTTTGTGGTCAAACTTAACCCTCCAAACCCTCATTCTACACCTCTATAAGTGTAGAACAAGTGTAAGGGTTTTTCATATGATTTATAAAATCATATGAGATTAAAATGAAGAAGAAAAATACTAATGAAGTCATTACCTTGATTTTTCTAAGTTTTCTACATTTTCCCCAAGCTTTTCTTCTTCCTTTAACCTCCTTCAACCTTGATCTCGGATATGGCTATGGAGAATGAAGTTTTGCAGTGGTTTCTTCTTCCTTGGGTTGGCTTGGACGAAGTAAAGAGAGGAGAGAGGGTGTAGAGACAAGTTTTGTCTCAAAAGGCCAATAAGTTATGGAGAGGGTCCCCATACCTTTCAAAATTGTCTAACCCATCTCTTCATCCATCATACACCACATGACCAGGCTCACAACACTTATTATTAGACCAAAAATCGTGGGGTGGCCCCCACCCATGTGGGAGGTCATCCCAATATGTCCTGAAGTGTACACTTGATCCCGAAAGTTGTATTTTCTGGACTGTTTTAATTAAATTTCATTTTATCGGGTCAAATAAACTATATATCATTCTTCCAATTAATATTGACCTCTAGAATGAATATATATTATCCCACTTTAATTTCGTGGTCACCGAAATTAATTTCGGGCTGTTATCTGTTTAATTACTTATACCGGTAATGAGGCCTCGTTTGATCGAAAGGCCAACTTTATGGCTCAACATTTATTTACAACCTCATATAAATATTATCTAGACCAAGATGTATATAATATGTAGTCCGTAAATATCGGATGGTCCCCACCCATGTGTGGGCCCAATGTGCATTTTACTGTTCAAGTAACAGTTAGAATGAGAACACGTTGTTTTAAAAAATTGATTCATCATTCCTAATGACAAAATATGTGTTTTCATATTTTGTGACACCTTAATAAAATGTTACACTTGTTTTTAAGTGGTCCCAACTGTATAAGCAAATAAAATCTTATCTGTTTATTCTTATACGAAAATATCTTCAAGGTAGGGTCCTCCAAAAGTACCCACCTCTAATATGTCAATTTAATCGTACATTATCATCCCATTATTTTGGTTTCTTAAAATGTTTATATTTCTTCTGTTATAAATTCGTAGTCCTACGAATTATTGACAGTCCGATAATTAAGGACTCCCCACTATCGAATAGTGGCCCTGGCCCGCTCGGCCGTCCAGTTGTCGCTCTTTATAACAATGAGGTCCACGACCCATTCCTACTGTCATAATAGTATCGTTTTGGAAAATAGTAATATTTTATAAACTTGAAATACCACGTGTGGTCCCACGTCTAAATTAATAACCCTTTATTAATTTAGGACAAAATTTTACTTTCTCATTTATCGAGACTACTCTTAGTCTTGATTTACCTTCTTTAACCAAGTACTTTATGAAAAAAATTTATCTGGGTAAAATTCGGGTCCGGTGTTACACCTTATTTCCTGTCCCTTCATGCACATCTCGCCAAGCGGCCAGCATACTGTCCGCCATCCTAAGGACGGTGGAAGCCTCCTCATTTTGATCCTTTCAGACCACTCCGTTCCTCCTTTTCCAAATACTCCATAATATAGCAACAAATCTCCCACAAAAAGCTTTATCCGGTAGCTCAATATTCTGCCTTACCCTCTGCACGACCGAGACCAGTTGCTCATCCGTCTGCACCCCGGAATGCTGCCAAACACCTGCCACCTTTGGACATATACGCAGTGCATGATCATCGCTCTCCTCCATCGAGCCACATAACTTACAACTCCCCACAATACTCACTCCTCTCTTTTTCAAATTGTCCACCGTGGGCAACGTTCCATCAAGAACTTGCCATGCAAAATATTTGAACTTCGGTGGACCTTCAGATCCCATAACAATTCTCAGCCTTGCCATGCCCCCTGTTGCAGGTCTCCCATCTAATTCTATAACAACTTTTAACTGAGAAAATTCCATTCCTCTCCCCAACCCATCAGAATCCGTCCCTCCGATCTTGTAAGCTAATCGGTACTCAAAATTTTATCTCTATCATCTTGTTTAAATAATCTGCTAATTCTCCAGTAGTGCCTCTTCTTCCGTGTACCATCTTTCAAAGCCGTCACATTCATATCTCTTATTCCAACCGGTTTAGCAGACATGATCGATCTTCCCTGACCCCGCTCCTGGTAACCATGTGTTTGCCCAGACTTGGACATCAATGCTATTTCACACTTTTCTTCTAATATTATTTTTAATGACCTCCTGTGTCTCGAAAATACATGGCCTGAAGAACTCGACTCATGAGGCTCCCGATTTCGGTAATGAGTCTCCACCCCTTTTAGCTAACATTGCCAAATTCCCTTAATCTTCTGAATCTTAAGTCCCCTGCTTCTTTTGGCTTACACACAGCTTCTCACTTTCTCCATCTCAGCCCTTTCTGATCAAATTTTGACCCTCTCCTCCAGAAATCGTTCATCAGTTTTTCCACTTCATCGATCACATAAATTCTTTGGCAGTGAAAACACATTCATAGCATAAGTTGGATTACATTCCTCAATAAAACTGCTCGCCCGGCTCGAGATAAAAATCGATTATTCCAATTTTTAATTTGGTTAAAAATACGATCCCTCAAGCCAGGGACGGATCTGCCTTAGGACCAGTGAGGGCCTAGGCCCTACCTCAAAAATAAAAAAAATTACTAGTATATATAATTTTTATTATTATTATTATGTATGTATTGTTGTGGGATTTGGAATAATTACAACGAGAGTCAAATTATAACAAAGAATCTGTGTAGCCGAGATGGAAGCATACATGCATGTGGCTGATGCGCAGGTTCAATTCTTGAGGACAACAGGTTTTTTTAATGTCTAGAATATTGGAATTTTAGCCTCTTAAGACCAAAAATTAAATTAATGCCCCAATCCCTCAATTGCGTTATGTGTGTTTATTGCACATCAATGACTCGGTATTTCGGTAAATTAGCATTATAAACCATTTCATAGAAGGTTAATTATTGATTTGTTGCCTTTGATGAATTTGTTCTTTATACTTTCACTTTTTTCAGCTTTTATGTTTTCGGCTTTATGCCTTTATATAATTCTATTTTTTTTGTTTACTTCTAATTTGACAATATCAGTCTATTAAGATTTCTAAAAAAATAGTTGTAAATTTGAGGTGTTTATTATTTGAATTTGACAAATTCTTATTCTTGTAATATTTATTTATATGTCTTTGACATTTATGGTGCAACAAATATCAATTTATACCTGAAAAATAAAATTTGTTAAATATACATGCAGTATTACTTTATTACATTTTAATACTTTTTTACAATATAAATTATTTTATTAAATTTTGGCCCCACCTGAATGCTAATGCTAGATCCGCCCCTGCCTCAAGCTGTTAGATCTTTTGGATAGATCTGCCGGTCCGCCCACTGGGGTAAATATAGAAATACTATAATCACGTCAAACTCAACCAAAGTTATTCCCAACATATATTTTGGGTAATATCTCTATATTTAAATGTGATTAAATACTAAAATACTGCCATATTATTTGCAGTTTATTACAGTACGAGCAACAAATTTTCATAAGCAGAACTTTTTGCATAATTTTTGACATGTTCCTACGACAAGCATTCATGCATGTGTCATTTTCTTTTTAATTTTTATTTGGGAAAAGGGGCAAAACCCCTCTTGAGGTTGACACCAAAGGGCACCAATGCCCTTAAACTTTTTTTTGGTGCAAAAAGCTTTAGGGTTTGTTTGCAAATGCTTGTGTTTAAACAAAAACACTTTTTGGGAAAAAATGATTAGTAGTAAAAGTTGGTAGTATTTGGTAAAATAAGTGCTTTTTGTGTAATAGAAAAACTAAAAAGTAGATTCTAGTCATTCTACACGAAAACCGAGAAAGTTAAAGTTGGTAATGTTCGAGAAAATAAATGTTTTTTTTCTTAAAAAAAAAGTCACAGTGACTGCAAACAGAGCCTTAAAATCAATAAAAGGAGGGCAATCACCCCTTGTTAAAGACCAGTTAACGGAATTGGCAAATGACAGCTATTAAATTTATTCCTTTGTTTACTATGTCCGTATATAAGACAAGACAACAATTTTGATGTTTTTGTTCTAATTTCGGCTCGTGGTCTATTAAAGTAATGAAACTAGAGTATTTTGGTCCTAAAATTAGGACATACTTCCTCTCTTTTTAAATAAGTGCAATATGTTGAATTTTACATTATTCACACTTTTTACTTTAACTACGCTTTATTTATTAAATAAATAATAAATAATCATTTTTAAATTTGTCTCATTATAAATTTTCAAAATCTATTTTTTTAATAATAGAGAATTATACTCGCTCTGTCCCTGAATTAATTTCCAATTTTTTTTCCCATCTGTCTCAAAATAATCTTTTTTTGCAAGAATTTTGGTTGACAACATTTTTTTACACATTCTTACATGTTTCTCTCTCTTTAGCACAACTATCCACCACACAATTTTCTCTTTCTTCATTCCCGTGCAAAACTAACTTTGAAAAATAATTTAGGGACAAATGAAATATATATCAATGGTCAAAGTTATGTATTGACAAATATGAAAATTGAACTTTGGCAGTTGCGAATAACAAATACAAGATATCCATTAAAAAAACAGATGCATTACAAAGTAATTGTGATACGAAGTTTTCACTAAATCCTCCTTAATATTCCGTATATGTTTAAAAACCGAACAAAATCGAATCGAACAAAAAAAATCAATAAATTTGTATTATATTTTTAAAAGATACCGGTGTGTTTCGAATCACGGAGGAAATCCACAATGAAAGTAACGGCGGCACATCAAACCGCAACCAATACTAACGTGAAGAGAGAGAAACATGTATGAAAGTTTAAAACATGTTGTGAATCGCAAATTCTTTGCTAAAAAGGATCATTTTGAGAAGGATGAAAAAGGAATTTTGAAAATTAATTCAGGGCAGAGCAAGTATAATTCTCTATTAAAAAAATAAATTTTGAAAATTTACCATGAGACAAATTCAAAAATATTTTTAAAAATAATAATCTATGAATAGATTAATAAATAAAGCACAGTTAAAGTAAAACATGTGAATAATGTAAAATTCAACATGTTGCAATTATTTTTAGGACCAAAATATTCTAGATTCACTTCTTTAATAGAGCAAAAGATGAAATTAGGAGAAAAAACATAAAAAGTAATGTCAAATTTAAAGACTTTTTTCCCGGAATAATGCTAATTATTAAATAAATAATTCCCAAAATACTGCTAGGTTAACCATGGTTAAGAAAAGCCGCCACTTGAAGTGACGACTCTTCTCTTGCAGAACAACAGCCGCCACTCCAAGAGGCGGCTCTTCTCTTACAACACATTTTGTACATATATAAAATGCAGAACATGCCCAAAACATTTCATCAAAACATTCCACTGAGAAGAGTCCAAAACAGCCTTGGTCAAGCAGCGGTTCCCCAACAGGCCGGCTGGACAGGAGAACGACTCTCTCTCTCTCTCTCTCACGTGTGTGTGTACAGAGAGAGAGAGAGAGAGAGAGAGAGAGAGAGAGAGAGAGAGAGAGAGAGAGAGAGAGAGAGAGAGAGAGAGAGAGAGAGAGAGAATCTTTCATGTCCAGCCGGCCTGACAGGAACCGCTGTCCGTCTGAGGGCATTTCGGGCACTTCTCGGTGGAATTTTCTGATGTTTTTTTTTTGAGATTTTTTAGCTTCCTTCTTGATTGCATTTTTAGCTGAAACTTGGTATGGATAAACTAGACTTGATGAAAAACATGCTCAAAACATCTCATCAAAAAATTCCATCGGGAAGTGCCCGAAATGCCCTCAGTCGGACGACGGTTCCCCGTCTGGCCGGCTTGACAGGAATTGGACACTCTCTCTCTCTCTCTCTATATATATATATATAACTATGTAAGTATATATATATATATATATATATATATATATATATATATATATATATATATATATATATATACTTACATAGTTTTAAGTGGTGTATGACTTTCCACTGCTTTTAAAATTTTCTATTATATATGTAATATTTTCATAAAAGTTTAATACTTTAATTAGGTGTATTCTCATTTATCATTAAAGTTTTAAATAGTGTATGACTGTCCTAAATCTTTTGTAAATTGTCCAATCAATTATTTCTTCATTCAATCTAGTATTTTGTGGTAATTTGCCTACATATTTTAAAACTAAGTGTGTGTGTGTGTAGAGAGTCATCTTCCTGTCCAGCCGGCCTGACAGGGAATCACTGTCCGACCGAGGCTGTTTCGTGCCCTTTGCGATGATTTTTTTTGATGAAAGTTTTTGGGCATGTTCTTCATCAAGTCTAGTTTATGCATACCAAATTTTAGCTCAAAATTCAACCGGGAAAGCAGTTAAACAAATTCTTGAAACATACTGCGTTTTATATATGTACAAAATGTGTTGTAAGAGAAGAGCAGTCACTTGAAGTGATGGCTTTTGTACTGCAAGAGAAGAGCCGCCACTTCAAATGGCGGCTGTTCTTAACTACGGTTAACCTAGCAGTATTTTGGGAATTATTTTTAACTTAGCAGTATTTTGGGAATTATTTATTTAATTAGTATTATTCTGGGAAAAAACTCAAATTTAAATTGTGTTATATATGAACATAGTAATCAATTCCGTTAGGCGTTAGCTGCTTCACCGTTAACAAGGGGGTCCTCCTCCTCCTCCTCCTCCTCCTCCTCCTTCCTTTTTAAAGTCTTGTGCATCAAAAAAAAGTTTAAGGGCATAGATGCCCTTCGGTTACAACTCCAAGGGGGGTTTTGCCCCTTTTTCCTTTTTATTTCATTTTTTTCGGGGGCATCTGGGAGAGGGGGCCTGAGGGGCTGAAACTCAGCCCATTAAGTTTCAAACCCGAAGCCTCCCATAAGGGAGAGTGAGTCGGCGACTTGGCTGGACTCTTTCATGTAATTTTCCTTTCATATACTACGTAAAAATGGTATAAGTCAAGCATTTTTATCTCCAACATTAAAATTGACTATTAGCCTACAATGAAAATACCAAGATAATCTTAGGTGTCATATAACTGGGTTAGTGTATAGAAATACGAAAACAGAGATCAGATATGTCCATTGTCAAAGAGAAGCACACATTGTAAGGGTGTGGATTTGTAAAATGGGATGTTAGTATTAGGGAGGGTTTGCAACTGCTTTTGCTTAAAAAGAGACTTTTGGAATGATTTAGAAAAAGTGATTAGTAGTAAAAATTGATAGTGTCTGAGAAAAAAATGATTTTGAAAAGTAGAAGTTGGTAGTGTTTGGTAAAATAAGTGTTTTTTGGTATTGAGTGTTGAATAAATTAAGTTTGGTAAGTGTTTCAAAAGTACGTACTGTTTGTGTTTTCAAAATTTTTGCGCTAGTGAAAGTAAGTTTGCATGTGTTAATTTCTTTCATGTCTTGATTAAACAATATATTTCAATTTGTATGTTTCAAACCACGAACTAATCTTGTGTACTTAGTGTGTTTTAGTTTTTAATAAATTTGAATAACATACTTCATACTTATTTGAATTTGAAAGTTTCGGTATGAAAACAGTTTACAATATCACTACAAAAAAAGTGTACATAGACTACACATGGACCACATTTGTTTTGCGATGGAAGCATAATTGTCGTTAAAAACACCATTAACCACACATTTTTTTATTTACCACACACAAAAATGTGGTAAAAGCTTAGAGACGACAGTTTTTAACCGTGGCCAATGTTTTTACCACAACTGTTGTGCCGACGCACCTCAAACTATCGCAAAACTGTCATAAAAACATAAGGAGGAACATTTACGACAATTTTGCGTCAGTTTTACGTGCGTCGCCACAACAGCCGTGGTAAAAACATTGGTCACGATTAAAAACTGTCGTCTTTGACCTTTTATCACAGTTTTGTATGTAGTAAATAAAAAAATGTGTGGTTAATAGTGTTTTTAACGACAGTTATGCGGCCATCGTAAAAAAATTTGGTCTATGTGTGGTCTATGGGTACTTTTCTTGTAGTGTATCTTACATTATTATTACGAATGTGTACGACAACAGGAACAATTATAATTAATGTATTGTCCACAAACTACTATTCAACATGATTTTTCTTAAAACTCAAATGTCATCTTAAATTTTCCTTGCCAAACAAAAAATGTGTAAGGATCGGATCAATTGTGTGTCACTAAAATTGTGCATAGATTTGCCAACACATGTGCTTGAGTGTTAGTAATGAGTTTTCCTAACACCTTTCCTCTCGACACTTTTTAAGTCTGTTGGAAATTCTTAGGGTGTCTATCTTGACACTTTTTCCTATTTTCCCGACATTTTTTGTGTGTCACGAAATGTTACTTTTCCAATTTTTCCCGACACTTCATCAAATTCAATGAGAAAAATATTTTTACCATTAATTCTTTTGATTTTTACCGAATTCAGTGTCTAACATTAAATTAAAAAACGGGTTTTTTACAAAAATATTACTAAAGTAAAACTTATTTACACAAATATGACTACTAGTTACTACAATGTAGTGTCATAGTAACTTAAGTTTAAAATTTAAACATAAGTTACTATGATTTCATTAATACTCAAGTCACTAATCACATTTTTGTAAATAATCTTTATTTTAGCCATAAATATTTAATTAGGACTAACAACATTCGTGAATTCTAAAATAAGATTATTGTATTTTTAATCATTAAATAAGACTAAAATCGTTCGTGAATTCTAAAATAAATTATTGTGTTGCTACTCATTATAAAGGTAAGAGAGAATCACATTTTCCATCCCTTAAATAGTGCTGAAATTGAAATGCAGTCTATATTTTCAAGTTGTAAATTTCACCCCTCAATTGCCCAAATGCATTTAAATGTTGTCATCGCCTACAATGTAAACGTCAACCCTCAAAGAACGTCATTTACCACAATTTTACAATTTAGGTGGGTCATTTCAATATGCATAATATTGAGAGAGTAAAAATGAGATTTTCTGTCTATTTGTATTTAATTGTTAAATTTTACTCCCTCTGTCCCGAAATAACTTTCATGTTTTCTTTTTTGGTCTATCCCATAGTAATTGTCTTCTTTCCTCTTTTGGCAATAATTTGTGACTTAAATTAATTGATCTTTTTCTACTCAAATCTCAACCATAACTTTAACTTTTTCAACTACTTTCTTAAAACTTGTGCTGAAGCAAACAAGAAGATTATTTTGGGACGGATGGATTTTTTTCTTCTTATTTTAGGGGCCCACAATTCACCATTTGAACCTGGGCCTTCAAATTGACAAAACGGCCCTGCTTATATGGATCGTGCTCATTGCATTTGATAGTGGGACTCTGGGTAGATTCAGTCATTCAGCCCAGCTCATGTAGGACTCTACAACTCAGTAGCTTCCCCACGCCAACCATGAATTGCCATTAAACTTCAACGCTCCAGAGCCCTGAGCATTTCATTTCCTGGTCTTCATCATATACATATACTTACTGCATTTCTTCTGTTCCAATTTCACAACCCTCAACTATTTGAGAAGAAATCAAATCCAATTTCTCACTCTAAGGCACGCATTCTCCCTAATACATTATATTCATCTTCATACTATTTCAGCAAGCTTTAATTTGGGAGCTGGGATGATTCCTTTTAAGTTGCTCGACTCTCATACAAAGGTAATTCTTTTTCGGGTTTAATTAATAATGCATCCATCGAGCCAAACTTTTATGAACAATTTATGCCCTCTAGTCTTTAAAAACTACTTTAAGGCCATCTCCAGACTACCAATTCACACACCAAAATGGTGTATTTGCCAAAAACTTGCTCCAACAATGACACCATTCTCCACACCATTACACCATTTTGGGGAGAGGAAATGGCTTTACGCCATATATGGCATACGCCATATCTAACACTATCCACCTTTTTTAATTTCTTTTCCTTTTAAATGTGACCTTCAAGTTTTAATTATTATAGTTTTGACCCATTTTTAAAACAACAAATTAGGATGTTTTACTTGGATTGAAATTGTTTGTCCGCTCTGGTCTGATTTGATCTGGTTTGGTCTGATATGATGTGGCCTGGTCTGATTTCTTTGTATTTTTATAATTACCCAAGTGTGGTCTAATCAGGTCTGATCTGATCCCGAGACAAATTACAGTCCAAGTAAAAACATCCTTATAGAACAACAAATTAAAATTATTAATTTGATAGAAATGCGTATTTGTGAAATATGCATTTCTGTATTTTAATTAGTGAAATGCGTAAAAATACATATGAAAATGATGTGCTACGTATTTTAGTTTGTATGTGTGAAATGTCAAAATATTAAATGAGGGGCTAATGTATAAATATATGATAGTTAGATACTTAAATAGAAGAATGGTAAAAAGTTAGTAAAAAGAATAAAAAGAGAATATTCCTTTTTGGTGATGAAAATGGTGTAAACTGTTGGAGATAAAATACTGTTTGATGTGATGTTTACACCATTTTAGTGTAAAAAATGGTGTTAACTGTTGAAGATGGCCTAAAACAATGAAAACCTTATTCTAACATTTTCCTTTTTTGTTGTTGTGTTGAACACTTGCCCAATCAAATTAAAAACCTAAAGCATAATTCTTACTTTTCACTCTTGTTCTTCCCTCCATGCTCTTCTCCCGACATTTGATTAATGCTCTACTGTCAATATTAATTCGCTGTTCTATTATTAGATGGTGGGTCCAATATGTTTCTTTTGTCAAATGCGGAATACCAAATAAGCAAATGTTTTTGTCCAAAAATGAAGGTTTTTTGTACAAAACTATGGCTCTATAACAGTGTAGACCGTAGAGTACTGAATAGTGTGAATACGAGTAAAAAATAAACGAACTACTGAGTAGTAAAATTCGTAGGAGTAAACTCCCCATTCTTGTCAATAATTTCCAGAAAAATTACTCCGCATCTCTCCTGCGGTATATGGTAAAAGATTATTCCATATTTCTGTATAAAGTAAAAGCTTACTGTGTATATACTTGTATGTTATGGGTTAAACGGTTCTTGATATGGTATTGCTGGTGCGGAATCTGCTGATTGGTTCCACATATATTGTTGATGATCAAACATTCAAACTGCGTCTATTTTGATATTCTAGAGAGGTGTGGAGGAAGCTAGAACATCCGTTCCTGCCAGTAATCCGAGCCTAATCCATTTCGATGATCTAAGGAGTGTTTGCAGTTGATTAAAAAAAGCACTTTTCAGCTTTTGGATTAAAAAAAGTTAAAAAGAGTGTTTTCAAATGACAGTTTCTGCTTAAATTAATCACTTAAAAGCTAAAAGCTGGAAGCAGGTGGAAGGGTGCTTTAAACTGCTTTTCACTTTTTCTATTACACAAAAAGTACTTATTTTACCAAACACTACCAACTTTTACTTTTTCAGAATCACTTTTTCCTCAAACACTATCAACTTTTACTATTAATCACTTTTCCCCAAATCACTTTAAAAAATCACTTTTTTAAAGTTGAAGCAATTGCAAACACTCCCCTATTCTCATTGACCAGAGGTGGTGTTGTGAGTGTAGAGGAGGACCATTCAAGTGATTCGTGTAGAGGAAGGAAGCATTACCGTCCAGGTGAAAGTGGGCTAGAAGAAGAGGAAAGGAGCAGCAAGCAGAGTGCAGCTCATAAGGAAGAGGATGACTTATCAGAAGTGTTTGATAAGGTTTTGTTGTGCACCGATGATAATGTTGATTCTCCATCTGGAGCAGCGAAACAACAACAGATAATGCGAAGTGGTCGCAAGAGCCGTTCAAATAAACGAGGAGACGGTTGTGAAATTGTAGATCTCCAGTCTCTTTTGATCATTTGCGCACAATCTATTGCTGATGCTCAGTACAGGGATGCAGAAGAACAATTAAAATTGATCAGGCAGTACTCTTCGCCCACATGCATTTGCTGAGGGTCTTGAGGCACGGCTAACTGGAACCTGGCCACAACTCTATCCTTCGTCGTCATTTCGCAATAAGATCTCAATTTCCGAATTACAAAAATCCTACCTGTCATCATCTATGCCATTTATGAGGATAGTAATCTTCTTTGCGAATAAAATGATTTAGTAATCTCCACATTATAGATTTTGGCATTCTTCTTGGTATCCAGTGGCCCACTCTTATTCGAGATCTTTCACAGAGACCCGGTGGCCCTCCAAAACTTCGAATAATAGGTATTGAGCTTCCCCAACCTGGTTTTCGTCCGTCGCAAATGCTAGTCGAGACAGGTTGTCGCTTGACTAAATATTGCAAGTGTTTCGGTGTACCATTCGAATACAATGCAATAACTGAAACGAATTGGGAGAAAATTAAAGTTGGTGACTTGAAACTCGTGAGTGTTGAAGTCGTTGCTGTTAACTCTATGGATCGATTTAGACGCCTACTAGACGAGACAGTATGTTGTGCTGACTGCCCAAGGGACAACGTTTTAAACTTAATCCGGGACATAAACCCTCAAATATTTATGCATTCCGTGCTGAATGCATCTCACAGCTCTCCTTATTTTGTCAATCGTTTTCGAGAGGCGCTCTTCTTCTACTCTTCTCTCTACGATATTCTTGAAGCTGTTTTTCCACACAATGATAGTCAAAGGTTGAACTTCGAACAAGTTTTAATGGGGCCTACTGTAAATAATATTGTAGCATGCGAGGGCAAGGAAAGGTTAGACAGGCCTGAAACATACAAGCAATGGCATAGACACACTATGAGGGCTGGGTTCAAACCTCTACCTGTGAACCCTCGACTTACGAAGGAATTAAGAGGCAAGGCGAAAGAATCACATCACAAAGACTTTCTGTATTCTGAAGATGGCCATTGGGTGTTGCAGGGGTGGAAAGCCCGTACTCTTACCGGTACCTCTGCCTGGGTAACTGAAATATCCTTTAAGATATTGTATAATAAAATATTAAATGGATAACAGGAGAGTCGCTTCCCTATTCAGTTAGAATAAAATATCATTTGATGTTAATTTGGAAATTGCATATTCACATAGACATTTTATGAAATCAAGCAGATTTGATCAGCTGCTATTAGGTCTTTGAAATTTCCAAATTAACATCAAATGGCTCTGTGCAAATAAGAAAATTCATTTTTAAGAAAAGAAAGGAAATACGAAATATCAAGCATGCAAAACTTTAAAATTTCCTAATCTAACTCACTTTGTAACCAACACCGAACGTTGCTGAAATGCGTCAGCAGTAGCAAGAAAATCACGTGGGCATAAAACGGCTTGCCTTGTTGATGATTATAATAGCAACATAATAGCATTAGAAGTAGACCTGTACAAAACCGGGCCGGCCCGCCCGGCCCGCCCAGCCTGCCCACACAAATAAGCGGGCTTGGGCATATATATTTACCCACCGGCCCGGCCCGGGCCCGGCCCGCATCAACATATGGGCGGGCTTGGGTTAGGGTGTAGGCCCGTTCGGGCCGATAAGCCCGGCCCGCTACATTTAGTATATATACATATATATATATTTATATATGCTAATTTATGTATTTATTTACATGTACACTTGTATATTTTTATATTTGCTAATTTATCTGTATACATATTTATAGTTTATTATGTTTAAATTTAAGTTTTTAGTTCTTAACAAATAGTCCAACCAATATAATATCTATTTTTGTACTTAAAGATAATACTTTGTGCTTGAATTTTAAATTTTAGATATAGTTTCTCATTATTATTTTTGCGTAAATATTTTTTGTGTATGTGATGAAAGGCCTATATACATTATAAGCATATTAGCAATTTTTTAAATGCTGTAATATTATTTATTAAGTATTAAATAAATTATATAATTTTGAAAAAGTTAAAGTTTTACCGGGCCCGGCGGCCCGGTGGACTACCCGGCCCGCTCTTACGGGCGGGTATGGACATGGGGTTAGGCCCGTTTTTGCGGGCCGGGCCGGGCCCGCCCATACACGATGGGCAGAAAACTTATGAAAAGCCCGGCCCGAGCCCGGCCCGAGCCCGCTTTTGTGCAGGTCTAATTAGAAGCATAGGTATTGAAAGGATACAGCAGGGATATGAATAGGCAATATAAGATTTCATACCATCAACTAAAAAATATCACTTTTGGGAGTTATTCTAGATACTAGCTTTACTACGAATAAACAAAACAAATCCCAACGTTAATCAAAACAATGCTTCCACTATATAATTGGAAATATATTACCTCCTCATGAGTCTCAACCCCATAGAAAGAGTCATTTTTTGACCAAGATACATGGCAAAGTACAATTGTTATAAGTCATAACCGGTACTTGCATTTTAGATTATTTTAGTTTACCTAAATTTATCACACTAAACTTGTTTGTGATTCTGTTTTGGCAAACTTTTCGTAAATAGGATATACATTTAATCAATTTCCCCGCTGCAACTTTTCTGGTTAGTTACCCTTACAACCTTACTGATGTAAAAAAAACATGAGAAAGCAAAATCCAATGAAATTTGATGTCATAGAATACTATATCCAGAGACAACTCAAATGAATATTGGTTGGTGAAATATTACTTCATACTTGAATGATAAATTCTCCATCTTGATGTTTATGAACACCCCAATCTTGATTAGATAATTAAGATCTGCAACATTATCCTACAAAAGAATGTCACACTGTCACAAGTTCCCAAAATGAATAACATATTCTGAGAATATGCCACAACAAATCAAAGAATGGCCAAACATGAGAAAAATATCAAACTTTTTCATTGTCCCCATGCCCATAGAGTGCAAATGCAGCATTGTGTTGCAGACTTGCATGTTTCTAATTTTTCGAGTCTAAGAAGACTGAATAATGGCAAAATACAACCACTAAATATGGACAATACAAGCTTGGTTTTGTGTATCCTTGAAGGCTAGAAGTATATGAAGGGAGAATAATTAACGTGAAGGGAAAATGCAGCAAAAAATTAAGGCAGAATCAAATGTACTTTAATACACATAAAGAACTAAGTAAGCGTAGTGAGAAGAAAGATGGTTTACTGTAAACCTCAAGAGCTAAATTTAGACATGGCCAAATTGGGATTAAGTCCGAAGTTTGAAATAAGAAAAAAAAATTGTGTAAAGGATAGAAAAATCAGCAAAATCACAAATTATTTGATTTAAGGGCAAATTGGCAGTCTTTTCTGAGACAAACAAAAAAAAGAAAGTTAGCCAAGTCTAATTGGATGAAGAGAGTATATCTTTTTAGCATTTATATGGATCATGTTTATCTACTATACAATCTCAAGAATGCATAAAAAATATTTTACAAAATCATACGGAGTACTTAACTCTGCACGTAATCAAAATGTTTTCCAAAATAAGCTGAAAATTAGACTTATCTATTAAACTTTACCCAAAATTGTCCATCAAATTGTGGAGACACTTGGGCTATGTTTGGCACGCCACCTAAGCTCAAAAAGGGCTGAAATTCTTTAAATCCAGCCAATTAATATCAAAGTAGCTCTGTTTGGGGGAATGACTTATATGAGCTTAAACTGAAAATAACCAACTGAACTAAAACGTTGGTATTAATGGTATATCAAACGTTTAGGTTCAGCCCTTGTGCAATAGACCTCCATGCCCATTACCTTGTTGCCACTTCCCTGTTTATAGCCTCCACCTACTATGTATAAATAGTCTCATCCCTCATATGTATATAAAATTATATAAACGAATATACAGTATTTGTTTGTTCACGTTGACCATAATTTGTGCAGCTGATTTTTAAGATTTTATAAATTTAATTTAAATAAATAAATAAGTTGAATAAATAAGACATAAAAATAATACGGAGTGAAAAATGGTCATGAGCTAGGATGAAATAGGTTGAATTACTTAATCATAAACATGATTCATAATGATACTACGTAATTAGTTGGGATGAAATAAGCTAAACAAATAAAATATATGTTTACGTGAAAAACTAGTAATTTAATCATGGTTATAAATATTTTGAATAATACGTAGTATATTTTATGCCCTTAAATTTTACATTTTTCAGTCACTCTTTCAGCTTTTTTTGCCAAACGGGCAACTTGATTCAGCTAGCAGTTCAGATTCAGCACTTTGTAATTCAGTTCCCGACAATAGTATCTAATTCAGACAATAGCTTTCAATTTAGACATTAGTCTCCAGTCCCAGCTCGTACAAACATAGAAGCTGTTCCGTTCGTCTTAATCTTATTACTTATTCCTTAATCTTATTTTATTCAGATCAGATCAGATCAGATCAGAAAGATTCAGATCAGATCAGATCAGATCAGAAAGATTCAGATCAGATCAGATCAGATCAGAAACATTCAGATCAGATCAGAAAGATTCAGATCAGATCAGCAACATTCAGATCAGATCAGAAAGATTCAGACCAGATCAGACCAGATCAGAAACATTCAGATCAGATCAGAAACATTCAGATCAGATCAGATCAGATCAAAAAATTCAAACATGATTTATCACTTTTATTATTATATTAATTATGATTATTATATTATAGTTATTGTTAATAATATTAATATATTAATATAATAATATTAATAATAATAATATAATAATAATGTTAATAATATAAAATTATTATTATATTATAATAATATAATATAATATAATATAATATTATATAATATAATATAATATAATATAATATAATATAATATAATATAATATAATATAATATAATATAATATAATATAATATAATATAATATAATATAATATAATATAATATAATATAATATAATATAATATAATATAATATAATATAATATAATATAATATAATATAATATAATATAATATAATATAATATAATATAATATAATATAATATAATATAATATAATATAATATAATATAATATAATATAATATAATATAATATAATATAATATAATATAATATAATTATAATTATAATTATAATTATAATTATAATTATAATTATGATTTACAATGTAATTATAATTATAATCATCATTATTATTAATATGATTGTTGTTCTTGTTGTTATTTTTGTAATTATTATTACTTCAGAGTAATTATATATTTAAATTAGTAATTATAGATATAATTATGATTATAGAGATAAATATTATAATTATAATTACAAAAAAATAATTATAAAATTAATCATAATTAAAAATATAATTACATTTATAATTGTATCTGTATTTATAATTAGTGTAATTGGTATAATTATTATAATTTTAAATTTAATTTTAATTATTATTTTTTTATAATTATGATTATAATTGTAATTTTATTTAAGTTATATTTTTAATTACAATTATAAATCTAATAATTATAATTATAATTAGAATTATAGAAATATTCAAATCAGATCAGAAAGATTCAGATCAGAAGAATTCAGATCAGATCAGAAACATTCAGATCAGATCAGATCAGATCAGCAACATTCAGATCAGTTCAGCAACGTTCAGATCAGATCAGAAAGATTCAGATCAGATCAGAAAGATTCAGATCAGATCAGATCAGATCAGAAAAATTCAGATCAGATCAGATCAGATCAGAAAAATTCAGATCAGATCAGATCAGAACTTAAAAAATTCAGATCAGAAACATTCAGATCAGGTGAACGGAACAGCTTCATAGTCTTATACTAAAGAAAACTTTATAATCTTTAATTTTAGGATGTTTTTAATTTGACTGGAATTTTATGGTATGTCCTGGTTTGGTCTAATTCGGTCTGATTGATGTCTAATTTTTATGTATTTTATAACTATCCTAATCTGATTTGTTCCTATTTGACCTGGTTTGATTTAATTCGATCTAATATGATAAAAATATCCTAGGGAAACATGTTGTCTTCTAGGCTATTTCTTCAATGATTGTTGACCGTATTGTTGTCTTTGCTGTGATAGGATATTCAATGAAATGAAATTTGTAACATGAAACGGAACTAAGTGTTCAAATTGTCTTCTAAAGCTGTCCGCGAATAGTTATGGAAGGAGCCAAAAATTCCGAATTTTTCTATTGGTACGGGTCCTAAGGTTTTCATTCAAAATTTGTTGCATCTTAAGCAAAAAAAAAAGTTTTTGAGGGTCAGGTGGGAAATAGGGATGACAACGGGGCGAATCGGGGACGGTTTTATAAATAATCGTAATCGTCCCGTTGGGTAATTCTCCCCCCATAACGGCCCATTATCCTACGGGTAATTTTTCTTCAAGTCATAATCGCACCAATGGTTAATGGGTATAACCGCGTATAATTTCGGGTAACCGTTTAATTAAATGAGTCATTGATATTTTAATATAAAACAATAATTTAAAAGGTAAAAATTGGCAACGCTTAGATGACTCTAGGCGTCAAATGCCACTTAAAAGTTTCGCATATCTACAAGATGAGAAAAAGACAACCTAAATTAATTTGAACCTAAAACTTAATCCGAAAAAAAACTGATAATAATGAAACAAGACTATTAAAGTCTATTATGACATTCCGTTCATACACTATAACTAGTATATTTATTATCCGTATATACACAATGAAAAGAGAAATATCTCATCTTTTATTAGTTGTGGAATAAATCATACATAAAAATGTAATAAAAATATAACTAAAAATTAAACAGGGCGGTTACGGGGTGGGTAATGAGGCGAACATGTATACAACTGTAACCGCCCCATTACCCGTAAAAATAAAACGGGTATTCCCCGCCCCATACCTGTTACGCGGTCAATGCGGTTTTCCCCGGTTTGACCGGGGTGGTTCGGTGCGGGTATCCATGAGGTCGGTCACAATTGTCATCCCTAATTGGAAAACCATTGAGATGAGAATAGGCTTGTTCACCCAAGTGAGAGAAGGAAAGGAGCACACTGGGTTTTAGCAAAAGCGGCTCTCGGGGGCGGATTGAAAGACGAACCCACACAAAATAAAAATCTCAATTATCATTAAAATGATGTGACTTTTTATTTGTAACCCAATTTATATAGAAAATATATCAATAAACATTTTTCATATGAGACTAATATTGCCGGTCAAAAAAAATATGACACAAATATTGCATGTATAACTTTTTATAAAGAATATGAAATTTCATCTAATGAAGATATTTAGGTCCAAAATTTTTCTTAAGTAGATTTAGATTCTAAAATTAAGATCTTTTGACAAATCTCTTGGTAAGTTTTATTAAAAATAGGTCTAAAGAAATAGAAAAATCAACTCCAAACTTATTTATTCTTACATCATAATGTTGGCTTTTCAAACCATAATTATTGAAAAAATTGATGTATGATATCAAAAGAAATACTTTAATTAAAGACTTTGATGGACAAATATATTGATGGTGTAGGATTGCACAAAAATACTATCCTCCGTCTCTTTTTAATCGCAACATGTTGACTTTTTGCACTGTTCATATGATCTACTTTGACTACATTTCACACTATTATTTTATGGAAATTATTTTTTAAAAAATATATTTTTCAATTCATTTCATTACAAATTTTCAAAATCTGATTTTTAAGATTTTTTATTAATAGAGATTAATATATACTTACGGTCAAATGTGTGAATTGACAAATATACAAATGTTGACTGTTGCAACCAAAAAAGAACGGAAGAAGTATATAACTCACAATGAATAATCCGTACATTATAAGAGATAATTGGTTGTATATAGGTTTTTAGCATGTATGTTTAACTTAATGTTAGATATTTAATGGAAGGGTAGGGTACTACGGATGGGGATCCTCTGCCGTGCGGCAGAGAACCTTGCCGCAAGGTAGCCGTCGGATGAGGAAGGTGAGGCCTCGAGATTCGGACTTCGAAATCTTCTGCCGTCCAAATATTGATCGTGCGGTGGTGAGAAGCCGGGCAGAGTGCCTTACTCCTAAGTAAGGCAGACACCCCGGATCCGGGTACTACGGTTAACCTAAGCACATTCCATTGATCTATTCTATAAATATTCATCACAAACTCAATATTTATCGCATACCGAAAAGGAGCATTACTCCGCATATCACACATATTCTCCCTCCCATCTCTGGCAGGCAAAGTGATAACTTGTTTACCAATTACCAGGCCCACCCACTTGATCCTCTCAACCCATATCTTCTGCGTTTCTCTCCCCTTCAACCCCAAAATTAACTCCCAAGTGGGCACCTTCCCAAGCTAAATCTCGAATCTTGACCCAGAAATTTGGCCAAAAATGACAGGTGAGAAGCTGAAGGTGATCATGAAGGACTCAACAATGGTCAAACCAGCAAAACCCACACCAGCAAAGAGGCTGTGGAACTCCAACTTGGATTTGATAGTGGGCAGAATCCATCTGTTGACTGTGTATTTCTACAAGCCAAACGGGTCCCCAAATTTCTTTGATTCAAAGGTGATGAAGGAGGCTCTCAGCAATGTTCTGGTCTCATTTTACCCCATGGCTGGGAGGTTGGCTAGGGATGAGGAAGGGAGGCTGGAGATTGACTGTAATGGTGAAGGGGCTCTGTTTGTTGAGGCTGAAAGTGATGCCACCATTGATGACTTTGGTGACTTTGTCCCAAGTTTGGAGCTTAGAAAGTTCATTCCTTCTGTTGATACTTCTGGGGATATCTCTTCTTTCCCACTAGTCATTTTCCAGGTACTCCCTTGATTCATTTTGTTAAATTTATTGGAAAGACTGATTTAACTAAATCAGAGTATTTGTTGAATTGTGAGAAATATGAAATATACTTGAGTTAAATAAAAACATACCCCTTTGAACATTGTTTGCAGCAGGTTTTCCTTTTGATCTGCATCACTACCGTTAATTTGTTTCCAGAAAGAGTACTTTTTCTACTGACTATCAGTTTTCCGACTTTTAAGCTTTTTTTCACTCCTTATTCACTATCATTAGTACGAATTATTTCATCCAAACTACTCCGTATGAAACTGCTATTCTCTCGAAATTTATGAATTTCTGATTAAACTAGTTAGATTGACTGATTTTGGTGATTGATCTTTTCTGAATTTATGAAATTTATGAATTTATGAAACAATAACTAAAATGATCTTTTATACTATTTGCATATAATAAAGTGAAATGATGTAGGACACATATTTCTTTCCAAAAAAGGAAAAAAGACACTTATTTTGGGACAACGTAAAAAGGAAAGTAGGACAGGTAAAATGGGACGGAGAGAGTAGTACTTTCAATCAATATAACTAGAAAAGTACTTTACTTTTTATTATTATTCTACGGTCTACAATTTAGCAGGCGAAATCAAGTCAATTAATTTTATTATTTGTACTTTTCATCTTTCTCTTTCATATTATTTCACTCGTCATCTCCTCTCATAATTTTTCTGCTATATCTATTATCTTGAATGCATTTCCTTTAAACAATGTACTCCGTAGCAAATAAGAGAGTATATTTTATCAAAAAAATAAAGAAATTCTTTATGAAAAAATAAGTAAAATTGGGCGTTAAAACCGGTGTTTAGTTAAAAAAGTTTATTGACGAGTAAAAATCAGAAGTCGTCCGCGGGCCCTAAAACTCACTTTTTTCATTATTAACATGTTCATGACTTTTATTTCCAACCATGTTCATCACGTGTTACCAAGAAAATAAAATGATGTACAGTAGAAAAAGGCTGGTTAGTGAAAAAGTAAAAGAAAAATGGACAAGAATAATCCTAACTATCAATTATTCCGAATAATCCAAAGTATCAATTATTTTAAAATAATCCCTACTATTGAATAAAATTCTCAAAATGCTCCAGTGACTTATATTAACCAGTAAATATTATAAGTCATTTATAGGCTATTACAAGTCATTGGAGCATTTGAAAATTTTATTCAATAGTTGAAATTATTAATACCTTGGGTTATTTAGAGCTGATCACGGGATTACTAAAAATATGACCAAAATAAAAATGGTTTACAAAAATATGACTAGTTACTAGAGTAGTAATGAAATCATAGTAATTCATGTTCAAGTTTTGAACTTAAGTTACCTATGGTTTCAAATTACGGACCGCAACCGCAATTGCGGCCGCAATATTGCGGTTGCCGAGGGCACCGCAACCGCATCAGCCCGCAACACCCTTATGATTTGGAATCACGGCCAAAACCGCAACGTAACCGCGACGAAACCGCAACGTAACCGCGACGGTGCCGCAACATCCCGCAATAGGCCGCAATCGACCGCGACGTGCCGCAACAGACCGCAACGCCTCCGCCTGTCCATCATTCTTTCTGGTGTGAACTTGAAAATAATTCACGCCGCAGCGGCCGCAATACGCATCGCAGCGGCCGCATTAGCCGCAACCGCAACAACCGCAACCGCAATTTAAAACAATGAAGTTACCAGAACACTATGTTCTAGTAATGAATAGTCATATTTATGTAAATAAGTTTTATTTTAGTAATATTCTTGTAAAAAAAATCCATTATTTTTCCTTTCATTTTTTCCCCCAAAAATAAAGTAAATCTACAAAAAAAATGTGTATTTATCATGATTTGATAGATCTTTGAAAATTTTACTCCGTATCCATTTCAAACTAGATAGGTAGCTGTGGCTCTCTAATAAGTGTATGTACCTAACACTTCTGAGTGATTATATTTGAAGTTATTACTACAAAATGTACATACCATATTATATGCAATTGTCTAGTTAGTAGTTATGATGTGGATTGTTATAAATTAATAGCATATGCAGTTGTTGAGTAGTGGGCCACAATTGTAGAGGGGTAAAGGAAAGTTGATACTAGACATTTGTATTAAAATCTGTCTAGCCTAATTCCGCTTAGATCAGCCCTAATCATAATTACACTCATAATGACCTCCACTTGATGGTATGAAAGAAAGCAGGTTTGTGTGGAAAATAAGTGGCATATATTGAGAGGAACATGAGAATCACAAATAAGACAACCAAGCTATCATTTTAATGATTTGAAATATAATCCCACTTGTGGTATACAGTAATCATATTATTGCTGACATAATATATGTATCTATTCATTACAAATGTATTTTGTTGTCTCTATCACTATTTGGATGTAGGATATGAGTCTGAGAATTGATGGGTTTTCTTTGGGTTTTTCTAATTTGATCATTGTTGATTTTCTTTGGAATGTCTTCATGTGATTTAAGAAGAAATTCCTCAGCAAGCCTCAACCATATTTTTATTCAGGATTTCCATTTCTTGACTTCAGCATTTCACTGCAGCACAATATATCGGAATAAGCTTTAGGAATAGAGGAATATGGAATGTAAAATATATGTAGTACAAGAGTTTTCTGTCAACTTTCCATTTGCATTCTTCTTGTTTTTTCTAAAACTCTGGTTTGTCATCTGTATCTTAACTTAATGATGCTTTTTCGGTACATAGGTAACACGATTCAAGTGTGGTGGAGTGTGTCTTGGAACGGGGGCGTTTCACACACTGTCTGATGGAGTATCCTCCCTCCATTTCATCAACACCTGGTCAGATGTGGCTCGTGGCCTCGCTGTTGCAGTCCCACCATTCATTGACCGCACCCTCCTTCGTGCCAGGGACCCTCCGACCCCAGCGTTCGCACACAGTGAGTATGACCACCCTCCCAAGCTCCTGTCATTACCCGAAGCCAAATGCGCCCCTAACGCCAACACCGCCATGCTCAAAATCACCCAAGACCAACTTGTTCATCTCAAGAGCAAGTCCAAACATGAGGGTAGCACATATGAGATCCTAGCAGCCCACATATGGCGGTGTGTTTGCAAGGCCCGCGGACTGCCCGACGACCAACCAACAAAGCTCTATGTTGCCACCGATGGGCGGTCCCGCCTTTGCCCTCCTCTTCCACCGGGCTATTTAGGTAATGTGGTTTTCACAGCTACACCAATGGCCGAATCGGGAAGTCTCCAAACTGAACCACTCACAAACTCAGCGAAGAGAATCCACTCCGCGTTGGCTAGGATGGACGATGGGTACCTGAGGTCAGCCCTCGACTTCTTGGAATGCCAAAAGGATTTGTCCAAACTCGTGCGCGGCTCAACCTACTTTGCAAGTCCCAACCTAAACATCAACAGCTGGACTAGGTTGCCCGTTCACGAGTCGGATTTCGGTTGGGGAAGACCGGTCCACATGGGGCCAGCCTGCATTTTGTATGAGGGGACGGTGTACATATTGCCCAGCCCGAACAAGGACAGGACGTTGACCTTAGCGGTGTGTTTGGATGCTGAACATTTGCCACTCTTCAAGAAACTCTTATATGATATATAATCCAAACTTCCCAACAGTGTGATGATAGAACCGTTTTTGGATTTAACTATAGTGTTTCCTTCCCACGTCCCTTTTTGTCTCTGCCTTCAAAAAATAAGTGCTACCTCTATGATATGATAGGAAGGAATATGTATCTCTTCAATTCTTCATCCATCCATCCATGTTTTTTTGCAATAATAGAACTACTTCTGTTATTCCACTTCATCTACGTCTATTACTAGGTACTTCTTATATGATACGAAGGAATATGTATCTCTTCAATCTCATTTAAAACAAAAGCTGGTGCTAAAATAGTGTATTGGAGCCCAATGCCTGATTGGGTCTAGGGTGATACGGTTATGGTTTTTCTTGGAACCGACATTTTATCAAAGAATCGGAATCAGATGGTTCTTGATCTGAGACTAGAAATGACAAAAAACAGACAATGAAGAAATCAGTTTGGGAGCAGAGTATAAAATAAAACTGGTTGTCTTTTCATAAACTTATGCAACTTGAATAACAAGATTTAACGGGGAACTGTTCACAATACAAGGAAAAACACAATTTCATGGGTCAGGAGTCAGGACTCCGGATTGCGGGGAGCACTGGAGCCTCGAATCCAACGTGCACATATTTCTCAATTTACCTGAGCACGATTTTGACGAGCAAACTACAATGGGGGATGTGCGTAATTTTCACATTTGACATTTCACTTTGACCATCTCCAACAGTTTACGCCATTTTTTACACTAAAATGGTGTAAACATCACATCATACAGTATTTTATCTCCAACAGTTTACACCATTTTCATCACCAAAAAGGAATATTCCATTTTTATTCTTTTTACTAACTTTTTACCATTCTTATATTTAAGTATCTAATTATCATATATTTATACATTAGCCCCTCATTTAATATTTTGAAATTTCACACATTATTTTACACATACAAACTAAAATACACCATTTTAATATGTATTTTCACACATTTCTCTAATTAAAATACAATAATCAATATTTCACAAATACAAGCTAAAACCACGTAAAATTAAATATTACCCCGTACAATAATACTATACTCCCTCCGTCCCTTAAAATTTTGCCAACTTTCCTTTTTTGGTTGTCCCAATAACTTTGCCACTTTCTATTTTAAGTAAAGAATTTGTGGTTCCAGTTAATTCTCTCTCCTCTGCACAAACCTCAACCACACAGTTTTTACTTTATTAATCTCCGTGCCGGTCAAACTTGGCAAAGTTTCAAGGGACGGAGGTAGTATTAGTTTGTGTTATGTGGGTGGAAGCATGAGTTGTACGTAGAAATTATGTTTGCAGAGTAATAGCAATATCTTATTAGAGATAAGCTGATAAATTAAATACGGAGTAATACAAATGAAACATCAAATACCGAAGTTATGATTAGCACGCATATACACTTTGTAAAAAAAAAAAAGATAGCGTAAGGGATGGTGTGCGCCATATATGGCGTAAACCCAAACTCCCTCCCCCATTTTGGTGGAATGGTGCAAAGAATGGTGTAGCTATTGGAGCATTTTTTTTGGCAAATCCACCATTTTGGTGTAAGAAATGGTGATGGTTGGAGTTGCTCTTAGCAGGACACTGAGCTTGACCGGACATTTTGAAAAATATTTTACACAGAATTTTTTACGCTTGAAATATAGACATTTTAAAAATTTGGGCTGAGCCGAGACCAAGATTAGTCCTCCCCTAACTATGCTCCTATCAAATAACTGAACTGGTACAAAAAATATTTTTTGAAAAAAATCACGCAAAATTTCTAACTTAAAAATTGAATACATTTTATAAATTTGGAGTGAGTCAGGATTTAGGTTAGCCCCCTAGATCTGCTCATGATCTCAAAACCATGTAATTAATTATTTAGAGTATGTTTGGTGAACATGTTTTTCGACTTATCGGGCTTATTAGTCAACTTTTTCACCAAATACGTATCTTTTGATTTCACATGCTGAGTTGTGTAATACTACGTAATAAGAAAAAGATACGTAACTTTTGATTTCGTACGCTGAATTGTGTAATAATAAGAAAAGGTATGATTGTGGTTACTTTTCTGACTGTACTGACTAAACTTTTCTTTATTTTATTAATCAAAATATATCTAAATATAACTTTTTCACAAATAAACAGAATCAACCAATATAATCAATTCAATCAGAACTTCATAATTTTAAGTAGAATTAATAGATTCAACCAATTTTGATATTAGTAAAGAATTTTAAAAATCATCTCATTCATCTCCTTTGCCCATTTACTCGACCGTCTCTTTAACCGATTTCTCTAATTTCTTTTTCCTTATTTTTCTTGCCTTTTATAATTATTTTCATTTTCTTCACTAAAATATTAATAATCCTATCACAATTTTGCTCCTTTCTCTTCAACTTAAATTTTGAATAATTCTATATTTTTTATTCTTTATCAATCCACAAGGATGGCAACTAAAATTTTATCAACTTTTATTTGAGCTCTAATTACATTTTTTAATTGATGTGACTTATATTTTCAACAATATAACTAGTGGTTTTGATAAGTCACGTTTGCCTAATTGCCTTGTTGATGATAAGTCCGGCAATGCTCTAGAACATCTCAATTCTCAATTATTAAAAAAGAAAAAGAAGTACGGCGTTGAATTTATGTGGTACAAATGGAAATGCAGCCCCACGTGCCCAAGTCGGTTTTTGCAATGGGAAAAGACAACAATGGGGTTAGTTGTGCACATTTCCCACCTACATTTACACCTTCTAAATAGACCCGGTAGGCATAGTTCAACTAGTAACGAGAAAGTGCCACAAGGTTAGGTTCCAAGTTCGAATTCCGGCAACTGCGATGAGATGTTATTATATTAAAAGTGCATAGGGTCTCTGCAAGTATCGGGGCAGACCTCACTTTCTATCTGTGTTATTGTGATTATAGTCCAATTTACATCCTCCCATCATATCGTCTGATTGGTGTTGGGGGACTCTGGGATGAGGTGTATCTTTTTTTTCCTAAATAGACCTGTCATCCGTGAAGCCCTGTACAGGACTCCAAATGTGAAAGAGGCCAAAATCGTATTTACCACTACTTTGTACTTTTCCACGGGTTCTAGAAGGACTCTCCTCCGCCGTTCATCTTACTCCGCCACGCATCCGCTCTTCTGGCATGTTTTCCATCTTAACATATGGTACACCTGGTGGGGCTAGTAATCCGAGTTTTTACACTTTTGGTCACCGACACGCATGTTTTTATTTGGAAATTTGTTGGTCTAGTTTTGTTTGGTTTGATTTGATTTGATAAATGTCTAATCTTTGTGTATTTATAATTAAAGAAATCTAGTCTGATCTAATCTGGTCTGATCAGTTTAAGTTTGATCTGTTTAAATTTTGTTTGGTTTGATTTGAGCCTGAAAATAGTCAAAGTAAAAACATCCGTATGTCACTCATACTTTAGATTTTTTCAACTTTTAATCCTTCAATTGTGTGGAAGATATTTTTGGAAATATTCATATTTGACCTTTCGACTTTTATAAAAGTGATTTTTTTTGTCTTTTAACTATTGTGACAAAAATCATAGTTGAAGGACTAGAAGTGTGGATGTGATAATGTATCCCATTCTTCGAGGTTTCAAAAGGATGTTACTACTGCTTTAATATTCTATTTCTAGATGTTTCAACTTTCAAAAGGTGGAATCTCCCACTCCAGGAGCCTGCATACCCCGACCCGATAGAATGGAGGAGGAGTAAGTTACGGTGACTCAATCGATTTAATTGTGGTAAATCTTATATCCGTGTGCATCAGAAGCCAAATCTAACACGGATGTCATGTCAGGTCTAATCAAGCAATAAGCATATGAAATAGAGTCAAATTGAACTAGTAAATTTGATTTGAAGCAAATTCTACTCATTTTTGGAAATCCGTAGTTGAAACCAAGCTGAACCATTCCCACAAACGAAATAAATCGAAATCGGTATGAATCTGAGAAAAATCCACCGTAAGTTACAGTGATAATGATCTTCATTATCATGAATGGGTTAATTATTTTTTATGACGATCTCCATCAACATTAATAGACTATTAATAGTGATAATGATCTCCATCAACATAAACAGACTACTAATACTCCCTCCATCATTGCAACAATGTCCGGGTTCATATGGATTAACAAAAGTCATTCTTAATCTTTTATTTTATATATCAAATATTTATCAAATTTGTTTCTGGTTTTGCGATATTGTAAAATTTTTAATGTAGTTTCTGAATATGTAAATTTTTAATGTAGTTTCTAGTAAACTTTTAATGGGGCGGAGGGAGTATTTAACGGTAATAAATTACTCCGTAATAACGATCTCCATCAACATAAATAGAAATACAGGACCGAACTTATGACCAGCGTACTACGGAGTAGTATCGGACTATCGGTACATTATTGTTCGAGTGAAAATAATTATTTCCCTTGAATTGAAAACAAAAAAACAAAACCAACAAAAAACCCCTGGCTATAAGAGTAAGCCACCAAACCTAGGCATTGAGAGGACGCCATTCATCATCTTCTTGTCCATGTCGAACCACAATAGCATAAATGGCATAGATTATTCCCGGAACATAACCTAATAAGGTTAGTATCAAGCATATCAAAAACTCACACTGTAACACAAAAAAAAGTAATAGAGCAAGGTTAGTTTAACTTTTTTTTAATTATGCAAATAGAATTTGTAGAAATGGAATGTACTCTGCACTGAAATTTTGTAGTAATTGGGGATAATATTAGGGTGATTTTGCTCACTACTGTAATCTTTAGAAGAGATTAATTATATTCAAAGTACATATTGAATTAAATGAAAGAAAATAATTTCTAGCGAATCAATAGGAAATAAATTATAGAACATCAGTACATTTTTATTAACATTCAAGCCAACCCGTCTAATATGCAAATCCAATAGGGAATTATTCGAACCAGACCATATACTATCTTATATGCGAGTATAATTCTGATCGTTAGAGAGCATTACACCAAGTGACAAATAGAAATGGTCAGAAGTGGTGCACATTATGAATTTACAATACATGACGGTGCACATTTACCATTAAGATAATGTATAGTTTACATCGACGGAAAATGTTGAATGTATTTACATAAATGTCATTGAATTTTCTGATTCATGATAATCCATATTCCTGTTTCACATAATGCACAATTTCAAATTATATATATATATATATATATATATATATAATTTAATTTGCATTCATTTATTTGCTACAATTTTGTTTTTGGGGTGTATTTTAACTTTTGTTATACTTTTTCTTTTTTGCTGTTTTTTCTTTCAATGTGCTCAATAAAATAATATGATTTCTACTTTTTCCTCTTCTCTTAATTTCATATTCCGTATATTTCTAGTAGTGTGGTTATCAGGAAATATACATTTATCAAATTTGGTATGAGAAAATCGTAATATAACGGATCAAAAGAAGCGGATTAGACAATCATAGCGGAAGTACGGACTAATAATAAGTACAGACATATTACGATTACTATTCCAACTAGAGAATTGAATAACTTTTTGTCTGAATTAGATCTACAACAGGGGATCACAACAGAAATTAAGAAATTCAGGAAGAGTATAGTATCATACACTGCAGCAACCGTGTCTAAAGAAAACTCCCAAAGGTGGAAGCAAAATTGCAAGCAAGATCTCCAAAAAGACCTCACACCTTGAAGCCATTCCCGTTAATTGTACCCTTAAAATTTAGAGTCCTCTCTTTTTGTCTTTGATCTATTACCAATTGTTTGATTGGAAATAAATAATTACGTTGAGAAGTGGATATCTAATGAATAATTAGTGTTGGTAATTTTGAATCTAACCAAATTACGAGCGATTAAGGGTTTAATTTGCGGTGGTTGGAAGTCGGAACTCAATGATTGACTTTGTGTATATAATAATGAGCTAACTAGCTTAGATGTAGGATCTTGAATTAGTGTACTCTCTGGTGGCGGAATTGCCGGAGGACAAAATTAAAGACTTTTTTTTTAAAATGACAAAATTAAAGACTTAAATCTTTAATTATTGTCATCATCATCACATGAACGAGATCATATCTATTTAAATTTGGTCGGATGTACGAGTCTTAGCTTACTCCTGCAACAAAGCAAAAGAGGTCTGTTTCCGGATGATCCATAATTAAAATCGTGTTGAATATTGCATATACTGATTGTTGTTTCATAACAAAGAAGCGTAGACAGTTAGTGAATTATATTTGTTTTATGTCATCATATTACCAAGTCAAAAATAGTGAGTTTTTGTCTCCATTAGTTTTACCATTACTTTAATCTTTAAATATTACTCCGTATCTATTATAAAAATCAGTATATATAAAAAAATATAATATAGTCGTTTTATGACTATTCTGCGTAATCTTTTTTATATTCGCGTACATTGAACATAATGCATGCAGTCTCTAGATATTAACTGCTTCAAATCAAATGATATTAGGGGTTAAACAATTTTTAAGAGAAATTGATCATAAATTAAATATTTATAAATATTGTTACAATCACTTGACAATTTATACAATACATCAGAAAGACATCAGAAAGGAAAGACAACAAGAAAAAAATTAAACCTAGCTAATAGTCTCTAAATCATTTGCATTCTCTAGGAGTGTAATCTTTATCCATATAGAGGCCTCCCGAGAAATAATAAGACCCTTTGGTGCTACATGAGCTGCATTAGCTAAAGAATTAACGCTTTTATTTCTTTCCTTTGGTGCTACATGAGTTGCATTAGCTAAAGAATTAACGCTTTTATTTCTTTCTCAAAAAGTGTGTTGAACCGTGACAATCATTAGACATTGAATCCTCTAATTGTTCACTTTTTGGCAATTCTAATTGTTCACTTAATTAAATTATTTGAATTTTAATAATGAATTTAATTTAAAATTAAATCTTTAAGTAGAATCTTTGAATCTTTAAATATTTCAATATTGGGAAATTTTTAACATGATTGATTTCAGAGTAAGATCAAATCATACTAAATTTTGGATATAACTAGATCAGCAGACAAGACTTCAACAGACGTAACATATAATAAAACGTACATCTATAAGATCAAACAAGACTAAGTCAAACTTAAATAGATCAGAGCAGATTAAACCATACCTGAAAATTTTAGTGCAACCAAAAACATCCTAACTCTTGTAATCTTCAAACTTTCTTGAAACAAGATTCTTATTAAAGCGACTCTAGTATGTAATTAGCTTAATATTTAAGGCGTTTTCCCAGCTAGTCCCCAACTCACTCTCCCTTATGGGAGGTCCCGGATTCGAAACTCAGTGGAGTGAGTTTCAGCCTAGATTACTCCAGACTCTCCCAGCCCCCTCTCCCAAACGCCCCCTGGAGTAAAAAAAAGCATTTTAATTAGTCTAATTTCCTGACAAAGTGATTTTCGAAATGTCTGGCTTGATTTCAATTGAATTTAGATCCAACTTTGATTCCAACCAAAGAATATTTTTTAATACTTTAATTAATCTGTCAAATGTCAAAGGTGTTTTTTTTCATAATCTTCTAATTGAGATGACATTTGAACATTATCTTTTTTGGAAAACCAACAATGATTATCAAACCACAAGTTACTTGGCGAAGGAGAATTCTTATTGGCATAAAATAGGCAAAGCTCTAAATTAAATTTCAAAAAATGTAAAATTTCTTCACCAAATTTGATCTAGAGCCTGTTTGGTAATATAAAAAACGGCTGAATCGGCTGATTTTTCTTAAACTTATTAAGTTCTAGCTGAAGTGACTGGATTGACTGATTTTTTTGATTTATATAAAACTAAAATAAAAAATTATATTAAAAAATAGCTTAAATAGTCATCTACTGTAAATTCAGTCAGTACAACCTGAAAAATAACTACATCCTTATTTTAATTATTATTACACAATTAAGTGCACAAAATAAAAATAAAAATAATGTATTTGATAAAAAAGTTTACAGATAAGGTTGATAAGCTAAAAAATACGATTACTAATGAGCTCATATTCTAAGCCTCTAAGGACGGAAGAAATTTTAATCAAATTCACGTGTGTTAATAAAAATAATTGAAACAACGTGTTAAAAACTCCATTCTGGAAAAAAAAAAATCTTCATTATTGTTCTCTCAAAACTTCACATTTATGAGCGTGAAAAAGAGGATTGTAGAAGAGAAGTAGCATTAACTCTCTATCGTAAGAGTCATTTTGTCGTAATCACAATTCTCAACACCTGCTTTTTCATGATATGGACTCCAAAGACATCATAAGCTATTAAGTCCAGATTCACTGCCGAGTCATTATACAATTGAATTTAATATATAATTATAATCAAGTCCTATAATAGCCGCCAGTCCGCCACCTCTTACTTCACTTTAGTGTAAAATTATGTCCACATTCATTATTGAATCACTTTGTATTTCAAACTAAGCTATGTTTGGCATACAGCTAAGAAGTCTGAATGGTTGTAGCTTTATGGTTGTGTGATTTCATTAACAAATGCCTTTAAATAGAGAGAGTGTGGTTTACAGGGATGGACTAACGTAACATATATATTATGTATAAATATGTTTAATCTATAGAAAATATGTTGATATTTTAAACTTTGGCCCCTGTAAAGTAAAATTTTCAAGAACCAGCCCCTTTAACTATAGACTTCTGGCTCCGCCACTGAACAGACCTATAATAAATACCGAGTATGCACAAGATTTTAATACATATATTCTATATACACGATATCACACTACATATAATTTCATGCAATACCCCATCCCCCCATGTTGAGTTGTGGAAATAATTTGGTATCAGACTTGTTGCCTCGTCAAACTCTGTCAAGTAACAAAAAAATTGTAGGAAACTTGTGTGGTGAAAAGAGTATAGCATCATGATAAACTTCTTTCATTAAGTCTATCTTTACTTGATCCTTGCTTTGATCAATAAAGTTTAGATGTGTTGTTTTCCTCATTAAAACCTCACCAAGTAACAAAACCTGGTGAGAAAAAATAAAACTTGATTAAAGGAAAATAGTGTAATGTAATCTAGTTGGGGTAATCTCCCTCAAGTATACATCTACCCTTAATATTTACATTACTCAAGGGTGTTTGCAAAATATTTGCATTTTAAATACACATTAATTACCTTAGCGAAGGCACACAAATAGAGGAATATAATTCCCTCAATTTCCCCCGTGCTGAGCGTAAGGTGAAAAGTGTAAAAATCATTAACTTGTTAAAACATTGCCAATGACCAAAATCCAATGAGAAAAACTGATGAAAACGGTTAGCAACACAAGAGGGGGGGGGGGGGTGAATTGTGTGTGTGTGGAACCGTGGCAGTTTTTCGCCCAGTTCTAGTGCGGGGTAAAGGGATATACGAAATAGTAAAGTGCTCAAGGATTTAACGAGGAAAAATCCCTTGGCTCAAAGGGATTAAAAAACCTCGACCTCCCTCGGAGGAATTTTAACAACTTCACTAAAAAGCCTTTGATGATTACAAGGGAAACTCTCCTAGTCTACCCTTGAGCCACCCCAACTCTATCCTCTCTAGGAAGAGTTATGCTTCTCTACCTTGCGGGTAGAGAGCCTCTCAGCTTTACAACAAAGCTCTCACACACAAACCAACCAGAGGAGGCTACTCTTAGCCAATCCTCAAAACCCCATTACAATATGAAGAAGGGAAAGAAGAAACTATATCTAGAACTCCGTATGAGCAGTTTCAGGCAGATTGTGCTTGATATATTCTTGAGTGTATCTCGGTGTATTTCTTGCTGCCAGCCCTGCTACTTCTCTTTTGCCCCTTTGCTCTTTATAGGCAGTCTTGAAGAGAATCCGTTGGAGCCCCTTTGATTCTTGCCTTGATATAATTCAAAAAACCTTCCATCTTGATACACAAGTCAAACTAGCATGTATAGTTTTATAAGACAAGAAGTAATTGATGTTGTGGGTCAAGGCAATTTATTATCTCACCATATACACATATACGGATTATGCTAGTAAATATTCCTTAGCACATATAAATTTATTCGAATCATTTATTCAAAGGAAGCTTTCCTTTAATAATAATTCATGCAACGTTGCTTTTTTGAAAAGTCAATTGCCTTTGTTGCTAATTAAGGAGCCAGTTAAAAGAGAAGATTCAATTTACTTCAAATCAAGCTACGGTCACTTCCATTAAGATCAATTACAAAAGGTAATATTTTCTTGCAAGCCATATTCAAATAATGCCATAGAATCATGCAATTATTCTAAAGTAACTTTCCTTAAACAAATATTCATTTAATATCTCCACCAAGGATAACATTTTCAAACCAAAGCAAGTTACGTATATTTTGTAGCTATGAAAAGATTTATGCAATCTTTTGTAAGTCAAGCTACTTTAATGACTAAATATAAACCATGCACTCATAATATAGCAAGCAAGGATATTTTCCATAAAGTGATAGGCTATACTAATAAGTGGATGTCTAATCAAATATGGAAAGAGAATAAACACTCAAATATGCACCCATATGCAAATTACGTATATCTATTTTATGGTCATGCAAAAATGCACTCATATTACTTTCCATAAAGCATATCTAACAATACATTCCCCAAAATATCCAATCAATTATAGAAAGATATTAATGCATGTAAAATATCATACGTTGAAAGACATGCATATGCAGTTTACGGAACAGGAGCGGTTCTGTACGTTGTTCTACCTACATGGTTAGTCATCAACAAAACCACATACTCAACAAATTCCCCCTTTTTGTTGATGACAAACATTAGGTGCCATAGTGAAGGTGTCCCTGCAGATTAGTAACAATTATAGCACACACAAAGGGGCACCAAGATTTTTCCCCCTTTTGTCATTCAACAAAAGAAAAAAAAATAATGCCCAAATTAAAATATCGATTTGTTCCCCCTTAGATGAGGCCGGAAGGTCCTGCATGCCCTCTCCGTGACCAAAAAAAAGATTAGTAACTGAGATTAGGAAATAAGAAGTAGAACGAATAAGTTAGGAATTAATTAGACCGAGTTCCAGTCTAATTATCTCAAACCTTTCTCTTCCCAGGGGCTTTGTAAAAATGTCGGCAATTTGCTTGTCGGTGTTGCAATACTCGAGCCTGACTAGTCCCCTTTCCACACAATCTCTCAGAAAGTGATGTCGTATATGAATATGTTTTGTCCGAGAATGCATGACCGGGTCCTTTGATATGCTAATTGCACTTGTATTATCGCATAGGATTGGCGTGCACTTTAAATCAACCCCGTAATCGCTTACTTGTTGCATGATCCACAATGATTGAGAGCAACAAGATGCGGCTGCTACATACTCAGCTTCGGCTGTTGAAAGAGCAACTGAATTTTGTTTCTTTGAGCTCCAAGAAACTAGACAGGGACCTAGGAAGTGAGCCGTTCCAGATGTGCTTTTTCTATTTAGTAGATCACCTGCAAAATCAGAGTCTGAATATGCAATAAGGTTAAAATCATCATTACGAGGATACCATAAGCATAAATCAGCAGTTCCTTTGAGATATTTGAGGATCCTTTTCACAGCCTTGAGGTGAGATTCTTTGGGATTAGCCTGGAACCGAGCACATAGACCTACGCTGAAAACAATGTCAGGTCTACTGGCAGTGAGGTACAGTAAGGACCCAATTATTCCTCGATACATCTTTTGGTCTATGCTCTTTCCTTGTTCATCCGCATCCAGCCTATCATTTGTTCCCATAGGTGTAGTCATGGTTTTGCCTTCACTCATTCCGTACTTCTTTAGGAGTTCCTTGAGGTACTTTTGTTGAGATATTTGAGTTCCTTTGCTTGATTGCTTGATTTGTAGGCCAAGGAAGAAATTAAGTTCCCCCATCATACTCATCTCAAATTCGGAACTCATAAGAGAAGAAAACTCATCACAAAGAGATTCGTTAGTAGCACCAAAAATAATATCATCAACATAAACTTGAACAACCAATAGGGCTTGATGTTTTATTTTTAGAAAAAGAGTTTTATCTATTTTTCCTCTTTCAAAATTGTTTTCCAAAAGAAATTTGGATAGGCGTTCATACCAAGCACGAGGTGCTTGTTTGAGGCCATAAAGTGCTTTATCTAATTTGAAAACATGATTAGGAAAATCTTGATTTTCAAAGCCCGGTGGTTGTTCTACATATACCTCTTCCTTTAGATATCCATTCAAGAAGGCCGTCTTGACATCCATTTGGTGGAGGGTGAAACCCATATGAGCCGCAAATGCTATGAGCATTCGAATTGCTTCTAGTCTTGCCACCGGTGCAAATGTTTCGTTGAAGTCTATTCCTTCTTGTTGGTTATAACCTTTGACAACAAGCCTAGCTTTGTTCCTTGTGATTTGACCATGTTCATCGAGCTTGTTCTTGAATACCCACTTGAGACCTATCACGGTCTTGTTCTTGGGTCTCGGTTCTAGATGCCACACCTTATTTCTTTCAAACTGATTTAGTTCTTCCTGCATAGCTAGAACCCAGTCAGTGTCGGAGAGAGCCACTTCATGGTTCTCCGGTTCTATAAGAGATAAATAAGAAGAGAAAGCACAAAAGTTTTTAAGTTTAGATCTGGTTGTTACTCCCTGATTTAGATCGGTGAGGAGGTTATCCAGCGGATGTGATCTATGAAGCTTCCAACCCCTAGGAGCGTTGGGTTGGTCCACCAAGTTGTTGAGAGTATCTAAAACTGGTTCTACCGGTTCTACAGGTCCAGTGTCAGTGTTCTGTCCAGGTTCTTCTTCAGTTCCAGATTGTTCATTTTCATTTGTTAGAGGTGGTTCACCAGTTTGATTGTCAGTTCCTTCATCTCCTTGAGATTGTGATTTCTTGCGAGTGATCCCTAGCTCACTATCATCGGCTTGGATTGATTTTGGGGCAAGTGCTTCATCAAAGATTACATGAATGCTTTCCTCCACACATTGTGTGCGTTTGTTTAGAACTTTGTAGGCCTTGCTATGTGGGGAATATCCGAGAAAGATTGCCTCGTCACTTCTAGCATCAAATTTGCCGATGTTGTCTTTCCCATTGTTGTGGACGAAACATTTGCACCCAAAAGTTCTTAGATGACTTAAGTTGGGCTTCCTCCCCTTGAGCAGTTCGTAGGGTGTTTTCCCTATGAGTGGACGTATCATGGCTCGATTAATGATGTAGCATGCTGTGTTTAGAGCCTCTGCCCAAAAATTCCTAGCTAGACCGCTGGAAATAAGCATAGTTCTAGTCATGTCCTCCAGAGTTCTATTCTTCCGTTCTACCACTCCATTCTGTTGTGGAGTTCTAGGTGCGGAGAAGTTGTGGTCTATCCCTCGTTCTTTGCAGAAGGCATCGAAGAGAGAATTGTCAAACTCAGTTCCATGATCCGATCGGATCTTGATTAGTCGTAGACCTGTTTGATGCTCAATTTTCCTTACAAAAATAGCAAACTCATTAAAAGTATCTTTCTTGCTAGCAAGAAAGATAGTCCATGTAAATCTTGAAAAGTCATCAACAATAACCAGAACATATTCTTTGTTTCCTCGGCTACGGACTGACATTGGACCACACAAATCCATGTGTATTAGTTCTATGGGCTTGCTTGTGCTCACCAAATTCTTTGTTTTAAAAGATGATCGGGATTGTTTTCCGGTGGCACAAGCCGAGCAAACATGGTCAAGTGAAAATTTCATGTTCGGCAGTCCAATAACTAAATCATTATTTTTAAGTTTATTTATTAATGAAAAACTAGCGTGTCCAAGCCTTTTATGCCATAGCAAAGGATCGTTATCAATAACGCTCAAACAAGTCATACTAATATTAGGCAATGAATCAAGATCTACTTTATATGTATTTTCGAGCCTCTTGCCTTCAAGTATAACTTGTTGTGATTCGTTATTAACAATGCGACAAACGTTATGATCAAAAACAACACTATTACCTCGATCGCAAAATTGAGAAATACTTAGTAAATTAAATTTCAAACCCTTGACTAAAAATACATTATCAATAGCATGGCTAGGTGACTTTCCAACTTTGCCCACGGCTATGATCTCTCCTTTGCCGTTGTCTCCAAATGTCACCTTTCCACCGCTAAATGGCCGTAGTGAGAGGAATAAAGATTTGTCTCCCGTCATGTGCTTAGAACAACCACTGTCAAGGAACCAGTGATTGTTCCCCCTCACTCGGCGCTCAAAGCTTTCTTGGTCGGATTCCTCGTCGGAGAGTGCCATAAGACATAGACCCGCATGATTGGTGTTCTTATCATTTTCCTCTTCTTCATCATCAGAAGAATCTCCCCATGCTGCCATCATGGCCTTTTTGAGATCTCTCTTGAACCCTTTGTCTTCGCTGAACCTCCGGTTGGAACTGGACTTGTTCTTGTCGCAGTTCCGGTCATTTTTCTTTTGTGAACAGTCTTTAGCCCTGTGCTCAAAGGAACCACAAACAAAACAGCCTTGGTTATTAAAAGATTGAGTGATCTTTTTACCTTGTTTGATACGGTTGTTCTTGAACTTTCGGTACATCCTCCCAAATTGTTTTGCAAACATGCTCATCTCATCATCCGATTCACTCTCGGATTCCTCTTCTTCTTCTCGAGCCTTTAGAGCTATTCCTCTTTCTCGTCTAGCACTCTCGGCATCTTGTTCTTCTTGAAGACCTAGTTCATATGTCAAGAGTGATCCAGTCAAGTCTTCAAGCGTCATGGTGGATAGATCCTTTGCTTCTTCAATAGCCGTGGTCTTAGGCTTCCACGCTTGGGGCAGGCTTCTCAAAATCTTTCTCACTTGATCTTCCACGGTAATTTCTCTTCCAAGGGCTGAAAGCTCATTGATAATGTTAGTAAAGCGTGTAATCATATCCTTAATTGACTCTTTTGGCTTCATTACGAATAATTCGTAATTACGCATGAATATGTCAATCTTAGATTTTTTTACACGTGAGGTTCCCTCATGAGTGACCTCGAGCAAATCCCACATTTGTTTTGCAGTCTTGCATCCTAGAACCCGATTGTGTTCGGCAGGACCAAGACCACAAATTAAATATTTAAGGGCTTGGGCATTATGCTCGAGTTTCTCATAATCTTCAGAAGTATATTCAACTTTAGGTTTAGGAACAACATTACCTTCGGCGTTTCTCTTTGTGATGACATTATCACCACTTTCAATTACATTCCAAACCTGGTAGTTATCGGCCTTGATAAAGTTTTCCATCCGACTCTTCCAAAATTGATAGTATTTGCCATTGAACAATGGTGGTCGTTGAGTCGAGTACCCTTCTTCCAATCGGTCAACCGTATTCATTTTGCCGGATCTCTTCCCAAGGTATTAGCCTCTATGTGGTGAAGACCGGCTCTGATACCAATTGATGAAAACGGTTAGCAACACAAGAGGGGGGGGGGGTGAATTGTGTGTGTGTGGAACCGTGGCAGTTTTTCGCCCAGTTCTAGTGCGGGGTAAAGGGATATACGAAATAGTAAAGTGCTCAAGGATTTAACGAGGAAAAATCCCTTGGCTCAAAGGGATTAAAAAACCTCGACCTCCCTCGGAGGAATTTTAACAACTTCACTAAAAAGCCTTTGATGATTACAAGGGAAACTCTCCTAGTCTACCCTTGAGCCACCCCAACTCTATCCTCTCTAGGAAGAGTTATGCTTCTCTACCTTGCGGGTAGAGAGCCTCTCAGCTTTACAACAAAGCTCTCACACACAAACCAACCAGAGGAGGCTACTCTTAGCCAATCCTCAAAACCCCATTACAATATGAAGAAGGGAAAGAAGAAACTATATCTAGAACTCCGTATGAGCAGTTTCAGGCAGATTGTGCTTGATATATTCTTGAGTGTATCTCGGTGTATTTCTTGCTGCCAGCCCTGCTACTTCTCTTTTGCCCCTTTGCTCTTTATAGGCAGTCTTGAAGAGAATCCGTTGGAGCCCCTTTGATTCTTGCCTTGATATAATTCAAAAAACCTTCCATCTTGATACACAAGTCAAACTAGCATGTATAGTTTTATAAGACAAGAAGTAATTGATGTTGTGGGTCAAGGCAATTTATTATCTCACCATATACACATATACGGATTATGCTAGTAAATATTCCTTAGCACATATAAATTTATTCGAATCATTTATTCAAAGGAAGCTTTCCTTTAATAATAATTCATGCAACGTTGCTTTTTTGAAAAGTCAATTGCCTTTGTTGCTAATTAAGGAGCCAGTTAAAAGAGAAGATTCAATTTACTTCAAATCAAGCTACGGTCACTTCCATTAAGATCAATTACAAAAGGTAATATTTTCTTGCAAGCCATATTCAAATAATGCCATAGAATCATGCAATTATTCTAAAGTAACTTTCCTTAAACAAATATTCATTTAATATCTCCACCAAGGATAACATTTTCAAACCAAAGCAAGTTACGTATATTTTGTAGCTATGAAAAGATTTATGCAATCTTTTGTAAGTCAAGCTACTTTAATGACTAAATATAAACCATGCACTCATAATATAGCAAGCAAGGATATTTTCCATAAAGTGATAGGCTATACTAATAAGTGGATGTCTAATCAAATATGGAAAGAGAATAAACACTCAAATATGCACCCATATGCAAATTACGTATATCTATTTTATGGTCATGCAAAAATGCACTCATATTACTTTCCATAAAGCATATCTAACAATACATTCCCCAAAATATCCAATCAATTATAGAAAGATATTAATGCATGTAAAATATCATACGTTGAAAGACATGCATATGCAGTTTACGGAACAGGAGCGGTTCTGTACGTTGTTCTACCTACATGGTTAGTCATCAACAAAACCACATACTCAACATCGGTCAAAGGGATCCGGAAAAGCCGAAAAGGGAGTATGATACACTAATAACTACACGTCAATAACTTTTGATTATGATATAATAATTATGTTCTTTCTTCAACATTATTTTACTTTTGCAAAATTAAAATGTGGGATGGTTCATATTATTTTGTTCATTAAAACCTTACCAAGTACCAAAATCTAATGGGGAAAAAGTATCGATAAATATTAGGGTGATTTTGATCACTACCGAAATCTTCAGAAGAAATTAATTATTTTCAAAGTATATATTGTATTAAATAAATGAAATGAATTAAAGAACATCTATACATCTTTATTGACAATCAAGACAAACCGTCTAATATGCAAATCCAATTAGGAATTATTAGAATTTCACCATATATATGTGTTCTGTTCGGTAGAGAACATTACACCCCACGAGAAATAAAAATGATCAAAAGTGGTGCAGAATTTACGATGCATGACGGTGCACATTTACGATTAAGGTAATGCATGGTTATTTACGATTAAGGTAATGCATAGTTTAAATGCAGGGCCGGTCCTAGGGGATGCAACGGGGGCGACCGCCTTAGGCGCATAAAAATAGAGGGGGAAAATAGGCCCAAAAATTTGTCTTTATATATAGTATGAGTAGGCTTCTTTTTTTAATTTAAACTCAAGTAATTAAGCCTAAGGTTTAATTTTGTCGGAAATTTAAATTTTTTAAAACAAAGGTTAAAAGGCATGTGGCACACCTCTTTGAGTAGTTAAGTCTCTCCACATCTCTAAGCTTTATAATTCTTTTAATTACAAAATTACCAAAATATTTATTCGCTCTAACTCTTTGAACAGCCAGTTTGTCTCCCAAACTCCCGATTCATAAACCACCTCATCCCACTAACCTAATTAATTTCCTGGATGGTGGTTTCAAGGTTCCAATTAAACTCAATTATCTAATGACCTAAAGGACTAAGGTTTAATAAGGTCTTGGTCGTCTTGCACAAGAGTAGACATTAGAGAGCGCCGTAATCCTGCAAATCGCCATTAGCCAAAGCGGTCAACGGTGAGGAGCCCAAATAGCGGCCGGCGACTAGAAAAACTTCTGTCAAGGCTTCAAACAATCCGACAACGACCAGTAAATGATTCCCAATCTATTAGCTATGAATAATAAATCCTTTAAATGTTCTTTTGATTTATAAATTATGAATAATGATTTCTATATGATGCATTTTTGGTGTCTTAGTAAATTCATATTTGTTTGGTATTGTGCAACTTTGTGAAGGTGTTTGATAAAATGGGTGAATATGGTTGGGAAAAAGAGAAAAAGAGACAAAGATTAGAAAATGCAGCCTTAAGTAAGACGGGGGAAATGGAAAATTTTGTTTTTGTCAAGAAATTGAATCCCGAAAATTCTTCTCAAGTTGAATCGTCGCTAAATTCTTTTGTGAATGAAAACCATAACATGCTTGGAAGTAGTGATATAGGTGCAAAAGCCGCAAATAGTGAAATTGAGCCAGATAATTGTGATTTAAGTGAAGAGAATAACTTTTGGTGAGTCATGTTTCGTTGATCGATTTTTAGAGATTAGTTTTTGTCTTGAACATAAGTCTAAATAATATCTCGCCCATAGGCCCGAAAATCGACAGGACCGGCCCTGTTTAAATGGACAGAAAATGTTGAATATTCTTACAAAAATGTCATTGAGTTCTCTTATACATGATAATGCATATTCCTGTTTCACATAATACACAATTCCAAATTATGTTACGTATGTATTTCATCTGTATTCATTTATTTTACTACACTTTTATTTAGGGATGTATTTTAATTTTTTCTATATTTTTCCTTTTTTGCTATGTTTTTTCTTTAAATTTACTCAATAAACTCATACGCTTTTTTACTTTTTCATCTATCATCACATCTTAAAAATTTAGTATTTAGTAATACTACTTCCCTCCTAACATTGGTACAAGATGGGATAGTGTGGAACCAAACATTCCAGCCTAACTGATTATGAGGTTACCGTGCCCAGGGGCAGAGCCATGATTCGACTGAGAGGGGGGCCGCGGTAAAATAAAAAAAATACTCCGCAATAACATATAAAATATAAATACAATAAATATTACATAATGTATTGATATTCATTTAAAACAATCAAAAATACATGATTAAATGCATTGTGAATTAAATTTTAGAATTCACTCTTACATGTCACCGAATTATGTGGACTCTAAATAAGTTTGTATAATATTTCATTTAATATTTAAATGATAAAATAAATACTAAAGAGGCCTAAAATGAATTTTAAAGAGAATACTAGATGTTCACCCGTGCGTTGCACGGGATGCATAGTCTTGGATGCTGTAAATGCTTATACTGCATTTAAGTAAAATTATAAATATTGTGCTTACACCATTTGGTTGCAACAACTTATATATTGAGAAATATTACAATTATCATACAACTCTTATTACATAAAGTATAACTAAAGTACTATTGATTGATTGACCATCGTAGTCACATTTAGAGGATGTTTGGAACTGATTCTGCTTCTGCTTCTTTTTTAAAGCAGAAGCAGAATCAGTTTTCAGAAGCTGGTCTCCCCCAACTTTTAAAAAAACTGATTCTGGGAGTAAATTATAGCACCAGAATCACTTCTGCACTTTCACCAAAACACTTCAACTTCTTTTCTGCTCTCTGAAGGAGTAGAACTAATTTTAAGAATCAGATCCAAACACCTCCTTAATAGATTTGAGCCCATATGAAATCGTTATTCTTGAAAATACAATTACCCATATTTGATATTGGATGATAAAAAACATTACTCTTTTCAAATCTTGTTTTAAATTTTTAAATAAACAATCTCTTGGAAGGAGTTAATACCATGAGTTAGAATATAAGAGGTTAAATTTGAATTAAAGTCTTTAGTTTTAAGGCAATAAGCCTAAGACATAAGTGATGGTCTTATATATTTCGTCATTAATGGCCAGTGCAATAATAGTTGTGAAGTCCAAATAAGAAAGTATGCTTCCTAAGTAAGGATGATGAATCTTAATAATAGTATCTTCTACTAAGACATTATTCATCATAAACCTTATACCATGAATAATGCCGGACTAAATAATACTCCATCCGTCCCCTTTTAAATGTCTGATTTTACCATATTGGGATGTCCCTATTTAAATGTCTCATACCTTATTTGATAAAGTTTGTGTGGCTCAAAATCATTCTTACTTTATTCTTACTTTATCAATTAATATTAACTACACAAACTCACTTTTCCTAAAACCCGTGGCACCCTCCTCCGGGACATTTAAAAGGGGACGGAGGTAGTACTATGTACTACATACTCCGTAAATATTACTCCGTATATTATACAATTTTAAAATACCAATAGATACAACATAATCCGATCAAACAAATTAGAACAACTATCATTATTTATAGATGTTATATTTGTAGACATCTCTACCTATACGTAAAAATTCATAACTAATCAGCCTATCATAGCCACCTGCCAACCATACACATATCAAAAAAGCTCATATACTTGATCATCTAATTAATATATACGGGGCATACAATTTATGTTAGTAATGCTCGATTTAAGACTTAATCAAAAGATGATGTTTCAGTAACTCTAAAAGGGGTTTTAAGTACAAACAGAACTTTATTTGCCAGGATGAATGAGTTTTGCAAAATAGAAGTAATATTAGGTTATTAGCACATCTGAAACGGAATCCCAAAGATCATCCGCTAAGACTCATAATATGGTCCAATAAACCATACTCTAAACCATGGTGCCAAGCTGATAGGTATGGTTGTACGGTGTAGAAAACATCGATACACCATACTCTAGTTGCAAAATGATTTTTCAGAAATGTACTGCTATATACTACGTACCTCGTAATATTTTAAACCATATTAATATACATATTTTCCATTGACATGCTAAGATAACAACACTTGATACATCTCAATAATAAAGCATAAAGTGGTGCTAAATCGGTTTTCTAAAATGTTTACAAATCATCCCAAATACAACATGGCTACATATTTCAAAAAAAAATGTTAAAAATAAGGAATGTTACAACCAATGAAGAATGAAAGTTAAAGAAACTAAACAAACTAAAGGTAAACTCATAAAAATTTCTTAGCTATATGTGCACAATGAGGATCAAGCAACCGATCAAGCAATTCCTGGTAGAATATTGACATCATAATAGATATAATTTCTTCATCAAACTTGACGATTCGGAGTCAAAAATCGATCATCACCTTCAATAATGTTTGAAGTCAAAGCCTCCCTTTCAAGCATAAATTCAAGAATGGAGCCTCGTCTTACGCTTACCCAATGGTAATGTGATGAAGGACAGTAAAAATCAGAATGAAAGGGTTGTGTGGTTGGAGTGTACAGATAAGAAGGCTGAATATTTTGTGGCGTAGGAGAGTAATTTTGATGAGGTGTGTAATATTGAGGAGGAGGAGGAGTGTAAGGAGGGTATGACGTATATGGTGAAAATTCCATGGAGGTTTGGGGAAAAGGACTTCCTCCAGGAATTTGGTTGAATGAGTTCATCTCATACCTCTTAGAAATTACCTGAAAGGTTAGCACAGAAAAAATCCTACGAAAAAACTAAAAGAAAACTAACTAAAAAAAATTCTCGCTGAAATTATTTAACCCTTAAAACCAACACCGTCCCCGGCAACGGCGCCAAAAACTGATGTGTGTTTTCTCGGAATTCTCGCACTTAAAATAGATCGTAATATAGTGGTGTAAGTACGAGTATCGTCTCCACAGGTACGGACAAAAGGGAATCAAGAATTAATTAAATTCAGCGATTAAAAAGAAAATAAAATAAAAGCGTCATGCGAGATTGGTTGGTTTGGAAAATAAAACTAATGCGAACAATTAAACTAGGGGGTTCTTTCTAATTAATGACGAAGGGAACAGGGATCGATTCCGGGGTAACCAGATTTCTGGCAGATCAGGCCTAATTACATGAAATTAATTTAATTGAGCCTAGCTAATCATTACTAAGTTCTTACCGCTCTCGCGGCGTAGAGTACAATAATTTAGGGGACCAGGCTGATCTCTCATGCGACAGGATCCTAAATTATTGCCAAGACGAGCGAGCTTACGGCCCCTTAATCGCTACTAATCTCTTAGCGAACGATTAAGTGTGTGTGAATGTGTCCTAGAACAAATTAGATCTCTCTTAATTTATTCTACATGCAATTGTAATTCTAGTCGCGATTCTAGGTTACAAAAGATATCAATTAAATTATTCAAACACAAATTAAACGGCATTCATGCAATTAAACCGACAAGAATCTAGCCATACATCATGACTAACCCCTTCATCAATCCCAAATCCCTAATTAAAACTACTCACAATTCATAATTGAAGAATCAATAGAATTGGAATAAAAAGAATTAATTGTCATTAATTAAAAAGGTGGAACTTACAAAGAATCCCAAAAGATTGATGAACAAGGCTAAAAAGCCCTCTAAAATTCGTGCTAGGCACTCTCTCTAAGCTCCCCCTTGAAAACTGGGGTTTACAGGCTGTTTAAATAGAAAAATCGGGTGAAATTTGAGCTGAATTAGGATTTTCGGAGCCAGACACGATGCCAGGCACGATCGTGCCTTCGATCGTGCCTCCGGAGCAAAAACGCGCATTTTGGGCAGGCACGATCGTGCCTCCCTCCAGGCACGATCGTGCCTGGCTGGCAGTAGCTCCGCGGTGCTTTTCTCTTCAGGCACGATCGTGTCTGACTTTGAGGGCACGATCGTGCCTACATAATTTCCGAATTTGACAAAACTTCCTTCATGAAAGTTGCAGATAATGAAGTCCTCTATCCACCCCAATTTGCCGAATGTGATTTGAATCATCCAATCAAGATATATGATCAAAACGGTGGAAGGTGTCTTTCTGAAATCGCAGCAGAGATCATCTGACTTCATCGTCTGTTTTCACCTTCTTCCTCTCCGATTCTCGCAAAGGTGTCTTGATATGATTTGTAGCCCTTGAAGTTGGCTTTCCTATGAAACTTGAATCGTGTCCATTGGTTGTTTCTACAAAGAGATATGATTGAACGATTGACAGAAGGTCATCCTGATCGTCGTTTTCAAGCTCTATTCGTCTTCTTTTTTATCCCGAAGCCAGTCCTAGAGCTCTTTTCCTTCAAATCTTCATTGTGAATCTTCCGGTGACCTCCAAAGCTATCAAATCATTCTCAAATGCTTCTCAAATCATCCCGATTGTTCCTCAAGTGCCGGTGCCGGATTCAAATTCCCTGATTTTGACTACAAACAACACAAAACTCGAACCAACGCCCGGTAAACATAACTTGAGCTAAAATTGAGACTTGCAACACCTTAAAGCTGGGAAAACCATCAAAATCCAACTCCAACACGCATCAAATGCGTGTCTAAATACGGACTTATCAGATTCCCCCACACTTAAGCATTTGCTTGTCCTCAAGCAAACTGAACAACGGGACTTACGATAATCACCACACGGAATCAAAACAATTAGCATGCACACGTAGTTAAAGGGATATTCACAGAACAAGTAGACTAAACCACGAAAATTCTTCCCTAAACTACATCTTTGTACTCTAGCTAAAATATTTGACAAAATTATTCACAACATCCTCAAAGCAGTGACAGCACACACAAATAAACTAGTTATTGATCAGAAGGACTTGTGAAGGTGGTGGTGAATGGATCATGGATAACAATAATAGTCCCTTTCTTTTGAGAGATTGGAATATTCTAACAAAGACTCAATGTATTCAGGAACTTCAGGGCTATTCTTAGGAACAAGGAACTCAGTAGGCCACAATTTAGGAACAATCATTTAAACCTATGCAAAGAGTAGACATGGTGTACAACTAAGCTAAACCGTCTCGGCACATTTGTGCTTTGACGTATACTTGAAGTACGCGGAGGACTAAAGCTAAATTTTGAGATAGCCTCCAAGTTCATTAATTTAAGTTTAGTTTTCCTTGTCATGTTGGCACGAGAACGCCGTTTCTTTCGAAAGATACCCAAGTCTCATCTTACGCTTTTTGACCGGGGCTCACATTCTCTTTTTCGTAAGGCAAGAGGTCTAGCTATATCAATTTTTCACCTTTCGGATTCTCACTAGACATTACCCCATTCTAATTTCGGCCTCACCAAGGAAAAATAGCAATTAAAGTTCATTAATTTAAAGTGAGTCCATGCCTACAATGCAATCCTCGAAAGTATCAAATTCCTAAAAAGTGTCTGCTCTTACCCCATTTGGAGCATAGGAACAGTGCCAAAAATGGCTCCTACACAAAATTCCCTAAACCTAGCAAATTAATCCCTTAATTCCCTAAACATCAAGACTAAGTCAGAAATATTCACGGGTAAGGAAACACAGGCCATATGGCTATGGAGCTCAATTAATTGGATAAACAATAAACGGTCAGGCTCAAAATGGCTTCTCCTAAAGGATTTTTTTCAGGTGGGGGGATGATTAATGGAAAATTCAATGGGTGACTAATGCCTTCATCCTTTCAACAACTATATTACCTTGCAAGCAATTTAAGCCTAAACACTTCAAGAATGTCATAAAAGCATAGTCAAAATGCTAGCCAGCTCACAAAGACACAGTTTAAAGAAAAATTTTCAAAATTTTGCATGAATTTCCTATGAATATACAACTAACACCTGCGCATGCTAACTCTAATAAATCTCATGTAACAACCACTGCCCGAATGCCCAATTTACTCCCCCACACTTAAACTTTGGCATCGTCCTCGATGACCAAATATGCACTACGGGGTAAAGAGGATAGGGTCACACATGCTCAACTTAACTCAAGTCAATATTTCAACAAGCGAGTAAAAGAGTCAAAGAGACTTCCCTAAGGCGTTGGTCGGTGCAGAACTAAATTGAGTCAATGATCCTCGGCACATCATCCCCAAAGCAAGACCCTGAGCTGCAAAAACAAAACACACAAGCACAAAAACAAACCCAAAAAACACCCCAGTTTTTTTTTTGTTCTTTTTTTTTGGGTGTTTTCTGAAAGCAAACAAACAAACAAAAAAAAAATGCAGAAATAAGCTTGGGTTGCCTCCCAAGAAGCGCTATTTTTAACGTCGTTTGCCCGACACAACTTCCTCATAGGCTCTCAAATAGCACAGACATCAGTGGTGCACTAATAGTCAACATCTCCAGCTTCCTCTCAACAAATGCCATTAGATGGCGCAAATTCTTAAATTCTTCAGTCCACGAAGGTAGCATATGGTCTTCATAACCCTCATCAGCACAGAAGTGAAGTATGAAACTCTCATCCTCTTCGGGTGGATAGGGAACATGAGTGAAAACTTTGATTACTCTAGGCATCACCGGAAGCTCAAAACATGTCTCCAAGCAAGGAGTAGGAGCAACACCGTAATCAAACTGCAACATAGAAAAGTCTTCTTCTTCCTCACAAATATCATCTACATTCACAACCTCTCCTCCGGACTCTGTATCACTCCCCATGAAGGCATCCCAACTCTCGTTAACATCGTTCTCATCAGGGTCTTCTTGGATGATGTTGTCACTCTTCGTACAAAAAGGAATATCATCAAGTAGTGAATCAAAGAAATCCAAATCTGAAACCACGTAAGAGTGGATCGGTACAGGTGTACAAGAAGGGTAATCTTGCTTGTCGAGCGGGACTTCTTCATTACGGACATCATCTACCTCGCCCCCACTCTCTTGGAGCATGTAATCATCTTTTCCCAACTCATCTTCAATACCCAAACCTACCTCAGTAGCTCCATCATCATGACTGATCTGCTCCTTTCCCTCATCAGGTGTTGAGACTAATGGTAAATCAAACGGTTGGGGAGTTTCTGTATGAAAATCACAATGATTTGTGACTTCATCAGTTACAGCTTGTACCGTTTCGAACTTTTTCCTGTATTCTCGGAAAAACAACTTGACACTATTATCTTCTTCTTCATCTTCAAACATAGGAGGGTCTTCAAAAGCATCAGGAAGTGTATCATCCATCATATTCCCACCTTCGCAGTCCGACTCACTCATATGATCATCCCTATTGGTCTCCTCAGGTTGGGCTTCTGTGTCGCTAGGATGGGATCTCTCGGACTCCTCAGATAAAGCCTTTGCAATCTGCCCCAATTGATTCTCCATGTTCTGCATCCTTGAGTCCGCTCTATGCTGAATTTGCCCTAATTGTTTGAGTGATTCTTCCAAGCTAGAAAGTCTCTTTAAATCTGCCTCCTCCAGATCCTCTTGTTGATTATGAGGCTCATTACTCGGGAAGTATGTAGGAGTGACTGAAACATTTGTGTTCGTAAATTGTGGGGAGGAAGAAGTGGGGTAAGCAGTTTCCCGAAAAGGATGGTCATATAGAGGTTTGATGGGGCAAAGACATAAATGGTGACCTCCTCCACAGAAGGAACAAATGCTACCTTTAAAACATTCAGATATTTCCTCAGGCGTTTTATTTAGAAGCATAAATTCAAGAATGGAGCCTCGTCTTACGCTTACCCAATGGTAATGTGATGAAGGATAGTAAAAATCAGAATGAAAGCGTTGTGTGGTTGGAGTGTACGGATAAGAAGGCTGAATATTTTGTGGCGTAGGAGAGTGATAGAGTATTTAATTCTAGAAAGAAGAGAGAGCTAGAGAGATAAAGTGATATGTATAATAAATTCCAACTTCCAACTTTCCAATCAATCCTCCCCCCTTTACATGGCTCCCATAGGGAGTATTTATAGGAGAAAAGAGGGTTGGGCTTCCAGGCTTGGGCCTGGCTGGCCCAGTTACAATAAAAGGCCAATAAATGGCTAATAAATGGTATCTAATCTATTCTAATGGATGTACATGAATAAAATAGAGTGTACAAGGAAATAAATGCTATCTACTGAACATATGTGGGCCGCTGTCCGGGCCGCTGTCTGGGCCAATAGTCGTGATACCCAGGGTCCGAGTCTATATACTCTATCAGGAGTCCCCCACTCTCTGAGTCGAGAGTACTCGAGGCGAAAGAGAGTAGAACTGTGTGCTGATCTGTCGTCGTCCGGTGAGTAAACTGCTGTCGTCGTCGAAGCATCTCGCCCGGATTCCCAAGCCGATGATCCGATCCCACTAGTGAGCCCTGGCTGAGGCAACCCTGTGGGAAAATCCTCAGCCGAAGGTCGCGGGCCAGAGACCATCACCACCGGTCCTGAGGCCGGGGAGCTATGTATATGTGCTGGCCGATGTGGCAGCTGAATATGTATGTGATATGATGATGTCGTCGGTGCGAGTGGCAATCCTTGCAAAAATTTTGAATTTCTGCTTCTTTGGTAGCGAAGGCGCTAAGTCCCCCGCTCTCCCAGTCCCCCACTCCTTGAGGCGAGTGTAACGAGGTGAAGAGGAGTAGAGTAATGCATGTCTGATGATGTCTGCAACAGGGGGCCGAGGGTTGACACCTTTTGATCCACAATGGGGAGATGCCTCGTTAAAAACCTCATTAGGAAAAACCCTGTGGGAAAAAATCCTAATGAGGGAAAAAGAGTACACCGGATGCCCCCAAAACGAAGCAAAAGGTGCGAGCCCTTCGGCCTAGAGATGGAGCTGCAGCGGTGTCCGTCTGCTGAGGGGATGGCCGAGGCTGATCTCTAGATGTGGGTAGCTCGTCATGATCAGTAGTCCTAGTCATCAAATAAAGATGACTAAGGGATGGGTCGAGCGACCGTCCATAATGTGATGTCTGGTTCATCAAATAAAGATGACCAGAATATAAGGCCGACGGGCCGATATAAGCTCCACATCATCAAATAAAGATGACTGGGAGTAGTGGCCAAGAGGCATATATGAGAGCTCCACGTCGTCAAATAAAGACGACGGGGCGATGTGTGGCCGAGGGGCCTGCATAAGAGCTCCACGTCGTCAAATAAAGACGACGGGGCGAGATATGGCTCAGAGGCCTATAGATGAGTTCCTCGTCATCAAATAAAGATGACAGAACGATATGTGGCCGATGGGCCTGTAGATGAGCTCTTCGTCATCAAACAAAGATGACAGAACGATATATGGCCGATTGGCCTGTAGATGAGCTCTTCGTCATCAAATAAAGATGACAGAGCGATATATGGCCGAGGGGCCTGTAGATGAGCTTCTCGTCATCAAATAAAGATGACAGAGCGATATATGGCCGATGGGCCTGTAGATGAGATTCTCGTCATCAAATAAAGATGACAGAGCAAGATATATGGCCGATGGGCCTGTAGATGAGATCAGGGATCCTTTAGTCTTTGAGCCAGAGACCGCAAGATGTTTGCTAGATCCGAACATGAGGGCGAGGCGTGGGACGCCTGTCTGAATATGAGGACGAGGCGCTGGGCGCCTGTCTGAATATGAGGATGAGGCGCTGGGCGCCTTTCTGAATATGAGGACGAGGCGTTGGACGCCTGTCTGAATATGAGGACGAGGCGTTGGACGCCCGTCTGATGATACGATGACGAGGCAATGATGAGCCGATCGTCATATAGAGGCGACGATCGCCATCCGGGAGGGGATGGAGAGCCCGATCGCTAACCCAAGACATTCGGCAATAAGAGGCCGATCTCGGAGATAGGACATCACATCGTGGCCTAGGGGCCGATCGTGATGTGAGGACGGCCGTGATAAGGAGCCGATCCAAAATAACAATGACGAGGTGATGATAAGCCGGTCGCCATGTAGGGGCGATAGTCACCATCCAGGAAGGGATGGCGAGCCTGATCGCTAGCTCAACACACTCGGCGCTGATGAAGCCGGTGTTGAGATAGATCATCACGCCGAGGCCGGGGCGGCGGTCGTGATATAAGGATGACGATAATGGGTAGCCGATCCGAATAATGATAACGAGGCAGAGATGAGCCGGTCGTCATGTAGAGGCGACGGTCACCATCCAGGAAGGGATGAGGAGCCCGATCGCTAGCTCAACACACTTGGCGCTGATAAAGCCGGTGTTGAGATAGGGCATCACGTCGAGGCCGGGGGGGCCGATCGTGATGCGAGGTCGTCAGCACTATGAGGCTGAGCCAAACGTCCAAGCAACGGTCGCCATCCGATGAAGGAATGACTGAGACCGGTCTTGGGGAATATGATCATGTCGAGGCCGAGGGCCTGCCATGATCGGCACTGAGGGGCCGACCCAAAAATCCATGCAATGGTCGCCACCCAGTAAAGGAATGACTAAGACCAGTCTTGAAATAAGGTACCGTGCCTTGGCCGAGAGGCCGGCCGCGATGCGAGGATGACGACTATGATAAGCCGGTCCAATGTATGATGACGAGGCAATGATAGGCCAATCGCCATGTAGAGGCGACGGTTGCTATCCCGGAAGGGAATAGCAAGCCCAATCGCTAGATCAAGACACTCGGCGCTGAGGGAGCCGGTCTTGAGATAAAGCATTACGTCGTGGCCGAAGGGCCCGATCGTGATGTGAGGACGAAGATGCTGAGGAGCATGTCCGAGATATGATGACGAGGCAATGATAAGGCCGATCGTCATGTAGAGGCAACGGTCACCATCCAGGAAGGGACGGCGAGCCCGATTGCCAACTCAAGACGCTTGGCGATGAGAAGCCGGTCTTGAGAAGGAATAATCACACCAAGGCTGGGAGGCCGGTCGTGATGTGCGGATGGCGATGATGATGAGCCGATCCGAATAATGATGATGACGAGGCGGAGATGAGCCGATCGTCATGTAGAGGCGACGGTTGCTATCCCAGAAGGGAATAGCAAGCCCAGTCGCTAGCTCAAGACACTTGGCGCTAAGGGAGCCGGTCTTGAGCTAGATCATCACGTCGAGGCCGGGGGGCCGATCGTGACATGCAGATGGCGATGATGATGAGCCGATCCGAAGATCCAAGCAACGGTCGCCATCTGGGAAGGGATGACTAAGACCGGTCTTGAGATAAGGTATCACGCCTTAGCCGAGAGGCCGGACGCGATGTAAGGACGACAGCGATAATGAGCCGGTCCAACATATGATGGCGAGGCGATGTGAAGGCCGATCGTCATATAGAGGCAACGGTCGCCATCCAGGAAGGGACGGCGAGCCCGATTGCCAACTCAAGACACTTGGCAATGAGAAGCCGGTCTTGAGGAGAAATAATCACGCCAAGGCTGGGAGGCCGGTCGTGATGTGCGGATGGCGATGATGATGAGCCGATCCGGATAATGATGACGAGGCGATGATGAAGCCGATCGTCATGTAGAGGCAACGGTCACCATCCAGGAAGGGACGGCGAGCCCGATTGCCAACTCAAGACACTTGGCAATGAGAAGCCGGTCTTGAGGAGAAATAATCACGTCAAGGCTGGGAGGCCGGTCGTGATGTGCGGATGGCGATGAGGAGCCGATCCGGATAATGATGACGAGGCGATGATGAAGCCGATCGTCATGTAGAGGCAACGGTCGCCATCCAGGAAGGGACGGCGAGCCCGATTGCCAACTCAAGACACTTGGCAATGAGAAGCCGGTCTTGAGGAGAAATAATCACGCCAAGGCTGGGAGGCCGGTCGTGATGTGCGGATGGCGATGATGATGAGCCGATCCGGATAATGATGACGAGGCGATGATGAAGCCGATCGTCATGTAGAGGCAACGGTCACCATCCAGGAAGGGACGGCGAGCCCGATTGCCAACTCAAGACACTTGGCAATGAGAAGCCGGTCTTGAGGAGAAATAATCACGTCAAGGCTGGGAGGCCGGTCGTGATGTGCGGATGGCGATGAGGAGCCGATCCGGATAATGATGACGAGGCGATGATGAAGCCGATCGTCATGTAGAAGCGATAGTCGCCATCCAGGAGGGGAATGGCGAGCCCGGTCGCTAGCTCAAGACACTTGGCGCTGGGGAGGCCGGTCTTGAGATAAAGCACCACGCCGAGGCCGGGGGGCCCGGTGGTGATGAGCAGATGGCGATGATGATGAGCCGATCCGGATAATGATGACGAGGCGATGATGAAGCCGATCGTCATATAAAAGTATGACGGCGTTGGGGAGGCCGTTCATGAGATGATGGAGCAAGAGCTTCGGCATTGGGAGCCGGTCTTGAGATGAATAATAAGTTTGGGGAATTTATTTATTTTTATTGCTCGAGGTCGGCAAGTGCGCGGTCCGTCGGCTTCCCTCTTTTTTTTTTTTTTTTTTTTGGATGGCCGAAGGGTTACTGTCCCTTCGTCCATGTGCGGTATTTTGTCCGCTACGCTTTTCGCGTGTGTTAGTGCGAGGGAGTAAATACGCCCTCGGCTTGGTGTGTCAGTGGCATCCTTTTTTGCCTTTCCACGTCTATCGGCGACGAGGGACCGGACTAGGCATCGTCTTTTGACGGCCGCCCTTTGTGGTCCTGACCGAAATTTTACTGACGGGTGGAGTTTTTGTAACCTCAGCCTTAATTCAGGCCTGTCGTCCTGCGGTTTCCGCGCGGACGACGCGGTATGCTTCTCCGTTTGAAGACGTTGGACCATGCACACAGGTCCTTCGTCCTGCATATCGCCGGCCGATTTGGGTGTTTCACCGCTTGTGCCGATACGATATTTAGTTGCGTTGTTTATTGCAACGGCTTTGTAGGCGCGTTGTGGATCGCAACGGCCTTAGGTGCGTTGTGTATTGCAACGGCTTTGGGTGCGTCGTTTATTGCGACGGCTTTAGGTGCGTTGTTTATTGCAACGGCTTTGAGTGCGTTGTTTATTGCAACGGCTTTGGGTGCGTCGTTTATTGCGACGGCTTTAGGTGCGTTGTTTATTGCAACGGCTTTTGGATGACGCAATTAGCGTGTAGGGGAATGAGGTGTACCGCTTCTAGGCATAATGTCGTGTGCGGCCGTTGATGGCTCTCATTCTAGATGCCCGGGTCATCAAATAAAGATGACCATGGTAGGTCAATGGACCCAAATATGATCCGAATCATCAAATAAAGATGTTCGGAAGGCTAAGGCTTTGGCCCGCACCAATTGGGGATTTTAATCCGCTAGCAATGGTGATAATAATAATAACGGTAGTAATTATTATTATTATTATTATTATTTTTATTATTATTATTGTTTTTCTTTTGAATAGTTAGTAAAACTATATTTTTTTTCTCTTTGGAATAGTAGTAAAACTATTTTTTCGGAATAGTAGTAAAACTATATTTTTTTTTAGTAGTGATAAAACTATTTTGCTCCATATTTAATGCATAAAATAGGAGGAAAAGTTTGTGAGACTTACTTGTATTTGGTCCGAAGCCTGCCCTGCTTAGTATTCAAGCAGGGAAATATAAGATTGGGCCTGCTCTTTAAGAAGTCCAGCCCTGGAGATTAAACAGCCGGTCCATACTCCAGTAGCCCAATGTTTTATTTGAGATGCTAGGAGGTCCAGACCATGTCTTATGCATTTCATCCGTAAGGGGAGAAGATCAGTTCGAAGGAGTGGAGCGTGAAGAGTGACGAGGACATTTCCTGCGTCGCTGACGTGGCTTGCGGACGAGGAGATCCCCGCTGTGCCGGGCGTCGCGAGGACCAGAGGTGAGGCCGCCCCCAGGCCTGGGTGCGCTGTTACTCTTCATCGGCCCAGCGTATTGATGGATGGGGGGTCCCTGTCTGGCGTAGGGGGCCGTAATTTGGGGCCGATGGTAACCGGGGAGGCGTGGTGGATGAGGGTCCGCCGATGGTAGCCAGGGACGCTGGGGGCCCCATCTTTGGCCGATGGGTTGTCTTCCTCGTTGTTTGGCCGAGGTGACCCTGTTTTGGCCGGGTGAGGAGTTTCTGTGACTTGTGACTTTGGCCGATAGACGATAGTGCACAGCTGGCCGATGGGGGTGCAGGTTCCGGCCGATGGGGTGCCGGCCGATGGGGTGCCAGCCGATGAGGTGCCGGCCGATGTGCTCTGACCGTTGTGTTCTGGCCGTTGTGCTCTTGCCGTTGTGCTTTGGCCGATGTATGCTTATTTATCTTGGTCGTTGCGTTGCTGGCCGTTGTGTTACTGGCCGATGAGGTGCCGGCCGATGAGTGCTGGCCGGTGTGCTGCTGGCCGGTGTGTGGCTGGACGACGTGCGGCCGTCCGATGCGTCGCCGGCTGATGGTGTTACCGGACGATGCGTTGCCGATGCCGATGGGACGTCTCCCTCAAATGCTCGGCCGATGGGTGCTGGCCGATGCGTTGTGGCCGAAGCGTGCTGGCCGATGCATGTTCGTTTATCTTGGCCGGGGTGCGCAGGTATACTGAGTAGTATTTGGGAAAGGTGTTGTCACCCTTTCTTGTTTGGCCGAAGGGAACACTCTGGCCGAAGGTGTGTCAGGCTAGCAGAGGTGTGCTGGCCGACACGGTCTGGCTGATGCTGTTTGGCCGATGCGTGCCGATGAATGTGTTGACGGGGCCGGTGCGGTTGCCGGTGAATGTGTTGATGGGGCCGGTGCGGTTGCCGGCTGATGAGCTTATCTTGGCCGAAGGGGCACAGATTCTCCTTTGGATCCTTACTATTCCCTGGCCGTTGAAGGACAGGGGCGCGATTGGCCGAGGAGATAGCTTCAATTATCATCACACAGCTTCTGGACAGTTGGTGAGGGGATTGGCCGTAGTGTGCCATGTTCCTTATGTCATTTTGCTCCTTATTGGATATATGGGGTGTGTTGCCGTAGCAAGAGCCGAAGTGGCACTACGTTTTTTTAGGTGATTTTTTTTTTGACTTGGGAGATCTCACTTGATGTATTCTAGCTCTCAATGAAAGCACCAAATGATAGAGTATTTAATTCTAGAAAGAAGAGAGAGCTAGAGAGATAAAGTGATATGTATAATAAATTCCAACTTCCAACTTTCCAATCAATCCTCCCCCCTTTACATGGCTCCCATAGGGAGTATTTATAGGAGAAAAGAGGGTTGGGCTTCCAGGCTTGGGCCTGGCTGGCCCAGTTACAATAAAAGGCCAATAAATGGCTAATAAATGGTATCTAATCTATTCTAATGGATGTACATGAATAAAATAGAGTGTACAAGGAAATAAATGCTATCTACTGAACATATGTGGGCCGCTGTCCGGGCCGCTGTCTGGGCCAATAGTCGTGATACCCAGGGTCCGAGTCTATATACTCTATCAGAGAGTAATTTTGATGAGGTGTGTAATATTGAGGAGGAGGAGGAGTGTAAGGAGGGTATGGCGTATATGGTGAAAATTCCATGGAGGTTTGGGGAAAAGGACTTCTTCCAGGAATTTGGTTGAATGAGTTTGATAGAGTATATGGGCCTGGACCCCATAGCCCACATACTCAATGGCCCAAGAGACACCAGACACCCGCACCGGCCAGAGGCACGTAGCGTCCAAGAAAGAAGATATCGCCTGATTTATTGGGACGGCATCGTCCATGGACCGTATCGTCCATGGACCGCATCGTCCATGGACCGCGTCGTCCATGGACCGCATCGTCCATGGACCGCATCGTCCGAACTTCGCCCGGACAGAATGTATTTTCCTATTTTATGTATTAAGTGTTGTACTCAGCCCATTAGTGGCCTTATTTGCCCAAAGAAGGCATGATTGATTGTAATGGGCCTCCTAAGCCCAAGGCTAGGGGCCCAAATCCACATTTTTACCTATAAATAGACCCCAAGGGGCTAATTATGGGGGTTCCAAGTTGAGAAATATAATTACTCACTTTCTCTCTCTAGCTCTCACTTCTCTCTAGAATTAATACTCTATCAGAGTTCATCTCATACCTCTTAGAAATTACCTGAAAGGTTAGCACAGAAAAAATCCTACGAAAAACTAAAAGAAAACTAACTAAAAAAAATTCTCGCTGAAATTAATTAACCCTTAAAACCAACATTGTCCCCGGCAATGGCGCCAAAAACTGATGTGTGTTTTCTCGCACTTAAAATAGATCGTAATATAGTGGTGTAAGTACGAGTATCGTCTCCACAGGGACGGACAAAAGGGAATCAAGAATTAATTAAATTCAGCGATTAAAAAGAAAATAAAATAAAAGCGTCATGCGAGATTGGTTGGTTTGGAAAATAAAACTAATGCGAACAATTAAACTAGGGGGTTCTTTCTAATTAATGACGAAGGGAACAGGGATCGATTCCGGGGTAACCAGATTTCTGGCAGATCAGGCCTAATTACATGAAATTAATTTAATTGAGCCTAGCTAATCATTACTAAGTTCTTACCGCTCTCGCGGCGTAGAGTACAATAATTTAGGGGACCAGGCTGATCTCTCATGCGACAGGATCCTAAATTATTGCCAAGACGAGCGAGCTTACGGCCCCTTAATCGCTACTAATCTCTTAACGAACGATTAAGTGTGTGTGAATGTGTCCTAGAACAAATTAGATCTCTCTTAATTTATTCTACATGCAATTGTAATTCTAGTCGCGATTCTAGGTTACAAAAGATATCAATTAAATTATTCAAACACAAATTAAACGGCATTCATGCAATTAAACCGACAAGAATCTAGCCATACATCATGACTAACCCCTTCATCAATCCCAAATCCCTAATTAAAACTACTCACAATTCATAATTGAAGAATCAATAGAATTAGAATAAAAAGAATTAATTGTCATTAATTAAAAAGGTGGAACTTACAAAGAATCCCAAAAGATTGATGAACAAGGCTAAAAAGCCCTCTAAAATTCGTGCTAGGCACTCTCTCTAAGCTCCCCCTTGAAAACTGGGGTTTACAGGCTGTTTAAATAGAAAAATCGGGTGAAATTTGAGCTGAATTAGGATTTTCGGAGCCAGACACGATGCCAGGCACGATCGTGCCTTCGATCGTGCCTCCGGAGCAAAAACGCGCATTTTGGGCAGGCACGATCGTGCCTCCCTCCAGGCACGATCGTGCCTGGCTGGCAGTAGCTCCGCGGTGCTTTTCTCTTCAGGCACGATCGTGTCTGACTTTGAGGGCACGATCGTGCCTACATAATTTCCGAATTTGACAAAACTTCCTTCATGAAAGTTGCAGATAATGAAGTCCTCTATCCACCCCAATTTGCCGAATGTGATTTGAATCATCCAATCAAGAGATATGATCAAAACGGTGGAAGGTGTCTTTCTGAAATCGCAGCAGAGATCATCTGACTTCATCGTCTGTTTTCACCTTCTTCCTCTCCGATTCTCGCAAAGGTGTCTTGATATGATTTGTAGCCCTTGAAGTTGGCTTTCCTATGAAACTTGAATCGTGTCCATTGGTTGTTTCTACAAAGAGATATGATTGAACGATTGACAGAAGGTCATCCTGATCGTCGTTTTCAAGCTCTATTCGTCTTCTTTTTTATCCCGAAGCCAGTCCTAGAGCTCTTTTCCTTCAAATCTTCATTGTGAATCTTCCGGTGACCTCCAAAGCTATCAAATCATTCTCAAATGCTTCTCAAATCATCCCGATTGTTCCTCAAGTGCCGGTGCCGGATTCAAATTCCCTGATTTTGACTACAAACAACACAAAACTCGAACCAACGCCCGGTAAACATAACTTGAGCTAAAATTGAGACTTGCAACACCTTAAAGCTGGGAAAACCATCAAAATCCAACTCCAACACGCATCAAATGCGTGTCTAAATACGGACTTATCAGGATTCCAATAAGAGAGGAACGAACCCGCTTGTGAGTTCTCTGCCGAACATGTTATTCTTCTAGCCATAACTCAAACAAACCCTAAAGTGGGATAGAATGAGCTCAATGGAATTTGGACGCATAAATTGAAATAACAACAATAATCAAATGCACATTGTCTTAAATTCATACTCAAATCAAACATATACAACAACAATAACATCTAAGCCAAACCAATCGATGGCAATGGATGAAATAATTAAAAATCCAAATTGATTCAAAAGTTTAAAAGCAACAGTCGGTTTTTAGAGAAAGGAATTAATGAAAAAGAAAATGAATAAAGTGTTTATGATAGCATTTAAAAAATAAAAGAAAGATAACCTAAGCATTTTATCAAACATCACATATGCAAAATTTAGGTGCCTATACTCCGTAGTAATCCTTGTTCTATTCTCTATTAACCACAGCATGTGGTATCAAAACATAATGAAAAATAGAAAACAATATCATAATACAACAAAAGTTTGATTCTGAAAGCTCAAGTGCAAATTTCCTCAACACACAGAGAGCATATGAGACTAAAAAATATACGCATATCCCTATAACAAAAGTAAAATATACTTATTCACAAAATGTCGTCGTTTAAGCAAAGTATTAGGCCAGGAGAAGCGGCACCGAAGAAAAACGCAGGGACGTCTCCTTTTATGCAGCCATGGCTTCGTCTTCCTCTGCTATTACTCCCAATTCATCTACAATTTCGGCCATGCTTCTTCAGTAATCGATTTGTTCATGTGAGCAATTGAGAGATGAAAACTGAGGAGCGGCACAACGGCTGAATGCAAGGGCGTCTCATCTTCTTCTACAACCATACCGTGGTATCGCTTCATCCTCCTCTGCAACTTCTGAATGCAGGGGTAGCCTAATTTAGCAATCGATTGTGAGGAATTGAGGGATGAGAACTGAGGAGCTGAATTAGGCGGAAAAAATTAGTCAGAAATTGAAAAGACCCAAATAGGCCTAAATGAATTAAGCGGAATTGTGCGGGTGAAAGGGTTAGGCGATGATGAGCGTGAAAATGATTTTCCCAAAAGTATTGCAAAGAGTGATTAGATTAACTTAAACTCTTTATTTCATATGTCAACTGAAACAATATATACTAACACCTTCTTAAATAATTAAGAATTCCTTTAAATAATAAACATTACTGTGTACGGAGTATTTATTTAGGTAAGTATTCACTAATTCTCGAACAAATTATTAAGTAATAAAACAAATCCTATTTTTTAAGAGTAATAAGAAAATAAGAACCACATAGCTAAGAAACTATAAAACTTCAATTAGTAATAAGAAAATAAGAACCACATATCTAAGAACCACATATCTAAGCAGTACTCATAGTGAAATTACTTTGCATTTTAAATGATTATTCAAGACCAATATTTTACTTGATATTTATTAAAAAGAATTCAGATATCAATATTAGGAGTTGGGCTCAGCCTTTAAACCCATTTTTTTTCTCTGCTCTCTACTCCGTATATTTCCAACTCGGTATACTCCAACTGCATCCAAGTATCTGAAACCTGTTTGGCTGTTAATTTAATATTCTTGAACTGGACCTTAAAATTATATGATTATATTTAAATGGAATTTTGGGATCTAAGTATTGAACTGTCCATATAATTCACCATACATCCTTAATTCCTTATGGTAGATACTTTAGTGATGCATTGTTTACGGTTCAGGGAGTACGTAAATGAAAAGTTGGGAGGGCCATGACCCCCTTTGTTGTGGCTGTAGCTCCGTCCCTGACCGTGCCTAGTGAGAGGTCTCGAGTTCGAAACCCGCTAGGCACATAAGGTTTCGTAACTCATACACTGCAGCAACCGTGTCTAAAGAAAACTCCCAAAGGTGGAAGCAAAATTGCAAGCAAGATCTCCAAAAAGACCTCACATCTTGAAGCCATTCCCCTTAAAATTTAGTGTCCTCTCCTTTTGTCTTTGATGTAGTGCCAATTGTTTGATTGGAAATAAATAGTTACGTTGAGAAGTGGATATCTAATGAATAACTAGTGTTGGTAATTTTGGATCTAACCAAATTACGAGCGATTAGGGGTTTAATTTGCAGTTGGAACTCAATGATTGAATTTGTGTATATAATGAGCTAACTAGCTTAGATGTAGGCTCTTGAATTTGTGAACTCTCTGGTGGGGATTCGGAATTTCCGAAGGACAAAGACCTAAATCTGAACCGTGACAATCAATAGACGTTGAATACTCTTACTGTTCACTTAAGTAAAAAATATTTTATCCGAACAACTTAACATTTCAAACCTCCTAAAAGTATGAATGAATAAAATGTTTTGTTCTCTCTGGGGCAATTTTCCGGAGTATGAATGAATAAATGTTTTGTTCTCCCTGGGGCGATTTTCCGTCGCTAGAGTTTTCTTTTCCGCTATCGACTCTACCGAGGAGCGGTTGCCGGGAGGCGGAATTGATAGAGCGGGTGGGGCGAGGTCTTGCTAAAGGCCTGCGGATCTACTGCTTCTGTGGGTCGTGTGCAATCTAGACTCAGGCCGAGGAGCATGGGGATGGAGTCTCGATGCCGCAAGCATGGGTCTTTGATGGAGGATATAGTTAACCCGTGCAAAAACATGGCAATTCGCGAGGAATGCGAGGAACTGAACTTCGATGATGACGAAGGAGGGGAAGATGTCGCGGGCGATGGTAAGGTGATGTTTCCGGTGGTTGGCATGATACTCACTTATCGGAAGATCAAATTCCAGATCTTTAAGGAGCTTATGGCCTCTCTGTGGCGACCGGTCAAAGGTGTGCCAATAAAGAAGATTGGTGAGAAGATGTATATCTTTACTTTTTATCATATTTTGGATATGAGACGTGTTTTAGAGGATGGCATGTGGTTGTTTGAGAGGAATTTGCTAATTCTCAAAGAAATCAGGCGGAGGATATTCCTCTCAAGATTAGCCTAAATGAGGATGAATTTTGGGTACATGTTCATAATGTTGTTTATGGATTTATGAATCTAGGAACAACTAGGAGAATTGGTAATTATATTGGAAAGTTTGTTGGTTTTGATGAAAGCCAGTTTAATGAAAAATGGGAGTCTTATATGCGCGTTAGGATATGTATGGATATAACGAAACGCTTGAAAAAAAGAACGACCTTGAAAAATGGGGGAATTAGCCATTGGGTGGACTTCAAATATGAAAAACTACCAAAGTTTTACTTTATATATTGGGTTATTGGTCATTTTGATAAGTTTTGTCCATAGTGTATGAGGGAGGTAACACTAGTTTGAATAAAACTTATGGAGTTCATCTTAGAGCTAGGGGACATTAGTCCTACAGGAGGCAACAAGTGGCTGGTAGAAGGATCGTCAAGTACAGGAATGAGAGTACAACAGAATAGTGATATCTGGGCACATGAGGACAGGACTTGAGGGAGACTACTATGGGAATAGGAACTAGCTCCACTAAGGAAGGAGACTCTGTGAGCAAGGAGGAGATGCTGGAAGATAAAAAAACACAGGAGGATCTGGGAGGAGAAGGAACGGGAGGATCCAATTGGAGAGAGCATGGCGCTTGACAAGCCAAAAAACGAGGAGGAGGTGGGTCTCTATTAGTAGACCCATCAGGATGTATGAAGGTGCTCGCCATGCATGTAGCTTGGTTGGCAGCTGTGCACTTAAGGATGGAGAAGGATTTTTCTATTACTATTTTTTAGTTGTTATTTTTTTATCAGATTGTTTACATTTATGTTCTTTGATGTTTTGTTATAAGACTCTTGCACTAGGATTGAGTGTTGGAAGGTCTACTTTAACCGTCTTTGGCTCATGTAAGGTTGTAAGCCCATTATAGGATCAATGAGTGATATTGCTCTTTTGAAGGTGATTAACTCTAAGTTTGGTTCAAGGGCTGACGGTTGCATGTGGTCCTTATATCTTTTAAACCCCTATCTTTGTGATATCAATTTAAGCCTGTCTCTTAAGAAAAAACTGTTCACTTAAATCATTTGAATTTTAATAATGAATTTAATTAAAATTTAGTCTTTAATTTTTGGAAACTTTGAATCTTTAAATATTTTAATATTAGGGAATTTTTAACTGGATTGATTTCAGATAAACCAAACCAAATTTAAACATAACAAATCAAACAAGCGTAGACAAATGTTCAATAGTCGTAACGTATACCTTGAAGATACATCTATCAGATTAGACAAGACTAGATCAAACATAAATAGATCAGGGCATATTAGACCAGACTGGAAATTTTCAATATAAGTAAAAACATCTTAACTATTCTAATCTTCAAACTTTCTTAAAATAAGATTCTCATTACAGAGACTCATATGTATTAGCTTAATATTTAAAGCGTTTTAATTGGTCTAATTTTTTTACCCAACTTACTCTTCTCAGGAAGCTCCTAATCTCACTGACAGTTGAATCATGTGATTGGATCGAGATTCTCTGCCTTGCTATAGCATCAAGGTACAATGTGTGGCTTTAATAGCCACACGATTCAACCAAAGCATCCCCACCGCCTCTCCTCCCCTATTGTCCCTGTCATTGGATGCGGAAGGCACTTCTGCCGTGCGGCAGAGGGTCCAAATCCGATTCTGATTACATCAGTGTATGTGATACAAATACTAACATCACAGGAAGGAAGTTTTACTATTTTGTAGGGTTGCTCTCTTCTGCGTTGTCTGCTATGTGCTAAAGGCTGTGTAATAAGAGCGGTAAGGCTTTCTGGATTCAACCCATCTTTTCGAAATGTCCGAATTGATTTCAATTGAATTTAGATCCAATTTTGATTTAAGAATTTTTCTAATACTTTGATTAATCTATCAAGAGGTCGGAGGACTTTTTTTGCATAATCTTCTAACCCTATTATAGTATTTGTTCAAGATAATACTAATATTATGGATAGAGATAAGACTCGAAACCATAATTTCCTCTTTGGAAGACCAACATTTAATAAGTTTTAGTTAATCGAGGAATCAAATCTCCTCCCTTCCATTGGTACAATAGGTCCGTATATATACAGCAATACACAAGCCCTATACTAATGAGATGGCCGCAGCCCATATACAGTAATTACAATAAATAATAATGATATAAATAAGGCCCAAAGGTGCCTAACATCCCCCTCAAGTTGGAGCATGCGGATCATAAATGCCCAACTTGTGAAGAAGATGAAGAAATTGCCGTTTTCCCAAGGCTTTAGTAAATATATCAGCGAGTTGCTCATGAGTGGAAACATGGTGCGCACGATAAGTCCCTCCTATATGGCATCACGAACATAGTGACAATCTACCTCAATGTGCTTAGTGCGCTCGTGAAAAACTGGATTATGGGCAATATGAAGCGCAGATTTGCTGTCACAGAACAAGGAAATGGGGAAAGGGTGAGGAACACCGAGACTGAGGAGAAGACTCTTTAGCCACTTTAATTCTTCTGTAAGAGCCGCCATGGAATGATACTCTGCCTCAGTCGAGGATCGGGACATAGTATGTTGTTTCTTGGTTTTCCAAGATATGGGGGAATTCCCAAGAAACACAACCCAACCAATAAGAGATCGACGAGACAGAGGGAAACTAGCCCAATCAGAGTTACACCATCCAACCAAAGTCAAATCACAAGAAGAGCTCAAAAGGATACCTTGACCCGGGGTACCCTTTAAGTAGCGAACAAAACGAATCGTGGTATCCCAGTGTGGCTGCCGTGGATATTGCATGAATTGAGAAAGAATATGCACTGCATAGGCCAGATAAGGATGTGTGAAAGATAAATAGATCAGTCGTCCAACCAGACGTCGATAGGATTCAGGATCAGCTAATAACGGGCCAGTAGCTCGAGCCAACGTGTGATTTTGTTCAATGGGAAATATTCCAGCAGGTTTTACACCTAGCATGCCAGTCTCGGAGATAATATCCAGAGCATTGATAAGCGTTTTATTAACGTGTTTTATATATTCATCTTAAAACGCTTTATGCTTAAAAAGAACAAAATCCTCACACATATGCCTCGTTTTGCTAGAAGTGCTCTAAATCGATTATTGGACCAAAAACAAGGATGATAGAATACACACGAAGAAAACTGACGGAAAAAGCTCAACCAAACGCATCCCGAGGAACAAACGAAGTCCAAAAAAAATACACAAGACGAGCAAAAGCCGCCCGGGTTATGCCAAAGGCGTCCGACCTTTGCTTACCCAGCTTATTTTCGCGTCCAAAGAGAAGAAAAGGCGTTCGGAGCAAGAAAAGACGAAAGCCACCCGGCTTTCGCGAAAACCGGCCGACTTTCGTCGCCGCAGAATTAATTCAGTAAATTAAACCAAAAGCCGCCCGGCTTTTGGCAAAAGGTGCCCGGCTTTCGACCCCTGGAGTAGAGAAAGATTATTTTAAACGCACAAAAGCCGCCCGGCTTTTGCGAAAGTTGCCCGCCTTTCGTCTGGAACTGATTAAAACAAGCAACGGTCATCACAATCATTCGGGAGAAACTCCAAACCCCATTAAGGAGCTTCCTTCCTTGTCCAAAAATGGCCGTTAGGAGCTAAATATTTAAGCATGTTGAAGCCCTCTCAACACATTATTCCATATTCCACACACTTTACTTCCATTTTAGCATTCCAAGATCAACCCCTTGGTCTTGGGAGAAGTTCTACAATTGGGGATTCCATTGTCCACCATAGCTTGGAGTTGTGGTATTACTTTCTTATGTATTTCATTGTATTTCATCATTTCAATACTTGTAATTTCATTATGAGTTGCTGTAGCTAATTTTCCATAGCCAAGGTTAGGGATGAAACTTTACGCACTCTAAGTGTTTGATGTATGTTCTCAACCAAATTATTATGATCTTTCCTTTATATTTTAATGTGTATGACTATGGTGTACAACGTATGATTATATCGTTGGGTTTATTTGAGCAATTAACGTTGAGTTATAAACCGTGCACTTAAAGGTTAGACATATTCTAATTGTGGATAGAAATATACCTCAATTGAATATGGTGGTTTTAATAATGTCCTAATCTTCAATGGGGTTAATTTTAGATGAATGTGAACCGTAACGGGATTCACACGTAAAATTAATCACAATCTCGCTGCCGTAACAGGAGTTAGAATACTTTAGCGACATTCCACTCATAAGAATTGGGGAAAGAATATACATTAATTCCTATGAGTCGTTTACGAGTAATCCCGAACCCTTGGTTGCTTTTATTATCACTTGAAAACCAAAAATCTATACTCTTTTACTAAGTCTTTTACAAATTCTATTCTCAACTTTTGAATCATATAAACAACGTTTCCTCGTGTTCGACTCGGTATTTTTACCGGATTTTATTACTACATTGGCACTTGTACACTTGCAAGTTTAAGCCGATCAAGTTTTTGGCGCCGTTGCCGGGGAAACGGTCTTGTTTATTACGATTCAACAAAAATTCTTGTTTTTTCCCTTTACGTTTCACTTGGTATTGTTTTGAATTTTGTTGTGTAGACAAGCTCTTAGTACATGCTATTGAGAAGTCAAGGCTCTACAAACCTTGAACCTATCAATCTTGAGATTGAGAGAGCTTGTAGAAGGAATCGGGAGAAGGAAGCAAACACACCAACAATGCTTCCCACACTCAATGAACGGAAGAGGCCCGTCATTGCAACTACTCCTTCTTGCATCGTGCTTAGCGAGGCGGCACGAGACTATGAGTTGCGGAATAACTACTTCAACGCTATGCCGCACTTCTATGGACAACAGGGGGAGAATCCATTAAATTTCATCACCGAACTTTATGGGTTCATTCAAGGTGTGCCAAGGAATGGGCTAAGTGAAGGAGATCTTAGGCTCAAATGCTTCCCTTACACCTTGAAGGGAGCGGCAAGAGGGTGGTTTCTAGAGCAAACACCGGCATCCTACGCTACTTGGGATGAAATATACAATATTTTCATCTCCAAGTACTACACTCCAACAATGACGCAAGAGCTACGACAAAGAATCTTCAACTTTAAAAAACAAGTTGGAGAACTTTTTCAAGACGCATGGAGGTGTTTCAAGTCTTTGTTGAAGGAATGCCCTCATCACCGCATTCCTCTTGACCTTCAAATAGACACTTTTTACAATGGCTTGAACTCATCTTGTCAAGCAATTGTAGACAACCGAGCGGAAGGTTACATCAGCAACAAAACGGAGACGGAAGCTTTGAGGATTCTTGAGTCCATTCCTTCAAATCCTCAACTACAAGGAGGAGACATCAAGGTGGCAGGAGTGAATGAAATCTCTATCACTCATGAGCTAGACAAAAGATTTGAAGAATTTCAAATCAAAGTCCAACAAAATGTGCAAGCATCAATTCACACGGCTTTGCAAGACGTTATTGGAGGTGTGCAACAAGTGGCAAATGTGGAGAGTGTCTCCAATGTGGAAGGTAACTCATCTCAACATCTTGAAGATGTTAGTTACATGAACTCTTATGGGCAACGAGGAAACCAAGGAGGAAATAATTTCTCCAACAATCAACAAAGGTACAATCAAGAGAATAATTATAGGCCGCAAGGTAATTCTTCAAGCCATCAACCCAGAGTTCCCCCATTTGGTCAACCCAAAGAACCTACCATGGAAGAAATGATGAGACTTCTCACAAAGAATGTGGCCGCTATCCAAGCTCAAGGTGAGGAGAATCATTGTAGGGTGGAGGCATCTATCAAGAATCTTCACACACAATTCAACAAACTTGATTCACGGTTTGAGCACCAAAATAGGAAGTTCAATCAACGCAAGGACAGCCTTGAACAATATACCAAGTCTTCCATTCATAATTTGGAAGTCCAAATTGGTCAACTTGCACAAGAAAGAACCACTAGAGAGCATGGAAGATTTCCCACAACAACGGAGGTTAATCCAAGGGAAACGTCTATGGCTATCACTTTGAGAAGTGGTAAGGAAATGAAGGGGCCGGTTACTCAAGATGCACCCATGGAGAAGCAAAGAGATGAAGGGCTAGAGGAGCATGTCTCATCACCACCACCCATGGCGACATATGTCCCTCCCCCTCAAAAGTTGAAGAAGAAGGATGACAAAAAGCAATTCAAGAAGTTCCTAGACATTTTCACAAAGTTGAGCATCAACATCCCTTTCGCCGAGGCTATAGCAGAAATACCCTCCTATGCTAAATTCCTGAAATATATCCTCAACAACAAGAAGAAGCTAGCGGATTTTGCAACCATACCACTCACGGAGGAATGTAGTGTTATTCTCCAAAACAAACTACCTCCAAAGATGAAGGATCCCGGGAGTTTCACCATTCCTTGTTCTATTGGGAGTCTAGGAGAAGTAAGATCCCTTTGTGATCTTGGAGCTAGCATCAACCTTATGCCACTCTCCTTATTCAAGAAACTAGGTGTGGGGGAGCCTACACCTACAACTATAGCTCTTCAATTGGCGGATAGAACTATCCGTTATCCTATTCTGGTGGAAGATGTTCTTTTGAAGGTTGGCAAATTCTATCTCCCTGTTGACTTTCTTATTTTAGAAATAGATGAAATGGAGATTCCGGTTATTCTCGGAAGGTCATTCTTAGCCACGGCGGGTGCTCTTATTGATGTCAAGAACGGAATAGTGAAATTCCGCATTGGGGAAGAAGAGCAAGAGTTCCACGTTTGGGGATCCTTCAAGAGTCCTCCCATCAACTCTACATGCTTTAGTGTCAATAAGTTTGATACTACACCTCAAGGTCCTCCAAAGCATGAAGCACATGAGCATCCTCATATTTACAAGGAGAAGAATGGAGCATGGTGTGACAAGAAGAAAGGTGAAATAGAACTCCAAGTTGGGCATAAAGTTCTTCTTTATGACTCAAAGTCCCGATTGTCTACCGAAAAATTGGAGTATCATTGGTCGGAACCATTCACCATCATCGAGGTTCAACCATTTGGCAAGATAGTGATCCAACAAGGGGAGAATAAACCTTTTGTCGTCAATAGCCATCATTTGAAGCTGCACAAAGAGTACTATACCACTTCCTATCCATTCAAGAAATGATCACGGGTTAGAGCTGCTTCTCTCCTAGGTTACGCGACCCAATTCTTTTTTCCGCACACTTCCATGGATTGTGTTCGATTCATAGATTATTGATGGTTGGCGTTTGTTGTTTGCTGTTATTCTTAGTCATAACCCCTCTTTAAAGCTAAATCTAGTCTTGGATTTTAGTCTGGAAGGCTGGTTTATGCTAGAACGCTGAAAACGTCATCTGAAAATCGTGAAGTTACTGTTCACGATTCGCTGAAGGTTGGATGAATGTTGATGTTTTGAGTTCGATTTCTGGGTGTGTTTTGGTCGTTTTTCACCTCTGATTCCAATTGCGACACCGTAATTGCAATTAGAACGATGAATTAGAGCCAAAAAGCTAAAATCGAAGATGTGTGACCTGTAGTTCTCTGTTCTTGATTTTAGCTTGGGTTAGATTGTTGATACAGTTCCTCTCGATCCTCTTCTATATCTGCAACTCGATCCTCTTCTAGTGTATCCTCTTCGTGATACAGTTCTCTGATTTCACCTCTGATTGTTGATACACTTTTTTCGATCCTCTTCTAGTGCTATGGCGAGAAAGAATCAGTGTTTAGGGGAGGGTACTGTAGTGAGAGCCACTCGATCCTCTTCTAGATTTGCAGCTTTACAAGGTACTGATGAAGAGTTCCCTACTTTGGACTCTAGCAATTACGTGAAACTGCTTGTGAGTAAGGCTGGTCCTGTGGCATCATCTGGTGCAGGGGCTGGTCATGTAGAAGCTTCTTTGGTCTCTGCCTAACCTAAGGCAGGACCATTAAGTTCTTCTGCTGATAAAACTGCTAGAATGCACAATTGAACTAAAGGGGGGATATTGATGGCAGATGGACACACTGTGGTACTGGAAGTTGTAAATCCTAAGAACATTGCAGCAACTAAACATCAACCTGTAGTTGAACAGATTATAACAAGGACTAAAGATGCCGATTCAGAAAGAAAACCATGGAACTGGAACAGCCTGTTTAAGGACAACCGAGCTCCAACGCACGGCCTTAAACTGAAATATGTCCCACCCAAAGAAAAGGGACTTGACTTTGCTGATAGGATCTTTCCCTCTATGGTGGAGATGTGGGGTTACTGTCTCGTGGGATATTTCTGTAACACCCCCAAATTTCCCACCCAAAAATAATACTTTATTCAAAAGAAATATTAACTTTATTCGAAAACATCAGAGTTATGCAGCGGAAAACCAAAAGAGAAATAGGGGCGTTACCGCCACACTCGATTCTCCCTTAACCGAGTGCAAAGGCTAAAACAACTTAAACTCCAAAAATAATTATTCACTAACTAAAGATATTGAAAATGGAATTACAATGATTTACTAACTATGTTTTCTAGCGGAAGCTCTCTCGAAATCAACATCATCATCAAAGCGTCACCTGTACAAAATCAAGTACAGAAAGAAAAACAAAAGAAAACAAAAATTAGCAACAATGCTAAGTAAGTTCCACCTAACCCCATAAAATAATAAATAATAAAATTTAATGTTTTTGAAAAAACATTTTGGAGGAAAAATATTTTTTTTTAAAACAATTTATAAAATCTTCTCATAGCATAATTCACTAGTAAAATAATAGTACTTCAAATATAAACAAATATTTCCCAACCACAAAAATTACAAAAATACCAAATATACGTAAAACCACCAAAAATCATTACAATAATTCCAAAGCATAAATCAAACACCAAATATCTCAAAATACTTATAAATGCTGATAATAAAGAGTACTCAACATAATCGAACCAAATCAAATCCACAAGTAAAACCCGCAAATAATTTAACAACTCAATCCAAATATAATCCAATCCAGTAATCCAACAATTCCAATCAATCCAATACTTTAATTCACCACAAATCCAATCAAATAATATTCACCTCAAGTCCAAATCAAGCCAATCAAATAATCTCAATCACCTCAATCCAATCAAAGTCCCGTTCACCTCAAACCCAATCAAAGCTAGTGGAAGCCGAACTCCTACCTTAAGTGTGCACACCCTCTAAAAGGGATTCCAAGCCCTCCGGGAAGTAAGAAGCCCGAGTAGTCGGGATTTTTCTACCAACTACACTACAATTAAGCTGGGATACTCCGCTTTTGGGAAGTACCCCTGGTGGATTTAGACTTATAGCCATTACCACTCACCAATATCACATTTATCCGGATGTGGAAAACCGACACCACAGATTTCTCTGGGTGCTCACAAAAAAATCACAATTCATTCTCAAAGTTCCAAAATCACAACCTCAACCAAAACGGATATGAAATCCAAACTCCACAAAATAATCCACAATGTAAAATATTAACTCCAACAAATACACTCAAACGTACCATACATTAAAATTTCACAAAAGGCCAAAATATAGAATACTTCATAAATAGCTCAAATCTCAATTACAATCTCAACAATAATTCATACGATAACTCAAATACTCAAAATATCACCCAATATCCAATACTCAAATCTCAAATATAATTTCTCAATAGCAATCCATAAATCATTCCAAATACTCAAATAAAAATGTCAATCGCAACTAATACATAAATGTAATTGCTAGAAATCTCATCAAATACTCAAATATTGCAAATAAATAATCATAAATAGATTTACGAGAAAAATGTATAATTTTGGTTGACGTGAAACTTACCTCAAATCGCGATAACTCCTAATCATAGCTTCTACCTCAGTCTTCTCCAAATTCACCTTCTAAGAATATTAAAATTCTAAAATCAAAATCTTATTCAAACTATATTTTGTTAATAGCCATCCACTTTGATCTATTAAACGGCCTAACATAATGTATTCATTTAGTCTATTCTTATTAATACATTTGCCTTGGAATGTAATAGTCCGATCAAGTCAATTGATTTTTATTAAAACGTTATCTCATTTGACATTCGGGCAGCCCACTAATGCAAATCCTAGTTTACAAAAGACTCCAGCCCAAGGGTGTAAAACTTACGTAGTATTACGGAGTATATGAATTATGTTTGCTTCGTTCGTCATCTACGTGAATCAGCACCAGTGTAGTTGGTTGCGGTGTTCAGATTGTCAGCCTTACAATGATGACTCCGGCGGCAGTGAGGAAATGGTCTGGCGTCAAGCAGTTCGAAAACACCTTCAGCGATCCCCTTCTTCTCCGGCGAGGTCTTCCGCCGGAAACTGGTTCAGCAACTCTGCAGCGACGACCGGGTGGCGCAGCATTTGGCCGATGCCCGATGGTTTCCCTCAGTCCATCGTTAATACACCGTCCGCCACGTATATGCAGTATATATCTAGTACGTACGCAGTGGTTCAGTATGTATATCGACGAGTGTTCCTTCACCGCAATGGTCAGTTGTTATGTATACCTACGCACGGATATCGTTATATGTATCGCTTCGCCGCCAGTTCGTTTCTATCCAGAATTTCGATCGTAAACCATATGGAGTATATATATATATCCCTCCGATCTTTCGAGACTCTAGGGTTTTAACGTATATACGTAAACATCGCTTTGGCCGTTTTCCTTTTTGAGACTTCCGCATAAGACATACCATCGGCCACCATATATTTAATGCTCGAGTATATTTTTATGTAGTATGGTATACTTCAGGACTTGGTCAAACCTCCATATTAGAATGTCGTACATGTGTATATATATAGAGAGAATCAAGTTTTATTATTATTCACATCATATGCGTGTTATACTATACTAACCGACACCTTTGTATTAAAATGTTACTTTGTACACATTTTAAAATTTTATCTCATTTATAAATTATTATTTTTTTCAATAAAATTTTAATTTTCGGAGTATCACAATTTCACAGGTAGATTCCCCGGACTGAAAGCGGTTTACGAGTTGATAGAATTGAAGAATTGGGTGTAAAATGCCTTGTTAGGTCCCATAATAGGGGTTGGGTCATCTTCAAGTTTCAAAGTGAATGTGATAGAACTAAAGTGTTGAATGGAGGACCGTACTCCAAGTTTGGGAAATTATTGATGATAAAACCACTCTCCGAGGACTTCTCTTTCGTTGATGAAGAATTTTTAAAGGTGCTGATTTGGGTTAAATTCCCCAATCTACCCTTAAAGCTATGGAATGATGACGCGATGAGTGAAGTGGCATCTATGGTTGGTGTCCCACTAACCACAGACAAGGTCACCCAAGAGAAGAGCAACCACCACTTCGCTAGAGTGCTTATTGAAGTGGATGTTTCCAAGCCACCTCAATTATCATTTCCTATACGACTACCCTCCCGTAAGGTATTCAAACAGCATGTGGTGTACGAAACATTTCCTAATTTTTGTTTTCATTGCAAAGAGTATGGGCATCACCCTTTTATTTGTAAAGTTCTGGCCGAGAAGGAGATTACATCCAAAGTTGATGCAAAGACATTAGGAGTAGGTTCACTGGAGAATGCAACACTCAGGGATGATGTGCTTGTGAATAGCTTAACCAGTGACTTTTCTGTTGAAGAATTACTAATGATGAAGACATGTGACATGCCAAATGAACCTGTGGAACCTACTGCCGCGGTAGGTTTGGAACATGCTGCCACGGCCTCTTTAGAACCTACTGTCACGCCCCTTTTGGAGCCTGCTGCCACGCCCTCTTTAGAGCTTGCTACCACGCCCTCTTTGGAGCCTGCTGTTACAGCCGAAGAGGAGTTCATAGTGCCGGAGACTACTGTGCCGGTAATGGTTCTGCATGCTCCAACCACACTGGTTGGGGTTGAGAAATGGTGGTTAAATTGCACAGGAAAGGATATGGAGAATGCTTACACTATTATTCTGCGAGGAGTAATTGTGTGGCACTTGTGGAAAACCTATTGGGATGTGATTTGGAAGGAATTGAAGCCAAGTTGTGACTCAGTCATACATCAAATTTGCAAATATATGATTAGTTGGTGTTGGGCACATAAAAATCTGAAATATAATGGAAAATTACAAGATCTGGGTCTTTAACCTCAAACTTTCAATCGTCAAAAGCCACAGGTGTTTCGGTGGGGGATATCGAAGGAGAATCAAGTGAAGATTAGTTGGGCGATTTATAGGCAGTTCGGGAAATCTGCAGCTGATTTCCTTCTTTGTGACCACGCAGGGTCTATGGTTGCAGCAGATGGTTTCCCCATGAGCGGACCTTCGGTGTTGGAGGAGGAGGTTCATCTTCAGGCGGTGGAGTGGGGAAGCGAGTTGGGTTTTCCTAATGTGATATGTGAAGTTTCCTGTTTAAACATTTTCACAGGGGAAATACAGTGGTCCGGGTAGAACCGAGCCTAGTCTTCATTCCGCATTGGGCTAATAAAGCAGCTAGAGCAGTGGCGAAAATGGGCTTGGATCAGCCATTTAAATGGAGGATGGGTAATGCAGTTCCAAGAGAACTTGTGGGTATTCTTAGATTGGATGCTAATTCGGTGCCATATGTGTTCTGATTCTTTTCTGGCTTTTACATCTCGATTATCGTTTCATGTCAAAATTGTTCTTATCAAATGGGAGGTATTGGTTTGGTCCCCCTCCCGTTATATTCAACTCTTTATCAATAAAATAACGGCAACTGACTCCCGGATTTTGTCCCACTGATTTTGGTGGTTTACCTTCCGGGATAAAAAAATACAAAAAAAAACTATGTCTAAATTCTTGAAGTGTTAAACAATTAGTGTACAAATCGTGTGCGGGGCTTAGTGAAGGTCATAAAAGAACTTTTCCCAAATCCAAAGCACATAAACTGTTGCAGACTAGAGTAAGGAAGCATAGGGGAAAGGTACTGAAGAAACATTTTTGGTTCTTTGCTAGAAGCACAATTGAAGCTCATTTTGAAGAAAAATGAAAGTGTTGATGAAAGTTGATGCTTCAGCAAAGGGTGAGTTGGACATATATGACCCTCAGCATATTTCGGAACTCAAGTGAAATGTGATAACTTGGAAAACAACCTTTCGGAAGCTTTTAATAATACAATCCAAAAAGCTATGTGCAAGCCAATAATTTCTATGTTAGAAGACATAGTATTTCCACAATGAAGCGAATTGCTAAAAAGGAGAAGTTTGTGAATGAATGGACTCCCAAGCATGGACCTAGAATATTGAAAAAGATAAATTCCAACACATATCAAAGCATGGGATGGAAGGTTAGTGTGAGCACTCAGTTTGTGATTCATTTATTTATTTTTTTCTTATTAATGTATGGTGTTATATAACAGGTCGTTTTTTATGATGATGATGGGTACGAAGTTAAACATGGGATCCATCGATGTGAGGTTAGAGTGGAGGCAAGAAATTGCTCTTGTAGAGCTTGGGAACTGAGTGGAATTCCTTTCCCACACGTTGTTTGTGCAATTTTTTACAAAGATGGGGATCCTGAAGATTATATCGACCCTTGCTATTCAAAGGAGGTGTACGAGGGAACATATTCTTATCACCTTCAACCAATGAATGAAGAGTTGATGTGGAGTAGGAAAGAAAATAATGATATCACGCCTCCAATTCCCAAAAAAATGTTTGAAAGACCCACAAGAAAGAGAACACGAGAAGTCAAAGAAGGATTAGGGTCTCAAAAGGCAAGGACAACGATCTCAAGAAAATGAAGAGTCGTGAGTTGTTCGGTATATAAGCAAGAAGGACTCAGTAAAGCAAAGTGCCCTAGTAAGACCTCTGATACACTGATGGCATCCACAAAACCTGCAAAGACAATAAGGACCGTCAATCAAGCATCTGCCAAATTGAAAATTAAAAGAAGAACTCAAACTGAAGCACCAAACACTCCACTTGATGCAGGACTAAACGCTCCACCGGATGCAGGACTCTACGGTACGTGCAACCTTTTAATGGATAGAGTTGTGCTTAGTAGTAATGTGATAGGGACACTAATGTACTTGTATTTGTCTGGAAATGACAAATTGTGTTATTTCAGTCCAAGAGGTTCAATCTTATGGAATGAAATTGTGTTTTGATTGATGTTATTTCAGTCGAGGAGGTTTAGTCTCAGAGTAGCTTGATTGATGATAATATTGTTTCTATTGATGCTATTTCAGTCCTACATGTTTATGTATTTAATGAATTGAAAATAAAATTCATAGGTTCAGTATCATGGAATGAAAGTATGGTGTACTTGCGTGAAACTGTCATCAATTGTCATGTTTATTTTGATTTAATGGATCAAGTAAAACTGAAGTAAAAATAAAGTCATGATTCCAAACATGTGCATTTTAACCTTTTTCTGAAATAATATTTACATACGTGAAAATGTTCCTTTCCTAAAGGAAGAAACTAATGTTATGGAAAATCTGCATATTTGAAATTAGCTCAAAAATTTTTGAGTTCCTATTTTAATTTTTAACTTCTAAATAACCTTATGGTGTAATCTTCTCAATGACATACTCCTTTAGATCTTTTTTCTAAAGAACTTCTTTAGATCTTAAAATATGCTTTTATTTGAAAAATAGTCTCTTACTACATTTCAGAAACAAGTTTCTAACTTTTTGTTTAGCCTTCACTGATTGGAGATTTCAACTTTTAATACTTCTAGCTACAGTTTAAAATAAGTAGCAGGGGCGGACACAGGAAGTTTATCTTGGGAGGGCGGTAACTTAAAAAAAATATTTTTTGGGAGGGCGAAAATTGTTTTTTGGTATATATATATACTAAAAAAAAATTTGTTGGATGGGCCACTGCCCCCCTGGGTCTCTACTACGGTCCGCCCCTGATAAGTAGTGCTTCTTACACTTTAGTTGCAATAAAGTGGCACATTATGTTTACGTCTTTGATTATACCTATTTCGAAAATGTTTTTCAAAACCGTAGAAGGTGTTCGATTGCTATCTTGATGTTAGTTGACATTACAAAAATGGGAAATGAAATTCATAGTACTCTGGGTTGAGAAAAACCTCTACCTTCTCACTAGATTTATTCGCGAACCTCTGGGACCGAATATATCTGGGTTGCGCGTTACCTTCGAAGCTCCTTCAATATCAATCCAACCGATTAATCGGTGATCTTCTTCCACCTTCCTGCTCGGATTCATATAGATTTCATACCCATCGATTGGATTTGGAACTATCTGTATTTCGGGGCGGTACGGTTGATTTTCTAGGGTTCAAGGGCGCAGATACACTGTTCATACCCGATTTGGAAATTGACTTTCGATCTAATATTTGACGATTGGTTGCTGATAAAGAAGGGAGTTTGGGGGTCGCCTGACCTAGGCGAACCTCCCGAACCGGGTGTCAGGCCACCGCTGCACCGCCGTACCGGAGTTTGGTTATGACCGTTGCTGATAGTTACTATACATCGGGGTTTTGGGCATCTCCAGATCTATTTGATTTCTTCCGATTCTTCTCAAATTAAAGTATCATCCGGGTATCGTCTAACCTTGGCGAACAGTCTGATACTAATTTGAAGACCTGATTTTAAGATTTCCAAAAAGTGGGAACTGTTCATCGTCCGATACGCCAGTTTTGGGGCATGTTTGGATTCGACTGTTGTTAACGATTAACTGACTGGAGCTTTATTTGAAATCATCTGACTGCAACAAAGATAAGTTTTCACTTCCTCATTCCATTTAATCCAACTTTCTGAACTTCCCCAAATTTCTTGGTGACTGGTTTTATTCAGTCGACATTAAATTTTTGGTTATTGTGCAGTTTACACTTGTTTCTGCCCGACCTAAGTTGCAGCCTGAATAACCGATCTAAGTAGTTTATTTCTTCAGTTTATTGAAGCACCAATAAGCTGTATTTGCTTTTCTGTTGCTTCCCTTCGAAGTGTTTGCTTTGGTCTTTCTGTCTTAACTAATAATGCAGGTTGGTTAGTAAATTGTGTTTCCTCCATGACGAGGAAGAACAAACAACAACGGACCCCTCCTGCAAAAGACAAGCTATTTGATGAGAAAATCAAGTATCTAAATGAAAAGAAGGCTGCCAATATGAAGCTCCAAATAGAAAAAATGATCAAAAAAGGGGTGTTCCAGGAAGTTCTACCAACTGATGCACCAGTCTTTTCTGCTAACTCTACAGAACTTACTGCCTCTAGTGCTGATCCATGCACTGAGAGCTTGGAACTTGATGCTTCTGAAACTGAAGTACTGAGTGTCATACAACTGAAGGCCACTGCTGAGGCATCAACTATGGCGGGGGATCTTGATACAACTGTTGCTGAACTTCCTAAAGAGGGGAGGCTTGAATTGCTTGATAACTCTCTGCTTCTGACTGATTCTAATGCTGGAAATCCTTGTACTACCGAGGGCATTGCTAAGAAGGTGGTTAAGCCTACAACTGAAACGGCTGGGCAGAGTAGTCGAACTACACCTGTGGCACCTACAACTACAGCTGCAGCTTCCCAGGACTCTGGGGGGGCTGCTTCTTATGCTGAGGCTGTGTTGCTCATGGGTTCGGCTTCTTCTTCTGGGAAGGCACCTATTGCTGAATCTATTGCCGAATCTTCAGAAGCAACTGCGGGACAACCAGAGCTCTCTCTTGCCTTAAAACCAGTCAACAATGTGAATGATTCGTTCTTTGAGGCCTCGGTTGAAACTTATGGAGATGTCAATGATGATCCCGAGGGGTCTATCTCTCTGGGATCCCATGATACAGTCTCTATTAAGACTGTGGCAACGAAAGCTCTGGAGGAGAATGCTAATAATGGAAAAAAGCAATGGAGTGCCCTTTTTAGAGATAACCGTGCACCTAGCAATGGACTCAAATTGGAGTACTTCCCTCCTACCGGGGAGACACTTGACTTCTCACATTTGAAGGTACCTACGTTGATTGAAATTTGGGGCCATTGTTTGGTTGGGTATTTTACAGGAAGGTTCCCGGGCTTGAAAGCAATTCATGAGATGACTGCCAAATGGAAGGTTGATGTTCAAGTCAAATCCCATAGCAAGGGATGGGTGATTTTTAAATTGAAAAGTGAGGAGGACAGGATGCGTGTACTGGCTGAGGGACCGTATGTTCTCTTCGGTAAAACTATGTACCTCAAAGATCTTTCAGATGATTTCTCCACGGACGGTGAAGAGTTCCTTAAACAACCAATTTGGGTAAAATTTCCCAAATTATCTATGAGGCTCTGGAAATCTAAAGAGATTGGTATGATAGCGTCACAAGTGGGAGTTCCAATCACAACGGATAAAGTCACGCAAGATACAGTCTACCCTCACTTTGCACGCGTGCTCATTGAAGTTGATGTCTCTAAACCCCCTGTTTTGCAATTCCCAATTATTCCGCCTTCGGGAAAGGAATATATGCAACAAGTTGTTTATGAGACCTATCCGGAGTATTGTTTTCATTGCAAAAAATTTGGACACCACCCCTTCTCTTGTATTGTACTCAACCCTCCTAAGGAAGTGAGTAAGGTGGCTCCCACAGTTCAAGATAAAGGGAAAGGAGCTGCAGTCCCTTCCACTGATATTATTGATACCATTGAAACTCCATTTGTGGTGGTTGACAGAAAAAAGAAAAAGGGGGTCTCTGTACGTCAGGCTCCAAGTGTACTAGATGGGGCTTTCTCCTCTAAACCTACTGGACCAAGAGTTCAACAGTTGGGTAGAATCTCTAGTGCAATTGATGGAGCCTCCACTTCCCAAGCTACTGGAGCGAGACCTCAAACCAAGGCTGCTCACCAAACTGCCAGACCTGCGGCCAGGCTCACTGCGAAGCAAAACAGCCCCTCGGCTGTGGCCCCCACTGATGAGGAAATCAACGGGGAAAGTGACTGGGTGGGCAGGCGTATTACTTGCATGCACGAGATGGAACCGGATGATATTGTAAACAAATTTGTTACCAATGAAGATGGTGCTCATGTTGCATTTGTAAAAAAAAGGCACCAAATCAAGAGTTACATTCCGGTGGCTAGGCTTGGGCGTAATCTTCAAAGACAGGACAACCCGAACATTTCGGCCATCTCTTTCACAGATCTGTGCTTAGTTGCTCTTCCCGGGGTGAAGAGATCAAAACAGTGGTATGTATTTAATAACGAAATTTTTTATGTTAATGTTGGGTGCTTCTTTGATCCGCAGGCTAGAAGCAATGTTGATTTCCTGAAAGTGAAAGAACCCATTACCATTGAAGAACCTGTCCAGCCCGCTACCTATGAAGAAACGCGAGGTGACAAAGCTATAAATGGGGGCAAAGGTTACCTCGTTACCAACATGTACGAGATGGGTTATGATGATGTTGTAACAACGGTGACTGTGAATGAGGCAAACAAAACACTGGTTTATGCATGGGAAACTGATAAAGTTCCGCAAGGTGTAAACATAGTCAGGTTGGGGCTTGAGTTGGATTCAATTACTTGTGATGAGACAGGGGTTAATTTCACTGAAGATTTTCTCCTTAGTTGTCCAGAGGTCAAAAAAAACGGTGAATGGTATGATTTTGATAAACAACCTTTTATTCATCGTGTTTTATCCTTTTTTGATGCTAATCTAGATAGGAATAAAAAGTATTTGAAAGAAATGAGAAGAAGAGCTAGAAAAGCAAAGGAAAAAGTGGGAATTGACCCGGATGATGGTGCTTATGCCCCGGACTTATATCTTTCTTGAGTGCAGTCCACTGGTTTGAGCTTTTTGGGGTACCTTCTTCACTCCTAATTATTTTAAATGGTTAAACTCCTTGTTTGGAATGTCCGAGGTTTGAATAAAACCTCAAAACATAATTTAATTACTAGTTATATTGTTTCAAATAATGTGAGTTTGTGTTGTTTTCTTGAAACAAAAATGACCACGGCTAATTTTAATAAATATGTTTTAAATAAATGGCCGGGGTGGATATGTGAAACAAATTTTAATAAAATAAATGGTGGCCGAATGGCTTTGATGTGGAACCCGAATGTTTTAAGTTGTGTATTTCATGCGGTTGAGGAACAATACATGCACCTTAAATGTGTGTGTCGTATCTCCCAAATCAGTTTTTTAGCTACCTTGGTGTATCCGTTATATACCGTTTTGGAGCGCAAGGCATTATGGGAAGAACTTGCTATTCTAGGGGACGGTTTTACCGAACCTTGGATTATAGCGGGGGACTTTAATTGTGTGTGTGCTCCAAATGAAAGGATGGGGAGTACCCCACCTACGGCATATATGATGCAACACTTATTTGATTTTAAAGTCCAAGCTAGCCTAGAGGACGCACCTTCTACGGGTGAATTCTACACGTGGAATAGAGGTGCACTTTGGGCTAAGCTTGACCGTGTGTTAATGAATGATATTTGGAGCCAAAAGGGCTTAAATGTTACGGCCCATTTCCATGAAATGGAGGTTGAGTTTGATCATACGGCCTCTGTAATATCAATACTTAATAATTCCTCTTTAAGGCCTAAACCTTTCAAGTTCTTTAACATGTGGATTAAACATCCCGAGTTTGCTAATTTAGTAGTGCAGAGTTGGAGACGTGACATTGATGGCACGGCACAATACTCGATGGTAAGGAATCTTAAGTTGCTCAAAAGGCCACTTAAAGACCTAAATACCAAAGAGTTTGGCCACATTTCAAATAAGGTGAAGAGGGCTAAAGAAGATTATAAGAGATTACACAAACTTGCTCTCCAGAATCCGTTGGACGAGGATAACCGGAGCCAGTTGATGGAAGCTAGGAAAAGAGCAAAGTTCCTTACTGAGGCTGAAACTAGTTTCTACCAACAAAAGGCGAAGGCAAACCACATTGTTGAAGCGGACAAAGGGACAAAGTACTTCCATGCGATTATGAGGAAGAAGACTATGAAGAACGCCATTTCTTCTATCACGCTTGAGGATGGTAGCCTCACTACTTCTCTAGAGCAAGTTGGGAATGAATTTGTAAATTTTTTTGTTGATTTGTTTGGTACCTATTCCGAGTGCCAACCCCTAGATCATTCGGTCTTGGGAACCGGTCCTTTGATTGAGCCAAGTGCTCATGATAGCCTACTTGCTCCGATTGACACGATAGAGATTAAGAATGCTCTATTTACCATTGGCAATGACAAGGCACCGGGACCGGATGGATACTCATCTGCATTTTTTAAGGCAAATTGGAATTTTATTGGGGATGATATAGTCCGGGCTGTCAAAGAGTTTTTTCGTTCGGGAAAGCTCCTTAAACAAGTAAACCATACGGTTATTGCGCTTATCCCAAAAACGAATCACTCACCAAAGGTGTCGGACTATAGACCTATATCATGTACAAATGTGATGTATAAAATCATTACAAAAATCCTGGCGGCTAGAATATCTCAATGCCTTCCCGGCTTGATTGACTTAGCCCAAGGTGCTTTTGTTGATGGCCGCCTCATGTTTGATAACATTTTTCTTGCCCAAGAACTTGTTAGAGGATACACGAGGAAGCGTATTTCACCTAGATGCATGATCAAGGTAGATTTGCGTAAGGCATATGACACAATCTCTTGGGAATTTCTCAATGAGGTCTTAAGGGGTTTGGGCTTCCCCGTTAGATTTATTGGTTGGATTATGGAGTGCGTAACCACGGCCTCTTTTTCCATATCTTTGAATGGATGTTTGTATGGTCATTTTGAGGGCAAAAGAGGAATTCGACAGGGAGATCCAATGTCTCCGCTTCTTTTTGTCCTTTGCCTCGAATAATTTTCTCGATCATTAAACCTTAAATCCAAAGGGCCAAATTTCAATTTTCATCCCCAATGTGCTAAACTTAGCATCACTCATTTGGCCTATGCGGATGACTTAATACTCTTCTCAAGGGGTGACACGTATTCCATTGAAATACTTGTCAATGCCCTTACGGAGTTTGGGGATGCATCGGGCCTAATGGTGAACCATGATAAATCTAACATTTTTATCGGGGGTGTTAATGAAACAGATCTTGCTGAGATCATGGCTCTTGTGGACTTTGGGCGAGGGACTTTCCCGGTCAAATACCTTGGAATTCCTCTCGCCCCATTAAAAGTTTCGGTAGCGCAATACTCGCCCTTGATCGATACCATTTCTAACTTTTTGAAGACCTGGAACACAAAGACCCTGTCCTATGCCGGGAAACTTGAGTTGGTTAGATCTGTGATCCAAGGGGTCCAATCTTTTTTACTCCAAGTGTTTCCGGTACCCCAAACTATCTTGGATAGGATTGTCTCTATATGTAGAGTTTTCTTGTGGGGTGGAAAATTCTCTAAAGTGGCATGGGATGACATTTGTTTACCTAAGGATGAGGGGGGCCTTGGCATTCATAATGCTAAGGTTTGGAACAATGCCCTCCTCTCCCGAACACTTTGGGATGTCCATAGGAAGAAGGATACTCTTTGGGTGAGGTGGATCAATGGGGTCTATCTCCGCGGTAGAAGTGTGTGGGATTTTATCCCACACAACCGTGACTCAATGTTTATGAAAAAATTGAGTCACATTCGGGACCAAATTTTGGGATGTTTTAATAATCTGAATGATACCATTATGGGGGCCTAAATGCTAGATCCGAAAATGGTAAACTCCTTTCGGGAAAAATTTATGAGTTACTGAGGACAAAGGGGACGCCAAAAGCGTGGATGAGTTTCATATGGAAATCATACGTACCCCCAAAATTCTCGTTCAATGTTTGGTTGGCCTTGAGGAACCGGTTACCTACACAGGATAACCTTGGTTACCTTCATATTGTTAACCGTTGTGACCTCTGCAAGGGTGGTTTGGAAACAATGCCACACCTATTTTTTCGATGTTCTTACGCTTGTAGGGTTTGGGAGGAAGTAAAGGAATGGTTGAATATGACACGAGAGATGACCACGCTACTTAGCTCGGTCAAATGGATCTTAAAAGACTACAATGGATCAAAAATCAAGGGGAAAGCGGTTCGGATAGCCTTTAGTGCCACGGTATACTACCTATGGCATGCTAGGAATTCAACTCGGTTTGATGAGGCAAACATAAGGGAAGAAGAGGTCGTCACAAAAATTAAGCATGTGGTGTATAAAATACTTTTCAAATTATACCCGCATGACTTGATAACATTTTGAGTAGAAGGCCGTGGCATGGATATTATGGATGCCGCGATTTGGATAGACTAATACATGATTATTTTGATGAGCCGAGGCATGGATATTTTGGATGCCACGGCGTGAGGACCCGAGACACCGCGGTAGGGACATCTTCTATGCCGTGGCATGGAGCATGGTCTTTGATTTTAGGGTGTATGCTCTTTGCAACCCCTTTGTACTTTGTTTTGATTTTTAGCCTCTGATCGATGTGCGAGCAGGTGCTATACCGATGTATTTTTTTGAACTTTTTGATGCGCCAGGTCTTATACCGGGTTTTTTGGCTTAGAATAGATCAAATGAAAACCTCCTTTCAACCCCGCATTATGTGGGGGTGGTGGAGGTTTTAGGAAATCTAGGACATGTGATGTATAAGTTTTCTGGGTGTTAATATATATTTACATTTCATCCAAAAAAAAGAAATTCTACTCTGTCATGATATATGGTGTTCTTGAGTCACATAAAATTACAGTCCAAGAGGTTCAATGTTGATAAAGAAATGGTCCTAAATAAGACCATAACTTTACTTAAATGCACCCTATAAGACCACTCACTTTTTTAAACGGAAATAGGACTAATATTTTACTGAATACCAAGATTGCCCTTGCTTGAGACGTGCGCTTCATGTGCTTTTCCAATCTCTTGCGGTCTGGTGTAAGAAGCTTCTCAACTCCGCTCCGGCATCTTTGTTTTCGCGCGGATGAGGACATAAGTGACGGCAGCCGAAACAGAAACGACGGCCAACCATCGCACCTCTGGACTTCCTCGATTCTTCTTCCGTTTAATTCTTATCTTTGCTACTCGTCTCTACCACTCCACAACTTCCCACTGAAGGGCCAAGTCTCTCTCTTCGTATGGACGTACAAATTCTACCAAGGTGGTGCGAACACGAAACTGCGGCGGCGAGGCTACGGAAGCACATCATGGCGATACATTGGCGGCGGCGGCGGATGGGCTTTATTGTACAGAAACTCGGCAGCGACGGGATGAGAAAACGGAGATGACGGCAGGGCGGAGCCCGAGGCCCTCCTAAACGGAGGTGAGAAAGCGAATTTAATGCCCAGAGTACTAGGTATACATCACGGGAATCGTCTCAAAGACATCACCGGAAATAAAGCAGTCACATACTCATCATACATTCATACCGGTGAAACGTACCAATAAACAACACTTAAATTACATCTGAAATAAATATAGACAAGATGGAGTAATGGAATATTATAAGTAAAACTCTGAGAATGTAGATTAATAAGCGGTAAACTCTGTCTGAGAAGAAATCCTCCGATCACGGCGGTGCAGATCTGCAAATATAAAGCGCCGCCGGCTTTAGGTGCTGCTGCTGGAGTAGAGGCGGGAGAATAGGCCATAGCAATCACAGAGAAGACGGTGAGTGCGGCGGCGGATAGGAGCGCCTTCGTGAAGCTAAATTTTGCCATTTTGGAAGGATGAAGAATGATTTCGCTGTTTTTCTGAAACGGCTGTGAGAAATTGATTGGATCTGATCGTTTAGGTTGCCCATGGAAATCAGATCAAGCAATACGAAAGAAGAAACAGTGCAAGAAGGCCCTCTTGGGCGTTGAAGTGTACGAGTACCTAAGGAAGGGTACTTTTGTCTCTTTTTGTCCAAAGTTGGTCCTATTTAAGGATTAAAAAGTTCCAACTCCTATTTAAGTTCCCAGCCTTTGTTTTGGTCCTATTAAGGTCTTTCTCTCTTGTTGATACCTTCCAGAGTGAAGTATTTTGGATATACTTAATTGGCTTTAAGTTAACATATAACTCTTGTTGTTAATATATGATTCACTTGATGCAGTTTATTATTAATGGTTCGTCTCATTAATATCGCATACAAGTATGATAGCAGGCATGTTCATATAAGAGATCAACATTTAATATTGCATGTTCATCTAAAATTGATTTGACATCAAAATTAATGTAAAACTGATTTTGGCAGCATCGTCATAGAGCAAATATGTCATCTAATACTTCGTATGTTATTAGCAGTTAGCTTCTCTATCACCATTCTTGGGTATATATTCCTGGCTATACATAAGCACTTGCAAAGTATTCTTTGCTAACCTGGATCAAGCACCCACTATTGCAAAATATTACATGATTATACGACTTTTGCAAGCAGTCTTTTTTACTAGTGTATAAACAAATCATTAAACAAAAGTTAAATACATAAGCCTTGACTGTAGACAGGGGAGGATCTATGTTAGGGCTATGGTGGGCTGAAGCCCAGGGCAAAGTAAAAAACAAATTTATTTTTAAGGTATTATGTTTAAAAAATTGCATCCAGCCCATCCCAAATTTTTTTATAGCCCAGTCCAATTTCTCAGCCCAGCCCATAATACAAAATCTTAACATCTAAAAATCTAATCTAAATGTTATACACATCACCCTCATACTTAATAATTGGCACTAAGTATATACATATAAGGACTTTATTGACATGTTCACAACCACTTTTAAAGTTCTTGAGTATCTTCAAAAACATTGCCCAAAAGTGAGTTCTCGGGCATAAGTTCGTAGTGCATATAAACACTTTTCATGTTTTGAATTGGGATAAGGGTCAGTTTGGTCCTCGAAGTAGCAAAAAAGGGGTCAAATAAGTCCTTATATAGAAGTTTCTGTCCGGACGTGCCATTTGAGGTGGCTCCCGGTGGAATTTTTTGATGAAATTTTTTTAGCATCTTATTCATTAAATCTAGTTTACTCATACCAAATTTCAGATAAAAATTCAATGGGGAAGACATTCAAATGAATTCTTGAAGATAACTGTGCCGTTAAAAGCGCTGTTATCTTCAAGAATTCATTTGAATGTCTTTCCGATTGAATTTTTAGCTGAAATTTGGTATGAGTAAACTAGACTTAATGAATAAGATGTTCAAAAAATTTTATCACAAAATTCCACCGGGAGCCACCTCAAATGGCACGTCCGGACAGAATCTTCTATATAAGGACTTATTTGACGCCTTTTTGCAACTTCGAGGACCAAACTGACCCTTTACTCGTTTTGAATTTGTGATCCTTTACTTTTGATGAAAAATAATGAATTCTCTCAAGGCCTTCGAAAAAATTTATTGGATATCTTGTTAGCCATGAGAGACATTTTTCCATTACACAACCGATCATTCTAGAGGAATTGACAAAAAACGGATGGGAAGGCTTTCTTGAAGAAGTAAAGGAGTTTTGCTCAAAACATGAAATTCATGTACCGAAGTTGAATTTTGAATATACGGTTGGTCATTGCAGAAAGAAACTACAGTTGAACATCATTATCACTTTGGTGTTTTCAATGAGGCAGTAGACTTTGTATTGATGGAGTTAAGGACCTGATTTAATGATAAATCAGTAAAACTCCTTTCTTTGAGTGCTTCATTGGATCCTGAAAATTTATATGGGTCATCCAATGTCGATGTTATTTGTACTCTTGCAAGGAATTTCTATCCTAAAAATTTTAGTAGTCAGGACATTCGTGCTTTGGAATTCGAGTTGCAACACTACACTACAAAAAAACACGGAGTTAGTCACGGATTTAGTCACGGACCGTAGTATAAAAAATCCGTGACTAACTTTGCTAGTCACGGACTTTGTCCGTGACTAAATCCGTGACTGTTTGGGCGTGACTAATTCTAGTCACGGTCATTTTATCCGTGACTTAGCGTAGTCACGGCTTAGTCACGGACCGTTTCCGTGACTAACTTGTCACCGGAATACTCACACCGGCGACTTAGTCACGGCCCTTTCCGTGACTAAATATAGTCACGGACTAATCCGTGACTACACTTTCAAATTTAAAAATTGAACCGCCAAATGTTACGGTTTAAATTTTCAAATTTCAAATTTTAGTCACGGACTTGATCCGTGACTACTTTTTTATTTTTTTAAAAAAAAAATAAATTTGCAAAATAACTTTTTAAAAAATCGGTCTAGAATTTAGTCACGGCTCGGATCCGTGACTAAAGTTTTTTATTTTTTAAAAAAAAGTTTTTTTGTTTTATAAAAAAAATAAATTTATTTTTAATTATTCTTTAGAAAAGTTTATTTTAAAAAATATTTGTAGAATAAAAGTAATAAACAGACTACTAGAACACACATTTCATAACCAAACAGACTGAAATAAAAGTAATAATAAGCACAATAGAATTATAGTAAATAAACAATGTTCAAATAAAAATGTATATCATTTACAAGCTCCTCCGGTTACCATTATGATAATATCTAGAATCATCATATAGATAATCTTCTTCGGTCTCATCTTCTCGGTTGTCTCCAGCTTGGCCTTCTCGATTGCCACCACGACTGCCTCCTCCGCGACTGCCACCTGCTTGGCTGCCTCCAGATGTTTGAAACAGGTTGTGAAAATTGATATCTTGAATAGAACCAAATGAAGGCAACCCGGTAGCAGAGTTGGTACGGAAATAACCGCCCATGTGCGGAACTTGAGGTGTCTGCTCAGGGTGCAGTACATACGGCTGAGGCTGAGGCTGATTCCGAATTCCGGCGCTGAGGATCCGTTCCATCTCTTCCAGCCGGGCCCTTGTTTCTTCTTCTTTTTTGCGTTGCTCCTCCAAGGTGCGCTGCTGCTCAGCCAAGGCCCGCTGCTGCTCCTCCATCTCCCGCTGCATTTGAGCGATACGCGGATCCTCTCCGCGCCTTGATCGGGAAGATGAAGCACCGCTGCGGTCGTACAAGATCCGTTGCCCCTCAGCCCCCATGCACGGGACCCGGCCCTTGTACACCCCAACTGCCTCAAAGATGGCATCATCCTCCACATCAGAATCAATCTCATCCTCCTGAGTCAAGCCTAATTCTGCCCGCCTCTTCTCAACATTTGTGTTATACTTTGACTACATGTACAAAAATTGTTAATTTAATGTTACTCAATTTGATTTTGAATGGAAATAAGTAACAAAATAGTGTTACTTACTTCGATTTCAGCGAGGCGGGGTGGCAGATCGGCATCGGACTCATCGCCGTGCTTTGTCCAGCAGTGCTTGATGACCTTGAGAATTGAGACCTTCTTCTTCTCAGGCCCCGACTACAATTTGGAAAAAAGGCTTAAGATCCATAATTAATTGTTAAAATAAAGGGTTGTAATTGTGTAAAGTTTTTTGAAAAATACTTACAAGATCTTCTTTATGTCTACTCTGAGGTTTGCGGCCCCCATGCCATTGGGTTTCTAAGGCTTTCTCGGACATCCGGTTTTTCTTACCGGATTGACTTCTTGCCAAGAAGTTTGGATCAGAAGACCAGTGACGGACGAGGTTAGCCCACACCTCATCCGAACACCATCCAGGCTTTACCCCGCTCGTTCGGGCACGCCTAAAAGTAGGCCTGTCAATGGGTCGGGTCTAGACCCGGACCCGACCCGGACCCGGTTGTTTTTAACGGATATGGGTCCTTATTTTATTCCGTTTATCCGGACCCGGACCTGGACCCGTTAGTACTTTTAATAAACGGGTCGGGTATGGTACTTATGATTCCGACCCGTTAAGGACCCGGACCCGTTTAAAATTTCTTATTAGTATTTATACACACACACTAATACATAAAGAGATTTGTTATAATACTTCAAATAAAAATACAAACTAATATATATAAAGTGATTAGTTTTAATTCTTTGATTAAAAAGAAACAAATTAATACATACCTAATGTATAAGTGATAATAAAATAGTACGTAGTATATAATATGCTTTTAGTCCAAAAGAACTTTTTGTGACCTAATTTCTAGTCTAATATACGAGCTTTCTGTGGGAGAGAAAGAGACACAGAGTGCGGAATTGTACGCATCTACAAGAACCGATATTTTATTGAATAAAAGTACTAATTTTCTATGATAAACCTTGATTTTTTTTTTTGAAAAGTGAAGATATATTTTGCTCTTAAATTTGTGCACTTTGATTTACATTTCATATACATGTTTTACTATTTTTAAAAAATTATATAATGTTCTGTCAAAAAAAAGTTATATAATGTTGTGCATATGATACTTGGCGGGTCTACCCGACCCGGTTCCGAGACCCGTTGGGTCCGGGTCCGGGTCCAAATTTTTAGACCCGCCGGGTAAACGGGTCGGGTCCGGGTCCTTTATTTACTTAGCGGGTCCGGGTCTGGAACACTACGTTCCGACCCGGACCCGACCCATTGACAGGTCTACCTAAAAGTAGGACGAAGCCAATTTGAAATCCTAGCGTTATACGCTCTAAGAATAGCTGGACCTTGGGCTTCAGTCCATCGAAACCGACCCTTTATAAAAAACAAATAAATTAATTTATCTTTTATCAAATGTTACGTTAATACAATTACGCAGAGAAAATTCATTTTTTTTACCTTGAAAAGGTTCCACCAAAGTTCACGAACCTTGGGGTCTACTTCTGTGTATGCTGCCCAGTTTCCAAGAAAGTGTCCTCCAATTATGACTTTGATTTGGTCCAACACTTCTTGATCGCTTCAGAAAATTAATATTATTTATTTATAAAAGTTTTGATTACATTATGATACATTGAAAAAATTATTTCACGTTAGATAAAATTCATAGTTACTTACTTCGCAACCATGTGGGGCGTCACCCAAAGCGCATTTTCATTGTTGCGCTCAGCTTCGGTTAAGGGCACATAGTTTGGGCGGGTACGCGAGGTTGATTGTTCATTGCTCATCAAAAATATATTAATTTATATTTTTAAATGTTAGTCTAATCATTATAGAAGATCAAATTTTTATACATTTATCAATTGAAAATGTGTAAAACATATTAAACTGTGTGTAAGTTTAATATGAGGGGTGGTAATTTTATAAATTGTTATAAAATGTAACATGTTAAACTTTAGGCAAGTTTAAATTTTTTTTTATTAAACTGTTTTTTATCAAACTGTTTTTCATTAAACTGTTTAATAAAAAAACAGTATATTATTAATGTGTTTTTAATAATCTATATTTTATATTTTATTTCGAAAAACAGTTTAGACTGTGTTAATTAATATTTTATAATTAACATGTTAAACTTTTTTGGAAGTTTAACATGAGGGGATATTTTTGAATGTTAGTATGATCATAATAGAAGATCAAATTTTTATACAAGTTTTATCAATTGAAAATGTGTAAAACATTTATTTTCGTACATGTTAAAAAATATATTTTTTTGCATTTTCGTACTATTTTTTAACTTTTCGTACTATGTTTTATAAAACCGTTTATATACAAAACCGTTTTTATACAAAACTGTTTTTATATAAAACTGTTTTATTTAAAAAAAAGTTTTATAAAAAAACAGTTTATATAAAAAAAAATTTATACAAAAACAGTTTTATATAAAAAAGTTTTATAAAAACAGTTTTATATAAACAGTTTTATTAAAATCTGTTTTTTTATTACTTCACTTTTTAATAAAAATTGTTGAATAAAAAATCTGTTTTTCATAAAAAATGAAAAACAGATTGTTTTAAACTTTAAAAATGATTAATATTTCACTTTTTAATAAAAAAAGTTTTTATTAAACGGTTTAAAAATAAGTTATCTATTAAACTGTTTTTATAATCTATATTTTATATTTTATTTTGGAAAGCAGTTTTTATTGTTTTTTATTAAAATCTGATTTTATTTGATTGCAATCTGTTAATATTATACTGTTTTTTAAACTGTTTTTTATTAAATTGTTTTTTATCAAACTGTTTTTTTTTAAACTGTTTTTTTTGTCAAACTGTTTTTTATTAAACTGTTTAATAAAAAACAGTATATTATTAAACTGTTTTTTATAATATATATTTTATATTTTATTTCGGAAAATAGTTTTTAATGTCTAAATTAATATTTTATAATTAACATGTTAAACTTTTTTGGAACTTTGACATGAGGGGGTATTTTTTAAATAATTCGGAAATAATAAATTTGATTGATGATAAAATAATAATAATCCTAACAATGTCTAAATAATTCATGCATAAGTCCGAAATTAAATCATGCATTTGATCGAAAAAACATGCATGTTGTTTAACCTAAAATTAAATCATATTTAGGCATGCATATTAAACTTATACACAAAAAATCAAATTGAATCAAACTATATCTAAAGCATGCGTATTAGAAATCAAACAAAAAAGAAAAAATAAATTTTATCAACTTTGAGCATGCAAATTAATATTGTAATTCGAAATTAAAACAAAACTAATAATCGTGGAGAGATTAATATTGAGCATGCAAATTAATATTGTAATGTGAAATTAATATTACAATATTACAAAATTAATATTGTAATGCGGACATAATAATAACATGCATTTGTGTGTATAAACGTAAAAACATATACACATATAATCATATTAAATGTATATACACATAAATATGTAATTGTAGAATACATCATTAGGGCATTCAATTATAAACATGCATTTGAGTACATAAACATGCATTTGTGAGTAAAAAATTAATTGAAAAAACATAACCTTGATGTGGAGAGAGAGGTGCGAAAAAAGAGGAGTGGTGGACGGCGGCAACCGGCGGCGGACAACGGCAGTGCACGGAGGACGGCGGCGGCGCTGCACTCAGGACGACGGCGGTGGAAGGGGAAGTTAGAAGGAAAAGAGTTTGAGAGGAAAATAGGGTTTGGAGGCGTGTGGAATGAAAAAATTCGCTAAGTGTTGATTTTATATATCGGTGTAGTCACGGATTTAGTCACGGATATATCCGTGACTAAACCCTTCGTAATCAACGAAATCAGCCACGCGGCATTAGCCGCCTTTGACCGGTGTAGTCACGGTTTTATCCGTGACTAAGACCGTGACTAATTCAAATTTTGAATTTAGTCACGGTTCTAGTCACGGTTAAAACTGTGACTAGACCGGCGGCCCTGACACTTCTCCGGCTGCCAGACTGACAGGTTAGTCACGGAATTATCCGTGTCTAAGACCGTGACAACTTGAAATTTTGTAGTATAAATCATCTTTCTCCGGCCCAAGACTGAACTGTAAAAAAAAATGGCTAATAGAGGTCCAATTGACTGGGATTCGATGTGTAGAGATATGAAACGACTTAAGCTGATTACAGAGCTTATGGAGCCGAAAACCGTGGAAGCATACGAGAGAATCAAGGAGTTGATGTCTAGACCCCTTGAAAGTTTTGGCGGTTATAAAGATGAAGAATCCGACTCGTTGGGCAAGTCAAAAGCAAGAAATTTGTGTCGGATGCTTCAACGTGCACAAGAAGTTTCAGAGTATATGGACCCGATCAACGAAGAAGCTCGAATGAAAATTCAGGAGTTGTGGGCTAGGCCTCTTGAAAGTTTCCGATTGAGGAATGAATAATGTTAGTTAGGTTAATGTGATAAATAAATCTATGTTAGTTGTTTGATAAATAATATGTGACAATTTCATTGTGTGTTTTGTATTTATCTTTGAAATTTGATAAATAAATCTGTGTTAGTTGTTTATTAATATCTAAATTTATTATAATATTCAGATTAGTAAAAGTAAATTACTTTTTTTTTAATTTTCGAATTTTGTTAATTTTCGAATAGACTTAGAATTATTAAAATTAATTTTCGAATTTCGAATTATTAAAAATTATTAAAATAAATTTTCGAATTTAGAAAAATCAAAAATAATATTTGAATTTTCGAATTTGAAAATAAAAGAATATAATATAGAGTAATTTCATAGTTTGTATTGGGTAAATTTTAATTTTCAAACTTCGAATTGTGAAAAATTTTATTTTGAATTTATAATATGGATATAAAAAACTTGTTGTGGTTGAATTAATATGGAGTAATTTTTTGTTCATAAATAATAATGATAAAGATAGAAAAAAATTCAAATATTGTTGGAGTAATATAATGATGAAGAAATCTGCACAAATATTAGAAGTCAATAAAATTGAAATTACAACAGCACAATTATTCGCTATCAGAATCGTCATTTTCTACATATACAGTATCTTCTTCTGTATCTGAACCGTCTATCCATTCACCTTCTTCCTGATATTGAGCGTTTTGTTGTGCTACATACATTTCCTCAATTTCGCGCTCAGATGGAATGGTTGGGTCCGGAAGGTGCGTTTCTGGCATGACTTCAACACGTCCGCCATTTGGATCACTTAATTGGATGTCATAGTTGACCGTCTCAACAATAGGCGGAGGTTGGAAAAATTGTTGCTGAAAAGCATCTAGATCAACGTCCTTGTGTTGAGTTTGTGATTTTATTTTGTTCGGACGGACAGGACATGCACACACCCAAGGATTCTGTGTCCGCCTTGTTGAAGGATATTCTGCATAATAAATCTGCGCTGCTTGTTGGGCGAGTATGAAAGGCTCATTTTTCGGGTACACACGAGACTGGTTGACGTCAATCATATTATACTTCGGATTTTTGCGCACGCCACGTGTGGGGTCGACCCATGTGCAACGGAACAGAACGCATGTCAATTGTTTCGCACCAGAAGGCATCTCAAGTTCCAGAATCTCCTGCAGGACACCAAAAAAATTGGTTTCCGAGTTATCATAACCGATGGTCGGGACACATAACCCGCTGTTCGTTGTTGGTCGGCCCTCTCCGTAATCGGCTGTGTGATATGTGTAACCGTTTATCACATATTGCCGCCACACTTTGGCACTGGCACTAGGGCCCCACGCTAATGATACTAACAAAGGGTCGACAATCCCACGACTATTGATCTGTAAATATAAACATGATAATAACATTAGGTAAATATTGAAAAATCTTACTTAATAATATATACACCTGTTTAATTAATGTGTGTGTATATATATACCTGATACTTGTACCAATTTACAAAATCAGAGTCTACCAATGCATCAATTTGATTCTCAGGAAAGGCTGATAAAGAAGCTCTGAATTCACTGTGAATTCAAAAATAAAAAAATTATAAATTAACTACAAATTTAATTGATAAGTATTACAATTATAACTACAAATTTAACTTACTGATAAAACGGTGAGATTTCTGGACAATTCATGAGGATATAAGTATGTGCAATTTGCAATTCCCCACCCACGATGTATCGTTGTGTCGCAGCACCTTTACCTCTGCCTGGGTAATTGAAGATGGAAACTACATTTTCATATAAATCCTCGCCAATGTCATCGTTCCGGGCAGGTCTCTTCCTTCTGGTGATGACGTCACGCTCGAAGTAAAAAGACGAGAACGTTGAGATTTCTTGTTGAAGATACGCTTGACAAATTGAAGCCTCAACGTGTGCCTTGTTGGTCACTTTCTTTTTCAGCTCTCCTAGAAATCTGCAATAATGCAATATAACAACGTTACACATGTTAACAGTTATTGTGAAATAAATATTCTTTTTTTAAATGAAATTGTTACTAACCTTTCAAATCTGTACATCCAGCGATAGAAGACGGGCCCAGCAGTCAAAGCCTCATACGGAAGATGTATTATAAGATGTTCCATTGTATCGAAAAACGATGGAGGCATTATTTTTTCTAGATTACACATCAGAATGGGAACAGAATCTTGTAGTCTCCGGAGGGATGCCGCATCCAAAACGCTGGAACATATCGATTGAAACAACAAACTGATTTCAGTAATGCAGGACCATACGTGTTCAGGAAGCATCTCTTTTAGTGCAATTGGTAGAAGTCTTTGCATTATTACATGAGCATCGTGAGTTTTCATGCTCGTCGTCGTGGTAAGTTTGTTCATGTCTACGCATCTAGACAAGTTGGAGCAGTAGCCATCTGGAAACTTCTGAGACGCAAGCCATTGTAATATTGCTGCCTTTTGTGGTTCTGTGACCTGGTAGACTGCTTTTGGAACTTCCTTGCCCTGATATTCTAGATCAACAGAAAGTTCGGGTCTATCACACCAAATAGTCATATCTTTCCTAGCTGCAAGACCGTCTTTAGTTTTGCCTTTCAAATCCATCACCGTGTTAAATATATTGTCAAAGACGTTCTTCTCAGTGTGCATGACATCTAAATTGTGACGGATGAGAAGGTCTTTCCAATAAGGCAACTCCCAGAATATGCTCCTCTTTGTCCACTTATGGGTATCACAATACCCATATGGCTCTTGGTTTGGCTCTTCCATAGCCGTAGGAAAACGTCGAACCCGGTTATAAATTTCTTCACCGGTCAATCTCGGGGGTGGGCTCTCTCGTACCGCTCTGCCTCTAATGAAAGACTTCTTGTCCTTTCGATATCGGTGCCTTTCCGGGAGAAACTTGCGGTGACAATCAAAGTAACTTCCTTTTTTGCTGTAACTAAGCCAGTTGGCACCTGATTTCTCCATACATATCGGACATCCCATCAAACCGTGTGTGCTCCATCCCGAAAGCATGCCATAGGCAGGGAAGTCGCTAATGGTCCAAATGATGGCAGCTTTCATGATAAACATTTTATCTGATGAAACATCATAAGTTGGTGTCCCAACGGCCCACAGTTCTTTCATCTCCTCGATAAGGGGTTGGAGATAAATGTCTATCTTTCGCCCAGGATCCTTGGAACCCGGACAAATTAAAGACAAAAATATGAAATGACTTTTCATGCACATGTCGGGAGGGAGATTGTAAGGAGTTAACATGACCGGCCAACATGAATAGTTCTTGCCAAACCTGCCAAAAGGAGCAAATCCATCTGAGCACAATCCCAGCCGCACATTTCGTGGCTCCATAGCAAACTGAGGATGACAGCGGTCAAAGTGTCTCCAGGCTTCACAGTCCGAAGGGTGAGCCATCATACCCTCGTTGGTTTCGTGCTCAACATGTCATGTCATGTGTTTCGCAGTAGCAGTCGAAGCGTACATCCTCTGCAGTCGAGGAGCTATTGGGAGGTAATACAGTTTAGACAGTGCAGACCTATGTCGTGGTTTCTTTTTACCTTGACGAACAGGTTTGTATCTGTCTCCACCACAGAACTTGCAGAACTCAAGTGCCTCATCCTCCTTCCAGAACAACATACACCCTTCCGGGCACGCATCAATTTCAACACAAGGTAGCCCCAACTTAGACATTAACTGCTTCATGTGGTAATATGAATCCGGAAGGGTATGATCTCGCGGTAGCATCCCTCCTACTGACTGCAAGACTCTATTCATGCAAGTTTCAGGGAGACTGTATTCGGCTTTTATGTTCATGAATTCAGTAACGGCGGATAGCTGAGAGTATCCCTCACAATCAGCATACAGAGGTTGGTCGGCAGCTTTTAGAACATCCTGAAATCTCTCAGCCAAACCTTCATCCACATAAGGTTGATAAAATGTCGGATTTTCATCCGCATCTGGTTGATACAAGGTTGAGGCTTCAGGGGGGTCGTTAGGTGGTTGTGGGGGGTTGAACTGAGACATCGGTACACCGTATGCGTCATATACCATTTGTTGGTCCCACCTCATTTCAGCACGGTCTCCCCACGCACTCATCTCTGGAGGGACGTAACGAGACGAACCTACCGTTTGTGGTATAACAGATGGATCCAAAGGTTCGCCGTGAGAAGTCCAATTATAATAATTGGGAACAAAACCGACCGCGTACAAATCATACCCAACTTCGTGTGGGTCTTTAAATTTGAGATTTTTACACTTTGAACATGGACATCTTATTTTATCACCACTCATATAAGCCGGATGTTCAAGTGCAAATTCAATAAATTCCCCAACTCCCTCGAGAAAATTTGATTGCATTCCGTACAATACCGCATCTTTATCATACATCCAACTTCTATTTTGTTTATACATTATGCCTGAATATTATAATAAAAAAGTATACACGTTCAAATACTAACAATAATACTAACAAATTTTAAGTGAGTTATTTCACTAAATAATCAACTAACTAATTTTCACTAAATTAAATGAAATGCACACAATTCACAACAATAATTCACAAAATATAAGTAATTACCTAATACTTAAATTGAACTAATATTACAAAAAATTTAAGTAATTTATTAACACTACATTTAAATTAAACATACGTTTAACTAAATTTAACTAATTCATTTAGTTAAATTTAACTAAATTTAACTAGTTCATTCCGTCCTCTTTTAATGCATCACTACGTTTAAACCCACGTTTAGCTAACTAATATAACATAATTAACACATCACTAGCTACGTTTAAACCTACGTTTAGCTAACGAATTTTAATTAAATTATTTTTGTAAACCTACATTTAAACCTACACTAAATTATTACGTTAATGACATTTAATGTTATTAGTACTACACAATTAACAATTCCAATTCACTAAATTAAATAATATGACCAAATTAAACCCAATAATTTGAACATGTATATAAGGTCATTTGAATTAATAAATAATACACAATTACAATAACAATTCACAATACACTTAATTAACACATTACTAACGTACGTTTAACTAACTAATTTCACTTAACATAAAGATCACTACGTTTAAAACTACGTTTAGCTAACTAATTTTAATTAAATTATTTTATAAACCTAACAGTTTAACTAATTTTATGACATTACTACGCTTACAGTTGAATATGTTGTTAATTAATTAACAACATCACTAATTTAATAATTTTAATAATTTAAATTGAACCAACTAATTCTAAATAATAATAATAATTCAAATAACATACCTTAACTGCATAAATGGGGAAAATGATAGAAGACAGACTACATCCTTCGATCTTTCAAACAGATACTGTATATACTGGGAATGAATTCGTGTGGTTCTGTTGAATGAATGAGCTGCTCCTGCATATATAAAAAATGTAGTCACGGACTTAGTCACGGATTTGTCCGTCACTAAGCAAAACCGTGTCCATTACGCGTCCGATCCGTGTAATGACGTGTAAATGACGTGTTAATCAAAGTAGTCACGGACATAGTCACGGATATGGCCGTGACTAAATTTATCCGTTCATAATACCGTTGCGGATTGATTTATGGGAGATGCAAAATTAATTTTTAAATTTAGTCACGGCTGTAGTCACGGATGTGGCCGTGACTATGTCGCCGGAGTAAAACAAGCCAGGTCGGAAAAACAAACGGGCAATCGGAGGATGTTAGTCACGGACAAATATCCGTGACTACGTGTAGTCACGGCTGTAGTCACGGTCAAATCCGTGACTAATTTTTTTTTTTTAAATTTCCGTGACTAGTCCGTGACTAGTCCGTGACTAGGCTAGTCACGGACCAAATCCGTGACTACGGTCCGTGACTAAACGAGTGTTTTTTTGTAGTGCTATGTTCATGATGTATTCATTTACAATGTTTTAGTATCTACATTTGTTGAATTATGTGAGGAGTTGACTAAGAGCAGAAAATCTGATTCATATGTTATGAGGAGTAAATTGATTTTCCTTTTATTGAACTTACTGTTCTTTTGCAAAATTATAATGCTCGTTTTATGCCATGAAACTTCTAAAGGTAGCACTCCTCAACAAAATGGATGATGACTCTATATTGAAAAAGTCATTACTCTTAGTATAGATGTAGAATCTATTGTTGATGGGTTCTTTTTGTTTCAAAGCCTCGTTGAGAACAAATTTAATGGAGAACTCTTATATTTGATTTTTTGTTTATTTTAAAAATTTTCAATGTATTATTATTTAAGTATTTCAGCCCAGCCCAACATGAAATCCTGGATCCGCCCCTGACGGTAGAAATTCAAACTGAACGTTACATTGTCAAACTCCAATCTCGTAGTTACAAGAACTACACAATTAGAATTTTACAATTTAACTTTTTCCATGTAGTACACAAAACATCATTTTCATTGTACCACAACAAACGCAATTACAATAGTAGTTAACCATATATAAGTCCTTTTGAATTTCAGATTGCAACGCATGCTCATAATTCACTATCTTCTTCTTTCTAAGAAAAGAACATCCATCCTCCTCTTTGTGCCTATGTATAAAATCAAAAAAGTCAAAACATATGCACCTATGATACAATCGATTCACAAAAGCCCTCCAACGAAAAAATCCCCACAAACTAAAATTCTCCCAAAGATTATATTTTCATAAAAATATTATAAACCCCTCCAACGAAAAAATCCCCCCAAACTAAAATTCTCCCAAAGATTATATTTTCATAAAAATATTATTTCTCACAAAAATTGTCACGCCCCGGACCTATCCGAACACGTCAACAATCCGCCGTACAGTACGAATAGTCAACCACAGTCCAACACATCCATACTATACAAGGCGTCTGGGATATCATTCACACATAGTACATCCATAAACAAACATAATGTAAAATATTCATTCAAAGCAGCGGAAACATTTGATACAGGTATTCATGCCACACTTTGGCAAACATGGGCATACAAGCCCCCAAATAATTATTCAAAAATATAATATCCATGAGCATTAATATAATTGTTTTTAAACAGAATTCGGAGGAAGCACGAACCACGTCTTCTCTCCTTGATCTTCCCGAAACAAGTGGGCGATGGCAGCAACCTTCAAGTTCTACCTGAAACTGTGAGGTGGCCTCCCCCGTGAAGGGGAGGTCAGTACTTGGAAGCATTTGACAAGTACAATGACAACTATACTAAGTATAATCAAAGTTTCAATTTCCAAGACCCTCAATCTAGGGTGTTATTATACCATGGTTAACTTTGTTCGTTTAGTGTCAATTCATCATTACTTACCACGGTCTAGAGCTCTGCTCAATAATCATCGTTACCTACTATGGTCTAGAGCCCAGCTCAATAATCACCGTCATCTACATCGGTCTAGAGCCCAGCTCAATAATCACCGATAACTACTACGGTCTAGAGCCCAGCTCAATAATCACCGTTATCTACATCGGTCTAGAGCCCAGCTCAATAATCACCGATAACTATTACGGTCTAGAGCCCAGCTCAATAATCACCGTTATCTACATCGGTCTAGAGCCCAGCTCAATAATCACTGATTCTTTACAATTCAATATCTTAGGATCCATTCATCCGTTATTCAACTACAATTCCAACTAATATCTCAATACTAGTTATTTACTCATTTAAATATAATTATTCATTCATGTGTAATTTGGCTTAATATCAAAATATCACTTTTATACTTTCATGGCTTCTTCTCATGAACTAAAAAGCATACTTATCACAAATGGGATTCATGGTTGATTCAACTATCATGCCATCATGTTCATAACATATACACATACACAATTTATTCGTAAATTTGTATATTATGCAAATTATACTTATAATCAATAGTAATTTCATTTAGGCATTATTAATCACCATGCAAATCACATTTTGTATTCATTTAGGAAATCTCATGAAATTAACCCAAAGATTATAATCAATATAGTCGGTCATCCTCACCTTAAGTGAGCTTAAGCGCGTTCTACGCTTCCCGATTGAACTTTGACCAACTCCGGCAAACTTTGACCAACTCCGGTGAACTTTGACCAATTCCGGCGAAGCTCTAGAAATGCTCGATCAAGTTCCTAACAAGGTTTTAACATCATAAAACCTTAATCAATACAAATAATCTCTAAAAGGTTATTTTCCGGTGAACTTGTCGGTTTGGCTTCCAAGTCCGTTCTTGGACTTGGAACCACTCCCCAACCCATTATCCCACACTTAAATCATGTAGAACAATTCTCAAGGTTCTCCCTATGATATATATCTCATTTGATAGAAGAAAAATAAAGAAAAAGTTAATATAAGGTTATTACCTTAATCTTTCTCACTTTTCCTAGCTTTTTCTCCCTTTAATCTTTCCTCATGGACCTCTATTGTTTGACCTCTCTTCAAGGATGGGAATAGGAGGATGGAGGTTTTCTTTATCTTTCCGGGGTTTGTGCTGGCCGAGAGAAAGAATGAGGAAGAGAGGAGTTGCTCTTTTGTCTTAATGGGCAAATAAACACAGGTGTGGGTCTACCCCATTTTGTTTGATGCCAATTCCTCCATCTCAATATCATCCCCCATGATTTCCTACTCTACCAGCCGGCCAACTCCTTAATTTGAGTGGCCAAATTCATGGGTTGGCCCCCACCCATGTGGGAGGTCAACCCTTTTTGTCCAGAAGTGTACAATCGGTCCCGAAAGTTGTATTTTTTCGGACTGTTTTAAATTATATTTTATTTTATCGGGTCAAATAAAATATATTATGTGTTTCCAATCATTATGACCCTTATAATGAATATACATTCCCCAACTTTAATTTATAAGCCCCCGAAATTCATTTCGGGCTGTTATCTGTTAAATTATCGATACCGGTATTTGGGCCTCCTTTGGCCAATCGGTCAACTCTGGGCCTTTCCACGGACCAAATGAAATATCCACCATTTTATGAACATTATCTTGACCAAGATAAATAAAATATATGGTGTCGGGAATTTCGGACGGCCCCCGCCCCCGGTGTGGGCCCCACGTGCGAATTTACTATTCACGCAAAAGAATTTATAAAAAATCACAACTTCGTATACTCATTAACCATTCCATAAGGTTCAATACATTATTTACTTAAAAGTAAATACATTTGGGGACGGTGTTACAAAAGTCCCCCAAAATGAAAAAACAATTTCATAGTGCTACTTCACAATCACTTACTTTCCATCGTTGGCACCCAGAGTTCACAAAAGTCCCACATCGATTCACCCATATTTTTGAATAGTTTTCTCCTAAATATTTTATAACATATATACGCCAAATTATACTATTTTACGGGACTGAGTGGACCTTGCTTAGAATTTCCCTCTAATTTTTGTTTTTTATGTGTTTTTCTTTCTGTATTTTATTTGTGTATTTTTTGTGTAGGAGTTAAGGAACAATATTGGTTTTGAGAGAGTTTCCGCTAGGACACGTAATTGTATGTTTACAATTTCATGCTCAAGACATTTAGTGAATAATTATTTTGGAAGATTAAATTTATTTTGATGATGGATAGCATGTGCACTCGTTGATGTGAGAGCCAAGTGTGACAGTAGCCCCTTTATTTCCTTTTGAAAATTTCGCGGTGCATTTTTTATGTTTTAATCAAAGTGCAATATTTTCTTTGAATACATTATTATCTCAATGTATTCTAGGAGAAATTGGGGGTGTTACAAGTTTGGTCCAGAAATTTTTATTTGAAATAGTTACATATTTATGACTATATTAAAGATTGTTTACAAAAATGTGACTAGTAAATAGAGTAGTAATAAAATCATAATAAGTTATGTTCATATTTTAAATTTAAGTTACTACTCCGTATGACACTACGAGCCCGTTTGGTAACACATATTTTTTTATTTCACGGGCTGAAATCTGTAATAATAAGAAAAAGTAAGATTGGAGTTATTTTTCTGGCTGTTTCGGGTGAAGTTACTGTAGAGGACCATTTTAGCTATTTTACATATATTTTTTTCTTTGCTTCTTATTAATAAAGTATATTTTAAATTTAATTTTTTCATAAATCAGCAGATCAGTCAATACAACCACATAAGCCAGAACTTCATAAATTTCAGCAGAATCAGCCGATTTCAGTGTTACCAAACGGGCTCTACATTGTAATGAATATTAATCATATTTGTGTAAATAAATTTTATTTTAATAATAGTTTTGTAAAAAAACCTTTTTTATTTTGTCCTTCACAAAAAAATAATCACATTTTTAGTCCAATCTAAGGTCTCTTTCCGAGTTTCAATTGGATTTTTCCGAGCTGGGACTAGAAACTTTTTGTACGGAGCATCAATTTGTACGGCTTTGGCTTTTTTTATTATAGTGTGGGGCTAGGCCAGGAGAGGTAGTATTTAAAAGTAGAGAATACTCATCTGCGAATTTCATGTCAAACAAATGCCAGCAGAAAAGGAGTTATCAGCCAACCAAGTGCCTATGAACTATGGTTTCATTTACGTCCATTTTCAGCATGAACCAAACCCCAGCGATTCACTCAAGTTCTCCCTTTTTCTTCAATTGGGTACATCACACAACTCACCAAACTACACAATATCATAGCAAGAAGCTAGGGCATTCCTCTTCCCCTTTATTGAAAAGCTGCAAGACTATCCATCTTCTTCCTCCGAATTTCCCATAAATTCGCCTACATCTTTCTGTGATCATCTCTTCTGTTTAGCCAGCTAGCTTCCATGAAGAATTTCAAGTATCCTGTGCCAGAGCATCCATCTTCAAGCTTCTTTCTCCCCCCAGATCATCCCATTTCAGGTCTCCTTCATTTATCCGTTTTTTTGTTTTCAATTTTCTGTCTTAAACAAAAAAAAAAAAATCAGTAAATGCTTACTTAACTACTTAACTCTAATGTTTGTGTAAGTGATGCACATGGTTGTCTGTCACTTTTAGTTTCATCCATTGGATAAAAGAGGAGTTTTGTTATGACCTTTTCTTGAAATGCATAGCCAGTCTGCATTCTGCAAAGACTTGATATTTTTCCTTTTTTTGTTTTGCTAATGGAGGATGAATGTGGAAGGAAATGTGACAGTGTAATTGCTATAGTTTTGAATGAAACAAAAAGATTGGTTCTTTTATTTTAGATTTGGGACACTCTCAGAGAGAGCTGGAGAAGAAAAGAATAAGGGAGGAGATAATTGCTCAAGAGGATGCAAAAAGAAGGATTCTTGAAGCAGAGGTCAGAATGGAGCTAAGGATGGAGAGGGAGGCTTCCATGCTAAGGGGTGACCCCAAAGTTTCTTCTTCTGAGGAGTTTGTAAAGAGATCTGCAGAACCCAGGGGGGCACTGCCTGATGAGAGGTCACTGCAGGACATTATAGTTAAGCTTGTTGATGAGAGGTTAGCCTTGTTAATCTCTGGTAATGTGAGGGCTGCAAAACAAGATCTAAATGTTCCAAAGTCTCCTGAAGAAGTGGACAGGCTCATCTTAAAGGTCAGTAGGCTTTTAACCCTCTTTTAATTGTCATTTAAATGGATGACTTAGTAATGATAATCTTATCGGAGTAACTTTAAGAAGAAACGTATTTTCCTATTAATAAAGTTCACATACTTATAGTATAGTTATTCTCTATATTGAATCTTGAGGCTAATATTCTGGTGTTCATATTAGTGTTCCTTGATTTATTTCAGCAATGTGAGCTTTTGCGCCAGAATTAATGTGAAGATTGAGGTGTCTTGTAAAAATATATTACTGCATATTTTGAAGTACAGTAAAAATAGGCCAAATACTAATAAGTTTTTCTTTGTATTGTGCTAAATATAAAACTTAATCAAATGTACTCCGTATTTGATAATTCTTCATTTAGAAGTGAATAGGTCATATTTTAAAGGAGAAAAACAAATAGACCTCATTTGAAGAAATGTAAATATCAACTTAGCTGGTATTGGAATGCCTTTGAATGTCTTCTCTAGGCTGTATCTGTCTCCATGAAAATGTTCATAGAATTGTTACGTGTTTGGCATTACAAAAACATATTCCTTAAACATTCTCCTATATTTACTATGATTCTTTTAACTTGTGGAAAAATGAGTCCTTGTTTATTTAAAAACAGTTCTATATTTTCTAAAAAAAAATTGGGTTGAACATCATAATATACAGAGTGTGGAGTATATTCAATAACGTTTTTCTGAGAAACATGTATCTCAGAAAGCAATTGCCATTTGTATTTGTTTTCCCCTGCAACATCCAACTAAGGATTGCTATTTGTTGCTGCAGCCAAAGACTGATGATGTAGATGTGTCTGAAGGATTAAAGCAGGAGGTTGCCATTAATAGTGAGCTCTTTGATAAGAAGAAAATCAAACAAGACTGGAGTTGTGACCTATGTCAAATTACGGCCACGAGTAAGGCGAGCTTAAATGATCACTTCCAAGGGAAGAAGCACAAGGCCAAAGAAGCACCAGGGAAGAACTTCAGCATTGGCCTTTCCCTGAACAGCCCAAAGCTCGACATGCCCAAAGAAAGCTCAATGGTGGTAATTACAGATGAGAAAAGTGCAGCATCGGGTCAAACCCAAGAAAAGACTGAGGTGAAGAAGAGGAAAAACTACAAGTTCTGGTGTGAGAATTGCGGGACAGGAACTTTTTCATCAAAAGTGATGGAAGACCACAAGACGGGGAAGAAGCATTTGTCTAAGGTGGAGAAGGACAGTGCAGGGATTTGAAAAGCCGCAGCAATAATGCAGGAAGATTGTTTAGCTTCATTCTTGTTAGTTGTATTTAGAGGCATAACTAGGTTACATTAACAAACATTGAGGTTACTACTCTCAGTGGAGGGAGTATTACTTAACTAACCAATTATTGTGCCTAATTATAAAGGTTAGTGATAGTTGTTGTGTTAACATGCTCTAAGAAATATACTTTGCAACAAACGGGTTTATGTGTAGAAAATTCTGATCATCAATTGTGTTTTAACTACTACATCAGAGTAGTAGTTAAAGAGCTTTCAGCTTTGAGTATTCTTGAGTTTTATTACAAGTATTTGAACTTACAAATATAGATTGTTGTAGTAGTATTGGCGGGTGTTATTAACTTATTATTAGAAACTTTTGTTAAGTTCCAAAACTAACTCTAGTTTTAATTTGTAATTTTAGTTGACACCCAACACATTTTGAGCATGGTCAAATTACATCAGACTCAAAATTTATTAAAAAGTTGAGCAATTTGAATGTTTTCATTTCAACAACCTAAGAATTATACTCCGTATATCTTCTGGATGATCATATACCATCATTAACATGCCATTTATCAATAAGAAGAAATTCCAGTCAACCGAGTGGGTAGGCTGGACGGAATGTGGCGCTGGAGACTGCCGCCGAAAATAAAACTATTCTTCTGGCAACTTTGTTGTGGTTGTCTGCCAACAACGACGAATTTGCGGCGTAGGATGGTGGACTGTCCGGAAGTTTGTGGACTGCGGCGAGGGCGATGAATCGCTGCTGCATGCCTGCATGTGTTCGTAAGGTGCCCGGTTGCTAAGGAAGCCTGGGGTTCGGTAGGCTGGATGGCTGTTGGTTCTTCTCAGAACACTTTTATGGGGTGGCTGCAATCTGTTTTTCAGTCCAAAAAGGAGCCGGAGCTGCAAACTGTTGGGGGCTGTGGGGAGAAAGAGATGGTCACGTGTGGCAAGGAAAGGGCTGAGACCTTCTACTGTTATGCAGAATTCCAGGAACTGTGTTGAAGCTTGGCTCCAAGTACCACAGAAGGGAATGGGTAATGTGGCAGCAGCAGCAGCAAGCTTGTCTCGGACTCAGGTTTGGCATCCTCCAGCTACAAGATGGAGGAAGCTTAACGTGGACGTGGCAAGGGGGAGTCGGGGCAGCAGGTCTGAATTATTAAGTATTCGGGAAGCTTTTAGTTGGTTAAAAAACATAAAATATCAAGGATGGAATTTTGTGGAGGTCAAATCGGACGCGGTACAAGCTATCTCAGAAATTCATAATGGGTCCAGCATCTCTTCGGTAGGTGTTCTGGCGGAAGATGTTCGGGCTATTAGTAAAAGGTTTTCGCATATTACCTTTAACTTTATTAGACGATCGCCAAACATAGTTGCTCATGAATTGACTGGAGTAGCTAGTTCTATACTTCTATGTCTGGTTGTTGTATCTGGATGGGTATTCCCCCAATTTGTATCTCGAACATTTTATCCTTTGATTTGATTCCTTTCGCACACAAAAAGAAAGAAGAAAGGCGGGGATCTCCAATTCAATGCAAAGCAAGAGGCCAAACAGAACATTGTAAAGTTTGGAATGCTAAAATTGATAAAAGTTGTAGAAAAGAAAAGAAGAAATTGATTAAAGTTGTTAAACAAGAGCAAAGTTGCACACTTTTTTCTACATCCAATCATTCATACGGAGTATAAGGCATGTCACTTCAAAAGTTCATAAACTATACAAACAAAGGTTTTGTTTGCAAATAATTACTCCGTAATTTAAGTGTTTTTTACTTTTTTTTTAAGAAAAAAACACTTATTTTATCAAACAATACCAACTTTTACTTTCTCGATTTTCGTGTAGAATCTACTTATTACTTTTTCTATTACACAAAAAACACTTATTTTACCAAACACTACCAACTTTTACTACTAATCACTTTTTCCCAAAAAGTGCTTTTATTTAAGCACAATCACTTGCAAACAGAGCCAAAGAAATGTAACTCTAGGCTCAATTGATAAGAAAAAACATATTTTACTAATTCCAGCAGTTCTATAATTTTGAGTGTAAACGTTTAGAAATGTTCAGAAAAAGTTGTTCGGAATCCTAAAGAAAAGATCATTTACCCTTCAATTTTTGCTTTCAATGAAAGTGTCAATAATGACTAAATGACTAAAATGGATCAAGGGTAGTCGACATAATGTTCACCAACAAGGCAACAAGGAAAGAACAAAATGTACTTCCCTAGTGGAGAAATTCACACCGATCAATAATTTATTCTAGACGAATTTTATCTCATAAATGGTATAAATATGTGCTCGTCAAAAATGGTGAAAAGAAAAGAATTTCCAATCAATCTAATAACACAAAATATAGAGTCCATCTCGTCATTCTCGTGTTTGCTAATCTTCAGGAATTTGCATATGCCAAACATCGTGTATACACATTATATTATATATATCTTGCAAATTGTCATTCTCCAAGGGAAAAACATGGGACACACTACTACTATTATAAGTTACTAGAGCCCCATACATACTGTGCTATATATATAAACTTTGGCTATGGCAGAGGATGGAGGACGGTGAGGATCAAACCCGAAGGGCAACAGGGTCTTGCCACGATATTTTGGGCTTCCTTGCCCTAGACGTACCCTCCCCCCCTGCATTCCTACACAGTGAAATCCTTAAATCCCCACCGTGTTGATCTTCATTTACACCTCTCATCAAACTTCTTTCTGTCTCCTCTTGTAACATTGCCGGTTCAAAGTTCCACCTAGGTTCTTCTCCCTCAGTCTGTTAAACAGAGTCAATTTGGAAAATGTTAAAGGAATACTAAGAGCCAACAAGATACTTGCAATTTAAAAAAAAAAAAAAAAAAAAAAGAGTTGCTTTTGTGTTAACTGGATGAAAAGTCCTTTCTTTCTGGAGATCTGTTGCTATATTTTTCAAAACATACAGTGAGAATATACGACTAAAATAAAACCCATGGGAAACCATTAGTGACCAAGTTGAAGTTTTGTTTAACGATTAGTGACGATGGTGATGTTCAGCTTCACACCAATCACCATGCAGAGTACTTTCAATGTGTATAGTAACCATGTACACATACTTTTGTAGTTTTCTTCATGAATTCTATTTAGTTATTTTATAGGACAAGCCTATCTCGGAAGTATATATGTTAAAATCTTTTGAAAAGATAATTCAGCAGAGCACTCCACAACTTCAGACATTTTAAGCATTACACGACAGTAAACTTTTTAAGCATAGGAAATGGGATTTACCGATATCTCATTCAAGTCAAATGGGACTCGAGTTGGAGGCGAAATGTCTTTCCAGCTGAGACTGCTCTCCTGGTTTAGATCAAAAAGCGGGACATGGGTCCCCCTCATGACAGCACTGTTCCCATCGTACAGCAATCTCACATTTTGGTTCAAATCAATAGCATTTTGTGTTGGCAAATGGAAAATGGAGTCTTTCCCGTTGTGAGTCTTGGAAACACCATGGTTAGAATCATAAGCCGGACCCAAACTAGGCAGAGCAGTAGGTTGCTTTGCACTACTGCTTATCTTTTGCCGTTTATGTCGATGCTTCATATTTGGTGGGAGAGTTGGAGTGATGTCCTGCAAAGCAGTTTGCTTTTTTCCCATGCCCATTCGCCCCTTCTGCTTTGGGTTTGTGCCGGGTACAAGGGGTGGTAATTTGTGTGGACCATCTTCTTTCTTACTAGGCCTAATGCTCTTCGTCTCGGTTTTAGAATTAGTTTCCGTTTTCAGGGTTAGCGTGTTGTTCTCTTGTGGCCTGTTCATTGAATTCAATTGCAATAGGTATGATCGCCTCTTTCTTAAGAATCTGCATAATTAAAAACACTTGTAAACAAACACGGACACTGATGTTTATCCCACTAAAGAATTCAGTCAAATTTCCGCCTAAACACAGCTAGGCGGGCTCATATCCTGCTTAATTCATCAGCTAATTCCATGTAATAAAATATAAAAAGTTACAAAAGAGATAGTAAGCATCATACCTGACTTCAGCAAGTAATATCAGCTTCTGCTTCTTCGCATCATCCAATTTTTCTCTTCTGCTGTTGATTTCCTATAAACAATAAAATTACACGTCAATTATCAAGCATCTATGTCATCAACGAGCTTATCTATAGACCTATTAATCGAATGTACAAAAAAGGGAAACATATATCATCATCATTATGATAAAATGCAAGAACAAGGACAAAGAAACACACCTTTTAACACACAAATCACATCAAATAATGACATTAGGAAACATGTTCTGGATTATGAATAAGCGGAAACAGGTCAAGCAAAGTTTTAATTCACTGAAGAACTTTTATAGCAACATGTTGAATAAAAACATACAAAGTGCTGATACAGATAATTATTAATGAAACAAAATGAAGGTATAAGTTTATAAACAAATAAAACAGAAAATAAAACAAAGCTTACAAAGGATGGGAGGAAGAATAAGAGGAACCAAACAGGTCACATACTCATTACAATTTTAAAGGCAGCGACCATTACTAATTAATACTAAAAACTGTTACAGTTCGTAGGAAACCTCATAATCAAAACAAGAGCTTACACAAGTAGATCCTTCACAAAAGATAATACAACTACACATAAAAAAGAGTAAAGGCATATGCTTTTATTTCAACATATAAAACAAAAAAAATCAGTAATCAAAATCCAATAAGTGAAATTAGTTGAAATAATGAAATCCAAGGGCTTGATACCATCCTACGAGATATATTAACACTACAAGTCAAACGAAACCCTAAATCAAGAATCATGTTTTTAAAAAAACCCTAAAGCAGGAACCAAGTAAAAAAAAAATTCAGATCAAGGATCGAGTTCAACCGAAAACGTAAACCAAGAACAGATCTGGAAAGAGGGATCAAAAATCAACCAACCATTTGCAGTTCTTGAAAGTCCTGGAAGAGAGCCTGGTGCTTTTCTCTAGCCCTAGCATCCTCATACCCACCATAACTTGACGATTCCATGGAAACCCTCTTCATCTTCTTAGACATCAGACCGAACGACAATCAAGGGGGTGCAGAAGGAGAGAAAGAGAGAGAGAAAGAGAGAGAGGAAAGGAGAGGGAAAGATGGAAAGTAGAGGCGTGCAAGGAGAGAAATAAAGAAAAGACAGAGAGATAAGGTGGTGGTGGGAAGGTTCTTTAGAGCTTTGCTGTTTTCTCTGTGAAAGAAAACTCTGACCAATACAAAGCCCAAAAAGCCCACGTTATCCGGGTGTGGAAATACGGTATTTAAGATTATATATATAAAACATTGATTGTTGCTGTTGTTATTGTGTGGGAAGATGATGGCTGCTGATGATGATGAAGTTGGGGAATTTTTTCCCTTGTTGTAGCAGGAGAAGAAGGGTATTTGTGGCAACATCTTGTTTTTTTCTCCCCCTAATTTTGGTTGTGGAATTGAGGTCTATTGAAGATGGCCTCTCACATACACCCCCTGGTTTCCCTTTTTTTCTTCCCCACGCACAAATCTTGGTCCAGCTGGGCCATTTTGATTTTGATGGGCATGTGTAATTTCTTCCTTCTTTCTTGCTCTGATACACAGTAAAGAATAATAAAGATTGCGTTTTTATTTGTTTTCTTGATTGACGAGGGAGAGAGAAACTGAGGAGAAAGATGCTGATGATAATAATAAAAAAGCAGTGAAGGGAAAGGGGAGAGAGAAAGAGTGGATGCTTTCTGATTCGCTGCAGTTTTTGGTAGTACCCTTGTTTTTAGGCTTTGATGGGAGGGTGGGTGGGTGGGGAAGAGAGAGTGGGTGGGGAATTTCCAAATTTGCCCTGGGTTGGACTGTACTGCAACTCTATCTTCAAGGTATAGACAGGCATCAATTGTAGGGTTAGGGAAGACCGAGAAAGAAGACTTTTGCCCTTTCGTCTGTGCGAAAAGCAAACCTTGATTGATGGCGAAGATTTGCCGAGCAGGGTAATAAATTCCAGGATCTTCCATTCTTGGATCTAATCTTTTGTCTCCAAAAAATGGGTGGGTACTTTGGTAATTTGGTTCCTGGCAAGGCAGTACTCCGTACGTATATGATGTATGTATAGGCAGCGATATGTATTAAAGATGGAGAGGAAGTCCATCAGTCCATATCCTGATCAATATCCATGTCCACGCCCATCTTTAATTATTTCTCCCTACACAGACTTATGGTAAAAGAAAGTTTTAGAAAAGGACCCCAATCCCCATGGTTTTCAGACCCAATCACAGGACACAAGAGTTTGATTAAGAGCCTTTTAGTGAAAACAAATGAAAAAGATATTCAAAGTAAGAGCATGTTTGGTACTCCCGTTCCACAAAATTCTTCTCACTTTAAATTGGCACAGAGATTAAGAAAGTGGAAATGTATGATCATGATTGTGTAAGAAAAGGTGAAATAAATGTGAAGCACACAAATTGTCAAAAAATAATATGTGAGAAGATTTTTTGGGGACGATCCAAAAGAAAAGTGAGACAAATTTTATGGGATGGAGGGAGTAATTGGTAATCCTATTTTTCGACTAATTGGCTAATTTTTTCATCAAGCACGTAATTTTTTATCTTGTTCGCATAATAATTATGTAATAATAAAAAAAAGTGAGGTTGAAGTTGTTTTTCTAATTGTATTGGCTGAACTCGCCGAAGGATCATTTTAGTTATTTTTACATGTAATTTTTTCTTTATTTTATTAATAAAATATATTTTTAATATATGTTTTTCAAAATTCAGCAGAACCAACTAATGCAGTCACTTTAGTCAAAATTTCATAAACTTCAACAGAATCAACCGCTTTTGATATTACCAAAAAGGTACATTTCTACCCCTGATTTAATTATTTAATAAAATTATTTGTTTCCTAATTGCCTTGCATAACCAAGTTCATCCTGTTGGCTGTTGGTGACGGATTAGTCGGTGGTGGCGGCAATGAACTCCGACAACTGTGATAACGGTGAACTCTGACGATGGCGAAATTTTGGCAGATTGACGACAACGACGTTACAGGCTTACGGCAACTGGGGACAACAACCTCAACCCTACAAATGTATTTTTATCTAATCACAAATAAAAAAAATTATTTATGACATTTCAAATTAGTATATCTCATTTTAGAAAATGACATTGTTTTTATTCTATTTGGATAAATCTCCTAAAAATTATGTTTTCAACTTTATCATAATTAGACACACTTGAAATACATTTCTAAAAAAAAATGCTTGAGAAGCTATGTTAAAATTGTTATATACATTACTCCTTGAGTTTTAATTGACGGGTTATTTTCATATACCTCCCTTGAAGTTTTCAAAAAAAAAGGATGACATCCCATCCCTGTGGGCCCCTAACACCGACCGGACGGCACAATGGGAGGATGTAAATTGGACTATAATCACAATTTGACAGATAGGTAGTGAGGCCCCGTCCCCAGTACTTGCAGAGGCTCTCTATTGAGTAATCTCTCATCGCAGTTGTCGGGAGTCGAACTCGAGACCTAACCCTTGTGGCGCTCTCTCGCTACAAGTTTAGCTACGCTCACCGATTCCCTTGAGGTTTTCAAATTTGTCACTTTGAGGCAAAATATCAATATATTATTGATAACCTCCCTCCTCCCTAAAATACATGTGTGATGTGTCCCAGCAGGATCATCCAACAAAACAAAAATTGGTAAACTAAATCGTATATTACATTTACTAAACCTTGTAGCAAAACCTAAGAAATACATGAAATTAAAAACAAAACATAACAGAAAATCACTCCGTATTTTACATTTAATAATTTTATTTTTTATAAAAAAAATTACATCTTACTCCGTATATTTTAATATTTTATTATTTTCTTCTACTTCTCTTTTAATAAATTTTTCTTTTTGTGTTAAAAAAGTATATGTATATTATTTGAATAGTTTTAAACTTTTAATATATATATATATATATATATATATATATATATATATTATACACACACACATATATATATTTATGTGTATATATATATATATATTAAAATTTTAAGGGCATCGCATGTCAGTATTAAGGATGTTTTAATACATTGAAATTTTTAAGGGCGTTTGATAGATGACATCAATTACTCCATAATTACTACTCCGTATGAGTTAATAATGGATTCTTTCCTATTTCACAATGCATACGGAAGATATTATGTGTGCCACACGATTGAGGTATTAAACGTTCAAGATTGCTTCTCATTTCTCACCTAAGCATGTCTTCTTACTTGAACTCAACCTCATACACACACACACACATATTTTACAAATATTGAAGTCTTGTCCGGTATGTTAAACATTAAACGGTTTAAGTCTAGCCTAGTCTTGTCAATTTCAGTCTGCATTATTCTGGCAGGGCGGCCAGACTCGCCCCAAATGTCTCGTTGCAGTGCGGGCCAGATTTGTTTACACGCGTAGGCATAACTAGGGGGCATATTATGTCCCGACCCACTCCAAATTTTAAATTGCATCCATTTACAGCTTAAAAAGAATTACTCCAATGTTTTTTTAAATTATGTCCTGAGTGGATCCGCGTGCCTACGTTAGTGATAGTAGTATCCCTCCCGGGACTGGATATAAGGCTATCCGCATATCTTCACTATCTAAAAAATTAAATATGGACTCCACTGATATGAAAAACATCGTATAGATTCTGTCAACATCATTTTTGGTGTATTTTAGCACCGTCACTAAAATACCATCATTATATTGTTTTACTTATCATTTTGTAAAACATTAATTAAATTATTATAAGTTATATTTTTCCTTGTTTTTTTCTAAATAATTATGAATTAAAAAAATACACATTTCAATATAAAAAAATTAAATTTTATTAAATTTTGTTTTGTTTTTTCGATTAATAAAAATAAAATGGGTTCGTTTAAATTTCGGATATTTATGGACGCACCATGGATTCCAAATTTGGGTTTCGTGTTTTTTACGCCTAAAAATTCCAACAGTTGAAATTTCAGATTTCTTTTAGAAACTTTATATATGCATTATTAATATGGGTAAGTATGAAATATCATAAAAATTTAATAGTCCTCTATATGCAAATGGGGTGTATTTGGGACACAGTATATCACTACAAAAAAAAATCGGCTGTAGTCACGGATTTAGTCACGGACCACAGTGTAAAAAATCCGTGACTAACTCATTTAGTCACGGATTCTGTCCGTGACTAATTCCGTGACTGTTTGGGCGTGACTAAATTTAGTCACGTCAAATTGTCCGTGACTAAATGTAGTCACGGATTAGTCACGGACCAGATCCGTGACTAATCTGTCACCGGAATAGCTGCTCCGGCACTTTAGTCACGGCTAAGATCCGTGACTACATTTTTTTAAATTTTTTTTATATTAGTCACGGACACGTCCGTGACTAAGTATTTTTAAAAAAAAAAAACGGCCATATTAGTCACAGAAATATCCGTGACTAAGTTTTCAAATTTTTGAAATTTTCAAAAACCCGCGTTTCCTTTTTTCAATGTTTTGAAATTTCGTATTAGTCACGGTCATGAATCCGTGACTAAATTTTTTTTTTTTTTAAAAATAAATTTTAAATTTAACAAATAATTCCGGACTAAAAAATTAGTCACGGCTCAGATCCGTGACTAAATGTTTTGTTTTTTTAAAAAAAAATCTATTTTTTAAAAACCAAAATTAAAACTTATTTTAATTTTTCTTAAAAAAAATTGTTGTTAAAAATATTTCAATTGAACTGTTCGTAGAAAAACTTTTTTAAAACTGTTTAAACTTTTTTAAAACTGTTTAATAAAAACAGTTTTTAATAAAACACAGTTTAAACATTTTTAAAACTTTTTTTAAACTGTTTAAACACTTTTTTAAACTGTTTAATAAAAAACTGTTTATTACACTCTTTTTAATAAAAAACAGTTTATTAAACACTTTTTAATAAAAACCCGTTTTTTATTAAGCAGTTTAATAAAACTTTTTTTTATTAAAGTGTTTTTTTATAATCTATATTTTATATTTTATTCCAGAAAACTGTTTTTAATGTCTAAATTAATATTTTATAATTAACATGTTAAACTTTTTTGGAAGTTTGACATGAGGGGGTATTTTTTTAAATAATTCGGGAATAATAATTTTGATAGATGATAAAAAACAATAATCCTAACAATGTCCAAATATTTCTATTTAGCATGCTTCATTCTAAGTCTAAAAATTAGTCCAAACTAACCTAACATAATTCAAGAATAAAAGAAACACATAAGGCCGAAATAAAAAAATAAATAAAAAAGGTTTGAATAATCATGCATGTTGTTTAACCTAAAATTAAATCATATTTTGGCATACATATTAAAATTATTGAACATATAAAACATGTAATAAACTAAATTATATTAAACATGTATACCAACTAAAGAAAAGTATAAACTAAATCGTATTTCGAAATTTAATATTAAACATGTATTTCAAAAATTATATTTCGAATGCACTGGACTGGTGCCATCGATTCCACTGCGGACTGATGCCATGGAAAACGATTGGGATGACGTAAGGCAATTGTGGGGCGCCTAGAGGGGGCTGGTCTGGGTCGGAGAAGGAGCAAGACTTATTTGGGGGTGACACTGACTTAGAGGGGGATGGGGAGGTGGATGGGGGCTGGGAGGGGTTGGGGAGGTGGGTAAGGACTGGGGAGGGGGCTCGGGGCTGGGGATGGGAGCTCGGGGTTGGGGGTGGCGGCGGCGTCAGTGTGGCGTGTCACTGTGGTTGAGTAACTGTGGCCGATGGACAGGCAGTCACAGTGACCAGAGTCACTGTGGCCGGTGGGTGGGTTGTCACTGTGGCCGGTAGGCGGGCAGTCATGTTGGCCAGAGTCACTGTGGCAGCGAAGCCACTGTTGCTGCAGAGTCACTATGGCGGCGAAGTCACTGTGACGGCGTAGTCATTGTGGCCGGAGTCACTTTGCATGCAGTGTTTAATTGTGATGTTGGTCACATTTTTGGATTTTTTTAAAAAGAAATCATTTTTTGTCTTTTATCCCATTTTAGTAATATCTAGGCCAAAAGGGCTACGTAATTTCTTTTTTAATTTGCTATTCTCGCATATGTTTTGAGGTTTTTTCTAAAATATTACTACCTCCCTTCTGGCTTAAACAAACTCAAAGAGATCAACACTAACAAAAATATTTGTAACCAACTATCACTCTCAATAAGACGGTTAGACTTAGAAACGATCACCCTGAAAGAGTAATGTGAATCGCTAACCACCAAATGGGTGTGACACGGCAATCACTGGCCATATAGCTCTTTCTAACGACATATGTAGTAATATTTAGCAGAATTGTTGACCCTTATTGTAGACCTAAAACTAAACATATCAACAACAAAAATAGCAACATAAACAAACTTAACGCGAAATTAGGACCATAAAAAATAAAACAATTGACAAATACTCCAAGCTCCTTCCTTTCAGTATTCTTAAAGTGTGGATCGAATCTGGAGGTCTATGATTGATGCATGCGATTGGAAAATTTCCTGGCGATTTCTGGATCAAGTTCTGAGCAAAAGAGAAGATGGACCGCCCCCTCCTGAACCGTCACTCTAGAGCGACAGAGGTGTTAGGGTTTGGAAGATGATACTACAAGAATACTTCAAGATTCATCGGACAAGAAACGACACAAGCCACCTGCCGGAAAGACAAACTCTAGACAAAAGCTAGGAAGAACACAACTTCAATTCGTTTTCACATCTATCTGATCTTGGTCTCACACAACTTAATTAATAATCATTGGAGATTGGAGCTATGACCGGCCGGTAAGAGTAAGCTTGAAATATTGAAGGTCGTCGTGCCATCCGCCCTAGTACTTTTCATTTAGATAATAATTGAATAAGGTAATTAGGGTATATTTTCAGAAATATAATTGATTTCAATAATAACTAGACCAATAACTGCACACTAGCATTGAAACTTCCATACAGGTAGAGGCGCGCCAAGTTCAACGTTTTCTTCTGATGGTACCATGGATTCAGACCATGGCCCAATTACGTAGTCCAGTCCATAAACGGGATCAGTCCTTAACGGGATCAGCCTAATTACAGGATTAACCCATAAATGGGATTAGCCCATAAACGGGATCAACCTAATTACAGGATCAGTCCATAAATGGGATTTATGATTATAAGCCGCTTAGCCCATTAGGAATCAGGCCCACTATAGGGACCCACAGCCAGGCCAGGCTGGACAGCAGACCTCGAGCCTGGGCGGAGTTCTAGTGAGGCCGTTATATTCCTAGGGCTTATGTGGCGAGCTATCACTCGTTGATAGATATTTGGCAACAGGCAGAACTCATCCGGAGAACGGCGACTAAAAGGAGAAAGCAATCGTGTGGGAATCAAGCATCGAAGAGTTCTATTTCGAGCGAGAATATAGTTCATTAATTGAGCATTTATTGTATAAGATTCCTCCCATAATTATACTTCTTAATCTTTATAAATACTGGATGTAAACATCCTACCAAGGGATCGGTCCCCTGATAAAGTTCTGAACCGAGGCTAGACTATTGCTAGTTCTCCGGAATAAAAAGTAAAACTGCCTTACGCTGCCATATTATTCTCATATCTACGTATATTTAGCTCTCGTAGTTGGATTTAACTCCATCATTTGGTGCTCTCGTTGAGAGCCGAGTATACGAAGCAGCGATGGTTGGATCAAATAGCCATAATCGCGTTGGTAGCAATCAAGGCGGAGATCGTTTCAATCATGTCGTGATCGACGACGAAAGGTCGAGGTCCCGAAGGAGCGATTTTAGGAGGCGCAACGACAATGCCGCCACACAAGGTGATTTAAGGAACCAGATTCGTGGTGTGGGGAATCCTAGGGACCCGGTGGTGCGTCCACCGCAGTTCCAGACGCCGGGTACTGGGCATAACATCCCCGCCATGGATCCTACATAGGTTTTGGCGAGCTTGGCCACATTCCAGAGGGCGGTGGAGACTTTGACAACTGCGTTCCAAGGTATCATTCTGAATCCCACTGGGAGACTTCCTTCCCCTCGTCGGGCTCCATCTGTGGCTCCACAAGGAGAAGTAAACTCTCTCCTGCGCACGAGGAATTCTCCACCAGCCCAGTCTCAGCGCTCCCACCGATCCAGGGCAACTCCCAGGATTCCAGTGGCAAACCGGATAAGTGAGCAAAGGATTTTTGTTCATGATAGACTCTCCTCTAGGTTTGAGCACAGTGAGGGGGCATCTTCGGCCGCCGTTTCGTCCCACCGCCGAAGTGCGCGAAGGGGAGATCTCAAGAACGAGATCAACGCGAATAGGCAAGCCAGAAGAGATCGCCGGTCTCCAGTGCGCCCTCAAGTCGGCCATAATAATGCCGACTTCAGGAGAGGGTTAGACGAGCTCAGAAGGGAGATGGAAGGAAGATCAGGCCTCGAGCATGGCGTACGAATTCCTGAGCCTTTTACTAGGCAAATCATGGAGGCACCATTGCCTCAAGGATACCGACCATGCAACATTGAGGCTTACAGAGGGAAAACGGACCCTCAGCACTACGTTTCCAGGTATGTGGCTTATATGGTCATGATGGGATATGACGACGCTATAAAATGTAGAGGATTCTCGGTAACCCTAGACGGGTTAGCACGGGAATGGTACGACTCTCTGCCAGATGGAGGGATAGGAAACTTCTGGGAGTTGGTTCACGCATTCGTGACGCATTTTGCCACCTCTAAGGATTCCAAGAAGAATGTCTCTCACCTTCTGGGACTCAAACAGGGCTCTCAAGAAACCCTGATTGATTTCAAGGATCGTTGCAGGGAGAAGACAGCCAAGGTAGAAGATCTGGATGATAAGTCTGCTGTGGCTATCCTCACCAACGCTCTGAGGTCGGGTGAACTATACAAAGACTTCATACGCAGGCCCCCGACGTCCCATGAGGAGGCTCTGTTGCGCGCCAAGGCACAGGCCGAGGTTGAGGAAGCTGAGAAACGAAAGAGAGACGAGGAATCTGGAAAGTCTTAGCCTAATGGAGAGAAAGAGAAAAGTTCAGAAAAAGAACCCCATGACCCGGAGAAAGGAAGTGGGTTCAAAAGGAAGAAGATAGGCTGGGAAAGGGAAAATCACATGTTCCAGAAGGACCTTTGTCCAGCCAACTTGAATTTCCAGTTGATACCGTCTTAGACTGTGCGGCAAAGCAAGGTCTGATCACAATTCCTGAGGGATGTAACGTCGTCAACGGTCAGACTTCCAGGGGTAAGTTCTGTAAAATCCACAGAAGCGATACCCATGAGATTGACGAATGTTACTTCCTAAAGAAATATGTGGAAAAGATGGACCACGACGGACAATTGGATCAGCTCATGAAGAAAGTTCGGCATAATCAAGATCCCCAGAAGAGAAACACCTGGAGCCGGGGAAAAGACGAGCCAGCCTCGACTTCGAAGAAAGGGAGGTTGGAGCCCAGTTCGAGGATGATGAAGAAGGGGAAGATTCAGGCCGGCAGAAGCGCCCGCATGTTAACCAGATCTACGGCGGACATGTGGGAGGAGATACGGCGGCAGATAGGAAAAAATGGAATCACCAACTCTTCGTGGGAGAGATCAGTCGCCTTCCCGCGGACAAAAAGCAGAAACGGGAGTCCATTATCTTCACAGACGATGATTTGCCACCGTGTCCTCCACCGTACAGAGATGCATTGATGATAAAGATGGAGGTGCTATATACCATTGTCCACTGAGTCCTCGTGGACAATGGGAGTTCAGTAAACATTCTGTACACGAACACACTTCAGGAGATTGGCCTCGAAAAAGCAGACCTCAAACTGGTCAAAACCCCATTGTCAGGCTTCACAGGAGATACCATTGAACCTGAGGGGGTTATCACCCTCAAGATCCATCTCGGATCGGAACCCTGTGTAAGGACTGTCGAGACGGACTTTGTGGTTGTGCAGCTGCCAAGTGTACACAAAGCAATTCTTGGCCGACCACTTTTAGAGGTCCTGGGGGTTATCATTTCTCAGGCTCATCTGTGCCTTAAATTCTACACCCTAGCAGGGGTGGGCACGGTAAGGGGAGACCAAAAAATGGCCAGGAGTTGTTACGTGAGGGCTTGCAAGGCCCACAGAAGAAATGAAGCAAGAGTAAACGCCATCGAGCAGGATTTGTCGAAATTTGAGGAGGGGCAATTCAAAGCTCAGCCTGTTTCGGAGATTAAGGAGGTTGGAGTCGACCCAACCCGACCAGAACGCCGGATTAAGATTGGTGCAGGGCTCCAGGCCGACCTAAGAGTAAACATAATCCAAGTCTTGGTGGAATTCAGGAAAATCTTTGCGTGGGGGCCTGAGGACATGCTAGGACTCGACCCCAATATAACAGTTCATCATCTGAACGTGGATCCAAAGGTTGTTCCTGTCAAGTAGAAACGCAGGTACTTGTCTTTGGATAGAAAAGAATTCGTAAAGGGGGAAGTAGCAATGTTGTTGGGCATCAAGCACATTAGGGAAGTTCAATATCCAGAGTGGCTTGCCAACGTGGTATTGGCACCCAAGCCACCTACCTGGAGAATGTGCGTTGATTATACTGACTTGAACAAAGTTTGCCCAATGGATCCTTTCCCCCTGCCGAACATAGATCAGCTGGTAGATCAAACCGCTGGATGCGAGCTCCTTTCATTCATGGATGCATTCAGGGGGTACCATCAGATCTCAATGCACCTGGATGATGCTGAGAAGACCTCGTTTGTCACACCTGAGGGAGTCTTCTGCTACCTCGTCATGGCCTTCGGATTGAGGAACTCGGGAGCTACTTACACAAGGATGGTATCCAAGGTATTCCGAACAGTTCTGGGAAGAAATATGGAAGGATATGTTGATGACATGACCGGGAAGAGCTAGAAAGCAACTGACCACGCAGAAGACCTCAGGGAGGTCTTCAGCATCATGAAGGAGGTAAATCTAAGGCTTAATCCTAAAAAGTGCACTTTCGCGATCCAAGGAGGAAATTTTTTGGGTTTCATGGTGACAAATAGAGGAGTCGAGCCTGACCCAGAAAAGATAAAAGCCATCTTGGACATGGAACCCCCTAGAAGTGTCAAAGAAGTCCAGATTTTGACCGGGAGACTGGCAGCCCTGGGGAGATTCTTATCCAGATCAGCAGAACGATCTTTACCTTTCTTCCAAATCCTGAAGAAAAGTAATGGATTCCAGTGGACCCCGGAATGCCAAACTGCATTTGAAGACCTGAAAGCATATCTACAATCGGACCTGCTGCTCAGCAAGCCTGAGGTCGCCGAGACCCTCAGACTCTACCTAGGGGTGACACAAAGTGTCATCAGCTCCGTTTTAGTGCGCGAAGAAGAAACGATGCAAAGACCGGTTTACTACATTAGCAATGTCCTTCATGGGGCTGAGCTCAGATACCCAGTCCTGGAAAAAAACCGCTAGCAGTATACACGGCGGCCAAGAAATTGGCACACTACTTCCAGGCTCATCCAATCAAAGTGCCGTCAGACCTGGGAGTAGGGGCACTTTGTTTAGAACGGCTAGAACAGCCAGGGTTGTAAAATGGTCCGTGTTAATCAGCCAGTACCAAGTAAGTTTCCAACCTAGATCATCAATCAAAGGCCAGGCCCTGACAGACTTCCTAGTCGAATGTACTGACCGGGACTTGGCTGAAGAAAAGAGACATGAAGAAGAAGATTGGTGGACCCTCATGATCGATGGATCATCATCAGGGTCCAAAGGTCGCGGAGGAGGGGTGGTCGTCATCACCCCCGAAGGCTTCAAAACGTACCATGCCCTCAGATACAAATTCAACCTCTCTAACAATGAAGCTGAGTACGAGGCCTTATTCTCAGGCCTCAGGATAGCAATCCACTTCAAGGCACAGAAGCTGAGGGTCAAAAGCGACTCTAAGTTTGTTATCAAACAACTTAGAGGGGAATACGAGGCCAAAGAAGAACGAATGCAGAAATACGAGGATATAGCCCTAGAACTCATCAAGTGTTTTGAGGAGTCCGATCTGATATGTGTTCCTCGAGCCCATAATAGCGAGGCAGATATTGTATCAAAATTGACTGAGGGCGTACCTGAACATCTCATGCGCATAGCCCGAATACAGGAGCTAGATAAACCTTGCATCGAGGTCACTAAAGACCTTGAGGTTTTCTCAGCCGAACAGAAATCAAGATCCTGGGTCGAAGAATTGATAGAATACAAGAAGGACGGAACATTGCCTTCCGATGGGGGAAAGGCAAAGCTGATTAGAAGATGGGCTCTGAATTATGTCATTGAGAATGGCAAACTATACAAAAGAAGTTACAATGGCGTGCTACTCAAATGTCTAAGGCCGGAAAAGCTCATCAAGTGATCAAAGAACTACATGAAGGAACTTGTTCATCCCACCAAGGTGCATTCACCTTAAGTAGGAAAGCCCTATTGCAAGGATATTTTTGGCCTACGATGATAGGGGACTTTGTGGACTTTGCGCGAAGATGTGAGATCTACCAGAAATTTCAAACGAACCCAGGCAGGCCTGCCACCCTATATCATCCTATCAGAACAGCGATCCCATTCTCAAGGTGGGGAATAGACCTCGTTGGGCCTTTTCCCCCCGGCTCAGGAGGTATGAAATTTGTGATAGTCGCAATTGATTATTTCACGAAATGGATTGAGACCGAACCAATGGCCACAATCACTGCGGAGCAATGCAAGAGGTTTGTCTGGAGGAATATATTTTGCCGGTTTGGTGTTCCCATGCAAGTTATCACCGATAATGGAAAACGGTTTGACTCTGAGCCATTCAAAGAATTATGCGAACAATGGGGAGTTGAGGCCAACAGAGCATATGTTGCTTACCCCAATGCAATAGACAAGTGGAAAACGCCAACAGAACTATTGTTAGCGGCCTCAAAAGGAAGTTGGAGTTAATGGGAACAACTTGGGTGAATGAACTCAACAACATACTTTGGGCATACCGAACTACCCCAAGGAAGGCTACTGGTGAAACTCCCTTCGCCTTGACTTATGGGTTTGAAGCCCGAACGCCACTAGAGGCTCTAGTCCCAAGTAAAAGGGTTGAAGATTATGACCCTAAAAATAACGAGGACATGCTCAGGGCAGAACTGCACCTAATTGAGGAGAGAAGGGATAACGCGTTCATCAGAGCTGAAAACTACAGAAGGCAAGTTAAAGAATACCACGACGCAAGGGTTAGACCAAGACTATTTTAGGTCGGGGACCTAGTTCTAAGAAGGAGGTCTGCTAGCAAACCTTTGGAAAGCGGAAAGTTTGAAATCACCCCGGAATGGAAGTGGGAGCATGTGACCATGGACTTCGTGGTGGGGCTACCACAAACAGTGAACAACTATGATGCGGTATGGGTAATGGTTGATAGGCTCACCAAGAGTGCACACTTTTTGCCTATCAACATTACTTATCCTCTTGAAAGATTGGCAAAGCTATACATGGAGGAGATTGTGAGGCTACATGGAGTTCCGATATCCATTGTCTCAGATAGGGATCCACGATTCACATCTCGATTTTGGCCCAAGTTTCAAGCATCTTTGGGTACTAAACTGAAGTTTAGCACAACTTTTCATCCACATACGGATGGACAATCTGAGCGGGTGATACAGATATTGGAGGACATGCTTAGGGCATGTGCTCTGGAGTTCCGAGGAAGTTGGGACAAACATTTGGCTCTAGTTGAGTTTGCCTATAACAATAGTAATCAGGCGAGTATTGGCCGGCATGCCTCCATATGAGGCATTGTATGAGAGAAAATGCAGAACACCGTTGTGTAGGGACGAGGTTGGCGAGGCCAAGCTCGAAGGAATTGAGCTTGTCGAGATCACCAAGGCTAAGGTGAAGATCATTCAGGATAGACTCAAGACTGCCCAAGACCCGTAGAAGAGCTATGCCGACAAACGACGAAGGCCATTGGAGTTCGAAGTCGGTGATGAAGTCTTCCTAAGGATCTCTCCTTGGAAGGGCATCATCCAATTTATATCAAGGGGAAAACTCAACCCCCGGTACATTGGTCCGTTTGAAATCCTTGAAAGGATTGGGGCTGTAGCTTACCGTCTTAAGTTGACACCAGAACTTGAGAAGATACATGATGTGTTTCATGTATCAATAATGCTCAAGAAATACATACGAGATCCATCTCATATTCTTGAGAAACCACTGGTAGAAATACGTGAAGATCTACAATATGCGGTGGAACCAGTGAAGATAGTGGGGCAACAAGTGAAGAAATTGAGGAAAAAGGAGATTCCTATGGTGAAGGTCCTTTGGAGGAGTGATCGAGTCGAGGAAGAAACTTGGGAGACCAAGGTCTCAAAGAGGGAGCCGTACCCTTTTCTCTTTGATTAGACACATGGATTTCGGGGACGAAATCCCAAATAAGGGGTGAACTTGTAACACCGTTCCCAGATGTATTTTACTTTTAAGTGAATAATGTATTTAATCTTATGGAGTGGTTAATGAGTTTACGAAGTTGTGAATTTTTATTAATTCTTTTGCGTGAATAGTAAATTCGCACATGGGCCCACATCGGGAGCGGGGACCGCCCGATATTCCCGAGACCATATATTTTATTCATCTTGGTCTAGATAATTATATGGTGGTGGATAATTTATTTGGTCCAAAGAAATGACATAATGTGGACCGATTGGTCAAAAGTGGCTCAATTACCGGTATTGGTAATTTAACAGATAACAACCCGAAATGAATTTCGGAGGCTTATAAATTAAAGTTAGGGAATGTATATTCATCATAAATGTCATAATGATTAAGAACACATAATACATTTTATTCGACCCGATAAAATAAAATATATTTAAAACAGTCCGAAAAATACAATTTTCGGGACCGAATGTACATTTTGGGACACAAGGGGATGACCTCCCACATGAGTGGGGGCCACCCCACGTTTTTTGGGTCTGAATAAACACAAGGAGAGCTGGGTTGACAAGGGAATGAGTGGAGGAGGTGCAAAGGGACCCTTTGACCTCACTCATTTGCCAAATGAGACAAAGAGATACCCATACCCCCCTTCCCTTTGCATTATTCGGCCAACCCACCAAGAGAGGGGAAAGAAAGAGCCCCCAACCCATTCTCCATTTTTGCAGCCGAGCTCAAGAAGGAGTCCAAAGAAGGGGTGTTAAGAAGGAAAAAGTTGGGAGAAAGTGAGAAAAATTAAGGTAATGACCTTATACTAATTTTTCCTTTATTTTCTCCTACCACATGAGATATATACCATATGAATAACCTTGAGGATTGTTCTACATGATTTAAGTGTAGAATGATGGGTTGGAAAATGGTTCCATGTCAAAAAACGGACACAGAAGCCAAAACGACCGGTTTGCCGGAAAATGACCTTTTAGATGTTATTTGTATTGATTAAGGTTTTATGATGTTAAAACCTTGTTAGGAACTTGATTAAAATATTTTAGAGCTTCGCCGGAGTTTCGCCGGAGTTGGTCAAAGTTTGCCGGAGTTGGTCAAAGTTCGCCGGAGTTGGTCAAAGTTCGCCGGAATTAGTCAAAGTTCAATCGAGAAGCGTAGAACGCGCTTAAGCTCACTTAAGGTGAGGATGACCGACTATATTGTTTATAATTATTGGGTTAATTTCATAAGATTACCTAAATGAATTGAATGTGTTTGTCATGGTTTATTAATGATTGAAAATGCCTAAATGAAAATTAATATTGTTTATAAGTAAAAGTGCATAATATACAAATTTATGAATAAATTGTTTTTGATTATGTGTTATGAATAAAATGACATGATAGTGGTATTAACCATGAATTTCATTGTGATAAATATACTTTTATCTCATGTAAAGAAGTCATGGAAGGATAAAAGTGATATTGTGATATTAGAGCCAAATTATACTTGAATGTAGAAATTAAATTGAAACATACGAGCTATTATGAGTTTGCATTTGTTATATTAAGATTAAACGACTAGTATAGAGATATTAGTCGGAAATATTAGTTTGATGGTTCTTTGGAGCTAATCCCAAGATATTGAATTTTGGTGGGTACGCCCTAAGTAACCTTAAAACATATTTTTAAGGTGGACTTTATGAACTCAAGTTACATTAGGAGTAGGCCGTAAGGGTTACTCAAAATGGATGAAGCCTAGACTAAGAAGTTGTTTAGGGATTAGATGACCTGACTATGAGTCGAGCTCTAGCACGCGGTAGTATGACTATGAGCCGAGCTCTAGCAAAAATGTAGTATGACTATGAGCCGAGCTCTAGCAACAATGTAGTATGACTTTGAGCCGAGCTCTAGCAACAATGTAGTATGACTATGAGCCGAGCTCTAGCAACAATGTAGTATGACTATGAGCCGAGCTCTAGCAAAATGTAGTATGACTATGAGCCGAGCTCTAGCAAAATGTAGTGTGACTATGAGCCGAGCTCTAGCATGAAGGAACATGAATTAATTATAAAATAATAACACCCTAGATTGAGGGTCTTGGAAATTGAAACTTTGATTATACTTAGTATAGTTGTCACTGTACTTGTCAAATGCTTCCAAGTACTGACCTCCCCTTCACGGGGGAGGCCACCTCACAGTTTCAGGTAGAACTTGAAGGTTGCTACCATCGTCGTTGCTTCGGAAGGATCCAAGGAGAGGAGACGTGGTTCGTGCTTCCTCCGTTCCTATTTTACAAACATTTTAATTAATGCTCATGGATATTATTTTTAAATATTTATTTGGGTCTTGTATGCCCATGTTTGCCAAAGTGTGGCATGAACACTTGTATCAAATGTTTCCACTGCTTTAATGAATATTTTACATTATGTTTGTTTATGGATGTACTATGTGTGAACGATATTCCAGACGCTTTGTATAGTATGGATGTGTTGGACTGCGGTTGACTATTCGTACTGTACAGCGGATTGTTGACGTGTCCGGGTAGGTCCGGGGTGTGACAAAAACCCAATACTCGGTCGAGTACCTACCCGTACCCGGTCGGGTATAGGAGGCAGTAGCCCCCTGGGGCTATTTTCTGTTAATACCCGGTCGGGTATTTGCCAATACCCGGTCGGGTATTTGCCAATACCCGGTCGGGTACAACAGTTGACTTGGCGGTCAACGCCCGTTTGACCACCCAAACGAAGTCCGATTACCGTGAAATTTTACATGCATGTACATCTTGACGTCCTTAAGCCAAAAATACCTATTTGGGTCCTTGGAACATCATTCACATCAGTTTATAATATTTTCACTAATCAAACATACATATCATGCTTTTCAACAATGTTATATTCTTTAATATGACATATCACATGCTTTAATACCATTAATCAATTCATAAAACATATTCTTGATTAATTTAGGTAATATCATGCCTCACGCAAAAGTTATAAAGCATATAGCCATCTTCTCACCTTAATGAAGCTTATGAAGTTCTAGCCTTCCCGATTTAGCTCCGGCGAAACTCCGGCGAACTTCAACGAACTCCAGCGACAACTCCGGTGACCCTTTCAACTCTGTGAAAGTCCTTGGAGTACCTTATACAAGTTAACAATAAGGTTTTATCATCATAAAACCCATATCAACACAAACAACCTCTAAAAGGTTATTTTCCAACGAACTCGTCTACTTTGTTCTCTAAGCCCGTTCTTGGACTTAGAACTTCCTTTCAAACCCCATTCCACACCCTTGAAAGTGTAGAAATATCCTAGGAGGATAAAATATGGTTAAGGAGAAGAAATGGGTTTAATGAAGTCATTACCTTATTAACCACAAGTTTTTCCACCTAAACCCCTCTTTTCTCTTCTCTTTTTCCTTCCTTCTTCCTCCCTTGTTCTTGGTGCATGTATGTATGATAACAATGGAGTTTTGCAGAGCTTCTCTCCCCTTGGAAAGTGATATGGCCGAGCTGTATGAGTTGGGGTGATTGAGAATGCCTTTTTGGCATTTCTCACAATAATACTTTGGCCAAGGTCCCACCCTCTTATTGATTGGTCTCCCAATCAATTTTCTTCTTGATTTTGCATGTTCTTGTGCGGCTCCTCTTGCCATTTTCAAGATTAAGGTCATGGGGTGGCCCCCACTTAAATGGGTGGTCATCCCTTTGTGTCCCCAAGTGTACACTTGGTCCCAAAAGTTGTATTTTACAGACTGTTTCAACTATATTTCATTTTATCAGGTCAAATGAAATATGTATCATTCTTCCAATTATTATTGGCTTTTAGAATGAATATACATCCCCCAACTTTTAATTTGGCGGTCTCCATAATTTATTATGACTTTTATCTGTCAGTACACTGGTACCGATAAATGGGCCTTATTTGCCCAAATGGCTACTCACATGATTTCTATGACCCAACAAGCTAAGTATATCCACCATCATACACATATTATCTTGACCCAAATGAATATAATATGTGGTCCCGATAATATCGGGCGGCCCCCACTTCCGAAGTGGGCCCCACGTGAATTTTACTATTCACGTAAAAGAAATGATAAAAATTTACAATCACGTAAATGCGTTTATTCATTTCTCAGGGTTCAATACATAATTTGATAAAGTACAAATACTTGGGGGCGGTGTTACAGTGGTAGCGAGGTAGATGATATCCATATTGAAGATGTCCCGCTCCACATGTAAGTTTACCCTTCTCGCACACATGCAATGATCCATTCTCACGTTATTCCAGATTTGGATTTCTTTGATTCATACCTTGGTGATGATAATTCTTTTTGTGTGGAGAATGATCACAACTTCCTGGAAGATTTTAATAAGAGCAGTGACAATAAGAGTTGGGGTGCCTTCATGGAGAGTGATATTGAGTCAAGAGTAGGTGCTTCGAATTTTCACGGTAAGTTTGAGCGAGGAAAGGATGTGTTTGTGATGCACTTTGAATCAGAGGATGCGAGGGTCATTCTACCCTTATTTGTTGATGATGTTCATGAAGACCGCATGATTCCGATGTGGTTTCAAGAGTTTAAGAATTTGCGCCACCTAATGGTATTTGTTGAGGGAAAGCTGGATACTTTGATGATTAGGGCCCCACTGTAGTCTTTGCTATTTGAGAGCCTATGAGGTATCATCGGGCAAACGACGCTAAAAATAGCGCTTCTCGAGAGGCAACCCGAGCATATTTTTGCTTCATTAGAGCAGTTTACTGCTTTTCAGAAAACCCATGAAAATAAAAAACTGGGGTGTATTCTGTTTGTTTGTGTGTTTGTTTTCTTTGTTTTTGCAGCTCAAGGTGTGCTTTTGGGATGATGCGCCGAGGTTTACAAATTGACTTAGTTTTGTTCTGCCCCGACCAATGCCTTAGGGAAGTTTTTATGATTCTTACTTGCCTGTTTGTAATAATTGACTTGACTTGAGTTGAGCACACGTGACCCTTTCCTCTTTACCCCCTTGTGCATAGTGCATTTTTGGTCATCGAGGGCGATGCCGAAGTTTAAGTGTGGGGGAGTGAATTGGGCATTAGGGCAGTAATTGTTACATGAGATTATTAGAGTTAGCATGTGCATGTGTTAGTTGTATATTCATAGGAAAGTCATGCCAAAATTTTTGAATTTTTTTCTTTAAACTGTGTCTTTGTGAGCTGACTAGCGTTTTGACTATGTTTTTAGGACATCTTTGAAGTGTTTAGGCTTAAATTGCTTGCACTATAATCAGGTTGTTGAGAGGATGAAGACATTAGTCACCCATTGAATTATTTCATTAATCATCTATCCCACCTGAATAAAGGAGTGTTTGGGTTTGCTTAAAAAAAGCGCTTTTCAGCTTTTGGCTTAAAAAAAGTTGAAAAAAGTGTTTTCAAATGACAGCTTCTGCTTAAATTGATCACTTAAAAGCTAAAAGCTGGAAGCAGGTAGAAGGGTGCTTTAAACTGCTTCTCACTTTTTCTATTACACAAAAAGTACTTATTTTACCAAACACTACCAACTTTTACTTTTCCAGAATCACTTTTTTCTCAAACACTACCAACTTTTACTATTAATCTCTTTTCCCAAAATCACTCTAAAAATCACTTTTTTAAAGTTGAAGCAATTGCAAACACTCCCTAAGTCCTTTAGGAGAAGCCACTTTGAGCCTGACCGTTTATTCTTTACCCAATTAATTGAGCTCCATAGCCAAATGGCCTGTGTTTCCTTACCCGTGAATATTTCTGACTAAGTCTTGGTGTTTAGGGAACTAGGGAATTAATTTGCTAAGTTTAGGGAATTTTTGTAGGATCCATTTTTGGCATTGTTCCTATGCCCCAAATGGGGGTAAGAGCAGTCACGTTTTGGGAATTTGATACTTTCGAGGATTGCATTGTAGGCATGGATTCACTTTGATTAAATGAACTTTAATTGCTAATTTCCTTGGTGTGGCCGAGATTAGAATGGGGTAGTGTTTAGTGAAAATCTGAAAAAATTGAAAAAATAATAATATAGCTAGACCTCTTACCTTGCGAAAAAGAGAATGGGAGCCCCAATCAAAAAGCGTAAGTGTTAGCACAATAAGATGAGACTTGGATATCTTTCGAAAGAAATGGCGTTCCCGTGCCAACATGACAAGGAAAACTGAACCTAATTAATTGAACTTGAAGGCTTTAGCAAAATTAGCTTTAGTCCTTCGCGTACTACAAGTATATGTCAAAGCACCAATGTGCAGCGACGGTTTAACTTAGTTGTACACCATGTCTACTCTTTGCATAGGTTTAGATGATAGTTCCCAATTAGTGGCCTATTCAATTCCTTGATCATAAGAATAGCCCCGAAATTCCTGAATGCATCGAGTCTTTGTTAGGGTGTTCCAAACTTTCAAATAAAGAGACTGTTTATCCATTCACCATTCACCACCGCCTTCACAAGTCCCTCTGATCAGTAGCTAGTTTATTAGTGTATGCCGTCACTAATTTGAGGATGTTGTGAATAAATTTGTCATTGATGTTAGCTAGAGTACAAAGATGTAGTTTAGGGATGAATTTTCATGGTTTAGTCTGTCTGTTCTGTGAATATACCTTTAACTACTTGTGCATGCTAATAATTTTAATTCCATGCGGTGATTATCGTAAGTCCCGTTGTTCAGTTTGCTTGAGTACAAGCAAAAGCTTAAGTGTGAGGGAATCTGATAAGTTCATATTTCAGCTTTGTTCATCAATATTTTGGGATTCATCTTTTTAATTAATGACAATTAATTCTTTTCATCCCAATTCTATTAATTCAATTATGAATTGTGAGTAATTTTAATTAGGGATTTGAGATTGATGAAGAGGTTAATCATGATGTATGGTTAGTTTATTGATGGATTAATTGCATAAATGTCATTTAATTTGTGTTTGAATAATTTAATTGATATCTTTTGTAACCTAGAACCGCGGCTATAATTACAGTTGCATGTTGAGTAAATTAAGAGATATCTAGTTTATTCTAAGACACTTTCACACACACTTAATCGCCCGCTAAGAGAATAGTAGTGATTAAGGGGCCATAATTAAGCTCGCTCGTCTTGGCAATAATTTAGGATCATGTCGCATGAAAGATCAGCTCGGTCCACTAGATTATTGTACTCTACGCCGCGAGAGCGGTAAGACCTTAGTAATGATTAGCTAGGCTCAATTAAATTAATTTCATGTAATTAAGCCTGATCTGCCAGAAATCTGGTTACCCCAGAATCAATCCCTGTTCCCTTCGTCGTTAATTAAGAAGAATCCAAACTATTTCATTCGTTTAATTGCATTTTAATTTTCCAATCATTCAAATATCGCACAATTGCTTTTTATTTTATTTTCTTTTTATCTCTGAATTTAGTTAATTCTTAATTCCCTTTTGTCCGTCCCTCTGGAGACGATACTCCTACTTCAACCGTTTACTACAATCATATTTTAAGTGCGAGAAAACCCACATCAATGCGCATTTGGTAAATATTTTAGCTCGGTGGAGAGTATACACGTCAATACTCTCATTTATAATGTGCACGGGTTGATTGCTCACGTGTGTGGAACAATCGGATCAAGTAACACACATGGGGGACCTGCAAAACTTGTTAAATACATTTTCGTACCCCCCTCAAGATGGGTCCTACCTTTTTAGTAGAGAAGATATCATGAAGTTTTTGTTTGATTTTGGATCATAAGTCAGTTGCCTTTGAAGCATTTTGAGGTTTATCTTTGACAAATTCTTACTTTGGGACCCATTTCTTATTATTTGCAGGTGACTTGTAATTTTCAGCACATGTGAATGATGGAACATGTTTTCGAGAAGTAAAAATGTTCTCCCCTGATAACCGTTTCAAATGTTTGATTGAAAAAACCTTGAGGGGATAAGTTGTTGGAAAAATGTGTTAAAATTGCACTAAATGAGCAATTTGGAGCAATATTTTGAGTGGGGTCCACTTCTGATTTGGATCGGGTCAAAGTGGGTTCGGATTTTCCTTGTTAGGCTTACCGCAACCCGGAGGTGAAAAAGCCATATTTGGGCTTTTCACCCCCCAAAACTTGTGCAACCCATTGTATGAGGAGGTCTCAAAGTGGATATATGACTTCTCATGAGTGGGAATTAGCTCCTTGATTCACTCGGATGTCTTGGACGGAGGAAAAAAAGAGGGCTGCTACATTAAAGAAAAAGGATGGGTCCCATGATGAATATTAATCACAATTATCTTTAAACTCTTATAACTTTTTTAGAGTTTTTTTCCGTATTAATGTTAATTAATTAATTAATTACGAAAATAGGGTTGAGTTAAAAGTATTTACCAAAATACTGCTGGGTTAACCATGGTCGGGGGTAAGTCGCCCAACGGTTGGGCGACTTATAAGTCGCCAAACCGTTTGGCGACTTATAAGTCGCCCAACCGTTGGGCGACTTTCCCTTAAGTAAAAATCGGGTCTCGCCCCAAACAGAACACTTCACAGAAGCCTCCCCCAACTGAAAGTAGCTGCTGCGACGGACGAAGAAGAAGACGGACGAACCGCCATCTCCAACTCCGGCGCTCCTCCATCTCCGGCGACTCCACTCCGGCAACCCTCCATCTTCATCTTCAACACTCTTTACTCCTTATTCTAGGTAAATCCAAATCCATTTCATATAATTTTGCACTTAGGGTTTAGAATGTTATTTTTTTTTTAATTTTGGGATTATGAATTGATTGTGAATGAAGTTGTTGTGAAATGTGAATATGTATGAAATGTTGAAATATGATTTTAAATTGTTTGTAAATTGTAATGTGTATTTTGACATTTGAGCATTTGGGTATAGTTGAATGTACCTAAATTTGGGTATTCAAAGGTAGACATTGAATGTAGATATCAAAATTTGGGTAGTTTGTTATTGAAATGTGAATTGTTTGTGAATTTGGAGTTAATGATATATTACAATTTTGGAAGCAATTTCTATTAAAAATGTGAATGTGTATAAAATGTGTATATTGATGCCTACTCATGAATGTTGGACAATGAGTTGTTATTAGAAGATGGATTTCTCAAGCTTCCCACTCGTGTGTCATTGGGGAGGGAACTATTATGAGAATGGTGGGCAAATATGCCATGAAGGTGGCAGAACGAGCTTTGTCATGGTTTCTCGTGGCGCTTGCATGGTCGAGATCCTTCAAAAAATACATGCAGCGACAATGATTCATCCCGGCCGTTCATTGCGGTTGAAAATGAATTTTCCCATGAACGGGGGAAAGTACATGCTTATGCCGCTCATTGATGAGCTAGCTATAACAAATATGTGGGGCATAATTCAGATGGAGGATATGTCGTCGCTGGAGGTATACATTGAGGAATGCTTTGACGCTAATGCTACTCAATCGACATCAAATGCTGGTGTATCTAGGCATGATGTCATTGCAGGGGTGAATGCAGGGAAGTCGTCAAAGGTTCCTGTACTAGACATGGTTATACAGGAGGATGGCAGGTATTTGCACAACGGTGCATCATTTGTGGATGGGCAGGGAAGTGATGATGATGCAGACGAGAACATCAATGGTGACGACATGACAGAATCTGATGAAGCAGCACAGTTTAGCTGGGGTAGTGCCACCCTGGCTTATCTCTACAGGCAGCTGTGTCGCGGGTGCCAGAGAGGGAGCACAGAGCTGGGGGGATTTTTGCTACTCCTCCAGATTTGGTCATGGGAGTATATCCACATTGGCCGTCCCATTATAGTTGGATATCATGGCATTGATGGACAGCCACTGCCTGATGAGCCTCCACGTCTGCTAGGACCACATCATGTACGGGGCGTGGACCCTCTAGGCCGTCGGTATGTTTTCAATCGTTTGTATTTGTGTTAGTTTTTGTTGAATGTAAATGCATTAATAAAATCCACATTATTGATATTGTAACATTAATGGTTAGGTGGCTATATGCTGGTTTATCTCGCATGCCATCCGCTACTGGCCTCGGTGTGTACATGGATGCATTGGATCGGATGTCAGAGGACCAGGTATGGTGTGTGTAGTATAACAGTAACTAGAATAGGTGTAGAATAAATACTAATTTTGTATGTTTACGAAACAGATCACATGGATGTCGTATAGACCTGATATGTTAGCAGAGTTGCCCCCAGCTGGACGAGAGCAGACTCACATATGGCGAGCACGTGTGCCGCTGATATGTTTTGACATTGTTGAGCTTCATTTGCCTGATAGAGTCATGCGACAGTTTGGGTTTGAGCAGGTCATTCCACGTCCTATCGACACTTATGTAGAGCTGCATAAGCTGGATAGGCGTGGGAAGCATACAGAGGATTGGGCACTCAGACATGTCCGATACGTGACTATGTGGGATAGGAGAGCTGAGCTAGCCGTAGCTGGGACACCCACATATGTGCCATCAGTTTCAGGAGATTACATGGGATGGTACTACAGCATCACTCGGTTGTTTGTGTCTCCTTCGTTCAGACTCCCTACTCATCATTATCAGCCTAGCTCATTGGCATTGCATCTTACGGTGAGTATATTACTAATTAGTAAAGTAAGTCATTTTATTTATGTAATACTTGTATGTATTTGAATGTAATTGTAATTGTGTTTCGTATTGCAGACCCGAGCTTTGCAGCGCATACATCAGCGGGCTACTGCCACTGTGACTGATATTCCTGATGTGGACATGTATGGACAGACTCTGACAGGCATTGCCTCGTTATGCTCAGATGTGTTGGGTCGAGTAGACTACGGACATCTTATACACATGCCCGCATCTCAGGAGATGGCATCCACGTCTAGTGCAGCCGCGGCTTCATCATCCCAGACGCAACATGAGAGAGTGGTTCTTCAACCACGACAACGCCGTAGGCGTAGACATGAGCAGCAACATCTCCATGACGAAGCTGATGATGGGAACTTGTAGTTTGTCTTTTGTATTGTAGTTTTTCTTATGCAATAGATGTTGTAGGAACAATTTACAAGTTTTGATGTATTTTCTCTTGTTAAGTATTCTATGTTGTATTGATGTGTTCGAGTATGAATATTACATGATTATTTGTTATGGCATATATGATGATTGAACTGTGTTATACCGGTTATGATTTGAAAGTTTTTTAGCGGTGTTTATAAGGTGTTTTTTATGTTGTTGAGAGTAGGTGATTATCATGTGTTGTATCTAGTTTGTAACACTTCAAAAGGAGAAAGGAGACCTTATTTGTAGCAAACAGATCGGTCTGGATTGAACCGGGGCGAAAAACAAGCTGATTTGGTGTTTTAGGTAATAGGCACGATCGTGCCTAAGGAAATAGGCACGATCGTGCGTGGCTGGCAGTAGCTGCTCGCTTGAAACCATATTTCAGGGCAAAGTCGCCCAACCGTTGGGCGACTTATAAGTCGCCAAACCGTTTGGCGACTTATAAGTCGCCCAACGGTTGGGCGACTTTGCCCTGACCACGGTTAAGGCCCAGCAGTATTTTGGTAAATACTTTTTTTCCAGCATTATTTCCATAAATAATTAATTAATTAACATTAATACGGAAAAAAACTCACTTTTTTATTTATACTCCAATTTTTTCAAAATATATATCAAAATTTATAACTTTTAATGATCTTTCATATGACACCAATATCACTTATAAAAAAATTAAAAAACAACCTGAAATTTTATTTGCTGAAGATTTTCAGACCCAAAATTTTCTTTAAATATATTCAAAGTGTTAAAATTAAGATCTTATAGTAAAATATTTTTTACATTTTTTTAAATAGGTCTAATGAAACAATAACAAAAATCAAACTCTAAATTTATTTATTTTTACATCGGAGTGTTTGACTTTTTGAATCATAATAATTTTCAAAAAAGATTTAGAAAAAAATTGATGTATAACGATAAAATGAAGGTTATAATTACGAAAAACTTTAATGAGTGAATATATTGACGGTACTGGGTTGCAGGAAAAATTGAATTGACTGAGTGAATACGTATAAAATGGTGGCAAATTTTATACATTAACGGAGCTGGGTTGCGGTTAGCCTTAAGGGCTAAAATTTGATATATGGTACACTCAAAATGGATAATGGGTGAATGAGAAATTGATTCTCGAAGTTTAATCGTTGAAACGGAAAAAACTAGGAAAAGATGGGTTTCTAGTGTGGTTTTATCCCACACCGGAAAACCCAAGGGATTTTGAACCCCTTATAAATGGAAGCCTCTTTTAAGGAGTTGAGATTTTTAGGTGGAAATGCTCTCTTTGCGCGTAGGGGGGTGCAAATCAATTCCCGAAAACGAAGAAGAAAAACCGCGACATGCGTGTGCGGGCGACCTGCGAACACGAATGTCGTCCAAAAACCTATCTTTCAGAGATGCGATCAAATTTTTGCTTCTTCCCGTGACGCCCCCCCCCCCCCCGTATCAGATTGCTTGAAGCAGACTCCGTATAAGAAGGCTTCTGACCAGTACACTTCTGATCAAAATAAGAAGGCGTCGCCAGGCTCTTCTGAATAGCTTCTGAAACGTTCGAACAATAAGTGCCCGACGTTTTGCAGCTTTAAATGGACAAATCAATGCCCAGCGGACTGGTCATTGATGTCCAACGAATAGGTCCATTAAAACGCAGTTACAACTCAACAAATCATTCCCTGTAAAAGGCTGACAGGTGTTTGGCAACAACACACAACTCGTTCTTTATTTTTCAGTTAAAATACATCTCTAGCATTCTGCAAAATTCCTTAGTGTTCATACTGTGTCTCTGTTCGCCGGAACAATTCGTTTGAGTGCTTAACGATTGTTCGTAGTCATCGCATCCTGGGAAACGATCATTGCAACGCTCCTACCACCTAGGGAGGCAACGAATACGTTTGAAGGACATTATGCATAGGACGAGCTTTAGCTATTTTCTACTCCATCTATTTTCTGTTCTTCTTTAGTCGTCTTATTAATTTTAATTAATTAATTTTTCTTTATTTTTTGAGACACACCCAACATAAGTCAGGTAAACATCATCATAAACAGTAAAGGTTGAATATCTCTTCCGTTTAGACTTGTCATCATTCACATCACAATGTTGTTTAGGAACCTTAGCCTTTTGCTTAGATTTCTCAGGTTGTCTAACTTCTGCACTAATATGAGAAAACATACAACCAAATTCATCAGAAGAGGACTACGAAGAATAGTGTGTGACAAAGCTAAACGACTGACAACTTGAAATTGAACTTTCATTAAAAATGCTATTTTGAACAAGAGGTGAAGAGGAGATTGTGTCTATCTTTGGGGCAATTTTAAGGAGATAAATCTCATTTAAAAGTTGTTCTTTTTCTATTTTGAAAACCTCTTTTTAAATTTCCAAAGTTATTTGAAGATCCGCAATTTTGAGAATGATCTTTGGAATGCAAACATTTTCAGTTTTAGTTTTTTTATAGAAACAAATGATTCTTCCCCCTCAGACACAGACTCAAACTTACTCTTTGGACGAACAAGTGATGCATAGTCATCGGACAGAGGAATTTTTCATAGTCTTATAACTAGCATTCAAGTGAGTGTAATCAAATGAGATCTCACCATTAGGATTACTTTCTCTCTTTTCCTTTTCTTCAGCATCAATTTCTGACGCTCCCACGATGTGCATAAGTTTCGTCAAACTCAGGCTCATGTATCTAATGTCATACAGTTGGGCACAATTAGCTTTCTTTAGATTGCATGGGTTTTGGAAACCTAAGCCTTCCTTGGGATTGTAGAAAATGGTGTCTTTAGGCTAGTTTAAGAAAATGGTTTGCTCCGTTTGACCTTTCTTAGCAAGTAAGTCATCTAACTCCTTAATCTTAGAATATAATTTGCAGCGTTAAGTTTGAAGATAATCAAAACTGTCTACTACAGTTATTTGTTCAAGTTGAGAAGATTTCAATTATTTAGCTAAGTCACACACTCGTGCTTCTGAGTGTTTTAATTTAGACTTAAGCTTAGTGTTTGTCTCATTCTCTACATTAGTTAAGCGAACCATGAGAAAAGATTGTTCAAGCAAGTTTTCTCAGGACACTTTCATTGTTGGCTAGACGCTCTTCTGATTCCTTAATTATACATTCATCACTCGAGGAAGAGGTTTTATCCCATGATGAACACATTTGATCAGTTAAAATTAAATTAGAAGATTTTACCCTTGGCTCATCATTCGTCAATTCAACACATTGAATATCACACAGTGATGATGAGCTAGACGAGGTGTCCATATGTTTGATTATTGAATGTTGATCGTAGACGCGAGTTTGATTGAACTTTTCTGCAAGTTTATGGACCTACAGAGTGTTAACTTAGACCAACTTTAACAAATTATTTTAACCAATGTTTTTTTTTTTACTTTTTTCTGAATAATCAAAAAAAGGAAAGTTTTCGAAATAGGAGTAAACAAGTTTTTGATTTTCAAAATAGGTATGCTATATTTTTCTTCATGAAATATGAGTAACGTGACAATATTTAGTTTCATCTTGGAGTCATAATATCAACTAATGAGAGGAGTCTCCTTTTGTCCTATAATGTCATTTAATAAAAGATCTTTTCAGAAACATTACTAAAATAAAACTCATTTGCACAAATATGATTGATAGTTATTACGCAGTACAATGTAATGTCATGATAACTTAAGTTTAAATATTGAACATAAGTTACTATGATTCCATTATTATTCTAATCACTAGTCACAAACTCACATGTTTGTAAACAATTTTTTTAATCATAAATATGTAATTATTGCTTTAATTAATGTTGAATTGGATTTTGGTTGAACATGACACTTGATATGAGAGAAGGTATATATGTATTAAGAGTACTCTTCCGGTCAGGAATTCCTGACCGGAACCGCCGTCCGGACGGCTGCTTTTGGGGGCCTCCCCGGAGGCATTTTTTAATAAAATTTTTATGACATGTTCTTCATCAAATCTAGTTTATCCACAAAAAGTTAAGCTAAAAACTCAACCGGGAAGGTCGTCAAATGATTTTTAGAAGATAACTGCACCCAATATATACATATAAAACACAGTTATCTTCCAAAAATCATTTGATGGTCTTCCCGATTGAATTTCTAGCTGAAATATTTTGAGGATAAACTAGACATAATGAAAAACATGCCATAAAAATTTTCATCAAAATATCCACCGGGAAGGCGGCCAAACGCCGCCGTCCGGAAGGAGGTTCCTGTCTGGAATTTCGGATTTCCATGACTAATGATAACAACCTCCGCTTGACAACGAAACAATCCCGACTAAAAGGTATCCTTTAATTCTTTATCATGTCATTCAAAAAGTATTTAATTTCAATTTTTTGAGGGGTTTTAATACATATTTTTAAAATGCGAATAATTAGTTTTAATATGGTTTTAACTCCCTTATTAGCTTAAAAAAATTATAAACTGATAAATTTAAATGTTTCTAATAGATTTATGCAACCAACAATAGAAAAAATTCAAAGTCGAGTTGTTTCGGAGTTAGAGATGGACTAAAACCAAAACAGTGCATATTACAGGGATGAAAAACAAAGAAAATATTTTGCAAGGACCTAAAACAAAGTATGTCATATTTGCAGGGACTAAAACCATATTTAAACCTATAAATTATTCAAAATATTTGTGTTTACATTAAAAGTTAAGTTGAGAAATGTGAAGCAATTCAAAATGAAGAAATGTAGAGTCTGTTGGGTGATTCTATTTTTTTGACTTATTTGGCTTATCAATCATCTTTTTCACTAAACACATAAATTTTGATTTCATGTGCTGAATTGTGTAACAATAAGAAAAGTAAGGTTTGAGTTTCTTTTCTGGTTGTATTGACTGAAATTATTGTAAATAATAATTTTAACTATTTTTTTCATATATATTTTTTTATACGAAGTATTATTAATAAAATATATTTAATTTTTTTGTATATAAATAATAAGAATTAGACAATCCAACAAATTCAGTCCAAACTTTATAAAATCACTGCGGATTACCAAATGAGCTGGTAATGAGTTTTGTCCCTTTTACAAAAAAAATCAATTTTTTTACACATGTAAAGTGAAATATAAACGGGAAAAAATCAGTGCTCGCAGTATTCACTGTGCCTAAAAAGGGAGCTCTAGCTTTTCAATTGCCCTCTTCATCTCCACAGCGGAGCAGTCGAAGTCGAGATGGCGTCACCAAGTGCTCTTAGTCTTACTACTCGGTTCTCAAATCTTCAAGGCTATTCACCCCTCCTCGGTAATCTCTCTCTCTCTCTCATAATTTTTTTTTTGTGTGTAAAGATTTCACCTTCCAGGGTCCTTGGTGTTTGAAACAAGAAAATAGTGAACTTCAATTTAGACGCTCGCCCAATTCTTTCTTCTGTATTTAATTTTCTCAATTGTTTGAATCCCAGTTTCCAACATCCCAATCGTTACTAAAGATGCAAACTTTATGTTCTATGAACGGGTTTATGTTGTAAAATTTTAGCTGGATCAGAGACAGTGCTATGAATCATTTTAAAACAAAACAAGTTCCTATGTATAACCCAAATGGATAAGTCGTTTATTTAAGTTGCTCAACTTTATCTGTTAGTCATGCGATCTTGTAAGCCTGAAGAAATTTTCTATTCCCGAATCATTTCTGTGGTAGATACCAATGTTCTTGTCTATTGAATTATAACACTTTTTAATTGGAAAATCTTATTATATATTCGAAAACCAACTGCACCAATTAAGCCAGTTTTTTGGCACCCAAAGTAGGAATGATTTAGTGATATTAAGAGAGTAAAACAATAAAAACTTTCCAAAATAGGAGCGAACGAGTCATATTTGGAAAAGAAAATGATGCCACTCGTATCTGAAGAAATATGTTATGGTTCACTCCTATTCTGAATTGGTGTCATGACTTGTTTTTATGAATATGATTTTTTAGTGCATTTAGCTCAATATGATGTTGAATATATCATACTCCATATTTGGCAATTGTAAAATAGTATTCATAATAATTTCTAGACAGTGCACTTGACGCGAGTCAGGTGAATGCTTTTTTGCGCCTTGCTCCTCATGCGGTATGAGTACTCCAGCACCTTGAGTGTGCCTCGCGATTTAACTACTTTTGTCCTCCCAAAAAATTCAAATTTGTGCTTAAGTGATCCACTTAATGTCCAATTTGACCCATCTAAGAAATTAAAACAACTGAGTGGTTTATGTTGGAATTTCTCAAGAATGTGGAAATCAGAAACTGCAGGGCCTTACATACTTATTATCATTGTATTCATATATAATTATATATATAAATATATATAAGCACTTTGTTAATGAATAATCGAGGTCAATAGGATTTCAGTACCACTAAGTTATATAATGACGGGAATTCCCTTTTTTGTGCATGTATTAGTATCACTATTAAGGAATACTTTTGCATAACACACTCCATATTTCATCATCTCTGCAGGCAAACCGGTTGCCAATACAAGTCAAGTAGGTGTCTTGAACCTATCACGTGTTGGCTATAGAAAGGTTGTAGATAAGCGTAGACCTGTAAGGATCTATGCATTATTTGGTGGAAAGAAGGATAATAACGAAAAGGGTAATGATGCTCCTTCAAAGGTAATGTAGTCAGAACATATTTATAAATTCTAATATAAATTATTTCATGTTTTTTCCTTCACGTTCCCTTTAGTCATATAGATATTATATCATCTCACCTTTTCGGTTTATTTCTCCTGCTATATTTTCTTAAAAATTAATCCATACTGTTTTGAAACTATCTTCTTGTATTCACTTGGGTTGTATATGATGAAGTGTGGCTGAAAAAAATGCGGTGTTTGATATTTGGGTTGAAGTGTTTGAAAACATAACAAGCACATACTGCTTTCCTAAAAGGAAAACAAGATTATTTTGGGACAATCAAAAAAGAAATACAGAGATAATCCAGGACAAAGGGTTTTTGTTTTTGTTTTTCATGGATGAACTGATTATAGGGTACAATAGTGCTCGCTGAAATGGAATTAATCAATTAACAAATGGTACTTGCATAAGAACAAGAGTCTTACAAAAAAGGTCACAATATCCTTACTGTGTTAGCATTGGTTAAATTGATAGGCTGGTATTATGGGGAACATGCAAAATTTATATGAGACTGTGAAGAAAGCACAAATGGTTGTCCAAGTTGAAGCAGTGAAAGTACAGAAAGAACTTGCTGCGTAAGTTTGTCATTGTGCTATGAGCTGTGCCTGCTCATATTACCCTTATTGTATATACAAGTAAATGAGTCATATTGGGTCTAATTTGTTGTTACATATCGGGGTTCCTTCCACAGAGCAGAGTTTGATGGTTACTGTGAAGGTGAGCTAATCAAGGTACGTTAGTGTTCTTTCCTTCTTTCTTTATTTCTACCAGAACTCTATACAATGGTTGAGCCTTTAAGTCATAAGCTGATATAATATTTTGAGCTGACTACAATCCTTGTAAGTATGAGAGTGATCAACCACAGCTTAGTTGAAGTTTTATCAATTTATGTCAATTGTAAATTGACATAAATGATGCTACAAATGTGACTCGGGTTGTAAAGGTCCTTGAGCATTTGCCGATAGTTACTTCCCTAGAAACACAGTAAACTACTTAAAATCTATTAAGCTATTTTCAGTAACTTTTGTGGATTCTGGATCTCTTTTGCTAATTATGGATCTGAGAAAAGATATATTGGGATTGTGATTTTACAAGACCACATCACAAATTGTCGAGCTGTAATGTCTGGCTTCGTAATGGCAGATTGCAGATGAAGGGCTTGTCGCAGTTGTTGGTGAATGTTAAAAGCATAAATTGTGTGCATGGTATAACAGTGGATTTTCTAATTGACTATTAACTCCTTAGACTTTTTGGAATAAATTTATGATTAATTTTTAATTTTTTAGTCTACCCAACCAATTCTTTTAAATTGAGAGAGGCATGCTTTTAGAATACTAGAAAGTAGTGAATCAAATTGCAGATAACATAAACTATTACTTAGTGCATACACTCTCTCCTTTTTTTAAGGGAAACTAAACACCCCACATTCTGCACTGCCACTTGCATACAAAAAGTACATTGCTAATGTAATACTTCCTCTGTCCCTAAATAAACACCCACTTTCACCAGACTCAGAGTTTGAGAAAATGAAACTATATGTTTGAGATTTAATTAGAGGTGAGCCAATTAGACAAATAAAGTGAACCACATAATGCCTTTCTTTAAAGGAAATAGAGTTAATTTTGGGGCGTATGCAAAAGGAAAGTGCAAAGATTACTTAGGGACAGTGGGAGTAATATTTAAACAATAACAGTAATATTTATTAGAATACTAGTACGTAATAAATAGCCCCAACAATCAGAAAATTTTAAGCTCTTTTGGAAGACCTTATCAATTGGAAGACAGGTCGTCACTTTGGACTCTTTTCCTTCCCTTCCAAAGTATTAAGAAGTAAGAACTCACACACACGTATCTTCTTGTATCTTGTCGACCACAATGCCTTAGATGGCTTAGTGGTCCTTTATTTCTGGCTAGACTAGGCAGGTTGTGGGTAGTTAGTACTTATTAGAGTAGTACTAGGATGTTGGTAGAGTAATTAAGCTTGTGGGTAATTGGATAGTAAGCGAACCTCATTTGTAGGGGCACTCTTACAATCAACTCCAACAGCCATGTGAGCTAGCCACTCCAACTTGTAGCTTGACTTTGTCACTTTCAAGCTAAAAGGTTCTTCAATAATTAGCCACAACCCCTCTTTTTTGTATGGGCCCACATTTCAATAAACTTTTCTAACCAAGCTAATTAGCTTTCTTGGGCAAGATAGCTTACTCAAGCTAATTGTTAGATTGTGAGTCAAGGTCAAGCTACTTGTTATATAAATATCAGAATTTCAAGCTAGTCCCTAATCAAACAATTGAAGCTGCTTCAAGGGATTTAGGAGCCCACAATTTAAAATTCCACCCTTATATCCTGGTCGCATTTTATGATTTTTACATTAGACAAAAAGTCCTCCACCTGCAATGCGTTCATGAGGATTTTGATCAGTGAGTTCATGCCTTCTGGTCTAATTTATTTCAGATCTTGAGCAGCAAAATGATTATAACTACTTGGAATTTTCTTACATTTATGCGTCTTGAACCCAAACTTCCATTTACTGTAGCATCGTTTCCATTCAAAAGATATGAAGTATTGTCATCATTTCATTAAGAGATCAGGGGCTTTGGGAGCCATGATTCCCCAATTTAGTCGCATGAACAGTGATGTGAGGGCCTGTTTTCGCAATTCAATAGTGACTTGACTACTTGAGCTTTCAAGGTAGCCTAACCATCGGGGATCACCTTTCTTTGGGCGAGCATGTTCTGAGAAACCATATGCCTTTCTTCTTCATGATCAGTGTTTCTGTTGACTTAGTTGTCCTTTAAACCATGTAGTTCGGAGCACTCACAATAGAACAACTCTTATAGTCTTGTGTGAATTGAAACCTGCAATTGTTTGCAGGTAACACTATCGGGTAATCAACAACCTATACGCACTGAGATTACAGAAGCAGCTATGGACTTGGGGGCTGAAGTGAGTTTGCTCTGCTTATAATATTTTGAAAAGTATTATTGCCTCTGTCCCATATAATGCATCCTATTTCGGCTTGGATTTCTGATTGAAGTTAATTAAGTCTTCCCTGCAAGTATCTAAGTTAGTTTTAATAATTGAAAATTACATATTTAGAAGTGCCACACTAAAAGTTCTATTGAACCTAAAAAAACTAAACTCGAGCATGTTAAAACTTTTAAAAAATTATATGCAGAATCAATGAATAAAAAGGAATTAGGTTTCCGAGAAAACATAAGGTTCACCACATGAGTAGTAAAAGGGTCTAATAATATGGGACAGAAGCTTCGGGAAAAATTGCATTACTATGTTACTGTTTTAATAGAAATACTTTTTCTTTTGTTGTGAAGAAACTTTCTCTTCTGATTACGGAAGCATACAAGGATGCACATCTTAAGAGTGTCCAAGTAAGAATCACATTATGCTCTGGTTTCCTTTGTAACTCTTCCTTCTTCCTCCACACTTTCCCTTTCTCCTTTTATTTTATACTCCGTACATAACAAGTCATAACCATCACCCCCTTTTACTTCTTTCCCCCCCTTTTTTCATGAATCTTTCTGCATTTGGTAGGTTCATATTCATAATTTGCTTCAAAATGGTTCCCTTGGTTTTTCAGGCTATGAAAGAGAGGATGAGTGATCTTGCCCAAAGCTTAGGGATGCCACAGGGACTCGATGGAGGGTTCAAGCAATGATATCTCTTTTGAGTTTTTTACAATGTTTAAGGCAAAATGTACCCCTATTTGTCCAGCGGATATGATTTTTGCGAATTCTCTAATTTATTTTATAAATGATAATATTTATTACTATTCTGGAAAAGAACATGGCTTCCACATTTCTATCTTCTATGCATCGATATTACAAAAAATGGAAAAGCACATGGTTCTCACAAGATTCATTTCTTTTATTGAACCATGATAGTGTTGATACAATTTGCAATGAATGAATGTTGATCTGTTTTGCTAGTCCCATAATTTTCATGGGCACAATGAATTGCATCAGAACCCTATCAGGTTGCTTTCAAGATTTGGGTAATGGTTTGCCAGCCAAGAATGACTGGAACAGTATAAAGCCTCTCCTTGGTTGAAATAAGGGTACTTCATGGCCAGCTCCTCTGACTGTGGCAAAGGTGAGTCCTTTATACACCTCTGCCCACCCTCCCACCTACAAGTTTCATTTTATATTCATGTTAGTGCCGATTTTATTTCGCCTTTATTTCAAAGATCAGAAATTTTTTACTCTCATGAAAAGTACTTTTTTTTACAAGTCTCAACATGGATAAGCACAAACCTGTCCGCTAGAGTACCAAGGGTACCATGGTGTTTGAATCTTGAGATTAAGGTGGCTGAGAGAGAACCTTGTGGCTGTCACTGGAACAACTGAATCTGTATCTCCACTGCATTGAATTTGAAAAATAATTACTGCCGCTTTTTTTGACATTTTTTTCTACAGAAAAATTAGCTCTATATTTTTTACTCTATTCCTCTCTGTCAGGACTTAGGAGCTGCGAAAAGCTGCTTTTGAGCTGAGTTGTTGGGAAAAATGTTTTCAGTGTTTATTCCAAGTGGTTTAGGACAATAATGTTAAAGTATCATTTGAAAATATGTATAGATGTCTTTAAAATGCTTTAAAATGATAAAATAGCAGTTCGTAAGGAGTTTTTAAATGATATAAAGCCTGTTTGGGTGACATATGTTGAAGTTGCTTTCCTAGAAGCGCTGCTTTCTCACTCAGGCTCTCTAAAGGTGTTTTTATTTTTTATTTTCTTAACTAACCATAAAAACGATTGTAGAATTGAAAGCATTTTTTTATGAATTTCTTTGCAAAAAGCTCTTTAAAGTAAAGATATCTTTCTTCATATGAAAAACACTCATTCTTTGAAAACAATTCATCCCAATGACAATCCTGATCTGGAGCTTATGAATTTTAGTTCATTTAAAAAGAGCGCTTTTGAATAAAGGCACTTTTGGAGACGGGCCAAACTTATACCACTTGGCTTTTGGATCACCTAAAAGTACTTTTAGACCTCTAAAATCTAGGACAAGCGGAACCATTGTTAATCTTTGATACAGAGACACCATTATGTAATTATTATTATTAGTATTGCAATATTGCATACCTGAAAACCCAGATTCTAAGACCACCAGCTATTAGCTTCTTGTATATTGGTAGCATTGAGAATTCAGCATCCTTCCAGTTCTTTAACAGTATGTCACTGTTATAAGATATAGTTAAGTTGCAAGACAACACTTTAAACATATTTTCTTACATAATTGGCAGATTACAATAGCAGCAAAACAACAGAAAAATGTTAATGTTCAGGTTACCTGCAAGCGGTCCATTTATAAGGAATTCCTGTAGTGTTTGCATGCATGGCTTTCTGCACATCTGCTCTGTTATAATATTTTTCTGCATGACTTTCAATGCATGGATCATATCCAGAGACTCTTCTGTGTATTAGTGTGTTCTTCAGCCTTATAAGGGTATTACTATTCTCTGCTGCCTTACAAGATGGTGTATATATGCTATACTGATCAATGCTCCCAAACTCATGGTTCATGGCATAACTCACTGCATCGTCACACTTGCTTGATGACTCGGTTGATGTAAAGTTGCATGATTTTAGGATGTTCTTATATGTCTTGTCTGAAATCAGCGCATGTGTCCACCAAAATGTTACTGTTCCAATGTTGTCGTAATAGTTGTCTGTAACGGCATTTCCGACCTGTTCTCATGAATATTTTCCGTTTAGAGGGTTTCCAGTTTACAATAGAAATTTTTCACTTTTGGTCCCATACGGTGAATAGGTCATTTTTCATTTCTGGTCCCGGTTTTTCATATTGTTTTACACTTTTTGGCAGACTAGGATTTCTTGCTGCTTCTAGCCATTCCAGTTGCATTATATGAGGACAAATGACTGGGAGTTGTTATGAAAGTTTGTAAATGAGCTGTCTTAATGACCAAAAGTGAGAAGAAATCCGCAGTCGTGCATCAAAATTGAAAAAAAGAAAGTCAGGGACCAAATGTGGGAATGGCCCAATAAACCGATATAAGAGGGACCAAAATTGAAAAAAAAAATCTGTACTTTATATTCATCAGCGTTGCAAACACTCACAATAAACCCCTTAAGGTTGATGACCGGCTTGGATAATCCTTTGTTGTAATCAAAGATTTTGTTTGCTAACTGGGGGACATAATGCCCTAATTAAATTTAATGGTCTGAATGTTAGACATTGATGTATTCAACTGGGAAAATCTGTGAAGTGAAAGATGAAATGTTCTTATCTACCTGCATAACTCTCTCCAGCAATGTAGAAATCTCTGTATCTGTATTGTGGAAATCTTGACATCCATTTTATGAGGAAATTTAGGGCGTCATTAGCTGCCATGAACACCAGCTTAAGTTAATTGGTTTCAACATGAATACTTTCAGGCCTCATTCTGTAAGTTGTTTTGGCTGAATTTACAGGTTTCGCCCTATTTTCTGAGAGAGAAAATGTTTGATTACATTATTTCAACTAAATAAGTAATAAGCAGAACAAGCCAATCATGGATACCAAACGGAGCCTTATTTTGCGTATGTACTGCACACCCTAGTAGTATTGTACCTGTTCTATTGTCCCCAGAGTTTTTCAGATCAGAGGTTGTATTTGTGTAAGAGAATCCTACACCGGCAGGTGATTCCAGGAACAGAATATTTGCCACTGTAAGTAGTAACATTAAACATGTTATTAATTTATTATGATTTTTTAGAACTAGAATATGACTCCCACAAGAATTGCTGTTTACCTTTGTTCCATGAATAATAATTCAGATAGAGAGAAGAAGCGTTTTTGTTGACCCGAAATGGACCTATTTCTTCCGATGCTCCGTAAGCCACGGATGAGCAACCAGGCCCTGCATTTTTTCATTTTAACTGTTAATGACAATGACGATTGTTTGTTGGGGGTTAAAGCATCAAATTGGTTTACGCAATGGTTATATATCTATGATGGTCTAATCATTTTTTCTGTCAATGTTGTAGGGTGTGTGTGAATTTGAGTGACAAAGTGATGGGCTCCTTGTAGATGTGGGTGAACCACTTCAGGTCATTTCATTTTCCAGGTCATTTGTGGGGTGCAGTGGGGCCCGTGTTGTCTAGGTGAGCTTTGAAGTTGATAACTTTCAAGGAAAATTCCCAAAGTAAGAGTAAAAGAGCTGGTTTCCCGTAATAGTAATAGAGTATTATGGCATTACTAGACATTAATATGGCACCATTACAATCACAATATATGACCAGTTATTCGGGGATGACAATGTTAGGAAAAAAATCATACTACCTTCTTCCCTTTTAATTAGCCAATATGGATTTTTCAAGTCAATGATGGCAAATTTTGATAAATCATTTTAGATAGTATATATGAGTGAAACTTATAAATTTTATACTTTTATGACAATATTTCTAACAAAGAACATTTTTATACATACTTTCGTGTATAAATATATTTCAATTCTTGAACCACAAAAGTTAATCTTTTAGTTTTAACAACGTTGGAAACAGTATTGGAGATTTTTTTTGATGGATTGCAATCTTTAAGGCTTCTAGTCCTACCAATCTAAAAGGTATACCCCTGAGTGCATAGCTGACAGTTAGTTGTGCAGTTGGACCAGATCCACCTCTGATTGATGATCAGACACAGTTTGGTTGGTTATGTACTTAAGTTGCTCACTTTCTCTTTGTCACACTATTGTCGGTGACAAAAGATAAGAAAGCAATGGATGGATAGAATGGGAGATACATGTGGAAAGAATTAATGTCTCCAAGCTTGTGATGATATATGATGCATTCTGCAACAAGTGGATCCCCCACCTACCCATCTCTTCTCTTCTTACAATCATTAAATTTCTTGATTATTTTACCCCATGAGCAGACTAGTGCTGTAATTGATGTTACATTATGATAGCTACATATATATAAAATAATCTTGAGTCTTAACCAGTCCACTTTTTAGTTAAAATGGAACACCAATTAGAGAGAATAGAAAGAAATTAGGTTGACTACATGAACAATATATTGTCAAAGTTGGGTGAGAGTTGAATGAGACGGAAGAAGTACATATATATGACGAACACGCGCTACTGCAGAAGATATTCTCTCCGTCTCACAATTAAGTTCGGAGTTTCACTTTTTGAGTCAAGCTTTGTTAACTTTGACCGTTTATTATCTCATAATACAAAAATAATTTTGAATGCTTCATTTTAATATTTATTATCGAAATGTTAGTTTATTACTACCTCCGTCCCAGGGAGAAGTTCTCAATTTCCTTTTTTGGCAGTCCCAACAAAAAATTCCCATTTCCTTAAATGGAAAGTTATCCTACATAAAAACAGTGTCAAACAGTGCAAAACAGTGTCAAACAGTGTCGAAACAGTGCCAAACAGTGTCGAAACAGTGCCAAACAGTAAAATTTACCCCTCAGTAACTTTATTTTCTTAATATGTGTGAAAGTCAACCCGGAAACTTCTCCCTGGGACGGAGGGAGTATAAGTTTTGTAAGTGTATATGTTTATACATCCACGTCGATGTTGGAGACGGTGAAAGTCTGTGAACTTAAATAAGGGATAGGGGTAATATATTTTAGCGCTCCATTTTCAAAATTCATCATTTGATATTTAATTTGATAAAGTAACACGAAATCTTATGCCTTTTCAATTACTCATCTAATTGAGACCCCTTCCACTATTAGGCCAACCAAGTATATAAAATTATGCATGAAAAATGTTTACTTTTTAAAGTGGTTTGGTATGGAAAGTCTGAGTCATGCCATGCTCAATTCCTGATCATCATCATCATCCCATTCTCTTCTTCTCTAAGTCTATCAATACGCATGCTTGAAAAGATAATGGCAACAGTACATACATGCCTACATCATGCACAATAATTAATCTCCGAGAACAGTTTTTTTTCTTATCTTCATTTACCAATGTTGATACATGCGCATAGTCAAAGGCACCTTCTAATTTACCTAGGTCATCATTTTTTATGACAATAACATATTAACACCTCTTTAAAATTGAATGTTCTAACAAGCGTAAAGCGTACAATAAGACAACTCTTAGGCGATCTTAGATAGGCGAGCCTTAGAAGATTCTGAACCTAGATGTGCTCGTATTAGAAACAAAATCATAGAGGGATGAGTAGGCGTAACGTCTAGGTGGGGCCGTAAATGGAGATTTTTAGAATGGTGCTTAAACTACTTGCACCTTTCTTGTTACACTAAGAAAAGAGAACCTTTTTGTGCACTATTCAGTGCATCAAAAGATGCTAGGAAAGTATCTTAAGTCACACTTAACTTGATGTTTAGAAATGCCTAATCGGAGGACAAATCAGTTTAAAAGTGATTCGGTTTAGAGATGCATAGATCTCGTGGGAAGTCGAAGTTGGCCCGCGGGTTGCTTGTCTCTAAGCTGAGTTAGGATCCCTTGAAATCGGAAGCCGAGTTTGTTAGAAAAAAGAGTTCATCGAAATAAATTTGTACTACGTAAGTACGTATGATACTCCGTATAATGTTTTAGAACACCATTATAAACTTTTTAACCTTGGATACCCAACATTTCTTATCTGCGACTCTTGGTTGGGATTTAAACCATTTTCTCGTTTTTGTTCTTGTTTGTTTGCATGTGATACGGTTGGAGGGGGGAATATGAGAAGTACTATACGATACAGAGAGTACGTGAGAAAAGATGTTAATACTTTTTTGGCATTGCAGATTTGGAGTTATTTCGGTGCAGAACCAAACAGGGAGTAAACTCAGAAGAATGGTCGGAGGGAAAATGCCTTAAAAAGGATAGGGACAAACTGGGATCACGAGCACATCTCCATGGCTTCTTCTTGGCTTTCAGTTAATGTAAACAGTAAAAAAAAGTTTTAGCTTTTCACAGCATGAATTCTTCCCATGGCCTCTTTTAGGGCGACATTTCATATTTTTGCTTGCCTAGTAAGGAGTAATTTATTAATTTTAGTAACATTTACCGAAAAAATAAATTTGCTTTCAATTTCATGTGTCTTTTTTTTTTTCAAATAATGGGGAGGTTTTTTTAGTCAATGACCCACATAACCAATTAATTGATGTTTTTAAAGGGTGCATAAATATTAAGATTTGTACATTGTTAAATACTCTTCTATTCCTATAAAAACTTTACATTAAATGCATGCATGAAGTTTTTTATAAAACAATTATTTAATGTGGTAAGAGTGTTTGCATGACTTTGTACAAAATATACAGCAAATCCAAGAGGTTTTTTCTTAAATATCACGATACATCATCATAGTGAGAAAAGTTATTACGGAGTATTATAATCGGTATAAAGAGTCATATTTTTTTAATTAACAACATTTATTTTAGTCATATATTTCTATCATTTGCAATGTAGCCAAAGACTAACTCTTTTTTGGCTTGAGAATATGATGGAATAAAACAAAATGACTCACTAAGCTGTCTGCGCTTCTTTGATACACACACAATTTTTCTATGCAATTTTTACTATGGAAACACTTTATTTGTACTTTAATATAGAGGTAGGGCTACATACATCCGACCCCACTTACCTCGTCATAGGTCCGGCTTTGCGGCACTGAGGTGATGATGATGATAATTTATTTTAGTCATATAATTATTCAAATTATAATATTTCAGATGAAAAGACTTGGTCATTGGCTAAATTAAAACAAAATTAATAACACCTACTCACCTAGTATAGAAACGGTGCATTTTGTCATATTGCGATCGCAACCGGGCCTATTATAGTGACCTTTCCCAATGAATGTAATGACATAAGTGACATTTATTAATAATTGTCTTTCTCATAATTCTGAAACCAGTATATCATCATTATATATTTTTGCACAAGCACAGATACATATAACAATTAAAAAGAAATGTAGCCATTCCGTCAAATAAAAAAAACATAATCAGAATGATAAACTTTTAATACACTATTGTGTCCGATCCTAGGAGTGCATTCTTTTTCAAATAAACGTGATAGCAAAAGTCAAATTTTATTAAAACTTAATTAGTGAGATCACATTTTATTCTTTCTTTCATTTTTTAGAATATTTTGATCCAGAATCTAATGATCTTTATTATGCTGGATTTTATGGCATCATATGGTATGCATGTCATTAATTATTATGAATGTCAATATGGTTTAGTCATTATATTTAGCTTTCAGTTAAAGTAAAAGGTTGAATAAAAACTTTAGTCCAAATCATGATAATATTTAAACACCAAATTAAACTGATTTTTGTATTATCATTAAAGCCGCTCGATAAAAATATCACCACAAGAAAGCTTTTGTTTATTATTGGTGGGCCACAGATCTTCATGTGGAGTAGTATTTTTTAATTCTCAAAAGGTTGTATAGTAAAGCCGTATTTTATTGACAAAAGAAGCAAAAAATGGCACTTTTATGTGGTTGCGGAAATAAATGAAACAAATGACACATTTTATTACGAGTATTAGTTTTACGGTTGGTTTGAAACTACTTTTAAAAAAGCACTTCTCAGCTTTTGGCTTTAAAAAAGCACTTATTTTTCCAAACACTACAACTTTTATTTTTTTTGGCTTCCGCATCAAAAGTGCTTTTACTTTTCTATTACACAAAAAACACTTATTTTACCAAACACTACCCACTTTTACTTTTCAAAATCACTTTTTTCTCAAACACTATACACTTTTATTTAATCACTTCTCCTCATTTCATTAAAAAAAGCACTTTTTTAAAAGCAGAAGCTGTTGCAAACAGACCCTTAATTATCAATGACAAAGTGCCATTTTCATTCATTCTAGCGTTAAGTTATGAAAAAAGTGCCTCACTAGAGTCACTACAATATTTTCCAATCATACCATTGCTTGGCATGTACCAAATAACAAATTATATTAGCTAGTTGTTCATAACAAATTCACTCAACGAATTTGACTAACACAATAAGTAGACGGATTGCAAAAAGTATTTGATAATTTAGTTGTTTGGCCGTAACAATGATTAGGAATTGACCTATTTCAAAACGTTAATCCAAGACACTGTTATTTGCAACAATTTCATTCCAACGATAGATTTCGCACAAAATGTTAGGATCGAACCGCTATTGACCAAAGGGTCAATTTGGTATTTTTTTTTTACTGAAACACTATTTTCCAAACACTCCCTAACTCATACCGACTTTTCTTTAACTTCCACTTGTGAGTGGTTTTGGGGTATTGAATATAACTTCATATGGGAGAATTCTTAAGAACATAATTTTATTTGCTCATGTTACACAATAGTGAAGCTAATAGAAACGAGCAAGTATTGTTATATCGCGTGATTCAAAATTGTAATAAGTTATATTCTCATAGAAAAATTGACAAAAATAATCCCACCTTTCGCCGGTCTTCTCATAATAATCTCACATTTAGGTAATCCCAGAATAATCCCACTTTTGCATCACATCTTCTTTCATTGGACCCTGATCATGTTTTTTACTCTTTTTTTTTAAATCATATAAATAATCTCACCTTTCACTTTTCTATTATATCTTTATAAATGTGAGATTATTTATATAAGATTTTCAAAGAAAGGTAAAAAACTTGGTCAGGGTCCAATGAAAGAAGATGTGGTGCAAATGTGGGATTATTTTCGGATTATGTAAAGGTAGGATTATTATAAGAAGACCAGTGAAAGGTGTGATTATTCTTGTCAATTTTTCCTAAGCTATATTCAATAAGATATATAGTTAATAAAATTATTTTATTATTTTTCATAAATATTACTGAAATAAAGCATTAGTTAGAACCAAAATGTCACTACAGCTACAATGATTATATAGTACTCCGTATCATGGTCAGTGTATTTGAACATAATAAAAAGCATACATATTCACATTTTATTCAAATAAATTCATTTTAGTCATATACGTAGTATTTATCATTATTTCTTAATAAAATGTATACCTCATTTGAAAATTCACCACACACAAAAAAATACTGACCATAGTAGATTTATGATTTTGACACGTGTAAAAGAAGTGTTACAAAAATTAAATTTGTATGATCTTATTTATTTGAAATAATTAGAAAAATCTTAAACCATAATTTGTTTTCTTGAAAGAATACTTGATAAAATCTTTTAGAAACATAGGAAATTATATCCAATTTCTCAATGTGAGATCAGATACCATGATACAAAAAAGAACACATTAAGATAGAAAACATGAAATTGATGAAGTGGTTGGGCCAATTAAAAAGACAAAAATGAACTAATTAATTAAGGGAGGAATTGAATTAGACAAAGCTAACCTCCATTGAGCCAGAGAACAAGAGGCTTCTTCTCAGGGTTGCGGGTAGCTTCGGTGAGCCAGTAGAAGAGCGCCCGGCCGTGGTTCTCATTGACGGTGACGTAGCCGGAGAATTGCGAAAAGGTGACCGGCGGCTGGCCGGGAAGGGCGGCGATGCGGTCCAGCTCTTGTTGTTTAGTGAGGCTGATAGGAACAGCACCGGCGGAGAAGAAACAGAGAAGAAAACAAAAGCAGGGGAAGTAGATGAGAATTATTGAATTGGAACGTGGTGGTGATTTGCTGGCCATGACAATGTCTCTCATTTTCACTCTTCAATGCTCTCCCTCCCTCGCTCTAGCTCTTTTAAAACATCATCCCCTAGGGGCTGGGTGGGGGTGGGGTGAGGTCAATGGGCAGTTAGGCACATTTTTTTAGAAAGGATCAAATGAACCCTTAAACTATTAACGATTTTGGGGTGTTTGAAAGTGTTTTGGTGAAAGTGTAAAAGTATTTCTTGGTGCTCCAAATACCGGTAGAAGCAGTTTTTAGAAGATATGGGAGATCAGCTTCTGAAAAATTGATTCTGATTATGTTTCGACTTTTATAAAAGAAGCAGAAAAAGAATTAGTTCCAAACACCTTTTCTAATCAATTTCTTAAATAGAAAGATCTTAAACTACATCATTTAATTGATTGAAAGAAAGTAATTTAGTCTTTTTTACTTGTTTGAAAAATATCATCTTTCGAGAAAATAACCACCTTACGGACATTGACAGGTAAAAGTAATTATGATGTAATGAAGTGCTATATTAAGATCATGATCCCATTCTCATATCAAGTTGTCTTTTAAAATGAAATCTCATGTCTTAATATGGTATCAGAGTTAAACTTATTCATAATCTTTATGTGCATCCTATGAAAAATGATGACACAATAAAGAAGAAAGACGGCATGATCCAGACGAAGTTTCTGATCATGAGGAGGAGTGTTGAAGTCTAACATTTGAAAATTATGAGATAATAAAGTGTTATATTAAGATCCCGAACTACTTCTTCTATTAGCTAGGTTAGCTTTTATAAGGGAATCCTATGCCTTAATAATTTCAATAAATACATTGTACTTCATAATGCATAAAAATTGGGGGCGGCGACATCCAAAAATATAGAGCGCGGCGATCGATGATGGATGAACCATAGAGGTGTGGTGGTCCTGGCGGAGATCTGATCTACCTAGAAGAGTGCGGCGGACGCCTGTCTCTTCTTTTTATATCTCAGCAACGAACGTGCAATGGATGGTATTTGGGGTAGTTTTGACGATCTCCTTCAGGTTTTCTCATTGCTTGAGATTTCTTTTCCGACTAATTTTTTGCTCATTTTTGTTTCGTCCGGCTGAGTTTTCCCAGACCGAGAATTTGGTCCATACCAATTGTGAACGTGTTTGTGCTTTTGTTTGTGAATTCCACTACTTCTTTTTCTCTTCCCGGACTTGACGTTCATTTTGTTGCCCATTAATGGAGAGCTTAAATAAGACTTATGAAAGGATGTCAATGAAGGAGGTTGATGGCAATTAAAGGATCAAAAAACAGCAAGGCGGCGGTGCTCCCAGAAGAGCACCGCCCAAAATACTGACAGGTGCCGTAAACGAGAAGGTTCTTTTGGAGGTGGCTGGTCAAACTTTTTCTCCCTTCTCAGTGGCCGGTAAAATCAGGATGCTTCCTTTGGAGGTGGATGGACAAACATCTTCTCTCTTCCTGGTGGCTGGTAAAACTGAGACGCTTGAATTATTTTATTGTTTTTGTATAAAGAAGTATTATTTAGTTATCTCCCATTTTACTAGCATGTCGAGGACTTACCATGATGCAGAGTTAGCGAATTTGACAGATCCTCTAAAACTAGTCAATTTTACGTCTCACCCCAGTATAGTATTGAACTATTATATTGTTTTGTCTCTTATTACTTTCATTATTAATAATAATTAAGTTTTCTCCTTCAAAAAAGAATTTCAATAAATTGACTGATTTATTTGTAATTTCTTCTGATTCACCGTTTGTAAAATCACTAAAACCTGAAGTTTTATTTATCCTTTTCGCCGTTTTTATTTCTTTTTCGTTTTCTTGAATCGGAGAAAAAACCAAAGTAGTATGGTCATGCCTCACTCACCATTGCCTGGCCTACATGCAGACCCACGCACGGGTCTCATTTTTTAGAAGAAATTAATTTGTGATATTGTGTCTTCTTTATTCTGAACGGATTTCAGATTCTCTCCATTTATTTTCCTTTTGATTTCATTCTATTATTTACTACTGTTTTAGCCTTTTTGGTCGGGATAACGATGATAATTATACTACCCGTTCCTAAAAATTCTTCCAAGTTTGAATGACACGCTTATTAAGAAAGTGAAAATGTGTGGTTGTGGTTGTGTAAGAAAAATGTAAAATGAATGTGAACCACACAAATTGTACAAAAAGGGAAAGTGGAAAGTATTTTTGGGAACGGTCCAAAAAGGAAAGTGGAAAGTATTTTTGAGAACAGAGGGAGTAATAAATAATTTTGGTGAAACTGAACCAAGCTCAATGAAATAAATCTAATTTCTCTCTCTCACAGATATTACGAGCATGGAAAAGTAAATTGCTCAATGTGAGCGATGAATTCCATACATTAGTCACTATTATGACTAGGCATAAAAAAGGCTCCTGGCACACTCGATCTATTGGTCCAAAATTGGATGCTCCTAAACTTTGGTGAGGCAGAAAATCGAAGTGTATTATAACTTATAAGTAGTTTAAAGAACTTAAGGGTATTTTTCCATCATTTGCAATTGAGCCAAAAATTCATTATTTTTGGCTTGAGAGAATATGATGGAATAAAGCAAAATGGCTCACCAAACTGTCTGCGCTTCTTTGTTATGAAGCAGCAGTCAGTTCATGCAATTTTGGACGCGATTTTTCATTATGGTTCATCCAGAAACAGTCTCTCTGTGCTTTAGTATAGGGGTAAGACTGCGTACATCCGACCCCCTACCCCACCGTAGGTGGGAGCCTTTGCGGCACTAGAGTAAATGATGATTGATTAATTGATGGAGGGAAGGAAAGGGGAATACTTTGAAAGTTGGTTCTAAGAAGAGAATGAGAGGGAAAGGGGGGATAACTCTTCTCCTTGTTTGAGAGTTGCAATTTTGAATATAGAGGAGTTAACGAGAATTTATAATTAAAATGACTTTAAAGATAAGACAAATTTAAATAGTTGAATTTATATCCATTTTTAATTAAATTAAACTTATCATTTAATTATTAATCTTTCAAACACCCTCAACTCGTGGAACAATTTTTTTTTGAAAGAAAGACACTCATTTATCAATACTATTAAAGGTAATAGTGGACAAAGCAGAACAATAACCTAGAACAACCTTGGAGTGAGACATATAACCAGCTAGCCCCGGAAGTCCAGCAATGCTGCTGACTTGCTACTAAGACAGAAAATAAAAAAAGGAGTTCAAAAACTGAAAAGAAATAGAAAAAACATGAATCCTAGTTTTATCTGCCACCAAGCAAGGGAGAAGAGATTTCATCCACCGCCTCCAAAGACAAAATTCTGATTTGACCATCCACCGGGAAGGGAGAAGAAGTTTTTCCAGCCACCTCCAAAGGAAGACTCCCACTTGCACCCACTAATGGTATTCTAGGTGGTGCTGATTCAGTAGCACCGCCACAACATCGTTTTTTGAACCTGTATATTCAACCTCCACATTCACTTGAACTTCCACCAGATTTTCTAGATCCACAACTCTCCGTTTCCTGGATTCCCCTTCCTCTATAGCTCTATCTAGCTTTGGCTCCTCTTCCAGTCCCACTTTCTCTTTCCCACTTGAGATCAAACCCTGGACCAAATAACAACCCACATCGGCACCTTTTTCCTGGTCCCGTAATCAGACCCTGACTTTCCCCTATTTCCGTTGTGCTCTTCACCTCATGCCCTGTACTTGGGATTAGCCATTTACTTCCAGGGTGTGTTCCTCCTCACCGCAAATCTACTCGCATCCAGGGCCATACAGTTTATCACCCACCCATGGTCCTGCACTCCTGCACTTGTGTTTGAGGGGCAGTATTTATCCGTGTGTCTCAGAGTGTCACATATAAAGCATAATTTTGGAAGCCTTTCGTTCTTAAAAAAACGCCCAAAACCAGCTATCCCCTTCCTCTCTGACTTGAGTTCTTCTCTTCAGAGCATTTCTTATATCTATCAACACACGTACTCGAAAAAACTCATTGCTTTTCCCATTCAGAGTTATGTCATCAATTCTTACCTGCTTTCCCAGGTAACGATCGATGCCAATCGCCATGATTTCAGTCATAAAGTTGAGAGGTAAATTATGGGTCTGCACCAAAAGTTCCGCATGATTAAGCTCCACCTCCAGTGGTCGGTCCCTTGCATCCATCCTGCTTATAACAACTTGATTCTTGTCAAAAGACCATGGCCCATCTTGCAAAACTCGTGAGATATCATTCTCATGGAAGAACTGGATCATAAAACGCGTCTCGCTTATCTATTCGATGCGCACCGCTGTACTTGGGTGCCAGATCATTGCCATAGTTTGATTAGTTTCCCTAAATGAGACAGGACGATCAGGTTTATCCGTGATTACTCTAGCCACAACAGAGAAGCGTGAAATTTCTCCCACCCCACTATTAACATTTAGGGCGCCATATTCGAACACCAAAACATTGTTTTCTTCCTCCTCAATCACATCTTTCCGTATACCTCCACTATTTTCTCCATGATAACAAAAATAGACCAAACAAAGACTAACAACACAATAGCAATTGATAAAACAAGCCGTTCTCAATCGGACGTTTACAAACGAAACACAGTGCAAAACTCTCGACCATAACCTAAAGCTCAGTCAGATACGGCAAATCGGAGAACCCGATCACAAAAACGAAGCTACAGTGACAAAAGACCTTACCTTCCACTCTTAGTAGTGCTCGAGCATACCCCAGACGAGTTCCACCCCTGTCGTGAGCCTTGCTTCAAGCTATGTCAAGCGATGATCTTCTCCAGGGCGTGCTTTTTGATCGGCGGCCATAGGATCGCTAGAGTTTTTTTCGTTCTTATTTGGTCATATTTATTTAAACCTAATATGGTAATATTTCAACTCGTGGAACTTAAAATTTTTATATTCCTTTCAATTTTATGAACTCCTGAACAAGATAGGAGAGATCACAAATCCTCCAAACCACTCTCCTTCCCTCCAAAACACAACTTCCAAACATACCCTAAGAGAGAGTGCGCTTACAATGCATAGGGGTAGCCTCTCAGGGTGGTTGCATGTGGCTCAAATCATACACTTTTGTGGCTTGTGTCCACCAGCTTTCAGCTTTTAACTTTTAAGTGCTTAAACAGAAGCTGTCACTTTTTTTTGAGAGAATAGAAGCTGTCACTTGAAAACACACAGGTCAATTTTTTTAAACTAGAAAACACTATTTAGGAACTCCGGAGAAGGTGCATATTGACCATTAATTAAGGTCTAGATCAAAAAGCATATTAGACCATTTGTAGTGGTAAGGCATTAGGAGTCTAAAATGCTAAAAATGGAGATTTTAGACTCCTAATCTATATCTATATATAATATCTATATCTATATATAATATATTTGAAAGATACAATTATGGAAAGTTTTGCCACGTGTCATTATCTAAGCAACTCTTTTGAAAAATATGTTTTAAAACTTAGAATTAGAGTTAGAAGTAATTAAAAGCTCCCTAAAATCTAGAATACTCATTCGTAGATTATTACTCCAAAAAGGCTTTAGTACGTAGAGGCGCTATACCGTGGTATCATCCCACGATGAGGACCATACTCCTGCTCTTAAAACGATGTAGTTTTGCACAACTTTTAATTAAAAAAATTCACGCGTGAACAGTAACACACGTGAACAGTAACACGCGTGAACAGTAGGTTTTAATTTTTTATTTTTTGTCCCAGTAATATCGTGATGTAACTCGCGTGTAAAGAAGTGTAACTCACGTTGATAAGAAATGTAACTGTAGGTCAGTTGAAATGTAACTTATCCAATACGATGCCTAAGAGATGAAACATTGATTTCAATGTAAACAATGAAAAAAAGAGTAACTACACAATTACTTTACATAAATTGTGAATATGTTTTGTTTTTAATATCATGACCAGGATTTTAAAAAATCAATTTTTTTGTTTCATGTAACTCAATACATGATTTATTTATGTAACTCATGTTATTACAAGTGTAACTCGCGTTGATGACAAATGTAACTTGCGCTTTAGAAGATGTAACTCGCTTATAAAATAATGTAACTTAAGCATAAAAATATGTATATGTAACTCACACAAATGAATATGTAACTTCATACCATTAGAAATGTAAATATTTTTAACAAAAATGTAACTTTTTAACCCAAATCTACTTTTCAAGAAACTAGCAGGGCTGCCCAAAAAAAGAGAATCAGAGAGCATTCTTAAAAAAAAAAACAGAGCACTACGGAGCACTTGAAACGGGCCAGCAAGAGAGCAAAATAGAGGTGACCGGGCTGGAGCTCCTCGTCGGTGCTGATGGCGGAAACGTCGTCGGAGTTGCAGATGAGAACCGTGGGGTCCTGAAAGAGATTGGAGGCTTTGATGGGGAAGGGAAACTGTTGTAGCTCCCATCTTCAAGAATCAACTTCGCCATGGGAGGTGACTCGGTTTGGTGTAGTGAGTTGAACTCCTTTCTGGTAGCGATTCCAACAATGAAGGGAAGAGGAGAAGCGATCTAATTGTGTGGTTTAGCTAAATCCGAATCTGATAGGGCACGAATCTGCAAATCTGAAGAAAGTCGGTCATTTTTAATAATCAAACGGCACCGTTTGGAATCGGGAGCACCATGCTCACCGTGGGATGATCCCACGGTATAATTTGCGAGTACGTAGGTTAAAACTCCTAAAATCTTGCACTATTAAAAACTCTTTTGTAGACTAGAATTTGAATTGCTAAAAGTTCGAACTAAGCTTCGTATTATATTAGAATTAGAGTTCAACAAAATTGGAATTTCTTAAAAATCAAAATTAATGCAAAGCTTTCTGTTTCTAATTAACGAGCACCAGAAATAACAAATCTGTAAACTTTAACACTTTACTTAAAAAACAATAAATTTCTGGTTTGGCTTAGATAAACGGAGTATATTAAATAATGAAATGATTTTTTAATATATGACCAAAATATGGATAATGATAAGAAGATGATTTATAAATATTTAATATATTTTAAACTCCCTTCATTCCGTTTAAATTATTTTTCAAATTTTATATTTAATTTGTCCTAAAAATATGTTGTTTTACTTTTCAAATAAGAAATTTGTGGTTCAATTTGTTTTGCTCTCCTCTGCATAAACATAAATCACACATTTTTACTTTTTTATTTCACGCCCAATATAAAGTTAGCAATGGGACGACGGTAATGTGTGTATTTGAAAAATCTGTTTTTTTGCTTTAACTATTCTTTTAGATGCGTTGGACTGTATAACAATCAAAATAAGTGAGGTGAGGTTGATGTTACCCTTATGGATAAGTTGAATGATGTTACTGTAGTAGACCATTTTAGTCATTCTTAATATAGTGCATTAAAAAAAAATTATAGTGCATTAAAAACAAATGTTTTTTAAAGAGTTAAATTATTGTTATTTTTAATATATTCAGAATTGGTGTCACATGAGAAATAATAAAAACTGATAATTTTTTATATATTTTTTGTAGCAATCAGAGTACAAAAAAAGTTATATCACTTAAAAAACACATGTTTTTAAAGTGTTAGATGATTTTTTTATACGTTAAATATTGTTGTCAATTGCAAAAGATGATAAAAGGTTATAAATTTGATATTTTTTGTAACAATCGGAGTACAAATAAAAAATAATACTCCTAACTAAAAATGGATTTTATTTTGGTGAGAACCCCAACTAATATTCTCCTCTTTGGATTGTTTTTTTAAGCCGCCACTTTAAGTGGCGTTTCTCTTAAGTAGGATTTAGCTCAAGAGTATTTTGGAAAATACTTTTCACATGACCCACATTTGGTATATAAAAAAATTAACGTACACTAATTATATATAGTCATACACTAATAACAATAATTATTTTACAAGTTAATAATTATTTAAACGTTTTTCAGTCTATATTTTCTAATGAAAAGAGCATTTCTAACTAATTATCCAAATATTTTCTAATGAAAAGAGCATTTCTAACTAATTATATATAGTCAAGAAAACGTTCAATGCCTATTTTTATCCATTAAATTTCATTTATGGATTATTGTTTTTTCAAAACTAACTACACACTTTGAAATTTATTTATGTAAAAATGGGTGTAGTCAACGTTTTTTTTGAAGATATTACTCATTTTTCTTAATCGATAATTCAAGTGTATTTTGAGAAATACTTTTGATAAGTATATAATGTAATATGGTAATTGAATAGAACTGTGATGCTAGGATGTTTTCTTTTGGACTGTAATTTGCTGGTCTGGTATGATCTGGTCTGGTCTGGTAAATGCCTGGTCTCTGTGTATTTTATAACTATGGAAGTCTGGTATGGTCTGGTCTGGTCTGGTATGGTCTGATCTGGTCTGGTATGGTCTGGTATGGTCTGATCTGGTCTGGTATGGTCTGGTCTGGGACTGAAAACAGTCCAAAAGAAAACATCCTTAAAGGTGTATTATTTATAATATTCGATGATTGAAGTACAATTACAAGTGCTAAGTATATTCTAAAATAGAAATGAGAACCTTTACTAAGACAATTATAAAAGAAAATTGAGAACCTTTAGTTGAGACTGAACGAGTAGTAGCTTCCAATGTCTAACAATAAACAAGTCTACTAATACTACTATCGCATTCAATAGCCGATTTAGGCTGGTGTAATGACACTCCATTGATTCAAAATGATGATGTTGGGAATTCGGTAAAGGTTGGTGTAATATACTCCCTTTGTATCTAATTAGTTGTCTCACTTTTAGATTGTATCAAATTCATTGTCCCATTTCCTTTTTTGGAAAGAAACTCACTCAAAAAGTAGCTAAAATACCACTATGATACCGCTACAGTACCACTACATCACAAAAAACCTCTTATTTTGTATACAGTCTACAGTTATTCTCTTAAACTCCGTGAAAAGCAAACAGGACAATTTAGATACAGAAGGAGTAGTATTTTAAGCAAGTGATTTTTGGTCCTCCCATAAATATTGTCAGTTTCATTTTAAACAATTAATTTATGATTCCTATTATTTTTTCCTCCTCATCATAAATAACAATTACATAGTTTTTACATAATTATTCTCTATGCCGGTCAATTTGAAAAATATTTAGTGTACGAAGGGAGTAATTTTTAAACACTTCGAATCTATTAAAATTAGGGATCCCTTAAAATTATTAACTTTGGTTGTGATGTTGCAAAAAAACAACTTTTGTTGTGATTTTAGCACAAACAAATTCGAGTACCATTTAGAATACCCCATATGTTTATCTGACCATCTCAACAATAAGAGTTCGTTCGGGATGACATTTGCTTAGTGGGAGATCCCAATTTTGCCCTTGTGGGAAGTGTAACTGTACATTGCATAAGTAGTAAAAGTGCTTCAAATTTCAATGTACTAGATAACGTTTTCTAAGAGATCATAGTAATGCTAGATTTTTAGTGAGTACTCACTCGATCTCAAAGCTAGCATTTATTTGTTGGTTGATTTTAACAATTAAACAATGTCATTTAGATTGTGTTTTAAAATTGTAATTGTTAATTTCTTTATGTTTCTTTGCAAGGCACTCATATCCATACATTCATTTTTTATTTCATCATTTCTTTGGTTGAAGCAGAAAACATGACATCAATAAGGCTAATTGTCTCATATCACTGCTGATGTCCAAAAATGTTATGTGGTATTTTTTACACAACTACCGGGTCCTATGACTATTGAATTAGATACCGACATCTTTTTTCAGTAACATGTGCTCTTTAGATGTCATGAATTGAAGTAGAAACGCAATCGTTAAATACTTTTGTTACATTCTACGTAGAATAATAAGACTAAGATTATAAAATATTTTACCCGAGTAAATTATAAGATTGCATGTGTTAAAATTTCCCAAATGCACATTTGTTTTAATGCTATCTCAAATTTGTGATCACCTTTCTAATTAAGGATATTTTCAATTGAAATCAATTTTTTGACCTGATCTATGAAAGTAAAATTTATTTTTTACATTAGTGTTATATTAAATATTAACATAAATCTTGATATTTTTTTTCTGAGAGTGTCAGATATTTGAAAGTTTTATTAATTAAATATATAGCAATCATATCATGATACTAATTAAAAGTGGTGTTTAAAAGCTAGATAAATAATCTATGTTGTATATAAATAATTCTTTTACTCATGAGTGTAACTTTAATATAATACGATTTGGTCATAAAACTGAGATTATTTTGTATTTCTAAATATAAGACACACCTTTATTTTTTTATTGTATTGTTTGACCTGTTTATGTTTCGGTTATTACCTACCACTTGACGTGAGAATCTTTCTTATAAATTTAATTCAACTGAGCTTCTAGGTAAACATTGCCTATTAAAAGTCTAAATCATGCAACCTTTCTTCGCTCAATAACACTTATCTGAAATCAATCTAATGAGAAATAAATCGACCATTATCAATAGCGTTATGCAGCCGGCCTATTGTCACCACTATCACCTTCATTAAAATCAGAGTGTCGCAAAAGTATAGTTTATGAACTATTTTCTTAAAGAAGAAGATAGAATGACTAATTTACTCGATTCTAAATCCTAGGACTAATATCTTCAAATAAAATGACCCCACGAATTATTAAATAAATAAATTACAAAAATGTGCAGTTACGTTATTAATTTTGAAAAAACAATAAGCTGCGGTTGAAATTTAATAGATAAAAATAGGCATTATGTACACTACAAGAAAAAGAGTTTTTAACGACCATTATATAACGACGACTCTAAAAAGTTGTCGTTAAAAGTTTATATTAACAATGACTAATGAATTCGTCGTTATTAAACTTTATCTTTAACGACTATAATGAAAAGTTGTCGTTATTAATTAACCAGTAGTCACCGTTATTACTAAATAACTGGTTTCTTATATTTACTACGTATTATTTTAAAATTTAAGTTGACGAAAAAATCAATAAATTTGAAAAAAAAAAAAAAACTTTTTCGTTCTGTTTTAACTCCAACTAGTATAATACCCGTGCGATGCACGGGATAGTTTAATTAGATGGCGATTAAAAAAGAGAAGCACTTAAAAAGTCATTAAAAACACATTAGAATGTGAAAGTCATTAATACATTACCAATTTAGAGTGCATCTGATAATTAATACAGTAATTGTCTGAATTAACTGATTCTACTTAAATTGATGATGTTTTGGCTAAATTGTGTGATTATACTAAATTATATAAATAATAATTTTAAAATTTATTTTATTAATAAATAAAGAAAAAAAAACTTTATATACGAAGTACTATGTACTATACTAAAACGGTTAGTCCGGTGTATGAGAAGGCACATCAAGTTATTAACCCCAAATTCAGTACCCAACGATCGGTTTGAGTAAATAAATTCTGATAAGTCCCTTTCAAAAAATCTGATGCACCAAAAATACCAAGGATCGGTTTGAGACTTTGAGTTAGGGATGGACCCGGGCCGGGCCGGTTCCAGTTCAGGACTGGGCCCGGCCGGGCTTTTTTTTTGGGAAGGGAGAACCGGAACCGGCCAGGGTAGGCAGCGGTTCCAGGCCAGGCCGGTTCACTTCTTTTTTTTTTAATTTTCTTTTGCTTTTCTAATTAACCCCCCCCCCCCCCTCCCAAACACCCAGCCCAACTCGCGAAAAACAAAAAAAATTGAAAAAACAAAAGGAAAAAAAATGCCTGAACCGGGCCCGGCCAGGCCGGCCTTTTTCATGACCCGGGCCCGGAACCGCTTAACCCCTTGGGCCTAGGCCCAAACCGGAACCGGAAACGGTTCCCGGGCTGGGCGGCCCGACCTGAGTCCACCCCTACTTTGAGTAAATAAATTCTGATAAGCCCCTTTCAAAAAATCTGATGCGCCAAAAAAACACGGCTTCTTAAAATCCACTTTTTATGATTGTAATAATTTAGGTGGATCAGTGAAACTGAAAGCTGAGTCGTAAAAACCCGAACCGCAATCAAAACAATTAAATCTTAGAAAAATCGAAACTGGACTAAAAAAAAATGAAGCAAACCGAATCGAATAAACCGAACAATTTAAAACTTAAATTGTTTTATTTATTAATCATTAAGTGTACTATTTTGTTTAGTTCTTAATTCTATAAAATTAATGCTTGATATTAGATTATATTTATTATGATTCGCAAGATATTGTCATTTATTATATGTGTGTTGAATTAAGTGGAACACTTGCACTTACATTTATTATATATGTGTGTTGAATTAAGTGGAACACTTACACTTGAATTAAGTGTCACTTAAACCGAACCGAATCAAATTTTTTTTATTTTAGTTTGGAGTTTGGGTTTAGGTGAAAACCAAACCGTTTGAACCAACCCACCCCTATTAAACTCAAAATTATATACTACCTCCATCCATAAAATAGTTTCAATTTACTATGCACTTGGTTAACATAAAACACTTTTAATCTTTTGTTTTATATATATCAAATTTTATCATATTTAAATTTTCTTGATCATGCTTTATAAATTTTTTAATGTAGTTTTGGAATATATAAACTTTTTTTTTTTCTAAAAATACTACTACATAAGTACGTATGAGTCTGAATAGGGATCAATTTACTTCATTGTCAGTGAAACAATGTAAATGGTAATGAGGTTATTTTATGGGATAGCAGGATTAATATGTACTGTTATCTACGTTAGTACATAAGAGGCTCATTCCTATTCACGATCTGTAAATCTGTAATGCACATTATACGTGTTATCTAGGTTGGCAACTTCTCAAAAATCGGTCGACTCTGTCCCACAACTTCTCGAAACCCACTTTTACATTGGCCTTATCCAAAATGTCAGTGTCGATTAGACTTTAAAATTCCGTTCGATCTTCAAAATTGTAGCGTATTTTAGATTTTTAGCTATTTTTTAAAATATACATGTTGTTTATGTTTTTACACGCATGTCGAGTATCATCTAACAATTTAAATCGCCTATTGTTCCTCTTTGGACCATCTGATATGAACACCAAAAGATATACAAAAAAGAGTGAGCCTGTTATATGAGCAAACACAATCCAGACCTCAGCGCCAAATGTGTGTCTTGAGGAGTAATGTCATAAAAAAATAATAATAAGTAATAATAATAATAATAACTACCAAAGCCCTCCATAACAAATCAAATGATATTGTTAAACTTCTTTCTAACTCCTTATTTATTACGGGTATCACAAGTTTTGGCTCGGCAATTTCGTTTTTTTAATGATGCAATTTAGTTAAATAAAACAAAACAAATGAAATTGTTTAAATAAAATAACTAAGCTGAAATTGTTTAAATTAAATTGACGGAAATGAATATTTTAAAATATTTACACTATAAATTATAAAACAAAGAAAACCATATAAATATGAATAGCATGCATGCAAATTTAAAAAGTATTATCTTCACATTTCTCTCTCTTCAATTCAAACATCAATCATATAGTTTTATTTTATTATTCCAAATACCGATCGATCGAATTTGATGAAATTATAAATGACAAAGAGAATACTTGGGACATGTAGTACGGAGTATTATTTAGTTCATGCAAGCCATTAATAACAAAAAGAAGTCCATATATTTTGTTTCCGCACCACATTTGATTTTTATTCGCCAAAATTAACAACAATTGAGTACAGCCTATAGCAGATTTTTATGATGTTAATTAATATTCTTATCCAAATCTTTTCACATTATCACATCTACGTTTCATCATGTAGGAGTCTCAGGCTCTCAGCTCCCGATGCCTCCTCCACATTCTACACAACCGTCTTCTCACAAAGATATACGGATGGAAAAAATGATCAACATATGTTCGGCTTCAAAGGTACTCCGTAATTTTGTAATTTTACTCGAGTAGAGATGCTAAACTTGATTGAAAGGTAATCAAGACTATCTATCTTGGTTTTTCATCTTCTCATCTTCTACTATTTTCATTATTATGAATCATCAACCATGAATATATCTTGATTCCTCTCCTTTCAATTCACATTGTAGGAGACCCGTTTTCATTTTCCTTTCATTTTAATTTTCGATTTGTTTCCTTTGTGGAATGAAATCAGATTTGAAGCGAAATGCATTCCTAGATGCTCAACAATTAAACAAAAAAATACAGTTTTATTCATTTTATGAGAATTGATACACAAAATTTCATGACGAAGACTACAATCTCCACGCTACTAATCCATGTTATTACAGAACCCGAATGCAATTTTTAATTTCTGAAAACCGGTGCCTTCATCTCACCATTATCACTTTTAGCAAGCTATGCACATACTCTCAATTCGATTGTCAAATGCGTTGCTCATGTCTTGTGAACCGATGCCTTAACCATTACAAATGTTGCAGCCATCTAACAATTTTAATGAAATAAATGTTTATACAAATTAACAATAATACGTACGGAATAGTATATAAAATAAAATAAACCAAATAACAAAAGAAGTTGTTTTTTAATATATATAGTTAGCATTAACGAACAGTAATCATTACTGTATTTCTTTTCAGATGACTTCTCTCTTCATACCCTTTTGGTTGGCTTAGTCCTAGGCTCCTAGTCGGGCCATTCAAGGACATGGTGAATGGGTGAGAACTGTGAGAGTGTGAGGTGTATATATAGGAGGATGTTGGCCATTGTTGGGTAGAAGCTTACCCATCAAAACCGTATTTTATGTCGTTTTAATGCTCATTGGAAACTTTAAACAACATTGTGGCAGCAATTACCTCGAGCAGCGCAACTTAGAGAAGCTAAAAAACCAATCAATTGCTACAATTTAAATGAATAAATTAATTGTACAACCACATCTTATATCTCGGCAGCATCATTAATCCCAGTGTACGAAGTTGCTTTTTATATTGAAATTAAAAATTTAAACAACACAATTACACTCAAGCGGATACTGCAGTTCCCGCCCAAACCTTTGCTCCACTTTTCCGTTTTTATATATAATATAGATTGTTTTCATTCTGTTTAATTAATTAGGTCGGCTAGATACAAGCAAACCCTAGGCTTAGTGATCCCAATTCCCATCTTCAAAATCAAACTTGCAGCTTCAAACTTCAAAGGACTCCTTTTGAAATCAGACTTGCAGCTTCAAAGAAAACTACGTATCTCTCCTTTGGCTCGATGCTAAGCTTTCCTATTGTTCCAGGCCACTCGCTCGATCATCCCTATCGCTGGATTGTTCATGGCAGGGAATCTCAGATAATTCAAACGCTTGGTTCTTCGCTCCTGGCCTCCCGGTCGATCATTCCTTTCCTCTCGTTCGATCCTTCTGCTCGCTCCACCAAGGTTCCTTCCGCTCGATCTATCTACTAACAGAATTATGGTTCTATTCCGATTTCTCAACTTTCTTGCTCCAGGTAACTTTAATCTTCAATACTGATTATTCTAAGTTTTTTGTCTGAATCAGTTTTCAGAAATCAATAGGGTTGCTGCATAATTGTATGGAATAGTTAATTTGCTTCAATGATTTTCTTGTCTGATTATCTTGATTGATTTTCTTGGCTGGTCAATTGCTCACATGATATTTTAGTTTTTTGTGTTAATTTTCTCAATTATTGAGTACTCATGATAATTTGTTCTGATTTTTTTTATCAAGGAGTATATGAGCAGGCATAACATGCTTAAGTATGATTGTCCTTAAATTCGGAAGGCATTTGCTGCGATAAATGGGCCAGCACCAGAGCCTAAGGGAGTATTTTTTCACTAATCACTTTTCATATAATTTTTAAAATAAATCACTTCTCTAAAGTAGAAGTGAATGCAAACACTTTCTAAGTTACATACAGAGTATTTACACACTTGTGCAATCCTTATCTTGACATAGGATGACTTTAAACTCACTAATTTTGTAAAGACAATGCTGGTTGTTACAACCTAATGTTTTTCCCCTTGAATAATTGACCAAGGTCTTGGTAATCTAAGAAATTTTGTTAGATTGCAGCATGAGCAAGGTGGTATAAGCGATCAATCTAGTTCAAGTTCTGGTGCTTATGTTCGACCTACAAATGTTCCAGTGGATTTCATGCAACTGCCTCTATAAATTACAGTCTTTTTGAGGACGCAGACTGTCCCCTTTGTGATTTTCTTCCTTCTTACATTATTTTCAAATTGGAACGTGCCTTCCATTTTATCATAGTCACTCTTCATCCTGTGATGCTGGATGTCACTTGGAATTTCTCTTTACGCGTGTCCTTATCAATGTGTTGTTAAATGAATCTAAAGTGACCTCCCTGCAGGTTGTTGTTGACTCTTTGACAACTTTGTCCCAATACTTGACTCATTTGAGAGAAGAATTTGATGCAAGTGGTAATGTGTGGACTCTGTTTATCAAGCCAGAGTGAAACAAGATGCATGAGGGATTAGGGCTAGATACCCTTAGTACACTAATGTGTTTAACTGTGTGATTTGCAGTTGGAGGACTGAGTAGATTTTCACTGGCCTCTGGCACCAACGGAAGCAACAGACGAGAGTCCAACGCTTTCTCATATCCAACTGGTCAGGGAGGCCTTCCAACACCGGAGCTGTTGGTTATTTTGATGCTTTCTACTAGACAATTAGTTGTTGAGCAATCTGCGAGTGCTTATTGGTATGCCCTTAAGCTGCCAACTCTTTCTTTTAATGTGGTTCTCATATGGTCCCTAACTAACTATAAGAAACATTTTGCATCATTTATAACACTTCTTTGTTCTGAATTTTATCTGGGATGATATATCGAGAATTACTGATAAGTTTGCTTCGAATAAAATTGAAACTGAATTTTAATCAATAGGATCAATTCCACAATAGGCAGTAGCTAGCCTAAAGTTTAGGCCCTAAACTAGGATACTACCGTCATTGTTTTTATTATGTCAATTCAAAGAATGATGTGTACAGTTCACTAATATGAGGGAGCTTACAATTAGTTCTGAGTAGATCAACTAATGGTGAAGATCATAATGAAAAATCTTTTTGGTTTTTTTAACTTAACAATTAAGTACATAAGATTTACTATTTTTGAGATGCTCATATGATATACTGACTTTGAAAAAAAAAGTTATTGTTACATGTTTTAATGAAAAAGTTTAGAGCGTATAAGGACACTACTTTTCATTGTTATAAATGCTTTTTCTAGTAGTGTTGTACTTGGACCAGGTGAGTTTTATTTGAATTTTGGCTTTGACTCTTGGGGAGAATTTTCTATACCAGGAAAACTTTTAATTTTGTTGTCGTTTGAGGCTTGCAGTCGATTTCGAGCCAGAAGGGCTTGCTCATAGCTATCGGATTCTTTGTCTTTGCCCATTATTGTTGGCTTTTAGTGGATGCATATTTTTATTGAGTACATGTGGCTGATTTTGTGTTTTCAAGATATTGCAGGTTTATTTTACATTGGCGTGTGGCCGCTGTTGGTATGCAGGTTATTGAAATTTGTAGTTGTTTGGGTTTTGGCAAAGACCTCAGATTTAGATTACTTTGGTTTTGCTTTTAGTTAACTTGTCTGATTACGTTTTAGCTTAACAATGTTTTAAGCTGGTCGAATTTGATTTTTTAAATTTTTAGATGGTTTGCTATAGCTTGACTTTTATTTTTCCTATTGCTAACTAGGACCCATTTATAAATATATACGTAGTATTCTCTAACGAGTTCTAAATTATCTTCTTTTTTTATGTCAGGTATTTAAAGACGAGAAGTTGCCTCATCATTACACAAGCTTTATTTTTTATAAAATATTGAATTAGTTTCTTTCTATTTGTTCAAAGAACAAAGATGTTTTAGAATAGTGTTTTGAGATTACATTTTGTATTAATGGATGATTGATGTTTCAAGTCGTAATTATCGTTATAAATAAATTTTATGCGTGCATCGGTTCTTATTCTTTTTCCAGTTCGTTGAACAAATTATGAGTCACAAAAATATTGTTTCTGTATTGTGTTCAGTACATTTTTTAATCTAAATGATAACGTCGTATGAACTATAAAATTAATGACAGTTAAATATCTTATTATGGTGTTATTACATAACGACGATTGAGTTTTTTGTCGTTAATAAGTAACGACGAGTGAGTTTTTTATCGTTAATAAGTAACGACGAGTATTGTGTCGTCGTTAATTATTAACGACGAACTTTGTCGTTAAAACCAATAACGACGGAGGCTATAACAACCACTTGACGACGAAGAAAAAATGGTCGTTAAAAGCTCTAACGACGAACTTTTGAGCCTATAACGACCATATTTTTCATTGTTAAAAGTCGTTTTTCTAGTAGTGGTAATTTCTATTTTTGTTTAGATAACATGGTTGAAAAGACGAAATTCATTTGGATGCAACAAATGTTATAAAAAATTAGCTCATTTAATTGGATAACATAGACTGAGAAAATGTTTTGATAATTAGTTTTTTTTTTTATCATATGTTTTGATAATTAGTTAAAAAAATAGGATTTGCTCAATAACTAAAGAATATGCATTATCAACCAATGTTATAATCGACTAAATAAGAGACTTTCTGATAATTCTAATAAATCATACATATGTCACTGCACGCACACACATATATAGTAAACCTAAAACAAATCGTTTTATCCTGTGCACGACATGGGTAAAAATACTAGTTTCGTACATTGGTGAGTATTTTAGGAGGCTAAAAATGGAGATAGGGAGGGAGGAGTTCAATTCTAGCCGGCCGATTGACTCTCGTGGGAGTGATATTTTGCCAAAAAGAAAGGAATCATGGGTGGTGGGTAGTACGTGGGCTCCGGAAAAGGAAACCCCATCTTTCTTAAAATTGTTATAATTTGTTTTTTTATAAATCAAATTTTAGAAAAAAAATATATCAAAATTCATAACTTTTTATACTCTTTCATATGACACCAATATGTAATATATAAAATGAAAAGAAAATCTAAAATTTCAACTGTTGAAATTTTCACGAGCCCAAGAAAAAACAAAAAACAAATTTTTAATTCATGTAGCCTTCACAAATTATTTAATATTCCGTAATCGAACTTTACTTGAACTAAGTTCATTTTTTGTTAACCGAAAAATGTTAAAAACATAAATAATGAAATTTATTTAATTTTACATCGAAATGCGTGTTTTCATTTCATAATTATTCAGGAAATAAATTAAAAGAAAAAAATTACCTATAATAATTTAATTAATGTAGTTTTACTAAATTTATATGTAAAAAAATGTGTAGAGTGTATCTTATTGACGATGCTGGAATGCAGAAAAATAAGAGTCAAAACACTGTTTTCATATGGACGGAGTCCATTTTTTACATTTAGACTCTCACCCCACTCTAAATGGTCTTAGACACTAAGGTTATTTTTAGAGTAAAAAGGACACTATTTAATTTTTTAGGGGCATATTACTAGGGGTGGGATCGGTCCGGTCTGGGTCGGTTTTTTGCTAAACCCATAAATTACCCGGAAGGTCTCGGGTTATGAAAATTGGGGACCGGAACAAATCCCATTATATTCGGTCCGAGTCGGGTTTTTGGTAGCCCGGATTCGGTCCGGGTCCGGGTTGGGCCGGTTAAAGCCCAAAACTGAAATATCTCATTGTTCTTTTATATTTTAACACCTATTTTCAGATAAAACCAATAAAAAATACAAACCAAAAATAATAACACAAATATTAGTCTCCAAAATCACCAACAATTCAAATTCAAAGAAGATAATTATCTTAATATTTTATTTAAGATGCATATAAATATATAATATAGGTTTCTTAAAAAATTACGAAATAAAATTTATAGATAAAAAATGTGACTAGAGTTACTATAAATATATCTTTATGGTCATTACGCTAAACAAATTGAACATATTTGTACTCACTAAAAGTTACTAAATCATTTTTTATCCACCGTGATTATAATCATATATTAGGAAATATTTATAAACCTATATTCATATATTATATTAATTTTATATTAAAGCTAATTGTTTCGGGTTTTCAGCGGTCCGGGACGGGTTATAGATTTTAAGGCCTCTTAATCAGCCCGGAATATCGGGTTCGGACCGTTTTTTTTAATTCAGGCCAGTTAAAAAGAAAAAAACCAAACCGAGATCATAATTCAGGCCGGTCCAAGATCAGTTTCCGGGTTTCGGTTCGATTTTTCCCACCCGTGCATATTACCCACCAATCACGGATGCAACTAACGCCGTTATACTTGTTTCCTTTCATTTGCTTCTTTAATACGGAGTATTGTAGTGTTTATCAATGCTCCGTATTTAAATCGACTTTAACTTTAATCTAAGCAAAAAAGTATTTAGACTTCTAGTTTTTTTCTTCTTTCTATTTTGGCTTATTTCCAGTTTACTCTTTCATGTTATTTTTTTTAATTATTTTATACGTAGTATTGATTTTTTAATATTTCAACATGTATTTTAATATTTTGTACATGTTTGTGCAATTGTCAAGGCTGGTCCTATGAAAATAGACTATGCGCAATAATAAAAATTAGACCTAGCTTTTTCTAACACATCTTAAATAAAAAATTAACAATTTCACAACCTAATAATATGAATTTATTTAACTTTTTTTAAATTAAAAACTAATGACTCAAAAATATGAATTTGATAATTTAGTAAGTTCAATTATATATTATTCGAACTTATTTACTTAATTAGCAAATAGTTCTAATGAAAAGTCTAAAGTTTTCCAATACCTTAACTATCTTTTCCTATTACCCTATCAAATATATTCTTTAATTACAACAAATTGGATATGTTTGATTCTATTCTTCAATTACTTATAAATAATACGTACAAGGCAACAACATTTTTTGGGTATTATTAAATATAAATAATATGATTTTTATGAAATAATTAGTACACAAACGGCAAGGGTAAACTCAAGATAATATTATATTATAGTGTTATACTGACTGTATTCTTCTGAAATTTATGAAGTTCTAGCTGAAGTGACCGTATTTGTTGATTGTGCTTATTTATGAAAAAAAATATAATCAAAATATATTTGATTAATAAAATAAAGAAAAAATTATATGAAAATAGGTAAAATGGTCATCTCCAGTAACTTCAGCCAATACAACCAGAAAAGTAACTTCGACTTTACTTTTTCTTATTACGGAGTATTACACAATTCAACGCGCGAAATCAAAATTTATGTATTTGCTTAAGAAGTTGGCTAATGAGCCTGATAAGTCGAAAAAAAGAATCACCAAACGGGGTCTAAGTGTGTTAATTTGATCTTAAAGTTTGCCGATGCATGCCAAACATTTAAATAATACATTTGGCTAGCTATTAATAAAAACATAAAAATTATATGTCAATTTAAATTACGTTTAGATAAATTTCACAATATCCATCAGAATGTAATAATTTAGTAAAAGGAAAAAGAATTCAAAGTAGGCTATAGAAAATAAACAATTACAAGTGTATTATGTGTGTGTGTTGGCAGCAAGCTAAGGAGCAAACCAAAAATGGAAGTCAAATTAACGGTGTAAGAGCTGGGTGGGTAATGTGCTCCAACAAGGTCAAATTGGGGTGTATTTTGCTCCTAAAATGTTTTAAGTGTCCAATTAACTCCTTCGCTCAAACCTTAATGGTTGATATGCACCTTCTCCCTAGAAACTCCAACAATGTTTTAGTCATATTTAGCACAATTTCTTTTATATTTATTTAATTATAAGAGTAGCATACATATCAACTTGGCCTCAAGAAAATCTTGTCAAATCAAATTTAGTATCAAATACGTAGTACTACGTATCAAATACTACGTATTACTCCGTAGTTTTTACCGTTTGGAAAAGTATAAGAAATGAGCTTAATTCTGTTTTTTCGTGAGTCCATTTTTACCGCTAGATAAATATTAAAGGCAAAAAAATGAGTCTATAGGATCTATCTTCAAATAAGTTAAAGGTGAAATTAATAATTTACACTAATGAACAAAAATAATCATAAACATAATTTTTTGATAAAATAAAGTTGGGCCAACGAAAAATTGATATGAATATTACTCCGTACTTTAATTGGTCCATTTAACATATAAAGTTTTTTTTTTTGACTCAAACATATAAAGTTAAATACGTAGTATTATTTTACTAATATTTACAAACAATCATAGTTGTTAACTTGTTATAACGATCAATTTTTGTTGTATCCGAATTGGAGTTCACATGGGATCACTTTCCAAACTGGACCTCTGTAACATTAGAGCTCAGTTCCCAAGTTTAAACTTAGCAATACAGTGTGGGCAGTGTTTGACTAATACGTACTTAACATGTGAATTTCGTCAATGCTAAACTTTCATTAATTTTCAAACCAGTAGAGTGATAGAGATATTAATGTGGCCTGCTACACTTTCTAGTCTCCAACCTATCCTTGTGTAGGGGTAGAGAGTTGGGATTAGGTACAGATCTTTTCTCTTAAATAAATAAATTAATTACGATGAGTTGAATTGGATTGAAAATTACGTAACTCTAATGGATTATTTTGGCGCATAATTCTCTTCTATTCTAGTGTGAAGAAACCTGATCTCCGCTGTATTTTGGCGCATTGTGATTTGATCTCATCTAATTCAAGTTTGATTGTTTAGTATTGGTATCTAATCTAATACGTCATCCTTTTTTTTTAAATGCAACATTTGACATTTTCCACTATTCACATGTTGTACTTTGACTCTATTTTAATTATTAATGTATTATAAATTAAATATATTTTAAAAATATATTGTTAAATTCCTCTTATTTTAACTTTACAAATCTACTTTTTTTTCAATTTTTTTTACTAATAAGGAATAATGCAAGATATTAGTGTCCAAACTTGTGCGTTGGCAAATGTGAAAAGTGGATCGTTGTATTTAAAAAAGAACAGAGAAAATATGATATGTAAACTGTAAGGAACTAGTCAGGTTTGGTAGGTCAGTAATTTATTACTCCATATAGTATTATATATATTACTTTGAATTACCTGCATCCTGATTCCTGACCTTCAAACGACTTAAATACAGGACCGTGCCTTATGTAAGGCTGGAGAGTAGGGGTGAGCATGGGACAGTACGGGACGGTTATTTCGAAAAACTTGTCCCGTCCCAAAGTACGGTTCTTTTAAAAATCAAGAACCGGTACCATCCCGCATATATATAGAACCTGTCCCGTCCGTACCAATTTTCGGTACGGTTCGGTACAATTCGGTACGGTTCTTCGGTGTTATTTAGTTCCTAAATAATTAACCCCCATGAAATATAAAAAACTTTTGATTTTAACATTTATAAATAATTCTACAAAAATTTAAGAGAAGAACTTGCAAGACTAAATTTAATTGATCTTGTGTGATCAAATTGAAATATGAAACTAATAATCAAATTATAATAAAGAAAAGTAACATACAAACTAAAAAGCAAAAATGATCGTCAAACTGAAAAACCAAAAAGTATCACATCACATGACAAAGAATATGCAAGATTGCACATTTGTAATGACATACGGTCACTAACATTTACACTCGGTAAAATATATTATATATAATATATAATCTATAATTATATTATAACACTAGTTTTCGGGACAATTCGGTATGATACGAGACGGTTCGGTTCAATACTGTTCCGGGACGGTTCCGGAACGGTTCTCACTAAGAACCGGTACCATACCATCTTATTAAAAAAACTCGGTACGGTACAGTACGGTATTACATTTTTTCGGTTCTATCGGTTCTGGAATGGTTCGGAACGATTCTTCGGTACAGAATAGGAATTCCCAGATCTGTGCTCAGCCTTACTGGAGAGGCCCAAGCCTCAAGGGCCCCAAAAATCTGAAAACATTAGGGGCCCATTTTTTCCTTACTTTACTACTATACCTATACCTATGTATTTTTAAGAAATTTTCTAACCTTATATTTATTTGCTTAATGTTAAACTGTGTTAATTTGTAAATTTTTATATGCTAGTTGATTGTTGTTTGCTTTTTTATTATGGTTTATCAATATTGCAATTATGGAATTCTCACTTCACAATTAATCAAATTATATACTTTGTATTTGTAGAATTGTAGAGAAAATTACTAGTATATATTGTTAAGGATTTCAATAAATTATATATTTTAAGCATTTCAAAAGAGGAAAAGGAAATCACGTATTGAATCGTTAACCCAAAGTCAGGCGGGAGACATTAAGAGCATCTCCAATGGTAAAATGTGCACGGTGCACACGTGGCATGAGAAATGACCACATAAATATTAGTAAATAAATTATTTCTCTCCTTATTTAATTTGAATGATTTTATACAGTTTTGGTAAGTTTTTCTCCACACTATCAAGGAAACCGTCTAGATGTTGACATTGTTGTTGACATTGCAGGGAAAAACTTACCAAAATTGTATAAAATCATTCAAATAAGGAGAGAAATAATTTATTTGCTAATATTTATGTGGCTATCACTCATGCCACATATGCAACGTGAACATTATAGCATTGGAGATGCTCTAATAACTACTTGATTTCGCATAAAACAGTCACTTCATAAAAGTACATCCTCACAAAACGTAACATTACATTGTTAAAGTGTAAGACTTTTATAAACCGTAACATTACATTGTTACGGTGTAAGACTTTTATTTAAGAATTCCGCTGCGTTTTTATGTTATTTAATCATTAAATTTTAATGAATAAAAACACTAGGCACATGGCCCATTTTATGAAGCTCGACTCAGGCCCTAACTTAGGTAGGACTGGCACTGCTTAAATATGAAATCTGTTTATATGAAAACAATATATTGGTACGTTAATGTTGTTTTTCCCTACATTATAGGACTGCTAATAAAATTACTCAACATACTTTTACATATAGCACTGTTAGTAAAATTCACTCAACATACTTTTACATATCAATATAGTAAAACATTTTCTTCCAAAAAAATAATAGTAAAACAATAACTAATTAAATTATTATAAGTTATGTTTTTATTTTATTTTTTCTTAATAAAATTGAAATAAAAAAACACACATTTTTATATTAAAAATAAAACTATGCTATTTTTTTTTACTTTTTCGATTAATTAAAAGTAAAACGATTTAAGTAAATTTCGTTTATTTGTGAAAGCAGTTGACTAAAATAGGGCTAGTGTGTTTCATGCTTTCTTTGTGTAAGAACTGCAGCGGCTGGATAATGTTTTTTAAAACATTGTAATGTGATATTGGTCATAGAAAAAAATTATAAAAAGTTACTCCGTATAATTTTGATACAAATAAAAAAATTATATGGAGTGCAAAAATGAGAGATTTTTTTATACCTTGGTCCTACTCCTACCCTTCCTCATGCGCACCTTTTCTCCATGCTTTTGGGTGTCAAAATTCATCTATTTTTAACACCCTCTCATCTCCTCCCCACTTTTAGCCCCCATTTTCTTCCCCAATGTTTAAATTTATTAGGAATAAAAATGTCCATTATAACAATTTGAATAATAAGTGATCTTGTTTTTTTTTAAATCTAATATGATAGGATGTTATCTGACATTGTCCAAATCTGCAAGTTGTTTGTAAGTTTTTACGGAGTACATATTTGTGTTCTACATAGTTAAAATAGAATGTGTATATAAAAAGTGTACAAAAACACGTTCAAACACATACTTCCCTCATTCTTTAAAAGTTGCAGTATTGAGATTTTTGCATTCATATACCTTACTTAATTACTTTGACTACAACTTTCTAATAATATAGTACTACCTCCGTCCCGAATTGATTTGCAAATTTGACTTTTCTTGGTCAAACAGTTGCGTTTTGTTCACTTAATTAGGATGTCAATTTTTAATTATATTCTAATTTGGAGTTTACAACTTCGAAGAGATTTTGATGTAGTTTATGAATATGTAAATTTTATTTATTAAAAATTAAATTAATTATGCATAAGAAGGGTTGACTTTTATTATTAGTTGACCAAAAAATGTTGACTTTGCAAAACAAATTGGGACGGAGGGAGTAGTATATAATCAAATTATTATGTATAAAATGTTATTAAATTTCTACTAATGTAAATTTCCAAAATATTAACTTTTTTTAAGATTTACCAATACGTAATTAAATATAATTACAGTCAAAGTTGTGCATTAATAAACGTGAAAGTGAAACAATTACAACTTTTAAAGAACAAAGGATATGTTTCGTATAGAAAACCTCAAATTTGAATATAATAATAACAATTTTTTTCGTATCAACGGTCTAAATCAGTCTAATATATGCCTTTTATTACGTTAACTTTTAGTAGTCTTTTTCGTGAAAGAGCCACTATTACAAATATGATTACAAACGAAGATTTTAAAAAGTAAAAACAGAGGCGAATAAGTCATAGAAATTTAGAAGGGTCTTAGAGCAGTCCGTATACCGTGCAACCGGAGCATGGTGAGCACCATGCTCCACACCCCAAAACGACGTGGTTTTGATCAATTTTTTGAAAAAAAAATCGCGTGAACAGTACACGCGTGTACAGTAATTTTTTTTTCATCCCAGTAGCATGTATGATGTAACTTGTGCATAATTAGATGTAAGTCGTGTTGTTACAAATGTAACTTCATTTAGCAACAAATGTAACTTGTGCCCTGAAATGTAACTCATGTTTAATGAAAAAAAAGAGTCTAACTGTCCAATTATTTTACATAAATAGTGCATATGTTTTGTTTTTAATATTAGGTCCATTAAAAATGATTTTTAATAAGAAAATCATTTTTGATTGAATAACATAGGCTTTTTTGTTGTGTAACTTGCATTGTTTTGTGGTGTAACTCACATAATGTCAAATGTAAATCAAGTGTAATCAAGATGTAACTTATAAAGAAAAAATGAAATGTAAATCGTGTGTTACAAAATGTAACTTTAGCCAAAATGAAATGTAATGCCAGTATATATGAAATGTAACTCTATAATGTAAACAAAGCAAACAAATAGCAGACTAAATAATAAATAAGCGTTTGCTTTCTGTATATTAATTTGCTCTAATATGAATATCCAAAGCCTATCAATTGGATTGATTTGCTCCATATTTGTTTACTCCATAAATGATATACCAAAGCATAAAAAAGAACCACCAGCAAATATAAAAAAAGGAATTGGTCATCTATTTTACAATTAGAACCGGATGGAGAAAAGACTCGATGCTATGTGACGGATCTGTGATTGGGAAGTGGGAAAGGAAAAAGGCTGATGGATGGCTGATGGAGAAAGTGATGAAGCAGGGTGTGTGTAGGTGGGAACGACAGGACGGTGATGGATGAAAACGATGATGTCAGCGTGACTTGTTTCTATTTAAGTAAACGGTGCCGTATCAGACCCCGGCATACCATGCGCATGGTATGCCGGTTGCACGGTATAATTTGCCGTCTTCAGTCCGTATACCGTGCAACCGGAGCATGGTGAGCACCATGCTCCACACCCCAAAACGACGTGGTTTTGATCAATTTTTTGAAAAAAAATCGCGTGAACAGTACACGCGTGTACAATAATTTTTTTTTCCATCCCAGTAGCATGTATGATGTAACTTGTGCATAATTAGATGTAAGTCGTGTTGTTACAAATGTAACTTCATTTAGCAACAAATGTAACTTGTGCCCTGAAATGTAACTCATGTTTAATGAAAAAAAAGAGTCTAACTGTCCAATTATTTTACATAAATAGTGCATATGTTTTGTTTTTAATATTAGGTCCATTAAAAATGATTTTTAATAAGAAAATCATTTTTGATTGAATAACATAGGCTTTTTTGTTGTGTAACTTGCATTGTTTTGTGGTGTAACTCGCATAATGTCAAATGTAAATCAAGTGTAATGAAGATGTAACTTATAAAGAAAAAATGAAATGTAAATCGTGTGTTACAAAATGTAACTTTAGCCAAAATGAAATGTAATGCCAGTATATATGAAATGTAACTCTATAATGTAAACAAAGCAAACAAATAGCAGACTAAATAATAAATAAGCGTTTGCTTTCTGTATATTAATTTGCTCTAATATGAATATCCAAAGCCTGTCAATTGGATTGATTTGCTCCATATTTGTTTACTCCATAAATGATATATCAAAGCATCAAAAAGAACCACCAGCAAATATAAAAAAAGGAATTGGTCATCTATTTTACAATTAGAACCGGATGGAGAAAAGACTCGATGCTATGTGACGGATCTGTGATTGGGAAGTGGGAAAGGAAAAAGGCTGATGGATGGCTGATGGAGAAAGTGATGAAGCAGGGTGTGTGTAGGTGGGAACGACAGGACGGTGATGGATGAAAACGATGATGTCAGCGTGACTTGTTTCTATTTAAGTAAACGGGGCCGTATCAGACCCCGGCATACCATGCGCATGGTATGCCGGTTGCACGGTATAATTTGCCGTCTTAGAGAGTTAGAGCCGCCGCCTACATTAATACGGAGTTACGGAGTATAATTTACAAGAGAAATTAAAGCTATGTAAGAAATCATTATAATTAGCAGTAGGTATTATTTTATTACATTTTACTTATGCTTATTCCCTAATTTAGGTAGATCTGGCCCGGCTCACTACCATGGGCCTCCTCTTACTCCTAAGCCCAACCATAAGAGTGGGTCGGATTGTCCACCGGGCCGCTCGGCCCGAGAAAATTTTTCCTTTTCCATATTTGTTGATTTTATATTAGAATATTTATAAAGTAATATCACATCATTTTAAAAGCAATTCATGTACTCACTAACATAGAAATATGTGTTCATGATATCCACTAATGATATTGAAAAAAAAATCATTAGTTAGAACTAAAAGAGCAGCCGTGTGGTTCTTTCTCTTATACAAATATAAATAGGAATAGTTTAATAAAATAGGGTATTAAGGAATTGTGTTGGACCAATTTAATAGGTAAAGGTTGCCAATTGACCTTCTTTATACTCTAAAGTTTAGAGATTTAAATAAATGTATATTTACATGTATTATACACACACATATATTATGCATTAAATGTACACTTATATATTATATCTATATATATACTACTCCCTCTGTCCCGCTAAGATTATCTCATTTTACCTTTTCGGGAAGTCCCACTAAGATTGTCTCATACCATATTTGGTAAAGATAAATCATTCTAACTTTATTTTTACTTTATCAATTTAATATCAACCACACAAACATACTTTTCTTAATAATCGTGCCACCTTCTCCCGTCCCAATCTTAGTGGGACGGAGGTAGTATAATTTACGGGCCGGGATTTTAGGCACACACGGGCCCATACTAAAACCCAAGCCCGCCCATATTTTTAACAGCCCCGGCCAGGGTCAGGCTGGTGGACAAATAGATATATGTCCAAACTCGTCCATTTAATTGTATGGACGGATCGGCCCCATTTTCTGCAGGTCTACATTCTACTTAGGGCAGAGCACAGGTCGGGTTCAGACGGGTCGGGTTAAAAAAGTGTAAACCCGTTCGGTTATCGGATTGATAATTTCAAACCCAACCCTATCAAAAAAAATTATCGGATTTTTCGGGTTGAAGAAGTTCGGGTTTCGGTCGGGTTGATTTGGTTTTCGGGTCCATTCGGATTTTAATTTATTATTATTGAAATTGTGATAAATAAAATGGTAATTGGTAAAAATATCATTCAAAGTTATACTTGTATAACATTCAAAGTAATAGTTGTATAAATACGGTAATCGACATATTTGAACATGTAAAATAATAATATACGGTGATTGGCATAATTGATATTGTGATAAATAAAATGATAATCTATATAATACGGAGTATAATAAAGCAAACCCCTAAAGAACACCTTAGAGGAATTGTTCACATGTGGCAACATCTTTGTAGAAAAAATGACATGTGGCAACACCATAAATGAAACATTATCCAACTTCCAAAACTTCACTCTAATATATTCTGATAATATATTTGATGGACAGTGTACCCGGGGGTAGCTTATCTGAGGGGTTATTACGGGAATAACCTAAAGAGAAGTCAGAGCAAACAAGTAGGAGAGAGAGGCGATTATATTTATGAACTCGAGATGTTCTGGTCCTTTACAATGGGAAAAGGGGGTGCTATTTATAGTAGTAATAAATGCGATGAGAGTACACGTGGAGATAATCCAATGGCCGAGGGGTCACCTCAATCGGGCGGCACTGACATTCGCATGTGCACCGCATTGATTGCGGTGGGTGGATGTGACGTCGCATTAAATGCGGTGGTTGCTTGTCTCCAAAGGGAATCTTCGATTATTGAGTCGTTGGCCGAAGGCTCCCCCTTCGGCCGAGGGCCTTGTGTAGCCGAAGGCATGGGAGTGCCGAAGGCTTCCCTGATACCGAAGGCATCAAAGTGCCGAAGGCTCCTGTTTTGTGCCATTTTCTCCCAGTAGCTCTGCATGCCCGAATTTGGCTGCCCTGTGTAATTCGGAGCCCTCGGCCAAGGAGTCCGAAGGCACCCCAGTGTGTATTTTGGGCTTCCTTGAGACTTGGGCCGCTGTATTTGGGCCTCGAATGCTCCTTGGGCTCAATGGGCCTGTGTATGAGAAGTAGGAGTCTATGGGCCGGGGGTCCCTGGGCCATATACTCCATCAATATTATGTTATATATATTAATTTATATAATGTCTCCTCTATTGTCGTGGGTTGTTTTAATTAAAAATACTTAGTAAGTTTAATTAAAAATATTATTAAATCATTGGTATATTAAATTTGATAACTATTAAATGGTATCTAGCAAAATCACTTATTGTACAAAAATAAAAATACAATTAGATTTTTTTGAGTCAATATTTTTAAACAATGATTATTAATAGTTCAAAAAGGTTGTAAAATAATAAGTATTTTAGAATATAATTTTGGTAGTGTTGGTACACGGGTCTAATTTCTGCTCGAGATCCGCCGGTCGATAATATTCTGATACTTGGTGTTTTTTCAGATGGTGCTAGTTGTATGTGGGAGAGCTCCACAAAGCAGTCGGCGAGAAGGCTAGAATTGATGGGAAGCGCATTTAGTGCACTAGATGTGGGGGATTTTATGGTTGGGAATTATCCGTTGAGGGCTCGACACATCATCATGTACACCTATTACATTGCCGTACACTCCCATTTATTTCATTATTATAAAGAGTTGGCAAACTTGCATACTATAATTTAGACTTCTCTCTAGCTCTTCTGTAAGATCCCATGAAAGTCCAAGGGACTATGTTGGACTTTCAGACCGCGAGAACTTAACCTCAACCGGTGGTAAAGAATTAATATTGAAAACAATGAAATTCAAAAATATATATTTGTATTTTGGACAACTCACAACATGCATGTGTCAACCCACTATAGATACATCTTTCAAAATCAGTCAAAATTCACAGGGCTAGCCCGTTTCATACAAACTTAATGTGACAGATGAAAATGTAAAATGATAATCAATATCATTTCAAACCTACAATACAACAGTCAACTAACACTTTTTTAACTATTATTTTATCTAATAATATTTGAGTATATATTCATTTTTGTATTTTCTATTTAAAGTATAATGTATATCATCATAACACAAACTGAAATATTTGGCATGAGATTGAGGCGTTTATCCATTTTATGTGTTTTTGCCTTTCATTTTCTATAAATTTTACTTTCACTTTTTTTTTTGGAAAAACTTAATTAAGACTAACACCGTGTGACGCACGGGTGCACATACTAGTTAAAATATACAAATGATAATTGGTATATACGAGCTTAACAGTTAACACTTAACAGTACAATTAGGTATATAAGGAGTATATATGCGTTGGGTATTTCGGGTGGTCGGGTAGCATAATTGATAACCCTACCCGCTACCCGCTTAAGTCTCGGGTTGCAAGAATCGGATCGGGGTTTCCGATGTTGGAAATACTTTTACATATAGCGGAAGCAATACAAGAACAAATCAAACGGATTGTTCAATAATTCCAGGACCTTCATCATGTTGAATAATAGAGTATAATAGAGTATAAGATTACTACCTGGATCCATAGCGAAGCCGCAGGAGGAATGGAACAAGGTAGATGGCGTCTGGATCTTCCTCAATTGAACCCGAGGCCTTAGTCTCTCTTCCGATGGGGAGAAGAGAAGTGAATTGTGGTGTAGTTCAATGTATTGGGGACCATAGCCTATTTATAGAGTGTGTTGGTCTAGCTAGGACTCCCATTAAACCCTAACAAGCAACACGGGCCTCTGCCCATTTATTTGGCCCATACAATTTATCTTAATAGTCTATTGGGCTTAATTAGATAATATTGACCACATAAATAAAAAACCCAATTGATAAATAGCTAATACAATAATTATAATATTAGCCCATATTAATTATTGAAATAAAATATTCCAACAATCTCCCACTTGGGCTACATATTGTAATTATATTTCTTTAGGCACGCCTTAGTATGCTATTTATCTTTAGACTTGAACTTAGTCAATCTGGTCCACCTCATGTATTAATAATGGAATTGCTGCGGCTTTTGTCATATTGTTAATTCATGACTAAACCACAACAACCACCATAAAAAATACAATTGATGACATAGATCTGTATGGGTGAGCAGCATCAAAATTACATGTGAAGTGGTCTCCATCATGCCTATTTTCAACTGGTCCAACTTTAGTCTTTATTGAGATTAACCTTAGATCTCTTAAGTGTAAATTAAATATTACACTCAACTAGATACAAAAAAAATGTTAGCTATAAAGCTAATAAACTTTATTTCTGCAGAAACTTTAAATTTTGTATCAATAAATTATAAAAGATTAACTCCCACTCAACTAAACAACCTTTGGCAACCACACTCATAAGAGTTAAATACTCATGAAAGACTTTAGGTGTTTATCCTTAGTTAGTGGGTTTGAATCTCTTACTTTAGCTTATGCCATAAAATGACCAAACTCTCAAGCATATAAGGATTATCTTAGTAAAGACTCATAACTAACAATATCTGAATTATAAAAGAGACTTACTTTATTATTTCCGAAGGAACAATAGGAACCTTATTTGTCCAACATAGAAATACTAATTAAAATACCGCCTAGTAGACGGTGTAACAAAATGTCTCAATTAAAATTCAAATAAATAAAAACAAGTCCTTATAAAATAATTCAAAAATTCTTCTAGCTTGAACTTCACTTTATTGTCATCAGTCATCACCAACATAAATATACTTTTCAGCATCATTTGGTGGACGACTCCACAGGCAAACCTGCATAGACATACTTATGTGAGTAGTAGTGCCAAAATCTACCCACGTGTCTTTAGGTAACCAAACTCAATTAATTTTAGAACAAACAAAATTGAGAAGTTTACCCTTCTTCACACGCCAAGCGGCGTACTTAGAACACTCCCTTTTTGTGTGTCCAGATTTCTTGCAGAAAAAACAAGCAAATGCCTCACCTTGTTTCTTCGCCTTCTTCTTTGAAGAATTTTCCGCACCAACCACATGCTTCTTTCTCTTCTTATTGTGAGATGTTGAAGCAAAATGAGCACTCTCTGTCTTATCTCTCTGCAGCCTCTCTTCCTCTTGCACACAATGAGATATAAGCTCATTAAGGGACCATTTGTCCTTTTGAGTGTTATAGCTCACTATGAATTGCCCAAAGTAGGCCGGAAGAGAGATCAAAACCAAGTGAACGAGCAAATCCTCAGGTAGCTCTAACTTTAGTTCCTTGAGTTTTGACGCGAGATTAGACATCTCCATAATGTACTCACGAATGTTTCCTTTGCCAGAATACCTCATAGAGACAAGTTTAGCCAAATGGCTACTTGTCTCAGCCTTTTCATTCTTGGTAAATAATCGCTCAATTTCCATTAGAAACCTTTTTGCATTCTCACCCTCCGTAATTGAGCCTCAAAACGCCTCAGGAATGGTGCGCTTCACAATCATTAGACACATCCGGTTGGACCGACCCACTTCTCAATTTTCGCCTCATTAGAGTTTTCTGGAGTGGAAGTGGGTCGCTCCGTCCTTAATGCCAGATCTAAATCCATGCATCCTAAAACAATTTCTACAGCCTCTTTCCAAGACTTGAAATTTGTTCCATTAAGCATCGGGATTCCATTGACTTGAGTGGTAAAATTAGGAGCATTGGCGGTAGCAACTAAAATAAAATAATAATATATTAGTATACGCTCCAAATTACAACCAATTTTGTGAAATTAAAAGACCCAAACAAGATACCAAGTCAACATTAAACCCCAATCTTTGGATTGGTAGGAATAACTGCAATTGGTACTCTCAATGCATTAATCAAATATTGGTGATAAATCCTGTCAAATAATGGTTGCCTTTAGGCATTCCACTATTCACATGGAATAAAAATTAAAATTAAATTCTCCCTCATAATCACCACATATTTATTATTGCAGGTATGTAAATAATTCGGTCAAATTATGTCTTCCTTTGGGCCGATCATAATTCACATGAATCATCACATACAAACATCTATGATAAAAATTAATTGAATTAGTCAATCCAACAGAGGTTACTTTGGCAACATGTGGTTTAAGCTCATCCAATTAAAAAAAAATTATCAGACAATTTCATTTAAATGGGAGGTCTTAATTTCACATACTTTATTCCCGAACCAAAGATAACTCTCTTTAATGTTATATGCATAACAAAAAAAAACCGGAAGGCACAAAGTATTATCTATTGTCGAAAAAAACGAATATATGTATACTTAGATATGATCGTATGCAATTATATCATACCTATAACATATATACACATGTTTAACGTAACGATTAAACCATCACATACATTTGACTGATTAAGTAAAAGCTACACGTGTGATATTTGTAACAAATATATATTAATATTTACACATACGTATGTTCATATATTCACACGTATAAAACTTAATGTATGTGTGGTTGACATGTACTCTTACACATATGTAAAACCGAACATATATATATATATATACACTTACCTAACATATACCAAGTACATGCTTAACATATATACACATTTAATTCTTAAATTAAATTTAATACTTATAAGGTGTATATACTTACCATATATACAATCGTGTATATTTAAAGTATGTATATTACTTAACATATACTCCGTAATACTTAACAAAAAGGTTCAATTGTATCCATATATAAATATAAATATACATGAGTCAAACTTTAAACATACATGCCTTTAACTTACATACGTATATGTACTAATAATAAAACTGAAAGTATGTGTGTGCTCACACAATTTACTTGATAATTAATTTTAAATATCAGCAATTCCTATCACAAGATACCTAACACAACATCTAATTATATATCTTTGGATATAAATTAGACTTGCAAGTGGTACTCTAGAGTAATGATAATAAAATCACGTCAAATACTAAGCCTTTCTTTGGACCGACTTAATATTCACATGAAAACCTCATAATTATCACAAATTTTATTATCACAAATGCACTTAAATTTCGGCCAAATAATAATCTTCCTTTGGGCCGATTATTATCCGCATGAAATATGAAAGTACACAATCATCTTTATATATGAGATAATTAATTTCAACAAGAGAGCATTAATCAACCCAGATATATTAAAAATGCTAATATTAAACCAATATATAATTAAATATAAGGTACATATTTACTTATCATATATGCCGTATACTTGAAATACGTATGTGTACTTAACATATATAAACACACGTGTGATATTAAGATGTCCTTAAAACAAATATACACGTGTGGAAGTATACATATGTGCTGGCAATTGGCATGAATAGCAGAACATGTATATATTACATACGCATATACTCCGTATATAATACTTTAAAATGAAGTATACTCTTAACATATACACTTATGAAATAATTAAACTTAATATATGTTCTTAACATAGACTCGTATTAAAATTGAACCCAATGTTTTCAACCATGTTGAGTAAGCATGCATATGGCTAATAAAACCATAGCCTTATAGCTTTAAACTCACATTATACACATTTTAAGCCGTTAATCACAATGACCAATTGAAATAATAATAATCACATAAAAAATAATCTATATTTCTGATGAGATAAATGTTGGCCGTAATTACATATGAGTATTTGATTACCGAAAATGATAATCAGATCACAAATATGTACTTAATTACCAAAGCCATATAAAATACCGACAAAAATCACTAAAAGTTTGAAAGCAAATCAACGTGGTAAAACATTCACTAATTAGTAAGTGATCTGTCAGTTATATACCACTCATTACTTTTCATACCAAAGTAATTAATTAAGGTCATTTTCATAATAGAAGGTAAAAAATGATAACTTAATCACCTTCCAAGATAATCAATCGTAAGATTGGCTAACCCAGAAACAAAACAAAATTGAAATCAATTATATGAGTATACGACACTTTAAAAAATCGGAAATATAAGGAAATAAAATTCCTACTGAAAATTTTCCGAATCCATTTGAGTGCCGGCCGAATAAAATTAATACTGAACAAAATAATCAAAAAACAGAAGCCATCCCTACGGATTCAAGTTCAATATGCCGATTAAAACTGAATAGTCCCAATAGTCATCAATTGCCAATCATATGAATTTATAGGAACGAATTACCTAAAAGTAATTTCGCATTACCCTATTTTCATTCAAATCGACAGATCATATGACATAAACAAAAAATAAAATTCAATCGTTTAAGATTTAAACAAGAAATATGAAAAACTCAAAATAATTCAACATGAAGGAGGCTCTGATACCAGTTGTTGGAAATACTTTTACATATAGCGGAAGCAATACAAGAACAAATCAAACGGATTGTTCAATAATTCCAGGACCTTCATCATGTTGAATAATAGAGTATAATAGAGTATAAGATTACTACCTGGATCCATAGCGAAGCCGCAGGAGGAATGGAACGAGGTAGATGGCGTCTGGATCTTCCTCAATTGAACCCGAGGCCTTAGTCTCTCTTCCGATGGGGAGAAGAGAAGTGAATTGTGGTGTAGTTCAATGTATTGGGGACCATAGCCTATTTATAGAGTGTGTTGGTCTAGCTAGGGCTCCCATTAAACCCTAACAAGCAACACAGGCCTCTGCCCATTTATTTGGCCCATACAATTTATCTTAATAGTCTATTGGGCTTAATTAGATAATATTGACCACATAAATAAAAAACCCAATTGATAAATAGCTAATTCAATAATTATAATATTAGCCCATATTAATTATTGAAATAAAATATTCCAACATCCGACCCAAACAAAAAATTTGGATATATCCGATCGGGTCAATCGGGTAGGATCGGGTCAATCGGGTAGGATCGGGTTTGCTCTCCCCTAATTCTACTCCCCACCTTCCTTCGGCTTATCACTGGCCGTCTATTCAGAGTTCCAAACCAAATGATGGTAACTATGTAGTATTAAAACAATAATACATTCGTCTCATTTGATGTGTCGTACTTTGATTTGCAACCATTATTAATAAAGTGCTTCAAAACGTAAAAACTGTGATTGAGATTTGAATATAGTTAAGTGCAATTAATGTTATATACTCCCTCGGTCCCATTTGAAGATTCTCACTTTCCTTTTTTGGACGTCCCATATAAAGGTTCTCATTTCCATTTTAGGAAACAATTAACAATCTTAAGTGACAATTTAATCATTAAATATAAAAAATAATACATTTATAAAATCACAGTTATTAATACCAACTACATTATAATATATACCTATTAATATTATTTCTCAAGATATATTCGTGGGAAAGTTCCCGAAATAGGATTAAAAAAGTTTGAAAATTCTAAATAGGAGTGCCATGTTTTTATTCCCAAAATAGGAGTAATTACTGCCAACTTTGGAAAATACTGTCATGTTTGAAGTCTGGTACTGCCAAAATATGACAGTAATAAGTCCTATTTTGAGACTAACAACATGACATTCTATTATGGAATTTTCAAGCTTTTAAAGTCCTATTTCGAGTAATATTCTCTATTTATTTTGAACGATCTAAAAAGGAAAGTAAGACGAATAAAATGAGACAAAATCAAATTGGATTCAAGTTTTTGTTCCAAACGGACCCGTACAGGTACAGCTCAATGAAAGGGAATTCAAAAGAAAAATCCGCACATGCTGTATGTTCTCAACAAGTGTAGTATTGACGCAAATGTCAAATAAATTCTCATAAAAAATGTCTATTTAGATCATTTTTCATTTATTTTTATTGCATTTTCAAAGATAAAAAAACATAGGATATATGACAGTCATATTGTACTAAGACCTAAGATAATTGTTAAAAGACCTTTTTTTAGAAAGATAATTGTTAAAAGACCTAAGAAAATGGATATAGCTGGATATGGTTCGTGCCTTCGTGGGGGTACTGTACCGTATTAAATGAAGTTGGTCATATATGGAGGGCTGAATTAATAAATTAAATTAAAGAAGTTTTTCTTGGTCATTATCCTCAGAGATTTTTAATTACGAAAAAATTAATAAGTGATGACATAAAACGAAGCATAATATTGCATCTTATCTGTCATGAATATTATTTAATTAATTTACGACATGATTTTCTTCTTAATCACATGACCAAAATGACACGGATTGTTGGTCATTGTTTCTATGTTCCTCATTGTAAAAAGGTATTCTATTGACACTGGAATAGTAGTGTTGTCATTTAGCTAGTAATAAATATGATTGTCATTGCATGAGCTTTAGTAATGTGGATTAGGATCTTTAATTTATATTAATTAATGAGAACAATAATAATAATGGCAACTTAGTCAATTGGTAATGAACTGTGCAGTCAATTTTTTAAGGAAAAAGGCCGGTAGTCGCCGGTAAGTCAAGAGCGACGACGTTGATTATAATTTTCAAAAATACAAACGCACAATTCTAACTTTAAGACATAAAAAAGTTTTGACCGAAGTGCATACCTTGGGATTGAATAAACTAATAACAAACATACAATTCATAACGATAACTTTTGTACCATTTTCAATCTAATAGAATAAAGAAGCTTACAATGTTTTTACTTGTACTGAAATTTGCTGGTATAATCTTTTCTGGTCTGGTAAATGTCTGATCTCTGTATTTTTTAACTACGGAAATCTATTCTGGTTTGATCTGATCTGGTCTGGGACTGAAAACGATCCAAATAAAAACATCCTTGGATTGCTAAGGCAGATTGGATATTAGATGTTGGAATAAATGCTCCCTACTCGAATCGCAAAGGGAGGCGACAAAATAAGGAAGAATGAGTACTGGAACCATCACATTGCCAAAGTAGAACGTACACTAGTCCAAGCTTCACAATAAAAATTGGAGGATGTCATGCAACTACAGGTCGGCTCACAAAGATACATTAGATTGGAGGCTGTTGACTAGGGTGAACATATTAGTTTGGTTTAACCAAACAGTACCAAATCGAACTAACCTGAACTAAAACCGATTATATGCAATTTTGTTTGAGTTTGGTATCATTTCTTTAAAATGTATTAAACCGAACCGAAATCGAGAAAAATTGAATAAAATCGAACTGAACTAAAGAAATTCAATAAAATCTTCATATACTATTAAAAAATAACAAATTCAAATCGAACTAAACCGAATCGGATCAAACCAAATGATTTTTGTTTGATAATCATTCTTCCACTCCATTTCAAACCGATAACCTATATGTCCACTCCTACTATTGACTATCAAGGAACGAGATGCAAGTTGATTGTTAGTTAAAGAAGGCATCCGAGATTGGCTAATGACTTCTTTTTATTTTAGTTGTAATTCGTGTTTATGCAACTTTAATTAGTTTAATCGTTTTTTTTTAGAACTTGGTTGTGAGTTTTAACGTTAGTCTTTTGGTTGTTACATTTATTATTATTCGAAGTAGACTTCAAAAAAAAAAATCGACCTTTGAAGTCTCAATACTTGGAATAATAATAAATGTAACAACCAAAAGACTAACATTAACACTCACAACCAAGTTCTAAAAAACAAATAAACTAATTAAAGTTGCATAAACACGAATTACAACTAATATAAAAAGAAGTCATTAGCCAATTCAAAGGTCCAATTAATTTTTAATTAAAGTTTTCACTTAGTTAGCGAAATACGGAGTAATTTGTTTAGATGAATCATCTAAGATGATCAAGTCGATTATCACTTCTTTGTTAATGAGGGAGTGAGAGGACTTTTATACTAATATAAATTTAGTGGGAGAAAGGGCATTGATCATATCGACTATCGAATATTATGTAAAGATTATGACTATTCCAATAAAACAATAAATATTTGGATGATATTAAAGGTTATGTGTCTGTCATGTGACTGTATACCAAAATGTTTTCCCAAAATAACCTTATTTTATGGTAAATTACCATTACGTTTCGGAAGAACACTCAAATGGCCCTCATCCTAGAAGACTAAAGTCAATTGAACCCTCTTAGTATCAATTTACACAATTTGTCTCTAAAGTGTTGAAAACCAGCCAATTCTGCATTTTAGCCTATACTATATCACCAGCGGTAAATTGATGATGTGGCTGCGACGTGGATCTAATTATATATTTTCTTTTTGGATCTTAATATTACTTTATTTCAATTTATTTAAACGCAAAAGTTATTTTAAATTTGACCAGTACCCCCTCGCCTTCCCACTACTAGAAAATAAGGATAATTGCACAAAATTTGTCACGGGAGCCCTCTTAAGCAAACTAACCCTACCAACAATTTTGACACAGACTTAGAACGATAATCCTCTCTGTGCCTTCCAAATGTTTGGAACACCATCTTAGTTCCATGACAACATTTTGGCACAACATTTGACACCACGGAGTCCTTCGCACTTTAATTAGTAGCACCCTTGTTGATGAAACGGGGGACGGTCTTTCATTGGCTCAAATCGCCAATGGGATGGATTTTGGTATGGACCTGGATATGAGTCTTGCTGTGGAAGACTATGTGACTTTTGATGATTTTGGCCTCAGTGAGTTCAACAATATCCCGCTGTGTGGTGATGATCAGATTCCCGCTACCTTGCCGGATTTTGACTTCGAAGACTGCAACGAAGGGTGGATGATGATGGATGAAGCTCCCATTGTGTCCGGAACGGCGGCACTCGATGTTTCTTGCGTTTGAAGAGAAAGTTTTGCACCTATAGTTATTAGTATCTTTATATTATATAAAGTAACAAAGTTGCTACAACTTTTGGAGGCAAAAATCCCGCCCAAGTGAAGGGTATAAGGGTAAATTGTGTACCTTCGAATTAATCCAGAATTCCATATGTGTAATACGTAGTATGTATGTGCCTTAAATAAAACATCTTTACATTAATAGAGCATTTGTTGCTAATGAATGTGTCTTAATAAATAACTTACTTATAGATGGAGAGCAACACGTGTATAAGTATTCTTACTTTCCTTTTGTTTTCAATACCTTATAAGAAATAATTAGTCATTACACTTTTTTTTATGGAAAAAACACTCTCAAACAAAAATTATGGAAAACAAAAAAATAACCACTCAAGTAAATGATTTATTTTGTAAATAGTAATGAATCTCTATCTTTATATAATATAAAGTACCAGTGTTTGGACAACAATTGAAGGGAAAAATCCCGCCCAAAATGAAGACATAATAGAGATTTAATAAGAAAATTAAATTGGTAATGCATTGAATGACCATTAACCATAAATAAGTGACTAACGCAGGTTTTTTAAAAAGTCACAATGGAAAAATCAGTCATGGATCTCACCAAAGTAAAATCTCGATTTTTTTAACGTATTGTAATTTTTTTTATTTCTACCTCAACTGTTACAATAAATATATCAAAATTAATAACTTTTTATTATCTTTCATATGATACCAATATTGAATATACTCCGTAATTCCGTATAAAAAATCATTATATAATATAAAGTAACCGTGCTTGGACAACAATTGGAGGGAAAACTCCCATCCAAAATGAAGACATAATAGAGAATTAATGAGAAAATTAAATTTGGTAATGCATTGAATGACCAATTATATAATTTATATAATATAAAGTAACCGTGCTTGGACAACAATTGGAGGGAAAACTCCCATCCAAAATGAAGACATAATAGAGAATTAATGAGAAAATTAAATTTGGTAATGCATTGAATGACCAATGAAATAGGATGAATCAGTTGATTCTGCTGAAATTTATGAAGTTCTAGATTAAGTAGCTAGATTGACTGATTCTGTTGAGTTATGAAACATTATATTATATATGTTATTAAAAAAGTAAAGAAAATTTTATTTGAAAATAGCTAAAATGATATTCTACAGTAATTACGTCAATACAGCCAGAAAAACAATTTTAATCTTAGTTGTTTTGATTACTACATATCTCAACCCGTAAAAAAAATATTATGTATTTGATAAAAAAGTTGACTAATGAAGGTGATAATAAGCCGAAAAACACGGTCACCATGCAGACTCTACATATGGTTACATCTCTAATTTAGTAATAGAATTTATCGCTCATGTGTTCTATTAGTTATATTGATATTTATGTAATAATATCAAATATAGAGATATTCTTTTATATTTTCCTACCACTATAGTCATACAAATAATAATAAGAACAATAATAACAATAATAATAACAATTGTATTATATTTATATTTATTTATATATAATACGAAGTACGGAGTATAAAATAGCATAAGTAGTATAAGTTTTGGCCCCAAAATTTCCGCCCAAAAAGCACTACTAGAAAAACACATATTTGCTGCGGTTATTTTGACCTATTTGCTGCGGTTTTGAACCGCAGCAATTGAAGGAGCAGCAATATGTTGATTAGCTTTTTGCTGCGGTTGTGAACCGCAGCAAATACTCTTTCGTAATTTTCAAAAAAAAAATACTTATTGCTGCGGTCAAGTTACAACCGCAGCAAATACTCTTCTTTGAGAACAACATATTGCAGCAGCTCAACCGCACCAATTTACTCCTACTGTCCTACAGGACCAATACGAACCACTCACTCATGAGCCTCTTTTTATTATAATTCCAAATTGACAATTCATTATTCTTAGAATACATTCTTTACAATTTTTAATATATAGACAATTAATTATTCTTAGAACACAACTAATTATTCTTAAAATGCATTCTTTACAATATCAAACATCACACACATCCAATTCAACAAAAATTATTCTCGCAATACATTTTTTTTGTATATATAGTATAGATAAAGTTTGCAAAAAATTATCACAAATATAAATGATCCATGCATCCCGAACTTCATTGATTTCATCTTTTGACAATGCCTCATCTCTTATAGTGCTCTTGTAAACCTAAAATAATAAGCAATTACATAATTACTATTCAAGATAAAATACAAACAAATAATGAATAAAATATAAGCTAGAAATTTAGTAGAATTCAGCTATACTTTGGGAAGATTCTGCCATGGGAAAGGAGCGTGGGAAGATAAACACTTCATGCCACTAAAGGACCTATTTGGTACAGAAAATACAAAGGAATGGAAAAATCAAAATTCAGCTATTTTCTTACGCTCGACTCCCTTGGAAAATGCAAAGTAAAATTTAAATAGGTTTTTTAATCCAAGTTCATGTATATTTGGATGTCTTACACTTTACTAGCAATAGTAAATATCTAAAATTAATTTTCAGACTTTCAGTCTACCATTGATTTTACTCGATATTTTCTTTCATGTTTCACATGCAATTATCTTCTACATTCGGAGAAAACAAACCCTTAAAGATAGGATAAAGTTTCAGGTTTAGCAGCCAAAACCCATGACAGCATACATTTCATGAAAGTAGGATATTTTTCATGTAGTCTTGAGAGCACCCTATCAGCTTTTATTTTCCTGAAACTAGCAGCTTTCATGAAACTTGGTTATTTTCAAAGAAGTGCTTTATATAGAAAAGGAAAAATTGATAGTAATAATCTCAACTATTGGCGGTCCGCTTATAATAATCCTAACTATCGATTATTTCAGAATAATCCTAACTTTAGGGACCTTCCGCCAATAATGGTCCCTATAAATAAATTCTTGTAGTTTCTGAAGTGGATGAAGAGAGATATAGCAAGTAATCCCTATACATAATCTCAACTTTTAATTTTTACACTTAATTTCTATTTAAAATTCACTTTTTTAGGAGGTAATATCTGGTCATGGACCATTATTGGCGGACGGTCCATATAGTTGGGATTATACAAAAATAATCAATAGTTGGGATTATTATCAGCGGACCGGCAATAGTTGGGATTATTATTTTCAATTTTTCCTATAGAAAAAATGTTTTGCGGCAAATTCATTATACCAATTAAAAACATCATTTAATGCTTACACAAAAACAACAAACTGATGTTATGCAGAAAAGCACATAAAGTGATCAAATGACATAACACTTATGATAAAAGCACTTCAAGTGTAGATAAGTTATCAAAAGCAGGCTCTATGACTGATTTTACCTAAATACATGAGAAGTGCAATTTGTCAAAAGACACAATCGTTGACTTCCATGTTCCCTGATGTTGTTTTTTTCATCCAACATATAGTAGTTACTAGGTAAAATAGTAATTACCTCTTGTAAAATTAATGCAGAGGAAAAAACATCCACTTTCGTGTCACTCTTCCTTTTTGAAGACCTCTGCAGCTACACATAGATACCGACAAATGGTTAGACAAATAGCCCTCCTTCAGTCCTTCAACCAGAAAAAACTTGGTGAAGATTTAAAAGAAGTGTCATAATCATCTCTTCAGAGTGAATAGTACTCGCATTAGGACTCATCGCATGTCAAGGATCAGTCATTTCTATTCTGTAACTTTCACTACATACGCGTATAATATGAAACATTAACGGAGTATCACAAGTGAGTACTAACCTGTTGATGTGGCCAGCAACAACACAATTCAGATAACAAGGGATGCAGAACTGCAAGAAAGGTACAAAACAAACTTAGTTACTGAAATCTGCAAGGCAAAACAGCTTGGCAAAATAGTACTTTCAGCTAAATACAACAACACTTTTTAAGCATTCTCAGTTTCTCACACACTTTCAGCCAAATATAATAACTTCCAAAACACTATCCATCTAGAGATATTATCACCTATTAGCACCATATCAAGCATATTTTCAAACATTAGTAACTCCTTTGTATCACCCACCGTACAGTATAGTACTCCTCTGTTTGTACCAATGAGTAACATAAGCGACATAATATGTGAAGCAAATCAACCACACTTGTTTTTCAATATCACAAAAGCAGATAAAGAAAGAACTACATGTACAATGTACGCACATAGCAAGTGTCTTTGACATTACAGCATTAAAGAATTAACATCTCTTTTGTGACATAACGTCCAGTCTACAAAGGCTGACTAGTTAAAAGAAAAGAAATGAAAAGAAGAAATAAGCATGTTGGATGTCTAGCAAACTCAGTCGTGGGACTAACACCGACCAACCCCCTACGTCGGAGGCCGGGCTGCCACGCCACCCTGTCTCTAACAGTCCATTTTCAACAAGATAAATTTAATTAATCTCAATAATTTTTATGGATTTTTATTATATAATAATCAGTCGTAATTAATTTTCACTTTTATTAATTTAATTAAAGTGCTTAACTTGCATAAGAAAAAGTGTTTCAGAATAGTTTAAAGTGTATTAACATAATATACCTCTAAAGTATTGTTGAGGTCTTGTTCCTCTATGTTAGACCAACATCAACCTTATGGCTTAGTGGATTTTCAGTCTGTTCATCTCATCACCTGCCAATCCGTCTGATGAATTTAAACATCTTTGCACTTCTATTCAAGGCTGCAGGAAAAAAGGCTATTAGAAGTCATAAACCAAAATGCCACCATAGTTGGGCTTGACTTGGTAAATACACAGTAAATATTTGTAAAACCACAAATACACAGTAAATACAAAGTAAATAAAGTCACGGACAGTAAAAGTGGATTACGTTCCACAAATCCTCATATTTATAGAAGCTAAATTACAAGCTCTTACTAGCTCTTCATTGAAGTGGAGTATTGCAGAAAATAATAATTAATGAATAAGAATAACTAATTTTGCAAAACTACAACAAATAAACATAAAAATCAATAATAATTTTTATAAATTAGTAAAAATATTAAACTTTCATAAACAAAGAAATTGAGATGATAAATATTTTGAAATAGACCTTTAAAAAGAGAAGAGGCGGCGGCCTGAGGGAAGGAGACGGAAGAAGCGGATGAAGCTGAAGTGACAGCTTTTTTCTAGACTGGGAAGGACGCGACTATCGGCTAGACTGGGACAAAAGGCGACATCAGCTAGAATGGGAAGGCACCGACGACGTCTATGTGGGAGGGCGGCGATGAATTTTTCGAATGAGAACAGGAGAGACGGCGACGGGGGCATGTTTTCTGGTTTGGGAGAGACGCCAATCGAAGGTTCTCTCTTGTAGGGGATCGGCGTAGTTCTCTTATCGGTAGGAGGCGGCGGATTGGGATGGAGATTTACACTTGGTTTTTAGGATATGGACTAGGGTTAGGGATCTTGTATACCGTGGTGCAGAGGAAGAGGAAAGATTTTGAAATTTTTAAAGGGTTAAATGTTGCGTTTCTATAAGCCTGCGTCCCAGTAAAAAGGTAAAAAAGAAATTCAAAATTTGAAATAATATAGGTATTTGCTGCGGTTATGAGATGACCGCAGCAAAAAGTATCAACTTTTTCTACTTTTTGCTGCGGTCGTAGTGGAACCGCAGCAATTAGGTAGCAGCAAATAACGAAAATTCTAGTAGTGAAGATAATAAAGTATGAGGCGACCGTTTGATAAACTGAAATAGACTGAAATAGTTGATTCTGTTGAAATTTATGAAGCTCTAGATTAAGTAGCTGGATTGACTAGTTTTGTTGATTTATGAAAAATTATATTTAAAATATATGTTATTAATAAAATAAAGAAAATATTATTTAAAAAAATACCTAAATGATCTTCTACAATAATTTTAGTCAATCCAGCCAGAAAAGAAACTTCAATCTTAGTTATTTTGATTACTACGTATCTCAGCCAGTGAAAAAATATTACGTATTTGGTGAAAAAGTTGACTAATGAAGGTGATAAGTCGAAAAACACGATCACCAAGCAGACTCTACATATGCTTACATCTTGAATTTAGTAATAGAATTTATCTCTCATGTGTTCTATTAGTTATATAGATATTTATATAATAATATCAAATATAGAGATATTCTTTTAGATTTTCTTAATTTAATATTAAAAAAAGTGATGAATTATTTTTTAGTTACGAAACTTTTTCATACCTACCAATTTAGGATGTTTTTACTTGGACTGTAATCTGTCTCAGACCAGACCAGATCAGACCAGACTTGGATAGTTATAAAAATACAAAGAGACCAGACTTTACCAGACTAGATCAGACCAGACCAACAAATTACAGTCCAAGTAAAAACATCCTTAGTAACAAAATTTACTAAATTAAAATAATCATCATAATTGAGTCGAAAAGTGTCAACTTCAAATTTAGTAACATCTTTATTAATTTTTTAGTAAAGAAAATGATAGTTTAATATATATATATATATATATATATATATATATATATATATATATATCTTTATTTTATCTTTGATAAAAACAATTCTACTTTATATTATATAAAAGATAAAAGTAGGGGTTTCGGCCTGAATATTATGAAATGAATAATATAACATTAATCAAGATTGAATAATAATGAAAGAAATATAATTGTTTATAATTCTAAGCATGAGAACTTTTTATTCCACGGGCAATAAGATAAAGTGCTCATTATGAGCAAAGTTTGCGATTAAACAATACCAAAATAGTGAACATATACGGAGAATGTTCAGTTGTTTTAATTGTAGAAATCTATTAAACTAAAACATTATTGAGTGTTACCATTTTAGTTAATTGCTATAATTTCATAGTTAACTTTATTTTATAAAGATGTCAATATTTTATTACCTCTTCAGGTGACCCTATTAGTTATTATGATATGACTGATCTGTCATATGTTTAGTAAAAAGCTATTTTGGCACTCATAAAAGACATATTTGAGTTTTGACAACCCATATTCACTTGAAAGCAACATTAGTACTGAATTCGATGAAGTGCACACGCAAGAGTGTTTGAACACCATCAATGCACTAGGGATATTGAAGCTTAAATTTATACTAAAAATTCATGTTACTATTAAGCTAATGAGAAACATTGACCAGTCATATGACTTATGTAATGGGACTCATATGATTAATACTTGGTTGTGTAATTCTATTTTGGAGGTAAAGGTTATATTTGAAAAGGTATTGGTTAAGAAGGTTTTAAATCCATGATTATCATTAGTAGTCACGTCATATAACAAAATTTCTTTCAAATCTCAATGCAATGAATTTTCAGTCTTTATTTCATTTGTCATTATGATAGAAAAAGTTAAAGACAATCTCTGTAACAAGCGAGCATATACTATCCAAAATATGTTTTTACGCGTGATCAATTTTGCATTGTCACATCAAGAGTCACCTCAAGAATTGAGTTGAAAATTCTTATATGTGCTAAATATAGTTGTCTATCAACCCCACTAATAATATGGTTCATAAATAAGTTTTTAAATATTTATGATACTTTTTGTACATTGTCAAGGTGTATATGTTTTATAAAGTTTCATGGGGCACACTAATAGTTGTAATATCATGTTATTTTATTATCTCATAGAGCTTATTGCTACACCCTATAAACTCTATTGTCTTTTTTATTTGAAAAAAGTTACACATTGCATATCATCATAATATAACATAATATTAAACACATTGTTATTCTATTCTAGATATCCGTGCATCGCACGGGTATTTAGTCTAGTTACTATAATAAAATAATAATAGGATTTCATCGCTTTTAGTTTATTCAGGCAGAGTATCATAAGGTGGGTTTTGTTAATGTTACGTTTTGGAGTTAAGTTTTTGTTCAACTTGTTAAAAAAAGTAGGGTAATGGCACATATAATCCTTGCCAAAAGTTTAATAAACGAGCCCATGCACATTAACACAATTATTCACAACATGAATTCGGACACCAAAATTGACAATACACAATTAAATTACCAAAACATTTAAATACCATGAAGCAGATTACAACAACAAAAACATCCAAGCCTTAGTCCCAAACGATATTGGGGTCGGTTAACATGAATCGATACATGATATCACCAAAAGGAAAAGAAAGAAAATAAAGATAAAAAAGATAAGCTTTTATAAAAAAAAGATAATATAAAAGAGATGAATATACATATAAAAGATAAAATAAAAAGGATAAAATAATATTTATATATAAGGATAAAAATATAAAAGAAAAAGAAAAAAAAAGAAGAAAAAAAAGAGGGGAAAAGATGATACAAGATCACTCCTCCACACGAATACCCGTCCTCCATTTTGCTCTCTCCAAAAGCCATACCCTCATCCAATCCAAGAAGAAGCATATCACTTCTGACTCCTCTAACCCACATCTGTTTGGGCCTTCCTCTCCCTCTCTTCCCTGCCTCTTCTCCACACATCTCAACTCGTCTGGCAGGTGCATCACTCGGTCTTCTATGCACATGACCAAACCACCGTAGGCGTGACTCCCGCATCTTATCTTCAATAGGTGCTACTCCCACCCTTTGTCTGATTGTCTCATTCTTCACGCGGTCCTTTCTAGTATGCCCACACATCCAACGCAGCATGCGCATCTCTGCCACACTCATCTTTTGAATGTGACATTGTTTCACCGTCCAACACTCCGTGCCATACAGTAATGCAGGCCTAATTGCTGTCCTATAAAATTTACCCTTCAGTCTAGTCGGCATACCTCGATCACATAGAAATCCTGACGCACTCTTCCACTTCATCCACTCTATTCCGATTCTATGGGATACATCTCCATTTAACTCACCGTCCTTCTGAATTATGGAGCACAAGTAACGGAACATATCGCTGACCGGTATCTCCTTACCATCTAAAGTAATTCCGCTATTACCACTGCTTCTACCTCCACCAAACTTGCACTCCATGTACTCTGTCTTGCTCCTACTTAGTCTGAAACCCTTGTTCTCCAATGTTTGTCGCCATACTTCCAACTTTGCTTTAATCCCTGATTGCGTCTCATCAATCAATACAATATCGTCGACAAACATCATGCACCACGGTATATCATCTTGAATTGACTTTGTAAGTTCATCCATGACTATGGCAAATAAAAAAGGGCTCTGACCGCGCTTTTTTCTGCAAGTGTACAGATCGGTCGTAGTAAAACCCAGAGTATTCTAGGGTCGATCCCACGAGGAGCACAAATTGAATTTTAATGGTCTAAGTTTCTATCAACAAAGTAAAAATTGATTTTGATTTGATTTTGATAAAATAAGAGCGAGAAGTAAACAGAATTAAGAATAAATCAAGTAAACAATAGATAAAATGGCCCTCGGGATTCGGGTTATACACTTAATATTAATAGAAAATCTCAGTGTTGGTTCAAGCAATTAAAGTGACAATTGGTTCTAAAATATGCTAATACTCCGTCGAGATATTAGCGTGTACCGGTTAAGCTAGTGTTAATCCGTCAATCAAACACTAAACTTAACTAGTCAAAAAGCGACAATTGAAATTCACCACAAATTCCTAACTATGTCTAGTATAGGTAAATCATGTTTATTTTACGGGCTCAAGTATCATGCCTCACCCGTCGGTGCATCACACGATACCTAACAATAAGAATTAAGCATGAGCTCAATGCAAAATTCATCAATGAAATTCATAAAATAAATTTAATTGGAAAAATAATCTGTCGATTACAATGGAAGAACCAATCACAAGAGATAATCACTTAATACCAAGCTTTAATCCCAAATCCCTTGGGTAAAATTCTAGCCAAAAATCATACTTAAGGTATGGAAGAAATCACTTTTCAATAGCATAAACATGACGGTAAAAGTTCTGAAATTGAAATACAAAAACTAGAAATTCTGAAATTAAACTAACTAATTAAAAGAGAATGAAAAACCGAAGACGTTTTTTTTTTTTATAGAAGAAACCACTTTTCAATAGCATAAACATGACGGTAAAAGTTCTGAAATTGAAATACAAAAACTAGAAATTCTGAAATTAAACTAACTAATTAAAAGAGAATGAAAAACCGAAGACGATCGATGAAGGAGCAGCTGGATTCCTCTTCCTTTCTCTCCCGTTTTCCCTTCCGTTCTTACCCCCCAATTGCTGCGGTGCTGCTGCGTTTTTAAAGGACGGACTGGGCAGATTCTTCAGTCTTCCAATTTAGGAAGATAATCTCCAACGGCTACCTCCAATTAAATTCGGCCAAGACAGCCTTTGTTTTGATGATTTGGAATGTCTAATTCGTATGAGATGTGGGCTGAATTGCTGGAAGTTTCCATGTTTGCTAGAGAATGAATCTTTCATTTTGTGCTCTTCCACATATGGTGAGGATAAATGCTACGGGAAAGAGTTCTTTCCTTATTAGTCTTGGGCTGATTTTTGAGAGATTAACCTTCCTCTTCCAATTCCTTGGACTTTGGTCTCAAAACATTAAACTTCTTTCCAATTCCATCCTTTCCTAATAAAAGAGCAAGTTTAGTCCAAATTAGTCATTAATTCCCAAAAGAGAAATAAAATAGGCCCAAAATAGTAAGATAAATTATCAGAATTGAGTAATAAAATTGGGCCTATCAGGCTCAGAGCCGATCCTTGGTGCACTTCGATAGTAATAGGGAACTCCGCAGTGCTCCCTACACTAGTACGGACACCCGTAGTACAATCCTCATACATATCCATGATGATGCTGATATACTTGCGTGAAATGCCTATTCTAGTTAAGGCCCACCAAAGAACTTCTCGAGGTATCCTATCATATGACTTTTCTAAGTCAATGAACACTAAATGCAAATCCTTGTGAGCGTCTCTATACTTCTCCATAAGTTGCCGAAGAAGGTGAATAGCCTCAGTTGTTGAGCGACCAGGCATAAAACCGAATTGATTCTCTGAAATCTTCACCGTTCTTCGAAGTCTTTGCTCAATCACTCGCTCCCAAAGTTTCATGGTATGACTCATAAGCTTAATCCCTCGATAGTTGGCACATTCTTGTACATCACCTTTATTCTTAAATAAGGGAATAAGAGTACTCTTTCTCCAACTCGTTGGCATCTTGTTATTTTTCCAAATCTTGTTGAAGAAATTTGTTAACCACTCGATGCCTCTCTCTCCCAAACTTCTCCAAGCCTCGATCGGTATGCCATCTGGACCCACTGCTTTCTTCCGCCCCATTTTCCTCAGAGCCTCTTTAACTTCCGTTGGTTGGATCCTTCTCACAAAATCACGATTTACCATACAACCTGGTATGGTCAAATCACCGATATCTTTCACTTTGTTCCCGTTGAACAATGTATCAAAGTATGACCTCCACCTCTCTTTTATCACTCTGTCCTCCATTAATATCCTTTGATCGACATCCTTCACACACTTAACTTTTCCGATATCTTGAGTCCTACGATCACGAAGACGAGCAAGTCTATAGATATCTTGTTTTCCTTCCTTAGAGTCCAATTTTTCATACAACTCCTTGTTCACCTTCCCTTGTGCTTCCTTTACGGCTTTCTTTGCTTGTCTTCTAGCCTCCTTGTATGCTTCTATGTTCTCATCACTCTGACTTGTCCCCAGCTTTTTGTAGCAATCTCTTTTGTTCCTTATGGCTTGTTTCACCTCATCATTCCACCACGACGTGTCCTTTTTGGGTGGCAGACATCCTTTAGATTCTCCAAGTACCTCCTTTTCCACTTTGTTAATGGTCAGCTCCATCTATAACCACGCATCCTCCACATGTGTTCCATTATCAATACGCCATACATCTTCACCGAACATTTTGTGTGTAAAGCTTTGTTGAAGATCCCCTCAAGCCTCCACCACTTTATCTTTGACTCCACTTGTTGCTTAACTTGTCTTCTATGGTTCTTACCTCGAAAGTCAAGCACAAGCATCCTATGCTGAGTGACAACACTCTCACCTGGGATAACCTTACAATCGGTGTAGCTAGTTCTCCAAGTAGTCCGTACTAAGAAATAGTCAATTTGGGTACTATTAGCTCCACTTCTATAGGTTCATTATAGCCAACTCATACGTCGAGGCAAAATCCAAAATGTTCTTTCCTGCTTCATTTCTAGTGCCAAAACCATGTCTGCCATGAATACTCTCAAAGCCATCACGACTCGAGCCCACATGCCCGTTGAGGTCGCCTCCTATGACCAACTTCTCTCCCCTTGGCACTCGTCGCACCACATCTTCAAGATCTTCCCAGAACTGTTGAGTTGTAGATGCATCCAATCCCACTTGTGGTGCATAGGCACTTACCACAGACACAATCTCACCCCTCATCACCAATTTAATGCTCATGATGCGATTGTTCTTCCTGAAGACTTCTACCACATCCTCAACATAGTCACGCGCCACAATAATGCCTACCCCATTCCTGGTCTTATCTCTCCCCGAATACCACAACTTAAAACCTCCGGGATTAATCTCACGTGCTTTCTCTCCAACCCATTTAGTTTCTTGCACACACACAATGCCGATATTCCTCCTCCTCATAACTTCGACTACCTCGGAAGATCTGCCTGTAAGAGACCCAACATCCCACATCCCAAAGCACAATCTAGCACTCCACCTTCAGTTCTTAGCCCCGCCTCGAACCCCACCATGCCCTTGCATATTTGACATCATCCTCGGGCAATGGGATGACGCGCCGCTTCCGGGCGACGACCTAGCAACCTTAGCATTCTTATCACCACACCCAGGCCTATGAAGTGTAGCGCACCCTTGCATATTTGAAACCCCCCAGGCGGAGGGATGACGCGTCGCTTACGGGCGACGACCTAGCTATAGCAATATTCATATTTCGATTCATGTCATGTGATGTGACTAGGTGATACAGTTGGCCGTCACGCGCCTACCACAGCACCCTCCTCCTTTATCCTGGCTTGGGACAGGCATGAAACCAAAAAAATTGATCTCATGGCGGAGTTATACAATGAAGCAGATTAAGTAACAAAAATGGATGGTTTACAATAACCCAGAAATGTTTAGCAAAAGAAATTGGATTATATAGAATAACCCAAAAGTGTTTAGCAAAAGACATTGGATTATTGGATTATATAGAATAACCCAAAAGAGTTTGGCAAAAAAAAGACTAAACAAAAAATTATATATCCCGACCATCCCCGACATACTCATTTCTTGAGGGAGAGGGGATAATGAAGAAATCATCGACACCCAGAGAAGCGTCAAAAGGTTGATCGCGTATGGTAGCACGCTGAGTCCTCAACAGCATCCAAGAAAGGGTAGTACCATGTCAGGGTTAATGGTTTTCAAATGCTTTACAAGAGCTGAAAAGCACCCTGACATGTCAACCATTTGAACGTCACTCTCCTGCTGCTTCTTTTCTAGATCAAGAATCCAAGCACTTTGTGCCCGCATCTAGCTTTTAATTTCTTCAACCTCTTCTGGAGTAGGAGGGGGAGGACTTCTGATAGAGAAAGACTCAAATTCCTGCGTTTTCGCCTGACAGTCTTGCCCAAACCAGCAACTCTCGTACTTTGGAACAACTTTTAAAATCAGTTGGGTATCGTTGGAGCCTATTTGACTTTCAGCTCATCGTACTTGGCCTAAACATTTTTAAACATAAGACATAACACAACACATTATACATGCGAAAAAATAGATAAAAATACGAAAAAACAGATCCACGAAGGTTTTAACTTTCATATTTACTTTGTGTTAACACTTGCAATGACTTCTTGAACACGAGGAGGGGGGTCAACCAATTTCGCCACATAACACTTCTTATTGATCTCAGTCTCCAGCCGTTCCTGATCCAAAGTTTTAGCCTAAGAGAAAATTAATTAGAAACATAGTAAAATAGAAAATTTGCTGAAATAAATTTGAAGTCAATTTTTACCAATCTTTGGGTGTGGGTATCAACATTGGCTCGACCACCCCGATATTGAGACTCAATGGCAGCATTAGTGTTTTGAAATTGGATCCCAAAATCAAGTGTATGATTGTTATAACCATTAATGAAGTATGTTGGCCAAGATGTTGGTAATGTTGAGAAGCCCCGTGCTAATGACTCCAAAAATGAATTAATAGTATCAAGCAAAAACTATAAATTAATAATTATGTCCTGGTGTGAATTGGTAAATTGATCTTTTATTTTACCTTGAAACTCAGCTCCAACTGTATTACCAGGTCGGTCACACTACAACCCAACATCTTTTCTCGAGGATAACCTCTTTTGGTTTCCATTTGAAATTCATCCCATGTTAAACATGTTATCAAAGACAAGTTTCTCAATGTGCATCACATATGGCTTATGGGGAATTAAGAGGTCTTTCCAGTAAGGGAGGTCCCAGAAGATTCTTTTTTTTTGTCCATTTACGATGAATCTTATATCCTGGGGGTACTCAAGTGGACCGTCTATAACAGATGGAATGCCACACACACGGTACCAAATCTGATACCCTGTCAATCTCGGGGGTTGAGGATTGCGTTTCATTTTCTTGTTGATAAATGATTTTTTATCTTCTCGGGTGATTGTGGCTTAGAAATTTCCGATGGCAATCAAAGTAAGATGATTTCTCACAATTCTTCATCCAAAAAGCATTTGATTTCTCCATGCATATCAGGCATCCCATAAGTTGCGCCGTACTCCATCTAGACATCATCCATATGCAAGAAAGTCACTAATTGTCCACAGTAATGCTGCTTTCAAATTAAATATTTGGTTTTTGAAATATCACATGTTAGAACACCTACATCACATACTTGTTTCGACTCATCAATAAGAGACTGCAAGTAAATCTCTATCCCCTTCTTAAGATTATGAGGTCTAGGACTAATTAATGACAAAAACATGAAAGGACTCTTCATACACATATCTGAGGTAGATTATAAGGTGTGACTATAGTAAGCCAATAAGAATATTCACCCCCATATAGACTACTCTATAAGGTGTGACTATAGAATATTCCCAGGGAGTCACCCATCCCAAGACTACTCCCGTGCAAGCACACTTAACTTTGGAGTTCTTAGGTGATGAGTTCCCTTAAATGGAGATGCACCTCTATTGGTATGAGTAGTACTATTAATCCATTTATATTAAATCTCAAGTGTTACAATATATATATATATATATATATATATATATATATATATATATATATATATATATATATATATATATATATATATAAGTATATTACCTAGTCAGATATGATGTCTCATTATTAATTATTATTCCAAGATAACAATATATATCATTTATCATTTAGTAACCTGTTACAACCATGCAAACATGTGTATGAAATCTTTTAACATTTTTCATATACAAAAATGTATCATATGGATTTTAATTATGGGATTACCATTTCAACATTTAGTAATGAATCATTTTCACATCGTTTAATCTAATACTTTCACATAAATATCACAATCTCTTGAGTTTCAGAATAGTATTAGAGGAAATGAAATTGATCTCAGTTCATTCATGGAAGAAGATGAATTTCAGAATGATGAGATGCTCGGTAAGGAATACAAGATGCAATTATATATCATCCTATCTTGTAACTAACCCTTAACCGACTATAGTAATCTGTTCAGGGAAACATCTAGAAGTTACACGTGTAAGCTAATTAATCAGCTAACTATACTTCACATCCCCCTCAAGTTGGACTTGGTTGTAAGAAACAAGTCATAACTTGGAAACAAATTGTTCATGATGTTTAAATCCCAGACCTTTTGTCAATACATCCGCAATATGAGAGCCAGTGTGAATATAATGTGGCTTCAAGAGTCCCTCTTGAAATCTTTCCCTGATGTAATGACAATCAATGCGCAGATGTTTTGTTTTGTCATGAAAAACTGGGCTTTCAACAATGTGTTGAGCAGCCATGTTGTCACAGTATAATGGAATAGGTTTAGGAACCTTAACATTAAGTTCGGTTAGTAGTCCATCAATCCAAACGACTTCAGAAGCAGTGTAACTCATGCTCCTGTATTCTGATTCTGTAGTAGATTTACTAACAGTCTTTTGCTTCTTTGTTTTCCAGGATATTAGTGACTTTCCCAGATATATGCAATATCCTGATAGTGATCTTCCAGTCATGAAACAAGATCCCCAATCCGCATCACAATATGCTGAAAGTTCTGAGGATGATTCAGCTGGATAAAATAATCCAAGATTTGCAGTGTGCTTCAGATATCTAACCTAACAAGGAAAAGAGCAGCCTGCATATGAACAATTTTGGGTTCATTCAAGAACTGACTGAGTTGTTGAACTGTATAGGAGATGTTTGGCCTTGTCTAGTTGAGATATAACAATCTTCCTATCAGTCTTCTGTATTGTTCTGGCCCACCTTTTTCTGCTGAAAGTTTTAGGCCTGTAGGGATAGGAAACAATGCTGGTTTACTGGTGTCATGTAATATGTCCAAAATGTATTTTCTTTGGTTTAGAATGATCCCTTTGTTGTTTCTTGCTACTTCTATTCCTAGAAAATAGCGTATGTGACCCAAATCCTTTATAGTAAAGGTTTTATTGAGGGCATCTTTAATTTCTTTAATTTGTTCTTCTGCATTTCCTATGATCAACAAATCGTCCACATGAGCAAGAACTAATGTGAATGTTGTATTGGTTCTCTTGATGAATAAGGAGTAGTCTTGTTTGGATTGATGAAAACCAAGATTGATTAAGAACTTAGTAAGCTCAAGGTTCCATTATCTGGAAGCCTGTTTCAGTCCATATAAAGACCTTTTGAGTTTACAGACTTGCCCTGATTTAGCATCATGATATCCTTCCGGAATTTTCATATAAACTTCTTCATCAATGAATCCATGCAAAAAGGCATTATTAATGTCTAGCTGATGTAAATTCCATCCTTGGGATGCTGCAAAAGCAATTAGAATCCTTATAGTAGTAAATTTTGCAACCGGACTGAATGTGTGTTTGAAGTCCTTCCATTTAATCTGATTATAGCCTTTGGCTACTAATCTGGCCTTGAACTGCTCAATGGTTCCATTAGGTCTAAATTTTACTTTATAAACCCATTTAGCACCAATAACTTTCTTTCTGAATGGTAGAGAGGTAAGTTCCCAAGTTTGATTTCTTTCTAGAGCATCCAATTCTTGTTGCATGGCTTTCACCCACCTGTGATCTTCTTTGGCTTGTTTATATGAGACTGGTTCATGTACTGATAAAACATTAGCTAATGATGCTATATACTCAGCTCCATAACCTTCCAAAGAAGAGCAGATTACATTTGCAAAATGTTTAGTGGCAGAATCTGATACCAGTATGGATTTTGGAATGTCCTTGCCTATGTTATCTTGTAGTTTCTGAGAAATTACCCTTGTCCTGATTGATCTCCTCTGAGGAATTGAATCCATAGGTATTTGTTGTTCATTAGGGATATTTTCTGAAGCTTCATGTCCATGTATCTATAAGTCTGAGTTTGTTGGTGCATGGGCTTGAGTTGGAAGGAGTGGTGTTATTCTCATTGTATATACCTGAAGGTGTAATGGATGGATAACCGGCCAGTTGTGGGTTCTGATAGTTCTTCCTTCTTAAAAGGAAAAACAGACTCATGAAATATTACATCTCTGCTAAGTATGATTTTCTTGGATTCATAGTCATACACCTTGTACCCTTTTTGTCCAAAAGGATAACCAATCATGACACCCCGGATTGCTCTTGCTTCCAATTTATCAGGAGTTTTTATGGCAGCATAGCATAGACAGCCAAACACCCTAAGATGTTCATAACTTGGTTTTCGTTTGAACAAAATTTCATGAGGTGTTTTCCTGTCAACTGAAGATGGCATAAGGTTGATTAGATGTGTTTCTGTAAGTAAGCATTCTCCCCAGAACCTTTTTGGTACATTGGCTTGGATTCTTATTGCCCTTGCTGTCACTAGTAAATGGCGATGCTTTCTCTCCACTCTACCATTTTGTTGAGGAGTGTTAGGGATGCTTTTTTGATGAATGATTCCTTTCTCATGGAAAAACTTAAGGCATGATGATTGAACTATTTCAGTCCAGTTGTCAGATCTAATCATCCTTATCTTTTGATCAAAGTTTGTTTCAACATAAACAATGAATCCATAGATGATATTGGGTACTTCAGTCTTATCCCTTATCAAATAGGTCCATGTATTTCTGCTACAATCATCAAGAATTGTTAAGAAATAAGAAGCACCAGTTATAGATTTCATTCTGTAAAGCCCCCATAAATCTATATGAATAAGATCAAATATTTTGGGAGCATTAAATTCACTTCTTTCAAAAGGCATTCTATGATGGTTAGCCAAAATGCAAACTTCACAGGACAATTTGTCAATATTTTTTACATCTTCGGCTAAACAAAGATGTTTTAGCTTTGACAGAGATGTATGCCCTAGCCTGTTGTGGAAAAGCAATAAATGATTAGGAATATGGCAAGATTTATTCACTATACATTCTGTTGCCATAATATTGTGCTTATTACTAGAAACTATAGAAGGAAAACCAGCTTTATTCATCTCATCTTTGACTTCAAATATGTAGAGTCCAGATTTATTCCTTCCAAGCATTATCCGTTTCTCAGTAGAAAGGTCCTGAACATAACATCCATGGTTATCAAAACATGTTATCAAACCAATATTCTGCAACAATTTTCCTATAGATAACAAGTTGTGTTGAAATTCAGGGACAAACATTACATCATGTAAGAATATTTTCTCAGAAAGCTGCACTTCACCAATTATTTCAACCCTTTTAATATTGCCATTAGGTAAAGCAATACTAATAGAACTGGTAAGATGTCTCATACATCATAGTTCGAGCAATCGTTGGAATCATTGAATGAAGAAGCCAGCTCATGACCGTGTAATCAACCCTAATCCATTCCTGGAAATCATCTGAATTTTCATTTGGCTTTTTGAACTTTCCGCTTACGAACACTAGCTTGTTCTTCGAAATTAGGGCCATTTTGACACCTCTGGACCAGTTTAGGTAATTGTTTCCATTGAAAATCTCATTCGTAAGCATCAAGTTCGAATGATCGTTGGGAGCCAGATATAATGGATATCTGTATGATCCGGCTGAGTTTATTGCACTCGAGGTATGACTTTCTTCAATCGGCATTTTTGACAAAGAGAACGTGTATGTTATTTTTGCTCAATTGTTCCTAGAGCTCTGATACCATCTTGAGTTTCAGAATAGTATTAGAGGAAAGGAAAATGATCTCAGTTCATTCATGGAAGAAGATGAATTACATAATGATGAGATGCTCGGTAAGGAATACAAGATGCAATTATATATCATTCTATCTTGTAACTAACCCTTAACCGACTATAGTAATCTGTTCAGGGAAACATCTAGAAGTTACACATGTAAGCTAATTAATCAGCTAACTATACTTCACACAATCATACCTTTGTAATTAAAATACATAATTTACGTAAATAATTATATAGATATTAAAACGACCCAACCAATCAAATCGTATGCATACTAAGAGGAAACTTTTTAAACCTCACCTCGGATTATCGTGAAGTACTACCCGAATTAATATTGTGAGTTGATTGCCTCGCCCCTTCTCAGGAATACGTAGTATATAGAATGAGAGGACACATTACTCCATGTTATTCTCCGGCGGCACAATCTCCTCTTAAGCATGTGACTTTTGTCCCTCTCGTTCCTATAATTTAGTTCTGGCCTGGGTATGTAGTCCAGCCATGACAACCTGCGGCGGTGACTTTCTCTATATGTCCGGCGAAAATCTTATACGTAGTGTATAGTATATACCTCCGGTTGTTTATACTTGGGCAAGAGATGGAAAGATCCTAGGAGTATTGGGCACTACGTACATTGAAGTTCCTATATATGAAGTGGCCTGGGTTTTCATTCTATGAGCTTTAGCCAATACTCAAAATATATGTAAATATCTAGATAAGCCTTCATAGTACGTATAGCTAACGTGTGGCCATGTTTATAAGTTCCAATATTAATTAATAATAGTCTCTCTCCGTCGGTAGCAAAGTTACGAAAAGAAATGAAATGATTTTAACTTTCAAATGGTCCAATATCAAAAATAAAATGTATACCGATAAGATGTGATATGTACATATGGATATTTATACGCATGGGAACAAAATATGAATGTCTCCTTTTTATTTATATTTTCTTTCACCATTATTGCTAGGCAAGAGACTTGAGGTGACCCTAAGTTTGTACAAATTAATTCGGGATTTTTAAATGGAGTATATGTGAAGAAGTTTTCAAAATGAGGTAGGTTCAGTCTAATTGAAAGAAAGATAATATACATGGCGTAGGAATTCCAGAGTAGCAAAATAATACTATAATAGCAATATAGATTAATAACTTGCATATAATCCATTTTGGTCTAATAAAAGAGTATTAATCAAATGAATTAACTTGTCAAAAAAATTCCTAGTAACCGATTAACTGAGGGCATATTACCCATCTTCAAATATTTATTTTGAAATTTTAAATTTATGTTAAAAATATATCTTATCTGGCAGTGGTATTACACACATTGCGCGGGTCTATGGTGATCGAATTGAGGATGACAGTGAGCCAAATGCTTCCATGCTTCTGAATCTGATGGATGGAACATCAACCCCTCGTTTGCTTCATGTTCAAGGTGCCACATCATGTGTTTAGCTGTTGCATTTGAGGCATACAATCTCTATAATCTTTGGACTAATGAAAGGTAATATAACTTTGAAATAACATATATCTTCCGTGGCTTACGAAGATTGTCAGACTGTAGCTGGTATCTCTTAGTGCCACAAAATTTACAACGCAACAATGCCTCTTCGGAGTTGGATAACAAAATAACATTATTCTTCTAAAATAACATACACCCATTTGGACGAGCATGGATATGGATAACAAGGAGACCCAATTATGATACATATTGTTTCACCTTGTAATATGTATCACAAAGAAAATGGTCTCACGATAGCATACTATCCACTGGTTGTAGTATTCAAGTCATACAATTTTCAGGCAAGTTATATTCTGACTTTATATTTAAATAGGTGACAATTGTGAATTTAATGATCCTCACAAATATAATACAATGGTTGATCAACGCTTTTTGGAACATCATGAAATCTGTCTCTCAATTCATTTATATATATATATATATATATATATATATATATATATATATATATATATATATATATATAAAGTAGGCACTAGAACTTGCACCCAGATCATACACCATTTGTTGCTCCCAACTCGACCATTTGATCATAACCACCCCAGTGGGCCATCTCGTCATGAACTTGACGAGTGGTTCCTATGGTGTGTGCCAAAAGGTTCGGATCAAACAAATCGTCTTGAGAAGTTCATTTATCACACTTCAGAAATTTATTATTTTCGCACATAACGCATGGACATCACATCTTTTCTCCATCCATGAATCGTGTTTGTGCACGCGCAAAACTAATAAATTCATCAACACCGTTAATAAACTCTTGAGTTAACTCTCTACCATTCTCAACATATCTATTGTACATCCAACATCTTATTTGTCTATACATTGTGCCTGTATGACATATTAAACATGACATAGATAATAATATATTAATAAAGTCGATATATTTAATTTATAATGTAATACACCACTACACCTAATAATTCATGAAAAGTACACATTTCAATAAACAAATAATTCGGGCAAATATGACTTGAAATAATATCAATACTATTTTTGCTTACTTCTACTATTTAAAATTAGTGTGTTTGAATTAATTTAATGTTGTTATTATATACTAGTTTTTAAATTTAGTTTTTTATCATTAATATAATGCATGTTACTATATATTATAATGGTATAATACAATTTATATACATAGTACAATTTAAATTAACCTAATTAAAGAAATAAATGTTTATCAAATTTAAAAAGTATATAATGAGAAGAACATACCTAATAGCAGATAAGGAATCTAACTTCTTTCAGAAAATTCAACGTAAGAATGTCACTTCAACTTCCACATATAGCATAATTTGCATCTCTTTCCAAATCCATAATTTTCATACTATATTAATCAATATCTGTGATGAAAGAAAGGTTGGATGTTAGTGAAAATATAAAAATGGCTAAGATAGGTATTTATAGATAATTTTGGCACAGATATAGTCATAGATTTTGGAACATAGGTCAACTCCATTTTCCAACGGTTATATATTTAGCACCGCAGGCAGGTCCTAAGAGGATGAACACAAGGTTGGCACGGTATTAGACATGACAGTTGGCATGCAAAGAGCCAATGGTAATACATAGGCACGGTCTTTGGCACGAAAACCCAACGGTAATAATGTAGCACAAACGTACGCACGGAAGTTTGCACGACCTCCAAAAAGTCAACTAATGGTAATATTTTGGCACAAAATAGTTACGCTGGATGCATCACTGTAATTTTGGATGATTTCTTATGGCAATGACGTGTCGTGGCAATGTTAAACATTGACAAAATTGGTGTTACAAAATCTAACGAACATTTATTTTGGTCGTATTTTGGCATGGAAGGCGTTGTGACAAAGTCTGGCACGGAAGTTCCATGCCAATATATTTTTTGCGACTTGCTTGTCGTCTTTTTGGACGTTGTTTGTGCCTATCATTGTTCCAAACGTGGCACGACAGTTTTCCATGCCAAATGTCAGCCAAAAACATATTTTTCTTGTAGTGTCCCTCTCCTCGATCTGAAATCCCCCTACCAAACTGACCCCTATAGAAATGCATGTGAAGGGCCTTTAAAATGAACTCGTTCAGACCTGCATCGATAAAAGAAAATATGACATCCCCGGGACAGTTAATTCGGAAGATTTAAAATGAATTTTACTTAACTGGAAGATAGCGAGTGTGGTTCTAGTCCAGATACTTTTAGAAGGTTCATAGCTGCTATATCAATGATCCAAGGGGCGAAAATCTCAAGGTTCACCATCATTACACCAGTCGAGTCAAATTCTTGATCAAAGCTTTGTACACGAATTGGAAAGTTGCTGGGCGAGAGAGGAATTGAAGCCTCTGATGTTCTTCGTTCAATCAACGATGCATCTTCTTCTTGGACTCCTTACCAGTGCTTCCCTCCCCCAATAAAGGCTAGAATATTGTAAGAGAGTGATGACTAGTCGCCATTGACATCTAAATGTTTAGACTGAGGATGGATCGGTATGTTTCAAGGACATTGGACACCTAAAAGAGTATAAAAATATTTGGTGTACATCTTTCTGTATACATCATTTCACATTTTGTTTGTGCACACAAATTAAGTTGTCTATATATAGACAATTTCTATATTTTCAAACGAATCGACTGTATACAGACGACATTGTCTATGAAGACAGACAAAAGTGTTCGAATTGTGTACATAAAAAGATATACACCACACATTTTTCTAAAAGTATACTATTGTTATCCACTTAATTGTGTTTATGAGGGATTGTAGGGTATCAATAGAATTGCTAACCGGACATATTTTGTGGTTTGTAGTACAGATAAATCAAGGTTTTGTTGGGGAGGAAGTCAAGGAGAGTCTTATGGCCAACAACATTAGCAATTTAGAGTTTTTTCCCGGAATAATGCTAATTAAATAAATAATTCCCAAAATACTGTCGGGTTAAGAATAATTCCCAAAATATTGTTGGGGTTAACCACGGTTAAGGAAAGCCGCCACTCCAAGTGACGGCTCTTGTATAGCTTCACAAGAGCCGCCACTTGGAGTGGCGGCTCTGCTATAGACATACAAAAACCGCCACTTCGAGTGGCGGCTCATTTAAAACCCAAATAAACCCCCTTTCCCCAGACGACGAACGACAGAACATAGAAGCTCTCCCCTCTGCTGTGCGACTAAAAAACGGCGACCCCCATTGCAGTTCCGGCCGGATTCCGTCAAACGAAGGTCAAATCAAAGGGAAAAAGAGACACGGTGTAACCTAGAGTGTTTGTGCTTCATTATACCAACTTTCAACCGTTTGATTCAAGGTATTTCACCATTTTTGGTAAAGCTAGTTTTTTTTAAAGTATTGCTCGAAATTGCCTGGAATTGGTGTTGTTTTGCTCGAAATTGCTGTTGTTTTGCTCGAAATTGTTGTTGCTTGCTGGTTTATTAACGACTTTAGATTGTTAAATATATTTTAACAAATAGCATTAAGAGAAATAAGCAGCTAAGCAGCTAAGTAGCTTCTGCCACTGTGTGCAGTGGCGGACCCACATAGGAACTTGGGGTGCTTGTGCCCCTGCAACCCTTCAACTTTTTTACTATATATATACTATGTATATGTTTAAATAGAAGTCTGCTCCACTCATACGAAGTATACTGTTGATTATTGAATATGAAGTATACTATTGCATATGGAGTATAATTAGTGGTCTGCTCACTCATATGATTAATACGAAATGAACTATTGGCGAAATGAAAGTACTTCCACCCATGCTTTATTTTCTTGACCTTTTAGTTAGAAAGCAGCAAAAATCTATCAATCAAATAAACACATGTTTAATTAATTAATTGTGAGAGATTATTAGTAATTAAATTAAGAATTTGATCATTAAGGATTTTTCTGTGAGGACCTTGATCGATTTTTAATCAAATCCCTCACAAATCTCGTACAAGCTTGTTAGGGACGATATACCTTAATAATAATCTTTACAAAAATAAGTGTTTTGCTTCCTTCTATAGCAAAAATTATGTGATTCATACACTTTTTGTTGTAAAAATTCAATCACAGATTTTACCTTTGAACCACTTTATTAATGATTTTGCTAAACTTAAATAAGACAAATGAAATGGAAGGAGGTATTACTCCTCTCTTTAATATCTATCCAACATCATTAAATTAAATATATTTCATGGATCCTTATGTTTTATTTAAAAAAATTAATATATATCCAGCACTGCAACCTCTTCCGCACTATCTTTTGCCGTCGTCCTCTTTGTGGAAGATCAAAATTCTAGGGCTGTATTGCCCCCTTGCCGAGTTGTCGGACACATTCCCTTTCCATTATGTGCACCTCCAAGATACTTGACCTGATTCCGCCACTGACTGTGTATTTTTTTCAGTGATGCTCGGTGATACTACCACTACTACATACTATCGTATATAGCAGCAGCTGCATGATTTTGGCTTTGATTTTTTTTTTTGCATATGAAAAACAAATAGCCTGGATTCCATCCAAACAAATTATTTCTAAATTGGGAGTTTACTCCTAAATTGGTGCCAATTTAGAATATTGCTCTGGTGTATTTAAATTGGTCCAACATAATTTGTTATTAGTTTTTACTGGTTTTTATTGCTCCTTTAAATTTTTAACTAGTATTCTATGTACGTCATTTTCCAGGTTGTACTAGTTTTTCTGTACTAATTGCTTTATTTTTAGCCTTTTACAGTTTGAATGGAATTGTATGAAATCGTAATATGTATCTATCTTATTTTTTAATTTAATGTAATAATAAAAATGATATATATGATTTAATGCATTTCATTTGAATTAAAGTAATTGTACTTGAATTTTCAAATAGCGGTATACGTCATACTACCTCTGTTCTTAAATAAATGCAACACTTTGAATTTTACACTATTCACATGTTCTACTTTGACTACGTTTTATTTATTATTGTATTAATATATATTTTTGAAAAAATTATTGTTAAATTTGTCTCGTTGTAAATTTTCAAAATCTATTTTTTTTTAATTTTTTTACTAATCAAGAAATATATATATATATATATACATATATTAATGGTCAAAGTTGTGCCTCGGCAAATGTGAAATGTTGACTGTTGCATTTATTTAAGAACGGAGGAAGTAGTTTTTTTGAATTGATTTTTTGGTAGAATATGTCTCCAAACTTCCCCATTGTTTGTCATTAAGGAGGAAATATTATCGAGGAGTTTAACGGAATTCATTATGAAGGGGGGAATCAGAAGATAATTCTTGTTTCCCGTGGGGTGGATGTGGCTGAATTAATGAATAAAATTTATACCGCCACATCCATCAATCGTATGAACAAGTTGGATTTGATGGTTAAATATCCCATTCGTGGTGGATCATACTTGTTGATGCCTCTTGCTGACGACGAAGCCGTTACGGGAATGTGGACTTTAATTGCGAATATTAGCATGCATACCATGGAGATATATGTTGAAGAAGCAATTGTGTTGCCCATACAACCTGGCAACCCGTCATTTTCTTGCCCATCCACAAGTGTTCTAGTTGTGATGAATATGGTTACACAGGAGAATGGAAGATACGTGAACAGTGATGCAACGTTTCTGGATTCACAGTGCACTGACGACGATGCAGATGAAAATGTGAACCATGACACACTAACAGATTCATATGAAGATGGTGGTGATCTCGTAAGTGGCAATGCTCCATCCAGCCACTACACTAAAGTTTATGAGCTCCCTGCGGGATTTGATGAATCATGGAAGGGTTGTACAACTACTAGTCGCTTCTCTGAAGATGGTGAATTCGAGGTTAGGCAAGAGTTTGATGATAAGAAACAACTGATCAACATGGTTAGAGCGTACTCTGTAAAGAGGAACCAATTTTTCTCAGTTGTAGATTCTGACAAACACAAATGGGTGGCAGAGTGTAAGAGGAGAAAAGAATGTGGTTGCACTTGATGGATCCGGGCTACTAAGAAACACGAGAAGCTAGAGATGTTCAAAGTTCTTCGTTATGCAGGTCCTCATATACCTACTTGTCTAGGTAACGTCGATAACACTGACCTTGCTGGTATCACAACTCAGTTCATAGCCCGTGAAATTATTGATCTTCTTCGTACCGATCCATCACTAAAAGTCCGCACTATTAGTCAGCTTATGAAGGAAAAGCACGACTATATACCTTCGTACAAGCGAAGTTGGTTGGCTAAAAAAAAGCTAACGGTGAAATATTTGGAGATTGGGAGGCGTCGTATTCTGAATTGCCCCATTTCATGTTGGCAATACAACATTCCAATCCAGGGACAGTCGTGCATTGGTACCCACCTCTTTCAGGTACCAATGAGTTATTAATATCGTTATTGTATCATATTAAATTCCATTTTAAATTCATCCTCCTTATTTTCTCCATCTTTCAGGTACCACTGATGTTCTGCAGTTTCAAAGAGTTTTTTGGGCATTTAAGCCATCCATTAAGGGCTTTAAACATTGTCGTCCCTTACTAACCATCGATGGAACACACTTATATGGGAAGTATAAAGGTATGTTGTTGGTGGCAATAGGTAGTGATGCTAATAATCAACTGTTCCCTTTGGCTTTTGCTATCTATGAATCGGAGAATGGAGAGAGTTGGTCGTGGTTTATGGCGTGCATACGTCATTTTATCGCATGCAGAGAATTGTGTGTAATTTCAGATCGACATGCTGGAATTATAAAGGCACTTAATGAGGTAGGTAGTGGATGGGAGGAGCCAGATGCACGAAATATGCTTTGCATACGGCATGTCGCTTCTAATCTGCATACTAAATTTAAAGACGTTCACTTGAAGAATCTGTTCGTTTGGACAACAAGTCAACGTCAAAAAAAGAAATTTGACGGTGGATTTAACAAGATAGGCGAAATGCATGCACAAGCACAAGCACGAGAATATCTAGCGAACATTGGTTTGGAGAAGTGGTCTTTACACCACGACGGGGGGTACAGGTATGGCACCACAACAACGAACATGGCTGAAGTTGTCAATAGCGTCATGAAAAGTGCACGATACCTGCTTGTAACCGCCTTAGTTGAGTTATCATTCTATGGTGTGAATGCCTATTTTGTGGAAAGAAGAGAAACTAGTAAGAGAAGATTAGCAGAAGGGCATCGCTACTGCCAGCACGTGACCGAACTGATTGAGAAAATACGGAAAAGGCAAAGCATCACAAGGTCACAATATTTGACATAGGCCATGGTTTATACCAAGTGGAGACGGGTCGTGGTGGTCGAACCGTGGGGAAGGGTGGTAGAAAACAAACGGTGAGTTTGCATCGTCGCCATTGTACATGTCAGAAGCTAAATATTTATAACATCCCTTGCTCACATATATTAGCGGTATGCAGAGATAGTAGTTTGTCCTATGATGCTTTTGTTGATATATTTTTTCATCATCGGAGTATGCGGCTTCCTATAAAAGAGTATTTAAGCCCATACCAGATATAGCGTATCGACCTACTTACACTGGACCACGAGTTGTGCATGACCCGTCGATGATTCACGCTAAAGGTCATCCGAAGGCTAAACGGTTGAGAAATGACATGGATATGATGAAGGCCCTAGAGGTACGGTGAGATGTGGTAAATAAAAGCAAACAGGGCATAACATGACGGCATGAGATGTGGTAATAGAAGATCGGAGGGACACGTAGGGAGTTCCACTGGGTAATGTTGTTCTATTATTCACAAATGCATTAGCAATATTAAAAAATAAATAAATTTAATTTAATAATAAAATAAAATAACTAATACATTTATTACTTTTACAGCGCCGATGCAGGTGTCAGTGGATCCTGGACCGATTGATCCTTCAGTCTTGACATTGCAGGCCACGCACCGGAGCGAGGATGTGTGGCGTGGCCTGGATGTTCAGGTAGATAGGTGTCGTGAGCACCTACGCAGTATATTCCATATGGAGGTGGACGATAGGATTCTACATTACGTTCGATTAGCTGGTTTTATGGTGTTCACATATTAGTTTCGAATCTGCATATAGATAAAGCATTACTTACTGCTCTACTTGAGCGTTGGAGGCAGGAGACTCACACGTTCCATTTACCGGTGGGTGAGGTCACGGTCACATTAGGAGATGTGGCTGTATTGGCAGGTCTACCGATCGAGGGATGGGCAGTTACTGGGACCGCATGTAGACTGTGGGTTGATTTGGTACACATATTGTTGTGAGTACGGCCACACCCTAGGACAGATATTTGGGGGTCCGCCTTGAGGATGGCTTGGTTGGGAGAGCATTTTGCTGATTTACCTGCTGATGACGCTGTTGTGCAGCAGTACGCGAGAGCCTACATTTTGATGCTTATGGGAGCTTCCACATTTGCAGACAAGAGCAGTAATGAGGTGCAGGTCTTGTATTTACCCATTCTGGAGTCTTTTGATGTAGCTGCAGTTTATAGTTGGGGTAGTGCGACTTTAGTATATCTATATCGGCAGTTATGTCGAGGTTGCCATCGTGACGGTGGAGAGATGGGTGGGTTTTTATTGCTCATACAACTATGGTCATGGGAGCACATTCATATCGGCAGACCTGTCATATTGCGATATCATGGGGTAGATGGTGGTCCTCTTGATGATGCTATGGATCAGCATGCTTTACTTGGGCCACATCATGTCCATGGCGAGGATCCTTTGGGTTGTAGGTACGTTTATGATTTTTTTTCTATTTATGTATGGCGTACGTGAATCCCTTTTATATTCTTGTACATTGCTGTGTGTCAGATGGCTGTTTGCTCATGTCACGCGCACGTCATCCGCTGCTGGATTAGGATACTACCGAGATGCTTTAGATCGCTTGTGTGATGATCATGTATATCATTCATATCATTAAATGTAAGTACTTTTTTTACGTTTTTATAAACCATAGTGTTACATAATTTTATATTCTAGATGACGTGGATGTCGTACACTGATGAGATTCTAGGACTGTTGCCTCCTGTTGCTGGAGAGCACACTGAGATATGGCGGGCACGTGTGCCCTTGATATGTTTTGATGTAGTGGAGCATCACTTTCCTGATCGTGTACTACGCCAGTTCGGGTTGCAGCAAGTTACTCCCGGACCTTGTGATACATCTGTGGATTTGCACAAGATTGATAGACGGGGGAAGCACACTGAAGATTGGGGGATGCGCCATATTCAGTATATCACTATGTGGGATGAGAGAGTGGCGTATATAGTGGACGGGGATCCCATCATTAATCCCCACAGCTTCTGTAGACCACATGAGATGGTATTACACCATCACACGGGTCTTTATCTCTCCCAATTTTTGTTTACCCACTGATCATTACCAGCCTAGCTCAGTCGCTCTTCATATGACAGTAAACAATATAGTCAATAAAATAGCTTTATTTATTTATTCATGTGTTTATCACTAATAACCATGTTTGCATTACAGACACGAGCTTTGTGTAGCATCCATGACAGAGCGAGTGTTGTACTTGATGAGGCGGTAGATGTACAGGGGTACCATGACGCTTGTTCGGGCATTGTTGCACTATGCGCTGATGTATTGGGCCAAGTGGATTATGGATTTATGGCCACCTCTCAGCATTCCACCGCATCTACATCTACAGCAGGGTCTTCTCAAGCAGTCTGACGGGATAGAGTTGTTCTTCAGCCTCGTAACCAGCGCTGGCGCCCCCGAGCAGAGCCACAACCACATGACCTTCATGATGATGATGACCACGTTGACTTATGATCTTTGTAGTTATATTATTGTGTGAAAGTTGTAACATGCAATGGGAGATCGAATCATTTTGTGAAACACCGGATTTAATATAACTTTTATGTCTTATTTCAAGTTTTGTGATGCAATGTAGTTCATTGATTCGTTTTGTGTTTCGGATGTATTTTGTTTTAAAAAATCATATGTTTGGCTGTTTGTTTGAGGGGAATGGACTGTGATGAGCAGATTTAGTTGGTAACTGTGCAGTAACTAAGTTAACTTGTGTTATTAATTGTGAAGCTGTGCAGTAGCAGGTTTACTTGTGTGTAGTAGCAGGTTTGCTTGTGTGTTGTAGGAGGTATACACAAGAGCCGCCACTTGGAATGACAGCTTTCATACTGCGTATAAAAGCCGTCACTCCAAGTAGCGGCTCTTGTGAAGCTATACAAGAGCCGCCACTTGGAGTGACGGCTTTCCTTAACCGTGGTTAACCCCAACAGTATTTTGGGAATTATTCTTAACCCAACAGTATTTTGGGAATTATTTATTTAACTAGCATTATTCCGGGAAAAAACTCAGCAATTTACCCGATAATATGTTTACGACTAATTAAAAGGAGGGATTGGATTTTCTTAATTTGAAGGGTTGATTAGGCGTTTGATAGTAAAGGGCTAGCTTGATTTGTTAACAGCTTTCCCATACCTCAATGGGTGATGTAATGAGTTATTAAAAGTTAAAACTCAATAACATGCTACTCCGTGCTCCGTAGTATAAACTTGATACGTCGGAAAGATATATGCCGAAGGGGTTTTAAACATTTTGTGTGCAAATATGAACAGATTCCGTTGTAGTCTAGTTGGTCAGGATATTCGGCTCTCACCCGAAAGACCCGGGTTCAAGTCCCGGCAACGGAAAATAAGTTTTTGGGTTTTTTTATTCAATTCGTTTTAAATAATTAGATATGTAGAAAACTATTACTGCTCAAAGCTCCATTGTAGTCTAGTTGGTCAGGATATTCGGCTCTCACCCGAAAGACCCGGGTTCAAGTCCCGGCAATGGAATTTTTTTTTTTTATGTTATTCCTATTCAACTCGTTTAAAATGCAATAGCTCTGGGCAAAATTAAGAAGTAATCTTTTCCTCATTCATACATGCAACTCTCTTAAATGCAAACAACTGTTGGCTAAAACTAAGAAATGCGGCAAATTATAGCGTATGACCGACATACCATACTCATGGTATGCCGGTCCAAATATGGTGTCGTTTTATTAATTAAAAATAATACAAATCATCTTTTCATCTCCGCCAAGCTATTCTCCTGGGATCCTTGTCCGCTATAGCATATGTCGTTCCTTCTCCTTCATCGCTCCGCTTCTGCTGCAGGGAATTAAACGGCGAAATTTCAGGACCTTGGCCATCATAATCGTGAGGTAAAAGAACAACTAAACCAAAACCAGCCTCCCCACTGCTCACGAACTGGTCAAATATCACTTGAGCTCAATTCACAAAATCGTTAAATTGTGCTTCCCAAATTATAAGTGAATTTGGATTTTCTATTGAATAACCCAACTCAAATCCTAAACACCAAACTCTGAAAGAAAGCTCTAAAAATAGCAGACACTTACACGTGAAAATACACACAGTTACATTTGAAAATACACGCAGTTACATCAGAATTTACCTAAAGTTAAAAATCTATTAGAGTGAGTTACATGTCAATTTTTCTCAACAAATCATATCCTACTTACACGTGATTTACACTCAAGTTACATTGGCCATCAACGCGAGTTACATTTGTAATAACACGAGTTAGATTAAAAAATCAACCCCTGTTATTGAAACAAAAAAAAATCTTTTCTAAAAAAATATTTTTTATGGCCATGATATTAAAAACAAAACATATTTACGTTTTACCTAAAGCAATTGTGCAATTAGACTCTTTTTTTCATTGTTTACATTTAAATCAATATTTGACAAAGTTACATTTTGGATGGGCTTGAGTTACATTGATCAATAACGCGAGTTACATATCTTTACACGCGGGTTACATCATCCATGTTACTGGGACAAAAAAAAGTCATTGTACACATGTGTATTGTTCACGCGTGTACTATTCTCGTGATTTTTTTTAAAATTGATCAAAATTAAGTCGTTTTGGGGTGTGGAGCATGGTGCTCACCATGCTCCGGTTGCACGGTATACGCATTTTTGTAGTACTTCACATGATGATATATAGAGTTTAAATGCAACACAACATTTTATTACTTTACCATGTTATTGTGTATTTAACTATTTAAAATGGAATAAATGACGTGTAAAGAACCAAGAAACAATTTTAGTTCATTCATACATTTGCATGTTAATAATTGAGCCAGGGGCGGCCTGGGGAGGGGTCAGGGGCCCTAGGTGACTAGGTCCACGAAAAATGAAAAGATTGAGTAGGCTGCTTTTTCATCTCTAAACTAATACTCGTTTTGAGGTGCTTCCCTATGGATTGTTTGATGAAAATTTATGAATATGTTCTCTATGAAGTTTAGATTATGTCAAAAAAAATTAGTTTAAAACTCAATCTTGAAGCTAGTTAAATAAATTATTGAAAAATACTTTGTTTTTATGAATGTTTTTGGAAGTTTTTTCAGTAATATATTTAAATGACTTCCCGATTTAATTTCAAGCTAAAATTTTATTTACATAATCTACACTTGACTAAAAACATAATCACAAAATTTCATAAAAATCGAACTTGGAAGAAGATTAGTCTGATATAAATATTTGATTAGTTTATTAATTGAATACATTCATAGTTGATTGTTTGATTTCTTAATTGTTGATTGTTATCTATTGTGCGTTGGTTTTATAATTTGTTGATTTTGTTAGACAATTATTTTTAATTACAATTAAATTTATAAATTAAGTAATTTCAAATTAGAGAAAACGACAGTATGTAAAAAAATCAATGGAAAACTTTGTTTGTATAAAAGAGTCAAATTGTGAATGTCCTCCTCAAGATGAGAACTCAGAGAAGCAGAATGATTTAGCTATTGAAAATAAAATGATTCAGAATCATCACATCAATGGTAAAGTGAACAAATAAGACCATCATTATTTTCTCCCTAAATAAGGACCACTAATACTAAAAACTTTGTTTTCAAAAATAGACCATTTAGGCGAGAATTTCTCTCTCTACGCAACCGTCTCCCCTAGGGTTTGGGGTTGTTTTTCTCCGCTTTCGTCTTTGACGAAGTGCGACTTTCTTGTGCGGCTTTTGTCCGTCTTTCGTGAGGCTCTCTTTTTCGGCAGGCCGCATCGCCTATATGACGATTAAATGTTGTGTACCCCTAGTAGTAGGTGGAGAATTTCGAGGATGTCATTCATGGTTGAGATTAGAAGGTCTTGGACGAAGCATGAGGCTAGGTGTTGGAACTGATCTGGACCGGAGGCAAGGGGCAGAAGATGCTACAATACTGTTGGATCGTCCCCCTCTTGAACCCCGCCATGGATTGCAGGAGGGTTTAGGGTTTGGAAGCAGCATTTTAATTTTACTGTTTGCTTGCTATTTATTTTTCGTGATCAGACTGTTTATTTTTCTGTTGGTTACTTATATTGTTGTAAGACTCTTGCATTAGGATTGGGTGTTGGCTCATTTATGCCCATTATAGGATCAGCGAATTATATTGCTTTTTTAGAGATGATTAACTCTAAGTCTGGTTCGAGGGTTGACGGTTGTCTGTGATCCTTTTGTCGTTTTACCCCCTATCTGAATGTTGTGATTTGAATTTAAGTCATCTGTTTTGACGATTAAAAAAAGGACCACTAACACTATAATATTATAGGTTTAGACAGAAGAGAGTCTTATAATTTTTTAAATGTCTTGAAATATTACTATTATGCATGTTAGTTTATACTTTAAAGAGTTTTACATTTTGTTTTGTCAAATTAGGCCCTTTTTAATTCTCTGCTCATATGCCTTTAAACATATAGGACCGGCCCTGAATAGAACTCACTCATATACTTCGTATTTAGGTAGATTACACCTAACCTTTTAAAATACATAAGTGACTAATTTTCCTCTTTCCAAAAAATTGACTAACTTTTTGTTAAATTACCCCTCTTTGTTTATAACGAGAAAAGGGGCAAATAAGCCCACTTACTAACCAAAAAAGGTCAAATAAGCCCTTATATAGGAGGCTCTGTCCAGCCGCCGCCATTTGGGGCGGTTCCCGGTGGAATTTTTTGATGAAATTTTTTATCATCTTATTCATTAAGCATAGTTTACTCATACCAAATTTCAGCTAAAACTTCAATCGGGAAGGCATTCAAATGAATTCCTGAAGATAAGTGCGCAGTTAAAAGCGCAGTTATCTTCAAGAATTCATTTGAATGCCTTCTCGATTGAAGTTGTAGCTGAAATTTGGTATGAGTAAACTAGACTTAATGAATAAGATGCTAAAAAAAGTTCATCAGAAAATTCCATTGGGAACTATCCCAAATGGTGACGGCCGGATAGAGCCTCCTATATAAGAGCTTATTTGATCTTTTTTTGTTAGTACGTGGGCTTATTTGCCCCTTTTCCATTGTTTAACTATCCAAATATTTTCTCATTGTAATTTATTCAATTCCAACCTCTGCCTTGTCATTTATCACTCACCTGCTCAAACGTTGCTAGAATCCGCAACTTTTTTTTTCGGGAAAGTAGCCGGAAACTTTCGCTGGTTTTTCATAGTTTTTCTTTTTTAAAATTTCATTGAAAAAGGTCGCCAAAATGTTTTTCGAGTCAGAATGACATGTATCTGCAATAGTAACATATGTGACGGCGACAATGACATGTGTTAGTACATAAAAACCTGACAATTAGATAAAAATGTGATAGTGACATAATAGTTATCTGAATTTATTAGTCCGTTACTCAAATTTGTTTATGTAAAAAATAAAAATAGTTACTTTTTAGAAATTGAGCTTGGATTTAGTCATATTTAAGAAAAAAATCTAAAATAGAGTCATATAGAAATAATTACATATATACTCCACATATAGGAGCAAAACATATGGAAAGTGCAAAAATAGGAGTGAGTTTGTAAAATTCCTCAAATAGGAGTATTCTTTAAAGCTTGGACAAGACCACCTCTGCCGGAGTTGCCACCAGAGTTGCTGCCAACCACCGCCCGCCGGGCCGCCAAAATCCGCCAAAATTTCCAGACGAGTCCCGCCACTTCCGTTACACCTGTTGCCGCTGTCAATTCCACCATTGCCACCGCCGGCCGGATTCTATTTGCCGCCACCCCAAAAAAATTCAGAATGTTTCTGCCGCCATTCTGACACACTTCCGTCGGTCGTCGTGTGCTGCCGTTACCACCGGACTGCCCCCGCTACCAACGCATTGCCCCGCCACCGACGGACTGCTCTGGTTGCCCAAGGGAACTAGGGTGACAATAATTAATTAGAATAAGGGTATTAGGGTAAAAATTAATATTTACTCCTATTGGGATCAATTACTTTAATAAATATTGTTTCCACAAATGTGTCATCTTACATTTTAGTCAATTATTACATGTAAATGGCAATGACATGCACCACTCATTGTAACTTTTGCCATAATTTTATAGGTGACACTACCCATTTAAAAAATGGGGTACCGTACCTACAATGCATTTGATTGGTCCAAATCATTAAATCTCTTTTAATTTAGATGTAAATAATTCAACTGCATGATTCTGATTGGTCTATGTGGACAAAGGTACGGTACCTTATGGGTACCGTAGAATCTACCAATTTTATATACGTAGTATAACATAACGTATATGTCAGTAATTTTTTCTAAAAACCTCTATTACATACTCGTATGTAATTTTTAATTTCTTCTAAAGAAACATTATCTGTAATATTTATGGTGACAGTTGTATTTAGGAGGAGCTATTCTTCAGCTCTTTACATACCAAAGAAAATTCCAACTGAATTGTAACTAACCTTTGAAGCTCTTATATTTCATTCTCTCTCACTTTCTATGAAAACAATTGAAAAGACTATTTCCAATAATAAAAATTCTTGAGAAAATGGTAGGGCCAGCTGGGAATATAAAGCCCGCCGCAGAACGATCCCCGCCGCCGCCGGGGAGCAAACCGCAGTCTATGAATGCCACCGGAATGGCTACCGGAAAAGCCGACCAAACCTCACCAAAGTTACCATCGCCGGGGCAGCAACACACGGGCGTGCTCAACCAGACACGTAGGTTGTCGGTTTGTCCCGCGAAAATGGCCGTCGGCGGGCTTGCCGTCGCCGTCACCATAGGCTACTTTACCTTGTATTCCAACAAGAAGCCGGAAGCCACCGCCATTGACGTGGCTAGGGTTGCCACCGGCACCGGAACGCCATCCAACACCCGCCCTCGCAATTAATTAGGCTCTTGCGCTTAATAATCCAAATATATGACTTAATTGCATTTTAATTCGCTCTAAGATTTTTATTTACACAGGGTGCTATTTTTTTTTTTTTTTTGTTATTGAATTGATTTGTTTGTTGCAAATTTTAATATTTAATTAATGTGTTGTAGTATTTTTTTGTTTTGTTTACAGTTTCGGATTTGAGTAGCTGGCTCCATTTTGTAATGTATGCTATTTATGTAATAGTTATTGATTGCTCTGTCATTAATTAACCATGAATAATTATAAAAAATGTCACGATTGATATCTATTTATCTTCATATGCCCCATGGTTGTGCAAATTATATTCTACATCCGATTGTATAGTACTATCAAGTGCATGTTATGATGGGAGTAATGATCCGGTCAGGAGCTCCTGACCGGAACCGCCGTCCGGACCAAGGCGTTTGGCCACCTTCCCGGTGTCTTTTTTTGATGAAATTTTTATGGCATGTTCTCCATCAAGTCTAGTTTATCCACAAAAAAATTCAGGCAAAAACTCAATCGGGAAGGTCGTCAAATGATTTTTACAAGTTAACTGGTCCGGAAAATACATATTCCGGACCAGTTAACTTGCAAAAATCATTTGACGACCTTCCCGATTGAGTTTTTGGCTGAATTTTTTTGTGGATAAACTAGACTTGATGGAGAACATGTCATAAAAATTTCATCAAAAAATTCCACCGGGAAGGCGGCCAAACGCCGCGGTCCGTACGGCGGTTCCTGTCCGGACGTCCGGACAGGAATATTTGTCGTTATGATGGTATAGTCGAATAAATTTGCAATTGTTTGCAAGTTTGAGCCTTTTTATTATAGGTTTACTCACTCTTTCATTGGTTTCTTCCGTTATTTTTCTCTCTGGCGAATTTTCCTCCCATGGCAACTTCTTTATTAATGGGAAAGTTCCCGAAATAGGACTAAAACAGTTTGAAAATTCCAAAATAGGACTGTCATATTTTTTATTCTCAAAATAGGAATAATTACTGCCAAGTTTGGAAAATACTGACATGGTTGAAGTCTGGTACTGCCAAAACATGACAACAATTGGTCCTATTTTGGGAATAAAAACATGACAGTCCTATTTTGGAATTTTCAAACCTTTTTAGTCCTATTTCGGGTAATATCTCAACTCTTTACTCTTCGTAGTTCGTGCTTCTAAAATCTAAACAATCACTTACTCAAAGCATGAAAGAACTTTTATTTCTTTAGAGTCCACACTTCACATCTTCATACTTATTTAACGGCCTTGCCTCAGAAGTACTCAGCACCTCTCTACTACTCTCTTCCTTCATCCTTCAATACTTCATTATCTTTTCTTCAGAGTTACGTTCAGACCAAAACTTTTCTCTCAAAATGGTATTTGGAAAACGTAAGTTGATAGAAAGTCAATATGATGATATCACATACACGACCTTAAGTGATGAAGAAATAACAGAAACTACTTTAGTTGTTGAAGAGGTCTGCACCGAAAGTCAAAGTCCTCAAAAACAAGACAACAAAGATGATGGGTGGTCTAGTATCAAACATAAACCCTTGATCAATGTCATTGCAGTAAATAGTTGCGGTGCAATGTTCATGTATGTTGAGGATTTTCTGGATTGGAATAGCAAAGCAGCGGGTAGGGAAATTGAAAAGGTACACAAACACATTTTGGTCTACTTATTGTGTTCATACTTTGAATTGATTTTCAAAGATCTCACAAAGTAACTTGATTGGTTGAGGAATACATATTAGAGAGGGAAAGTTATTGTGAAGTATTTTCTTGTGAGCCTTGGCAATTTTTAGTGATAATTAAAAGTTGGAGTTGTTGAAAAATGTCAAGACTAGGTTTGCATTCCATTATATTTTGTTGAAAAGATTAAGAGATTGTAGAGAAGATCTTGCTATGACTGTTACCCTTAAATTTTGGAGGGATTGGCTAAAACAAGTGGATGAAAGCGCAAGAGCAACTGGACTATTAGTTGTTGATACTATTAGAAGAAGAAAAAAATTGGGATGATGTTGATAGCATTCTTGCAATAACAAAGCTCATTATCTTGCCAATCAAGTTTTGTGACGGTGAAGAATCGAAAATGGAATAAATCTATGAAAAATGGAAAACATGTTGGGAGAAATAAAAGCTACCATGGTTATTAATCAATACGCTTCGTACTTTTCAAAAGTGGAGGCTATTGTGTTAGGTGGGAGAAGAGATGACTATTCCTTTGCACTGTTTTGGTTTGCCTTATCATCACGATTTTATGATCTTTGTTATCTCGAGAAATTAGCACCTGATGGAGTTCCTAGAAAAGTTCTGAATTGTGATAGAGAAGTTATGCTAGGTGTAATGGAGGCTTTTCTAAAAAATTTGACAAAACTCCAAAAGAACAACTCTTAAGAGAACAATTTGCAAGGTTTCACATGAAGAAGTTATCACCACCTATAAGCAATTCCCCAGCTGAGAGCAATTGGAGCACTTACTCTTACATTCACAATGTGAAAAGACATTATTTGAATTGTAAAAGGGTTGACAAATCGGCATTTATAATGCATTCATTCAAGCATTCATCTCCAATCACGATTTTTTGAAATTTACAAAGTTGGTCCAAATAAGAGGTGAGGTATTAATCCTGCAAGTGCATATGTGGAAGGTTCAAGTGCAAGACTAGATGGACTGCAATAGGAAAACTTAGAAAAGGATGTTGCTTTAAATGATAAAGGAAAGAGACATAGGATTGACTAGTTTATTCCAAACTATATTTACTCTTTTATAGAAAGTTGAAACTACGTCTAATGTTTTGTTGAAGTTGTATTTTATTTTCTATTTTTTTAAGCTATTGTTGGAATTCTGAAATCTTTCTTAACTTTGTTGACTGTTTTGTAACTTCTATTGTTGCAACAAACTTTGATAAGTTTGTTTAGTGTTTTATTAAAGTTAATTGCTTAATATTGTATTAATTATATTTAGTAAAGTGTACCGAGGATATGTTTATGGTACACCGTACCATAGCAAATGGTACAATGTACCACGTAATGAAATAACATACCAAAGAAGCCTACCCCTTGCGTAACGGGTTTCTAATATTCACGATCCGTGTTCCCATATTCATAATGTGATCATGTGGTTAAAATTTGCTGTGTTTTACTCGAATTTTATACGGTAGTATATACACATATACATATATATCAGGATATGTAACTTTAAACATGGGTTTATACCAAAAGTCAAATTATTTTGATATACCACTATTTTAGTATTCAAATATTTTGATATACTTGCTACTTTAATACGGAGTAGTTTCTAACGCTTCAAATTTTGCAATATTCAAAAGTTAACTACATTGTATTAGTGGTGGACTCAGGCCGGGTGGCCCAACCCGGAACTGGCCCGGGACCGGCACTGTTCCAGCCCGGCCCGACCCGGTGGCCCGGCCAGTGACCGGTCCGAGTAGGCCCGACCCGAGGGGTTTCCGGTCCGGGTAGGCCCGACCTGAGGGGTTTCCGGTTCGGGCTCGGGTCACCCAAAACATGAACAGGCCCGGCCGGTTCCGGACTTTTTTTTCAATTTTTTTTAAATCCCCGGATTGGGCTGGGTATTTTGGGTTATTTGGGGTGGTTTGGGGGGTTGGGGGTCAGGAGGGGGGGTCGGGGGGTAATTAGAAAAAGGGGGAAAAAATGTATGAAGCCCGAGGCCCGGCCCGGATCCGGTGGCTACCCAGGCCAATCCCGGGCTCAACATTTCCTAACTGGCAGCCCGGTCGGGCTTAGGCCCAGCCCGTGCCCGAACCGGCCCGAGGCCCCGAGGACATCGTATTCACAAAAATGAAACTCAAACGTTTGTGACCAATAAGAATTGAAATGGTATCTACATTGTATCAAGTAGTAAAATAGTACTAATACATCGAATTTCTTATCCCAAAGTTTTGTATATTCCGATAACATCTTAGATCAATATACTGAAGTTTTTGATACGGTAGGATAGGTACTTGATAGTTGATGCCATACCAAAATTTTGTATTTACCGAAAATCAATATACCTTTTTCCGTTCAATTGGAATGAAGCCAAAGATTCATTATTTTTTGGCTTAAGAATATGATGGGATAAAGCAAAATGGCTCACTAAACTATCAGAGCTTCTTTGTTATGAAGTAGCAATCAGCTCATGCAATTTTGGACGCGATTTTCACTATGGGTCATCCCGAAACAGTCTCTCTATGCTTTAGTACAGAGGTAAGACTGCGTACCTCCGACCCCCTTACCCCACCGTAGGTGGGAGCCTTTGCGGCACTGGGGTAAATGAAAATGATGAAATGATAGACCGAAAATCAATATACCAAAACTTTTAGTACGATACATGTACTGATGTACTACGTAATATTTTAGTACTGAAAACTCCGGTACAATACATTGCATTATAGAATTTTTTTATATATATCATACCAATTACCGAACCATCCATCCATTAATGAAGCAAACCCTCATCTTTTTCATCTCAATGTGTTTTCTTGGAAAGATTTATAAAGGAGCCTAAAATCAACAAAAAAAATATCCTGAAACAGTAGCAGAGTAATAATAATGGTATTGAAGACGCACAATTAGACAACCTTTGTTCAATCACTGACTGACCAGCTACAGCACATTCCAATGCTCAGAATTAATCAATCAATCTTCACCGACGAGTAAATACGCCTTGTGAACCAAAAGCAAGCATAGAACCCAATGGTACCAGTCAAGACAAAGAAAGCATATGAAGCAATCAGCATGTACCCGAAATAGAGTATGCCTGAAACCGGCTTCGTGATCTCCAGCTTAGTGAAGAAGTAGAAGCCTGCATAAACAAAGAGGTAGAAGGCTGAAGAGCCCGAAGTGAGGTAGGACCGCCACCACCAAAGGTAGTCCTCGCTGCACAGCTGGAAGTAGCAGAGAACGATCGTTATCTCTGCACAAGTGATTATGAGGATGACAAGAACGACAAAGAGGAAACCGAATATGTAGTAAAACTGTTGCAGCCAGATGGAGGTGAGGATAAAGAAGAGCTCAACGAAGACTGCCCCGAAAGGGAGAATTCCCCCAATCAAGATTGAAAATATTGGATTCATGTACCACGCTTGTTCCGGTATTTGTCTTGGAATCTTGTTTGTTTTGACAGGCCCCTCAATGGCCGGCTTCTTAAACCCTACGTAACTACCCACAAATACAAGTGGGACTGAGACACCAAACCACAAGAAAACCAAAGCGAACATTGTCCCGAATGGTACGGCCCCGGACGACCTCTCACCCCATATGAGAGCATTTAGGACAAAAAAAACAGCAAAGAAGACTCCCGGGAACATGAAAGCCGTCTGGAGAGTGATTTTCTTCCATTCGGATCCTTTAAACATTTTGTAAAGGCGGGATGACGAGTACCCAGCCAAGACGCCCATGAAGGCCCAGAGAAGAAGCATGGCTGTCATTAAGCCTCCACGGTTTGAGGGGGACAAGAAACCCAAAACGGCAAAAATCATTGTCACTAACGTCATGCCGAGGAACTGAACGCCTGTCCCGACATAAACACAGAGCAGATCTGAGTTTGTTGGGGGTCTGAATACATCCCCATGGACAAGCTTCCATCCAGTTTCCTCCTGAGCTTCTTCCTGGGTTTCCAACTGGTTGTATTTGGAGATATCACGATACAGTGTTCGTAACATGATCATGGCCACCATTCCCGAAAGGAAAAGGACAATCATCAGAGAGTTTACTATTGAGAACCAGTGGATCTGATCGTCAGTCATCAAGAGATAGGTGTCCCATCTTGATGCCCACTTGATTTCACTCTCCTGCAAAATGATAAATAGGGGGCAGTGGAGTTACTTATTCTATAATTTTTATTTTGTTAGTTTTTATTTTCTCTACATTAGGTTAGGTTATGGTATTAGTTACCTGAAATTCAACATCATATGTGAAGACTATTTCTTTCTTATCTTCAACTTCTTGGGGAGAATCAGAGGATGTAACTGTACGTTTGGCATGAGGATCACAGGTTGTTAGTCTTGTGTTGTTTCCACTCCACTGACCCTCATATTCATGTCTCACACTGAATATTGTAAATAAAATATAAGACAAGATCTACACGATATTGTACCCAATTTCTTTTGAAAGAAAAACAACAAATTAACCACATCTATATCTGACCTGAAGGGCTTCACTTCAAATCCGACAATTCTAGCAGCATTAGTTTGTGCATCTTTGTGGAACTTGACGGTAAATGTCAAGTGATTGTGTATAAAATACTTCTCCTCCTTGCTCTATGAAATGATAATTAAGCATTAATGAACTAATTGAGACATCCTTAGCATTAAAAAGTAAAAAGGTACAATGAAATGAAAAATGTGCAAAGATGCATACTCCGGCATATATTCCTTTAAGACCAACATGGAAACCATGTTGATAGATGATAGAATCCTGATCAGGCCTCTTGATGGGCATAACAAGAGGAAGATTGTCCAAAATCCTGTTGCATTGAATGAACTAAATCAGTGGCTGTTGACAATCAGAAATTTAATAAAACAGCCTTAAAAGAGCACTTCAAAATGAGCTCATTACATGTTCACCCGATACTCATCATCTATCTTCTCCTTAAAATCTTTGGCAGTTTTTGCATTAAGAACAAGATGACATGCAATATTGCACATCTGTGGTTCCCTCATACGAAACTGCATAAAACATCTTCCGTTAGGCCACGAACTATGCACAGAATAATGCATTCTTATTATGTGTTTGTATCCATCATCATCAAATAAAAGTAAGACCCAGTTTGGGATAAATTACGGTATAAGAGCCTTCTCAATTAAAACCTTAAATGCTTTTTTGAAAACCTCAAGTTGCTGTTTTCTTAAGTAGGTATGAGAAGTGTATTTGACTGTTAAATTACTTTCTCTATTCCGCTTCTTCAGTAAAAGTATTTTTTTCCCCACTAAAAAGGGATTTATTCCTTAAAAATAATACATCAACGTGCAAGTGAACCCACCTCATAAACGGAATTCTCAATACGATCACCACGAAGAACTTCACCAAGATTCTCTGCACTATCCACAATGAGATCTGGCTTACAATAAGGAAGGGAATAGTAGGAATAGGGAAGCTGGGTTCTCGTAGAGGCCAGTTTGTTGACTTTCACCTTCAGAGGATCATCCTGCCAAACGAGTGGATGACACAGATAATATAACAATTACACGAGGTATCAGAGTATCAAACATAATTACATGATCTACCCTTAGACATATTACAAGGGCATCATGCATAACAACATTTGAAATGCAGTTTTCCAGCATCTTTCCCCATAAACAATGTATGCGCATGTAATCACATATAAAGGACCCATTCTCAGGAACACGTGCTTTCCTCAACAGGAATCCGCATTCAAGCAGAAAGTAACTCAGAAAACCATGATACTCTGCTTCCCGATCAAGTATTCTTCTTCTATTAAATTACAGAAACCAAACAAAATACTTGACCATAGAGACCTTAGGACTTGATTGGTTCATGGATTTTTTAGGGAAGGTGAGAGAAGGGAAAGATTGATTTTTGTTCTACAAACTTATCCCTGTTTGCTAGTCTTAGACTAGAAAAAACTATATGTTTCTAGTAGATATATTACCCACATATATCACCCAGCAGTTGCTAACGTTCTAGGCTCATTCAACATAGATATGTTACAGTATGAGAGTCCTTTCTAACGTTCTACGCACATATTTCAAATTCATGTTAATCAGTCACAATCCAGACCATAAACACACAAACTTCAAACCCTGTACAGGAAACCATCAATGTTTTTCTTAAACTAAAAAAGGCATACATTCAGATGGACTGAGAAAACTTTATGAATATAATACCCGAGCCAACAAAATTAACTAATGCGCCTTTATTGATATCACACAGAACCAAGCTGGCTATCCTACTTAGCCCCTATGCCTTGACATCTTTCTAAAATATAAATCAATATGATCTTGTTGAATGAAAAGCCCATTGCTTCTACAGATCCGACAGAGAGAACAGAATGACCGCAAAGCCTTGGTAATCAAACGTAATGATAAACTACAGCTTACTCCCGTATACAAACAAGCCGTAAGAAAAACTAGGTCAAGCCCTCCATCGTGTCGGCGGCAAGATCTATAGTTACACTCAATGAACACCGTCATTTCAAAGAATTAGCGCATAATTACCTTCTGGAAATCTTGGGGAGCCACACCGGGGAGATAGAAAGAGTGAGCCTTGGAGAAGAACAAGAAGACGATGAGGAAGCAGCACGAGATCCATCGCGGGCTGACATCAACCCTCGCGAACTCCATAACTCTCTGAGATCTCTCACGCTCACACCAGCAGCACGTCAATGTCGCCTTCCTCGCACTGACTCAATGACTTCCGAGATCTAGATTTCTCTCTCTTCACTCTCACCAGAGTTTCCTCTCGCTGCACATACACGCAGGGAAGCGCATAACGCTTTGGAAATGCACGAAAAGAAGGGGAGAAGGCGGTGATTGCGTTTTACCCACCAAATAGAGAGAGAGAGAGAATGCTGTCAAGTCTCATCACGAGAGCATTTGGTACTAAACTGTTGGCCGCCCTTGGATGGAAATGAAAGTCGTTCGATTAACGGTGGAGATTTGATCACTATGTTACCTGTAGAGAGATGGAAAAGAATAATGGAAAAATCTGTTTGTACCCACTATTATACCCATTTTTGTACTCACCATGTCTGTGAGGATTTTTTTTGTCTGTGAATCCCCGTCATAGACAAAAATATGTCTATGAAGACATAGTGGATACAAAAGTGGGTACAATAGTGGGTACAACAAGAAGAATCCAAGAATAATAACCTCCACGTCTAGGTGTGGGCAAAAATACCAAAAAATAGGTATATCGCACTTATTGTATCGAAAAATACCGGAAAATACCGGAATATTGTTATATCGTCATTTTCGATACGGTATCATACCGTACCGATTTATTTCGGTACGGTAACGGTAAATGTTTTCAAATACTGCAGTATACCGGTATAATACCGTACCAACTCCCTACCCAACAATTACTTTAAATTCTAAAATATTGTAAAACTCCATTACAATTTTGAAGAACAAACTTAATACTTAGGTTGGTTACAAATATCAAAATACAAAAATAAAGGCCCAATTTCCGAAACTCACTATAATCTTCTAGGCTTCTACTATCTAACATTCAAACAAAGTAACCCTAATGACTAATGAGTAATGTACTAATGTCCAAAGTATTAATGCCCAGGGATTCCGCGAGTCAAGACATGCAACTTCGTCCGAAAGTTTTATTCAATTTTTTTTTATTATAAAATTGACTAATAATACCCCCTCCGATTCAAAAACAAGTTCCACATTTGACTTCACACAAATTAAGAAAAGAAATTTGACTTTACTGTTTGGCACTTTTTGGCACTGTTTGGACACTGTTTGACACTGTTTGGAACTATTTTGATGTAGATAATTTGCCAAATAAGGAAAGGTTTGAAAGTGGAACTTAATTTTGGAATTGCCCGAAAAGGAAAGGTGGAACTTGTTTTTGAAGCATTTTAATAATGGATTAAATATGTCGTTAATAACACTGATTTAGTGTATTTTGTTAGTATATGGTAAATTACCGATACCGTACCATTACCGTACCGAAACTTCGGTAGACCGAAATGCGGTATAACGAAACTTCGGTAAGGTAACAGTATATAAATTTTGTATACCGAAAGTTTTGGTACGGCAAAGGTATGAGAGAAAATATTCGGTATACCGTACCGAACCACCCATATCCATGTCCTTTAAACTAACAAAAAAACTTTTGTCTGTGCACAGCGTTTTCACAGGCAAAAAAATAGTCTTCACAGATTAGTGTAAAAACGTGTACGTCTATATTTCGTGTAGAAGAAGAATTTCTCTTAAACTAATCTAATGAAATATTCGCATTTCATATTGATTTGTCCAAAAGGTTGAATCCTCAACTCCAATTGTCACGCCCCGGACCTACCGGACACGTCAACAACCCGCCGTACAGTACGAATAGTCAACCGCAGTCCAACTCATCCATACTATACTAGGCGTCTTGAATATCATTCACAATAGTACATCCATAAACAAACATAATGTAAAATAATCATTTAAATCAGCGGAAACGTTTAATACAAGTGTTTATGCCACACTTCGGCAACATGGGCGTACAAGCCCCAAATAATTATTCAAAATAATATCCATGAGCATTAATTTAATGTTTTAAAAATAGAACGGAGGAAGCACGAACCACATCTTCTCTCCCTGAGCTCCCCGAAGCAACGGGCGATGGTAGCAAGCTTTACTCCCTACCTGAAACTGTGAGGTGGCCTCCCCCGTGAAGGGGAGGTCAGTACTTGGAAGCATTTGACAAGTACAATGACAACTATACTAAGTATAATCAACGTTTTAATTTCTAAGACCCTCAAAATAGAGTGATATCATAATATAAATAATAATTTATATTTCCCACTTATTATCTCTATAATAAGTAAATTTATTTATTTGTCGGCACACGGCCCATTTCATATATTTCATTATACCCGTCGTTAGCACGACACCGCCCGTAGGTCTTATCATCCTTTACGAGACTTGTCACCGCTCTCCGAGGCCTTACCGGGCTCTCGGGCCGGAGTCCAACATCCCGCCCCTGAACTCATACCCATCGTCCCGTAGGAAGGTAAGGTCCATTCGGGGTCCTATCTTATGTGTTACCGCTGTCGGGAGCCTCGTAAGGTCTCCGGTTCGGATTCCACCCTAACCCGTGATCACGATGTAAGTCCATGCTATCCAACCCCGCTCTCTAGAGTCGGGAAGGGCCATGGTCCTTACTAATTACCAATACTCTATCGGCTAATCCTTAAAGACTACCGAATACACCCGTAGGCCAATCCTATTCCTAGGATCAATTTATTATTCACTTTATCTTGGGTATCCCTTAAGGCCTACCCCTAGCATCACTTATCCACCTTAGTATCTCTTAAGACTACTTAAGGCTCAACCATTTACAATCCAAACCTTGGATCAATTCTAACATATTTCATTCCAAAACCCCGACTAGTATCATAATACTAGTCGGATAAATTCCATCAAAACTCATTTTCAATTCATAGTCATATAGACAATTTCCAAACTAATTTTCCATTGAAAATATGGTTCATATCAATATACAAAATATAACCTTTAATCACTCATATATCCTTATATGAAGTTAAAGTTATATTTCAACACAATATTTATAATTAATCCCTTCATCAAGCCAATATGCTCATATTACATAATCATACACAATTTATCCTTAAATTTGTATATTATGCTCCTTTATTCATTTACAAAAATATTTTCATTTAGGCATTATTAATCATTAATAATCCATGAAAATCACATTTAATTACTTTAGGTAATCCTACGAAATTAACCCAAAGATTATAAGCAACATAGTCAGCCATCCTCACCTTATGAAGTGCTGAAATAGTTGTCCTTGGTAAGCCCTTCGATCAATCCCAGTTCTAAACCGATCGAAAGTGAAAATCCTGGACAGCAGCCAAAAGCCGGGCGGCTTTCACGAAAGCTGGGCGGCTTTCGTGGTCTGCAACTACGAACAGCCTTCTATACTTGGCGGTTTCCGGCGGTTTCAACCCCTATCGATTCCACGACTCATCTAAGTTAAATACCACCACTTTATACCATTTTTCTACACTTTTAAACGTGTAGAACTCGTGGTTTAATCCATCATATGATTTCTTAAAAATCATACACAAATAAACTAGTTAAAGAACACTAAATGGAATTCTTACCTCAATCCTAGCTTTTTTTTTCTTCTTGGACTCCTCCTCCTCTTGCTCCCTTCAAATTGAGCTTTGTGAGACTTACTCTAGAGCTTTCTCTCCCTCTTGGCTTTGGGTGGTTCGAATGACACAAGAGGATGGGGAAGGATTCCTCTTCAATCACTTACCTCAATCAAGGCCTAGACAATGCCAAAAAAAAGGTGTGGGTTTTGTCTCAATGAGACTTCCCATTTCCATCATCCGCACAAGCCAATTTGTGTGGTCCCCCTCCCTATTATTTGAGTCTAATTAGTGTGTAGAATATCCCAAGTGGGTGTAGGGAGTCCCTCCCAATTATTTCTGATATTTTTGGCAGGCTGGGCCAAAATAGCGCTCGGGTTGTCCAAATATTTTTGTCAACTTTTGTTGGCACTTTATTGGGCTTCTATAATTTATTATGATGACCCAACTAAATATTTGGTAGTCCATTCTCATATAATGGACCCGAAGAATAATTTAATTAATCTCACATTAATTAAATGTATCAATCAATCACACGAAATTTATTCGCTAGGAAGTTCAAGTACATTTTAAGTTTCAAATTCAAGTACATCCGGGTGCGGTGTCACAAGTTCACCCCCCCTTAACGGGAATTTCGTCCCCGAAATTCACAAATGCTTATTCAAAAAGAAATGCGTATTGTTCCTTCATTAAAGCCTCCGTTTCCCAAGTTTCTTCTTCAACTCGGTCACTTTTCCAAAGGATTTTCACCATTGGAACTTTCTTGCTTCTCAGTTTCTTTACTTGCCTATCAAGTATCCTCACCGGTCGTACGGCATAGTTCAAATCTTCACGTATTTCCACGGGTGGTTTCTCTAACACGTGAGACGGATCCGGCACATATTTCTTTAGCATAGACACGTGGAACACGTTATGTATCTTCTCCAATTCCGGAGTCAACTGAAGTCGGTATGCTACGGCCCCAATTCTTTCAAGAATCACAAATGGTCCTATGTAGCGTGGGTTAAGTTTCCCTCGGCTTTGAAATCGGATGATTCCTTTCCAAGGTGAAACTTTCAAGAATACCTCATCTCCCACCTCAAACTCTAAGGCCCTCCGGCGCTTGTCGGCATAGCTCTTCTGTCTATCTTGGGCCGCCTTAAGTCTTTCTCGAATCATTTTCACCTTTGACTTGGTGATATCCACCAATTCCGTGCTCTCGAGCTTGGCCATGCCAACCTCATCCCAACACAAAGGTGTACGACATCTCCTCCCATACAATGCCTCGTATGGAGGCATGCCAATACTCGCCTGATAACTGTTGTTATAGGCAAACTCCACGAGTGCCAAATGGTTGTCCCAACTCCCTTGGAACTCCAGTGCACAAGCTCTCAACATGTCTTCTAATATCTGTATGACCCTCTCAGATTGTCCATCCGTCTGTGGATGAAAAGCAGTGCTAAACTTCAATTTTGTTCCCATAGACTCTTGGAACTTCAGCCAAAATCGTGATGTGAATCGTGGATCCCTGTCGGACACAATGGTTATAGGAACGCCATGTAGCCTCACGATCTCATCCACATACAACTTGGCTAACCTCTCAAGTGCATAGGTAGTGTTGATAGGTAGAAAATGTGCACTCTTTGTAAGCCTATCAACCACAACCCATACGGCATCATAATTCTTCACTGTCCGTGGTAGCCCTACCACGAAATCCATAGTCACATGCTCCCATTTCCACTCGGGAATGGAAAGTGGCTGCAATAACCCAGCTGGATGCTGATGTTCTGCCTTGACTTGCTGACAAGTAAGGCATCGACTGATGTACTCGGCTATTTCCCTCTTCATACCAGACCACCAGTAACTTTCTTTCAAGTCACGATACATCTTCGTGCCCCCCGGGTGCATGGCATACGCCGATGAATGGGCTTCCTCTAGGATGGACTTTCGGAGCTCACTATCTGACGGTACACACACTCGGTCACGAAATAATAAGAGACCATCATCTCTTTCCCTGAAATCCTCAACCGGTCCCGCTAGCATGCGTTCACGGACCTTCATCAGCTCTTCGTCAGTTTCTTGACCCTTCTTGATTTCATCAAGTAATGTAGGTCTCACCTCGAATCTAGCTAACAAGGCACAATCGCTAGATATCTCCAATTGGGCTCTCAATGCCCTCAAACTAGTCAACAATGCCCCAGACGAACTCTTTCGGCTCAAGGCATCCGCCACCACGTTGGCTTTACCGGGGTGGTACTCAATGATAAGATGGTAGTCTTTTATCAACTCCATCCATCGCCTCTGTCTCATGTTCAACTCTTTCTGAGTAAACACGTATTTCAAGCTCTTATGGTCAGTGTATATATGACATGTCTCCCCGTAGAGATAATGTCTCCAAATCTTCAGTGCAAATACCACTGCCCCCAGTTCTAAATCGTGAGTAGGATAGTTTACTTCATGCTTCTTCAACTGTCGTGAAGCATAGGCAATTACCCTCCCATTCTGCATCAACACACATCCAAGTCCTTGGATGCTAGCATCGCTATAGACATCGTACCCCATACCCTGTTTGGGTAATGCGAGTACCGGTGCCTCGGTCAATCTCCTCTTTAGTTCAATGAAACCTTTCTCACATTTGTCATCCCATACAAACTTAGCTCCTTTACGAGTGAGCTTCGTCAACGGTGATGCCAAAACAGAGAACTTCTCCACGAACTTTCTGTAGTAGCCTGCCAAACCAAGGAAACTACGAATTTCCTTGACATTCTTTGGCCTCTCCCATTCGGTAATGGCTTCTATCTTCTTGTTATCCACCGCAATTCCCGATCCCGAAACCACATGCCCGAGAAAGCCAATCTCCTTAAGCCAAAATTCACATTTGGAAAATTTGGCATAGAGTTGCTTCTCCCGTAGTGTCTCAAGAACGAGTATCAAGTGCTCCTCATGTTCTTCCTCACTCTTTGAGTAGATCAAGATGTCATCTATGAACACGATCACGAATCGGTCCAAGTATTTGTGAAATACTCGGTTCATCAAGTCCATGAATGCCGCCGGGGCGTTTGTTAACCCAAACGACATAACAAGGAACTCAAAATGCCCATACCTTGTGCGGAAAGCACTCTTCGGTATTTCCTCCTCCTTAATCTTCAATTGATGGTACCCCGACCTCAAGTCAATCTTTGAAAACACGGTTGCTCCTCGTAGTTGATCAAACAAGTCATCAATCCTAGGCAAAGGATACCTATTCTTGATTGTGACCTTGTTCAGTTGACGATAGTCAATGCACATTCGAAGTGTTCCATCCTTCTTCTTCACAAAAAGGACCGGTGCTCCCCACGGGGAGTGACTTGGTCTAATGAAACCGTTGTCCAAAAGCTCTTGCAATTGGGTTTTCAACTCGTTAAGTTCGGCGGGTGCCATACGGTATGGCGGTATAGAGATTGGTTTGGTGCCGGGCTCAACCTCGATCACGAACTCAATCTCCCTGTCGGGTGGAAGTCCCGGTAAATCTTTAGGAAAGACATCCGGATACTTGCACACCACCCTCACATCATCGATGTTTGTCTCTTCTTTTGTTTTGTCTACCACGTATGCTAGATATGCGTGGCAACCCTTTCTCATCATACTCCTAGCTCTCACGGCGGATATGATACAACTATTGGATTTGGCCTGATCCCCCTCGAAGCGTAAGGTTACCCCTTCATCGCCTTCGAGTTCAAGTATCTTTGTGTAGCAATCGACCCTAGCATGATGGTTCTCAAGCCAATCCATCCCCAGGATTGCATCGAATTCAATCATACTCAGCGGTACGAAGTCACACGTCAAGTTTTGGCCCTCCACTTCCACCTCACACGATGGATAGTGACTATCTCTCTCGATGTCTTCCCCTAGAGGTGTGGATACCAATAGGGCTTGAGCCATCGGTACCAGTGGTTCTTTGAATCCCCCGGCAAACGCCTCACTCACGAATGATCGTTGCGCCCCGGTGTCAATGAGGATTCTTGCGTCTCTCCCATTAATCTTTAGTGTTCCTACATTCATAAGCAATGTAAGACACACTCCCCACTTATTAGACTCATTTCTTAGGTTATAGAGTACCCCGGCTATGGTTTGGATGATCGTCATCTAACGCCCCATCCCAATTCCATCCCGGTTCCCTCCTAAAAATCAACACCGTGCACCAATAAGGGAAAGCCGGCCGTTTTTCGTGAAAGCCGGCCGGTTTTCGTACCTTGGCCTTCGGCTCGGAATGGCTGGTTACGTAAGCCGGCCGGTTTTTGCCAAAGCCGGCCGGTTTTCGGTCGCCGAAAGAATTACAAACTTTTTATTTATAAAAGCCGGCCGGTTCTTACGAATGCCGGCCGGTTTTCATTAGTAGCGCCCCTCACCGGAATGCCTGAACACAAGCCGGCCGGTTTTTGCGAAACTCGGCCAGTTTTTTATACGCCGAAAGATTTTAACAAAAATCAAGTACGAAAGCCGGGCGGCTTTCGTCAACGTCGGGCGTCTTATAGTCGCCGTAGAATTTTGCAAGTAATTCGAAGGCGAAAGCCGGGCGGCTTCCGTCGATGCCGGGCGGCATTCGCCCCCAGGTGGATATTCCTCCACTTCTCCGAACTTGCACATTCCCGGTTGGCTATACAACGTGTACATTTTAACACTTATGTTGTATACAAGGGAATAACATCAAAAGTTCAAGAATTTACCCGCGACGGAGTCCGGGTTAGCGCGTGCATCGGCCTCCGTAATCGCATAGACCCTCGCTTGGGTCCTCCCTTGATTAACGGACGGTGCATTGCTTGTGCTAGCTCCACCGTGCCCCATGCTTGCACTCGGTGCTCCCGTTCGGTTCCTGCTCACCATAGTCCCACTACTCGGTCCGGAACCCGTACCTCGCCCAAGCTGTGGGCAACTCACCTTCATGTGCCCGACCTCCCCGCATTGATAGCATCTCGGGGGATCGCGACACTTGCCTTGGTGAAGCTTCTTGCAGTTGCTGCACCTTGGTACTCCCGAGTTTTGAGACCTCGAGCCTTGCCCGCTTGGGCCTTGATTTGCCCTCGATGGTGGCGCAGGGGTCTTGAATGAGCCCCCTCCCCCGTGGTTCCCCTTCTTGTTAGAACCTTGGGGGCCATGGTTCTCCCATTTTCTTTTCTTCGCCTCCTCGGCGTCTCTTTTCTTCCTCTCTTTCCACTGTTTCTCGCCCTTCAAGGCTTGGTCTACTACTTGGGCAAAAGTCATGTTAGGCAATTGTGTTGCCCTATCACGTATCTCCAAGTCAAGAGCGTCCCAAAAGTGGTTCACCATTCGGTTCTCGTCACAAGCATACTCCGGTATGTAGTCGGCGAGATCCCGGAACTTGTACTCAAGTTCCTTCACTGTCATGTTTCCCCCTTGGGTTAGGAGGGTGTATTCTCTAACCTTCTTGTTCACCTCAAAATCTGAATAATATTGGGCAAAGAACTCCCGTTGGAAGTCCTCCCAAACGACGCCCTCGCCATACTTGCTCTTGGTCCCATCCCACCATTTGGATGCCATCCCCTCAAGCAACCTTACCGCTATTCTCAGTTTAAGGTTGGGCGTGATTTGCATGTCAAGGGCTGCTTCATTCAACCTCTTGATCCATTGAGCGGCAACCGAAATGTCTCCGGTCCCGTCAAAGGGTTTGCACCCCAAGTCTCTTGCTTCCTTGATAAACTTGGAGATCCTTATGGTTGGACCTCCATCATTTCGGCCTCCATGTGGTTCCACATGGACTCTAGATGCATTGTGGCTTCCTCCTCTTGAAGCCATACCCGAAGGTTGCCCCGCCCGGCGCCTTCGGCGTTCCCTCCTCTCCTCGCGCTCTCGGTGGTATTGTTGGAGCAGCGCCTCAATTCTTGCCAAGGAGCCATCTTGCTCCTCGTCACTAACATCATCATCATCCCCTTCATAAGGGGTCTCCACCGGTTCGGTTTCCGGCCTATAGGTTGAGTCCTCATAGGACCAATAAGTCTCACTCTCCGTGTCAACGTGGCCATCGCTCACGGTTTGTTGTTGGCCTCCACGGCCCCTTCCCCTTGACACCCTAGTGGACCCCCGGCTGCCGCGTTCGGATCCACCCGGTACACGGCCCGTCGGGTTCCTCCTAGTGATTCTTCCGATTGGCTCCATTTCTGAAAGAAGTTTAGATTGAGCCATTAGACTCGTATCAAATGTCAAGTGACGGATAGGTACTTAAAGACATCTTTTGGCTCAAATCACCGCCATACCAATTGTTAAGGGTACCATCTTAACAATTAGAAACCTTGCAACTCAAGTACCAAAAGTTCCATAAGTACAAAACTTTATGCTCATGGTTTGCAAAAATCATTTTCAAAAAGAATTTTGAAGCTTCATTATGAAGTTTACGGACTAAGGCTCTGATACCAACTTAATTGTCACGCCCCGGACCTACCGGACACGTCAACAACCCGCCGTACAGTACGAATAGTCAACCGCAGTCCAACTCATCCATACTATACTAGGCGTCTTGAATATCATTCACAATAGTACATCCATAAACAAACATAATGTAAAATAATCATTTAAATCAGCGGAAACGTTTAATACAAGTGTTTATGCCACACTTCGGCAACATGGGCGTACAAGCCCCAAATAATTATTCAAAATAATATCCATGAGCATTAATTTAATGTTTTAAAAATAGAACGGAGGAAGCACGAACCACGTCTTCTCTCCCTGAGCTCCCCGAAGCAACGGGCGATGGTAGCAAGCTTTACTCCCTACCTGAAACTGTGAGGTGGCCTCCCCCGTGAAGGGGAGGTCAGTACTTGGAAGCATTTGACAAGTACAATGACAACTATACTAAGTATAATCAACGTTTTAATTTCTAAGACCCTCAAAATAGAGTGATATCATAATATAAATAATAATTTATATTTCCCACTTATTATCTCTATAATAAGTAAATTTATTTATTTGTCGGCACACGGCCCATTTCATATATTTCATTATACCCGTCGTTAGCACGACACCGCCCGTAGGTCTTATCATCCTTTACGAGACTTGTCACCGCTCTCCGAGGCCTTACCGGGCTCTCGGGCCGGAGTCCAACATCCCGCCCCTGAACTCATACCCATCGTCCCGTAGGAAGGTAAGGTCCATTCGGGGTCCTATCTTATGTGTTACCGCTGTCGGGAGCCTCGTAAGGTCTCCGGTTCGGATTCCACCCTAACCCGTGATCACGATGTAAGTCCATGCTATCCAACCCCGCTCTCTAGAGTCGGGAAGGGCCATGGTCCTTACTAATTACCAATACTCTATCGGCTAATCCTTAAAGACTACCGAATACACCCGTAGGCCAATCCTATTCCTAGGATCAATTTATTATTCACTTTATCTTGGGTATCCCTTAAGGCCTACCCCTAGCATCACTTATCCACCTTAGTATCTCTTAAGACTACTTAAGGCTCAACCATTTACAATCCAAACCTTGGATCAATTCTAACATATTTCATTCCAAAACCCCGACTAGTATCATAATACTAGTCGGATAAATTCCATCAAAACTCATTTTCAATTCATAGTCATATAGACAATTTCCAAACTAATTTTCCATTGAAAATATGGTTCATATCAATATACAAAATATAACCTTTAATCACTCATATATCCTTATATGAAGTTAAAGTTATATTTCAACACAATATTTATAATTAATCCCTTCATCAAGCCAATATGCTCATATTACATAATCATACACAATTTATCCTTAAATTTGTATATTATGCTCCTTTATTCATTTACAAAAATATTTTCATTTAGGCATTATTAATCATTAATAATCCATGAAAATCACATTTAATTACTTTAGGTAATCCTACGAAATTAACCCAAAGATTATAAGCAACATAGTCAGCCATCCTCACCTTATGAAGTGCTGAAATAGTTGTCCTTGGTAAGCCCTTCGATCAATCCCAGTTCTAAACCGATCGAAAGTGAAAATCCTGGACAGCAGCCAAAAGCCGGGCGGCTTTCACGAAAGCTGGGCGGCTTTCGTGGTCTGCAACTACGAACAGCCTTCTATACTTGGCGGTTTCCGGCGGTTTCAACCCCTATCGATTCCACGACTCATCTAAGTTAAATACCACCACTTTATACCATTTTTCTACACTTTTAAACGTGTAGAACTCGTGGTTTAATCCATCATATGATTTCTTAAAAATCATACACAAATAAACTAGTTAAAGAACACTAAATGGAATTCTTACCTCAATCCTAGCTTTTTTTTCTTCTTGGACTCCTCCTCCTCTTGCTCCCTTCAAGTTGAGCTTTGTGAGACTTACTCTAGAGCTTTCTCTCCCTCTTGGCTTTGGGTGGTTCGAATGACACAAGAGGATGGGGAAGGATTCCTCTTCAATCACTTACCTCAATCAAGGCATAGACAATGCCAAAAAAAAGGTGTGGGTTTTGTCTCAATGAGACTTCCCATTTCCATCATCCGCACAAGCCAATTTGTGTGGTCCCCCTCCCTATTATTTGAGTCTAATTAGTGTGTAGAATATCCCAAGTGGGTGTAGGGAGTCCCTCCCAATTATTTCTGATATTTTTGGCAGGCTGGGCCAAAATAGCGCTCGGGTTGTCCAAATATTTTTGTCAACTTTTGTTGGCACTTTATTGGGCTTCTATAATTTATTATGATGACCCAACTAAATATTTGGCAGTCCATTCTCATATAATGGACCCGAAGAATAATTTAATTAATCTCACATTAATTAAATGTATCAATCAATCACACGAAATTTATTCGCTAGGAAGTTCAAGTACATTTTAAGTTTCAAATTCAAGTACATCCGGGTGCGGTGTCACACCAATGCCCCCACGTGAGCCTTGACCCGACAGAGAATATGAAAGGTTGTAAATCACGGTGATTCAATCAATCTTAGCGGTAGTAGACCTTATACTCGTGCTCATTTGATGACCAGCCCAGCACATACACATTTCATATTGATAAATAGAGAGAATGCTACACATGAGATCAACAATACACATTGTAGTACAGAGGAAGCGGTCCAGCCCAACTGGTCGCCGACTCACTCTCACTTACGGGAGGTCTTAGGTTCGAAACTCAATGAAGTGAGTTTCAGTCCTGATTACTCCAGGCCCCCCAGGCCCCCTCCACTAGACACCCCTTGGAGTAAAAAAAATTAAAATAAAAAAATGTACAAAAAATTTAAAGTCATACACCTTCTATAGAGTTACATGGCCTACGTGGACATCATCATCAACACATATTATAGCGGGCACCCCACTTAAAGAATGTGTGATGATGATGATGTTATGTAGCCATATAACTTCATAAAAGGAGTTAAGAGGAGTCATATATGAATCTTTAAAACCTCTACACTATATTACTCTTATGAAAATTATGTAATTGTATAATACTAGTAGTCATGTGCTTATATAAAATACTCCCTCCGTTTCAATTTGTATGATACTTTATGGTTTACGATGTTTGACCGACGATAAAGCAAATTGATCCCTGTCAACACTCAAATTAGTTTTAGAAAATAAAATTTACATATTCAAAAACTACATTAAAACCGCTACAAAGCCTGCAAAACATAATTCAAATTTCATAAACTTTTGATATATAAAGTAAAAGATTAAGAGTGATTTATGTTGACCAAGTGAATAGTAAATGTATCTTATAGTTTGGGACTGAAGAAGTATCTTAGAGAGACTTGAGGAATTAACATCTTGTGATCTAATTATACAAAGCATACGAAAATATGCTTGGTCCTCCTACTTGTTTTCCTACTTTTGCTAATAAATTCGCTCACTTTCCCCAAGAAAAAAAAATACAAAGCATGCGAAAATATGCTTTTTTTTCATACGGAGTATCTATTATTGAGAAAGTGTGGTGAGATTTCGTGTGTTATTCACAGACAAGAGTGAGTACAAGAGATGGTAGGGTAGCAATCTGATGCCGAGAAAAACTAAGGTTAAAGAACGACTAGAGTATCTATAATAGAACTTATCTATTATGATAAGTTCAATCTAATGAAGAAACATGTCAATCACATACACATGTTTAAGACCGAGTGATGTATGGTTTCTACACCTTTCTAATGGGCCCAGTAGTAAGTTACTTGGTTGGCGCTCGAGCTCAAAAGATCAAATGTCAATTGGGAGTCCGTGACCTCCTTAAGTGTTACTCAAATATTACAATAATTACTTTGCAAAGTTATAGTGTAGAGTTAAACACAATGATAATTACTAAAGTATTTATTATCAAAATCACTAAAGTATAAAGAGTTATAGTTTTGTCCACTATATTCATTTCAGTCATATATTTGTCATTATTTCTAAAATAATATTCACTCTTTCGATTTGAAATGTACAAAATTTCTTTTCATTTTGTTTTCTGGAAAGGCATGCGAAATTAAAAGCCGATAAAATCTGGGGACAAAACAAGTATGATCTGCGCCCAACATTCGATCACTTCGTGACAGTGGATTGCCTTCAACGAAATTAAAGACACAAGGACTATGAATCGGTGGTTGGCAATCATGGGAAGCAATGACTTTCATTTTGGCTGGCTCAAGCAATTCCCGATTGTTTGGTAATGTTACGGCCCAATTTCAGTGTTCTTTTACGGGTTTGTTTTGTTCTATGGTGGGTTCTTTCTCGGACAGTGATGCTCTGATATGTTTTGTCTCCCTCGATGTGGGGAGTTGTTTTAGTGTACCGGTCAGCTTTGTCTAACCAGAAGTTTATGTCTATCTTCTTTATAGCTGCGCAGAGAACGGTAAAGGCATAAAGATTCTTTTTTATTCCACCTATTTCTACGTCTATCTGAAACGAAGTAAGATGAATTTAGTATTCACCCATATTGGATCAGCTCGCTTTCCTCTTGAACCACCTCCATGGCAGAAAGAGTTTTGTAAAAAGACTTTATTCCAGACTTCCAGTATTATTTTTTCTTTAATAGTACTTGCTTTTATTTCAGTTCAAGTAGATTTGGTTTGGATATTTTGATATTTGGAGCACTTTTGATAGACAGCCTTTCATCTACGGTCGTTTAGGCTTAAAATTGTTCGTTTTGTGTTTAGCAAGCCATGTTGCTTTGTTTGAGGTGACTGTCTCTATTTCTATTTCTATTTCTAGAGCTTACGACCGGTTTTGTAATAACTGTCTAGAGATTGTGTTGTACTCAACGGTTCTGTAATAACTGTCCATAGATTGTATTGTACTCTTGTATCCAAGGCCCGAATGGCCTCTCGCCAGTGATTTCGTAACCCCTCCGCTTACGCGGGCAATGACTTTCAGCATGCCCTATTATGCCACACAAAAAAACAGAAACTAGGCAGTTTCTCGTAGCAAAATCTGAAACGAAAAGTAACTCCTTCCTCTTTTTGTAGGACCCATTTTCTTTTCAAAGGTTTCCCCAGATCAATACAAACACGAACTCTCATAAACGATTCCCAATTCTCGGAGAAATTATTGTCATCAACTTTTATAAAAGTTCCCAAGAAATTCCCAATCTGTTCCGCATTCTCAACAGTAAAATATCCCACTGGGATATCATGAACTTGAACCCAAAAATCAGCTTTATTCAGTGGGACAGACAAGGGAATATCTCCCTCTTTAATCCTACTCATAACAATTAGGTTCTGATAAAAAAGTCACGGTCCCTCCTCATCAACCCTAATGACATCCTCCTCATTATAGAACTGGAACCTACGTAGCACCGATACCGGTACGTGGAAACACGGAAACGCGGAAACGGGTACGGGGATACGTCAAAACAAAAAAAAGTAGGATACGGATACGGGACCATATTTATAAATATTAAAAGTTATGGGGGTGTATTTACAAATATTAAAAGTTATAGGGGTCTATTTATAAATATTAAAAATATTTTTTTTGAATATATATATACATATAATATCCTATGATGTTTACCCATTCATTGCATTGAAGCATTTTCCTTTTTCAAGATACTTAGTAATAAATTCATAATATTTTTCATATACACGAGGACATCTCGAAATATAAATGTAGTCAATAAGCCATTAATTTAAAATAAGAAATAAGTCAAACAACTACAATCTTGAAATTAAAAGTGCAAGTACCCAATTCGGAGTATGAGTTAATGACTTAATTCGGATATAGCCATATAGGCCCATTATTTGATTACCAAGTAAAATGTAGTTTTAGATTTTCATTTTTTTTAGAATTTTATTAAGTAATTTTTTGGATTTTTTAAAAAAAAAAGTTGATACGGGTATCCGTCAGGATACGAGTATCGGAAACTTTCAAAAAATTACAAAAAAAATGGAAACTTTTAAAAATTGCAGATACGGCACGGGAATGTACGGTACGGGTATCCTAGAGTATCGGATACGGGAACGTATCGGATACGTTAATACGCTACCCTAGGGAAGTATCCGTGCTTCATAGACTGGAACACATACCTTCTAGGACCAATTTCAGTTATAGTAACATCATTTTCAGGTTTCCACACAGACACAATAATATCTCTAAACTGAGAAAAACATACTCATTTTTCTGATGTAATGGTCCCCACCATGGTCAAATTGTGTTTCGAAGCATTCTGCGCCAAGGGTTCCTCCACGAGGACCTCATCCTCTTCCTTCAGGTCCAATTGCCCATAGATGTGTGCCAACATTTCAACCCCACCAGAACTGCCTCCATTCTCCCAGCCGCTCGTCATGGCTTAACTATGGTATGCAAAAATTGAAACTGCAGATGCGCCTAAAAATCTCGACGCCGCTTGAACTCCTTCCTCTGCAATTTCTGTGCGCCACACAAACTCAGAACCCAGCCCTCTGTAGAACATCGTTCAAAGCTTACCTCGGACAAACGTAAGATACGCCGCCAATTCCCTCAAACCCTAGCGAAAGTCGCTAGGTCCGTCCTCTCTAACTTCACAATGATTTATTAATGATGATTGTGATGTTATAAATGTATCAGTGTTAATATTTGATGATTAAATTGTTGTTTAAAAGTGTTAATTGTTTCCTAAAATAGAAAATGAGAACGTTTAAGTGGGGCATCAAAAAAAAGAAAAGTTGAAACTTTTAATTTTTAAATGGGACGGAGGGACTGTTCGATATGGAAGGAAAGAGAATACATAAATATCACAAAACTGTTGTTCGAAAGAAATCTCACTAGAGGCATGGAATTATATCATTTATCGTGTATTGGGGTAATTGTTTTGAATCAATTTCATATCAATCTTTTTTCTACTACGTATTTGAATAACAATCAAGATTTTGCTCCCTACAAAAGTACAAATGATACAAAGTTACAAACCTAACTAAATGAACTTGCACGAATCCCAATCAGGTCATTAGTTAGCTGCTCTTATATTGCGAAACCTAACAAAAGCAACATGACCATTGTAGATCTCAAATAGGGACAAAAAAACTAAAAAAAACGGTGGGTGTTCGACTTCATATTTATTGTAATTGTCTTGGACTATCCTCATGGACCCTTTTTACCCACAGTAGGTGGGAGCCTTTGTGACACGGAGGAAATGATGAATGAACGGATCCTAATAGATCCTATTTATTCCGTGTAAATAGCTCATTGGGAGTAGGCCTGGACTCGGGCCGGGCGGCCCGACCCGGAACCGGCCCGGCCCGGCCACTGTAGCAACCGGCCCGGCCCGGTGGCCCGGTCCACCGGCAGTTCGGGTCGAACCGGCCCGGTGGTTCCCGGTTCCGGGCCCGGGCCTTCCATATGGTGAACCGGCCCGGCCGGTTCGGGCCCGGTCCGGGCCGGAATTAATTTTTTTTTTTTTTTTTTTGAAAATTTTTTATGTTTTGGGTTAGATTAGGTATTTTGGTCCATTTGAGATGGTTTGGGGTGGTTTGGGGTTGAGAAAGAGGGGTAGGGGATTAAATAAAGAAGCCAAAAAAAAAAATTAATAGGGCGGGTGGCCCGGCCCGGAACCGGCCCGGAACCGGCCACCCCCGGTTCGGGCTCGGGCCTATATATACTGAACCGAGGCCCGGCCGGGCCCAGGCCCGAGGCCCGAACCGGCCCGGTTCAGTCCACCCCTAATTGGGAGTAGGGTTGTAAACGAATCGAATCGAATAGTGAGTAAAATTATTCGTATTCATATAACTTGACGAATATTCGTATTCGTATTCGGATATTATTCGAATCTTAAAATAGATTCGTACTTGATTCGTTAATGATATTCGAATAAATTTGTATTCGAAAATTCGAATTCGAATATTTGTAGTGTAAAAGAATTCACATATTCAAATTATGATGTATTTATACTCGTATGTATTTTTTCGGTTTTCACAAATATGTGTATTAAATGAACTATTTACAAAAATCGGCTACTTCAAAAATCAAACGGAAATCCATTTAAATAAATTAACATTGTAAAATCAATTAATCAAAAAATCAATTACTTCAAAAAATATACTAATTAATGCACGAAATTAATTACGAATCGAATATATTCGAATAAGATACGAATTGAATACATGTGTATTCGTATTTGTATTCGAATTTTATTCGAATACTAAAACTTATTTGTATTCGGATTCGTATTCGATTTTTTCGAATTTGAATCATCAATTTCGAATTCGAATCATGAATCAGATCAAAATTATTCGATTCGTTTACAACCCTAATTGGGAGTCTCTTGAAACATATGCCTATTTATAGACTCACGTGTTATACCACATGGTGTAGAGGACAATGTAAAGAGATAATGATGCAATAAGCTCTGCTGATAAAGAAAGCACAACCAACACAAAACACAATTCTCAAACCAAGATATGTACCACCCCAGCCCCCCAAAAAGGGCATTGAAGCAATATTCCAAAAAGATTCAAAAACGATAAAGAAATGGGCATTTTGAACAAATAACTTTTACACTATTGAGAAAGACACATTCAAAATTTGATTCATCGCCCTTAGTTCCCGTCTTGTGTGGGCATTTCGATCAATCTCACTGAGCGGGGAAGGATAAACTCGGCAAATATTGGATAATGAGAAGATGGGTAAAACCCATCAATGTTGTCATTCACCACTTCACACGAGGCAGGCACAAGAGACCTGCCTCTAAACAGTATCCAGTCGACATGAAGATCTTGAGTTTGCCGGTCCCAGCAAAGGCAGAGTGCTCTTAGCAACAGCTTGAGGCACTCAACTGGCCCGTGTTTGTCACCTAGCAAAAATCAACAATGATAAACAAGTACGAGACTATAAGAGTTCATATACTCAACAATGATTAACATTTGGGTTCCACCTAAAAGGCCAACTGATAGGAACAAAAAGTATTGTAATTAAAAGATTAAAACTTAGGGTAACATCCTAATAGAGAAATTGGTTAACCTGATAACAAAAACACCCCACGATCTACGCAAATTATACCATGGGATCGACCCACCTTGCACATGGTGTGCCGATCTCAAACGGCGTAGTTTTAATAATAAAAAGAAAAGCTAATCGATCTTGTTCCGTAAAGTGCAACCGACTCCGGCCTCCGTCTAAACCCACCGCAAGCAGGGATGGCCTCCAACTTTCTATAAAGAGCAACACCGCCCTAGCTTCTACTACCACACAACTCAAAAAGGGACGGAAAGCTTCCAAAGTCCCTGTAACTTGTCATACTTAATTATGAATCTTCCTTTGTTTGATTTATATATATATACGGAGTATATATATATATATATATATATATATATATATACATACGGAGTATATATATATACACACATATTTTATACATATACGGAGTATATTATACAGTATTGGATAAATTTCATTTTGACTTGACTCAAGTTATATTCAAAAAATACTTGCAGTTACATTTTTTGTGCGCGAGTTACATCATTCATGTGCGTGAGTTATATCTGGAATGGTCTCATGAAATTACATTTGATATTAAATGGAGTTACATATTATTATGTACAAGTTACATCTTCTTATGCGTGAGTTACACCTTTTTGTGTAAACTGATAGGAACAAACAGTATTGTGATTAAAAGATTAAAACTTAGGGTAAAATCCTAATAGAGAAATTGGTTAACCTGATAACAAAAACACCCCACGATCTATTATATATTTTTATGTTACTTTGTTATTTCATAATATCGGTTTGTTGTTTCATAGAGCACTCAAAATCTTACGTAGTATATGGTAAATTTGCTTTGCATAGGGGCACACTGTATGATCAACTCAATAGGAGGAGCCTATGGTATATATTGATTTGTTATTTCAGTTTAAGAACATGTGAGACAAAAATTTTAACAATGGCAAAATGGGAATAAGGAAAAACAAAAGACCACCTTTAAATCCGTGATATGTGCGTATAAGGGACATGTTTTTCCTCACACGAGCATTCGGCCAAGCATCCCTCATATCACCCACAACTCCATGTTCCCTGTATGGTGATAGTGTCAAAGAAGCCGAACAGAAAAAATAATCGACAATAGTTTTCTCTTTTCTAAATTAGGTGCTTATAACATCATGCTTGACAATGCAACTACCCTATATGTCTATAGGTGTATTGGTAAGGAGTGTCCAATATTGACTTCTAATGAATCAATGAAGCACTGAATACGTGTTAGACAATCTTCACTTCTTTATAGTCCTTTGGGGATGACTTACGCCTAACCTTATTCTAAAATAAGAAATTGCTGAAAAAGTTTTGCCCCAAAAAATTATACATAGTAGATTTTTACTTGATGAAAGAGTGAAAGGAAAACCTACAACAAATGGAAGTATGCAAATTTTCATTTGTTATATAAATTTTGTATTTTGTTACAGTTTAATTCACACTTCCCTACCCCCCAAAAAATCTTTTCTGATCCGCCACGGCACATGAGTGTTTAAGATGTCCAAGTTTTACAGCACAGCTGTATAGGAATCTAACATGAGAATTGGAATATTAAACTTTGCACCGGGGAGTTAGAAAAATCTGTTAAGAATGGGATGCAAACTCCAATCTCAAAGAAAATATGGGTTGCTAATCCTCAACTTTGAGTTGTATATATTAATGATTCAAAAAATGGGGTGGACACTCATACTTGGAAGAAAAAGTGGAGTGCAAACTCCAACTCCCCATTTCTGCCCATCTTAAAAGGTATATGTTAGAGACCTGGACTTATGGGCTTAATATGTTAGTAAAATGTAATAGTAGGCTGGGCCAATTAATTAGATAGATTGAGGGAAGCCCATTAGAAAAAGAATAAATAAGGTGAGCTGGGAGGAGAGAGGGGGGTTGGAATTATCTTAGGCTTGGGACTTGGGACTGGGAGTCGGAACCTTGTTACGACTTGGGAAATCTGTTTCGTTCTCTATCTACTTTCTGTTGTACGAACTGAACTACCGCCATTGTTACATATTGGATTTTCTCCATTATTAGCTCTCAAATTACAGTAACCTAACATTGGTATCAGAGAATTCGTTCCTGTAGCCTATCAACGGTCGATACACGCAGAGCGATGGAAGCAAGATTGGAGAAATTGGAGCTTGAGTTGGCGAGGCGGTCCGCCAACATGAAGCGCAATTTTGAGAGTTATCGTGAGGAGATGCAGAACTATCGGAATGAAAGGCAGAGAATGTTCGCGGAATTGGGTGAATTGATACTGCAGTGGAACAATAAGCATGAGCGAGGAAGGTCGAGGACCCTAAAACACTGTCACGACTCAAAAAAAAAGACTAGTTCGCAAACAGCTCCTCAACGCTCGCGGACTTCGTCGAGTTTGCAGAATTCGTCGTTACTTGATTCGCTAAGTTCGCAAGCTTCATCTCAAACGCTAACCGTTTCTACCAGCTCGAGATGGCTAACCGAGCATCATCTATCTTCATCGCCAGTCAATTCCCACCCTGCACAAGACTGGTTTATTAATTCGCAGATGTCATCGCAAATTTCATCGAAGGATTCTGAGTCGGCTCAGGTTTCTGCGCAGGAGGTTTTATTGTTGACACCAAATCTGGAATGGAAACAGGCAGATACTTCAGTTCTGGAATCAAATCCTGACAAGGACACTAATCAACAGACAGGATACTCACCAGAAATTCTGGTGGAATCCAAACAGCTCAAACCTGATATTCCTTACAATCAGGAAGGAAATTGTACCTACCACCCTGATCCTGCGTTGGGAATGAACAACAGTTTCACCGGGGCTGATGAGGAGAGCAGGTCTCACATACGAATCCACACTTATGATACTCCAAGTGTGCACCGTCAGATATCAAAGGGGATTTCAAAAGGTTTGACTAAGTTTGAGGGCTTCAGATTTGATGGAGATACTTCTAGTAAGAACACTCAAAATGTATTGGGGGAAAGAATGACTGGAAATTGGAAGAAAATGGGTGGATATACTACTGATGGATACGCTGGCATGTTCCCGGGGTTTGACCTGGTGTATATGACCAGTACATCAACCTTGCCTATCTTAGATCCACATGTTTCATCTGATGGGACTAAACTTGCATTTGGGAAACTCAGTGAGCTTAAGGATGAAAGGACTGATTCAGAGGCACAAGAGAACCATGCTCACCCCTGTTCTGGGAAATCAGATGCAAAGATTCCACTTGGGGTAGAGTTTTCACATGGAAGTTTTGTAGATCGTATGGAGGTTGTGTGCAAAGGAAAGTTTGCTATTCAAGATAGATTGGAGGGAATCCTCAGCTCATACACTGATGCTATTGATGAACGTAACTGGGCGTCCTTTCCTGTACCTGTGATTCGAAGAGTACAACCGGAGCTGGCTGGCTGGGAAATTTTCTCACAATTCACTTCTAAGAACTCTCGTACTGAACCTCATATTGCATTTACCATTTTGGCTGCTCTTTGTGGAGAATCTGCAACTATCCTTAGAAACAACACATTAATTTGGGATGCTGACAGGTATTTACGAACTACACTTGAACATTACCATCAGTTAGCTACCAAGTTGGGCTCAGGATCATGTCATTATATGTACGTTGGTTCCAATAGAGTAGCAATGGGTATTGATGGATTCCGATTAGATAGTGTTACTTCTATGATGTGCACTCAACATGTTGGATATGTCACTGAGTTAGAAGCTGACGTGAATCCGTGGCAGATCAAAGATCTCTTTCCTGGTCTCTTCACAGATGCCTTAATCGTGGGCGAAGATGTTAAGGGGCTGCCAACAGTTTGTAGACTTGTTCAAGAGGAGGCTGTAGGTTTTGACTACCTGTTTCTTATGATTAATGCTGGTAAGTGGATCAAGATACTCAAGAAAAAAGAGGAGGATGGGGAAAATGGCTCTACGGAAACATCTAGTGTCTGCAGTCAGTTAAATGAGGATATATATATTACTGGGTCTCAACACCCTGACCAGGAACTGGCTACAGATACTCAAACAAAGCCAGCCTTACAAGCTGCACATAAAGAGACAAGGAAGGTCACATTTGATCCTTTTGATCTTCCAAGCGATGTTGAAACCCTTAACCAGATGGTTTATCATGTTCATGGTGGTGAAATTGCAGTGCCTTTTTGTGTGGTGGGGTTCATGTTTTGTCAGATTCAAGCTTCACCCCGATGGATAGCTACAATATTAATGTGGGGACTGAAAGTGTTGCTTGTTGCTTCCGTTTTCTATACAACAAGTTGTTTTATCTCTGTTTGGCATGACACTAGCAAAGATTGTTCCCTCTGGAAGCTAGTCCACGGTTTCCCACTCGGCTTTCCAAGAAAGCAAGTGACAGTCAACTCTATGCCTTGGGAAGGTGAAGTTGCAGAGAGGGTTTGGTGGAGTCTTTCAATGGAAGTTGATTGGAGGGATGCTGTTGGGTGTACTCAAAATGCGGCTGAAGATGACATTCCTTCACTGGACAGCATCATTGCGGTTATGGATGCAGAATCTAGGAGTAGCTTGGAGACAACTCTAGTAGATGCTACTAAACCAAACCAACCAGCAGTGGAAAAATGGGCTAAGCAGAACAATAGAGCTGGAGTTTTTGATGCACTGTGTGGAAGAATAGATGTGAATGAAGTAACGAGTAAGATTCAAGTATGGGAGCTCCTTGTCCAGCAAACAGTGAGGTACTGGGAAGGAAGGGGCACGAGGATGAAGCTGGATGGCATGGCTGCTCTTACTCCCCACCTTGAGGACAAGGTGGTTGTCAAAGGGGGGAGTGATGTTAGAGACCTGGACTTATGGGCTTAATATGTTAGTAAAATGTAATAGTAGGCTGGGCCAATTAATTAGATAGATTGAGGGAAGCCCATTAGAAAAAGAATAAATAAGGTGAGCTGGGAGGAGAGAGGGGGGTTGGAATTATCTTAGGCTTGGGACTTGGGACTGGGAGTCGGAACCTTGTTACGACTTGGGAAATCTGTTTCGTTCTCTATCTACTTTCTGTTGTACGAACTGAACTACCGCCATTGTTACATATTGGATTTTCTCCATTATTAGCTCTCAAATTACAGTAACCTAACAGTATACTGGAAATCGGAGAAAACAACCAAAATACCATTGGGATTTGATATCATAATAAATTGATAAACCCAGCTTTACCAATGAAACTCACTTACTCACACTATTCAATATTAACAAAAACTGTCATACCTAGATCTGCCAAGAAGAAAACGCCCCATAGTTGTTTCTTTTTGTGTGTTAAAACCTCCACAATATACAACTGACAAGCTAGGCGGTAAAGATGCAATGTGTTGCCATGTCAACAAAGCACCCCGCCTTCTGGCCCGAGCAGAAATCTCATCCATGTTTGTATTAACTATCTGAAATTTGAAGCCGGGTGGTTCAACTCCTTTTAGTTGGAACGTGTACACAACATTGTCAAGGCAACAATCCGACAAAGCATTTCCCAGCAACCAAAGCAATAATTGCAAATTTAAATATGGTACTAGGAAAGCTTATGAAACAACAAAAGGATATTGCCCAAGTCGCAATGCATGGTACTATGGACCCCCAAGACATGCTTCCAGGCACTGAAGGTGATTCTGACATCCAAAACGTTCCACCTTCCAAAAGCTCCACCTTCATTCAGATCAAGCGTGTTAAGACTTCCATGTTCAAGTCCAAGATTTAATATGGACAAATGACTTTATAAGATGTTGGGTTTGACAAGTTAAATGATTGCATACAATCTTTTAGTGTGACTTGACATCATGTGCATTGCTATAATATAACGAATCTGGTCTAATTATCCATTCTATCATGGTATCAAAGGAGGTCTACCCCACTTCATATGCTCGGGCTAGGGACCCATTGCCTAGTTATCACACCACTTCAAGGGAGATCAAGATTGTTTATCATCTTTCCTGGCTAGTGGCTCATGTTTAGATAATTAGATGTCACACCACTTGACGGAAGGGCCAAAGTTTTCATGTTTCAAGAAGAGAGTCCAATTGGAAATGGCCAACAGGTTAGACTCTATCAGATTGTCCACTTGAGGAGGAATGCTAGGAGCCTAGGACTTCCGCATTCAAAGTGTTAAGAAACATAGATGGGATATAAGGATTGGGTTGGATTAGTTTAATTGAGGGGGTGTTTGGAATTGGTTCTGCTTCTGCTTCTTTTTTTTTAAAAGCAGAAGTAGAATCAGAATCAATTTTTCAGAAGCCGGTCTCCCCCAACTTCTAAAAAACTGCTTCTAAGAGCAATTTGGAGCACCTAGAAGTAGATCCAAACACCCCCGATTAGACTCAATGTTTGGCAATATTAGCCTATTGTCATTGTTTATTACGACTTGGTTGAGTGAGAATGATAAGTAGTGACATAGCCGAAAAAAATAGATAGTATTCGGTTTTTGTCGTCAAAAGGATTATAGACAAATAAACTTATAAGATATAAGCCACGTAAAGGGGTTATACCTTTTCCTTGTCATAAAAAATGGTGCAGTGCTGATCTGAAATGTCATCAGCCCCTTTTCTTGAAACTCCAAACTGATTGTAACCTAAAATTAGATGAGCGATAAATGAAAATAATTCTGAATGGTAAGTTCCTTTATTTTCTTTGACTAGGCAAAAATGGGGGGGTGCAGTCTTGTAGAATTTCTTAAGACTATGAAATGAATTTTACAACCAATCATGCAGGACTTAAAACAGTATTGCGAATTATATGGTTATTTCCTTTTGCCAAGTAAATTCCTATGGACTACAGGACTATAGTGAGTTTTTTCAATTTTACACCTCTCACTATTTTGCAATGACAATTTTGATACCTTCTTTTAAATTTTCACTTTTAGCTCTCCGACTATTGAAATCTTTCAATGTTTCTATTCTAATCATCTGACTATTGTAAAATCACACATTTAGAGCCTCGACTATTGTGCCAAAATTCAAAGACGAATTACAAACGTGTCGACCTCACAATAGTCTAGGACAAAAAGCAAAAAATATAAAATTGGGTTGCACAAGTGTCTCTTGTCAATATGAGGAGGCTGGTCGCCGACTCACTCTTCCTTATGAGAGGTCTCGGGTTCAATTCTCAATGGAGCGAAATTGATCCCAGTTTACCGCAGGCCCCCCAAACCCCCCTCCCCCGACGCCCCCTGGGGTTAAAAAAAGTGTCTCTTGTCAATATTGCAATAGGCAGGAGGACTAGAAGTGTAAAAATACTTCATACAATCATTCTGCAATACAGAAATCGGCACTGTCCACCTGTGTTCAGCAATATATAGGAAAATGATCCTAGTAATTAGCTTTTAAAATTTTTCTTGTGCACATATTAGTACAATTGTAGCACAATATTGGCATGAAGTGCATTGGTTGGGCAACTAGAGAAACTTGCAGAATGCAGAGAGGGTAAATGTCAAGTGTAGCCTTACTTGTCAAGCATTGTTGAAGATAGTCCAACTGTGACTTCACACCTAACACCAAAAAGTGCTGCAATATTAACAACCATCACTGTAAAAGATTAAATCTTTCTCCTTCTCTAGATCAGGGGCGGGGACGGTTCAGTGAGCAGTGAGGTATACTCCGTAAGAATTAGCAGTAGTCACAATTTATTCCCAGATCAACCATTTCAAGAAATAAGAAGGGTAAAATCAAGATTTCACCTTGCTGGGTACAAAGAATGATTGGGGAGTAACTGGTGATGACACTGATACATAAATCTTTCCTTTTCTCCCACGAATTCGGGCTCTCTTTTGGCTGATCTTCAAGCAGATTGAATGTCATCACTGATAGAGAAACACTCATTTTCACCAAATCTCTTTGTAACCACTAGGGCTCTTATATTACATGCTGTTTGATTCTGGAAACATTGTAAAAGAAGAAGACAAAAAACAAGAGCAAGGGAAGAACTTCAAGCAATAGTTCTACTTTTTGACAAAGAATAGTAGGAAGATACTGTGTCTCTTAATAAAATTCGAATTTAAATTACTCCGTGTATGGGAAGAACAAGAAAGGGAAAATCTGCTCTTAGACAAGAAGTCTTTTTTTTTTTCAAAAATTCCTTTTGTACACGTTTTTGTACCCATCAGTACACGCATGTGTCTGTGAGAGTTTTTTTTGTCTGTAAAGTGCGGTCCACAGACAAAAGCTGATTTGTTTTGTCTGTGAAATTTTCCACAGACAAAACAAGCGAACTTATGTCTGTGGACCGCGCTTCACAGACAAAAAAAAACTCTCACAGACACATGCGTGTACTGATGGGTACAAAAACGTGTACACCAAGAATGGTTGTTTTTTTTTGCCTCATAGACAAGAAGTATTATTGAGCAATAACAACACGGATGTTGATGGGCGAAGGAAAAATGCGGTCAAAATTTCACTCAATTTTTATGTTACTGTTTTTTTTGGAAGATGTTTCTGTTGAGAAAAATAAACTAAATGTTAATCGTTTTGTTTTCACTTGCAGCTTTTTAATGATCGAAATTTGTTGAGAAAAATAAATTAAATGCTATAAAGAAATGTCATAAATAGGAGTTAAAAGTTACAGTAAGGATATACTTGTATAAAACTTACAGTACGGACAGGGACGGATCCAGTATTTTGAGTCAAGGGGGGCGAAATTTTTCGTTAGTGTAGGGGGTGATTTTTTTTGTTAGTGTAGCGGGTGAATTTTTTTTGCTACTGTAGGGCTATGCGGCTATTTTTATTCAAAAAATGACATTAATACTTGCACATCCTGAACCGGCATTTAAATCTATTACATTCTAAGTTTAGACGATGACAAAGACATCAACCAATACATTTTTAATAACTTCTACATTGTTTAACCTCATGAATCGGTTATTGAATTGTAATTTTTGTCCACCAAGGAGGGTGGTCGTGAGTCATGAATCATGAGAAGTTTTCTTAATATTACAATAGTAGTATACTAGTATGTATGAGATTGTTATTTTTAGAATAATATGCACCACACACACACATATATGGTGCATATTATATTTTAATATTTTTATTAATTCTATAATAATTTAAAGTTTATTATCCATGCAGTAAGTTACTTTTAGAAAGCAAGAAGTAAATGAATTATGTAATCTAATGTCTATAAATATTTATATTTTGGATTCATTTCACGTGATCTAAAAATTGTGTAATTAGTGTGTCTGGTATTTAATATTGTTTGATATATGTTTTACAAAATCATGCACTTGTTATCTAATAAAGATAATTAAACATTACAAAACTAGGAATTCTTATATAATAAGTATCCTAAATCTTAAATAACGAGTTACACTATTGTTTATTTGTTTAAGTTATGTAAATTATTTTAGATGTTTCTTATTTTAAATCTCCAATTAAGTACTCCCTCCGTCCCGCTAAGATTGTCTCATTTTACCTTTTCGGGAAGTCCCACTAAGATTGTCTCATACCAAATTTGGTAAAGATTGTGTGGCTCTAAATCATTCTTACTTTGTTCTTACTTTATCAATTTAATATCAACCACACAAACCCACTTTTCTTAATAATCGTGCCACCTTCTTCCGTCCCAATCTTAGTGGGACGGAGGTAGTATTACATTATGTCAGACTATATACTAATTTTGAAAATTAAAAGCTAAGGGGGGCGAATATAATTAAATTATGAAAGTTTTATGAAAATATTACATATATGGTAAAAAAATTGAATGTCCAAGGGGGGCAGTCGCCCCCCCGCCCCCCCCCCCCCCCCTAAATCCATCCCTGAGTACGGATATGCTATGGTGCACCGATACTTCACTCTGATGTCGTATCCGCGTATCCAATACGTATCCGATACTGATACTCACCGATACGCGTTATGTACGTATTGGATCTGTATCCATAATTTAATAAAAGTATCGGACTTATTTTTAAGAATACTGATACTTCCGATACCCGTATTCATGAACCGATACGCATATCTGACCCTATAACCCTCATTTCATACACGACATGACGAAAATTTAGTAGTCACCCAAGCGACCACAAGATGTGGAACATTGATAAATATGACTTCGAGAGTATGGAAAATAATGGAATACTATAATTTGTCATTTTATCGTTTGATGAACTTTAATTGAAACAAGACTTAGATGTAAATGCAAATAGAGAACAAAAAATATTATTTGAATTTAAATCGAAGTATTAGTACTTTGGTTTTTTAGCCTAATCTTTGAAATTTTATTATACTCCGTAATAGTTAATCTTTTGTACTAATATTATTTTATTTTGAACCCCTGCATTATATACATTTGCAAATTGAACACTATATTTTTATTATTTATAAATATACCCTCGTACCTGTATCCTAAAGTTTTGAAATTGTCGTATCGCCGTACCCGATTCGTGTATTATCGGCGTATTCACGTATCTGTATCCGTGCAACATAACAGATATGTATATATGCTACTCTCAATTTAATATAGGAGCACTCTATTAGGAGTAAAAAGTTACAGAATGGTAAATAAAAGTTACCGTACAGATGTTTCTATTACTTTTTGTTTTTTTGCAGAAATGTTTCTGTTACTATTAATTGTTTTCTATTACTTTTTTTTGTAGAAAGTTAGGGGAATTTTCGGTAGGACCAAATGAGATCTCAATGGACAATTATACCCTCAACTAATACGCGCTTTTGCACGATTTCACGTAACCCAATATACACGTCTCTCTCCTCCTCCTCGAGCAGTTACTTCGAGTCTCTCCGACTTTCAAAGCCATACTCCCAACTTCTGCAGAAACTATACTCGAAGAAGAAGAGCTATTGTGATTGAGAATAGAGAAGTAAGACCGACGGCTAAAGCACCATTACTGTCGTCAACAATGGACGAAACGAACCCGACTACTACAGAACGAAGAAAGGCCATGGCCATGAAACTGGTGTGTATTTCTCGTTTGCATTTTACGAAAAGTAGGTTAAAATGTGTGATGAAAGGTGTAATAATGGAAGTTTTAAGCCTAATTTTTGGATACTTCAATGCATTTTATTTGCATGTTCATTATTGTGCACAGAAGAAGTGCTATAGAATTTTTTTTATTGAGATCAAGTGCGATACAGTTTATTAACTTTGATGTGTATTATTTTACTTATCAAACATATGTAATAATGATTAAATTCCTTTATAGTATGTACGAGTGAAGACAGTTCAAATATTTCCAAATTTCATTAGTTGTTCGTAGATTTATTTCCATAATGCTCTGTTTATTGATGATTTCTTAGTGTTGTTTAGGAATCAATCAATGTACTGTCATTTAATTCACTTGCAATGCTGAATGTACACCATATTGTTGTTAATATTACTTAATTGTTGAAATCTAATGTTTGTAGGCAATAAAAAGATCCTGTGAAAAGGATATTTTGGCAAAGATGAACAAATTAAGGGTAAATTGTTATTGTAATATCTCAGAAGTGGTTAAGGCGATAAAAATGTACTTGAATGCAGAAGAAATTACTGAATTTAGGGGGACTGTGTTTGGATGGATATTGGATATGGAGTCCATATCTTGGATAAGTGGACAATTGTTGTTGGGGCTCATAGGAAACCATGTTGAAGAGGTGAATAATATGGTAGAGACTGAGAAAATCACTTTCAACATTAGAAATAGTTTGATATCATTTACCAAAGAAGATTTTGCTTTGGTGACATCTTTTAGGATGGATGGGCTTAAGAAAAAAATAAAAGATGATGTGTAGGGGGATTTGTGGAAGAGGTATTTCAATGGGAAGAGCTATGTGTCTAGACAAAACATCACAGATGTTTTTACTCAATACAACAGCAACAATGAGGGGACTGTGGAGCATGATGGTGTTAAATTAGGTCCGTTGTATTGGCTAGGGCATGGACTATTTGGCAACCAAAATAAAGTAGGACTTCATTCTTACTATGTCAATCTGCTGGATGATCTCGAAGCATTTAACAGCTATCCATGGGGAAGAGATATATGGGATGCTTTGGTAAACTATGCAAGCAAAAGTGCTGAGCTACTGTCAACGAGTAATTCTGACCGTGTAACTTTTCCTGGATTTATGTTTGCTCTACAAATATGGGCATTTGAAACGCTGTCAGGATTGAGTAAAGCTAGGATCTGCACGTCGAAAGAAGATCAAGATAACGTTATTCCTCGCTCACTCAAATGGGGTTTTACTAAAAAACCAACTCTGAATCTAGTGTGCAAGTTGATATTTTATAACAATGAGGTATAAATTGAAATATTTAAATATACATAATTCATTCTCTTGATTTGTATATTGATATATTGATATCATGTGTTCCTTTTTTGCAGTTTGAGTATAAACCCATGGAACCAATAGCTCAAGAGATGGCAATACCAGAGGTGGCATTACTGTTTCAGAACTTCAACAGAGAACGTTGGCAGTTTGATGGTGGAATTGACTGCACTGAAGAGATAGAAATGGAAGATGATGACAAAGATGTTGATTGCAATGAGAAGCAGGCTGAAATGGGAAGTGCAATTGTGCAAAGGTGGATAAAAAGAAGAAATCAAGGTCTCAAAAGGGTGTTGCTCTTAAAAAAGTGACTTCTGGATCAAAGAAACTGAAAAAGCAGTGCACTAGGGGGGAGAAAGATGATGAAGAAGATGAATCATTACTGACAAGCCTTGTTAGGAAGACTGACACCATGATGGAAGATATGGAAAGGATTAAGAATCTACAGAGAAAGCATGGGTCATTATTGAGAAGAATACTGACAAGGTTGGAAGGTAAACACATGATGACAGGTGAAGCTATGGAAGTAGTAAGCCAAGGGGAAAAACAATGCCCTTGAAAAAGATGAAGTGGTACTTCATGATGCAACAAATGAAAAAGAGAAATCTGATGAAGGTGAGACCATTGAAATCAAAAGAAAATGCCACTGAGAAGGATGCAATTGGAGAGATGGATGCAGAGAAAGTGAATGACGCTGAGGAAGTGTTGCAGAATGATGAAAATCAAAGGTCTCATGAAATGGAAGCAGTGGCAGAGCAAGATGGTGATAAAGAGAATGCTGAAGTATCTGAGACTGAGATAGATTCTCAAAGACTGTCCTTCAATATATTTGGTTTCTCTTCACAGGAAGATCAGCATGGAAAAAACACTGATGAGGAAGGATTAGAAGACTTGAATGATGCCCGTGACAGCACTATTAAAGAGACAGTTCATGAAACAAATGATAAGGTGTAGCATGTTGGAAATGGTATTGGAGAACAGAGTTGGCAGAAATTGAATGACGATGACACCGATTATGATGAGGATGAGTTGCTCAAAGTGGATGAGCTGGTTAAAAACATTCAAAAGAGCAAAGAAAAGTCTACAGAAACAACCATTGAGGAATCCACAATGGTATGAAATTCAAAACTTCTTCAATACATATTCATATCATTTCATTTTTATTAATATCTGAATATATTGCAGGAAATGGAAGAGGTTGAAAAGAAACTAGACACAAATTCAAAGAATGAAGAAGCCAGTGCTACAAATCAGGTATATCTCTAAAACAGATTTTTGACAGTAATGTCATGTACTTATTTCGTATTGCCAAATATCTGATGTACTGTCAAACATGACAGTATAGAAAATGAGTATGTATCAAGTTGGCAGTAACTCGTAGTAGGTGATGACTATTGTCAAATATTCTTCGTACTGAAATAGAATGGCAATAATATTTCATATGTGTATGTATACTATATTGACATTAATAGTCTGTAGTTTATACTTAATGCCAAAACTATATAACTTGACACAACATGTCAGTAAATAATGAGCATATTTATAATCTTTTGGCAGTCATAATATATAAAACTCAAAGTGTATTGACAAATTTTCATGCAGTGTAAAAGTATCCAAGTTTACACAGAACCACAACCTCTAGCTGTGATAATGACAGCTCATGCTGCAGCTGTAAAAAAATAAAAAAGGAATCCTATGTCTCCGGATCGGTACACACCATCAGAGAGAAGAGTGGAGAAGAAAAGAAGAAAGCTTGAAAAGGCAAAGAAGAAGGTGGAGAACAATTCGTTTCCGGTAATAGAAGACCGCACAAGTCCATTTTCTGAAGATCCAAAGCAAATGCCAGAAAACCATGAGGTTGCTAAAGTGGCAGCTTATTTACAGGTTGGATTGCTGAAAAAGAGACAGCGCGGTACAAGCACTGTACAATATAAGAAAAATGATGAAAAAAATGCATGGAAAGTCATTCCTGTCGGACAGTATGACTGTCCATTCAAAGACATGGTTGTATGAGCTGTTTACCAATCCTGAATGGTTGCGCGACACAGTATGTTTTAATTGAAGTATTCGAAGGCATATCGATCAATTAATTAATTGAAATATGTTTATTTATTAAAATGTACGCTAACAACTGTGTAAATATTTTTATGCAACAACATATAAAAGTGGGAATGTATTATTTAACATTGAAAGCTGAGCAGTACAATCTGCCTCAAAAGTTCACCACAACAAGCCCCTTCTTTGTGTCCCACTTAAAAAGAGAGAATGATCTAATTCAAGCAAAAAAGATTACTTTGGACAGGGCTGCAGATGATGATGCTATAATGACTGAAATAATAGGAACTAGAGCAGATTTGTCTAGCGGATGGTCTGAAGTGGATTTTGTTTACATGCCAGTAAACAATGGAAACCATTGGGTCTTAGTGGTTCTTGATTTACCTGCCAAGATGATGAAAGTGTATAACTCTAAATGCAGAAGAGGTGAGTCACTGCGAGATATCAGTGAATTTCTGCCAGCATTGAAAAGCCTACTCCCAAAAATCCTAGATAAGTATGGTGTGTATGACGCAATTGACGGTGGAAGTATGAGTGAAAAAGAATTTCATATAGAAGCTGTCGAAAACTGCCCCCAACAGAATGACTGGTAAGATAAACAACTGTTATTCAAATTTCACAATTATTTATTAAGTGTTTAAAATAAAACAACATTATTTGTTATTCTAATGCACTAATATGTGTAATGTAGTGGCAACTGTGGAATGTTCATGCTAAAGTTTGCTGAATTCTTGATGATGGGGAGGGACATAACTGAAATCAAAGCTGAAGACATGACAAGCTACATGAAGAAAATGGCAACTGAGTTGATGATGTACAATGAAAGGAGGATGAAAGATTTAATGAAATAAGCAAGAAGCTACAATTGCTTATATATAGTACTGAATAATTGACTTTGTAATCATATTATCACCATTTCAAACACTTTGTTTTATCTTTACCAGACAAGGCTATGGAAACTTATATCTTGAAATTGTACTACATATTTGGTTAATATCTTGAAATTGGCACTTCTACTTTAATTGAATTTGGTTAATATCTTGAAATTGGTAGTTGATATTTGTACTGCATTTACATTGTTGATGTAATCTTGGTAACATAGTTAATGCTATTTGTTTAATGCAAATTGCTCTAAATAGGAACTTCTTGAAATTGGCACTTCTTACTGTCATGTTTTGAAAATACTGACATATATGAACAACAATGTCATTAATATATTTGTCATTAATAAGAATAAATACTGCCATGTTTAATTTATAAGCGAAGGCAATACTTATTTACTTATTAAGGGAAATTTTGAATACTACCATAACAAATAAAGTAAATTCTGAAGCGAAGAGTAATGTCATATATTGCAAATAATGCCACTACTTGATGGCAGTATCTATTTACATCATACTGTCATTACGAAGGCAGTAAGTTTTTACACAGTTGCATATGATGGCAGTATAGTAAATAAAATAATGCTATTACAGTAGAAAGAATCAAAAGCTATCTTGATAGTATCAGTGAAATAATACTATATATATTCAATATAATATAATTTGAAACTTTAAGAACCACAACATTGTGTAAGAAATGTATCTCAATGTTCACATGGAAATGCAAATGTAACCAAAAGTAACATCAAACTCCAAAACAAATACAGTATGAAACAGTTTTCTTAGGAATTAATCGTAAGTGCATTCTTGCAACTTTTTTTGTTATGACCAGCAGAATGGCATCGAGAACATTTTCTCCGTTTGGTTGCACGAAATTCACCAACTAACGGTATCCTTTTTGTTTTTGGTCGACCAGCTTGTCTCTTAGAACATAAAGGTGGCTTGCAACAAATACTTTTAACATCATGCGAAACTATCCAAGAAGATACATCACCAATTGGATGTTGTACGCCACTGTATGTATTAACAAGAGACTGTCGTGTGTAATAATATGATATATAATCATAGGAAGAAACACCAGGACGTGTACCTATGGCAGCTACAACATGTACACAAACAAAGTGCTCTAATTGGAAGACACGACAAGTACATGTTCGGTCAATGAGATTGACAATAAAAGATCTACGAAGCCTGTCAACAACTTCAAACTCGTAACGACAAGATGGTTTAACCTGAAAGTTCAAAGTTAATAAAACATGTGAATTACAGATATAACACAACATCACTGCATCAGAAAGATAAAGTACAGTTGACAATACAATACTTATGTGTACAAGATACTGACATATGCATTAGATAAACTTGTCAGTATAACTTGCCAGTATTAAATTGCCAGCAACTAAATAAAGAGTGAAACCTAAAGTAAATTTAAGGAATTGGTACCCTCATCCCGGAAGCTTCCCTCTGCAATGAAACTAAATGTTTCTCCAATTTCAGAGTCAAATGAGTAGTTGAGGAAGTTGCTTCTTCCAGCCGCTCACTAAACCATGTTTGCATTCTTTCACGGAGAAAATCCAAAAGCTTAGCAACAGGATACTCTCTTGCATTGGCATTTACTTTGTTCATGGCCTCTGCACAATTAGAGGTCATAACACTCCATCGACTCTTAACTGCCATGCTTTGAGCCCACTTTTCCTTTCCAATCTTCTCTAGCCAGGGACGAATCCTAACATCTTCCTCATCCAACATGGACAAATACTCATAGCATTCATTAACAGTTGCAGCCTCCCATGCAGCTTTAAATTTCCAGCCATAGTCAGATGACTTACCTCGAAATTTCGATCTCATGTTACGCCGGAGATGTTCACAACAATATCCATGGGCAGCGTGTGGAAAGATGGCCTTTGCAGCTTTGATAATACCTTTATGTCTATCTGACACAATGTACATGTCATCACGATGTTTAAGGCATTCTTTGAGCTTCATAAAGAACCACTTCCAGGAGTCAGTGCTCTCAGAATCACATACAGCAAACGCTAAAGGCACAATCTGTTTGTTTGCATCTTGACTGCAGGCTGTAAGCAACGTCCCTTTGTAGTAGGATTTCATAAAAGAACTGTCGATAATAAGAACGGGAATGCAACGTTCCCATGCATTCTTCCATGGTGCAAGTGACATGAATAAATAGCAAAAACACGTCATTATCTCCTGTAATGAGCAAGACATCAGATCCTGGATTAGCTTGGCGAAGCATATGGACCATCGATGGCAACAATTGGTATTCCTCTGAATCTGAACCAAACTGTTTTCTCATGGAAGACTTCTTTGTAGCCCACGACTTCTTGTATGACACCGGTATACCATACTGCAACAACAAATCATCCCTGATTTGTTTAGGTGTATAGGGTTTTTCGGAAGCATCCATATATTGATGAGCTATAAGCTCAGCAATCAGTGCAGAATTGGCCTGCCTATGACGAACACCTTACCGAAAGTCTATTGAGCAAGTGTGATCAACATCAAATCTGTATGCAAAAAACAAAGAATAAATACAAAGTGGTGGATATACAAATTACAGAACAAGGTACATGCACGGCATCAATTGATGACTGTACACATACAGGATGGAAGTGATACAAAAACAGTTGGAAGTACAAAGTAGAAGACAGTATGCATGAATGGAAATACAATATGTGAACTGGCAGACTGGCAGTACACTAAAGCAATGCAACTTTAAACTAGAAAACACACAATACAAGAATATTAAAATACATCAAAAACAACTAAAAAACATGAATGAGAAAAGAAATATACCTTCTAATCTGAAAAAGTTGAACACCTTTAGTTTAAAAGCACGAACAACCCATTTACAATTCTCTTTGTCCAAACATTTTACATGCAATGAATGCTTCTTTGAAGTCTTTGTCCAATATTGGAAGTTATTATTGATCGCGTACAGTCTATGGTGATAAAGTAGATCTTGCTTGTTCGCGTAGATACCATGGAGCACAAGCGTGATAGGAGAATAATGTGTAATGACATCACAGTTCTGGTTTAACACAAAGGAATCTGAGGACTCATTTTCTTAAGATTCATCACTAGAAGAAAGGGAGTCCTCATCAAAACATTCAACACGTACACCACTACATGAACTGTGCTCTTCAAAGTTATGTTCATTGAACGGAACACTAGAATGATTATCAAAACTATTATTGTGGATGAAAGAAGGTGTGGATGAAAGAACATTATCAAAACTATTTTCAGGAACACAAGAATGGACTTCAGGATGCAAGTATTGATCTAGAGAATGGATAACGTTGAAACCAGTATTTGCATTGAACGTATCAACACTAGAACAAGATGCAGGTGTGACCAAATTATTTGGAGTACAAACTGATAAAACAGGTGCATAAGCAGGCGGTTTCTCTTTGTCAAATTGTATACACAAAGGATATTTTGCAAAATCTGATTGAAGGATCTTAAGATCAATATAAAAGTGTAAACTAGCATTGTCATTGACAAGAACAGGTGGGGGGCAGGATTCAACAAGGTATGATATGGTAAAACGTGGATTCGATTGGATTTGAGTGACACTGTCATTAAAGATGTCTAACAATGATGTGTATGTGGAACAATATGGGACATGGATACCTAATGTAGACTTGTTCATGAAGACAAAATCAGGCCCCATACACCATCCAACTTGACCATTATGAGCAAAACATGATCCATTACAGCAGTTGCCATGAAAAATCAATATGCCAAAACTGTAAAAGGAAGTGATGAATCTTAGAACATTCATCCATCACAGAACTATTCGAAATTATAAAAACGAACTGTTATTCAAGGAAATTGAATATGCAAAAATAAGCAAAAGTAAAAAATCGAAGAGAATACCTGGTAAAAAGCGAATTCCGAACAGATAATCGCGAACAAGTGTGATTCAAACGATTTTCAAGCTAACGATGCGCAAAATTGAAACTCTGAGGTTCGAAATCATTGTCAGCATCGATTTGGTATAATCCGCAGCTCCGTCTAAGCGTTTGGGATTACGTTAAGTTCGGTAAACTGAATAGATAGGCTGGGTTGCAATAGAGAAGAGGGGGGTTATTTTAGGAATGAAAAAGTCTAAAGTTACTTAATAGGACCACAGAAGTCCCATTTTGGGAAATAAAGTCAAATACTCCCATTTTGGAATTAGGAAGTCTATTTAGTCCCATTTAGGGTAAATTCCCTTATATTTATAATGAAATCAAGATATTTGGAAATTTTTATAGTCACTTATGGAGGATTGCAACTCCTTATATTATATACAGATATACTTGCATTATCTAATAAGAATGATACAAAAACCGTTTAGTAATTAAAAAGGAATTATAAGGGTGGAAGTGTGGAACTCGATCAACTCCGGTCAGGTTCCCATTCCAGATCAGTAGGTTCCTGTTATTCGAGATTGATACACTATATTAAGCATGAAGGACTAGTCGCCCGAGAATTGAAACGGAAACCATAAGATAAACAAGAATTAGAACGCTTAATATTAATCTCAAACTAGGGAAGTGTGACCGAAACCAATTGGTCTGGGATAGGAACATGATCAGAGTCGATTGAATACCACCCTCATGGCCTCATACTACCTTCGTTTAAAAAAAATGTTATCATTAAAATAGAGAACATCATTTTTTGTTTTCTCTACAACCATATATTTCCACTTTATTAATAAGTATGCAAATTCAAAGCGGAAAGAAAATTTTGGGATGGAGATAAAAATATTAATAACACCTATAATTCTATAAAGGCTATGGATTTAAGAATATTGTTGTAAATATCTAAGAATAATTTATAATTTTTTTTCTAACTTGGATGTAAAATGGTAAGGGATCATGTAATCCATGAGACGTACTATAGTTTTAGAGCCTTTGTGAATGGTGAGGCTCTTGCAACTGGAGAAAGATGCAAAAGCCATTTAAACAAACACATGAAATGACCAGCCATCAGAGATGAACATGTCAATTTTATTATTCATGACCAAAATAAAAGCAGGGCAAAAAAACTTTTGTATCCTTATAAACAGTATTCTTAGTCATTCCAAAGTATCTGAGACAAGTTCAACAACATTTTCATTTTTCTGTTCAGAACCTCAGGCCACTGTCTTCTTGTTGCTGTTTGCTGTTGTTGTCGTGTGAGTAACATATCACTTAGGAAGAGTTTTTCTGCACCCATTCAACCAGAGTAGGAATCGCAAACCCCGTTGCACACTTCTTCTTGTCATTCCACACCGGGCCCGCAATGTCAATATGCATCCACTCTACCTTCTCATCAACAAACTGCAAAAATAATTCTCATAAATTTAAGAATTTTTAAAGAGATTCCCACTGCATAAAAATACCTTAAGAAAATGGTACCATTTAAGAGGTTTTGTTTCAGCTTTTTAAAACCTATTCTGATTATTTCGTGCACTTCCTGTTAGCAAACTCTTTTTCTGAACATTCTGCCAAAAAACCCATACTGGATGGTACTCAGTTTAGATGTTTGGCAGAATTTCTAGAAGTGATTGTGCCATGTGGGAGTGGGGGGAGGGTCCTGAAGATAATATTCCCAAAGCATCTCAAGACATAATTCTGAAAACTGATTCTCATTATCATTGTGTTTTTAAGAATCACATTCAAAACATTTGCTCTGCCACACACTTCAAATTGATTCTCATCAATCCCAAACATTACTTGATCAGGACACCACAAGTTCTAAACCTAAAATCAGAATCGGGTTCAATTTTTCTCCAAACAACCTTCAAAAAATCTCACTAAGGTATCTTAATGTTGCCTAATAATAAGTACATTGGTTTTTATTCTAAAAAAAGTTGGGGCCGAACTGGGAGTATAAGCCCTTGTTTGGTTGGAAGATTTTGATGGGAGGTATCGATATTTATTTTTGAATGAAATGGTCGGAATAAACTTCAACATACAAAGTTACCGCATCATTTAACTAAAGATATAGTTATTTTCTAATTTCAGACTTGCGTAAATTAATCCTCCCAAGTCCCACCCCTCCAAAACTCCCCAACAGGTGTAACATGTAAGTACCTGTTTCAAGAAAAGAGCTGCAGTGATTGCACCCCCTTGGCGACCGCCAGTGTTAACCATGTCAGCCACTCCCGATTTCATACTCTCCCAGTAACTCTCCTCCATAGGCATCCTCCATAGTTTCTCACCGCTGACATTAGCTGCTTCCAGCACTTCCTTCGCCAGGTCATCGCTGGGCGTGAATATCCCTGAATTTATATGAACTCTTAATTAATGAGAAGTACAAAAAGAAACAAAACAAATGATTCCAAAAATAACCGCCACCATACCAAAATACAAAAAAAAAAAAAAAAAAAAATAAGGCACTACCAGCAACTGAGGGTCCAAGAGCAACTACACAGGCACCTGTTAGTGTAGCCAGATCTACTATCTGCATTTGGTTAATATGTCATTAGTGCAGTGATAATCATTGTTGTAGAAACCCCATCTAACCCTGCCTAAATCACATCAATGAATTAAGCTCTCATTGACTCCTAATTCATATTTACTGCTTAGGTCCTAATCCCACTTAGATCCATCTAACCATGACTAGTCCTAATTAGTCCTTGAGTTACCCATTTTGATTCAGTTAAACAAACTAAACTAAACATGAACCATAACCGAACCATGTGTAATTTGGTTTTCGATTGGCAATATATTTTGCAAAACCGTAATATTTTGAACCATAAAAACTACACTGAAAAAAACCATAAAAACCTTAATAAAAAAACAAATCAGCACAGTAAAAGTCTAAGCAAACCCAAAATGGCCTCCCTTGGGCGATAGGCCTTAAGACCACTCACGTCTAGAGGAAGTCCAGCATTTTTAAAAGATATTTGCTGGTGTTATTAATACATAATACTGGAACAAACAACAATAACATCCAAACCTTAATTTCTAAAAACTTTGGGGTTAGCTAACATGAATCGACACATGAAAACGGAGACAAAGACATGCGAAAGAAGAGAAAGATATAAAGATAAGAAGGATAAAAAGAAGATAACATCAGATAGCAAAGATTAAAAAAAAGATAAGATAAAGATAAAAAATGATAAGATAAAAAGGTTTAAAAAAATATAAGATAAAAAGGATAAAAAGATAAAAGGATAAAAGGACATAAGAAAAATAAAGAAGATAAAAAGATAGAAATGATTAAAAGAGATCAATCGTCCACGCGAATATTCTCTCTCTACTTCATTCTCCCTAAAGTAATACTCTCATCCAACTCCAGAAGAAGCATATCACTCCTAACTCCCTTAATCCATGCTATTTGGGTCTTTTCTCCCCCTCCTCCCCGCTTCTTCTCCAGACATAATACTGGAAGGTAAAGGAATCCTATTCAAACTGAATATTGGTCTTTACAGACACCATGAATGGCACACTACTCTATCTACTTTATCATTTATGTGTCACAACTTTTAAAATCAATGTATCACCAGGATTAAGAACTTAGTTATATTAGAGGGTTATCTCGTGGGCCACTATAAATATCAAGATATTACGAGGTTCTGCAAAAATGTTATGCATGACTAAATAGTAAATAATGCGTTTAAATACCTTATCTACACCCTGTTTGCAGGCGTATACTAGGGCATCGGCAAGTGTAAGCCTTCCTTCAGCATCAGTATTGTTAACCTACCAAAAGAAAAGAAGCAACTGATGCAAGTATGCAATCATATAATCAAACCAATATGGCAATATCAAATCAAATCACATCGCGAAGAGACCCAATGTAGTTATGTACTACTCCTTCCGTCCCACTGTTATGTCTCATCCTACCTTTTTCATCTATCCCACTCTCATATTTAGTAATATGTGTTTGATCTAAACGCTTTCATACTTTATAAAGTTAATATCAATCACATTACTCCACTTGATATGTGTGTCACTTCTCATGTCCCAAAGATAGTGAGCCGGGGCTAGTAAATATAAAAATGTGTCACTTCTCATGTCCCAAAGATATTGACATTCAAAATTTGATATAGTTTGGGAAATTTCCCAAAATAGGAGTAAAAACAATGTGATATTCCAAAATAGGTTTGCTGTATTTCCCCTCTAAATAGGTATAAATTGCTGACAGTCTGAAATCACTGCCATACTTTGGCATTAATAATATGAGTATTAATGCCATCATTGGCATTGTTTTCCAAGCATGACTAAATACTCATATTCAGGCAAAAAAAAAGTAGCACTCTTTTTTTAGAATATCACATTGCGTTTACTCCTATTTAGGACAATTTCTGTATAGTTTTCTTTTAATATTACATAATACATATATTATTAAAATCCCTTTGTATTGTTTTACTTATTATTCATTGTGTTACAAAGTTTCATTACTTTACTATGGGCTTATGATTTCCAGATATCATTTTATATTTTTACATATTTGATAAAAACAGAAAAATAAAATCAACGGGGTGAACCGTTGCCTAGATAATCAACGATAAATAAATACCGTTGCCCAGAGCCAATGATAGAGATCTCCAGAAATCACACAATTACAAGAAGAAAGTGTAGAAGAGTATCAAGAAAAACAATCAAACTTTATTATCGTTGAACAAGAATCTGTAACAAGAAACAAACTATGGCCGAAGCCCCCAATGAGCCGAAGCCCCCCGAAAGAAAGAGAAAGTTCTCGATCTTCCCAAGTCCCAGTCTGAAACGTCTAAACAGCCTCTCTGACTTCTCCCCAGTTTAGTCTATTTATACTAACTATTACACTTGTTATTATTCTAGGTTTATTAGGCCCAATTCCTAACAGTCCATTAGGCCCAATCCCTAACAATACTCCCCCCCTAAACATCCACCTTGCCCTCAAGGAGGGTGATAGCACACAGCCCCAATCTTTATCTTTTCTTTCATCCTAGCACTTCTTCCTTTCCAATACTGGCATGATTTCTGGACCCTTAGCTTGGCTGATTCCATCTTTTTTCCAATGTATTTCACAGCCGAATTACACAACTGCCAAGATATTTTATCCAGAATTGACTTGAAAACTTCAGTATACTCCTTTATAATCTCGTTCCTTCTGCCTTCAGTTATCTGTTCTTGCTTCTGCTTTGTGCTTTGTCCTTCACAGTACAACCAATACCCATCACCTTGAATAACATGATTCAGCCCTTGTTTCTTCCATTTTATGATCTGGTTTTGGAAATTAACTTCCATAACACCTAGATCAGTCAACCAGTCCAATCCTAGCACCATGTCAGTCCCACCAAGCTCCAACATATAAAAATTCTGTTGAATTTCATTTCCCTGTACATCCAGTTTCATTCCTTCACATCTACCGCAGTTAGGAATCAATTCTCCATTGCCTATTTGTACCATATATGCCTTAATACTTTGGAAAGGTATCTTCCATCTTTCTACTAGTTGCTGGGAAATAAAGTTGTGGGTAGCACCACTATCAATTAAAATATTCACCTTCTTTTCCTCATTCAGCCATTTCAGATTTCCCAGGACTTTAAATGTTCTCATGAGTGGCGTTCCTTCTTTGTTCAACACAGATAATTGCATAGACTTAGCTTCCATAAGAATTCCTTCTTCTTTTTGTTCTTTACTAAAGTCAGTTTCAGATTCCTCCTCCCCTTCAGATTGTTCTACCATCATTATCTTAAAATTTTTCATTCTACAAATGTGACCCCGATTCCAGTTTTCACCACATTTAAAACAAAGTCCTTTCTTGCTTCTGTCCATTAGTTCTTCTTGGGATAACCTGGGACTTGTATTCTTAGACACACAACTGGGACCTTCCTTTCTGAAATTCCAGCCCTTATTATCTTCATTGCTCTTAGAATCCCCTGAATATTTGCCCATACTAACAGAAGTGTAAGGATGGCTTTTCCACCTGCTTTCATCCTCCCATTTCTGTCCTGAAGACTGGATGATAGGTTTATTCTGCCCTTTCCTCTTTCCTTCCTCTTTATTCTTCACATATAAGGCTTGAGAATTCTTTTTCTCTATCAAGGAAGCTGTATCCATCACATCTGCCAAAGTTCTGGTGCGATATAACTTCAGTTCTGCCCTTATATGACGCTGTAAACCCTTAACAAAAACCCCTCTCAAAACTTCTTCAGTTAAGTGGCCCTGTGAAGCAATGGCAGTCTCAAATTTATCCCTATACTCCGTCACCGTTCCTTTTTGCTTCAAACTGAGTAAAGGTCCCAAAGGATCTTGCACCAATTCTGGTTGGAATCGTTTGGATAAGGCAGCAGTAAATGCCTCCCAGGTCTGATGTTGAGCTTGTCTTTCCCACCATTGAAACCAGCTCAGACCTTGGTCTTCCAGGACAACAACTGCGACATCTATTTTGTCTTCTTCGTCCGTATGGTTCAATCGGAAATACCGGTTCATTCTTACTAACCATCCACAGGTGTCCTCTCCATTGAAAATTGGCAAATCAATTTTCCTCCCAGCCGGATGTTGGTTTCTGTGATGCCTGTGTCGTTCGCGACCATGAAGCGAGGCAGAATGATCGGAATTGTTATCCGAACCTTCAGAGCTTTCATGATTCCTCGTATGTCTACGGTGAGTTGTACGATGCGAAGAAGTAGAATGGTGCGATCTACTTCTGGATCGATCGGAATTCCTGTTTTGAAGTTCAGCGATGCCAGCCTTCATTGTTGTCAACATCGCTAACATCTCATCATACTTCGTATCTGATTCCCTCTGATTTCTTTCAATCTCTGTGATTCGTCACTCCATCTTTTTCTGCGTTCCAACCATTCACAGAATCGACAGTCTCTGATACCAATGATAGAGATCTCCAGAAATCACACAATTACAAGAAGAAAGTGTAGAAGAGTATCAAGAAAAACAATCAAACTTTATTATCGTTGAACAAGAACCTGTAACAAGAAACAAACTAGGGCCGAAGCCCCCAATGAGCCGAAGCCCCCCAAAAGAAAGAGAAAGTTCTCGATCTTCCCAAGTCCCAGTCTGAAACGTCTAAACAGCCTCTGACTTCTCCCCAGTTTAGTCTATTTATACTAACTATTACACTTGTTATTATTCTAGGTTTATTAGGCCCAATTCCTAACAGTCCATTAGGCCCAATCCCTAACAGCCAAAAGGCTAAACAAACTTTTATTCCCAGATAATAAGAATGAACCCTGGCAAGGGGTATAAATAGCCTTCTACAAGCAACCCTAATCAAGCCAAAATTAATTAAATCCTAATTAGGCCCATACTAACTCTACTAAGTACTCTACTAATAATAGGCCCAAACTAGAAAACATAACATAAACTTTATAATAATATATAAAACTATAACCCTAACTCACAACCAGCCCACGGAGGTGGGCCCAAGCCCTTTCCCGCCCCTTGATCTCTCTGCTCTCTATCAATCCATCCTCCTTCGAAACATCCTTGTCCTCAAGGTTGGAATCCGAAAACTGCCTCACAGAGCTCTCTTTAATCCTAGGATCTGATTTAAATGGATTGTTTTCTCTTTCTTTGCGCAGAAGAGGCAGTTCTTCAGCTCTTACACCAAAAAGGAAAAAATTATTTTACCCAATTTCCTCTCTGATTTCCATATTAGCCCCGTCCAGTGTTTCTATGATTAGGCACCCATTCAGTTAAAATTTCATATTGCTATTCCACCTGGCCTCTAGCAGTACAACTTTTGAGGGGAATGAGGACCAATCAAGCCTACCCTTCCCATCATTCCTCTCCTTAAATCTGTATATGGTATCCTGAAGTGGCGCACCACTTAGCAAAATTTGTTGTTTAAGACTTAAAAGTTTTCCACTTTATGTTGCATCGCCGGGATCAAAGACATCACAAATATGGTGAGCACTAGAGTGAAACTGTGCAGCAGATTCATATTGACCACCGCTAACTTGAAATAAGTTTATGTCCTCTGCACTACCTTTGGCCTGCCAAAGTCTTGCAACTTCCCAGGGACTGAATTTATCAAGCCAACCTTCAGTAACTTCCTCTTGTCCAGCTTCTATAATACGTTGCTTGTGTACTCCAAACTTGTACCTCAGTCCATAAACCCATGCTGGCGAATCTAGGGTTGCCATGGAATCAAGAAAGCAAGAAGCAAGCCTTCCCGTTCCACAACTTCCTAGTGCTGCATCTTTTTCCTGCCCAGCAATCTCCTCAGGTTTGCACGCAGATGTTGACGCAGAATCCGGTGACGCGGCTGCCGATGAGTGCCCTTCTGCTGTCGGCGGCATAGAAGTCTTTATGAGCGCAGCCAAGGAGGAAGTGACGCTGCGCGGCTGTCCATTGCTGCTGTGCGCAGATACCGTGGGGCTGCCAACCGTGTCCGGGCTTGTTTCCGTCATGACTGGCGGAACAAACGCCTTCGTAAGCGCTGCCAGGGAAGCGGCGATCTCTGCCAGGCGCATGCCGTGCTCCTCTAGAGTTTAATTCATCCGAATTTGCTTGGCCACCATCTCTGTCAAACAGTCAATCTGAGATCTCATCATCCTGGCGGGACGGGATCTGGCAGGTCGGACCAATTGATAAAAACCGAAAAATAAAATCAACGGGGTGAACCGTTGCCTAGATAATCAACGATAAATAAATACCGTTGAACAGAGCCAAAAGGCTAAACAAACTTTTATTCCCAGATAATAAGAATGAACCCTGGCAAGGGGTATAAATAGCCTTCTACAAGCAACCCTAATCAAGCCCAAATTAATTAAATCCTAATTAGGCCCATACTAACTCTACTAAGTACTTTACTAATAATAGGCCCAAACTAGAAAACATAACATAAACTTTATAATAATATACTCCCTCCGGTTCTTTTTAAACTTCAGTGTTTGACTTTACTGTAGAGTACACTGTTGAGACACTGTTTGGCACTGTTGAGACACTGTTTAGCACTGTTTAACACTGTTTTGATGTAGATTTCTTTGCCAAATAAGGAAATAAGGAAGTGTGAAGTTTATTTTGGACCGCCCGAAAAGGAAAGTGTGAAGTTTATTTAGAACCGGAGGGAGTATAAAACTATAACACTAACCCACAACCAGCCCACGGAGGTGGGCCCAAGCCCGTTCCCGCCCCTTGATCTCTCTGCTCTCTATCAATATTTTAACTTTATTATTATCATGTTATAGGATTGCAAAATGCATATGTTGGACATAGTTGGTTTCCCTGTAAATTTCAGTCTTTGAATTTAAAAGAGAGAATTCCTTAAATAGGAGTAAAAACGTTTTGAAATTCCAAAATAGGACTATCATGTTTTTTTATTCCCTGAATAGGAGTAAATTTCTGCCAAGTTTGGCATTAATAGGTTTTAAACATGGCATTTTTTTCCAAACTTGTCAGATTACTCCTATTCAGGGAATAAAAAACATGATAGTCCTACTTTGGAATTTCAAAATGTTTTTACTCCTATTTGGGGCAATTTCTGAATTTAAAAATTGCATTCCATAACCTATGGAATTAAAAAATAAATAATTATTGAGTTAACAGGTCAAACAAGTTTTAAACGCATAATCATGTCTTCTCGTGTTGTGCACTGTGTGTAGAATATCACCTCAATTGTCTTTCCATTTGAAGCTGTGAGGATGTCTCCAGGTCTCATGCCGGTCCCACTAATCATATTCTCACAAGCAGCAACAATGAAATGTATCTGTCATATTATAACAACAATTAAAGCATGAGACAGAAACAATACGTGCAATTTAGGAACAGTGGGATTCAAGTTTTTACTTCCACTCCAGCGGGTTTTATTTGTGCTATGGCTTTGGCTGCACCTAATACTGCTGCTGCACCACCCATGTCAAATTTCATCATTTCGATGGAACAGCCTGCGCCTGTCTTGATGTTGTAACCCCCACTACAATTTATAAACAAAATTTCTTCAATAACAAATAAAAAATAGTAAAACCTAAAAAAATGCAGTTACTTGGCCTTCATTTGAATTTTTGAAATGGTATATTTTAGAGCCTTTTTAAAGGCAAACCAGTGATGTCAATACTCTCTGTAGCAGAGTGTTTGGCTCTTGCTGAAATGGTGTCCGCTATAACGAGCACAATAGCACCATAGTGGTTGCCGTGGACGCTATAGCAGCACTATTGAAATTTGAATCATCTACGCAATATATTCTCAGGGTCTTTGTGAGTTTTAGTGCTTTTAAAGGGGTAAAGTAGCTTTTTTTTAATAAAAATTGACTATATTTAAAACCCTAGGCTTAAAAAAATATGTCGGGTTTCTTCTTTGGTTCTTCAATGATTTCTCTTCTTCTTCTTTTTCTTCTTGTATTTTCAACTACTCTTCTCTTCTACGTCTCAGTCATGATTCATGAACCTACAGGAGATAATCATGGCGTTGCTTGGCAGTGGAGTAGTTTGAAATATTTAAAAGACAAGAAGAGTGTTAACTTTTTAGGATTTGAAAACTATTAACTTTTTATTGGTAGTTTAGGATTTATGATTATGGTGAAGTTTGAGTCTTAGTAACATTTTTTATTTTTTGGATATTATATGTATATGTCACGTAATTATATGCATAAATATGATTATGAATTCTACATAAAGGTGTATGAATAACAGTCATCTCACTATTCTTCAGTATATTGCTATAGCGTTTTTGGGGTGGGCCGCTTCACTCCACTGTCTTGGATTGAAAACACTGAACCAAATAACTTTAACTAATCATAAAGTAAGAATCTTATTATAACTTTATTATCTTCACTTTAATAATTATTGCCCCTACCATCCTAAAATTATCTTCTAGTTTTGATTGAACATGCATATTAAGAGGTGTGGTTGAAAATGATAATATGTGGTGAAGATTTTGGGATGTAAAGAATAGAATATCATTCATACATTTATTTCTAAAACGGAAAGAGGAAGATTACTTTGGATGGGCCAAAAAAAGAAAACAAAAAGATAAGCTCATGATAGATGGAGTAAGATAATGATATTATTAATTCATTTAATGTCATACTATGAAAATATATAATAGTGTAAGGTTTTATAAAATAAAAACTTGAGGGCAATTGGGACAATTTTCTCTTCAAACCAAACATTCTCAACAACATTAAAGCTTCTGCTCGTAATCTAAATAGAGGTTGGTTACCTGTCAAAAGTCAATCCCTTTCCAACTAAAGCAAGCTTGGATTTGACTGATCCACCAGTAGGTTTGTAGCACAAGTGAATGAAATGAGGATGATTTGCAGAAGCCGCAGCAACTCCTAAATAAGATCCCATTTTCAATTCTTTGCACTGCTCAACATCCAATATTTTTGCACTAAGAACATCACTGTACAATGAAGCAATACTTTTTGCCTCCTCAGCAAGTACCTCTGTTGAATAAGTTTCCACAATATTGTTAGTGATGTGAAAATTTCACCTTAAAAAACATTGAGGGTCAGTTTGGAACACATAAAATGGTAGGAGAGACCGAATGAAATCAAAGAATAGAGGAAGGCAAATAGGGGGAAGTTTTGAAATACAGAAAATACAGAAGCTTTTAAAAAATGGTTCAAGTGTTCAACTCAATTTTTTTTTTGCGAACATTCAACTCAAATATTTTTTTTGAAAGGACATTCAACTCAAATAATTAATGGTAGATATTTGGTTAAACTTTTTTACCTTATGTTTCATTTTACCTTATCTTTCTATTATAACTTATATTTCTATTTTTCTTATATTTCTTTTCTTTTTGACTCTAATATCATGGATCGATTCATGTTAGATGACCCAAAAATCTTTTGAGGATAAGGATTGGATGTTGTTGTATTCATTAAAAAATTTCAAATAGAGTTTGCTACTACATAGACATAAACACTATTAACCTTATATGCAACTAAACTAATACTCCGTATGTTTTAATCAAATTTACTCTTTTTTACTAAGTTAAGCCCAATTAGTACAAAATTAATTAGCAAAATACTCCATTTAAAGCTACTAGATAATCGGAAAGGATAACTACTGACCTGGGGTAAGTACATTGGCAGGTGTATTCACAAGCTCTTTCCCAAATATCACACCCGAACAAACAAGTTCTGCATATTTGAGCTTTTTTTCGATCTCATCCCCAATTCCAAGACCAATAATATCAACAGACTTAAGGGTGGGAGTCTTCGACTTTGACTTAAACCTGTTATCTTCAAAAGTGCCAAGCACAGTTCCTATACACAAACAAACACACTCAGTATGATAATGATAAAGTTCACTTCCAGCTAAACATTTTCGTAAACAGGTACCGATTGCTATTGCAGAGGCAGTACTGATCTTTGATTCCTCCGAAAGGCCATCAACAGAAGCAAGTGCAACAGCAATGCTACTTGCCTGGGTAGATTTAGCAGCCGCAGCAATGGTCTCACCCAGAGCCCGATAAGCCTTGGTTGAAAAAACTGCTGGGCCAAGCCCTACTAACCCAATCCTTTTAAAACCAATGCCAGGAAGTCTAAGAACAGTATATTGTCCTGATTTCCCAGAGAAATCCTCCTCGGATGAGGCTTCTGATAGCAAACCGCTCAATTTTGAATCTAGCGTTTGCAAGATCGTATTCTGGAACTTAGAGTTCTCGTCTCTTGCCATATCTTTCTCTGTAACGCCTACTGCAAGGATATCTCCTTTCCATTCAACCAAATCGGTAGCTTTTGCGGCAAATGAGATCTTCAGTGGGCACGATAAAGGAGGAATTCAGTATATACTTAAACATTTCTCATAAATTAATACTCATAAGATCATAACTTTACTGATCACAATGTTTTCAAGTGACCCTGAATCAAAATCTACTGGATATAACAGCAAACACAAACATAACTTTGCCTCAATATATAATTCACATTCAAGAAAGCATATAGTTTAGAGCGAACAATGGAGAAGAAGAAAAACCTTGGGATGGTCGAGTTTAATGGGATAAGTGAGGCCAAGTGTATCCCGAGCCATGGAGTGAGTGGTGCTACTAGATCTTCTACGGCAGAGTGGTGAAACCGAATATGAAATAGGCCAGGTCGGGCTAGATCGAAATTTCAGGAAAATCCTAGAAGCAGAAGTAGACGTAGAAGTAATCGCGATATGTGCAGTCAATAGTGAGTATCTCAGCGCGGCCATCGTTTTGCGCGTGCAGCTCTGTTATTTATAGAGAAAAATGTCAATTTGGTACATCAACTTGGGAGCGGGGGAGTAAAGAGTATCTGATGATGCAATCGAGACTGAGAGGTACATAAACTCTGCTAATCAGTGCTAGTTTAGTCCTACCAGACATTAAGTGGGATAAAATGCTGAGTTGGCGATTAATGGAAAACACTTCATTAGTCGTCGGTCTTCTCTCTCATCTCTTGCACGCTCGCAGCTCTAGGGGCAAAGGAGCGACAAAGCCTTCTCCTTCGCACGGCCATGGTGGCATGGCGTCTTCTCTCCGCCGGTCCTCCTCTTTGAGCTCGCCTTGCCTCTCTGCTTTCTCATCTTTCTTCTTCGTTGCAGAGATGTAATCGGCCAAATCTTCCCTTGTTAGATCTGCAATCCACCACCAACTCCCAAATCTCCCATCAGTACACGGACCAACCTTCACCTGGCGGGCGGCAACTTTCAGAAACGGGTTCCGGAGAGGAAAGATGGAAGCGACTGGCTAGATTTCCGATGATGAGAAGCTTTCTCGAGCCACCGTTGATACTCCTTGGCATATCCAAAGGCTTCGGCGTGATGCTCCAGAGTGAGGACGACCTGCATCCGAGGCTGGAGTGCTCGTTCGGAACTTATTCCTAGAGTAGTAGAGTCCCTCTTGAGAACGTATTGTTCATCGTATGTAGGCGGCGGCCTTCTGCGGCTTCTGGAAACTGCCGAGCGCAAGAGCCAGGAGAGAAGAACATTAAGGTTGTTTGATTATATCTTTAGTTTTGCCACATCAGTAAACATTTGGTCATGTCAGCATTAATTATGCTTAAATACAACCTAGTACTGAATTAACACTCATTTGGCCATTTTATGTACTTCTCAGCCACTATTGCATCAACAGATACTCTTTACTCCCCCGCTCCCAAGTTGATGTACCAAACTGACACTTTTCTCGTTATTTATATATAGTGCAAGGAGTGAGCAAGTCAGCAACTGATGGGTTTGGATAAGTAGGAAAAAAGATTGGGGTATACACTTTTTGTACACAAAAGGTGTACACTTGTCTGTCTCCCACAGACAAGTTGTGTGTCGCGAGATGAGTTGTCTGCCCGACAATGATGTGGCAATGATGTGTCATAAGAAAACCATTTATTTTAATATCATGAATGGAGATGCTCTTAAGAGTGAATAAGTCATATTTTAGGAATGAAAATAATGATAGCCATATATTTGCACTTTGTTTATATGTTAGTCCTATATAAAGGATTTCCTCAAATGCTCTGTATGAAAGATAAGGTAAAAAGTTGAAAAATTAGGATAGTTTGAATAGTTTTAAGGAGAAAATTTATCAAGAAGAGAAAGTGTAACAAATAAAAGAATACTAAGGGCTTGTTTACTAACAGAGATGTTTTCCAGTTTTCTAGAAAACTGGAAAATTGGAAAAAGAAAAATTGGAAAACGTGTTTACAAACGGAAATTGCAAGAAAACTGGAGAAAAGAAAACAGAAAAATGTGTTTACCAAATCATTTTCCAAAACCAAAAAATGAGATATGTCTCTGTTTTACTTAATGAATTGGAGAAGTGACTTTTACTAGTTTTCCAATTTTGGAAAACGCGGATGTTGCAGTGCCGCTGCAATGAATTTGCATACTTACGCCTAGTGGTGGATCTGGTCCTGCTTCAGTGTTGGTTCTAGTCTGGTCCGGTCAACGACCCGGCGATCCAGTCCAGTCATTGACCTGATGGTCCTTGTCTGGTCCGGTCGACGGTCTAACAATCCTGGTCCGGTCAACGATTCGATGGTCCAGGCCCGATCCGGACGACGACCTGACGCTCCTTGTTCGTTCCGGTCCACGACCTAGCGGTCCCTATCCGGTCTGGTCCACGATACGGCGGTCCCTGTCCGGTTCGATCGATGACTCGATGGTCCGATCCGGTCTGGTCGACGACTCGACGCTCCTTGTTCGGTCCAGTCCACAACCCGGCGGTCCCTATCCGATCTGGTCCACTACTCGGCGGCCCTGTCCGGTCCGATCCACGACCCAGCGGTCACTGTCTGGTCCAATCGATGACTCGACGGTCACTGTCCGGTCCAATCAATGACCCGACAGTCCCTGTCCGGTTCGATCAATGACCCGACGGTCCCTGTCCGGTCCGATCGATTACCCGACGGTCACTGTCCGGTCCGATCTACAACCAGGTGCTACCTGTTTGGTCCGGGCGACAACCGGACAGTCCCAGTCTGATCTGGTTTGGTGAATGACTCGACGATCCCCACCGGGTTCGATCAACGACTCGGTGGTCCCCATCCTATTCAGTCAACCACTCGGCGGCCCCCCGTCCTGTACGATGAATGAGCCAACGGTCCCCATCCTCTCCGGACAATGACCCGACGGTCTGTGTTCGGTCCGATCAACAATCGAGCGGTCTCGAGCCAGTCCCGTCAATGACTCGGCGGTTCAGTTTTTTTTTTTTTGAAATCATATTTTAAAGTGAGGAGTTTTAAAAGACATGTTGAGTTGTCAACAAATAGGGAAATGAGAAAAGGAATTTGTCAAACTAACCGTTGAAATCGGACGGTTTTGGTCCCAACTTTTCTATATGTGGGACCTAGTACCCTATTTATGTTGTACTTGGTTCGATTCCGAATTGAGGCCGTGCTTTCGGTCTTCTAGTTGGTCTCAGAACCGGGTGAAAATTTTGATGAACATGTTTTTCAGATTTGAAAATGAAAAACTAAAAAATGAAAACATAAAATTGAAGATAGAAAAACTAGAAAATGAAAACAGAAAATTGTAGAATAGGAAACAGAAATAGAAAACTGGAAAATATCCCTGTCAGCAAACATGCCCTTATTTTTTGTTAAACCAACTGATCCCAATTTTACTGGATTAGTTTTAGGTTTTAAAGAACTCATCCAAATTCATGAAAGAAGTAAATTTGTGTTGTTCTAACAATCAATTAGGGTCTGTTTATTAACAGAGGTATTTTCCAATTTTTCAGAAAACTGGAAAACTAGAAAAAAGAAAACAGAAAACACGTTTACCAAAGAAAATTACAGGAAACTGGAGAAAGAAAAACGGAAAAATGAGTTTACCAAATCGTTTTTCAAAACAAAAAAAAACTGAGATATGTCTCACTTTTCCTTAATGAATTGGAGAAATGACTTTTACTGGTTTTCCAAATTTGGAAAACGCGGATGCCGCAGTGTCGCTGCAATGAATTCGCATACTTACGCTAGTGGTGGATCTGGTCCTGTTCCGGTGTCAGTTCCAGTCCAATCAATGCACGACGGACCGGTACGATCATTGACTCGGTGGTCCCTATCTGATCCGATCGATGGCCGAGCAATCCTGGTCTGGTCCGGTCAAGGACCTGGCAGTCCCTGTCTGTCGTGCGAAGCAACGGTCCCCGTCCACTCTGTTCCATGACCCCACAGCCCTGGTTCGGTCCGGTCCAAGACCCGGGGGTCCCTATCCGGTTCGATCAATGATCCGACGGTCCCTGTCCAGTCTGATCGATGATCCGACGGTCCCTGTCCGGTTCGATCGATGACCCAACGGTCCCTGTCCAGTCTGACCAACGACCACGCGATATATGTTCAGTCTGGTCGACAGGTGGGCAATCCCAGTCTGATCCAGTATGGTCGACGACTCGGCGGTCCCCGTCCGTCCCAATCAATGACTCGGCGGTCTCCATCCGTCCCGATCAATGACTCGGCATTCCACGTCCTGTCAGGTAAACCACGCGGCAGTCCTAGTCTTGTCCGATCAATGACCCAACAGTCCTCATCCTGTCCGGCCAATGATTCGAGGCCTGTGTTCAGTCCGGTCGACAACCAGGCGGTCCCAGGCCTGTCCCGTCAATGACATGGCAATCCATGTCTAGACCGGTCAATGACCCGGCGGTTCAGTCTCGGATTTTTGAATTAATTTTTTATAGTGAATAGTTTCAAAAGAGCCATTGAGTTGTCAACCAATGAGAAATGAGAAAAGAATTCGTCAAACTAACCGTTGAGATGGACCGAGAGTCGGGACCGACCGGTTTAGGTCCCGACTTTCCTATACGTGGGACCTGGTACCCTACTTGGTTTGTATTAGATTTGATTTCAGAATGGGACCGCACTTTGGATCTTCTGGTTGGAGATAGAAAAACTAAAAAATGAAAATAGAAAATTGGAGAACGAAAAATAGAAACAAAAAACTGGAAAATATCTCTGTTAGTAAACATGTCCTTAGGTTTCTAACATCTATCTATACATTACCGTGCACAAGAAACCGCTCTGAATTGAATAATTCAATGTATCTTCGGGTTTCTTGCACAGCTCCACGGAGAACAATGAACAACCGATTTTTCAAACATTGTTGTGTAAGAAACAAATTCTGACACTACCGTTTGTGGTGGAGCAAAACAGATTGTGCGGTCACTCAAACTAGAAGATCGTCATTTGATAAAATCTTCCAAATTCATTCCTTACAGCCATGAACCCAAAACTTCCCACATGAAGAGGATCTTGAGTGTGGAATGTAGCCACTTGGAGCATTCGAGCTTGTTGGTCATAGTCAAATTTAAATGTGGGAAATTTGATGAATCTTTGTTTTTGATTTTGGGTGGATGTGAATGAACTCAAATGAGAGATAAGTATTCATTATATTATATTTTAACTTGGATCAAAATTTTCAAATTTGATCATATTTGTTCTAACATAATTTGAACTCGTATGGTAAGGTATGTACTAATTAATCGAGTCTTAAATCTTAATTAACCCGTTTATTTTGGTGTTGGTATTATGCGATCAGGTATGTACTACTCAGTAATCAACACGGGTATTCTGTTAGTAAAGGGAGTAATAAAAAACTAATATACGTAGTAGTAAAGTTCTCTTATCAATGTATATACAAAAGAAGGAGAGATTTATGTGAGTTTTCCCGCCCAAATAAAAAGTCAAAATTGAATTTTCGCATGTTTGGAAAGGTGTGTGTTCGGCGTAAGCCTTGTACCATCATTGTATGCGCATCTCAATACTCCGTATGTGGAGTGCATGGAGATACGGAAGTGCAAAAATAATACGGAGTATCAACATCAAATCAATGCATAACTATTAGCTTGCAATACATTTTCTAAAAGTAAGATAATTTTTCCATTTGTATTGCCTTATCTATTCAGTATCAATGACATAAGTTCACATTTCTTAAACAATGCACCACTCTCCTTTGTCCTAATTTTAGGGGACGGAGGCACGACTCTCCTTTGTCCCAGTCTTAGGGGACGGAGGTAGTACTAATTTCCGTGCATGGTTGTTGTGTACATGTTCTCTCTGTACTTTACGATAGTCATTCCACAATAGTAGTATGCATATGTATACACACATGTGCTTCTAGCATTTTCATGTATATTCACTTTGACCATGGGTGGTGTGCAGTGATTTTAATGTTGTCTCTTCCCTCTCAGACCACTATGGTAAAAACTACCCTAAGGTCTCAGATATAACGAACTTTAAAACCTATGTTGACTACTGTAATTTACAAGACATTCAATTCACGGGGAGCTAATTCACTTGGACCGGGGTCCGATCCACAGGCAGGCTAATATTGCCAATGATTCGTTTCTACTATTTCATAAATTACAGTAGTCTAATATTACAAGACATTTTAAAACCTGTGTTGACTACTGTATAGATTTATTGCCAATGATTCGTTTCTAGATTACTTTGAATCTACAACTGAACATCACTTAAGCAGGGCCTCTTCGGACCACATCCCTATATTACTATCTTGTACAACTACAAAATTATAGGTCCTAAACCCTTCCGCTTTTCAGAACATGTGAACTACACATCCAACATTTCTATAGACAGTTTCCAACTGTTGGAATTCATCTAATGGAGGTGGGGGAATGAGACACTTTTGCAACAAACTCAAAACCACTAAATCGGCTCTTAAGTCATGGAATCGGGTTACCTTTGGGGATATCTTTGTGGAAGTCAAAAAAGCCGAACTAGAAGCCCAAAATGCTGAGTCAATTTTCATCACTAACCCCAGTCCCGAAAACAGAACCACTTGGTCTAAGACTCAAGCTGATCTCTTAATCAGACTCAAACAAGAAGAGCAATTTTGGCAACAAAAGGCTAAGGTAAAATGGTTAACTGAAGGGGAGGCTAACACAATTTTTTTCACAACTATGTTCGACAAAAAAGATGGCACCAATGGGGTTTCTTACTCAGATCAGGATAACATTGCTACAGAAGGAGTGAAACATTTCCTCACCCTCTATGAAGATCCGGGACCTCCGCATAATATGGGAAATCTGCTAGCACATCTACTAGCCACTATTGCGGATGAGGACAACACCTATCTCACGAAACTCCCTACTTCAGAGGAAATCAAGGACATAGTGTGGGCTCTGGGCAAAGACAGTAGCCCAGGCCCAGATGGTTTCAACGGACAATTTTACAGAACTTGTTGGGACATCATTGCGCAAGATCTAGTCTCGGCAGTCCAAGAATTTTTCTTGGGTGTGCCTATGCAAACTGCCCTAGCCAATTCTCTAATCACTCTTATTCCTAAAATCCAAAATCCCAAAACCTTCAGCCATTTCCGTCCTATAAGCTTAGCAAATTTTATCAATAAAGTTTGCACTAAAATTATGGCAACCCGGTTTAAAGTGATTCTACCTAAGATCATATCTAAAGTTCAAATTGGGTTTATGGAAGGGGAGGATATCCACCACCACATCTTGCTTGCCAACGAAATCCTCCACCACCTAGACAAAAAGTCAAGGGCGGGAATATTGCCATAAGGCTGGACTTAGCCCAAGCTTTTGATAGAGTCTCTTGGGTCTTTCTAGAGGGGGCACTGCTCAAATTGGGCTTCAACAAAAGGTTTATTCACCTTATCGTGTCTAACCTGACAGCAACCCACATCTCCGTGATGGTCAACGGTCAACCCCATGGTTTCTTCAAACCACAGAGAGGGGTCAAACAGGGAGACCCCCTCTCCCCTTACCTGTTTTTATTATCATAGAGTGTTTTACAAGGGAACTACAGGGCCTATTTGACAAAAACAAAATACAACAATATTGGATAGGTAACCACGCAAGTCTGGCCAGCCATCTCGGTTACGCAGACGATCTAATTCTCTTCATGAATGGGTCAGCCACATCTATTGGCCGTCTCAAAGAATTTCTTGATCTCTTCAGCGAAGCCACAGGTCAACTCATCAACTAAGAAAAAAGCATCGTGTTAGTAAGCTCCAAAATGAATTTAACCAGAAAGAGAAGTCTGGAAAAGCAGACGAAAATGAAAGTTAGTAACCTCCCAACCACCTACCTAGGAGCAATTCTTCACTAAGGAATTACCAGAACACCTCACTGTCTCCACCTTCTAACAACACTTGAGAATAAACTGCAGAGCTGGAAAAAGAAACAACTCAATCAATCTGGCAGGCTTATTCTAATCAAACACGTGCTTACCTTTATACCCCTTCATCATCTGGTAGTCACCACATTTCCAAAAAAAGTTATTCAGAGCATTCACAGACTTATGAGTAACTTCTTTTGGGGATCTTCTGGTGTGACACTGAAATATCATTGGAAAAGTTGGAAATTCATTTGCACACAAGGGATAGAAGGGGGTTTAAACGTCAGATCATTGATAGAGATACAAAAATCTATGCATTTGAAATTATTGTGGAACTACAGGGAGAACAAATCAAGATACGACAGAGAAGGTTCAATGGTGGCCAAACCAAAAGATTCTTTCTACCTGGAAGCAAATTTGTATAATTGCTATGCAAAACCACGACCTTATTGCTACAATCAATGATCATCCCCCCCGGGCCCTGAAAAAAATGGTCACTTCACACTGAAAAGTGCTAACCTTCACTCAAGAAAACAATACCCATCTACCTTCTCCTCTACCCAAAACTGGAACTCACCTTTCCAACTCAAAATCAAACTATTTATGTGGAAATACCTCTCCGATTCCCTTCCCTTCCTGGATAACCTCATCCGTTTCAAATTACAATTAGTGACCTGATGGCATCTCTGCCTACAAGGCTTCAGATACCCAAAACCATATCATGTTCAAATGTCCACTAATAATTCCTATATGGAAACTATTTTCTTCGATTATGTAGGTACGGTTCACTTCACACGAAGATTTAAGGCAAACATTATTCCTATGGTGGTTGGGGTGAAAGCAAAACATCGTACGAGACAATATGCGTCTAGTCTTACCGGGGGTTATAATGTGGTTCATCTGGAAGGCTTACAACTCTAGCATATGGGAGGGGAAAATATTTTCTACATCGCACACCATTTCTGAAATCAAAAAATACATTTGGATATGGAGTTTCATCAACCAACACAAAAAGTATTTCTCATTTGATACCGATTTACATGTTGATGGCCTTTTACCTTACATCAAACACACAAATCTCAATAATCAAATTGTAAAGTGGAAAGTGATCTCACCTCACCCATTCATCCTTAACATTGACGCCTCGTTCAAGTATGGTCAAGGTGGAGGAGGAGGCATCCTCAGAACGCCAGACGGGTCCTTCCTTGAAGCTTTCGCATTCACGGTTGCTGCATACGATCCGCTCCACGCAGAGTTGTCCTCATTGGAGACGGTAGTGTCAATCATACAACAAAAAGGATACAACTCAATCCTAATTCAAAACGACTCAGAAACATGCATACGAATGATTCAAGGGAAAATTAAAACCCCAACTTACCTAAAAATGGCCATCACTTTTCTCCAGATGTCTAGGATCACCAGTCGCCTTTCCTTTCTCCATCGCCCGAGACACACAAATTGGGTAGCTGACTTCCTATCCAAATCCGGCCTCCACCCTTCTTCGGTCTTGCACTTCACGTAAAACCTTCTCCCATCTAAAGCCAAGGAAGCTTTCTATAACGACAAAGACGGTGTTGGTTTCTTTAGAGACGCAGGCTAAAGGCGGTGATCTGCTTTTCCTCCGGTGTAAAATCTCTCTCTCATGAACGTTCTGGAACTAAGGTTACTCGACATTCTCTCTTGGCCGATTATGTTCGCTGCAGGACTTTATTATTTTCCTTTGGATGCATCATGTAACTATTTGGGCCGCTCCTGGCCCAACGCACAGTCCCTTGTTTATTGTCATAATTTATGTGCTACACACATTGTAATTTTTCCCTCTTTAGAGGTTTCTAATAAATCTTTGTAAATGCCCCTGACATTTACCACACCTACCAAGGTGGTTTTAGGATTTTAAAAAAAGCAAGGAACATGATGAAAGCCAAAGGTCTGCCAAATTCCTTTTGGGGTGAAGAAGTAACAACAACTGTATAGATACTCAATATCTCACCCACTAAAGTAGTGATGAACTCAACACCATTTGAAGCTTGGAGACAGAAGAAGCCCTCAGTCAATCACCTAAGAACATTTGTCTGTGTTGCTTACACCTTGGTTTTAACACCCCCAAATTTGAGAACCAAATTGTTACATTGGTGAATTTGAGAACCAAATTGGATGATAAAACTGAGAAGTGCATCATTGTTGGTTAATCAACTCAATCTAAGGCTTATAGGTTATACAAAGTGGGATTGGAGTCAAAACAATCATATTGGTGGAAGCTTGGAAATGATAGTCATTGTGAAGGGAACTGATGAACCAATTGAAGAACCTCTACAACCTACTCCTCCCTCTACACCACACCACACAACTCATCTGCACCCTCAAGCCGCCAGAGTTCCCCTTCATTCTTTTGAGAAAGTGTTGAAATACATTCCCGGGCTAGTGGATGATCAAGACAATGAAGGGTTTTCCGCTCTGCCTAACGAACTGGAGGTTAGGGAGGCTATTTGGAACTTGAGTCAGGATGCAGCTCCGGGGCCGGATGGATTTGGAGGGCGATTTTACAGGGGCTGTTGGGATATCATTAAACAAGATGTTATTCTTGCGGTTCAGGAGTTCTTCCTGGGGGTAAATATTCCTAAGGGAGTTGGAAGCGTTAATATGGTTATTATACCAAAAAAGAGAAATCTAATTTCTTTTGGAGACTTCCGACCTATTTGCCTCTCCAATTTTATTAGCAAAATTGACACTCGCATTCTTGCTTCCAGGTTATCCAATATATTGCCTAAAATTATATCTAATGAACAATATGGTTTTATGAGGGGAAGGGATATTCAAGCTCAGGTTGCGGCGGCTTTCGAATTATTGCACTATTTGGACAAAAAGGTTCGGGCTTCTAACGTGGTTATTGAGTTGGACATGGCGAAGGCGTTTGATAGAGTGGCATGGAATTTTTTGGATGCTATTTTTGACTAAATTTGGTTTTGATAACCAGTTTAGAAAATTGGTCTTAGGGAATCTAAAAGCTACTTTTATATCTGTCATGGTTAATGGAAGGTCTTATGGCTTTTTTCAGCCACACCGTGGGGTGAAACAGGGGGACCCTTTATCCCCCTTGCTATTCATAATTATGTCTGAGGCTTTCTCTAGGGGTCTACGCCACGTAATTCATTCCCGCAAAATTGAGGCTTTTAACGTGGGAAGCGGCTTGGTTATCTCACATCTTGCCTTTGCAGATGATCTCATGATATTCCTTAATGGCTCAACAAGGTCTATTAAAACTTTTAATCAATTCCTTATGGAATATCAACAGGCTTCGGGCCAGTTGGTGAATAAGGATAAATGCAGTTTTGTGGTGGGGAAGTTTGCTTTGCAGGGAAGAATATCTCACTTGGAGAATGAGTTGGGAATGAAAGTTTCCAAGCTTCCATTCAAATATTTGGGAGTGCAAATCCACAAGGGAATGACTCGGGTGAACCATTTGTAAAGAGCTACTCCAAACCTTTGACAATAAACTGTCCTCTTGGAGACAGAAGACGTTGTCACAAGCAGGGAGACTTACGCTTATTAAGCATGTCCTTAGTGCACTGCCGCTTCATATATTAGCAGTAACTAAGCTTCCTCAATCTGTGGCGCGCATGATAAAAAAGAAGGTAACTGATTTCTTCTGGGGGTTCAAGAACAACAGGCCTAAGCAACATTGGGTTAGTTTTAAAAAAATGTGCAGGCCTGTCGCAGTGGGAGGTCTAGGTATCAGGTCAATAGCAGATATCCAAAAGGTATCGGCACTAAAGCTTTGGTGAGATTTTCAGGAAGGAAACTCTGTGTGGTCAAGTCTAATGCGTAGCAAATATGGTAAAAGGCCTCTTGGAGTGGTCAAGCCTCATGACTCTCCAGCCTGGAGAAGGATTTGCCAGGTCAATGATGAGGCTCAACTCATGGTGGATAGAGGCACCACCTCTATCAGGTGGAAGCACACACAGGATGGAGTTTTTTCTTTCAGATCTGCATACAAAGAACTCTGGCAGGGGAGGGGAGCTAGTCTATCGAATACAAACATTTGGCATAAGAAGCAGGTACCAAAAATCAGAATTTTTCTATGGAGACTCTGGAACAATGGACTACCCTTTCCTGAGAGGTTAGCTTCCTTTGCTTCCGTGTACCCATCTCAATGCCCTTTGTGTAAATCGGCAACAACATCCCAAGACCATGTTCTTCTGGTTTGTCCTTTGGCTAAGTCAGTTTGGAGGTATTTTGAAGGAACTCTGAGGATTGGAGGATGTCCTACTAACCAAATCAAATTGGAGATTATGAAGTGGTGGATTTCAATAAAAGGAAAGTCTCTTGATGCAACCTACTCATCAATCTTACCTGGAGTGATAACTTGGCATATATGGAAAGCGTACTGGAAGGCTATTTGGGAAGATGTTGTTACGGAAAAAGACACTCTTGTTAAAGAGATCTACAATTTCATGGTGGAGTGGAGCTATGCGAATGACAACCTAGCTGGGCATGTTAAAATGAAACAAATTGGATTATTACCTGGAAGTTTCAAATTGAGAAAGCCTCACACTTGCTACTGGGTCAGGCCGATTCCTTCGAGGTTGAAGCTGAACTGGGCGGTGCATAGGCAAAACGGTCAGTCAGCTGCAGGTTACTTGTTGCGGGATCATACGGGAATAGTGGTTGCTGCAGTGGGGTTCCCGCTTAGTGGATCGCCGGAGACGGAGGTCGTTTTCAGGCAAGCTCTGGAATGGGTAGAGTCGCTCCGCTATTTCCGCATTGATGTCGATATCTTTTCTGAGAAGGAGATGGATACATTTACTCGGTGTGTGGGCCAGTTTGATTTGGATATTCGGTTTGGGCTTCACCCGGTCCAAAGGCAGCGGCTTGTTTAGCCAAATGGAGCCACACCGGGTATTAGAAATGGGCTGTTGGTAATTCATCACCTCCTGGTTTCCAAGGAATCATCAAGTTTGATATTTCAGCTATTCCATATGTTTTCATTTAGAAGATTGTTATTAGGATTTTTTTCTCAAATTGTGATTTATCATCTTGCTTTCGGGAGGTTTTGGTGTAGTCCCCCTCTCAGTTGTTTGTAGTATTATGATTGGCTCTAATAAAATACGGTAAATGTCCCCCGGCATTTACCCCACTGATTTTGGTGGTTGACCTTCCGGGGTATAAAAAAAAGAGTTCCCCTTCATCATCATCAAGTGAATCCCCTCCAACAAGAGTAAGATCATTAGGTAATATCTATGAAAATTTGAGATGACTGATTTAGGAGACTTGCAATACTTCCCGGGTTTGGAAGTGAAACAGAAAAAAGAGGGAACTTTTATTTGCCAAAAGAAGTATGTTAAGGATTTGCTTAAAAGATTTCACATGAAGAAATGTGAAATAACTAAGACTCCTATGAATACCAATGAGAAGTTACAAAAATGTGATGGGATTGAAAATGCAGATGAAAGACTATTCAGAATCTTAGTAGGGGCTGAACTATCTAACACACACTAGATCTGACATTGCTCACTATGTTAGTGTTGTGTCTAGGTATACGCACTGCCCTACTAAACAACACTTTGGTGCAGCTAAAAGAATTCTAAAATATGTAGACGAGACACTTGGCTTTGGTATTTTGTATTAAAATGTGAAGCACTTTAATTTGAGAGGACACACGAATAGTGATTGGACAAGTTGTTTTGATGATAGAAAGAGCACTACAGGGTTAGTATTTGACCTTGGGTCTGGAGCAATTACATGGAGTTCCAAGAAACAGGACATTGTTGCCCTATCAACATCTGAGGCTGAATACATTCCTGCAGGAGTTGCAGCAAGGAAAACATTGTGGCTAAATAAACTTTTGAAAGATTTGTGTTGTGATCAACAAGAGATTCCAGAGATTTGGTGTGACAATAAGTCCACTATAGCATTGGAAAAGAATCTAGCATCCCATGTTAGAACCAAGCATATAGATGTGCAACATCATTTCATTAGAAGGCTGGTAGTTGAGGAGAAAATTGCATTGCAGTTCTATGGAACATATTTTCAGAATGCAGACTTATTTACTATAACTTTGATTCAATCCAATCATCGGTTTTTTATGGAAAGGATTGGAATGACAAGCTTGGATCAAGTGGAGGTGTTGAAAGAGTGGTCAAGCTTGCATGCAGAATAAATCAAGGCCATTCACACGTGGAAATATCATTATTTATTCCTTACTATGTTGGTTGAATACGTCTTTTTTTGTTAGCTTATTTGTAGGAGTTGTTTAAGTTTATTGTTATGCTTCTATTCAAACGTGTGGTCATGCCTTAATCCTAGGAGTTAATTGAGGTTTGCATGCAACATAGGTTTAGCATTGTAATGCCTATAAAAGGCTTATTAGTGTTTAATAGAATTAGAGTGTGTTCTTTGCTTCCTCCAATTCTAATTTGCTGCATATTCGAATAGTTGTTCATACAATTTGAATCAACATTTGGTATCAGAGCTAGAGAGTAATTCGAAGATCTGAATCTGTGATCTCGTGTGAGGATACAAAACAACAAAACCAAAAAGGAGTGAAACACTGCAAAATGCAAATGGTAATAGCAATAGGAATTCCATTACCCAGTTGTCTATGTTCAAAGGATCAAATTACCATTTTTGGAGTTTGAAGATGAAAATTCATTTTTAAATACCAAGAGTTATGGGGCATTGTTGATGATGGTTTAATCGTGGGAGTTAGTTGAGGTTTGCATGCAACATTTGTTTAGCTATGTAATGCCTATAAAAGGCTTATTATTATTTAATACAAGTAGAGTGTGTTCTTTGCTTCCTTCAAATGTAGTTTGCTGCATATTCGAATAGTGGTTGATACACTTTGAATCAGCGTCGTCATCGTCGTGAATAGTAAGCGCTAAAATCGAAGCTGAAATCAAGGACATGCCTACGGCAATATACGGGTCGCCATGCATGGAAAAGTTGCACCGTTACTAGGGATATTGGTACTTGAAATCCGATCTGTATGGAGTCAGGGCTGTACAAAAATGGTGTGCCGATAGTAATTCTAAAGATGTCATAGATGATGCTGTCGGCAGGTGGGATGTTGTTTAGGCCACGTTTCCCAAATCAGGAACAACATGGTTAAGGCTTTGATCTTCTGTATCATGAACAAGAATTTGGGAGATGTTCATCTAGAAGAGTCCCTTCGGTCCCATTCCCCTCATGACTGCCAAGTGGCTTGAGTACTACGGCTACAAAAATAATGACAATCTCATACCCTCTTCTACTAAGATCCTCTCCACGCCTATGCCCTACAGTGCATTGCCAAGTCTCATTAAGGACTCCAGCACACCCATAGTCTACGTTTCTCAAGACCCTAAGGACAACGTAGTTTCCCTATGGCATTTCCTGAACAAGATGAAGGGTCATGACATGCCTGATAGATATCGAATTAGATAAGGTGTTTTACTCATTTGGCAATGGCATATCCCATTATGGCCCTTTTTGAGACCATACCCTCTCCTATTGGCATGCTTCTCTGGAATATCCCCATAGAGTTTTGTTTCTCAAGTATACGTACTTACACTTCTTCATGCAATATTAATATTAAATAATAATCCTAGCTAGCTAGCTCCTTATATATGTTACGTAGTATATTAGTATAAGGAGCGATGGATGATGCATGCATGGATACTACTTTAAGAAGTAATTTATCCAACTTTAATTTAACTATACTACATCCCTCCGATCCCTATATGTTCTACCACTGATTTATTAAGCCCATTAATTAACTTACTTTGAGTTATAATTTACTAGTAATTAACTACAGAGTAATTAATATTAACCATTAATTACTTCCATTTATTAATTACTACTCTCCACGCATATTGTAACATTTGAGATTAATTTAAAGGGATTAATAGTACTATTCATACCAACATAGGTGCATCTCCTTTTAAGGGAGCTCATCACCTAAGAACTCCAAGTTAAGCGTGCTTGCAGGGAGTAGTCATGGGATGGATGACATCGTGGGAAGTTTCTCAGGGCGAGCACGAGTGAGGACAAAGTGTGCGGCAAAGGCTCGTGGTGGTTTGTGAGGACAATACTAAAGGTCTGAAGTAACTACCCTAGGCCCTGTGGGGTTGGGGGTGTTACAGGTGGTATCAGAGCAACCCTGTGACAGTGTGCTGATCCGTTGGATATCGGGCAGACACTTAGCAGGGGAGAAAGATTTTGTGGTTTGATTGAGATTGATTTAATTATGGGAGCAACGAGGACATTGTGTTCCTAAGTGTGAGGGTGATTGTAACACTTGAGATTACTTTAAAGGGATTAATAGTACTACTCATACCAACAGAGGTGCATATCCTTTTAAGGAGCTCATCACCTAAGAACTCCAAGTTAAGCGTGCTTGAACGGGAGTGGTCTTGGGATGGATGACCCCCTAGGAAGTTTCTCAAGGCGCGCACAGTGAGGACAAAGTGCGCGGTAAAGGCTCATGGTGGTTTGTGAGGACAGTACTAAAGGTCTGGAGTAATTACCTTATTTGGGTCTTGTGGGGCCAGGGTGTTACACATATGCCCTACAATGCATCACCAAGTCTCATTAAACACTCCAGCACGCCCATAGTCTACGTTTCTCGAGACCCCAAGGCATTTCCCGAACATGATGAAGGGTCAAGACACGCCAGGTATATAGAGTTAGATGAGGTGTTTTACTCGTTCTGCAACGGGCTATCCCATTATGGCCCTTTTAAGACCATACCCTCTCCTAATGGCGTGCTTTTCTCGAATCTCCTCAAAAAAGACTATTTCTCATGTATACTAGCTAGTACGTGATTTATGCAATTCATGCAATATACTACGTAGTATACTCCTGGCTACTAGCTTCTTTATTTCAATATATATCTCCTTATTAAGTTCTATACGTGCTAGCGATGGATCAAATGATGCATGCATGCATGCATGAATAATAATCTAATAATCATTCCAACTTCATTTTTTGGCAAGGAGCTTCAATCTAATGTATAACGTACCCCTTCGATGCCTATATCAGTGGCGTATCCAGAAAATTTGCTGAGTGGGGGGCGAATTTACACTACAGTTTAGTCACATATTTCACAAATAGCAAATCACATTATTAATATTGTTTGATTAGATTTAATTTAAGATATATATGTGCAAGCATGAATAAAAAGAAGATCAATTTATATTACATGTGTGTAAAGATGCAATTGTAGATAAAATTACCTAAATACAAGTTAAACATAACAAAATTTAGTGATTTTTTAATTGGCCTTTTGTGTTACAAAATTTAGTGATTTTTTAATTGGCCTTTCATCTCTTAATATCTAAAAGCAAAAGAATTGCTATGTAGAATTCTCCCGCTCAACACAATTGACGTCAAGGATATTAATATGAATATCTGAATTTTTTGTAAAAGTTATTTCCAAGACAAAAAATGTTTAAATGATTACAATAAGGTATTTTTTCCTTAAATACTACTAATAAATATGTAATGGACAAAAATGTGACTTCGTAAAAAGTACTTAGTAACTATAATTGTGTTCAAAGTTTAAACCACATTAACTTACATTTAAATAGCGGTGGATCGGTTCGGTCTGGGTTAGAATTTGGTAAACCGGAAAATAGCCTAAAATATAAGGTTATGAAAATTAAAACCAAAAAAAGGACTATTTTTCGGTTCAAGTCGGGTTTTTAATATCTTGGGTTAGGATAGAGCCGGCTAAAGCCGAACAAGAAATCATCACGTCATCCTTTTGCATTTTCAAACATTTTTTCAAATAAAATCGTTCGAAAATACAAGCTAAGTCACGCAAAATAACACAAATATTAGTCTCCAAAATCACCAATTCAAATTCATTCAAAAGATTTTGTTTTAAATATTTAGTATGTTTAAAATTGTGGGGGTTTCCCAAAAACATTTCCAAAGAATTTCATGATCACTAATAGTTATTGAATGATATTTAGTAATAATTAGGAATTATGTTTACGTAATATTGGTATACTATATTAATTTTATATGAAAGGAAATTGTTTCGAGTATTGACTACGCTGCCGGGTTATGGATTTTAGAGACCAAAAGTGAGACTAATTTTTCGGGTTCTGTTCAGTATTTCTATTCGGGCCGTCCAAAAAGAAATCACCGAGAGAAATAGAAATTTCAGACTGAATTAGAATCAATTTGCGGTTTTCAATTTGGTTTTCCCCATCCCGTGCATTGCACGGGTGAATTAATAGTTCTTTTAATACGAAAGAAAACACTCTTAATCCTATTTTTGAATTTTTCATATATTTAACTCAGATTTCTTCCGGGGTGAAGCAGTTACAACAGCTATATACATGCTCAATATCTCACCCACTAAAGCATTGATGAGCTCAACATCATTTGAAGCTTGGAGACAGATAAAGCTATCAGTCAATCACTTAAGAACATTTGGGTGTAATGCTTACACCTTTGTGAGTTTGAGAATCAAATTGGATGATAAAGCTGAGAAGTGCATCGTTGTTGGTTAATCAACTCGATCTAATGCTTACAGGTTATACAAAGTGGGATTGGAGTCAAATCAATCAGACTGGTGGAAGCTTGGAAAGGATAGTCACTGTGGAGGGAACTGATGAACCAATTGAAGAACCTCTACAACCTAGTCCTCCCTCTACACCACACCACACAACTCATGTAACACCCCCATTTTCCCTCCCAAAATAATTCTTGAAATAATAGATTTATTGATAATAAACTTGATTTATTCTTTCAAAACAGATGAAAAGTTTTGCAGCGGAAATAACATTAAATGGGAAATGGGTGTTACCGCCACATCTGGTCATCTCTTAACCGGATGCACAGGCTATTCCAAAACAAAATAGAGTAAAATAAGTGTTCAACATAACTAAAGTGTTTATTCTTGACTAGGTTTGACTAAGGCATCTTCTACGTCGCTCTCAGGCGCATGCAATCATCAATCAACATAGTCATCATTACCTGCACAAATAAAGTGCAGAAAACAAAACAAAGAAAAGGAAACAAAAATTAGCTTTAGAGCTAAGCAAGTACTACCCAACCCCGTAAAATAATCAGGTTTTCCATCTCCCTTCTGCGGCGGCGATTCGGTCATCCAACGATGAAATCCGGCGTCTAGGAGTGCTCGGCCGTTAGTCCAGGCTTCAAGAGTCTTGCTTCTTCCGGCGTGGAGAACCAGACCGGTGATCTCCGGCGTCATTGGTTTTCCCTCTACGTTCCGGCATCGGTAACCGTGTTAATACTCCGGTGCTCTTCCTTCTGGCGACTCGAGGTGGTAATAGTGGCTTCTCTTTTATTTTCTTTCTTCTTGCTCGCAAGGGATACGTTGGCCGTTAAGGATGGTGTATAAATATGTAGTACTCATATAATTTTGAGTGAAAGGTTATGGGTTAACAGTATGGAAGGTTGGGTCTTTGCCTCTTTGGCATCATTCAATTAATATTGACATACGCATATGCCTTGTTAGTGGCTTGGTTGATGGTTACATAGAACGTATGTATGTATGTGAATAGTTCAAAGGCACATGGGTTTGCATGTTCATTGTACTACGTATGTTATGTATGATTGAGTATATTATTGCTAGCTATTATGATACCTTATCTACATTATTGGTACCTATATTATTGTTATTGCGGGCCTATTATGTGTACATTGTATTACGGAATATACTCCGTATTATTCTTGGGTGCATGTATGATGAGGACCGAGGGAAACACTTGCATGTGGAGGACAAGGACATGGATGCACGCACATGTATGATGTATGTGGCATATGCCATTCACGTGGGAGTGAATGGGAAGGCCACACCTAAGTTATCTTGTTCGTCTGAATATGTGGTAATAATGTACTCCGCACATATTATTATTGTTAGTTTTAAAGAGTCAACTTTGTTATTTGTGTACAAATATTATTAACCGATATCTTTCCATTAAAATTGTTAAAATGTCATTTTTATTATTTATATCATATGTATAATTATCACCTGTTACAAAAATGTCACTTTTGTTATTTAAGTCAAGGTCTTATTTAGTCAACATAATTATTATAAAAATGTCACTTTTATTACCGAAACATTTTTATCTGATTAAATGTCACCGATGTTAAAATTTAACTTCATTCATTTAATTATTAAAATGTCACTTTCGTAACATTTTATCTGACTGATAAAATTTATATTTTTTTTATTATTCATTTAAATTTTCGGGGTGTCACAACTCATCTGCAGCCTCAAGCCACCAAAGCTCCCCTTCATCATCATCAAGTGAATCAAGTGAACCCCTCCAATAAGAGTAAGATCAGTAGTTGATATATATGAAAATCGTGACTTTGCTCTAGTTGCTACTGAATCTACAGGTTTTGAAGAAGCTATCACTCAGCCAGAGTGGCAAGAAGCCATGGAAGAAAAGATCAAAGTAATAGAGAAGAGCAAAACTTAGGAACTTGTGAATCTGCCTAAGGAGAAGAATGTTATAGGGATGAATGGGATTATAAGATCAAATATAACCTAGATGGGAGCATCTCAAGGCAAAAAGCTAGGTTGGTTGTCAAAGTCTAAGCTCAACAAGAAGGGATATATCATGAAGAAACATTCTCTCCGGTTGCTAGATTTGAAACTGTGAGAGTTGCCTTAGCTTTAGTCGCTCTATGGAGGATGTGTTTGTTGAATAACCACATGTATTTGAGAAGAAGAATGAACAAAGGAAAGTGTACAAACGGCAAAGGCTCTCTAAGGGTTAAAACAGGCCCATAGGGTTCAATAGAAGTGACTTTATGTGAAGAAACAAGGTATGTAATACCTTATTGTTGTTTGTAAAATGGCTAAGACTCCCATGAATACTAATGAGAAGTTATAGAAATGTGATGGGATTGAAAATGCATATGAAAGATTATTCAGAAGCTTAGCATGGGGTTTAACTATCTAACACACTAGACCTGACATTGCTCACAGTGTTAGTGTCGTGTCTAGGTATATGTACTGCCCCTACTAAACAACACTTTGGTGCAGCTAAAAGAATTCTAAAATATGTAGCTGGGACACTTGGCTTCGGTGTTTGGTATGAAATTGTGAAGCACTTTAATTTGAGAGGATACATGGATAGTGATTGGGCAAGTTGTTTTAATGATAGTAAGAGCACTTCAAGGTCGGTATTTGACCTTGGGTCTGGAGCAATTTCATGGAGTTCCAAGAAGCAGGACAAAGTCGATGTCGTAATGTTTTATTGTCACATGTCTTCGCCGGCTGGCCATTGTTTTTTATTGACACATATTTTTTATGACAAAGTTAATGACATAATTCTTTTTTTTTTGTCACAGAAGTAATCCGTGACAAATTGAGGCTGCCGAAAAAAATCAAAATTTTTGATTTTTTCACGGGAGTAATCCGTGACAAATTGATGTAGCTGAAAAAAAAACATTTTTTTTGTCACGGAATTAATCCGTGACAAATATAACAATTAATAAAAAACCTGCAATTAAAATTGCAAGTTTTTTTCTCAATAAAAAGCCAGGAATTAAAAACAGAATTCTGCATTATGAATTAAATTAATTAAAAAACATACTGTCATAAATGCTAATTAAAATTATTATTGTCACACAATTACTTGATTATTGGGACTGGGGGTAGTGATGGATCCGGGCCGGGCCGGGCCAGGCCAAGGCCCGGTCGGGCCTCGGGTCTGGTAGAGGTTGGCCCGGGACCGGCCTGGGCTATGGCCGGTTCCGGTTCGGGCCGGGCCACCCGGTCGGGTCACGGGCCGGGCCACCTGCCGGGCCGGGCCAGTTCAAAATATTTTTTTTAAAATAATTATAGATTATACAAATTCCTATTAAAAACAAAGTTCAAGTGCATTTATTTGAAATAGGAACTACATTTTAGAATTGAGAAAAAAATAACAATACGAAATACATTTTCTAATAAATATCAATTGGGATTTCCGCCACCGTTGGTTGTTGTTTTTCCTTTGTCACAAGACTTCATATGTTTTATTGGCATCCCGTATCCGTGTGAACGCCCCAAGCTACACTCTTTCTTGCACCACTTGCAAGTTGCCCACCACAGTCCGGTCTTCGGGTCCTTCCACTTATCAAAATTGTTTTGCATAAGGGAAGATGTAATTTCCATCTTTAAAATGGTATATGTATAAGTAGGAATGTAGGATAATAAGAGAAGATGAAGATGGAGAAGAGTTGGAGAAGAGGTGTAGAAAAATGTTAGAAAATAGATGTATTTATAGATGTTTGGGAGGTTTTTAAAAAAAAAACCCTGCCCCCCACCCAAAGCCCCAACGGCTATATAGCCGTTTGGGAGGTTTTAAAAAAAAAATTAATTTTTTTTAAAGTCATACATATTGTAAAATAAGTTAATTAATTTAATGAATTAAGTAAAGCTATTTGTACTTAGAAAAGTGGTTTGATTTATAATTTACAAATGTTACAAAATAGGTGTATAAGTATTTAAACAAATTACATATTGTAAATGTATTTTTAATTTAAAACCCGCCTTTAGATTTTAGAAAAATAATTTTAAGTCGTATGTTTGTAACCAATTAATTAATTTGAGAAGTGCTACATATGAAAAAATGAACGCATATTTATTTGAAATATGAAGTACAAGTTTAGAAATTAATTTGAAGTACAACTACAAATTTACAATTTTGAAATATGAAGTACAAGTTTACAATTTTGAAATATGAAGTACAAGTACAAATTAATTTGACAAGTGCTACAAAATACATTTTATAATAAATTCTAAAATACTAATCAATCGGAATCTCCAACATAGGTAGAGCCACTATCGGTTGTTGAGTCATCCATAAAATCTTGGGAGGGGGTGATGCTCATTTATTGAGTTCTACGTGCGGCCTTCAACCAATCGTGGTAGCATATAAGCGTCTCAAGAGACTCCGCGCTCAATCTCGATCTAGATGCCGTTAGGACGTTGCCGGCCGAACTAAATTCTTGTTCCACAACAACTGTTGAAACCGGCATTGATAGTACTTGCTTAGCCATCCGTGCTAAAATCGGGAACGTTCTTTCTTTTGACTTCCACCAGTTTAGAACGTCAAAGTCATCATTTTCTTCAAAATCAACTTCATATGTTAAATACAAAGTAATCTCATTCAATGCGCTTTGTTCAGTGATGTGAGTTGTTTTAGTTTTTTTCATAAGATTGCCAAATGCAGATTTAAAAATCGATTTTACTTTAGATGAAGATGTTCGTGACGGGGGAGGGGGAGCGTTGCTATATTGTGCACGAAACTCATTAAATAAGGCATAAAATAAAGCACTAACCTCGTTGTATTCCGTTTTCGGATCTATGGGGTTATCGTCATACATTGGAAATTCACCAAAAAAAGCAAGATAATAGAAGTTGAAACAATCTTCCAAATTAGCTAGTCTAAAACGAGGATCGAGAATAAATGCAATACCATAAATATGGGGAATATGCGCATAATATTTTAAAAACTTTTCCTTCATATAATCACAAAAATAACTCACGAAAACGGCATTCTCAAATTCTTTAAAAGCACCGGCGAGATTAATAGCTTCACGAATAAATTGGTTTGCGGTAGGTTTATAAACATGACTAAAAGTTTCAGATGCATTAAAAAAAAATATCAAAACATTACAAATTTTTTCGCAAGTGTCGATCTCAGTCGAGTTTATAATATAGTTATCATGTTGTTTTAAAAAAGCAGGAAAATGTTCTTTATATCTAAGAACAACTATAAGTAATTTATAAGTACTATTCCAACGAATACTCAAATCTTTAGGAAAAGCAACATATCTCACACCTCTTTCAGTCAAATAAGTTTGCCATTTTAATCTAAGTTGACCATTACCCCAAATACGTCTAATCCCCCCCTTCACTACCTCCATAGCATCTCCTAACGCTTTTAGACCGTCTTGCACACATAAATTTATAACATGGCATGCACAACGTTGATGAAAAAAATCTACCCATCAAAGTATTGACACCACACAATTCACGCAATCTAGGTATAGCAGCAGTATTATTAGTAGCATTATCGAAACCAATAGCAAACACCTTATCAATCAAATTATACTCAATTAAAATACGCTCAATCAAAATATAAATATGTTCAGCGGTGTGACGATCATTAAATTCACGAAAAACAAGAACATGTTTATGCATATTCCAATCCTCATCAATATAATGTGCAGTGAGACCCAAATAATATAAATGATGAAAATCATCCTCCCATATGTCAGAACAAATAGTAACACGCCCATCAAAGTTTGCAAAACAATTTTGTAACCTTGCCTTTTCTGCATTATAAAGCCTTATAATTTCTTTCTTAACAGTTTTGCGACTATAATTTCTAAATTGAGGATTTAAACTACCTTGTGCATAATCTCTTAAAGCAAGACTTTCAGAAAACATATAAGGCAAATTTTCTTCACAAATTAAGTTATCCATACTAGTCAAATTTTGTGCATCATTGCAGGAGAAATTACCAAAAGGTTGAGAATTCGCAAACCTCGATATTTCAATTTGCTTCCCCGTTCCGCCGCCTAATTTTGCATACTCCACGGGGTGCTTTGCCTTAAGATGCCTTGCGGCGGATCCGTATCCGCCGGAGGTCCCCAAACTATAATTGTTGTTGCACCACTTGCAAGTTGCGTGCCAATAGCCGGTTTGTGGGTCTTTCCATTTATCCAAATTATTTTGCATTAGTTTAGATTTACTTTTTTTTATTACCGGTGGCGGATTGGGATGAGGCAGGCTCGTCGGCGTCGTGGCTGCCGGCACCCTCCTCCTCGGCCGTCTCCGGTTCCATTTCCTCCGCATCTTCATCCTCAAGCTCCTCTTCGTCAATGGTCGTCGGGATTTGTTGTTGTTGTTGTAGAAAGTGGTTATTATGTCGCGTCGGGCCAATTCTTGTTGTAGTTGTTCTTCGGACATCGCATCTCCATCTCACCTTTGGTAACCCGTTTCAAAATCATCTCGGCTTTGAGATGAAGAGCCGGCAAGTTCTTTACCTTTGCGGGATTTCTTCCTCCCAATCTCGTTCCTTCGATTGCGTTGGAGGTTACCCAAATCAACCGAATATCTACCACCTTCCATCTTAAAAATGTAACAAATATTAATTGGCAACAAATATAATAATGAATACAAAACTAATGCAACTAATTAAAACTATTTTAATTAATACTTCAAACTAATTTAGTGCAAAGTAGAATTAATGTGTGACTCTAAAATTAAAATTATAGCAACTTTTCAAGTACTTTAATTTAGTAAAAACTACTTAAATAAAATGTTAAGTACTTTAATTAAATGATTGAGCTACTATTTTTTCGTTCAAATATAAATTGAAAATATTATAATGTGACTTTAACTATAATGACAATTAACTAGTTTTTTGAAGTAGAGTTGTTTTAGCAATCAATGGGAATACTAATGAACTAATTAACTAGTATAATGAAAAATGTAACAAGAATGCTAATAAACTAATTAACTAGTATAATGAAAAATGTAACAAGAATACTAATTAACTAATTAACTAGTGATAAAGTATATGAGCCTAGACCCCATGGCACACATACTCTAAGGACAAATATACCAACAGAGCATCCACGTGGCACGCTACGGCCAGTAGGGGGCCCGCAACGGCCTAGAGCCGAGTCAGCCCAGCATCCCACCAAGGCCACCGGGGGCCGCATCGGCCCATGGACCGCATCGGCCATGGGTCCGCATCGGCCAAACTGAACCGCATCGGCCAAACTTCGTCCAGGCAGAATGCATTTTCCTACATTATTTGTTAAGTATTGTACTCAGCCCATTAGTGGCCCTATTTCGCCCAAATAAGGCATGATTATTATAATGGGCCTCCTAAGCCCAAGGCTAGGAGCCCAAATCCACATTTTTACCTATAAATAGACCCCAAGGGGCTAGTTATAGGGGGTTGAGAAATATAATTACTCACTTTATCTCTCTAGCTCTCACATCTCTCTAGAATTAAATACTCTATCAACTAGTATAATGAAAAATGTAACAAGAATGCTAATGAACTAATTAACTAGTATAATGAAAAATGTAACAAGAATACTAATTAACTAATTAACAAGTATAATGAAAAATGTAACAAGAATGCTAATGAACTAGTTAACTAGTATAATGAAAAATGTAACAAGAATACTAATTAACTAATTAACTAGTATAATGAAAAATGTAACAAGAATACTAATGAACTAATTAACTAGTATAATACTAGTTATAGTAACTAATATATAATATAATGTTTATAGTATATAATATATAAGTATACTACTATAAGATTAATACACTTATATTTATACTTTAATATATAAACTATATATTAAGTAGATGTAGAATGTATGTATTAAGTGGATATAATAATTGTATAAGAATTAAATATTAGAGTATAATGGAGAATTGAAGATTGGAGAATAAGAAAATAAGTATATATGAAATATAAGTAGAGAAGGGGTGTGGTTCCAGTGAGAACGATGCTTAACGTGAGAACGTGAGAACAAATCCTAGCTGTTAATCAAAAGAATCAGACGGTTAATTATTTGGAGGTGCACAATTAATTCGTGCATTGCAACACACACTAACATGTTTAGAAAACTAACATCACGGTATGTGTTTTGCACAAAGGGTGAAATTGTCAATCTTTTGACATTCCATTAATGTAGAATCGGTTAGAGGCTATCATCCACCTAAGAATTAGGAAATGATAAAAGGTCAAATCATAAAAAAAATTTATTTTAAAAATTGTTTTAACTTGTTAAATTATAATTTGATTTAAACAAAAATTATATCAAATTAAATATTTTTTTATGAGCTTTCATATGACACCAATATGTCATATATAATTTTGTTTTAAAAAAATAAGCATAATATGTGCTCCGTATAAAATAAATCATAACAAACATTATCTTCAGCTATCACATGTACAAGAATATGTATCTAACACACAACAAATAATATCTAATGCACATGAAACAATGTCTAATGCACAATATGTATAACAAAAATTAAAACAAGTGTCATAAACATAAAATCCAATATCCAATGCTCAAAGAACAGTATTTGACACACAAAATTAAAACCTAATTAATATCTCACACATAAGGATTTCACACATCTTAAACTAATATATAACACACTAGAATCAATAATACCTAATGCACAATACGAATATATGTTAGAAATGAAAATAGAGAGTTGCAACAAATACATCATGCACAATAATCGGTATCTAGCACACAACGTCAAATACTGCATTTGAGTGGCACAATAGTGCAGTTGTGAATTGTACGGTTGCAAATGTTAAGACATAAAGTATGTTGATCCAATATCTAGCACATAACCCGACCCCCAAATATGTAATGCACATGAACCGGTATCTAACTCACAATTGATATATATGACATAAAATGAAAATATGTGCTCATAAATATACAATTATATATGGTGAACAATGAAAATAAACAAGAGCAATTGTGCATTGAAATTATAAAATAGTGAGAATAGAGGTTCTGAATAAGGTTGTTCTTTTAGATGAGTGAGCATTAACATCAAAAGTCAAATCACATGGCAAATCAAATGCTTAATTTAATTATATATGGAACTTGAGTTTTGAAATAGTGGAACGGTTGAAATGCTTTATTTAATAATATGGAATGGAACTCAATTTTTGCAAGTGGAACGGACGAAAATTACGGCTAAGATCATGGGTTACAAAAACGGCCATTAGCAAAATACTTAAATGCCCTTTCGTTAACTTCATTTGATCGCAGATGGCGTATATTAATAGATGGTCAGGATGTGTTCTCACGTACTCACGTTAAGACTCGTTCTCATTTGAACCAAAATCAGTAGAGAAGTAGATATTATTATGTATTAAGTATATACTAATAGTTTATAAAATATATTTAATACTTTAATATATAAAGTATATCACTAGTACAAAAAAGGCTTTTCACATCGGTCAAAAAAGGCTTTTCACATCGGTTGTTTGACCGATGTGGTTCCAGCCCATGTGAAAAGTAGAGACTTTTCACATCGGTCAAACAGCCGATGTGAAAAATATTTCTACATCGGTCGCGCGGTGACCGATCTAGAAGGTTGTCCAGAACGGCGTTTTAAATGGTATTCCACATCGGTTATAACCAATGTGGAATTTTCTACATCGGTCGTGCAGTGGCCGATCTAGAAGGTTGTCCAGAACGGCGTTTTAAATGATTTTTCACATCGGTTATAACCCATGTAGAAAAGCTTTCACATCGGTTATTTTATCAACCGATGTGAAAAACTTCTTTATTTTCCAGAATATATGTTTTTCACATCGGTTATAACCCATGTAGAAAAATAATCACATCGGTTATTTTTCAATTGATGTGAAAAGCCTCGGTTATTTTCCGAAAAATATTTGTAATATGACACCCATTTATACTATAATCACACCATTAACAATATCATCAATTACTATAGCACAATTTTTCACCTGTTCACACGATCAATCTAAAACAATAACACAAGCTATTTTTCAATTCTTCCACAAATGTTAAACAAGTTTAAGTAACAATTTAGTACATAATAATAAGCTAAAATAAAACAATCCTTGAACAAGTCTAGAGTAATAACAAATTGTATAAAGTTACAAGTCTCATAATCACTCCAAAACTTAAACAAACACGTTCATCATGTGTTGTTGATGGATTGCGTCATTTCTAAGAAATATGATGCCCAATGAGTTCGTACTTCATCAATCTCTTCTGATGAGAATGGTTCCGGATTTGGCGAATCGCTACAAATTAAATAAGAAGGTTATTAAAAACATTACATGGAGCAAAAATATTGGACATAAATAAAATAATAATGTACCTCATCCCACATTTCAAGAATTACCGCCGAAACAATATTCAACATATGCAGCATCACATAATAACCATATTCATAATTCTCAACTTGCATTCGAGTTAGAACAACATAATTATTAATCAGGAATTACGGTATTCGACTTGGTGTTACACAAATAAAAGTAAAAATAACATACAAAGTATAGTAGTAAGTACTTACCATAGGAATAATCCATTTCACTTTTCCCTTTCTTGAGTTGAGCCTACGGCTTGCCTCCATTGCTATATGTAATTTATAATATTATATATATATATATATATAATAAATGATTTATGTAATTAAGATATACAATATATATTCCAATTCCAAAATTAAATAAAACGGAATGTATGAAATACTTACGCATCAATAATATTTTTGAATTGTCTATTTGGCTTATTCCCCAAAGAACACAAGAAGACAATAGTGTTTTGGACAGGAGAGAGAATAAAGAGCTGCCAATGACTCATGTATACATAAAATAAGATAAACGACAAACAATAATTAAAAAAAAATACATTACCACGTAAGCACCAATTCAAAACACCATAAGTTATATTTACTTAAGCATCAAGAAAAGTATTACCATCTTTTCAGCAACTTCAGCTGTCTCTTGACGAAGAAACACTCCATTTTTGTTCACTCGACCTGCTTTCCAAGTTTGCACCCTAGGCGGGGATGGTGGGTCACTAAGCAACACTGAAGGGTCAGATTGTGATTCTTCCATTTGTTTCCTCAATTGTTCTTCTTTCAGCTTTTTTTAGGAGTGCGTACCCTCCACGAGACATTTTGTGCGGGTGTACGTTCTTTGCTTGAGTCTCTATCCCCTTTCTTCTTTTCTCCTATCACAATAAGCAGACTTATAAGCTTAAGCAACTATACTACATTTTATGTAGTACAATTAAGAGTAGATTTTTTTAATAACAATTAAGAGCATTTCATACTAAACTTAAATATTATTAAGGTGAATGTAATAACTAAATATAACCTGAAACGCGGGCTCTAACCGGCTCTTAACAAACTCAGACCATGTTTCCTCATCAATATATGGATAAGCTTTACATGGTGATTTCTTACTCTTGGTTCCATACACAAAAGTAGAAGTAAGATAAGTCTTAAATGCCCTCCATCATTCACCAGCATATGAGATCACTATCCGTTTCAACTTATGATTATTTGGAACATCATAAGTAAGCTACATTATAAATAAACATTAGCATTAATGAATATTTTGATATGATATAATTAATGTCATTGTAACAATAACAAAATACCGTAAGCTCATGCCAAATCTGATTTTTCACAGCTTCCTCTACATCTGGCGAATCTTCACGTAAGATACTGGCTCTACTACGCCCAAGCAATGTCAAGTAACTAGTGTACTTCTCTTGGTTTGGCCCAATAGGTCTCCAATGATCGTCAAATTCAATTGGTAAGAGTTGCTCAGCTGCATGTGTACACATTGATTTACAGTGCATATGTCAACCAAGTAACCCCAGTGGAAAGAGAAGTCATTCTTTTGTATCATCTATGAAAGGAGGACTAGACAAAAAGTTATAATGGCAAAAATTACTATTCTGCTACTATAAAGTCATTCTTTAGTAAACCAGAATACATTCTGGAGCTACATTCTTTAGTAAACCAGAATACAAAAAGTTATCATTATACATGCATTCTTTAGTAAACCAGAATACATCCATATGGGCATCAGTTCTGAACTCTGACAATCTCAACCGGAATACCGGAGAGAAGTCAGCTTGTTTGGACAGTAGTTTACAGTTAGATAATAATATTTCATAACAATCTCAACAACTTAGTAGTAACGAAAAAGAGTTGCATAATACCCCTGAGGTGGATAATGAACCATCTCAAGTTAAAACTAAAAAATAAACAGATTTCAATTACCCCAAAATTCACTTTTTGTACTGAGAAAGAATCCAACAAAAAGGTTTTCTTTTTGTTTTAATCATTGACATGCCCACTGAAAGTTAAAACTAAAAAACAGAGCTATTTTAATTGCAACTGCTCTACAAACATATTTCAGTTCCTCACGCATACAGAACAAAGGGCTAGAAAATTTGACTAAGAATTTAAATTGGGTAGTGTAATCTGTAAATTTGTAAACTTACCGGAATTCCTGTGAGCAACTCAAATCTGGCCCGAAATCTTCGGTGACCTCCGACCTGCACTCGGTGCTAGAGCAACCTTAGTCCACGGTGGCGGATGGTCTGTGGTCCAAGAAGTGCGTCGCCGATTCCGTCTACGAGTCGCAGGTCTGGCTGTGGTCGCCAGGTGCGACCTGTGTTGCGGTCGCAGGTTCCCCTCACGTAGCTTCTCTGTTGCGGCAACAGTTTGGCTAGGGGTTTGAGAAGGTGTGGTCTTTCATCTCCCGTGGGAAGCGGTTTCAAAAAGTTTAAGTTCTTCCAGGTCGGTTACTTTTCTAAAACGGTGTTAACCGATGTTAACTTAACTTTTATTATTTAAAATTTTGACCCCGTTTTTTCTTTTACATGGGTTGCACACACGGCTGATGTAACATATTTTATGAATATTTAAAATATGCCCCCGTTTCACTTTTTATATCGGATATTCCAGTAACCCATGTGAAAAAGTTTATAAAAATTATAAAAATGACCCCGTGTCACTATTTCACATGGGTTATATCATAACACATGTGGATAAGGGGATGTAAAAGGCCTTTTTTGTACTAGTGTATATTAAGTAGATGTAGTATGTATGTATTTTTTTTTTTTTTTTTTTAAAATATTTGACCCGAAAGTATCTCAAATGAAAGAGGCCTAAAACTTTTATGTTTTAGGCCTACCTTAGGAGAACATTCTCCTATATTTTTTAATTTAGAAAAGGAAAAAGGATCAAATGAACCCATATACTATTGGTAAAACATCATCTAGGTCCATGTACTAAAAAAACCATCATATGAATATACTACGTATTTACTAGTAAAAAACCATCAACTAAATCCAATGACCGGAAAACGACCTCCCATACAAGGTTACCTCATTTATCTTTTCTTTTTCACTTTTTCTTCTCTTGCTACGCACTGCTTCGATTGTTTTACTTTTTTTTTTTGTTTTATTTTTTCCTTTTTTCTTCTCTTTCAAGCTTGGCCTAGCTATCTAGCTTCTTGCTGCACCTATTTGCTATCTTTCTTTTTCTTCATCATACAGAGTATTATTTTATGTTTCCAACGATTTGTTTTTTTTTTAGTTCTTTCGTCTTTTTCCATTGTTTTCTTTTTTATTTGTTTTCTTCCACAAGAAATATTTCCTGACATTTCTTTCTAATGATTTCAGTAGATTATCTTGACTCGTAAGTATGCTCATTTTTGGAAAAAGTTAGAAAGGTAATTGATACTCCGTAATATTGAAACTTGTATATTGAGAGCAATCACAATTTTAGTCCTGTAGTTATTGCTCATATTGATACGAAGTATTACTCTTAGATGCTGTTTGGTAACACTATTTTTCGGCTTATCAGCCAACATTTTCACCAAACACGTCACTTTTGTTTTCGCGCGCTGAATTATGTAATAATAAGAAAAAGTAAGGTAGGTTGGAGTTACTTTTCTTGCTGTATTGGCTAAAATTACTGTAGATGACCGTTTTAGCTATTTTTACATATAATTTTTTTTCTTTATTTTATTAATAAAAGATATTTTTTCTTCAATCAGTAGAATCAGCCAATGCAGCCGAATCAGCCGATTTTCGTGTTACCAAACGGGCTCTTAAAATTGAGTTATCATCGTTAAGTATTTGAAATATTGACACAATTAAGGTTGTAACTTTAAACACGGTAAAACAATACACATTTTGTACACATTTCTTAAATTCTTCGCACCTGCAATTTTTGTCTCGAAGGTTTAAGGTACATAAGAAAAATGTCAGTGTAAAATTCAAATTTTATAAAAAAGTATAGTGTGAACTAGCCAAAAAGAATTACAAACTAGGTAAAAATATTGTACACTTTTTATGCACATTTTTAAACAAACCGTATCAGCAATTTTAGTCAAAGTAAATTTTGGCCATAGACAAATTAAAACGTCGATTGGAGAAGTCAAACTTTAATGACAACAAATGTCCACGATATAAAAAAAATTGTACATTTTTAGCCACACATTTCTCATTTATTAAAGTGGAATTTTCATATTGATATTTTTTAAATTTGTTCTCTAATTTAACAAATAAAAACTATTGGTACCGACATTTTGTTTGTGTATATTTGTTTGTATGAAAATTTTGAATGTGTAAAACATTTCATAATTTTGTTGTTGTTGTATGAAACTCTTGTGTATCTATTTCAGACATTTATTATCTATAAAATTGAATTTTTTTAAACAATTTTTTTTATCTGTGGTCTAACTTTCCAATTGAAAATGCGATATTGTAAGTGAGAAAGAATTTGAAAATGTGCACACAAGTACACAATTGAGTTTTTGGAAGGACGCATAATTAATGCAACAAAAACAAAAGGCAAATCATGTTTTTATTTGAACTAAAGAAAATAGTACTGATTGTTCAAATCTCATTTGATCTAGTTTAATAAACATTTGATTTTTGTGTATTTTACTATTATATATGTCTGAGCTGATATTAGGATGTTTTTATTTGGACTGTTATTTTCTGGTCTGGTCTGATATGTTTAAGTCTGGTTTGAATTGGTTTGGTCTAGTAAATGTCTGGTCTCTGTGTATTTTATAACTATAATATTCAGGCCTGATCTGGTCTGATCTGGTTTGTTTAAGTCTGGTCTTATCTGGTCTGAAATTGAAAATAGTCCAAGAAAGAACACCCTTATTTAAAAAAATTTGATGTTGTCTGGTTCGCGATGGAAACTAATTCAACTATATACGAAGTATATTCCAATAAAGAAGAAAAAAGAAAAAGCTAAAAGAACACTAAAAGCAAAAAGAAAAGGGAAATGCAAAAAAAAAAAGATAAAAATGAAAACAACGTGTAGGGGAGAACCGGAGAATACAACATGTAATTTAGATAAAAGAAAAAAGAAAAAATAGAATGGGGGTTGTAGACTTGTAGCCTTGTAGGGACAGGAAGTGAAGTAAAGAATAAAGAAAAGAGAATAAGAGCCCTTTTGGTAGCATCAAAATTGGCTGTTTTGGCTGATTCTGCTGAAATTTATGATATTTTGGCTGAAGTGGCTGTTTTGGCTGATTCTGCTGATTTAAGAAAAAAATATTTTAAAAATATATTTTATTAATAAAATAAAGAAAAAATTATATGTAAAAATAGCTAAAATGGTCATCTACAGTAACTTCAGTCAATACAGCCAGAAAAGTAACGCCAACCTTACTTTTTCGGCTTATTACACAATTCAGCGCGCGAAAGTAAAAGTTACGTGTTTGGTGAAAAAGCTGGCTGATAAGCCTGATAAGCCGAAAACAGAGGTCTCCAAACGGGCTCTAAGAAAGTGGATGACCGGTTAATACAGGTTGCTATTAGGTCATGGGGCCTGGTTGATGGATTTTTTAGAGTAGAGGGGTTTAAGTGATTTTTTTTAATAGTAGAAGGGTTTATTTGATCTTTTTTCCTTTAGAAAACAATAATTTTATTCAAATTGAACAACGTTTCAAAATGGGAGGTCTAGGCCCTACCCATAGAAAAGAAGAGGAGTACAATTATTGAAATGTGAAAATACCATCAACTAAAGAAAACCGATACTCCTAGTTACAAATTCAAAGTAGCTAGAGGTCCAAACAAACAATTGTCCGGTAAATTGCAGCTTGGTCAGAGTTTTGGAAACTCCATAATTTTTCTAGAAAACAGTGCATGAGGTCCCTGTACTTAGTGACCACTGTCCAATCTTGTCCTGTCCTCGCCGGTAACCAGTGTCGGCAAACCATTCTCTACGGGCAACCAAATCCGGCGTGTGAAATCCGATCAACCCTTAAAACGGCAACCTGCCCTCTCTGCTTTATATTCACTTTCTACTTCAGCTTAAGAACATGTACATTCTTCTCCAAACGAGATGCCCAATCCAGCGTGCACAAATCTAGCTACCCCTTAGTTGTGACCTTTCTTCTCTGCAACTGTCCTAAAAACTTCCACGGATGAACTAAATCCATTAGTTCCATTGATTCCATCTTGTGTTTCCCTTGCAATTGCGGAACCACCATATAACTCGAGAAACTCGAATGCTCTTCCCTTCTTCGGTGAATAAAAAACTCGCCACCATGTTCAAAACCCCCATATCTGTTAACTCTCCCATCCGGCGATAATACCCTTTTAATTTCCTTTCTCAAATCGACAGATTGGTATCGGTAGCGTTGGCCGCCGGCGAACCCTATCCGGCCAAACATCCCAGCCAGTAAAAATCTACCGAAATACAGATCGCCCTTGGAGACCTCTATCCAACGAAAATCCCCACAAACAGTACAAACTCTCCCAAAATCCCAAAATAACCACTAAATTCATGAATCCCTAAACACAACCTATCCCTTAGCACGAACCCTGTAGCACCGCTTAATGCCGACAGACAAAACTAAGACGAAAAATGAAAGCCCAAAGAACGACCAAACGATGAAACATTATTTATAGAGCCCATATATATTGGTGAAAATAGTTGATGACAAATGAGAAGATGATCAAAGAAAGCATAAAAAGTGATCCAGAAAAGTCCTCCGGCGGACTCGCCGGCCAGGTGCCGGCGGAGCCGCCGGAAAACGCAAAGCTTCTCGCTCTAGAACAATCACAATCCAGATAGTCACTTTTAATTGAAGTTCAGTATATGTATTAAGGATGTGTTTACTTGCTAAAGTCACAGTTAGGTTAGTAAGACAGGTGAAGTAAACACGCACACTGCTTAAAAAGCTGCTTACTAACCGAAAGAGGTGCTTAAAATGCCGCTTATTAAGCATACCACCCCACATGTATTAATTAAGCGGCACTTTATGCTTTTTCAGTTTCCGAATTTACCCCTTGCCCTTAACCTACTGCTATCCCTGCCCCACCTCGACCCCAACCCCACCTACCCCGACCCCACCCTACCCTTACCCCACCCTACCCTTACCCCACCTACCACCCTACCTACCCCACCCCTACCTACCTAACCGACCCCCACCCTACCCTTACCCCAATTACACTACCCTCACCCCGACCCCACCCCTACCCTTACCCCACCTACCCTGCCCCCACCCTTACCCCACCCTACCCCCCTACCCCACCCCGACCCCACCTTACCTACCCCACCCCTACCCTACCTAACTGACCCTCACCCTACCCTTACCCCACCTACACTACCCTTACCCCGACCCCACCCCTACCCTTACCCCACCTACCCTACCTTACCTGTCCGACCCCACCCTACACGTACCTTACCCCTACCCTACCCCATTACCAGACACCCCTACCCTACCTAACCGACCCCCACCCCTACCCTTACCCCACCTACACTACCCTTACCCCGACCCCACCCCTTACCCCACCTTACCCCTACCCCTACCCTGACCCAACCCAACCCTACCCCATCCTACCCCTACCCGACCCCACCCTACCACTACCCTACCTACCCAATCCCACCCCTACCCTACTTACCCGACCACACACCTACCCTTACCCTACCTACCCCACCTCTTACCCACATACCCGACCCCACCCTACCCTATCCGACCCTACCCCTACCCTACCCCCTACCCCGCCTCAACCCCCACCCTACCTACTCGAACCCACCCTACCACTACCTGACCCACCCTCCTACCCAACCCCACCCCTACCCTACCTACCCGACCCACCCTACCACTACCTGACCTCAATCACCCCACCCTATACCCCTTACCCCACCCCTTACCCCACTATACCTAGGGTGTGGGGTCAGGGTGGGGCTGATGTGATAGAGGCGCTAGGGGCAGGGTAGGTGTGGTGGGGTACGGGTAGGGGGTGGGTTGGGTAGGGTAGGGGTAGGGTCGGGTAGGTAGGGTGGGGTCAGGTAGGTAGGGTAGGGGGTGCGGTGGGTGGGGTCGGGGTAAGGTAGGGTGGGTAAGGGGTTAGGGGTATGGGTACACATATTATATTATATACTTGTGTTCATGAATGTTTGTGTGTATATATATGTATAGGGTTATTTTGGACATTTTAATGTTAAGCGGTGTTTTAAATCGTTTGAAGTAAACACGGTCTTACAACATTGTTTATTTTATTCGCCGCTTATTAACACGGGTCTTAATAAGCACCGTTTAATAACCGGTGAAGTAAACATGTCCTAAGAGATATAAGTAGAGATTAAGTAGATAAGAAATATAAGTAATATAGTATATGTATTTATAAGTAGATAATTAATATATAAGTAGATATAATAATTGTATAAGTATTAAATAGTAAAATAAAATATAATGGAGAATAAGAGAATTTGAGAAGATGAATATGGAGATGAGTAGAGAGTAGGATTTAGGAAGAGTTGGAGAAGAGGTGTTAAAAAATGTTTAAAATTAGGAGTATTTATAGGTTTTTTTTTAACCCCCACCCCACCCCCCACCCCCCAAAGGCCCCGGACCCCCCTGGTACCCACCCAACGGCTATATAGCCGTTTGGGAAGTGGGTCAATAGCCCAAAAGGACTTTTAAAATGAAAAGGATTTTCTTTTTTTAAAATTAGACCGTTAGGCCCGGGCCGCCAAAAACAAGCCCCGAGCCCGGACCTGCCACCCCCCACCGGTTTGGTGCCCGAACCGGACCCGGACCTGAGAACCGGGCCGGTTCCGGGCCCGCACAGTAACGGGCCGGGCGGCCCGAACCGGGTCCACCACTACTGGGGGTTTTCCTTAGGGCTGTTTATAAGTTGATTAATACCATTGTACCATTGGTATTGGGCTGAGAGTTTGATCCAGGTTGGCCGCTGCGACTACGTTGTTGGGAATTTGGCCGAATTGGAGGTGTGAAGAATTGCTGCCTGGATTGAAAATACGGCATAGGAAAAAAGGCATTGAGGGTGGCATACCGCGGGACTACATACCGTTGGGCTGCATATCGCCGAAGTAACCTTGGCGAGGTGTGAAACTACCCATACCCATCAGGTTATATGACAACTGCATTTGGGTTGCGTAGGAGGCTGCCACGTGGAAAAAATGATCGCATGTGCCTCTCCATTTCTTCCTGCTTTTCAACCTCCTTATATATCCAATCTTTCTTGAAACTTGTCCACCCACTCTTCACTCGCCACATATTTGGAAGATGAACCACCTCCTTGAGTATTTCTAATAATATGGCGTGGAAATTTGCCCTTACTCATGACCCGGCCTTTGTTCGAATCACCAGCCGCTTGCATGTAGATATCATCATCTTTGTCACCAGTAATGCCGGTCTCTTCAATACCACTTGCGCCAAGTTCGGCGGCTTTATGTGTCGTAGCTTCTTCATATTTTTGCTACAAATACATAATAATGTGAATTAAATTACGACTTGTTAATTATATAATTTTTAATATATCTGTGATTGAGAATTTATACTTTAATTTAATTTTGGCAATGCGAGGTGGTGTCTCCTCAGACTTTAGAATCAAACAATGATTCAACAGATCACACTTCGTGATTGACAATTTTTTTTACGAGGCCCAGTTTTCTCCTACACAATTTAAAGATTAATATTTTTTTATGTTGCCTAAACGCCTGACTGGCTTTCCGTTGGACAAGTTAAGTGCGTCTCTCTCTACACCACTCGCGGGTAGACTCTTGTTCATACGGAAATCTCTCATTTCTTCACTTCTCCATTTATTCTTCTTGTTTGAGCTTAGATATTAGTTATATTACCTTCATAACTTGCTTGGGTGTAATATCTCTAATACTTGAGCTCTCATTTGGAGTTTTTGGACTGACTTTGCAAACTCCTCACTCGCATAAATATTATTCAGGCAAGAAGGTCAACGCCCATATCTTTTTCTCTACTTGATCAATCTTGTTTTGGTATGAGGTAGGCTTCCTCTTGCTTAGGGGATCAAGTAAGTCTACTTTTTAGCATCATTAAGCTTTGCCGTACAATACCTTGAAAATAATATGAAAGCTCAAAACTCCATTGGTACGGACAAAAAACTTCAAACAAGGAAGACATCTTCAAACCTTCACTTAGGAGGGGTTGCTACTCTTGGCTTCCCCTTCCTTTAGTGTAAGGCTTGTGTGGATGCTTTTGTACTAACATTATGCCAAAGCTCATGGGGAAGAAGAAGGATATTCCTCCACCAACCAAATCCTCCACAAGGCTAATAGCTAAGGCTCAAGCTAGGGAGATTGATGAAGCAATCGCTACCATGGTCCAAGATAATGATGACAACCTAAGTGTTGAGGACAAAAGCTATCAATCAAGTAAGGTTGATGAAAGCTCCTCCATGAATGCTATGGAAGAACCAATTATGGAAGAAACTCCCAAATAACCTATTTTGGAGGTAAACTCTTCCCCTCTTGAAAATATTGTTGTTGAGGAACCCGAAACCATGGGTGAACCTATTGATGAGACTAAGGGAAATAAAGAACCACCTAAAGTTCAAGATGAAATGATGGTCTTTGACAACAATGTGGCATCACAACAATGGCCTAATGCCGTGGCTTTAGACAAAACAACCAACACTCAACCTAATTGGAGTGACACCGTAACCAAGCAACCTTTTGTGTCTCTCTTTAAAGATGAGAACCAAAGAAAGGCATGGAAGCTAAGATACATTGAACCAAAAGGAGACATCATTGACCACACTAGCCGTGAACTCTCATCCATGATAGACATTTGGGGACATTGTCTAGTTGCTTACTTTGATGGAAGGTTCACCGGACTCAAAAACATACATGATATGGTACAAAAATGGGGAGTCCCATGTCGGGCTAGATCTCATGATAGGGGATGGGTCATCTTCAAATTTCAAAATGAAAATGATAGAGCCAAGGTGCTTATGGAAGGTCCTTATTCATTATTTGGCAAGACTTTTACCTTAAAGATGCTCTCGGATGACTTATCTATGGATGATGAGGAATTCCTTAAGGTCCCTATTTGGGTCTATTTCCCTCATCTACCCATGCAAATTTGGGAAGAGGATATCATAAGAGAAGTTGCTTTTAAGGTGGGAATCTCTTTGACTACGGATAGAGTAACTCTTGAAAAGGCAAGATCAAGTTTTGCTAGGGTGTGGATTGAGGTGGATGCTTCAAAGCCTCCACCACTTGAGTTCCAAATCCGTTTACCAAATGGGTAACTTCATACTCAATATGTGAGGTATGATACATTTTTAAGTTATTGCTTCCTTTACAAAAACTTTGGACATCATGTCTTCATGTGCAAAACTATTGCCAAGAAACAAAGACAACAAATGGAAGAGAAAAATGCAAGGGAACAACAAACCAAAGAGGGCAGCAAGGAGAAGGAAGGAATGAACAACAAAACAAAAGAAAAGGAAAGAAGACAAGAGGAAAGGGAAGATGAGATGACTCCCACCAAAGCTTGAAAGAGGGATCACCCCTTCTTTAAAATGATTCGATGTGTGAAGATCAATAAAAGGAGACCAAGGAAGGTTGATGAAGAAAGGCCATCCGGCTATGAAACACATGATGAAAAGGACGAACAACTAGACAAAATCACACGTGTGTTACAAACTTTCAATGATGCATATGCCGATGAAGTGGTAGTTGACATGGAACCGGAGGAGGAAACTTTCCATATCATCAAAATGAAACAAATTGATGTAGACAAGAGTGCTACTATAGTCAAGCTTGATTACATCCTACGGGTAGTGATTACATCAAATCTGTTATCCAAGGGGTTCACTCCTTTTGGCTACAAACTTTCCGAATCCTGAAAATTGTGCTTGATAAAATAACCTCTATATGTCGAATCTTCCTTTGGGAATGCAAATTCTCTAGGGTTTCTTGGGCTGATATTTGCTTTCCCAAGGATGAGGGGGGTCTAGGCATACATGATACTAAGTTTTGGAACTCATCATTGCTTGCCAAAACTTTTTGGGATATCCATACAAAAAAGGACACACTTTGGGTGAAATGGATACATGGGGTATCCATGTAAATAATTTTATGTGAAGGTGTGAGTTATTTAGAGTTTATAAATATTATTTTAAACATGAAAGTAGTTTTGTGGGAAGAAAATGGATTTTCAAACATATAGTAATGCATAAAAAACTATTTTGACAATTATATTATTTTACGGGGTTGGGTAGTACTTACTTAGCTCTAAAACTAATTTTTGTTTCCTTTTCTTTGTTTTGTTTTATGCACTTTATTTGTGCAGGTAATAATGATTATGTTGACTGGAGATTGCATGGTCTTGAGAGTGGTTTGGAGATGCCTTTGTCAAACTTAGTTAAGAATAAACACTTTAGTTATGTTGAACATTTGTTTTACTTTGTTTTGTTTTGGGATTGCCTGTGCATTCGGTTAAGAGATGACCGGATGTGGCGGTAACACTCATTTCCCTATTAAGACTTCCGCTGTATTTTTCAAATTGTATTATCAATAAATAAAGTTTTGTTTCAAATATGCAAATATTTTGGGTGGGAAAATGGGGGTGTTACAAATTTATCCATGGATAAATTTTCAAGAACCGCCAGTTCTATTTAGCGGGTAGGTTCAGTCCGAGTATATCAAGTTTCAAAATAGGAACTGAACCTTACCCGCCCTGTTTGAAATGGGCCGGTTCGGTCAGAGTTCTCGATTCTTTTTTTTTTTGTAAAAAAAATGAATGTGCAAGCAAAGTTTCTAGTAAGTTATAAAATTCTCACATTAATTACGTATTAATTTAACCATAATATAGTAAAAATTCAAAAGAAAAGTATAAGACAACACTTTAAATTAGTTAACAAAATATCGAACCACAAATCTATAAATTAAACAACACACAACCACCTTAATTACAATGTTAATCATCATTCATAAACCAATTAAAAAGATAGGACCATGTGTGTGAACCAATGCCTATTCACCTGATGTTTGTGAACCATGTGGTGGAAGTAGCTTAACCGGCGCTGGTTCCAGCCCCTGACCGGTGCCAGTCCTCCGTCTACCGGTGGTCAACGCCTCGTTGACCGCCCGAACCTTCTCCAATTGATCCAAAACTTTTATAGAATATGTATTAAGTCCTAATCAATCAAAATATACTATTTTTTCCATTCAAATAATCACATATGTTTTTTATATGCATTTTTATTCAATTACATGCATAATATACCATTTTAGTTCACATAAGCCTACCCTTGGCCAATCACATGTTTAAACTCTTTTAAACATCATTATGAATACATATAACCTTTCTTTAGGTAATATCATACTTAACACGAGAGTTATAAGACATTAAGCCGTCTACTCACATCGAATGAGCTTTAATACGTTCTACCCTTCTCGGTTGAACTCCAACAAAGCGCAGGCAAACTTCGTTGAACTCCGATGACTCTTTCAACTCCGTGAAAGCACTAGGAACACCTTATACAAGTTCCTAACAAGATTTCGTCATCGCAAAATCCATATCAACTTAAATAACCTCTAAAAGGTTATTTTCCGGCGGACCGGTCACTTTGGCTTCTAATTCCGTTCTTGGACTTAGAACTGCCTTCCAACCCCTCATTCTACACTTCTAAACATGTAGAACAATCCTAGGGGCTCCTCATATGATATATAAGTCATATGAGAATCAAGTGATCGGAGAAAAGTTACTAAAGAGCTTCTTACCTTAATCCCCAAGGTTTTTCCTCTCTTTTCACTCTCTTCCTTCTTCCTTGGACCGGTTCTTGGTTGAGCTCAAGATTTTAAATATGGAGATGAATCATGCAGATCTCCTCTCTCTTTATTTGTGTGTTTGTTCGAGAATAATGGAGGGGGGGGGGGGGGTTGAGTGATTAGTTTTGTATGAATGAACCAATAAGTGATGGGAGGGAGGTCCACCACATCATTTGATTCTTTTTCTCTCAAATCAGCTTCCAAATTCAACTCATCCCATCCTTATTCATCCTATGGGTTTTCCTTGACACCCAAAATTCGTGGGGTGGCCCCCACCCATGTGGGAGGTCATCCCTTTGTGTCCCGATGTGTACTATCGGCCCCGAAAGTTGTATTTCTCAGACTGATTTAATTATATTTTATTATATCGGGTCAAATAAAGTATATACCATGTTCCCGATCACTATGGGTCTTTAGAATGAATATACATTCCCCAACTTTAATTTAGAATCCTCTGATATTTATTACGGGCTGTTATATGATAAATTACCAATACTGGTCATTGGGCCTTGTTTGACCATCCAATCACCTCTATGTATTTTCTATAGCCCAACACGAATGTCCACCATCATATACATATTATCTAGACCCAGATGAATATTATAAGTGGTCCCGGAAATACCGGGTGGTCCCCGCTCCCGGTATGGGTCCCATATGCATTTCACTATTCACGCAAAAGTAATAACAAAAATTTACAACCTCGTAAATCTATTAACCATTTCTCAAGATTCAATACATAATTGATCCAAAAGTAAATATACTTGGGGACGGTGTTACACGATCCCACTTTGATAATATTCCAAGTGATGTCCCAAGTTATCCTATTCAAAAGTCTATAACTCGCTTAGGGTTAAAGGACCTACACGAATTTGGATAGCTTTTATTTGGATGAACTATATCTCCCCTAAGTTTTCCTTTACTACTTGGTTGACATTTCGGAATAGGTTGGCTATATGTGATAATCTTTATAGATTAGATGTAGTCAACACTTGCATATTTTGTAAGGGTTGACTGCAAACGATTCCATACCTACACTTTGAATGTCCCTTTTCAGATAAGATTTGGAGAATGGTCAAGGAATGGATGAGGATTCCACGACAGATGGGGACCTTGTCTAGCTCAGTGAAATGGATTAAGAAAAAAGGAGTGGTGCTGGGATTGAAGCTAGAGCTTTACAGATTGCTTTTTGTTATTCAGTCTATTGGATTCGGAGGATAAAAATGCTACAAGATTTGTACATTGTGTACAAGATTTTGTATAGTATCTATCCACATGATTTGATTGTATTTTGATAAACCTTTGAGCTGTCCATCACCTATTTTTGCTTGTGGTTGGTTGTGCGTTTGTTTAGGTAGCTTAATATAATTAGCATCTAGTTTTTTTAGGTGATGGGTTATCCAATCTTTGGATAGCCTACATTTTTGCCCATGTTTTTTGCAGTATAGATAAATAAACTCTTTTAGATGATTTTTAATATATATTTACATTTCATCCAAAACATAAAGATTGATATTTACTAATATGTGATTACTAAAAATAATAAATTTTAGCCAAGTACCTTGTGGTCTGATGACAGCACTGTTTGTCACGCCCCGGACCTCCCCGGACACGTCAACAACCCGCCGTACAATACGAATAGTCAACCGCAGTCCAACACATTCATATTATACAAGGCGTCATGAATATCATTCACACATAAGTCATCCATAAACATACATAATAAACAATTCAATACGCAGCGGAAAACATTGTTTAAAACAAAAGGGCCACACAGGGCAAACACGAGCACACAGGCTCTAAAGTAGAATATCCATGAGCATGTTTATTAATGTTCTAAAACAAGATGGAGGAAGCACGAACCAAGTCTTCTCTCCGGGGAAATCACTCGGGCAACGAGCACAGGAAGCAAGCTCTAGCCTCAACCTGAAATGGTGGTGGGACGCCCCCGAAGGGGTCAGTACTCTATACGGCTATAAAGTACTGGTGTGGCAGGCATCTAATAGATATACAACAAGTATTTCAAACACAAGACCCTCAAATAGGGTGATAGTATATTATGATTTGTAACCCTAAGTTACCCATTTGAAAATATACTTACTTTATGTAAAAGTCAAGTAGTCGGCCCGTGGGCCCATGTTCATTTAGAAATCACCATTCCCATTCCCCGTGGCTACAAACCACGACAACTCAATAGAGTCCAACCCTAACACATGACATTGTATTCTAGAGCTCGGCTCTACCACATCACCATACAATTCATGTCACTCGGGTCAATTTCCTTACCTTGCGTTCTAGAGCTCGGCTCTATCACATCACCACGCAAGCCCTAGAGCTCGGCTCTAGCTATACAATACATAGACTCCAAGTCTACACCTTACATGCATTCTAGAGCTCGGCTCTATCACATCACCATGCATTAAGGTCAAATTCTCAAGCAACCCTATGCCTAGAATTGACATATCATTAAACTACCATAGGTCATCCTTAAAGACTTCCCATAACTTAACCTTAGTTCCATACTAAGTTATTATATACACTTGAACTATATTGAAGTACCTTCATACAATCCAATCCCTAGGATCAATTTAATCAACAAGTTCCAATAATCACTAACTAGTATTTCAATACTATTAAGATTATTGTTATCATACCACTATCCTCTTTATTTGTAATTCTCTACATAATTATAATTATGTAGCAGCAACTTAAGTATTCAATCTCAATACACAAATATTCATTTATGTATCCAAATAATTCATACATGAGCAAAATACCTATTTCGCAAAAATAGTTCATTTATACTCATTTAATCTCATATTATTCATACATTCTCAAATCATTTCAAATTTCATTCTTTGGCAACTATATCAATATTTCATCAATATATAATCATCATAATCCATGAAAAATAATGATTTAAGCATTTAGGTAATCACATGCTTAACCTACAAGTTGTAACCAATTAGATGTCAATCCTCACCTCAATTGAGCTTTAAACTTTCCCTTCTTGGTCCAATGGTCAAAGCTTTGGTCAAGGTGGATTTGGAACTAATTCCTTGCTAAAATATGAGTGTTAAACATCCTCCTCAAAGTGCTAGTTCAACCCTTAATCGTTGATACGAAAACAGCCCCTAGAATGGGTGTTTTCCGGTTAACTCGTTTCCTAGTTTTCCAAGATTTGCTCTAGGTTAGTATCTAACCTTTACCTCAATAAAATAACTTTATAAGGACATATTATACACTTGGATTAGTGTACAATAGTTCCACCAATCGTTCATATCATTTGGAAAATGAAAGGAAAGGTTTTGGGGTTAACAACTCACTTTAGAAAAGTAGATCCGTTTCTGCGAGGTTGTGTTTTGCTCGGACGATTTGGAAGCCTTCCACTACTCCGATTGATTCAAACCAGACCTTCACGGATTCCTAGTCTTGAGAGATTTCTTTTGGTATCTCACACGCCTTAATTGGATTGGTATAACTCGAGATATCCACCAAAAAGCTTCAGCACTCTCAGAGCTCGAGTTTACAGACCACTGCTCGCTCCAGATCTACTTTTGGATGATTACTCTTTCCTCTCGAACAGAGACCACTCAATTATGAAAATAGACTTCAAAGGCTATCCAAGGACACCTTATACACGTTGTTTGGTCGAGTATAACTCCCATAATGAGCGGAGGCAAACAACACACCATTTTGTGCGAAAAATAGAGATGGTGGCCCAACATTTGATTCCTATCAAGTCTTGTGCAGCTCCTCTCCATGGTGGTCGGCCAAGGTAAGTCTTCTCACTCATTTTTATTTGTCTTGCAGGTACTAATATCGTGTGGAGTGGTTCCCCATTGATCCCAATTATTTTGGGGTCCAAAATATCTATCAATACTTCCAAAAATGGGAAGATGGGTTCTATTGTTTTATCTTTTGTCAAAGATGTCTTTTTGTACTCATCCTAACTTATTTAGAACAAGTCAACTTCCTACATCACATTATTGATCTCCAATATGTGTAGGCTCATCTCAATAATTTACATGATGAAAATTATAAAAGAATACGGGTTTGAACAATACAATATTCAATCATGTACTACGTAAAATATTAATCGTTTTTCCATTGTTTTGAAATCGGAAATTCAATACATCACTTTGAATTTAAGAATGGAATTTTCAAGGACGTTCGGGTGCGGTGTCACACTGTTGATCTCTCAAAGAGGAGGTCACGGGTTCGAATCCCATCCCAGTCAAGAATGTTGGCATTAACTGGAACAAATACTATAATAGGTTTAGAAAGATATGCAAAATAATAAGAATAATAATAATAATAACAATAAATTTAATTATACCAATTTTTTGGCATGCGCAGTAACAGGTGCCAGACCTCCTCTCCACTGGGTAGCGAGCACCTTTTCACAGTTACAATTTTTTTTTTACCAACTTCACTCTGTTTCTTAAACTTCAGACTGGTGGCCCACTGGCGCGATAATGCAACAGAGCAGCCCAATATGGATCAGAGATAAATTTTGGCTGTTTGTTGGAACCTCAAGCGGTTCAAAATGTACCGATCAACCGATTGGAAACAAGCGGATGATACACCTTTCTTATATCATCAGCCTTTTTAATATTCCACATATGCTCATGCTTCGTTATAAAAAATAAGTCTTACTAAAAATAAATATTTTTAATAATTAAAAAATGGTGCATAAAATTTAATTTGATTTTTACATAAACATCCTCCACTAGAAGTCGCGGGCCTCTTCATCAACTTCCATGTAACTAGGTCATGCCCCATGGAAATGGCTAGTGATAATCTGAATAATCCTCTCCAAAATCCATTGTTTGCTTCAAACAAATTAATTTTTTTTAACTTTTAGTGATTATTTAGATAGATTTTAGACAATGCTTTTTTTCTCTCGCCTAGTCACCTCTTCGGTGATAACACATCGAGCATATGGATTCACCCACAAAGGAATCGGTTGAGAAGAGGTGCTTCCACCTCCGAATTGGATGTTCCCGCCTCCACCAAAGCGAGCACTAGAATGTAGTCCGGAAGTGGGAGTTTGGCCGCGTTGGTTTCTTTCATCCATTGACATATCGTCATTGGATGTTTATTGGATGATTATTGGAGTTTGAGAGTTGGAACGGCCTCGGCCTCAGCCACGATTTGAAGAAGGGTTGGAGTTGTGGGATGAATTATTCATCTATAATTTAGTAAATTTATAGTTAAAATTTTATTGATCGCGATTTACCAATTTTTTGAATCATTTTAATTTTAAAATTCTAGGTCTCATCATTTTTATAAAGGCAGTTTTTGAGGGTTTATTAAAAGTTAACAAATTTATAAATTTATAAAAATTTATAACAAAGTTAACAAATTTATAAAGTTAACATTTATATAATGGAAACTAATAATCCAACCTTTTAACGGTCTTCTTACAATAGTCCTACCTAATCACAATTCAGGAATAATCTAACCTTTGCACCCCATCGTCATTCGGCGGCCCCTGACCGGTTGATGACATGCTATTCCAGGTTTTTTCATTTTCTTTGCAAATCATTAATTAACCATAAATCTCACGTTATACAAATCTTCTCAAAACGGTCCCACATTTGATTTTTATTTTTCTTCCTATTTTTTTCCTTTTTATGTATTCCTATTCATTGTAGTATCTTTTTATAATTTTTTCCAAGCTACTTGTTTATATTTTTTCTTTGAATTTTTTAGAAAAGAGAAAAATATAAGGGAAATTCCTCAAATAGTATCGAATGAAATTTTTTAAGGACTAACTTTTGAAGTCTACCCTTGTTTTGTTTTAGTGCAATTAATATTTTATTAATAATTAAAGCATAAAAGCAATAACATAACTTTTTTTATAATAAAAATATAAAAAAAAATCAAAAGGGGTGTAAGGTAAACACTCCAAACTTGCATATGTAATTAAATACCCCAAACTTTATATAAAACTCATTTTAGCACCATTGTCATGTATCATTTCTTTTAAAAGTGTAAACTTATGGTATTAATTGCATAATTTAAAATAGAAAATTAAAAATGTTGCAATTATATAGATTGTTAGGGGTAACATTATTTATTTCACAATGTAAGTTTAGAATGTTAATTGTGTCTTCATGAATTCTAAAATATTTTAAATTATGCAATTAACACCATAAATTTACATTTTTGAAATAAATAATACTTGACTATGGTGCTAAAATAACTTTTTATATAAAGTTTGAGGTATTTAAATTACATATGCAAGTTTGGGGTATTCATCTCATACCCCGTCAAAGTTTGGGGTATATTAACTATTTTTCCCTATTTTTTATTACTATTTATTATTTTATTATTTTTAAAGAATACTTTTTGACTTTTTTTTTATATTTTTTAACTATATTTTTTATGAATTGAAATACTTTTTATTATTTTTCCGTTTTTATTATAATGTAAAATATGATTATCTTATTAAGTTATGGTAAGAGTAGAATAAGAAAATAGAGTGTACTTTAGTCCTATTTTGGGAAGATAAATAACATAGTCCTATTTATGAATTTAGGGATTAATTTAGTCCTATTCTGGAGCTATTTTCCCAAATAATATATTAGTGCTGGAATCAAGGTAAGAAAAGGAAAAATGAAATACATAAGTGCAAGTAAAAAGAAAGTAAAGTAGAAGGTTAGCATGGTGAGAAAAAGATCTTTTATAAGAAGGAAACTAATCTGAAAAAATATATAAAAATGAAAATGAAATAATAAACTGGAAGAAGAAAAAGAAGAAAAAATGGAAAACATAAATATTGAAAAATAAAAAATAAAAGAAATAAAAATAAGACTAAGAAGACCAAAAAAGGGAATAAAAGATCCAAGACGCTAAAATTAAAAAGGGAAAAGTTTTAGGGAGAAAAAAGAAAAATGATGAAATAATTACATATTTGTGACTAAATTAAAGATTGTTTACAAAAATATGACTAATGACTAGAGTAATAATGGAATAATAATAACTTATGTTTAAGTTTTAAACTGAAGTTACCATTAGATTAGATTGTAGTAACTTTTAGTCATATTTGTGTAAATATGTTTTATTTTAATAATATTTTTATATAAATCTCATTTTAAAATTTGTTACACTTTTCTATTTAAGATGTATTTAAAAATTTGCTCCACGTTCTCTTTTTGATAAGTTTTTTCTTTAAAAAAAATACTAAATTACCCTTATTTTTTCTACTTTTATCTTCTCTTTCTTACTTTTGCAGCTTCCCTCTTATTTTTTTCTACCCTAATCATTAACCCTACTATTTTTCTCTTAAATATTGTGTCAAAGCCTGATGTAGTGATTTTTTAAATACAAAGAGAGTACTAATAATGCTTAAATGCGATTTTAGTGTGTGAAAATATGACATATTTTGTTTTAGATCCCTATAAAAAATTGTTTTATCCTATAACATGCACTATTTTCTTTTTAATCCATCTATACTACCGAGACAACCCCATGATAAAAAAGTTATTGTCGATTACATAAATCTATTTGAAACTTATATATTTATCCTTCTACAGTTTTTCAGTGGCTAATATGAGAGTTAAAATAATGTAAAACTAATTATTCACATTATAAAAATATGATTTGACAACATTCTAAAAACTAAAATTAGGCATTTTTTGAATTATGTGATAGAGATTGTGACAATATGTTTTAGGAGTAAATAAGTTTGAAAATTTTCAAAATAGGACTCCCATGTTTTTATTCCCAAAGTAGAAGTAATTACTACCAAGTTTGGAAAATATTGCTATGTTTAAAGCCTGATGCTGATAAAAAAATGGAAGTAATTAGTCTTATTTTGGGAATAAAAACATGACAGTCCTATTTTGGAATATACAAATTAAACGTTTTTAGTCCTATTTAGCTTAGGATATTTTCCCTATCTTTTAATTATGATTGATTTGTTGTCAAATGAAGGTTATTATGATTGAAGATGGATTAAAATGAAATGAAAATAAAACAAAGTGCATATCCACATACACAACAAATCATTTCACAAATCGATTCCTAATTTACAAATTCGAAATTTATCCATTCTAAACCCTAAGTTGGAATATGAGATGAAATAGATGTTTCATTTACCTGGAGGAAAGAGTGTTGAAAACGATGGTTGTGGAGTATCCTTGGTAGGTGGAGTAGCCTGGTCGTCACTGCCGTCGCCGAAGATGGAGCAGGAGCTTCGATTTTCGCCGGATTGGATTTTGAGGCTGCAAGTCGTTCTGCCTGCAGACTGCTAGCCGACCGTCTGTTTTAAAGGGAAAGTCACCAAATGGATTGGCAACTTATAAGTCGTCAATCCGTTTGGTGACTTTGCCTAACCATGGTCAGCCGTCAATCCGTTTGGTGACTTTGCCTAACCATGGTCAGCCCAACAGTATTTTTGTAAATATTTTAACCCACCATTATTGAAGTGAATAATTTTTTTTCAACATTATTTTGAAAAAAAAAATTCCATTATATTTGAAGAAATTAAAAATATATGTAAACCTAATAATGGTGATGATGGTGATCATTGCGTGTACCCAAAAGATAATGATGGTGTAAAAGTTCTGGCGTGGATGGTTCCACACGACATGGTTGCAAACATTGACTTCTATATAAGGAGTATTTTAACACATGGATATTACAGAGTTGTTCAACAATGGATGTCTAATGTCTATGCTTTGAATGCCCATACAAATTATACATTATATCTAAGTTGAAATTGTATGTACTTTCATATTCTCGATCTGATCTCACATAACTTTGCTGAATTTGATTAACATGTGGTTTAACAAAACAACTCTATAATTGAGTTTGTGTAAATTACATAGAAATAATGAATTAATTCCACTTTTGGTCCTACAAGTTTATGCCATTCCACATTTAGTTTACATCTTTCACTTTGTCCACTTTTGGTACTTGACTAATGTTTTTTTACCATTATTTGTTGTCCTTCTCTGGCAATTTTAACCACCGGAATTATTGCCGAAAGGGCCATATATAGGCAAAAACACAATAGTCATGTACCAAAAGATGTGAACCAAATTTGGAATCGGTGCGATACTCGTAAGAACAAAAGTGGAATTTATTCTAGAAATAATAGATATTAAAAATTAATTTTTATAAAACAGAAAGTGATAATTAAGGTTTTTGGGATAACCAAAAGGGAAAATGCGACAAAATTATTATAAGACATAGAGGGAGTATTGTTTTAAAAAATTGTTCAAAACAGGAGTACAACATAAATGAAGTTAGCATATTTTCATCTTAAAATAGAACTTCTTTAGACTTATTAAAAGAAGAATGCAAAATTTCCTATATAGGTGTACACGCATGAGTCATCTTGTGATAAAAAAGTAGTTAAATGATAAATAGTATTATATGAGAAAATTTATTTAGATTATTCAGAATTAGAAAATTCTCTCGATTATCTTTTGCACCTAGCTACTTATATAAGGCATTGACTATAAATATAACTAAATAAGCACCAACTCATTTCACACAATTGTAACACCAGACATATAGAAGTATTCTCTTATTTTCACTTTTCCATACTAATTTTATATTTCTTCAAAACAAGATAGTTGATGGCATCCCCAAAAAGTAAGATTTACCCTGATAAAGATGATTTCCCATCTGCAATGTCGTCTTCAATAGTAAGCAGTGAAATTGAAGCTGAAATCAAATATCTTGCAACGGAAATATACGGGTCACCGTCAATGGAGAAGTTGTACCAATACCAGGGATATTGGTACTTGAAATCTGATCTCCAAGGAGTTATTGCCGTACAAAAATGGTGTGCCCGCAATAAGTCTAGCGATGATCTTGGTGCCAGCAGGTCGGACGTTGTTCTCGCAACGTTCCCGAAATGCGGGACGACATGGTTCAAGGCCTTGATCTTTTGCATCATGAACAAGAATTTGGGAGACGCTCATCTTGAAGAGTCCCTCCGGTGTCATTCCCCTCATGACTTTGCCAAGTGGCTCGAGTACTACGGTTACAAAAACCATGACAATCCCATACCCTCTACTAAGATCCTCTCCACGCATATGCCCTACAGTGCATTGCCAGGTCTCATTAAGGACTCCACCACACCCATAGTCTATGTTTCTCGAGACCCTAAGGACAACGTAGTCTCCCTATGGCATTTCCTGAACAAGATGAAGGGTCGGGACACACCAGGTATCGAGTTAGATAAGGTGTTTTACTCGTTCTGTAACGGGGTATCCCATTATGGCCCTTTCTGGGACCATACCCTCTCCTATTGGCATGCTTCTCTGGAATCTCCCCATAAAGTACTCTTTCTCAGGTATACATACTTACATTTCGTCATGCAATATTAATATAATAAATAATCCTAGCTAGCTCCTTATACGAAGTATATGTTATATGTAGTATATTAGTACGTATAAGGAGCGATGGATGATGCATGCATGGATAGTAATTTAAGAAGTAATATATACAACTTTAATTTAACTATACTACATCCCTCTGATCCCTATATGTTAAACCACTGATTAATTAACCTACTTTGAGTTATAATTTACGAGTAATTAACTAATTGATATTAACCATCAATTACTTCCATTTATTGGATTCTGATTGATCTCATATTTAATTATATTGGTGATGACTTATCGACGAATACCGGCCTAATATATCCCCCGTTTGGATAGTAGCGGTTTGAGCAATCCGTTAATTGTTTTGTATTGCAAAACGTTGCATTTTGCAGCAGTTAGACAGCAATTCGCTGAAAAGCAAACATGACCATAGTAATAGTAATATGTACGTAGTACCAATGGCGTATTCCGGATTTTGTTTGAGAGTGGGAAAATATACACTATACCCTATAAGAATTACAATCATACGCATTTCACAAATACATATTTTACTTTTCCTGTCATGTAAAAAAATTGTTACATTCTGTTTAAGAAATAACTTTTATTGTTCATGTAACTTCACATTAATAGTACTCCTTCAATTCCGTCCCAAAAAGATTTGGAATGTTAGGGCCTGTTTACTAACAGAAATATTTTCCAGTTTTCCAGAAAACTGGAAAACTGGAAAACAGAAAACAGGAAACGTGCTTACCAAAGAAATTCCTGGAAAACTGGAGAAAGGAAAAAAGAAAAACGCGTTTACCAAATCGTTTTCCAAAACGTAAAAACTGAAACATGTCTCTCTTTTCCTTAATGATTTGGAGAAGTGACTTTCACTAGTTTTCCAAATTTGGAAAACGCAGATGCTACAGTGCCTTTGCAATGAATTTGCATACTTACACCTAGTGGTGGGTCCGGTCCCGCTCCGATGTCGATTCCATTCCGGTACCTCCATCCTCGTACCTTACCCCTACCCTACCCTACCCACCCAACCCCCACCCCGCGTACCCATTTTTCCCTATAATGACCTTACCCCACCCCCCACCACATGCCCCGACCTCGGCCCCACCCCGATCCACCCTACCCTACCGCCACCCCCCTACCACCTCGACCCCACCTCGATCCACCCTACCCTACCGCCACCCCCTACCACCTCGACCCCACCCCGACCCACCCTACCCTACCCCACCCCTCGTATATTACCACTTACCCCTACCTTACCCCTTACCACATGCCTCCTACCTCGGCCCCACCCCACCGCCATCCTACACCCGTACCGCCACCCTACCTCGGCCCCACCCGGATCCCGGGCCCACTCTACCGCTACCTTACCCCAACCCCAACCCTACCCACTACCCCCACCCTTACCTCCATCCTACCCCCACCGCCATCCTACCCTTTCCCTACCCCAGCCCCACCCTGGTCCCGACCCCACCCTACCGCCATCCTATCCCAACTCCCTACCCTACCCCTACCTTACCCCAACCCCACCCACTACCCCCACCCTTACCGCCAGTCTACCCCCCACCCTACCCCTTCCCTACCCCGGCCCCACCTTGGTCCCGACCCCACCCTACCGCCATCCTATCCCAACTCCCTACCCTACCTTACCCCAACCCTACCCACTACCCGGTAGGGGCGTTGGGGTGGGTGGGGTCGGGGTAAGGTAAGGTGGGGGTAAGGGTTGGGGGTATGGGTACACATAATACTTGTGTTCATGAATGTTTGTGTCATTGAATGTCTATATATGTATAGGGTTATTTTTGATATTTTAATATTAAACGGTGTTTTAAACCTTTTGAAGTAAAAACAATCTTACAACGTTGCTTATTTTGTGCGCCACTTATTAACGCGGGTCTTAGTAAGACCATTTAGTAACCCGTAAAGTAAACATGTCCTAAGTTTTAGACATAAAATGAAACAATAAAAGAATAAATGGGAATTGAACCCGAGTCCCCAAAAAGCTAGCAATGTAACCCTTCCAGTCTTCCACCACTCCACCAACATCACAATTAGTTAATAAATGGATATTTAAGTATATATATATACATGGGAGTGTTCTCCTAAGGTAAGCCTAAACTCTGTAAGTTTTAGGCCTCCTTTAATTGATGGGCTTCTGAGTCAAATTTTTTAATGAAATTTTGTGAGCATATTCTCCATAAAGTGTAGGTTATGTCCATCAAATTTCAACTTAAAATTCAATCCGGAAGTCAGTTAACTAAACTATTGACAAAAAATGCATGTTATATGTATAAAAAACTGCCCAATTTAAAAAAAAATTATTTGAGTGACTTACCGATTAAATTTTAATCTGAAATTTGGTAGATACAATATACACTTCAGGGGGAACATTCTCAAAAAATTTCATTAAAAAAATCGTCCTTACATGAAAGAGACCTAAAATTTTAACTTTTAGTCGTACCTTACGTGAATATTTTCCTATATAGGGTGGGTGGGGGTTAAGAGGGGTTATGTATCAAATATGTGTAAAAATACATACATAGAGTGCATATGTGTGAATATATACAGAAAATATATACTTCGTATGTATATGTACGGGTTGGGTGTGGGTGAAGAGGGGGCAGTTGCCCCTACTACCCGCACCGTAGATCCACCTTTGCGTAGTACTATCTCCGACCCCATTTTATGTGTTTTCTTTTAGTTTGATACAATTATTAATAAAATGATTGAAAAAGTAAAAGTTGTAATTGAGATTTGAGTATAATAAAGTGAAATTTTGTGGATCACATATTTCTTTCCAAATAAATGTGTCACTTATTTTGGGACAACTCAAAAAGGAAAATAATACAGGTAAAATGGGACAGAGGAATACTAGCTAACACCATTTCATTTTCACCTTTTTTCCGTCAATAAATAATTGTGATTTGTGAATGTTAATTAATATACTTCCTTCATCCCGAATTGAATTGTACTTCATTATTTTAAGGTTGACTAACGATAAAGTTAAATAATTCGGGTGGCTAAATGAGTTTTATTAATAAATTAAACTACACTCTATAAAGTCAAAATTCAAATTAGAATATACGGAGTACTAAAAAAAATTGATATGCTATACATAAGTAAATACAGTGATACTGTTTTGGCCAAAATAAATTGACTTTGCAAATCTTTTAATTATCATATATTCTCAAGAAATACAGGAGTTGATTTGGTAGCCCCTTACAACCTTAATTAGCTGCTCAGGCTTGGTTATTACGTACATACTCGTATTTTTTTTTAGGCTAAAGGGTCAAATAGGTACATGAACTAACTTAAAGTGTTCAATTAGCCCCTTGTATAGGAGGTTCTGCCCGGCCGTCGCCAATTGTGGCGGTTCCCGGTGGAATTTTTTGATTAAATTTTTTGAGCATGTTCTTCATTAAGTCTAGTTTACCCATACCAAATTTCAGCTACAAATTCAACCGGGAAGGCAGTCAAATGTTTTTTTGAAGATAACTGTGCAGTTAAACATCGCAGTACATTTTGGAAAATCATTTGACTGCCTTCCCGATTTAATTTTTAACTGAAATTTGGTATGGATAAACTAGACTTAATGAAGAACATGTTCAAAAAATTTCATCAAAAAATTCCACCGGGAACCGCCCCAATATGCGACGGCCGAGCAGAACCTCCTATATAAGGGGCTAATTGAACACTTTAAGTTAGTTCATGTACCTATTTGACCCTTTAGCCTTTTATTATTATTATTATTATTATTATTATTATTATTATTATTATTATTATTATACTCCGTATATACAAAGCTAGCCTGTATAAGCTGCTAATTAACATGCCCTGCCTTAGTCCTTAACATTGATATAATTAAGAGGAAGTAGCGCAGTTATTAAAAAATTGGGTTTATGTGATTGATATTGAATTGATAAAATAAAAATAAAGCGAAAATGATTTAAAATCACAAAAATGTTATCAAATTTAGTATAGAACAGTCTTAATAACAGATAAAAAAGATCCAAAAATGTGAGAATCTAAACAGACTGGAGAAAGTACTAAATACTAGCTACTCCTGTACCGCTGGTAAAAAAAACAAGCTACTCATGTACCACTGGTAAAAAAAAAAGCTACTCATGTACCGCACAAACTCCATGCTCACTTCTCTCCATCTATTCGGCATATATTGCTACATCTGCTTACTATAGTTAGTAATTTACTCCTCCGTCTCGAAATTAACTTCTCATTTTCTTTTTCGGGCAGTCCCGAAATAAAGTCTCACTTTCTTATTTGGCATAAAAATCTATATCAAAACAATGCAAAAAGTGCAAAACAGTGCCAAAAAACAGAAGGGATCAATATGTTATCAGGCATCACACTCTTAATAGATAGATTACTGAGGTGGACCGGGATATCATCAGAGGAAAGATACAGTGGACCGATATCAGACCAGTTAGAATACCCGAAGGAGCTAGATCTCCTATTCACCGAATACAACAATTTGCCTCAAAAATATGATTAACAGAGTTGATGGCCTTATCATAACCGAACGAGTATCATCAGGGCCGGTCCTGCAAAAATAGAGACCCGGTGCGACTTAAAAAAATGGGCCTTTTTTCCGAACACTAAGAGAGATAGAACATAAATAATTAATTTAATATTTACTTAATAACTTATACCAAATTATTAAACATAATTTAATAATTCATCAATTAATTACAAAAAATAAAAAACAACCACAATAGCTAAATACTCCCTCCGTTCCGCTTGTCCCATTTTACCTTTTCGGGAAGTCCCACTAAGATTGTCCCATAACTTATTTGGTAAAGATTGTGTGACTCTAAATCATTCTAACTTTATTTTTATTTATCAATTTAATATCAATCATACAAACATACTTTTCTTAATAATTGTGTCACTTTCTCTCGTCCCAATCTTAGTGGGAGGGCGGTAGTAATACATTAGGTGGCCTAAGGCATAAACGATAAACAATTTACTCTACGTTTATGCTAATAATCGAAATTCCCAAACATATAAAACAATTAAAACAGTCTAATAGAGTAATAGAACTATAGAAGTATGCACTGGCCGATGGAGATTCGAGACTTGGGGCGTGCGCGTGTAGACAGCTGCTGCTAAACCGGCGGAGAGGGGACTGCCGGAGGTGCGGTACTGCGGTGCTGGACAGGGGCCTAGATGCGAACGCCGTTTTGCTGCCTGCGATTAACGCCTAGAGGAGTAGACCCGTAGAGGCCCTCGATGCAAGTTGCGTTATTATTTCTTCAATCGACGTTCTGTACTTCCGTTTTGGTTTTGTGATCTACGCTTTTGGGTTTATTTTGGACTTGGGCTGACTACCACCTAATACTAATACTAAAAGAAAAAAATTTGGGGCCGTCATATTTTTGAGGCCCTGTGCAGTGGCACCGATTCTACCTCCCCAGGGCCGGCCCTGAGTATCATGATTGAGTTATACCAGTTAGCCCAGATACTGGTATTGTTCTTAACCTTCTAAAGCCTTTTGGAGATGAAATAAGCTTCTAAAGCCCAAACCTTTTCAGAAACAAGCTAACAACAGTTTTGCCAAATGTGCTTGTGATTATCAGAATTTCTATCCCATAAAACGTTTGAGAGTTTCCTCTCCATTTTATACTCCATAGATAATAATAGTGCGGGGGGAGAGACATCCATATGATACAAGGGAAGAGTATTGAGAACATGCTGAATAAGGATCATCTTACCACCAACCGAAAGCAGTTTATGCTTCAAGCCAGCTAACTTCTTATCAAATTTAGTTAAAATATATGCTCAAAATAGGAAGTCAGTGTTCTCACGGTGAAAATGTTTGCACCCAAGTAGGTAAAAGGAAAAGAGCCCCTTTGAATTTTGAAAATACTTTTAATAATCGTTTAAGAATGGTTCTTAGCATGTTTTGAAACAAGGTAAACGCTCTTTTTTTTGCTAATAAGCTGCCCCGAAAAAGTTTCATAATCACTGATAGTTTTATTCACCAAAACAATAGTGTTTTTTAGCATTAGACAAGACAATTAAGTCATAAACAAAAAGACATATGATTGATATTAGGCATACACTTAAACTTACCATAGATGAGGTTAACAAACATAGAATGGAAACCAAATTTAATAATAGTATTATGACCGATCAAATCTTTCATCATATCAAATTTAATGATAGTATTATGACCCTTGTTCTTATTATTAATATGGTTTCATCATATGCTAGAACACTTCTAGCATTTTCAAACATAGAATGTTCTACAATTGCATCACTATTTAATATAATTTCATTTACATCTTATCTAATGTAGTTTCATGATATCATCATAGGTATGAGGACATGATAGCCTCTCCTGTAATACACATCAGCCGCCTTGCCAATTTCATTGGTCATCCATTCACTATAGAAGAAGAGAAGATGGGACTTAAGGAGAGAATCATAGATATTTGTAGTTTTGATAAGTTGACTTCCTACGCTGCCAACCAATCCCACAAAGTCAAACCCATCACGCCTTCCTTAGGGCAACTCCAATGCTAGAGTCCATTGCAGTTCCAAGTCATCAATTGCACTTTACTTTACCAAATCTATTCTCCAATGCAAATATAAATGGACCTCCAAATCTGATGTGGCAATAACAAGGGTCCAGCACTAGTTCTACATATGCACCTTCGGTCCGACTTTCTGAGTTCTGACAACAAAAGAATTAGTTTGCTTCTAGTGCATGAACATTTGCTTTTCTCTTCCATCAATTATCTTTTTTATTTATTTATTTATTGCTGCTTGCTGCATTGGAGTACAAACTCAATAGACTAGGGTCTTTTGTTATTTTTTGATCTAGACCTTCTCCATTTCATTGCCACATCAGCACCAATGCACAACACCATTGGAGATGCTCTTATCAGTATCAAACTCCATGTTCTTCCGCACAGGCAAAGTTGGCGACTCACGCAATTATCTCAGCCCAGAAATGTTTTCCTTTCTTGATGACATCAACAAGAACAAATTGAAGGGATCTGGATTACATCTCTAATTTTTGGTTAATGGATTGATTACCTACATATCTACTGTGTAATGATAAACCCCCTTTTATCTCTAAAACTCTACCAGGTTTGACTGGCATGAGAAACAATAAAATAAAAACTGTGTGATTAAGATTTATGTAAAAGAGAGAGAAATTATATGAACCACGAATTCATCGATTAAAAGGGAAAATGACAAAAATTTTGGTACATCCAAAAAATGAAAGATGACAAAGTTATAAGGGATAGAGAGAGTATGCTTTACAAGTTTATATACGGAGTAGTTCTTTGAGCATAGTCACTGTTATTCGAACATATGGTTTTGTACATTTACATTTTATAAATTCATATACTGAAATTTTATGGATCATTTCGCTTACCGCTACACTAGAAGCAGTTATTGATTTTGTAGCACACCCTTCCCCCTTATAGAACATGCAAAATGATATGTTTCGATTGCACTGGTAGGCTAGTAGAACTATTGGCATCACGTTCTCGTGGCCCAACAATTCCCCCCCAGCACCTGCCAACCTCAAATGTGCAACCTGCTGTTGCCGGGGGTCGAATTCGTGACCTTTGGCTCTGATACCACTTGTGTATCTTTGCGTTTATCGCTACACTAAAAACAATCGCTAATAGTGCAGCACACCTTCCCCCTTATAAAACAGGCAAAATGTCAAGTTCCGATTGCAGCCGCAGACATGCATTAATTGTATGTAACAAATAAAAAATGGTTGTACTTGTACTTTTTGTTTGTGATTAACATTCTTTACATGTCGTAAGTAGCTAATGAATGTACACAAAAAAATTTATGTCTGTACACAGAAATCTACCTAAACCTTACTTCTATAAAAAAGAAAAGGAAAATCAAGGTGAATGACATGCAAACTAGTATCAATATATGGTCTTGTTTTCCTATGATGCAACTTTACAAAAATTTACTAATCTTTTAGTTTCATTTTTTCAAACTGAAAAATTGTATTGATACTTAAACCGTCACGGACATTATGTTATCGATGACAATCTCTGACGATGATTCAGATTTGAATACCTGAAATATATGATTTTCCTGTAACTTTAGGCCAACAACTCTCAAACTTCAATTGTTTTTTTTATTTCTGGAATATGATAAAGGTGAACATGATGAGCATGAAGGACGGAACTTGAAAGATGATGAAGAAGTGGGGTATGAATAGAAAAGGAAATGAAAGATAAAGAGAAGAAGAAAGGTGAAAGAGAGGTTAAAAAGACCCTTATATAGGGTGTGTCAAATCTGTACATTAAAGGTGTATGACATGCATTTTCTTATAAATAACAAAAATGATAGGTGTATACAAAATGTGTACACACTAGGTACACGCTAGGCGCCCCTCAACCGCCCGACTAGCGCCTAGCGAGTTTTAGAACAATGGGCACACCATATAAATACCCTCAAATTTCTATCTAGCCTTCAGTTCCCCATGTGCTCCCCGACTTGTCTTTCTTCTTTCCAAAACTCTCATCCGCAACTTCCCCATATGGTATCATCTTTCACACATCCCTACCATACTTCAAGCACCCCCTCCGCTGCACACATTGTTCTAAAAATCGGCCTAGGCGGCCCTAACTGTAGAGGCCTAGTCGGACTAGTCGGTCAAAAAATCGGTCTAGTCGGCCAAAAAATCGGCCTAGTCGGCCGTCTAAGCGCCTCTCAACCGCCCGACTAGCGCCTAACGAGTTTTAGAACAATGGGTACACCATATAAATACCCTCAAATTTCTATCTAGCCTTCAGTTCCCCCATGCGCTCCCCAACTTGTCTTTCTTCTTTCCAAAACTGTCATCCCCAACTTCCCCATATGGGCATATGGTATCATCTTTCACACATCCCTACCATGCTTCAAGCACCCCCTCCGTTGTCAATGTCCTCTGCCTCACCCCCACGAACTCATTCATCTTTGAGTTCGGCGGGTTCGTCGTATCCCCTCACAATCCATTCATACGTCGTCTGCTTCACCCCACAAACCCATCCATCGTCGAGCTCGACAAGTTCGATGAGTTTGTCGCCACCCCCAAGAACAAACACATCCATCGTAGAGCTCGACAAGTTTGTCGCATCCCCCACGAACCGGTATGTTGATGAAGAACTTCCACTTATTTAACTCATTAAAGCTATAGAAGCTTTAAGACCGGTGGTTGGTAAATGTTTGAACAACAGAACTAATATTCAATAAGCTATGGTGAGAACAAGTTTGTCTAAAACGGCTCAATGGTAACTTTTTGTCCATCTATGCATTGTTAAACTTTTGTAGTATATTTTGAGATGTAATTTTGGTAAGTATATAACAATGAGGTCCTAAAAGTATCAATTAGTTTCTAAAATAGAAATGAGAAAATTTAATTATATCGCTAAAAAGTGGTAAGTGAGAAGTTTAAATTGGAACAAAATAATAATTACTTGTGTTTGGAAATTGGAGATACACATTTTGTCTACCCCTAAGGTTTTTGTATTTTTTTTAAACAAACCTAAGATTTTTGTATAAATAATCATAGTAGATTAGAAGTGTTAAAAAAACGTATGTATGGTATTCTACGTAAGGACGTAGTATAGGAATATATGCGATGAAAGATTAGAGAATCCAACGGCGGAAACATGAGCAACTCTTAGTTGATAAAGTTGACCCCATACGAAGTCAAAGTATTTGTAAAGTCTAATTGTGAGCACTCTCATGAAGATTGAGAATGAGAAGAGTTCATACTTGAGAAAGACCAGATCATAACAGATAAAGCAAAGAGGGACAGAAAAAAGAATAGAATAGTAGATAAAGTAGTTGATCAACAAGATTTCTTTCCTTTTATTATTTATTTATTTATTTATTTTTCAAAGGCAAGTGCTCCTAATCTTCAAATATTCTCTTCCCAAATCTGATTACTCTTTAAAAACCCAATCCCCAAATTCTTCACTCTGCAATACCCAGAGTCCAGAGATCACACATTCATTTCTGATCATTTCCTTCATAATAAATATTGCCTGATGATTCGTTTTACTAATATATATACACACCCATGAATTTCTCTTCAACTAATATCTTATTTTCTATTTAGGATTTTCTGTTTCGCATCATCAATCTATTCTTCGATAAAGATTTTTTGAATCCCATTTCTGGGTTTAATCTTCTTACTCTGCATTTCCGAGGATCTAAAGTTGTCATTTTTTTTTATATCTGGGGATTTGAAAGATGGGAATCCAGAAAGATCGGGTAAGGTTCAACGTGGGTGGAAGAGCGTTTGAAACCACTGCCACCACTCTCGCTAATGCCGGCCGGAATTCTCTGTTCGGGGCCATGTTTGATGACGATTGGAGCTTGCAATCTGACGCCACAACGACAGAGCACTTCATCGATCGAAACCCAGATTGCTTTGCAGCCATTCTTGACCTTCTAAGAACAGGGGAGCTTCACATCCCTCCAAACCTCCCAGAGAAACTCCTATACAGAGAGGCCTTGTTCTACGGCCTATCCGATCATGTCAGATCAGCTAAGTGGGGCCCATTTGATGGAAACCGTCTCCAGTTAGCTTGTTCAATGACGGGCCGTGCCCCGGGTGATGGGACTGCCATCCGAGCAGGCCCCGATGGCGGTTGCTGCGTGGCACATGGAAGTATGGTACACGTATACGATTGGATGATGGAAGAACACCCTCCTATCAATCTGGATTATCAAAGGGTTAATGATGCCGGTTGGGTAGATTCAAATAGCATAGTGATCACTACTTGTGAGAGGATCGGGCGGGGAGATGGCGGGATCGGGTTGTTCAATGCTTCCACGGGTGAGCTAAGGTATAAGTTCCAAGTCACCCACGAGAACCAAGTCAAGCGATACACCGCGGGAGCATTGAGTTTCACCCCAGATCATAAACTCTTGTTCTCGAGCTGTAAAGGTAGAAGTAATGAGTACGGGATTGGAGTTTGGGACCATATCACCGGGAAACAGACAGATTTCTTCTATGAACCAGATGGATGGTCACTAGGTGAAGCAGACAGGCTACAATGGCTACATGGGACCAATTGTCTCTTGGTTTCAACTTTGTTTCCAAGAAAAGACAATTGTTACATAAGTTTGTTGGATTTTAGGGACAAGAAGACAATGGTGTGGTCGTGGTCGGATATCGGGGCGCCTATCACGGACGAGAGACGGGTCAGGGACGCGATTGGCATGGAGGGAACTGGTTCAGTGTGTGTGGTGAATGAGTACGAAGATTTAGGTTTTCTGGATTTGAGGAGCGGTGGAGGAGGGAGTGTGAGGTGGAGGTCAAGAAGTCGATTGATGAAAGGGGGGAAGATGTCGGATGAACCATGCTACCCTAAACTAGCATTGCATGAAGGCCAATTGTTCTCCTCGATGAATGATAGTGTTTCGGTCTTTTGTGGGCCTGATTGGGTGCTCACGTCTCGACTACGCCGGAGTTATGGCGGTTCTATATGCGACTTCTCCATCGGTGGTGACCGCCTCTTTGCTCTTCATAGTGAAGAAAATGTGTTTGATATTTGGGAAACTCCGCCTCCACCTGTAGTATGATGTTTTGGAACTCATTTTTTTATATATTTTTAAGCGTGTTTGGTAAGAGTTGTTTGGTACTCAAGCCAAATAAGTCAAAAGTTATACAGCTAACCGAACAGGGTTACCAAATATCTCATAGCACTGTCCAATTAGGTGTCCTTAATCTGATTATTAAATGAACGGATAGCAGAACAAGGCTACCATACAGAGCAACAGTCTCCGAGTGAATTTTGTTTTTTTATATTCCAGAATGTAGGTTATGATCCTAGGATAGCAGAGAGAATATATTATATTGATTTCTGAGTTGATTTAGGATTGAATACAGAAATGGAAGTGATTGCAATACCATATTTCACATTATAAATTTCATAGGTCCTGGTTTATTGAATTGATAATATTCTCTGAATCATGTGCATCTTCTGTTCACTTGTAAATTATAGTATTCCTAAACAAATTATGATCTCAGCAGCTTCACCCACAAATTCATTTATAAGAAAAGGTGAATTAAATTCAGCCAAACACTTCAGGAATATGGCAAAATATGTTCCAGGATATCTTAGAACCAGAAAAATTGAAGTATATATGAGCAAAGTTATGTTTTATTGACTGATTGATCCAGGAGACCAGGAACTCAGGAAGGCTGACACTAATGTACATGTAAATGAAGGGATATAAAACTACAAAAAAATAAAAAATAAACACTTAACTCTTTTTTCATAACTACAAAATGAAAAATAAGGCTAAAATGACCAAACTTCATCAGTAACACTCGGAGTAACCTTACTAAGCATAATCAGGCATAACTTTTTTCAGCAAAGCAATTGGTTGGGACTCTGTAGGAGCAATTTCGTCGAATGGAATATAGTTGCGGTCTTTATCATAGACATGGCACACTGTCATTATTGTCTTCATTAGACGCCAGTTCCATTTAGCCTCGTTCAGGTACTGTTAAAATAACACATACAAATCTTTATAAAGATGTGAAAATATATAGGAACCAAGCCAGCACTATGAGAATTAAAACAGATCACTGCAACAGACGGAAATAATTATTAGGAACAGACCTTTCCCCAGTTCTCTTGGATGGACTTATGAGCAGCCCGCAGATTATAGCTTGGTATTTTGGGAGACACATGGTGGGGGATGTGAACGTTAATATCATGGCAAAGGATCTCAACCCTGTCAAACAAATTAGGCAAAAGATATCAGATTGTGATCTAAAACTCTGAAGGACCTTTTTATGTATGGAGTATAATTTAAGAACTGAAGAACATAGCAAGGATGGTTCACTGGACATCTCAAAGTCAATTTAAACCCCACGAAGAAACACATTTGTTCATGGAATAACTTTCTTATTTTGGCAAGTAAAACTCTTAGAAGTCATGCAATCTTATATTTTTAAAAATTAGTTTTTGGTTACCTAGATTAATCATATTGAACTTGTTTGTAGTTTCATTTGTTGGGAAATTAGATGGAAAATTAGCTCCAATTTGTAAAATAGGTATCTTTTGGAACAAAAAAATGTTTTGAAACATGATTAGCTTTTAAACAGGTGGAGTATAAGATAATTTGCAAATTTAAGTGCTTAAATATATATATTTAAAAAATGAAACCAACAACAATGTAGGTACACAAACTTAATATGCTGTCCCCTTAGGCATCTCAGGCGCAATGTTTCTTCTCCATATAAAGAAAAAGTACAAACAAAGATGATACTTTTAAAATGGAAAGTAGATAAGGGTAAGCTACAAATTAAATATGAGCCAATTAAATAACCCTGAGTAATATGTTAATATCCTGTAAAACAACCAACTTTGGAGTTAATGATGTAGCAATTAATTTAATTTAGTTATGGAAAACCAAATACCTACCAACGAGGATAGTCACAATGAACTGTCCCATTAAGTTGGGCCTGAGCTGCATTCCACTCATTTGAATGCTTGAATGGAATGTGAGGAGCTGTATGATGGACCATTGTAAAGGTGCTCATCTGGGCACACAAAGAATTATAAATATATCACTTAAGACACTGCTAGTTAATCAGTTAAGATTAATATAGAAATATGAAATATCAATAGACAAAGCGTTTTATAAAAAGTAAGATTACCCAAAAGTGATAACCAAGCCATGGCATCAGCCAAAATTTGACCCATCCAAAGATTCCAGCTTTGTAGATAATCAATGGCCAACCAAGAACCATAAATGCAAATACACAAGCTAGGCTTATTTTCACTTTCTTAATCTCACTTGGTCTGAACTTGTTCAGGTCAAAATGCCAGGCCAACCTAAAAGAAACTCGAAAAAAGAGTCTATAATGAAACTTTACATACAAATGCTCAATATTTTCCCACTTTAACTATGATTATGAGGTCACTAAGGGTCTGTTTGGTATGTGAAGCTGAAAATCTAGCTAAAAGCTACAAAATAGCGAAAAATGACAAGTCGATACTCATTAGCTAGGAGCAGAAAGGCGAATGATGTAATTGGTGTTAAAAGTGTATGGTAAGTTTAACTATTGAGTAGCTAACTTAAATGAGAAGACATAAAAAGCCTTCTATATATTGATGTTCTTTAACTGATACGGAGTATGAGTTATGAAAACTTAAACTATAGGAATAAGCTTTTTTAATATGATCTTATTATAAGCTCTAAGTTATTTTCAAACAATGGATTATAGCTTATATAGAGCTTAATGAGCCACAAGCTCCGAAAGAAGCTCTACCTACAGAGTTATTGGTCCATATACATACCAGTGAGCTATTGACATCCAAGGTCGGATGGGTCCCATACCAATTATCAACGCCTTACGTAATAGAGGCATGGTATTAAACTCCTCTTTCCAAACAGGGTGCCAAGCTGTGTCCTCATCCAACCTGGAAATAGAGACATGTATGAAAAACCAATTGGAAAGCATTAACTTATTTGGAGAAAGTCCACGGCTTTAAGAAACGGAAGTCGGAACTAACATGTTAGTTTTTGCGTGATGGTGATCATGCTTAAACCGCCAAGGTTCATAGGGGTAAATCAATGGCATCATAGCTAAGGTACCGACAATGTCCTCAACAAATTTGTTTCTTGAGAACGCCTTATGAGCACAGTCATGTCCTATTACAAAGAACTGAACATAACAAACATAATCCAAGCCCCAAATAAGAATCTACTACCTCATTATGTAAAGAAATGAAAATGGGAAGGATGAAATTTGAACTAACTCCGGTTATTGCAGTTCCTGTCCATGCCCAAGCTAACGGAAGTAGATACCATGGGGCTTTTGATATCATGTAAAGTCCCAAAGAATATGAAGCTACAGATATTAAAACTGTTTTCCACGCTTTGAAATCATCAATCTCAAACACCTACAGACAGAAATGTTACATGACATCATGACAACAAAGAATGTTACAAAGTAAGAGTTCGTACCAATTTGGCCCAATAACTACACACTATCACTCAATTAGCTTATCGGCAATGCAAATTAGACTCAATTTAGTCCTAATTCATATTTCCTTCTAAAGAAGAAGGGTATTTTCCTAGGAAGAGGAGTAAATTACATAGTTGAAGGACGAATTAGTCTGGCATCGGTCTAAAGTTTTCCTAGGAAGATTGAGAATCAAATACGGAAAAATACTAAATTGGGTCCAAATCTTCAAGTCGAGGACCAAATCAAGTCTAATAAAAAGTTAAGAGGCAAGTAGAGTAATAGTGTATAGACTAGAAACCAAATCGGGTATTAACGATGACAAGTTTATTAAAAGCAAAGATTTCTATATTAGAATGAGTAGTAAAGATTAGTCAGTGGTAGTAGTAATTCTAGTATATAGCACTCTTCCAAAACATACCTTTTTTGGGAGTGTTTTTATAATATCTTTTAATGTTACATAATCAGGGAGTGGTTCTCCAATTTTCCTAAAGCCATATCTTTCACATAATAGTTCTGTATTCTCTGCACTTTCTGAAGGAAAGGGTGCAACTGGAACTGCCACTGCTTGTATAAAAATTGCTTTTCTGAAGGAAATTGAGCATCTATTTCTCTTATTATTATGTAGGCCTCCTGAAGTATCACCTGCTTAGCATGATTGGAAATAAATCAAATAATTAGGTAGTACAATTTAAGCCAGCTCATAAAAATGTTTCCACTCCAAATATAGACCAATTAGGACCATCGAGTAATGTTGTTGTTGTTGTTGTTTGTAGGATCATCGAATAAGAAGTTGCATGCATACACAAAAAGTTTGAAAAGAAAAAAAACAAATAGAGAGTTGAAAAATCATGTAAGACAAGAAGGGAAATCCTATGGCTATGTTAGGATAATGGAAAATGCTAAGGGAAAGGAAGTAAAATGCTCACAAATGTTATTTTCTTATATTTGAATCTACTTCAGAAAATGCCAAAGAAAGTGAAATGCAAAATAAACTACACTACTTTCTTAAGAGTTTTTTACACATATGTTTAGACTTCTTAGTAATTCACTATTTATACACGTAGATATGCATTCAAAGAAATATTAAACCAAAATTTATTGCATTTGAACTAGTGTTTTGTTTTCCTCAATTACTTCTGTCCTTCCCAAATTTTCATACATTTTCCTCCCCATTTTATTTTCCTAGCATTTTCCTTGTTCCAAGAGGTCAAAACTCAAAAGGGCCCAATCGGAGCAAACTAATTGGCAACAATTGAATGCAATCAGTGATTCAGTTCTCTTATTAAATGTTTATTGAATGCATTAAAGAAACCCTCTTTCTCACTAATCCCTTATGTGGTTGAAGCTAAGTTGATCTACAGGAAACATTCTTAGTAAACAAGAAAATAACACTGAAGTTAGCTCATGCTCCGTATAAGTTAGCTGCTTGCATCTTAACACTGAAGTAAACAAGACAGTGGAAATAAAGCATATGAATTACCGTTTTGCCAAACTTTCCACAGAAATGCAAAAATAACAGAGTTTTAATCCATCATATAAGTCATCGCATTCATACCTCGGAATCTCAGCTGGGGAATTCTCTTTCCCTGAACTAGCCTCTTTGAATGAGTCTGTAAATACGCCAGTAGAGGGAAACAAAGTAAAAAATTTGACACTTGATTAAAACATAAAGGGAGAAAAAGAATGCGATGCCATACCGAGATAAGAAAGCTAGAATCTACAGCTCTGCAAGCCGCCATGCGGATATCTGCGGTTTTCAGCAATGGCGTCCCATCTCCTATTCGATTATTACTATTTGTTCTTGAGGAGACACTATAGCAAGATGGAATACGGACCAATTTCGTAAATCAATCAGGTGTTGGAGCGACAACAATACGACTGAAAGAATTTCTAGAGTATAACTCAATAACTGTATAAGCTGACACCTAAACAGCCGGCCGTCAACTTATATGGCAGTCAAAATTTAGCAGTAGAAATATTTTTCACCACTGTTGCAGTAGAAGTGTTTCACTATTTTGTTCACCTCTATGTAAGGAGTAGGGCTAGGTCCCAAAAATCGAAAACCGAAAACTGAATCAAATTAAATCGAACCGTGACCAAATAAAAACGAATCGCTAAAAAACTGAAACCGAATGGAAAAAACCGAACCGAACCGTAGTAATTTGGTTCGGTTTTGATTTTTACTCTTCAAAACCGAACCGAACCGAACAAACCGAACTAAAATAAAATATGAAATTTTATTTGTTAAATGTAAGCATTAATCTTGAGATCATCAATAATTTTTGAATTTCTTGTGCTAGAGAAATAATGTTTGTGCTATGTTTAGTTTAGTTTATAAATGCATTTACACATTCATTGCCCATAATAATGTAGCTATATTGATCAATTAGGTCTTCTATGTATGTATGTTGCAATTTATTGCATGATTATATGTTTTTACTAGTTATTAGTAGTAATTAACTTTTATTTTTATGTAACCTAATTTTTTTTTGGAAACTTAAATTTTTTATATTGAGAAAACAAATAAATATTCATTTCAACTATATCACATAGGGCATATATATTCATAAACTTTTTTCAAACTAGTCACAAATAATGTAAATTAAGAATATATATACACACTTTTATCTCTCCCGCATACTTATATAATTCAAGACATATTTGTTTATTATTATTTTCTTTATATGTTCAAGTATGTTTGCATTTTTATGTAATATGTTTGATCCCTCCAACTTTTATATCAAATTTAAATCAAATGACATTTTTTTAGTAAAAAACCGAAAAAAGCGAAACCGAACCGAAACAAACCTAACCGATCAAACCGTGGTTCCAAGTTTTGGAGTGTAAAACCGAACCGAAACCGAACCGAACTTTTACTTTGGTTCGGTATTTGGTTTTAGGTCAAAACCGAATCGAAAGAACCGAACCCACCCCTAGTAAGGAGGGTAATGTCATCCATTTTACATGCCTTATTTTCCTTTTTGGACTAGCCCAAAATAAGTGTCACATTTTTTGAAAAAAAATATGTTGTTAACATTATTTCACTTTATTATACTCAAATTTCAACCACAACATTTACCTTTTCAACCACTTTATTAATAATTGTGTCAAAGTCAAAGGAGACACATAAAATGGAATGGAGGTACGGAGTAGTATATTATACTCCCTCCGTCGCTAATAACTTTGTCAAGTTTGACCGGCACGGAGATTAATAAAGTAAAAACTGTGTGATTGAGGTTTGTGCAGAGGAGAGAGAATTAACTGGAACCAAAAATTCTTTACTTAAAAGAAAAAGTGACAAAGTTAGTGGGACATCCAAAAAAGGGAAGTTGGCAAATTTAATAGGGACGGAGGGAGTAAAAGTTATATGAAAATGTTATTTAGTAGAAGTACTTTCATAAAAGTATAGAGTTTAGAACTTTCATTATATTATATGTAGTATTAATCAAAATCATGGTTCAAAATTTTTGAAATGACAAAATATTTTGGGACGGAAGTAGTATTTTTTTATCATTCAAATTTTATAAAGAACCTATCAAATTCCTTTAGGAAAACATATCAAATTCAATATATATTTAATGATCTTTCCAATTGTCCCAATATTGCTTACACAAAGTTTGAAAAAACAAAACATTTTTTGTAAATATCTATTTTTAGAAAAAATGGAAAAAGTAATACTCCAGACTCCTTAATTGATAGACAAAAATATGACCAGCCTCTAAAAATGAATAAAAGTGATTAAATTAAGGGGGTTTCCCTTAATATTACTAAACTAAGACTAATTTCCAAAAAAAGTGATAACTTTTACATTTGGATAAAAATGTGACTAATGCACAGTGACATTTCCGTAGTGACATTGCAGCGGCTAATTTCCGCAGTGACATCTTTCGCTATCGCCGACCACAGGGACGCATTCGCAGTGACATCTCCGCCATCTCCGGCCATAGTGACACCATCGCCGGTCACAGTGACATCACCGTCGGCCACAATGACACAACCATAGTGAGTAGTGACACCACTGGCGGCCATAGTGACACCGCCGTCGGCACCGCCCAAAGACCACCACCGCACCGCTTCATCATGTTCTCGCCGTCTACCCCTCCCCAACCCGATTCAGCCCCATCCCCAACCCAAGCTCAGACCCGTCCCCTCCCCTGCTCAACAGAGTTGTGACAGCTGGCCACCTCCCCAGCCCCCGGCCGCCAGCGACGACAAGTGACCAGATCTTCCACCATGTCCCCGCTAACCCTAGCCGCCACCCCCATTCCAAATCCAGCTCTAAAAATCACCCCTGCGACCCCAACATCGGAAAATAATTGAAGAAGGAGAAGCAGGTTTGCGTGGGTATGGAGATGGCAACAGAAGGAGGAGATCGACAGCTATGTGACGACTATGATGCCAAACGCGGTTGATGGTGACAGGCGACGGCCAAGGAAGCGACCGGTGATGGAGACGGTCGCAGAGGAAGGAGAAGGAGACGGACGCTGCTCTGGCTTTGTGCGTTGATGTCTTGCTCCGTCCATGGGTCCTTGCGCAGGGAAGGAGAAGAAGATGCGGAAGGTTCAGCGAAGGAGATGCGGAGCCGGAAGATCGATGGCCACTTTTTTGTCAAAAAATATTTTTGTCCAATAAAACCTAGGAGATAATATTTGTGCCATTCTTTCTTAAATTAAACTGGAATCAGTAAAATAAATTAAACCAAAACCCTATGCTCATTGATATTTGTTCCCTCTTCTATCCTGTTACCTTCGTCGCCCAACGTCGTTATCAAGTGCTCTTAGCCTCACCATCGGCTGCCCATTCTCTCCACAGGCGCCCTTGCCTCACAATCAGTTTCCCTGTGTCTTCTCTGATAGTACTAACGTTGTCACCCCTCCCCCCTCCCCCTTCTCTTCTCTTTTTTGTTTGTCCATGTAAAAGAACTTCGACTGGTGGTGTTAATACAGGGCCAAAGTGGTTTCACATTATCATTGTTAAGGGCTTCAATCCGATATATGGTACACTCAAAACGGCTAACGGGCGAATGAAAAATTGATTCTCTAAGTTCACTCGTTGAAATGGAGAAAATTAGGAAAATGATGGGTTTCCAGTGTGATTTATCCCACACCGGAAAACCCAAGAGATTTTCGCCCTCTTATAAAGGTTACCCTCTTTGAAGGAGTTAAGATTCCTAGGTTGAAAGGATCTCTTCACATGCGGGGGGGTGCCGATCATATCCCGAAAACGGAAAATAAAAACTACGACTTGCGTCCAAAGATACGATTTCATTTTTGTTTCTTATTGTAATGTTCCCTTTTTCAAGAATTAGCGGGCCCCGGATCAGATTGAGGTTTTTGTGTGCAATTATAAAACAATCTCCCCTTGTATTTACAAATTTTGTTGTATCTAAGTATCTTTGAATGCCAATTGAACACGCATGACACCTCTTCTTGTTAGGGCATTCATTCAGGAAATGGCTTGAACTCCTGCAATTATGACATATCCGGTAATTTGTCAACATTTTTGTTCCTGCAAAATAAATCAAACTATGGCCGTGCCTAGTAAATTCATCCATAATATATATATTATCTTCATTTGTAACTTGCAAACCTTATATCTCATGTTCAAATAAGAAAGAAAGAAAGAAAGAAAGAAAAGAAGAAAGAAAGGAAGGAAGAACACCGAAGGGAAGAACAAAAAAAATTACTCCGAACCTGGGGCAGAGTAACCCTAAATCATATGACAATGGAGGCGCCTCTACAAAATCCCACTGTAAGACGAATGAAGAAACTGAGAACTTTAGAGGAGATGTCGTGTAACTGAGTTCAATCAAGTTGCGAATGGATGAAGGTTATACTTATATTATGGATTTAAAGATCTAAGGATGGGAAATTACAGAGATACCCTTGCTAAAATGGAAGAAATGACATTGTTAGTTGGATTATAAACGACAGGATGACATTTACAACACATCGGTCAACTATCGGGTAACATTTATAATCTCAGAAACACGAGTGTAACATTTCAATATGACGACTAAGTGAGAGACAAAAAATGCGACTTTCCCCCTTTAAAATAGTTTCGAACACAACACCTATTGATTTTTCACAATGAATAATGTTCAGCAGAAACAAGAAAGAAATGTGATTCTGTAGTATTTGATTTTTTTAATCTTAATTCTAATTCTAATTAAAATACAATTTAAACATTATATACTATACAAAGTACATAATATATGATATAATTAGGAAAAATAAATGATATATTTGAATATGGATATGCGAATCAATATCCGAATATACTCAAATATATTCGAAAAGTTAATCAAATCAAATACAATTTTTTTAACTTGAATTTTTTCCCAGAATAATACTAATTAAAATAAATAATTCTCAAAAGACTCTCGAGTTAAAAATAATTCCCAAAATACTGCCGGAGTCACCACTTCAAGTGGTGACTTTGTACTGTAAGAGAAGAGCCGTAATGTGAGTTTTCTCGCACCTAAAAGAGATTGTAGTAAGGGTAAAAGTACGAGTATCATCTCCATAAGCACGGAAAAGGGGAATTAAGGATTAATTAAATTCAGCGAGAAAGAGCTCTTTTGTCTTCAAAGCTTCGTCGTGAATTCCCAGTGACCTCCAAAGCTCTCAATTCTCTCTTGAATGCATCTTGACTCGTCCCGATTGCTTCTCAAGCGCCAGTGCCAGGCTCAAATTTCCCGATTTTGACTCCAAAATCAGGCACGGCGTGCCTGAAATCTGTGCCTCCGGAGTAAAAAGCCGTCTCGGAGTCAGACATGGCGTGCTTCCCTGGCAGGCGCGGCGTGCCTGACTGGCAGTAGCTCCAGCGTTGTTTCCTTCTGCGGGCACGGCGTGACCGACTTCGGGCGCATAGAGTGCGCCCTTCCCGTCCGAATTTGACCATGCTCCCTTCACCAAAGTTGTAGCTAATGAAATCTTCTATCCATCACAACTTGTAAAACTAGATTTTTATCATCCAATCAAAAGATATGAATAAAATGGTGTAAGGTCGCATCCTGGAATCTCAACAGCGATTATCTGACTTCCTCATCAGTTTTCACCTTGCTCCTCTCAGATTCTCGTCATGGTGTCTTCATATAATTTCTATCCCTTGAAGTTAGATTTCATATGGAACTTTAATCGTGTACCGTGGATGTTTCTACAAAAAGATATGCTTGAACGATTGACAGAACGTCATCCTGATCGTCGTTTTCAAGCTCTATTTGTCTTCTTTTGATCCCGTAGCCAATTCTAGAGCTCTTTTGTCTTCAAAACTTCGTCGTGAATTCCCGGTGACCTCCAAAGCTCTCAATTCTCTTTCGAATGCATCTTGACTCGTCCCGATTGCTTCTCAGGCGCCAGTGCCGGGCTCAAATTTCCTGATTTTGACTCCAAAAATATCAAACTCGAACCAACGCCTAATAAACTATGACTTGAGCTAAATTTGAGACTTATGACGCCTTAAAGCTAGGAAAATCATCAAAAGCCGATCTCAACACGCATCAAATGCGTGTCAAAATACAGACTTATCAAGTCACCACGTCAAGTGGTGGGTTTTGTGCTGTAAGAGAAGAGCCGCCACGTGAAGTGCGACTTTTGTACTGTAAGAGAAGAGCCGCTACTTCAAGTGACAGATTTTGTACTGTAAGAGAAGAGGCATAACTTCAAGTGACAGCTATTGTACTATAAGAGAAGAACCGTCACTTCAAGTGACGACTCTTCTTAACCACGGTTAACTCCAGCAGTATTTTGGGAATAATTTTTAACACAATAGTATCTTGGGATTTATTTATTTAATTAGCATTATTCCGGAAAAAAACGAATATTAAATAAATACTGATTTGATTCGAATAGAAAATTATCAAATTTATATCGAATAAAGGAATATTAAACTCATATAATTGGTACGAAGTATTTCCGTACATTTGTTTTCCTTTTTTGCAGGTGGCGTTTCGTAGTTGACGTAGCGTGCTTTCATGGTAACACGTTGTCGTTATTGGAGCTGAGGTGTCCAACTGCCTGCGCGCGTCCAGATCGTCATTTCTCGACTTCAACCAAAACAAACAAAAACAGATTCACTCCTTCGTCTTTTCCTAATTCGCGAAGAAAATTCACCTGCTGCCAGAGCTAGATAGACGAGGATTGTATGAATTCCCGCCCAGCCGGCGCAGGTTTGATGTGAAATCGGGTTTCAGGCAGACTGATAGAGAAGCTTGAGCTCGAAAACGACCAGGACTCGTATGGCGCTGTTTCGGAAACTGTTCTATAGAAAGCCGCCTGATGGACTCCTTGAGATCTGCGAAAGAGTTTACGGTTCTGTCTCTATCTTTCTCCATTTCTGCATGTATATTATTTTTGGGAATATTTATTGGAAAAGTATTTGGATTGGGGGGGGGGGGGGGTCAGTATGCCTAGAAGAAGGGGAAATTGTTGCACAAACTAGCCAAGTTTATATTTGTTGTTTATTTTCAGTGTTTGATTGCTGCTTCAGTACTGATGTTTGGAAGGAAGAAAATTATAGACCCTATGTGCGGAACATAATTTCTCAGCTTAGGGATAATAATCCAGATGTGTCAATGTTGATTTTCAATTTCCGCGATGGGGAGACAAGAAGCCCCATTGCAAATATTTTGTCTGAATATGACATTACGATAATGGACTATCCTCGACATTACGATAGTTGTCCATTGCTCTCAATGGAGGTGATCCACCATTTTCTAAGATCAAGTGAAAGCTGGCTCTCTCTTGGCACGCAAAATGTACTTCTAATGCACTGTGAACGGGGTGGTTGGCCGGTTTTGACATTCATGTTGGCTGCATTGCTGATATATAGAAGACATTACACTGGTGAACAGAAGACTTTAGACATGATATATAAGCAGGCTCCACGCGAGCTTTTGCACTTGTTGACACCTCTTAATCCCATCCCTTCTCAGCTGAGATACTTGCAGTATGTTTCTAGGAGGAATGTGGCCACAGCCTGGCCTCCTCTTGATAGAGCTGTCACATTGGATTGTGTCATTCTTAGGATGATACCTAATTTTGATGGAGATGGGGGTTGTCGACCAGTATTTCGTATCTATGGACAAGATCCATTACTTGTAGGGGATCGAAATCCAAAACTTCTATTCTCAACAAAGAAGGGTAAACCCATCCGCTATTACAAGCAGGTATCTCCAAAATTTAGCCATCTTAGCTAGACTGGATTAAGAGTTTTGTCAATGTTCACATGGTCATTTACGAGTAATAATTAAAAGCCATAATCACTGGTCATTTGCATACGGTCTTCTTTTGATGTCATTGCAGGCAGAATCTGAATTGCTAAAGATTGATATCAACTGTAATATCCAAGGTGATGTTGTTTTGGAGTGTATCAGCTTGTATGATGACATGGAACGGGAACAAATGATGTTCAGGGTTATGTTCAATACATCTTTTATTAGGTCTAATATTGTGATGCTTAACCGTGATGAAATTGACACACTGTGGGATGCAAAGGATCAATTTCCAAAGGATTTCAGGGCAGAGGTATCTTTTTCATTTTTTTGTTGTCTTTATTTTCTGAATCTGTATGCATTTATCTTGACTGTGACCTATCATACTCTGGATGAAGATCCTTTTCTCAGAGATGGATGCTGCCACCTCGTCAGTGATCCCAGTGGATTTGTCCTGTTTTGAAGAGAAGGATGGCCTCCCGGTGGAGGCATTTGCTAAGGTTCAGGAGATCTTTAACAGTGTTGATTGGCTGAGTCCAAAGGGTGATGCTGCTCTCAATGTGCTCCAACAAATAACTGCCGCAAATATCATCCTTGAAAAGTTGGAATCAAGCTCACCCCGGAGTACAGAAGCAACCTCTGCATCACAGCCATCAACTCCTGTTAAAGCTCAAGATCATTGGCCTATGGCATTAGATGACATGCCCATGTCTGATTTTTCTCAGCACAAGCAATCTCAGTATTCTCCCAAAGAACCCCCCACACAAGATACTAGTGAACAGAAGGCTGTACCATTTCTGAAGCAATCAACTGCTTTACCAAAGGTGAATGAGGTCTCTTCTCTATCTGAAACAGAGAACCCCCCACTTGATACGGTTCCTCCTAGTCCTCCTGCTTTGCCTACTGAGCATCAACGTGTTGGTATTTTGGAACCTCCTTCTCCTCCTCCAATGCCAAATGTGCCACTTACACCACCTCTGGCAGATGAAGCACAACCTAAAACTACACCTTCTCCACCTACAACACCACCTCTGGCAGATAAAGCACACACTAAGACTATACCTTCTCCACTTAGCTCTCCCAGCCAAGCTTCGAGTCATCCAGTTAAAGTTTCAAAGAATGAGACAAGTCAGAAAACAACTACTACCACCGATCCTCAAATACTTTGTCAAAAAATGCCGGAGATACATCCGATGGACTGGGGAAAAGATGAAAATGCCAAAAGGGGCTCTGTTTCTACCTCACCTTCTTCCCCTTGCACTCCTTCACCTCCAACCCCCCCACCATGTTCTTTTTCCCCACCGACTCAAATTCTTTCCACCCAATATTTCGAAGACAGTCCAACCCATGGAAGTGTACCACCACCCCCACCACCATTACCACCTCTTCTAAGTTCATTTTCAAAGGACAATTCTGCTTCGATGGGCAGACAATGTCTACCTTCATCTCCCCCATTTCCATCTTCGAAGGAAGATTCAATCTTTACTAGTGTACCACCCCCACCCCCCACCCCCCACCTCCTCCTACCCCATTCTTAAAGGAGAGTACTATGTCTGCACCTAGAAAACTTGAACCTCCATCTCCTCCTCCCCCACCACTTACCAGAATTATGTCCTCTTGTGGATCACCAACTCTAGCTTCACCGCCCCCATTTCCTTCGTCAGATACTACTAGCTCTAAAAATTTAGAAGTACCATTACCACCTCCTCCACCTCCTGCATTGAGTTCTTCAATGAAGCATCATGTTTTTTTCCCTTCTCAGAGTGTTCAATCTACTCCACCTCCTCCAATCCCATTTAATAAGGGGGAGATAAAGGAAGCCCCTGGTGTATCATATTCACAATCAACAGGTAGCAACATAAATTATTCATCCAGTTCCCCATTGCCACCAGGACCACCACCACCTTCTATCCCCCCACCTGGTATGAAAGGGAAACAGCTGTTTTCCCGTGCCATGAGTTCTATAAACAGTCAGACAAAGAAACTGAAACCATTGCACTGGTTGAAGTTAACCAGAGCAGTTCAGGGAAGCTTGTGGGCTGAAGCACAAAAATCTGGTGAAGCAGCCAAGTATGTGATGTACATAGTATGTGAAACTCTCATTCAACTTGATATGCTATACATCATGCATTTATATATTTCTTGTGTTAGTCAGGGCTCCAGAAATTGATATATCAGAACTTGAATCACTCTTCTCAGCTACAGTTCCAACTTTAGACAAATCTGAGTCGGGAAGGAAAGGAAACTCAAAGACTTCCTTGGGGGCAAAATCTGAGAAAGTGCAACTGGTGATTTATATTCCTTTTGGATGCTATATTTGGAATGTACTTTTTACATCTATTGTGCTCATAGAGTTTTAAGAGAATTACCAATAACTATATTACTAAACGACATCCTTTTAAAAAAATCTCCATAAAAAGAACTCGAAGTTGCAAAACTATTCAGTTTAATGAAACTGTACTGCAAAGTACTCCAATGTGCAGTTTTAAATCTCCTCATCTCTATTTGCTTAGGGCCAGTTTTTTTTTTTTTTTTTTTTTTTTTTTTTTTTCCAGTTTTGGTGCATTAAAAAGCTGCACATCACAATTTGTTTTGCTGAAAGTATACCACTTAATTTGAGGATCATATATTGTATGTGATCCGGCCTTAGAATTGTAAATTGTTAAGAATGTTTTTTATCAGTTGTAGGTCAAATAGTTTTCCGGTCTAGGTGTCAGAGGTTGTGGATTGTAATGAGACCTTTTATATGTTGTTAATCTATCTTGTTTCTTCTAATATAGTAATAATTGTAGCAATTCATATGCATTCAACAATGACTATGATCATTAACCCAAATAAAATATCCTTGAGGGTCACCAAGCGTTCATTTCATTTTCATTTACCCCAGTGTTACAAAGGCTCCCACCTACGGTGGGGTAAGGGGGGGTCGGATGTACGCAGTCTTACCCTTGTACTAAATCACAAAGAGACTGTTTCCGGATGACCCATAGTGAAAATCGCGTCCAAAATTGCATGGACTGACTGCTGCTTCATAACAAAGAAGTGCAGACAGTTTAGTGAGCCATTTTGCTTTATTCCATCATATTCTCAAGCCAAAAATAATGAATCTTTGGCTCCATTGCAAATGATGGAATTAGGGTCACCAAGCGTTAATTAACATTTTAGCTGCTATTGTTGTTGTTTGTTTCCTACAAGAATGTTAAAGTGCATTCAACAGTATCCTATCCTATCATTAGTTCTTAATCTATATTGCTACTTTTAGATCATAATATTGTCATAAGACTCGTAATGTTGATTGGTTGATCTCCACAAATTAATCAACTCTGTTATATGGGCAATATGTGTCGGTTTTTGCAGAAACAGTTTGTAACCTGGTCATACTGTTCTGTCGGAGATTGTATTGTAAATTAGTCCTTACATGCCTTTTATTGAACCTTGATGTATAATGAAGAATTAAACCCCTAAGAAGTATGCATATGCACAATGTTTTATGCTTTAAAGCAATGAACTGAATCATATCAAATTTAAAGGCAATGGGTTTCACGAAATCACAAGCTCAACTATTGGTTGGAGCTTGAATCGGAAAACTGTTTTTTTTTTTTTTTTTTTTGTATTATTGCTAGAAGATGCTTTTTCCTATCTTTAACAGATTGAACATAGGAGGGCGTACAACTGCGAAATCATGCTTTCAAAGGTGAAGGTGCCATTGCATGATTTACTAGTAAGATATATTTCTCTCTCCATATTTGCTTACATAGAAATTTTAACTTGGTTTGTTTGCAAAGCTGAGTACTCTATGATGAAGTCTGCTGATGGACAAAGCATTTACTTTTTAAAAGTTAAAATCTAAGTAGCATGGAAAACGGGATAAGTGAAACAGGAACTGTGGAACACGAGAAAAAGGATTAAAAAAATACAAAACCTTTGGTAAACGTGTAACTATTAAAAACACACTGATATATTTTTAAATATTTTTCATATATGTATACATGTTTTTTCCATATGCATGTGAACATGTTTTTTCGTGTAACTTTGTTTAGTAATTGTGAACAAGTATTGTTGTATTTCATATACTTGATAATAAAGTGCTATACAAGAAGCTATATTTATAGCTATATTTAGAGTACTAGGGTTTCCTATGCAAGATATACAAATGGGCTAAGCCCAATACTACTAGGGTTTTCACACTCCCCCTCAAGCTGGAGCATATAAATCATATGTACCAAGCTTGTTACAAATATATCCCACTCTAGGACCTCTAAGAGACTTAGTTAAAATATCTGCAAGTTGTTCAGTTGTGTTCACATATTGTGTGATGATATGTCCACTCGTGATCTTCTCTCGAATAAAATGACAATCAACTTCAATATGTTTCGTCCTCTCATGATATACCGGATTTGATGCAATGTGCATTGCAGCTTGATTATCACACATGAGTTTAACCGGCTTTGAGTTTCCATATTTTAACTCTTGGAGGAGATGCTTCAACCATAAGATTTCACATGTAGCAAGGGCCATTGCACGATATTCTGCTTCAGCACTAGATCTGGCAACCACATCTTGCTTCTTACTTTTCCATGAAATTAAGTTTCCACCAATCAAGATGCAATATCCCGAAGTGGAACGTCTATCCATCGGACATCCGGCCCAGTCGGCATCACAGTATCCCACAATATCGTGGTGGCCTCGATCTTCAAACAACAATCCTTGCCCTGGAGTTTTCTTGATGTATCTCAAAACTCGGATAGCTGCATCCCAATGTCCAGTACATGGCTTATCAAGAAACTGACTAAGAACACTTACCGCAAATGAAATATCCGGTCTCGTGATGGTAAGATAATTCAATTTGCCGATGAGTCTTCTATATTTTTCCTTGTTGGGCAAAAGATCTCCCTGTTCTGATAAGAGTTTAACGTTCGGATCCATTGGTGTATCCACTGGCCTGCAATCTAGCAACCCTGTTTCTTCAAGAATATCCAAGGCATACTTTCTTTGTGAGAGAGCAATTCCATTTTGAGACTGTGCGACCTCAATACCAAGGAAGTATCTCAACTTTCCTAAGTCTTTTGTTTGAAATTCGCTAAAGAGATGTTGCTTGAGGAGCACAATTCCTTGATCATCGCTACCTGTAATGACAATGTCATCAACATACACAACAAGATAAATACATTTGTTGCCAGCGGAATGTTTGTAGAATATAGAATGATCAACATCACTGCGAATCATGCCAAAGGTGCAGACAACAGCACTAAACCTCCCAAACCATGCACGTGGAGATTGCTTCAAGCCATATAATGAACGACGTAATCTGCACACCATACCAGACTCCCCCTGAGCAACAAATCCAGGTGGTTGCTCCATATAAACTTCCTCATGTAGATCGCCGTGAAGGAATGCGTTTTTAATATCCAATTGGAACAATGGCCAGCGGCTCATTGCTGCCATGGATAAAACCAAACGAACTGATGCAATCTTCGCTACAGGAGAAAAAGTGTCAGTGTAATCCAAACCATATATCTGAGTATACCCTTTCGCCACAAGGCGTGCTTTAAAACGATCAATCTCCCCATCAGGCCCAACTTTAACTGTGTAAATCCACCGACATCCAACCAGTGATTTGCCCTCGGGAAGGGGGACTAAATCCCACGTCCCACTAGAATGAAGAGCATCCATCTCAGCCAACATGGCTTTACGCCACTCCGGGTGTGCTAGTGCTTCATGTGTGGTTTTAGGGATGCATATATGAGATAGATGGGAAATAAAAGCATAGTACGGGGTAGAGAGGCGGTGATAACTCAAAAAGTTATATATGGGATGTGGATTCAAAGTAGAACGTGTACCTTTTCGGAGAGCAATGGGCAAATCATCCTGAGTATTTTCAGGTGTTGTGGTATCTGATGGTGATGACGCAGGATCCGTCTCAGGGGATTCAACAGGCGTGGCCACAGAAGGCATAATGGGAGGAGGTCGAGGACGTCGATGGTATACTTGTAATGGACGGTCTGCCATATTAGAGCAATTTGGGTGCTCATCAGATGGGGGGTTAATGGGAGTCTCCAGAGGGATGGGTCGGAGATATGAGGTGAAGTCCAAACATGATGGGGTATCAACCGAAGATAATGGATAATAAGAGGACGACTCAATGAAAGTGACATCGGCTGAAATAAAATGTTTCTTGAGTAATGGAGAATAACAACGATACCCCTTCTGGAGTCGCGAATATCCAAGAAAGATACATTTTATTGACCTAGCCGACATTTTAGCTAATCCAGGTGTCGTGTCATGGACAAAACACACACACCCAAACACATGAGGTGGTAATGGAAATAAATCACGACCAGGAAACAAAATAGAATAGGGAATTTCATTATTAAGAACTGAGGAAGGCATTCTATTAATTAAATGACACGCAGTGAGCACAGCATCTGCCCAATACTGAGGCGGTGTATGGGAGTGTAACAATAGGGTACGAGCAGTATCAACCAAGTGTCGGTTCTTGCGCTCAGCAACCCCATTTTGTTGAGGCGTGTGAACACAAGACGATTGGTGAAGCATACCCCGTGATGTCATGAATTGATTAAAGGATGCCCCAAAAAATTCTTTAGCATTGTCACTGCGTAAAATTTTAATAGAATGACCAAACTGAGTTTGAACTTCAGCACAAAAAGTTTGAAAAATGTGAAACAATTCAAAACGCTCTTTCATTAAGAACATCCATGTGTAACGGGAATAATCATCCACAAAAATAACAAAATAACGGAAACCTAAAGTAGAAGTGACTCGATACGGACCCCATACATCTGTATGAACTAAATCAAACGGTGATGTAGCCCGTTTATTGACTCGTCTTGGAAAGGATTTACGAGGTTGTTTTCCAAGGTGACATGACTCACAATCTAAAGATGAAAGATTTGAGAAACCTGGTACCATACGTTGAAACTTTGAGAGACTAGGATGGCCCAGACGGTTATGTAAGGTAATGGCGGATTCAACTGAAACACAAGCGATTGGATCAAGCGGACGGAGATGATACAGACCTTGAGATTCATGTCCGACGCATATTGTTTTCCCCGTACAACGGTCCTGCACAATTACAGAATCAGCAGAAAATGTTACAGAACAATTAAGAGCACGTGTAATTTTGCTGACAGAGACAAGGTTAAAAGGGGTGTTTGGGACATATAAGACTGAGTCTAATGGTAAGGATGAAAATGGAAGTGCTTGCCCAATACCCGAAGCCGAAGTTTGAAGGCCATTAGCAAGAGTAATCAAAGGAAGATGTCGGTCCTTGGTAATATGGGATAAAAGATGGGGATTACCAGAAATATGGTCTGAGGCACCTGAGTCAATGATCCATGAGCATGTTGTGTTTGAAACACAAGCAGTAGACATCCCGGGTGTGGATAAAAGCATATTAGCCAACTTAAATTGCTGATATGATGCATATTCTTCTGGTGGTAGAACAATGGGAGATGGTGGTAGCTGAGCAACATGGGCTGAGGGAGGAGGTCTCCCATGTAATTTCCAACACCTGTCTTTAGTATGACCAATTTTATGACAAAAATCACATTTGGGGCGATTCCATCTTGAGTATCCGGTGTTGTTTACTCTGTCAGAACTCATAAAAGACATTTTTTTTTTTTAATACTGATGATTTTTTTTTTTTTCTTTTTCTTTTCTTTTCTTTTTTTTTTTTCTTTTTTTTTTTTTAAAGAAGAGTGAAAAGCTAATTAATATTAGCAAAACAAACGAGAAATCAAAAATAAAACCTGCTGAAGGGATGAACGCTTCAAGGCAGCAGAGTGCAGCAAATAATAGAAAACCAGTAACTTTCAGGCAATCAGGCAGCAGCTGTGTGTTGACCAGCTGTGTGTTGACCAAGAGACTGCTGGGAAGATCAGCAGTAGAAGCAAATCAGGGAGTATGAAAACCAACCTCAGTCCGGGAGAGGCGAAATAAGGTAGCGGCAGAAGCAGTGCGTATGGACGAGCGGTGGTGTGTGGATGACACCGGATCTGGGCGACGGCGGCGCGTGTGGACGGCGGCGCGTGTGGACAGCGGAAGAGGTGGCGGCGCGTGGTCAGTCGGCGGCAGTGCTAACCCATACCTTCCTGGTCGCCGGAATCTCAGGATTCTCGGGTGGTTGGTGGTGTACACAGCAGATGAATAGAAAGGCAGAGATCTACGAAAAACACTCAGCTGCGGGTCCAACTGCAGCGGCGCGTGGCGGCGCGTGGATGAGGCGGCAGCGGTGATTTTCTCGGCGGTAAGTCGGGATGTTGAGGTGAAGAGGACGGTAGGTTTATATCACTACCGAAAGCACACCATCCACGACCACTATTCACGCCGGAATTTATGGCCGGAGAGATTCTGCCCGGAATTTGTGCCGGATAATAACAGTAACTAATTATATTTGCCGTATTGGCTCTGATACCATGTGAACAAGTATTGTTGTATTTCATATACTTGATAATAAAGTGCTATACAAGAAGCTATATTTATAGCTATATTTAGAGTACTAGGGTTTCCTATGCAAGATATACAAATGGGCTAAGCCCAATACTACTAGGGTTTTCACAGTAATCAATAATAAATATTAAATATAGTCTACAATAACAACAACATTACCCCAATGCCGCAAAGGCTCCCACCAGCGGTTGGGTAAGGGTGGTCGGATGTATGCAGCCTTACTCTTGTACTAAAGCACAGATAGACTTTTGCGGATGACCCATGCTGAAAATTGCGTCGAAAATTGCATGGACTGACTACTGCTTCATAACAAAGAAGCGCAGACATTTATTCATAAAATTTAGAGATTAGTACATATTCATAAAGTGTAATACAGTTCTAGCAATGCATTGCATTATAATATATTACAATGTTGCTAAGAAAGAATCTCGTAAAATCCACTAACAATAAAAAACAGACACTATTTTGCATCAAGAAGTTCCATGAAAAAAGGGAAAACATTGGAATCCCAAAGTTTTCAAAACTCCAATCGATTAGGGAAATGGGTTTCCTAACTGAAATGGCCCCAAAATTGAAATTTCTGACACGCTTGTGAGTTTCCGAAACAAAGAAATGTGAGCCGTGGAAAGTTTCTGTGATTAGGAGTTAAATAATGATGTGTTCCTCCTACCACAGCCTTCTGCGCATGCTTATCCCACAATGGGTTATTCACATCACCTGTTTATAGGGAAAACTTTCTCGAGGCTCAAAGTAACATATAGACTTCAGAGGTCTAGAACCTGTTTTCTTGACAGCAGAACTGCTTAGTAATGGTCTCTCAGTTGTACACAATGTTTGTGTTCAGTACTACATCAACATCGATTCTGACGTGGAAAGAAGAAGATCATTATAAGTTTATAACTATATTTACTTTCATTATTATTATTAGTTTCCTAAAGTAAGATTCCTAAAGTATTAGTTGTTAGTATCCTATTAGTAGAGATATTCTATTTTAGGCAATTTCCTAATAAAAGTATTGTAATAGAATTAGGGTTACTCTAATACTAGACCACCAAGACTCTTGGGACTAGTATATATAGAGGTGCCATATTAATGAATAAAATCGTCAATCTTCTGGAGAATAATTTTTCTTGTGCGCTCGGTGGAACCGACGGACACTTCCTTGCCTAAAGGCTAAAGCGGGAAGCTGAGTTGTTTTTCCAACTATCATACTTATCGCTCTTCTTTTTTATCTCCCAACCACGCCCGTAACAGATTGTTGAGGATGTATGGATAGTAGTAAAAGTTAAAAGTGTGTTCTCCCTAGACAACATGTAAATGCTTCCACTGATATCAGTGTGGATCACATCAGTGTGGATCACATCAGTGTGGATCAAGCTCAACATGTAAATGCTTCCACTGAAATCGAATGTTCAGAGTTGCACTTAATTTTGCATGTGATATCTAGATTTTTTGCATAGTTTTAATTTAATCGTCATACAAATTTGTCCATTTGACAACTGTATGCCCCTTATAATTTGCAAAACCATAATAATCGCAATTGCACTCAAATATGTATTAAGCAGGACTGCAATTAAGGCTTACACTCACACTAGAAGCAAATATAAAAACTTTGAGCCTAATTTCATGGGGTTTGAGCTCTACTTGAAAAAGAGAAAGGGGCAGATAGTTTGAAGTTCCTTTCACATTTATACCAGCTTGCAAGTGATGTGTCTTTCTTTACTAAAGTGCCTTTTTCTCCATCCTTAGTTCCTTCCATCTTTTTTCCTTAACTCAAGGCCAATATATGCCTCTTCAAAAGTTTAGAAGTACTGGATGTGTCTTAACCAAAATAGGTCGTTACTGTTTTTTTTTTTATTATAATTATTAATAGTCCTACACCCCTACATGTTAGGTCTTCTAACATGCCTTTGTCTTAAATGTCAGCTTTCTATTCCATATTCATTCTGAAACTCTATTGATGCTTCTGGTTTTGATGCCTTTCTTTTATTTGATAGAGTTCTGTCCTAGCCTTAGAGGATTCAGCAATAGACGCTGATCAAGTTGAGAACATCATTAAGTACTGTCCAACAAAGGAGGAAATTGAAATGCTCAAGGTAATAGATGCTTAGATATTTTGGCTATTACTCCACTGAGAATTAAAATGGCAAATTTGCCTATCCTTTTTTTAAAGTAATAAATGATATATATTTAGTATCTATAATTCTATATTTACTGGAGTTGTAATTCAAAATACAAATTTATTTATCCTTCTCTTAAAATGTTAGTTTTATATCTATTAGATATGTGTAGTTTTGTACTCAAGTAATCATCACAACTTGAAATACTTTTCCTTTTTTGAAGTAATAAATGTTTTAGACTTATGATCTATTTCTACTAAATTATTTGGTTATTTTTAGGGTTATAAAGGAGAAAAGGATAAGCTTGGAAGATGTGAACAGGTTTGTGCTTTCTCAGATCTGGTTGGATAGTTTGTAACTTTGTATCAGAATCTTCCTGTTGCAAGTTTATTTTGTGCTCTCTATTAACATGGAATGAGGTTGTCACCTTTTTTTCCAGTTTTTCTTGGAACTAATGCAAGTACCACGAGTTCAGGCTAAGCTCAGAGTTTTTTCATTTAAGCTCCAGTTTCACTCTCAGGTTGGAAATATAGTTTATCCCATGGCTATTAATGCAAAAGAACATATTTTAATATTTATATAAACATACTGTTCTCAGGTTTCTGATGTTAGGCGAAGTCTAAACATTGTGAATTCAGCTGCAGATCAGGCAAGCTCCATTTCCTGGAATTTTTTCTACAATCTTCCTAGAAGTGAATACAACATATGTTTCATTATGTTGTATTTCTGGACTATATTTCATCAGATTAGGGGGTCAGCCAAGTTGAGAAGAATTATGCAGACAATTCTCTCCCTAGGGAATGCTTTGAACCAAGGCACTGCAAGGGGTGAGTACATATACTTATGCTCTCATGCATAATGTTATTATTAGTATTATTATTATGCAGTGGATTGCTTAATTTTCATATTTTCTTGTATGACCCTATCTATCTACGGTTTGGACTGTGTTCATGTGAGCATTGGTATTTTTTCGAAATCAATGTAAACTAAATTAATATTTGGTTCTGTCCTCGCATTGAATTTTTTGGATAAAGGATACCATTAAATGTTTTGCCTTCTGATTCTAATATAATAGCTGAGGATTAATTGGCTCATACTTAGTATATCTATTCCTTCTTGGATTAAATGATACTATGAAGTAAACTCATAATCTTGTTAATATAAAGTATATCGCAAAGGATGCGAGCAATAAATATCATCATGTGAACTTTGATATGGTCACCATTTATTCTTTTGAGTTTTATTCTTTATTGTCGCTGTTTCCTAATATTGTGGTGATATGAGTCCTAACAATCTTACTTAAGAGCTATGTAGCATGGAAACTCTTGGGAAAGAGTACGTTTTCATTGCGGAAACTCTTTGGAAACTCTCCAACAAAGCCTTTTTTGAGCAAAAATTGGCGTTTCATGTTTCCCGTTTCCTCATGACATTCGCGTTTCAGTGCAACATAGCTTAAGAGTAACCACCTATCATTGTCTATCAAAAAAATTCTTCTTCGAGTAAGTGATGCATTATTGCTCGGTTTTGGTATAGGATCTGCTGTTGGATTTAGGTTGGACAGCCTACTCAAACTTACTGAAACCCGTGCACGAAACAACAAGATGACTCTCATGCATTACCTTTGTAAGGTATGTGTTAGTTTAGTATCTTACCTTGTTTTGTGACTTAACAGAAAACTAACCTACCATGCTGCAAATATAAAGTGTGTTTATGAGATCCGTTGTAAGTGAACAATGTTTCTATATGAGCTCTTTCTGTAGTTTCCTCCACTTTACATTTCTATTAGGGGAGTGTGATTTAAATGATCTTTTTAATTTATTACTCATTAGTAATTTACTCTCATAGGCCATGCCTGTGAGGCTTGCATCATTGTCAATACCTAAACTCACTTGCCATCATTCTGCCGTTGGCGTAGCCAGGGACCCTAAATATTCATATATGGAATGGGGTGGGAAAATTATTCATCCATATAATTTTTTTTGATTTTGACAAAACAGACTTAAAAGTAATGCTTTTTACAGAAATTGGAGTAGGCCTTTTCCTGTGTTATAAATTTAAAAGCTCTTTGTCTTTTAAAATTGAACCTGGGTAAAATCAGTTGCATCTTCTTTACTTCTTTCTTGATTATATTCAAAGACTTATGCTTATTGATACTTAGTATAATGATTTTTACAAAACTTTACATTTGCTTATGATGGTCACTATTTTGGGATATTTCTTAGGTGTTGGCAGATAAGCTGCCAGAAGTTCTTGACTTCTCTAAAGATCTTTCTAGCTTGGAACCTGCTTCAAAGGTATCGTTTGTGAAATAATTTGTCTCAAAAACTAAACCTGCGGTCGAAGAGTACCTAAAGAGAAATAATATACTCCCTACGTCCCACAAAACTTTGCCAAGTTTGACTTACACGTAGAATAATAAAATAGAAATTGTACTGTTGAGTTTTGTGCATATGATGGAGAAATAATTTTAACCACATATTCTTTTTCTTCTTTTTCTTTCTTGTTTTTTTATCCTTTTATCTTTATATATATTCTCTGTATCCTTTTTATTATATCTTTTTTATATATATCCATCTCTTTTTATATTATCTTTTTTATCATAGCTTATCTTTTTATCTTTCTTAACTTTCTTTTCCTTTTGGTTACGATATCATGTATCGATTCATGTTAGCCGACCCCAAAATCTTTTGGGACTAAGGCTTGGATGTTGTTGTATTCAATACTTTAAATGGAAATGACAAATTTTTGGGACGTTTAAATAAGGAAATTTGGCAATGTTTTGTGGGACGGAGGGAGTATTTCATTTTAGTGTAAGAAAAGATTTACTAACTTAAAAGAAAAATAATATGCTTCCAAAAATCGACATGTTTTGTCTGAAATTTGGACATTTATCACCATTGTAAAGGATAACTTAAGAAAATGATAAATTGATAAGCATTAGATACTCATTAACCTCTTCCTACCCATAGGCACACATTAGAAAAACCCTGCTTAGAATACATTCTTGTGCAGATACAGTTAAAGTTCTTGGCAGAGGAAATGCAAGCTATCAACAAAGGTCTTGAAAAAGTAATACAAGAGTTGTCTATGTCAGAAAGCGATGGACACATTTCTGAAATTTTTTGCAAGGTAATATAAATTGACATTTTTGTCCAAAACTAAAGGGCCCATTTCAGGTTCTCCATAGCCTACTGACAATATGGTAGTTGGATGCTTATGAAGTACTCTGTAAATATCATTAGTGTAACGAGTAACTTTAATTGCTTTCAGGCTTTAAAGGAATTCCTTTGCTATGCAGAAGGTGAAGTGAGGTCACTGGCATTGCTTTATTCCGGTGTGGTATGGCTTTAGATTTTCTTCAACAGGCGTTTACATAGATCTCCTAACGGCCCTCCAATAAGTAGTGCTTGCTTATATCGTATAGGGAAGAAATGTGGATGCATTAATTCTTTACTTTGGAGAAGATCCTGCACGTTGCACATTTGAGCAAGGTATTCCTTCAAGTAAAAGAAGTTCCCTATACTTGTGGAAAGGCTTTTGGGGTTCATGTTATGACGGATTATTGCAAGATCAGAGAATACTAAAAATGTAAAGCCTGTCATGATGCATTTATATGGAGGATTCAAGTGAAGGTAGAGGTTTGTTGATATGTCTTGAATCTGATCATCACTACTTGCGTAAGTACGGGTCTCGCGGCCTGATCAGCTAGTCCAACACAATGTTTGAATCTTGCGATAATCCGTCATAACAGTTTATAGTAAGGGTAACAAAGGTTGAGTGTTATGGGGCATCCAGGACCGGATTACCAAACCCTACCTCATGCGATTTGAGGTGGGTATAAACAATTGTTTTATTGCCTTACTGCCTGGGACAGGTTTAGTACTAGCACCGTCGGTGTAAATTTAATTGATAACCTTTGAATACAAAAGTACTAAATTAGTGAAGGGGCGAGAATAAATACTAGTGTGTGCCTATGGGGTACATGAATGAAGAATACTTTAACTGTATGAAGAATATATTCATACAGTTAAAAAGGATAAAAGGAGTGAAATTACTAGTTAGGTTTATGAGGTATAATTAACGATAAAGTTATTTTTCTTTTAATAACATTTAAGAAGGATAAAAGTTCTATTAAACTGCAAAAACTGAACCAAATACGGAAAAACTGACACAGAATGAAGAAGTAGCGTTGAAGTGTTCCCGGACAGGAAGGGTTTAGGATTAGGGATCATTAAGAAGTTTTGGTATGGGTTAGGAGCAAGATTTTTAGAACAAGGTGATAGTATAGGGTCAAGATTTGGGGAGTAAGCAACCCCAAAGGAGTTTTTTAGTAATGAATCTTGCCTCACATGCATTCTGAACTTTTATTGCAGTCATCTCGACTCTACTAAACTTTGTGAAAATGTTCAATCAAGCGAATGAGGAAAATTGCAAGCAGCTGGAATCTGAGAGGAAGAAAGCAGAGAAGGAAGGAGCAGCAGAGAAACTGAAGATGAGTGGTCCAGATAAAGAGGCTCCAAATATGATAATGCAACTTAGCACCAAGAGCTTTAAACAATCAAAATGATCATAGATATTCTCTGATAACTCTCTTCCTAAAAGTGGAATAATCATACATTAACTCCCTTTCCCAAGAAAGAGTTTCTATCTATAATACTGATTTCATTAGTATTATAAACATGAATCTTTTTTGGGGGGCGGAGAGTTACAAGTGAGTGGCTCTCCTAGATTGAGAACCATTAGAGATCCAAAGCTGTTCTTGGTAAAGCGAGTGTAAGTTTCCTGTTAGAAAGCTGGGGAGATAGGAGGTGTTTGGTAGATATTGAATGAATTGCAGGTTAAGTTTATTATAGGTAAAGCTTCAAATTCTGTGATTCAACCGTTTTTCTCCCTTCTTAAATGTAAGCTCGTTTTGAATCATTGCTTTTTATTGTTTCAGGCAGGAAGCTGGAGTTGCACTTATTCCAAGTAGGGTAAGTGTACATGTATATATATTACTGCTTTGTTAGAACTTTAGAATAATATCCAGGAATACTTGAAAATATACAGAGTATGGAGTATATATATATATAAAAGAATGAGTGCCGTTCTGGCTTCTGTGATGTATATATCAGTTTGGATCTCTGTTATGCCATTACTTCGTAGTGGATTTTTTGTAAGGTCTGACACAGAAAGAAGAACTAATTCTTTGCTTGTTAATTACTCAATCAGAGAAGTTGTTCAGTCCCTGTCCAACCTATATCAGTATATTGGGCTATAGTGTACAGTAGAGAAGAATGTTACTTTTGAGGAAAGTTTATTCCATCGTAGATAACATATTGTTTGTGTATTATTTGCACTATTTTCCTCATTTCTGTTTCTGGCTTTCTAGCGAGTATATAAGACTGTTATTAAAGGCTGGGGATAGCACACTTTAATATTTGGGATCTCATCCCGTGTTTGTACTTGGTGTTGGGTCCATATCTTATACAGATTATGTTGTAACCACTTGCTCATATAGAAAGGAAACTCAAGACGCATAAATGCCTTCACTCGTTAAGGAAGCAAGTGAGCCAAGGAGTCTGAACAACCTATGGGTTATCCTTCACGCGTTTAATAATTGGTACATTAAATGGGTTTCTGCTTGACAAACTTTATAAAAATGAAAATTGTATGATTGAATATTGTGCAATGAAGATGGACATGTTTTCAAGTTAGTTAATTTCACTCTTTTTTTATTGTTAAATGAGTAATTTCTCCGGGGAATTGTTATTGTCTACAAAGAAACTTTTCTTAGTCTATTTCTCCCAAGAACAAGGTGATGTCTAGAAAATAGGAAAACATATTCCTACTATAGATATGAGACTGATTAAAAATGAAAAACGCAAAATGAGAGAAAAAAGAATGTACATGTTTTGATGATGAGGATGTGACGCCGTAGTTTTCCTTTCACGTGCTACAAGCCTACAAATATAACCGTTTTTTCTACTGATTTATGGTAGACCTTTGTTTTTGCATTTCGCAACTGACAATGTTTTTTCCCTGGACTATACGAAGTATACTTTAACTGTTTCCTTATAAGTGGATAATCTGATAATGTGGTTACAAAGTTGCATTATAATGTGGATAATCACCACACAGTTTTACACCTTGTGTAGTGGGCCAAAAACAAAATTAGTGTCTTGGTATACGAAACAAACAATAACTGTCTATTCCAAAGATTATGATTGTTTGTGTCATCAAATTATGATTTTTTTCAAACAGATTTATCATACATAAAATAGCGGTTCTGCTCACAGAATAAATACGTAATTGTTTGTAGGCAGATGGATCAATGGTGCATTGGTGCATTTGTCGGATCAATTTATATGTGATTTGGGAATAGAGAGATTTTGTGCAAATAAAGAAAACAATCAAAAGGTAGAGAAGAGAAAAAAACAAAAAAAGACCAACGGAAAGATTGCCAAATAGTGAAGTACGTGATGGAATTTGACTTTCTAACAAACTAAGGTCAAAATTGAAAAAAATAAAGTTGACCACAACAGTATTTGTTCTAATAATTAAGAACGAGTGCCTCATTTCTACCGTCTCGTGTCTTGTCAATTGATTATTTTTTGTCCACAGAATGTTACTCGTATTATTCTCATACTAGAATTGAATTGCTTTTTAAAGGATTTTTTAATTGATTCTTGATCGATTTGAATTGATTCTGTGAAAAATATTTTGTATTCTAAATTGGCGACAAATTTCCTAATTTGATCGTGTAGAAAATTAGAGAGAAAATGTTTTAAAGTAAGTTGATAAATTGCAAATCAGAAAATTCCCTAAATATGATTAAAATATGGATAAATTTGATAAATAGGATCGTTAATGCTTCATTTTCAAAATAAGACTCATTCACTATTATTTTGAGAAGTTTTAATCATGTTATTCGTTTAATAGGATTAAATAAATCTTATTTGATGAACAAAACATTTTTTTCCCGGGGCAAACCACACTTGGTGGGGAAAGTGTCGGGAACACTTTCCGCTTTTATTAAAAAATGTTAAGGAGAGTTACACCAAAGAATAACAGAGAAGTACGATAGTACAAAAAAAAAAATGTAAATGAAAATAAAAATTACGTAGTACAACATTAGCAATTGAAAGTTTTTTAGCGTATCTCAACAAAAGCTGAGATGGACCTCTTGTATTTATTATGAAATTTTATAGCCTTTGAAGGTAGGGCCCGTAGATAGTTGCGTTCAGGTTGTATGATTTGAATCGTTTGAGTGCTGTGGTGAGCTTGTGTGGCGAGTCGAGACCCGTATTTACTGGATAGAGATAATAATCTCAATCATCATGAGGCCTTCGGGATTGGCTTCTGGTAACCATTGAATGTGATGCATATCCGACCGCGTAATGTTCTTGTATGGGATGAGGTGAACAAAACATATTGTCTTATTTTTGAATTTTGTGTATGTTTTGAACTTATATTGAGCAATTCTATATTATAAGTATTACGAGTGCCGATAATGTGAACGTGTATAAGGAAAAAGGTATTTACCTTAATAGAACTAAAATATACCCTCTTTCCAAAATAGGACCAATTAGTTGAAAAGGGTATTTTTTTTATTTGCGATTGATCCAAAATATCCTCAAAGGGCTGGACCACCTAGCTTTTTTGAATATCTTATAGGGATATTATCATTGACCTCCCTCAAGATTTCACGTATTATCATCTAGACCCCTGTGTATTCTTTAATGTAAGTTTACTAACTCCTAATTATGCTTAGAAAAATTATAAATTTTGTTATATAAATTTACTGACTTGCATATTTGATCTGATAACTAATAAATTTACCTGCATTAAGAATATTTTCACCAGAAAGTTTTAAAATGGAAAAAGCTGAAAAATAGGCCGAGAGAGTAAAACAGGAGTATCATTATTTGCGTGCGAAAATGCTCCAAATTGAAACTGAAAAGCCCAATCTGAAGATTGAAACAGGAGTAACATTATTTGTGTCAGACAATGTGGTTTGTGTCAGACAATGTGGACGCAAAAAAACTATTTGCGTCATGATATTTGTGTCGACTTGTGGACGCGAAAAACCTATTTGCATCGACATTTGGGCTTTTGTGTCGACTTTTTGTCGACGCAAATGATCTTTTTTCTCCTCTTAAAAGGATATAGACGTGAGACAATATCATTTTCGATTATTTAGGAAGAGTAAAACACTTCCATCTATAATGTAGGATCAGTGGAAAATACTCACGCACATATTAGTGTAGAAAATAACTCATAGACTTGTATATTGAGAAATGATTGAAGTTTTAGTTACTTAACATATAATTTTCTCTAAAATTAATTGACACTTTGAGTCTTTGACATCTTATCAACCTCATCCCACATTGCAAATTTGCAACACCTTAGTTTATTTTTAAGGACTAACTGCTTATTGCATTCATGCATCCTATCAACCACTCTCTCACTCTCTTTGCCTGCATGTATGTATATATGTGGCATTTTCCATCATTATACATGCCTGTCATTACTACCACCGTCATTTTCTTGAGGTAAATCTTCAATCCAAAGACACAACAACCCGTGAGCTTCCTCTCTACTCATCATCATTTTCCAATTTTGATTCTAAACCTGTAAAGAGGAATAAGAAACAACTAATGATGGATGTAGGGAGGAGGAGAGGCGGCAATGGTGGTGGTGGGGTGGCGGCAGGCTCTGTTTGGGATCACAGGACAAAACTTCATCATGATGCCCCCAAAGATGATAATTCTCAAGAAGTGAGCACCAAGAGGAAAATCTGGAAATCTGAGAGCAGCCCACTTCAGATTTCTAGAAAAAGATCCCAACTTTACAAAGATTTGAGTGCCAAAAGCCCAATCCAGATCAACAAGACAAGATCCATGGTGGTGCAGAAAAGCCAAAACAAAGGGTCTAATGTGGATCACATTATCAGCCCTGTTCATCTGAGGAAAATGAGATCAGAATCTGCTGCAGTATCAAGCAAACAGGTAGTTCCTGAGCTGGAATGTGAGGATGAAGGAAATGAAAAAAAGGATTCATCAAATCTACTTCAGTTGGTCTTAGCTCAGGTCAAAGATGCAAATTTTGAGGAAGGGAATGCTTTGGAAGGAGATGAAAATGAGATTATAAAGCCAAATGGGATTCGAGAAACAAGATCTGAGGAAATTGATGCTTGTGAAGAAAAAGTCATCACAACCAATGAGGACTTGGCTCTAGTCAAATTACCGCTTAAAGTGGAAACTGATAATGTGGAAGAGGAAACTGAGGACAAGATTGAGATTAACAGTATTCTTGTTATGAAAGAAATGAATGTTTCAGAAGAACAAAGGCCTAAACAGAATGTGACAGAAAAGGAGTATAATCCACCCCTTTATGAAAATGGATGTGCCAGATTTGCCTCAATTCCATCAACAGCCAAACGAGGTACTAATTGCCCTGGAAATGAAATCTATTTTTTTCTCCATCAGTTCTAACAGCTCCACCCTTTTCTGTTTCTTTTCAGAGAATTCACATTCAACTTCTAGTCCCCAATGCAGATTACAGAGTCTGGGTAATTTTTTGATTTGTTTTATTTTACTTTCCAATGAACTTTTATTTTTGTATCGAAAGAATTTGTTTAATATTCTTTTTTACTATTACCGATTGATTTTGCTTTTTTTTTTACCGCATGACAGTTGATTTGGTGATGTGGAGGGATGCATCAAGAACAGCATTAATGTTTGGAGTTGGGACATTTATTATCATCTCTTCATCATACTCTCATGAACTTAAAGTCAGGTCATTGGATGTTTTGAGCCTATCTTAATCATTATTTAATTTATGTTTCTGTCTATAACTTGCTATTTAATTCTGGTTATTTTGTTGGGTTTCACAGCTTCATCTCTGTGGTTTCCTATATCAGCCTCCTCTATCTTGCTGTTGTTTTCCTCTTCAGATCCCTTGCTCAGAGGTATATAAATCTTTGAAAAACCAATAATTTGGTCCTCCTACTATCACGGAAAAGTCAATTCGGTTCTAGTTTTTATAAAAAGATCAATCAAATACCCGAACTTTGTAAAAACGTTCAATTAAGTTTTTTTTGTAGGTAACTTGTCATGTCAGCAGGTCACCCGTTGATGTGGCATACTCGTGGACCGCCACGTGTGCGCCACGTCACCGACAAATGGTTGACTGGACTTCCACATGTGCGCAACATCAGCAAATTCATTGCTGATTGGACTACCACATGCGTGTCACGTCAACGAGTCACCTGCTGACGTGGCAAATAACCTGGGACTCAATTAAACGTTTTTAAAAAGTTCAGGGGTTTGATTGATTTTTGTAAAAGTACGGGGATCTAATCGACTTTTTCGTGATAGTACGTGGACCAAATTGATAGTTTTCCCATAAATCAATAAAATGATAACAATAGTAATATTAATAGATTTTTCCATCATTAATTCCAAATCATGTACACTTTATTTATCATTATATGTAATCATAATGCATATTTGAGACCACGAAGCCAAGGGATTGCGGCGGGGGAGAAAAGAGATTACGTAGTTGGAGAGGAGGAAGCAATATGGGCCCTGAAACGGATACTTCCTTACGTAAATGAGTTTCTTTTGAAAATCAGAGCACTCTTTTCAGGAGACCCTGCAACAACATTCAAGGTGAAATAATCCCTGTATTTACTACGCAGTAATTTATTTGCCACTCCCTGCCAATGTTCTAAAAGGCGTAAGGCGGGCCGAGGCGGCATGCTCAAGCCTTAAGCCTTTGAAGCCTAGGCGAGTTTAGGCGAAGTCTAGGCGTGAAAAGGCGTTTTGATTTTTTATTATTTAATTTTACATTTTTAGAGTTACTTTAAATATTTAAATGCAATACTTAACAATGTTTCTTCATCCCTTTATATTGTTTCATCTTACTTTTCTTATTTGTCCTACTAAGTTAGTCTGATACAACATTTGATACTATTCGTCACCTGTAATTTATTGTTATTTTATTCACATTTTAACAATTTACTACTAATTACATAGTTTTACTTTTCTTAATAATCACACCACTCTATTCGAACATAAGTAGAAGTAGTATCATACAAGAACATATTACTTTTTTAATTTCCAGCAAAGTATAGATCCCTTAAGTTGTAAATCTCACAAATATAGATTTAGTTGTTATACAAAAACTAGAATTGGATAAAATATAGTTGTATGATAAAGTAATAATCATGATGATTACAAAAGTGATGATGATGATATTAAATTAATACTACATCCATTCCATATTGGTTGTTACTAGTATATTTTAATTTGGTACGATTATTAATAAAATGAGTGAAAAGTAAAAGTTATGGTGAAGAATTGGGTAGAATAAAGTGAAATAATAAGAATCACATATTTATTGCAAAAAAAGAAAATATGGCATTCATATTGTGACAACCTAAAGGGAAGTAGGACAACTAAAATTAGACTGAAGGAATAATAATAAGTAACGGTTGTTCACTTTTTTAGCATTTTAGAATAATAATTTTATAAAGAAAACAAATTAACAAAAATTAATAAATGGCCGTGTAGGCATATGGAGCCATAGTTATAATCGAAGTCAATTAATCCCACACCGTAGGGAGAGACGAACGGCTCTTTTCTCATGCGTGTTGAAATTTTGTTTCAGTACTTTGACATTAACTTGTCCCACACCGGTGGAAGAGGCAACTCCTCCTTACCGATGCTTTATAAATTAGTTTAGCTATCTGTTACGTGTTACTTATAGTTGCCTAGAGCTTCTTTGGTCTCGTTAGTGTTTGGCTGCAGCGGAGTTAAAATTGAAGGTTGAAGTAGGTTAAAACGCCTTTTGGTGCGCATAGTGCCTGTGCGAGGCGTTGGGGTGGCGCCTCACGCCTACTCCCGCCTGGGCGGCGCTTTTTTAAGTTTTTTAGAACACTGCTCCCTGCTTTCTAATTAAATTACCAGCTAAAGATCTGAGATTAACTTCAGTAATTAATTGGGACCTTTTTCTACATAATGTAGATGGCAGTGCTGCTCTTTGTTTTAGCAAAATGTGGCAGCTCCATAACCATCTGGAAGATGGCCAAATTAGGTAATAAAAAAAAACTGTTTCTTTTGGAAAATTTGATACTCCATATATGTAATCTGAATATTTACGTTGCATTCATGTTTTAATTTCATTTTCTTTGGATGCCAATATGCCATTACCATACGCCCCCAAATTGGTTATTCCTATCACAGCCCCTTCTGTCCCATTTCTAGGAATTCTTATGGGATTATTTAGATTCCCTCTTTCCCAAATTGATTTTTCTTAATCAATGACAATTAATTTTGAATGATGATATTTTTAATACGAAATTATTTCAATATGAAAGTTATATCAAAAGTTTCCTTATTCGGAATATTTTTATAAAAATATATAAATTATAAAAATCATTGTCCAAAGTTTGTAATAATTGACTAACAAATCTTTTCGGGGCGGAGGTAATATATTACTAAGTCAAATTTTCATACTATGTATGTAATATATAGAAGTAGATACTACGTAGTACTCCATATAAGATATCTGAGTTAACAACGAGATCAGAACTCAATGTCGAGAAACTTTAAATTAGGTAGACAGAGTAATTTTTATTTCGATAAAACGATGTTAAATTATTTATTTAATCCTTTATTTTGTGATGCATCAATGTCACGAGAAGCAATATAAAGAAAAATATAAAGGACATAATAAGTTTTTGTTCAATTTCAAGCTCATCACATACGCACACATATGCATCTAGTTTACCTCTTGTAGTCCAAATGTGACATGTTCAAACCTTCGAAATCTTTCATAGAACAACTAATATTGTGATTATATACCATTTATACACGGGAAAATGGAAATTAATAATCCAACCTTTTAGCGGTCTTCTTTTAATAGTTCAACCTTTTCGTTATTCATGAATAATCCAACCTTTGCACCTCATCTTCATTCATTGGTCCCCGACCGGTTGATGACCTGCTATTCCGAGTTATTTTCTTATCTCTGCAAACTATTATACCATAAATTCCACCTTTCACAAAAATAATATTTTGCAAAGATAAGAAAATAACTTGAAATAACAAGTCATCAGCCGGTCGGGGACCAGTAAATGAAGATGAGGTGCAAATGTTGGATTATTCATGAATAACGAAAATGTGGGACTATTAAAAGAATACCGCTAAAAGGTTGGATTATTAGTTTCCATTTTCCCTTTATACACCACACAAGTCATGATCTTATTGAAAATGAGAGATATTTGAAAGGTTAATTGAGAATTGAAAATATTGAACAAAGCCCGTTATCGCAAAATTAAGATATAAGAATACGAACAAAATACCGACAGGCTACCATTTAATTGAAATAAAATACGTAGTCTAAAAGAGTACTTAGAGCCCGTTTGTTAACACTGAAATCGGCTGATTCTTCTAAAATTTATGAAGTTCTGGTTGAAGTGACTGCATTGACTGATTATGCTGGTTTATCAAAAAAATTATATTTAAAATATATTTTATTAATAAAATAAAGAAAAAATTATATGTAAAAATAGCTAAAATGGTCATCTACAGTAACTCCAGCCAATACAGTCAAAAAGTAACTTCAACCTTACTTTTTCTTATTATTACACAATCCAACGTGTAAAACCAAAAACTACGTATTTAATAAAAAGTTGGTTGGTAATGTAGATAAGCCGAAAAACAGCAATACCAAACCGTCTTAAATTCATTTAAATTTGACTACTCCCAAAATCAGTCGGCTTAAGGGCATGTTTGGCACAACTAGCTGAAAAGATACTTTTGTGAGCTTTTTAATAGCTGTTAGCTTTTAGTGACTGAAAAGATCTTAAAAAGAAAAGGTGGTACCTGTTTGATAAAAAGCTGACTGTTTGATTTAGTTCGGTTTGGTATACAAGCTGTTAGGATTAATTAATACTAAAAGTCACCAGCTTTTCTTAGATGCTACTCCCGGTAGCATCTCAAAAAAGATCTTTTGATTTTTGAAAAGCTCTTAAATATTGTCATGCCAAACACACAACTAGAAGCTTTTAGAAACTTTTTGAACAGTACAAAAGCTAGAAGTAAGGGACTTATGCCCGCCAAACATAGCCTAAATACTTAAAATGACCGGATTCGCGAACGTGAAAAGCAGACATGGCGGTTGAGTAGATCTAAATTAAATCATGTTTTATGTGACGTTATTGCTTTTGGAATTGCTTTACTTTTTCCATTTTTTATTCGTGGATTGAACTATTAAGATCCGGGGTTTTATCCTAAAAGGCCAACCTGATAGGAGGAGTAGTCCAAAATCTTATATAGCACAATATTTCATTGATTCAAACTTTTCCGGTGTAAGACTCTAACATGAACATTTTTAAATTGATCCGTTAAAATCTGATCTGATCTAGCTTGACTTTATTTGGTCTCATCTAAGAGCATCTCCAATGTTAAAGCGTTAACGGTGCATACGTGGCATGAAAAATAACCAATTAAAAAACAATAAATACAATATCTCTCTCATTCTTTCCACGGTCTTATGTGTTTATGGTAAGTTTTTGTCTGCAATGTTAATCACAATGTCTACATCTAGACATTGTGCTTGACATTGTGAAGATAAACTTACCAAAATGATGTAAGATCCTTTAAATAAGAAGAGAGATATTGTATTTATTATTTTTTAATTGGTTATTTTTTATGTCACGTATACACCGTTAACGTTTTAGCATTGGAGATACTCTAATAGATGAATGAAATCTGTGTATTACTACTTGGCAGCGGCTATAGCTGCCCGGGAGTGACTGTTTTTCATGATAACCCGTTCGATAATAATGAAATTAATTGACTCGGCTGAATGTATTAAAATTGATGATATTATGGTTGAATCTGTTTTTAAAAAACTATATTTAAATATATTTTATTAATAAAATTAAGAAAAATTACACGTAATATGAAAAATAACTAAAATAATATAACTTCAGTCAATTCAATTATAAAAGTAAATTCACGCATACTCCTTTTGATTATTTTATAATTAAGTGCCCATTTGGTAATAGTCAAATCGGTTGTATTGGCTGATTCTGCCGAAATTTATGAAGTTCTGGCTGATGTGGCAGTATTGACTGATTCTGCTCATTTGTGAAAAATAATAATTTAAAATACATTTTATTAATAAAATAAAAAAAAATATGAAAATATAGCTAAAATGAGTCTCTCCAGTAACTTCAGCCAATACATCGAGAAAAGTAACTCTAACCCTACTTTTTCTTTTTATTACACAATTGAGCCCGTAAAATAAAAAGTTACGTGTTTGGTGAGAAAGTTGACTTATAAGCTTGAAAGCAAAAAATCATGGCTACCAAACGGGCACTATGCGAGTAAGATACATAATTACATGTTTGGTGAAAAAGTAGACTGATAAGGTTGTATTTACACAAATGTTTTTTTGTCAAATAATGAATTCTTACTCATCATATTTTAATAATTTTGGACATTTATTCTTATTTTGTTCATAATTTGAGAATTTTTAAATATTCAACCGTAATAATTTCTTGTGGTGTAACCACTGTAACGCTGTGGACCGAAAATAACAAAGACAAATTCTTTGGGTGTATCATCTACCCTGTTCACGTGTAGAAACAAGAATACGACTATATTCAATAATCTAGCTATAAATAAATATGGTTTGACCCCATTAACGACTTTTTACATGTGATGGCGCATAATAAATGGCGTAATTTGAGCAGTTTGTCGAGGGGTTAAGTAGCCAAAGTAATTGGTAACATTGTTATATTTTGGTATTCCTACTCCAATTATTAAAGAAGTGAACACTATTCCAAATATTTATTTATTACGGAGATGACGACGATGATGATGATGATAGTAGTAATAATAGTAGTAATAGTAGTAATAGTAGTACTAGTAATAGTAGTAGTAGTAATAGTAGTAATAGTAATAGTAATAGTAATAGTAATAGTAATAGTAATAGTAATAGCACAAATGTTCCTGTCAGGTATACCTGACAGGAACCGCCGTCCGGCCTCCTCCTTTTGGGGGTCTTCCCGGTGGTATTTTTTGCTCAAATTTTTTGTGTATGTTCCTCATCAAGTCTAGTTTATCCATACCAAATTTTAGCAAACAATTCAATCGGGAAGGTCGTCAAATGATTTTTGCAAGTTAACTGGTCTGGAATATGTATTTTCCGGACCAGTTAACTTGCAAAAATCATTTGACGACCTTCCCGATTGAATTTTTTGCTGAAATTTGGTATGGATGAACTAGACTTGATGAGGAACATACACAAAACATTTGAGCAAAAAATACCACCGGGAAGGCCCCCAAAAGGAGGAGGCCGGACGGCGGCTCCGGTCAGGTATACCTGACCGGAAGATTACTCATAGTAATAGTAACAGTAATAGTAATAGTAATAGTAATAGTAATAGTAATAGTAATAGTAATAGTAATAGTAATAGTAATAGTAATAGTAATAGTAATAGTAATAGTAATAGTAATAGTAATAGTAATAGTAATAGTAATAGTAATAGTAATAGTAATAGTAATAGTAATAGTAATAGTAATAGTAATAGTAATAGTAATAGTAATAGTAATAGTAATAGTAATAGTAATAGTAATAGTAATAGTAATAGTAATAGTAATAGTAATAGTAATAGTAATAGTAATAGTAATAGTAATAGTAATAGTAATAGTAATAGTAATAGTAATAGTAATAATAATAATAATAATAATAATAATAATAATAATAATAATAAATAATAATAATAATAATAATCATAATAATAATAAAGAGCTCTTTTACAATAGTCACACACAATTTGTATAATTAAGTTTGAGCAAGTTTAAAGGTACAAATATACCCTTTATGTTTACATCTCGTGCTTATGTGCCCCTAAGATTTAGAAAGGTGAAAAAATATTCTGAGATTTATTTTTAATACATATTGGGTTTGGAAAATGAAAATAAAAAACTTAAAAACCGTTTGTGTTCAATACTTCTTTATTATTTTTATATCAAAATTAATATTATTAAGATAGAATGAAACATTGAAAACAATATGGTTCTTTAATATTTTACTTTCTCAACATATTTGTTAATACTTTGGGGTGAAAACCATAATTATATTCTCCGGGGTACTTCAAAATATTACGCGTTGTGTTCAATGCTTCAAAGTTCAAATTTCGACAGCCAGAGTGGCATAGTAAAATTTATGGGCTCAAATTTCTTTGGGCCGTTTCTTCACACTTCTTGGTCTGGCCTGGGTGTCTAAATGACGCCTCACACTTGGGCCCACTTAGGTGGTGCTTTTTGCCACAAATTTGAGCACTAAGAGGCCGTTTGGTATCACTGATTTTCGGCTTATCAGGCTTATCAACCAACTTTTTCACCAAACACATAACTTTTATTTTCGCGCGCTGAATTGTGTAATAAGTAGAAAAAGTAAGATTGAAGTTACTTTTCTGATTGGCTGAATCCAACTTGCATAAATTCGAAGCCTGCGTATATTGGTAAGCTTTGCGGCAATATAAAGTCTTTCATTTGAATGATCGACTATCTAAAAGGCATAGAAGTTATATTTTGGAGACCCTTTAGAACCTCATTTTGTAGAACATATTAAACCTTTAAATGACGCCTCTGTGTTTGAAATGAGAATAATACATGCATGATTATTAAAAATGCAGGGTTTTTTGGAGTTTTCATCCTACCAAGAATCGGCTTTTCCTACTCCGCGCAGTTAAATGCACATGGTAAAATATGTCACTGACTCATCCCCACGACTCTATTTTTTTTATATTACCGTTTTTGTCTATTTAATGAGTTCTCTCTAAACTATGTTTTAGTCCTATTTAATGAATTTTCTCAAAATTTATCTCCAAACAAACTGTATGTCTGGCAACAACAAAACCTAAAAGCTAAAATAATGAAACATTTTTCTTTTAAGTTCCATATATACTTCAATTTTCAATAAAATTGTATGCTCATAGATGAGTTTGATGCATCAAATCCCCTGCGATATACAATTTATGTGCTTTAACTCCATATAATTTAATGAAGAATTTAAATCTTTTGAAAAGCATCTTACATTGAAAAATTTTGCACGATGGTTTCCGTTAAGAACATATGTAGAGCCCGTTTGGTAGCACCAAAATCGGCTGTTTTGGCTGATTCCGCTGAAATTTATGATATTCTGGCTGGAGTGGCTGTTTTGGCTGATTCTGCTGATTTAAGAAAAAAATATTTTAAAAATATATTTTATTAATAAATTAAAGAAAAAATTATATGTAAAAATAGCTAAAATGGTCCTCTACAGTAACTTCAGCCAATACAGCCAGAAAAGTAACTCCAACCTTACTTTTTCGGCTTATTACACAATTCAGCGCGCGAAAGTAAAAGTTACGTGTTTGGTGAAAAAGTTGGCTGATAAGCCTGATAAGCCGAAAACAGAGTTCTCCAAACGGGCTCGTAATCTTCACTAATTCAATAATATATGTTGTTTGAAACACTCTTTCAAAAAAAAATGCTGTTTGAAACACCTTTTGTTATTAACTTATTAATTCACGTTTTCTTTATTTCACACTCATTTCTTGGTCCAATTATTCCTTACCTGAAACTTACTCCGTATAAGTTTACATGTGGGATCTTCTTACCTGCAGGTAAATTTTGGATTGGAAGATGTAGTGACGCATGGGAATCATGCACTCATAAAAAGGCGGTAGCGTTTGGAATCTTCACACTTGTGTGGAATCTATCTTCACTCGCGGCAAGAATTTGGGCAGGTAAAATGTCAATTTTTTTAACCGCTGAAAAGGAAATTCAATTTTTTAACATAAAATAATATATTCTCCAAATGAAAAATAATAATCACTAATTCAAAGTGAGGGATGTTGAAATGCAGCATTCATGGTGTACGTGGTATTTAGATACTACCAAGAATCCAAGGCTAAAGAAGAAGAATCGCATGGTTGGGGCAAAATTGTAAAACCACATGGAACATCAAAGACAACTAAGATTGGGCTGAAACATGTTGGAAGAGAGTCCACTTCTATAGCATGACAAATTAAACCAAAATAAATATTACTCCATAGTGAATAAATATAGTCTGGTTTAATTTGTGAGCCTCACTGTATATAGGTATAAGAAAAATAACCATTATGCATTTGTTTAATCTTGTTTTCAACTAGTATCCTAGGCTCCTAACCTATGCAAAAGTTGCTTTAAATATGAGTAAAATGTGCACGTTTTCTTTAACATACTCTGTACATAAAGTGTTGTTATTTTGAAACTCTAAATGACAGTCACTACTTAATACTCACTAGAATGTTTTCAGAGTGATAATTAATTTACTTCTACTCCGTATTAAAGTTACTCATATTCCTTGAGATTCTCAAAATTTGTAGCCACAGAAATTCTTGGACTCGATCGCATATATAATATGGAGTAATGCCTTTGTTTGGTTAACAGTGTTTTACCCAGAATGCTCTTTTTCTTATAACTAGAAACGCTCCAAAATGCAGCATGTAGATATGAATCCGCCGAAAAACAAACGAGGCCAATGTCTATTGAAATTATAGTAGCCTAATATTTTATATGCTTATAATAAGTACTAAAAGTATAATAATTTATTCAAAAATTTCAAGACATCAAAACAAACTCATGGCTATGAATATATGATTTCAATAACAAGAACAGTAGAGATTTAGAAGCAGTTAAGAAGAGAAAATTGAAAGATCAAGGCTTGATCAACTCGAAATAATAATAACCACACACGTTCTTTAAAAATAGATAATTAAAGAAAAATGTTTTTTAATTATATATGAAATATTGGTATCATGTGAAAGATCATAAAAATTACTACGTATTAAATTTGATATATTTTTTTTGTAAAAAAAATTATCATGCTACGACGAAGGCAGGTAAGGGTGGCACGAACACCACCCTCTTGAGTGGGGTTAACACAAATCCCATATTTATTTGCTTAAATTGGAGAAAACTCTTTAAAGAAATGCATACTGGTTTGGGTTGGGTATATAGTTCCAATCGATCCACCTTTTGGGCTTTAGCATTTGGTGTGTTGCATTTCTATGACTCTATGAGTATGGGGCTCTCACAATAGGATCATGAAAAGATTGTGGGCCAACCTCAATTAATTGTTTGGAGCATATGGGCCAACTAATTAGTCCACTTAATCAAATATCACGAGCCTAATGCCAAAGGGCAATTTTATTGGCAACCCTCTTTTTGTTTAATACAACCCTTCATTTATTTACTCTATATATCTTTTTTTACTACTATCCATTCTCCACGGTCATAAATAGGGAGTAGATTTAGAGTCCCATATGACTCCCTTATAGAATATATGCTAAAGGGTCAAATAGGCCCTTGAACTGACTTAAAGTGTTCAATTAGCCCCTTACACTACTAGAAAAACGATCTATAGTGACACTAAATTAGTGTCACAGAAAGTTTTACTGACACTAGAAAAGTGTCAAAGAAGGTCGGGAATTGTGACACTAAATTTAGTGTCACTGGTAAAGTGTCACTAATTTATGACACTAATGTATCATAAATAATTATGATAAAATAATGTCACTATATATTTTGACACATTAGTATCAATTAAATTTATGATACATTGGTATCACTTTATATTTTGACACATCAATATCAATTAAATTAATGATACATTGATATCACATAATGTTAATGATTAATAAATTTATTTTATACCCATATATCTATACAGGCACAAAATATAAGATTATTACTTGAAATATATAAATGACAATGCATGAAAAATAAAAAAAGCGCTTCTTTATTAAAAAAAGAATTATCATTTACAATTCGAACGTCATACACATTCCAACATTACAAAGTCAACTAAATCTGTAATAAACTAATTTGAGATCCTCCAACTGCTATAAACTCCACCTAGATCTTCAACATGAGAGCCCAGTGCTTCCCACTTGATGGCTTTTCAATATCTAAAGACATAAAATCAAGATACATTATATAGCGATAATGAATAATGTTTATGTGAGAACACCAAAGTATCGTTGCTAAAAAGTAACCATCAATCTTGGATGCACTTCAAATTACAATGATATGAATATATGTTTATGAAAATACCAAGTACATATAGAATAGATGTCCATTTCGCATTTGCTTGCGAGGTAAAATATTTAACTTGTTCAGATGAACGTTCTCAATCATTGCTTTGAATATTACCTATATTTGCCTATATTGAGGCACACACATACACACACATACATATATATTATATATTATGGAACCAAATAATTGCAAATACACCATCTACCCTTTAAAAATATATACGTGAAAAAAGGAACATGCAACTATGCTCTAGGACAAAGAAATAAGAGATAACAAAATCTAATAAGACTCTTTCATGCTGTAAAATTAAAAGAAATATGTTGTGAAGTTAACGGAAAAGGAACCTGCAACTAACTTTTAAAAGTATTAGCATGCAAACAAGTTTACAAACCAAAAAAATTACATGCCTAGAAGAACAAGTTGCAAGCAATACACACATGTTGAAATAACATCAATATGTATTACCTATGATATAAAAGTACTTTTGCTCTAACAAGTAATTATATATGCTCAAAACTTAACATGCCCGTAACTATTTCATCTTAAATCTAACCGTTGAGATCAGATTTCGTCTCTATGAATGAGTACTTTTCTGGGTATATATACAGAACAAGAATTGAGGGTACCACTACCTGGAAGAAGTGGTACCCTACCCTTTAGCCTAGAGTATATGGGATATTGTGGCACTATCTTTATCATTCATTTTTTAAGTGGGATCCCATTTAAAATTTGAATGATAAAAATGATGCCACAATACTCAATTACTAGAAAAAAACAGGGCTGTAGTCATGGATTTTGTCTGTGACTAGTTTGTCACGGACTAATCACGGACTAGTCACGTGATGAAACGGTTAGTAACACAAGAGGGGGGGGTGAATTGTGTGTGTGTGAAACTATGGCAGTTTTTCGCCCAGTTCTAGTGTGGGGAGATGGGAGTTTCGAAATAGTAAAGTGCAAAAGGATTTAACGAGGAAAAATCCCTTGGCTCAAAAGGGATTAAAAAACCTCGACCTCCCTCGGAGGAATTTTAAACAACTTCACTAATCAAGCCTTTGAAAGATTACAAGAGTAATTCTCCTAATCTACCCTTGAGCCTCCCCAACTCTATTCTCTCTAGGAAGAGTTTCGCTTCTCTACCTTGCGGGTAGAGAGCCTCTCGGTTTTACAGCAAAGCCCTCACAACACACTTGATCCCAACCCGAGAAAGCTACTCTTAGCTTGTCCTCGATCAATAACCAATAACAATATAAGAAGGGAATAAGAACTTTGTCTAGAACTCCGGGAGCAGTTTCAGGTGCCTTGGACTTGGTATTTCTCTTGAGTGTTTCTCTTGATATTTTCTCGGTCAAGCTCACCTTTTTCTCTCCAGGCACACCAATTATATAGGCAGCCTCAGAATGAATCCGTTGGAGCCTTCTTCTCTTGAATAAAATCAATGCTGATTCTTGCTTTGTTATAATTTAAAAATCCTTCCATCTTGAGGCTTAAGTCAAATAGGAAGCCTAATCTATCCTAATCTATCCATATGGACATATAAGACAAAGATTAATTATCATAGAGGAGTAAGGAAATAATTTTATTCTCCTACCATAAAGGTGCAACGGGTTATGCAAAATATTTCCACCCCACTCAAATAAATTCGATCAAGGAAGGCAAATTCAAATCGTATGGTAAAACACCTCTGACAGCTTCCGAAAGATATCAATGCTAAGCCTAACTAAATCATTTCTAATAAGGAAGCCTTTTAAATCAAATTAAAAAAGTCATGGTCCATTAATAGAAAAGTAATGAAAAGACCTTTCCAATTACTTATTCGTATCAATAACTTGAATGAGTCAATCAAGCATGCACCTAATTAAATATGGAATATATTTCAAACAAGATTTACTTTTCTAATGGGAATCATATACCTACCATAATAAGCATGCAACGGTTCATGCAAGCAACCATCCATATTCAAACAATTCACTTAATAATTTAATCAAGGATAACTTTCATGGAAGGAGATATATAGCAAAGCATACAATACGTAAATGCTATGGTCAACAACCAAATATAATGCAAGCACGTATTATTCATGTATGACACTCATTCCCATAAGGTAGAAATAAGGACGGTTCTGTTCGTCGTTCCACCTACATGGTTAGACATCAACAAAACCACATACTCAACATCACGGATTAAAAAAAATAAGGACGTCCGTGACTAAAAAAAATTAAATTTTCAACGCTCAGAATTTAATTCGTAATGGTAATTTGTACGAATTAAATTAGTCACAGACGAATCCGTGACTATGTCCGTGACTAAAAATTTTTGAATTTTCAACACTCGGAATTTAATTTGTACTGGTAATTTGTACGAATTAGATTAGTCACGGACGAATCCATGACTAAATCCGTGACTAATTTTTATTATATATATATATATATATATATATATGCATGAGCAGATTCATTCAATAGAATCACATCAATTCATTCCCAGTATATAATACAGTATCCGTTTGAAAGATGGAAGGATGTAATCTATCTTATGTCATTTTCCCTGTTTATGTAGATAAGGTATGTCATTAAGATTATGTTTTTTTATTAAGAATTAGTTGGTTCATTTTAAATAAATAAAATTATTAAATTAGTGAGGTTGTTAATTAAATAACAATATATTTAACTATAAATGATGTCACAAAATTAGTTAAATTTTTAGATTTATAAAATAATTTAGTTAAAATTAGTTAGTTAAACGTAGGTTTAAACGTAGTGATGCATTAAGTTAAATTAATTAGCTAAATTAGTTAAATTTTTGATAATATTAGTTAAATTTAAATATTAGTTAATTCAAATGGGTTTAAAAAAAGGTTGTTAATTAATTAACGAAATAAATTAGTTAAAATTAGTTAAACATAGGTGTAATTTAAACATAGTGTTAATTAAGTTGTATTTAGTTAAAATTACGTAAATTAGTTAAAATTTTGGTAATATTAGTTAAATTTAATTATTATTTAATTCAAATGGGTTTATATATGCTCAAATTATTGGATTTGTTTATTAGCAATTATTGTTAATGCCTAATTTAGGATTTATAATGGTTTAAGTTAGGATTGAAACATTACTTTAGTGTGAATTATTATTGTGAATTATGTGAATTTCATTTAATTTATTAAATTGTTAATTGTGTATTATTAATAAGATTTTGATAATTTTAGTATTGTGAATTAATGTCATTAACATATTGTTTCTAGTTTAATAATATTAATTGGACGTTAGTTAATTTTAGCGAATTTTAGTGAAATTTAATATATAAATGTTCTTAAACATTTACATTTAATATATAAATGTTCCTAAACATAAAAAATTATTGTTAATTTTATGAATTAATTCCATTAACGTAATAATTTAGTGTATTTAGTGTTAAAATCCTAATATTGGTTATTAGTTAATAATTTAAATGATTAATGACATTATATTAACGTTCTAGTTAATTAATAATATCAATTGAATGTTATTGTAATTAATTTCATTAACGTAATAATGTAGTGTATTTAGTGTTAAAATCCTAATATTGGTTATTAGTTAATAATTTAAATGATTAATGACATTATATTAACGTTCTAGTTAATTAATAATATTAATTGAACGTTATTGTAATTAATAATATTTAATTGTAGTGAACTTTAGTGACATCGAATATATTAGTAATGCTCCTACATATGTTGGTAATGTTTCTAATTTAAAGTTTTTAACCAATATTTTTATTATTATAATATTCAGGCATAATGTATAGGCAAAATAGAAATTGGATGTATGATAAACATGCGGTATTGTACGGAATGAAAACAAATTTTCTTGATGGAATTGGGGAGTTTGTTTCATTTGCACTTGAACACCCGGATTATATGAGTGGTGATAGAATCAGATGTCCATGTTCAAAGTGTAAAAATCTTAAATTTCAAGACCAAGACGAGGTTGTGTGGGATTTGTACGCGGACGGTTTCGTTTCCAATTATTATAATTGGACTTGACATGGCGAATCTTTGGATCCATCTCTTTTACCACAAACGGTAGGTTCGTCTCGTAACGTCCCTAATGAGATGAGTGGGTGGGAAGACCGTGCTCAAATGAAGTGGGACCAAAGAATGGTATATGATCCATACGGTCCATCGATGTCTCAGTTCAACCCCCCACAACCATTTAACGATCCTCCTGAAGCCTCGACCTCGTATCAACCAGATGCGGATGAAAATCCGATATTCTATCAACCTTATGTGGATGAAGGTTTAGCTGAGAGATTTCAAGATGTTTTAAAAGCTGCCGATCAACCTCTGTATGCTGATTGTGAGGGATACTCTCAGCTATCCGCCGTTACAGAGTTTATGAACATAAAACCTGAATACAATCTCCCTGAAATTTGCATGTCTAGAGTGTCGCAGTCAGTAGGAGGAATGCTACCGCATGATCATAACCTCCCCGATTCATATTACCACATGAAGCAATTAATATCTAACTTAGGGCTTCCTTGTATTGAAATTGATGCGTGCCCTCGAGGATGTATGTTGTTTTGGAAGGATGATGAGGCACTTGAGATCTGCAAGTTCTGTGGTGGATACGGATACAAACATGTTCCTCAAAGATGAAATAAACCACGATATAGGTCTGCATTATCTAAATTGTTTTACCTCCCAATAGCTCCACGACTGAAGATGATGTACACGAAACACACGACATTGCATGTCGAGCACGAAACCAAAGAGGGTATGATGTCTCACCCTTTGGACTGTGAAGCTTGGAGACACTTTGGCTGTTGTCATCCTCAGTTTGCAATGGAGCCACGAAATGTGCGACTGGGATTGTGTTCATACGGATTTGCTCCTTTTGGAAGGTTTGAGAAGAACTATTTATGTTAGCCAGTCATGTTAACTCCTTACAATCTCCCTCAAGACATGTGCATGAAAAGTCATTTCATCTTTTTGACTTTAATTTGTCCGGGACCCAAGGATCCAGGGAAAAAGATAGACATTTATCTTCAACCCCTTATTGAGGAGATGGAAGAACTATGGGCCATTGGGACACCAACTTATGATGTTTCAACAGATCAAATGTTTGTCATGAAAGTTGCCATCATTTGGACCATTAGCGACTTCCATGCCTATGATATGCTTTCGGGATGGAGCACACACGATCTTATGGGATGTCCGATATGCATGGAGAAATCAGGTGCCAATTGGCTCACTTTCAGTGGAAAACTAAGTTACTTTGATTGTCACCGCAAGTTTCTCCCGCCAAAGCACTGATATCGGAAGGACAAAAAGTCTTTCATTAGAGATAGAGTGGTACGAGACCCCCCACCCGCGAGATCGACTGGCAAAGAAATTTTTAACCGGGTTCGACATATTCCTACGGCTATGCAAGAGCCAAAGAAGGAGCCATATGGGTATTGTCATACCCATAAGTGGACAAATATGAGTATATTTTTGGGAGTTGGCATATTGGAAAGACCTTCTCATTTGTCACAATTTAGATGTGATGCACACTGAGAAGAACTTCTTTGACAATATATTTAACACGGTGATGGATTTCAAAGGGAAAACTAAAGACGGTCTTGCATCTAGAAAAGATATGACAATGTTGTGTGATAGACCTGAACTTTCAGTTGATCTAGAACAAACTAAAAACGAAATTCCAAAAGCAGTCTACCAAGTCACAGAAGCACAAAAGACATTAATATTAGAGTGACTTGTGTCTCTATAGTTTCCAGATGGCTACTGCTCCAACTTGTCCAGGTGCGTGGACATGAACAAACTTACCACGACGTCGAGCATGAAAACTCACGATGCTCATGTAATCATGCAAAGACTTCTGCTGATTGCACTGAAAGAGATGCTTCCTGAACACGTATGGTCCTGTATTACTGAAATCAGTTTGTTGTTTGAGTCGATATGTTCCAGCGTTTTGGATGCAGCATCCCTCCGGAGACTAGAAGAGTCTGTTCCCATTCCGATGTGTAATTTGGAAAAAATAATGTCTCCATCATTTTTCGATGGAATGGAACATCTTATAATACATCTTCCGTATGAGGCTTTGAGTGCTGGGCCCGTCTTCTATCGTTGGATGTACAAATTTGAAAGGTTATTCACAATTTCATTTATCTTTGAATATTTATTTCATAAGAACATTTGTTTGTTTACAACTTATATTTTAGATTGCAGATTTCTAGGAGAGTTGAAAAAGAAAGTGACCAACAAGGCACACGTTGAGGCTTCAATTTGTCAAGCATATATTCAACAAGAAATCTCAACGTTCTCATCTTTTTATTTTGAGCGTGAAGTCATCACTAGAAGAAAGAGACCTGCCCGGAAAGATGACATTGGCGAGGATATATATGAAAATGTAGTTTCCATTTTCAATTATCCAGGTAGAGGTAAAGGAGCTTCGACTAACCGTTACCTCGTGGGTGGAGAATTAAAAATTGCACATACTTACATCCTAATGAATTGTCCAGAAATCTTACCATTTTATACGTAAGTTAAATTGGTAGTTATATTTGTAATATATCTAGCTACAAGGTAGTTAATTTATAATATTTTCATGTTTGACTTAACAGAGAATTTAGAGCTACTTTATCAGCATTTTCTGATAATGAAATTGATGCAATGGTGGACTCTGATTTTGCAGCATGGTACAAGTATCATGTATACATATACACACATTATATATATATATATATATTATTAAGTAATATTTTTTTAATAATTACATAATGTTATCATGTTTTTATTTACAGATCGATAGTCGTGGAATTGTCGACCCTCTGTTAGTATCATTAGCGTGGGTCCCTGGTGCCAATGTCAAAATTTGGCGGTCATATGTGATAAATGGTTACACCTATCACACAGTCGATTATGGACATGACCGACCAACAATGAACAACAGGTTATGTGTCCCAACCATCGGTTATGATAACTCGGAAACCAATTTTTTTGGTTTCTTGCATGAGATTATCGAACTTCAAATGCCTTCTGGTATGAAAAAATTGACATGCGTTTTTTTCCGTTGCGCATAGGAAAAATGAGCCTTTTATACTCGCTCAACAAGCAGCCCAGATTTATTATGCAGAATACCCTTCAACCAGGCGGACACAGAATCCTTGGGTGTGTGCATGTACTGTCCATCCGAGCAAAATTGTATCACAAACTCAACACAAGGATATTGATTTAGATGCTTTTTAGCAACAATTTTTCCAACCTCCACCTATTGTTGAGACGGTCAACTATAACATCCTTTAAGTGATCCAAATGGCGGACATGTTGAAGTCATGCAAGAAACACACCTTCCGCTCCTAACACCTCCATCTGAGCACGAAATTGCTCAAATGTATGAAGCACAACAAGACGCTCAATATTAGGAAGAAGAAGAATGGATAGACGGTTCTGGTACAGAAGAAGATGCTGTATATGTAGAATATAGCAATTCTTATAGCGACTAATTGCGTTGTTGTAATTTCAATTTTTTACTTCGAATATTTGTGCTATTTTCTTCGTCATTATATTACTCCAAGAATATTTGATTTTTTTTCTTCATCATTATTATTTGTTAAATAATCATTATTATTTGTGAAATAATAATTACTGCATATTAATTCTACAACAACAAGTTTTTTATATTCCATATTATAAATTCAAAATTTGAAAATTAATTTAAATAATTCAAAAATCGAAAATTATAAAAATTCAAAAATTGAAAAATAAAATTAATTTACTTTTATAATCTGAATATTATAATAATTTCACATTTTAATAAACAACTAACACAAATTTATTTATTAAATTTAAAACATAAGTACAAAACACACATTTTTTTTATCACAATCAACTAACTAACATTATTAATTTATCATAAGAAAACAAACAAACACAGATTTATTCATCATCGTCAAAGCTTTCAAGAGGCCTAGCCCACAACTCGTTAATTTTCTTTTGAGCTTCTGCGTTTATCGGTTTCATATACTTTGTACATTCTTGTGCACGACAAAGCATCCGACACAAGTTTTTTGCTCTTGACTTGCTGATTGAGTCTGATTCATCATCTTTAATGTCGCCAAAGCTTTCAAGTGGTCTAGCCACCAACTCCTTGATTTTCTGCACTGCTTCAAAACTTTTCGGCTCCATAAGCTGTGTAACTTGCTTAATTCGTTGCATACCTCTACACATCATTTCCAAGTCAATTGGTTCTCGATTAGCCATTTTTTTCACACAAATATTGGGCCGGACAACACTTATTTATACGTTAAAAAGTTACGGATTTGTCACAGATCGGACCGTGACAAATCGAATTTATTCCCCTGTCCGTCGGCCTGCCCGAGGAACTGACAAACGGCTAAAAAAAGGTTAGTCAGGGACGGATCCGTGACTAATCCGTGACTAAATTAAAAAAATTGAATTTAGTCACGGATTAGTCACAGATCCGTCTGTGACTAACCGGTCAAAGTAACACTTAACATTTTTTCATTCCCAACACTCTCCCAACCCTAATTATACTCTCTTTCTCCCTTAGCTTCTTCTCCTGCTGTCCGCCATCCCCCTCGGACGTCCACCGCCGCTCTCCGCCATCCGTCGCCACTCTCCGTTAGCCACCGCCGGCGCTTTAGCTTTCCACCGCCGCTCTCCGTTAGCCACCGCCGTCGCTCTTACCTTTTTCATCAAGGTTATGTGTTCTAAATTTTAATTATTTTTCCTTCTTATTTTTAGTATTTGATTTTTATTCCAAAAATGCATGTTTTTATTATTATGTTCGCATTATTAAAGTGCATGTTCTTTTGTTGAAATATACTCAAATGCATGATAATATACATGTTTTTTAGTTTTATATAATTTTTGAAATGTTCAATTTTTTATATGCATGATTGTTTAGTTTTGTTTAATTTCGTCTTAAATATTTAGTTCGTTTATATGTTCAATTTATTATATGCATGCTTTTAGTTTTGTTCAATTTAGTTTTAAATATGTTCAATTATTGTTAAATTAGTTTATATGTTTAATTGCATGAAATTTGTTTAGTTTATATGTTTAGTTGCATGAAATTAGTTTTAAATTTAGTTTATATGTTCAATTTATTATATGCATGATTTGTAGTTTTGCATGCATGATAATTTCGTTTTAAATATTTAGTTTAATATATGTTCAATATGCATGATTTATATGTTTAATATGTCTCAAATAAATTCCAAAATTAAACATTTACAAAAAATCATCCCCCTCATGTTAAATTTGCAAAAAAGTTTAACTTGTTCACTACAAAACCAAAATATTATTATTTAATAATCTTTTTGTAATAATCTAAAAACTTTATATAAATAAATATAAACTGTTTAAAAAAATTAATTTGCGAAATTAATAATGTTTAATAAACTGTTTTTTGAAATATATATAAATATAAACTGTCTAATAAATTTAATTTGCGAAATTAATAATGTTTAATAAACTGTTTTTCGAAATAATAACTCTACTTAATTAAAGTATTTATACAAATATAGAAAGTATTATTTTAGCTATTCTGTTTTTATAATAAACAAACTGTTAACATTTTGTTTTTAACTTTTGTTAAAATTAAATAAAAAATATTTTTTTAAAATTAAAAATATTAGTCATGGATGGGTCCGTGACTAATTTGACGGATTTTAAAATTTGAAATTTTGAAATTTTGAAAATGAAATTTTGAAAATTAGTCACGGACGGGTCCATGGCTAATTTGAAGGATTTTTTTAAAAAAATAAAGTTTAGTCACGGACTAATTTGACGGATTTTAAAAAAATAAATAAAGTTTAAGTTACAAACGTACCGGAATAGCAACTCCGGTAATGAATTAGTCACAGATTAGGGCCGTGACTAGTACGTGACTAAACGTAGTCACGGTCAACAGTCCGTGACTAAAGTTAGTCACGCCCGTTTAGTCACGGATTCCGTCCGTGACTAAATCCGTGACTAAAAAAGTTAGTCACGGATTTTTAACACTACGGTCCGTGACTAAGTCTGTGACTACGGCCCTATTTGTTTGTAGTGCATATCACTTCATAAAAGAGTCATATTTGATTTTATGATTTTTTTTTTGCACAAATAGGTCGACTCATTGACGATAGTAAATTAAACATAAGCTTGAATGAAAAGATGCTCAGGCTTTCAAAAATTGATACACAAAATTACACACATAGACGTATAAGTTGTTGCTCGTAAGATAAGGAAAAAATGGAAGGAAGATAAGGAAACAATATTAGTGAAGCTTTACATTGCATGTTGGTTTCTCTGAAAGGCCAGAAATGAGGTTATTTTTACTGATATCCGCATCACCCCTGAGTCCTTTGCCCAGCGTATCCGACATAGGGTTGAGTCTATTGAAGAGGCTTTGATACTTGACCAATCCACACATACCAGTCTACCAACCAAAATGATGGTTGATATATATATCTCTTGGCCACCTCCGTCACCCGCGTGGGTCGCACTAAATGCTGACGGATCAGTTATTCCTGAGACTAGATGAGCAGCTGCAGGAGGGTTGTTCCGTGATTCCGATGGGCGCTGCTTAGCAGCGTACTCAATGAACTTGGATTTTTGCTCGATCACTGGGGTTGAAATGAGAGCTGTTGTACAAGGATTACATTTTGCTTGGGAGTTTGGATATCACCAGGTACGAGTGCAGTTGGACTCGCAGGCAGCTATTCAATATTTGATGGAAAAAGGTGAGTGTTCTCACCAGCATTCTTCTGAGGTTGCACAGTTTCGCGAGCTTGTAAATCGAAATTGGACGGTCAAAGTTGAGCATGTTTATTGGGAGGGTAACCGGGCAATAGACTTTTTAGCTAGACTTTTTAACCGGACAGTTCATTTTATTTCTAATGTTGATTCTAGATTATCGTTACACAATCTGTATGACTTGCTTGGGATTTCCTAACCTCGTTTGATTATTAATACGGAGTAATATGTAGGAGCTAATGCTCCTTTTCTACAAAAAATAATGAGAAAATAATTGACAAATTATTTTAGTGAAGCTTTTAGTGAAGCTTTAGTTTTCTCATTCGAAGAGCAAAAAAATGATTGACAAATTAGCAAAGAAAAAAACAAATCATATCCATGCACAACAAAGATATGATACCTCTGTTGAGGCTGATTGACAATCCCACAAACATCTAACAGATCTATATATACATTATCTTTATCAGTATATTTTTTTTAGAATTAAAAATAAACTACTTATAATTAGACATAAGAATTATAATAGAAATATGAATACATCATTTGACCGACTGAAACTTGAGTGCTTGACTAATTCATATAAGAGGCTTCAATTGGGAAGGGGATAAGGGTGGTCCTTGAAGTTGCAAAAAAGGGGTCAAATAAGTCCTTATATAGAAGATTCTGTCCGGACGTGCCATTTGAGGTGGCTCCCGGTGGAATTTTTCGATTAAATTTTTTGAACATCTTATTCATTAAGTCTAGTTTACTCATACCAAGTTTCAGATAAAAATTCAATCGGGAAGACATTCAAATGAATTCTTGAAGATAACTGTGCCGTTAAAAGCGCTGTTATCTTTAAGAATTCATTTGAATGTCTCCCCGATTGAATTTTTAGCTGAAATTTAGTATGAGTAAACTAGACTTAATGAATAAGATGCTCAAAAAATTTCATCAAAAAGTTCTACCAGGAGCCACCTCAAATGGCACGTCCGGACAGAATCTTCTATATAAGGACTTATTTGACCCCATTTTTGCAACTTCAAGGACCAAACTGACCCTTTACTCAATTGGGAAGGAAGGCTTGGGTTTTGGCTCGATCAAGGAGGTTGCTATATAGGCTTGGGTGATATCACATCATTCAGATAAGGGCTAAAAAGACAAAGAGATCATAGGCAACCGTCGACCCTCAAACAAAACTCAGAGTTAACCACCTCAAAAGAAGCAGTATAATTCGTTGATCCATTTATGGGCACAACTGAGTCAAAGACGGAAAGCACAGACCTCTTGTCACCCCAATCCAAACTCAAAGTCATGCAAGAAAAAAACCAAATGAAAAATGACAAAGTACTCGGTCTCAAAGAAAGCAAAAATAATACTAAAATATTTCCCTGTTTTGTCTTCCAAAGCACTAAGACGAGACAATGATCCGAGCCAACACCTTGCATCTGTAACTTCGGCGGATTTAGGCAGCTATGTAGCACCCCGTCCCGCAGGACCCGAGTTAGTTACTCCTACACACCCTTTAGACCTCTAGTACTGTCCTCACAAACCGCCATAAGACTTCCACGCGCACTTTGTCCTCACTCATGCGCGCCCTGAGAAACTTCCATGGGGGTCACCCATCCCAAGACTACTCCCGTGCAAGCACGCTTAACTTTGGAGTTCTTAGTTGACGAGCTCTCTTAAAAGAAGATGCACCTTGTTGCTCATATCCGAATTAAGACGGGACTGCGGTTAATTTTGGTTCTAACCATATTAGCGGATTCCCGCTCTATCAGATCAATTAAAGGGCCGGTTGACAGGGTTCAGAATTGATATGCCTGATCTGATCCGATTCTTACCATTTATGTTTTTCATTTGAAAAGAAAACGGAGTGGTACCGAATTCGTGAGCCACATTCCAAAGAAATAATTATATAAATATGAACAAAATAAAGATGATTTACAAAAATATAACTAGTTACTAGAGTAGTAATGAAATCATAGTAATTCATGTTTAAGTTTTGAACTTAAGTTACCACAACACTACATTGTAGTAAAAAATAGTCATATTTATATAAATAAATTTTATTTTTGTAAAATTCTTGTAAAAACTCAATTCCAAAATATGACAAATACTGTTGTAAAATTATTGCTCCAAATAGATTAAAAACAAATAAAGTCAAAACACGATCCAATATAACGTGATTTTGTCATCTTTCTTTTTGGAACTGTAGCATACTAGCATCCCTGCCCGTCGCTCCTTTTGTCAAGCAACAAATTTGAAGGATAGGGATGAATTACGTAGAAATCGTGCATATCAAACTAGATCATATGAGACCTTAACTAGATTATATCCGATTGGGAAAACTGTCAAATAGGTACTCGAACTTTCATAAAAAGGTCAATTAAGTCCTTCTATAGGAGGTTCTGTCCGGCCGTCGCGATTTGGGGCAGTTCCCGGTAGAATTTTTTGATGAAATTTTTTGAGCATCTTATTCACCAAGTCTAGTTTACTCATACTAAATTGCAGCTAAAAATTCAATCGGGAACACATTCAAATTAATTCTTGAAGATAACTACGCATTTTTGCGTTCTCGAATTAATTTGAATGCGCTCCCGATTAAATTTTTAGCTGAAATTTGGTATGAATAAACTAGACTTGATGAATAAGATGCTCAAAAAATTTCATCAAAAAATTCCACCGGGAACCGCCCCAAACCGTGACGACCGGACAGAGTCTCTTATAGAAGGACTTAATTGATTTTTTTATGAAAGTTCGAGGACCTATTTGACAGTTTTCCCTCTCCGATTTAGATTAGGAGGCCGTTTAGTGACTCTATTTTTCGCTTTATCAGGCTTATCAGTCAATTTTTTAACCAACCACATAATTTTTTATTTCGCGCGTTGAATTGTGTAATAATGAGAAAAAGTAAGGCAGAAGTTACTTTTCTGACTGTATTGACTGAAATTACTGTAAATGACCATTTTAGCTATTTTTGCAAAGAATTTTTTCATTTCATTAATAAAATACTATCATATATTATAAATAATTAAATATAATTTTTTCATAAATCAACAGAATTAGTCAATGCAGTCATTACTGTCAGAAGTCCATAAATTTCAGAAGAAATCGATTCAGTCGATTTCAGTGCTATCAAACGGACTCTAGATCGATCAACTGATCCAAATCACTTTAGCATATTACAACAGATCATCTTAGATTAGGAAATTTCATTGATAATCCAAGAAATCCGAGTGGATATAAAGCATATAATGGAGGAAGGGGACGTCTCACTACTCCATGATATGTCTCCATGACCCCATGTAGAACTTGGGCTTGAACAAGAGGGAAGGATTTGGAAGAAAATGACAAAAGTGGAGCCTGACACATATATACGGATTACTCTGGTTTTATTAGGGGTGGGCACGGCCCGGTCCGTTCCAATATTTGGCCGAACCCGTACCCGTACCGTTACTATTGAAATGGTTCGGTACGGTTCGGTCTTAGACCCAACCCGTTCGGTACGGTCCATTTTCAAACGGGACGGTATAATGCCATACCAATGCCACTTTTTCCAGGTGTTTAAGAAAAAAATTAAAGTTTAGCCATCCTCCAAAAATCCACACAATTTATCAATTTTCATATATCATACTATCTTCATTACCTCATCCGTCTCAAATTGATTTGCAAAGCCAACATTTTTTGTCAAAGTTAATGTTAAGTTCTAGATAATTACTACAATTTTTAATAATTAAAATTTACATATTTAGAAACCACATTAAAATCTCTCTAAAGTTGCAAAATCAAAATTAAAAAATTAAAGTTAAGCCATCCTCCAAAAATCCACACAATTTATCAATTTTCATATATCATACTACCTTCATTCCAAATTGATTTGCAAAGTCAATCTTTTTTGTCAAACAATTTCTTTTTATTCACTTAATTAGAATTTCACTTTTTAATTATATTCTAATTTAGCCTTTCAAAAAAACTACTCCATACTTCGTATATTTTAATTTTGATTTTGCAACTTTAGAGAGATTTTAATGTGGTTTCTAAATATGTAAATTTTAATTATTAAAAATTGTAGTAATTATCTAGAACTTAACATTAACTTTGACAAAAAAATGTTGGCTTTGCAAATCAATTTGGAACGGATGAGGTAATTAATATATTTTAGATAAACTATAGTAGTACAAATTTAATAAACCATACTTCGGTCCGGTTCGGTCCGGTACCGGTTCTCATTTTATGAGAACCGGTCATGACATTGTTTGGAACCGGTTCGGTCCGGTTCGGAACAAAAAATTTTGATATCCGTTTCAAACCCCGTTTATCGGTCCGGTACCATACCGGTCCGGTTCGGTATCATGCCGGTTCGGTATTTTTGCCCACCCCTAGGTTTTATAATGTTACTCCGTACAATTTAAAACCGGTGTAACCCACGGTTTGACACAATCGACCCGTTTGACCCATGACCCGGTATCCATGATGGGTCATCTTCCGGTTTCTTACAACATAGACAAAATAGAGATGGCCGGAATATAATACGGAGCAGCATTATATTTTGCAAAAGATTATCCAATCTCAAAAGTTAGAGACAATAAAGGAATATAATACGGAGTAACATCATATCGTATATTCGTAGCATTTACTTATTTATTTAGAATGTGCCCATGTCCATCACGTGAAACCAACAATTCATTTGTTCTACTGTTTGGAAATAATTACAACTACTTCATTATTGGTTTTGTGAATATAATCATCAAATAATAATGATAATAGCAATATAATGATAAATGATAATAATAATATTAATAATAACAATAATAATAATAAGAATAGTAATTATAATATTAATAATAATGATGATGATAATAATAGTATAAGAATAACAAAGAATGTACATCCCATCGATGTGCCCTTGGTCCAACTTTTTAAAATAATTACGACTCATTATAATTTAGGTGGGGATGGTTATAGGATGATATTTAATTATAAGAGGCGCATATTTAAGTATAATATATAGAGCACGTCAATTCAAAATGCTTACTGCCGAATTCGTTGACATGATAAATAGCCAGAATTCACTTATCTAAAAATGTAAAAGAATTAGAACCATTTGTTACACCACCGTGCTCCGTTGTGAGCACGTTGGCGTGCTCGATTTGTACTGCGGAACATTTAACACGATGACAAGGCCTGTCCCATTAAGAATAACAAACTGAAAATTAATCTATTTTTCTTAAACTAGTTACTGGGGTGTTTGTTAAACGACGTTTCAACAGAAAAATGGCGGTTTGACCATTTTCAGCGTTTTCAATAAGTGAAAACGTTGTTTGGTAAATAGCGATTTGGCACTAGCGTTTTCGGACGAAAACGCTGAAATGAAAACGTTGGTAATAGGAGAGTTTGGAATTAGCGTTTCAAAAAACGGCGTTTTCTACTAATTTTACGGCCAAATAGCTAAATTTCCAAATATCTTTTAACATCCCGTCAATTTATTCCGTTAGTCAATTTATTCCGTTAGCCAATTTATTCCTTTAGTTTTTAACTTGATTTTCTAAGCTTTAATTAACGACCGGTTTGAGCATATATACTACGGAGTATATAGGGTCGTCATTTGCTGGATTTATTTTTGGGTGTTTGGGTTTGTCAAATACGGTATTGCGCGTATATATTGTTATGGGTTGATTGGTAATCACAAATTTCTCCAAATTTATTTGCATCATTGCCATCATATAACTAAGCAGGCCCGGCCTAAGGGAGTGCAACTGTGCAAGTGGTGCAGTGGAACAGGGCCTCCACTAACGGAGGGCCCCCAATTTTCCCAATTTTAATTCAGAGTGATGCCTATGTTAGTAGTTAATGCTATTAGTTGGAGCAAAAAACGACTGGAATAGGAGTATTTAATCTTTGAGCTTGGCGACAATGCCTCTTACAATGCGGAAGAATGAACGATGCGGCTCATCTTTCAATCGTGACTCCTCGTAAAACATACAATTTACAAAATTCAAAATTTTTATTGGCAACCAAGTGACTCGACCAATTTATGCTATATTAATTTCTTTATCAAATCCGTTCTACTAGATCTGTTTCTCCAAACAGTTTTTATCAAATAATTTCCTAAGAATTCTGCTGAAATCTGAATCTGAAGTGGAGCAGAAGGATAAGTTCGCCCTTTCAAAGTTTAGCTTTGCACAGTTTCACACCTCAATATTTTTTCCAACTATGTATGTAAGGTACTATCATGTTCTTTACTTCTTCATGGGCATATGTTCGGTATACTCTGTTTTCACGTCTTTAATCTTCTCGAGTAGCCCTACTCTTTTTCATAAGCACGGCAAATATGTTTTTGGGAGGTATGATGTTTCGTTTGTTAGGAAAATGAAATAATATAAGTTTATCACAAATTATTCTCACACCTTCCTTAATGCTTGTTTTAATTTTACTTTGTACATTTTATGATTTAGGGCCTCCAATTACATTTTGAACAGGGCCCTTAATATGTACGGGCCGGCCCTGTAACTAAGCTAGTGCTGAAAAAACAGCCTAACTCTGATGATCGTCAACTCACTCTCGTTCTGAGTTCATTGCTCAATGGTTTAAGTTCGTTATCAGTTTACTTAAGACTCCCCAGCCCCCCGACCCCCGGGGTAAAAAAGAAACAAAGCTAGTGTAACACCAGGGTCATGGTAGTGCGACTTTGATATGGATTAAAAAGTAATTATCAATAGAAGATGTGAATTTCGTATAAAGCTAGATGACATTATGTACGACAGTACGAGTATATAAAAAAGAATATGTGTACTAATATTTTGTTGAGTAATAAGAATGAGGGTTTCAAAACACTAATGCACGCATGATTTGTTATTTGATTTCACATTTAGTATGTAGTACTAGTATTATTTTAGTGTGATGTTCATGCACCAATTGAAAAACATTCATAGGCTTTAAAAAAACTAGTATTGTACCTCTGCGATGTACGGGACAAAAGTATTTTTGTATTTTAATTATGATATACTCCATTATGTATGGAGGAAAGTAGTAGGGGTAATGAGTGTAGAAAAATAGGAGAAATGTGTAATATTAATAAATAGAAGATAAAAGTAAAAAAGTAAAGATAATTAAGTATTCTTAAGAGGAAAATTTACCAAATAGAAAAAAATGTCACAAAGTTAAAAATGTATCTCAAAAAGGAAAATGTATCAAATTTTAAAATAAAAAAGAAGTATAAAAAATGAAATACTTGTATCTTATGATAATAAAAAAAAAACCAATAAGCTCTTAAATATAAAAAAGCTACCGACATTATAACACAAAAACATATTCCGAAAAACTTATGAATATACAACAATTATTGTGGTGATAGGGGATGCACCATCAATGTTGCTTATATCAATATGAGTACACATACACTTGCTTAGCTACTAAAAGAATAGTTTTTTAAGCGTTTCTAAAAATCCATAAACTATTAAAACAGTAATATGGGATGCTCGTATAAGAGCCCGTTTGGAGAACTCTGTTTTCGGCTTATCAGGCTTATCAGGCTTATCAACCAGCTTTTCACCAAACACGTAACTTTTACTTTCGCGCGCTGAATTGTGTAATAAGCCGAAAAAGTAAGGTTGGAGTTACTTTTCTGGCTGTATTGGCTGAAGTTACTGTAGAGGACCATTTTAGCTATTTTTACATATAATTTTTTCTTTAATTTATTAATAAAATATGTTTTTAAAATATTTTTTTCTTAAATCAGCAGAATCAGCCAAAACAGCCACTCCAGCCAGAATATCATAAATTTCAGCAGAATCAGCCAAAACAGCCGATTTTGGTGCTACCAAACGGGCTCTAAATTTCACCACCACATAAGTTCATACAAATGAATTTAAGAAATCTACAAAAACACAAATCACTTTTAATGAGTGTCATAGTTAGATGTAAATATTGGGGTGTGTCCCACGGTTGTTTTATTTGTATAATACGTAGTATTTTTAAAAAAATACCTTAGTAAGGGTAAAAAATACTCGTAACATAATTCTGAAAATGTGAATGCTATTATTTTTCTCCCTAATTATAACACATTAATTCCTAGTTCGGAAAGTTTTTATTATTTACTCTTTTAATAGAAGTAAATAAGTCATATTTTGTGAAGAAAATATATTTAATTGTATTTTCAAATTTTGTCTATATTTTAGTTCTATTTTATGAATTTCCTTTTTCAATTCTTACACTAAATGTAACTTTAATAATGAATTTTTTCAATGATGGCCTGGGGCTCAAAATGACAGTTAAGTTTCTTTTTGAAATTTATTTTCTAATTAATAAGCTTTACTTTACAAAAAATAAACAACAAAATTAATTTGATAAAATGTTTATTTGAAGCATTTAAATACTATAAACAAAAATAAGATATTGAAGATGAGTTTTTTTTGTGTGTAATACTTCATTACTTCGTATTGAAGATGAGTTGGAAATAGTAAATAAACTAGAAGTAACAAAATACAAGTACCGAGTAATATTTATTGACACGGCACAACAACCCCACTGCCGCAGTAGTACTGTATTACATGACAAAATGACAAAATCAATTAATCACAAATAAAAAAAACAACAAACCTCACATAAAGTAATCTATTCATATTGTCAAATACTCCCTCGCTATCTTTAAAATCTTCCCATTTCAAAAGTAGGTAGTTAAGAATAGTGAAAGATGATATGAATTATTGAGGGTATGATGGGAAAATAGTGGAATAATGTGGTGGAATGTAGGATAAATCCAAAAAAAGTAGTTGTAATAGTGTATTATTTTAAGAATTATTGAGGGTATGATGGGAAGATTTAGAAATGGGAAGATTTTTGTGTTATGGACGAAAAAGGAAAGTGAGAAGATTTTTAAGTTACGGAGGGAGTACTTCTATCAAATTGCAAATGACGTTAAATTACAAATTGATTCCGCTTTTCCTTCTTTATTAAAAGAGAAACAGAAGCAAAATCATTTTTTTATAAGCTAGTCTTTTTAACTTTTAAAAAAATGTTTCTAGGAACAATATGGAGTACTCAGAAGTACTTCTGCTATTTCACTCATATACCTTAATATCTTTTTCTGCTTCCTAAAAAGTACTTCCTCCGTTCGGATATAGTTGCAACAGTGAGGTTCGGCACAGAAATTAAGAACCACCCCCACTAACTTGTGTTTTCCCTTTATATCCTTGGTGACTCCAAGGACGGGTAAATACTTGCTACAGTGTTTCGTTGGTAACCATACATCGCTTATTCTTTGATTCATAAAAATAAAAATAATCAACACCTTCAATTATTTGTGTTGAGTAAAAATTACCAGAGAAACTTAAAACAAAAATTCATAAACCATAAATCTCAAACGAATAACGAGAAGAAAATAAAACCCAGAATTAGAAACTAAAATCAATCATAGATCGTTAAGATACGAAAAACATGGACAAAACATTAATTTATCACCAGATTATTAGATGAAAAGTGGTTAGCTGAAAAAAAAAAAACATAAAAATAGAAAATTAAATTATTTCTTGTGGAATCCTCTTTCTCCATAAATTGCTTTGACAAAAAAATTTCAAGAAAAAGATTATCATGTAGATATGGTTGATTCAATGATGAACTTGATGGTCATATCTTGAGGGAGACCAAGAGAAACAAAAAGATTTGTGTCTAGCTTCGTCGTTCAAACCTTATAAGACCAGATCTCTATTTTTCGAACACGAAACAAAAAAGTAAAGTATTGATGTAGAAAGGAAGGAAATGATGAGGGGGGAAAGGAGAAAAGATTGTGGTAATAAACGGAAGAAGAAACTTGATTGATGGAGCTACCATCGGAGGAAAGCCGGAGAAGAAGAAGACAGATATGTAGTGAGTATATCTATCTGGGTCAGTGAATACGGAGTAAGAGAACTGGGAGTATCGAGTGGGGGTAAGTAAGTTGAGGGTATTAAAGTCACTTTCCATGTTACTCCCTCCGTCCCTAATAACTTTGCCAAGTTTGACCGGCACGGGGATTAATAAAGTAAAAACTGTGTGGTTGAGGTTTGTGCAGAGGAGAGAGAATTAACTGGAACCACAAATTCTTTACTTAAATGGGAAAGTGGCAAAGTTAATGGGACATCCAAAAAAGGAAAGTTGGCAAAGTTATAAGGGACGGATGGAGTACTTTTTACCCAAAATGGAAAGGCTGCAATTAATTTAGAACTGCCCAAAAAGGAATGTGTTGCGATTATTTAAGAACGGAGGAAGTATTAAAAAGACTACAATCTAGTAGTTTTAAAAAGGGAAAACTATCAAATAGGTCCTCTTACTATATCAAAAACGTCAATTGAGTCCTTGTACTTTAAAATCATTCAATTGTATCCTCCAACTCTTATAAAATGTTCAATTCAACGATTTAACCGGTAAACAACAATTTCCCCGGTTCATAGCTTACGTTGACTGCCTATGTTTTTTTATTTTTTGGTTTATCCTTTCCAAGTTTTACCCGTTTCTTTTTCATTGATTGTTTCTTTTTCTGCTCGCAAGGTTCTTCTGCACCTGCCATGGCCTGCAACTTCATTTGCAAAATGCTCTGTGACTGTGTCCACTGTTGGAGGTATTGGTCCTGCCAAGGCCTCCCTTCCACTTATTCGTGTTAAGGCCTGCACCCTAAGTTTAGCCATACTCCTATTATTTCCTCTTGGTTTGTTCACTACCTAATCACATGGCCTTGTTATTGTTCTGCCCGTTGCTATTCTATCTTCTGCCTTTGTTTGGGCTCCCCTTGTTTTGTCTTTCTTAGACATGTGACTCACTTGATTAGGAAAGCATCTTTTTTGAGCTCCATATAATTGTGGCCAGTGAGTATGAGAGAGTTGACTTCCTCCTTTGTGTGAGTGAGGCGTAAAACTAGTGGGCAATAGCTATTGAGAGTGTATCTCCTCCTTTGTGTGAGTAACCAGAGAGAGTTAGAGTATAGTCCTTCTTCTTCCCTTGTCCTCTGTGTGAGCTTGAGAGGTGAAAAAGAGTGTGGCTAAATTTGGTGAGTGGTGGAGTGGCTAAACAATCCTGGGGTGGTGTGTGTGAGTTGTTCTGGTTGGAGACCTGAGCTGAAATACACACCCAACAGTGGTATCAGAGCCTGGTTGCCGTCCGCCTCCGTCCGCCGCTGTCCGCCGCCGTCATTCGAAGTCGCTGTCGTCGATTCGCCATCTGTGGAGGTCTCTGGGAGATCGCCTGGAAGCTAGGTGCTTCTCAAATCGCTGGAAGTCTGGAGGATTGGTGCGCTGGATCTACGCCGCCGCAGGGAAGCTCGCCGTCGCCTGAAAGCTTCGCCGTCGACTGGAGGTCGTGAACTTCGCCGGCTGTCCATTTCTCTGTCCACTCATCGCTAGGGAGTCACCGTTCACCCTCGAAGTCGCTGGTGCCCTCCGTAGTTTTTCCGCTCGACGCTCGGTCATTGAGCTCGTCCGTCGCTGGGTTGCTGGAAGCTTGAAACAGAGGTCTGGCCGCAGGGGTTAACGCAGGTGGCTGGAGGCTGAGTTTCGCTGGAATCGCCGCCCACCGTCGTCGTTTGGTTCGCGGTCAGGAGCCATTCATCGACCGGGGAAGAGAAAGGCCGCACCGTTGCAGAGGCAGGGATGGTTCGCTGCTCACAGATGCGATTTTGACTGCAGTGGACTAGTGGAGTGCTTTGAACGCAGGGACCTTGCTGGATCTTTTGGGCCGCAGCTCTGTTGGGCCGGACTGGTCTCTGAGGCTGTTTGTTTTGCTGGAACGCCGGCAATCAACTCAAAATAGGCTGCTCAATCCTTGGACTGGTCAACGGAGGCAGGACCTTGAAGCTTAAGGGCTGGACCTAGAGCAGAGGAAAAACTCGGTCAAAGCTGGTCAAAAGGCAGTCAAAGTCAGCCAACAGTCCAAAAATCCCAATTTTAATTGGGTGGGTAAGGTCGAAACGCCTCTCCTAGGGTTTCGCTCCGGTATATTGACTTTTATCCCTTTTTTATCGCTTTTGTAGTGATTTAATCTTTTATTGTGTAGAAATTATATTTTAGGTTTATTACTGCTGTTAAAAATTGTTTGAATTGTTGTATTGTGTTGTGCTGAAAATTTATTATTTATTTGTGCTTATGCGGAAGAACAAGGGGTTTGAAGTTGAGTTTGGTGCTCATTAATACTCCCCACGTGTTCGTGCTAGTTGCTCCGTATAGTTGTAGCCTTATAAATATTTAAATTTTTTTCAGCTAAATTTACATTTTATTTTGTTGCTTGTTTTTTCTCTGTGAAAATGTCTGCTTATAATCAGTATGGTATGGCTCCATTTAATGGAAAAATCTGATTTTAGCATTTGGAAGCAAAAAATTAAATGTATTTTAATACAACAAAAATGTTTTAAAGCAGTTGGCGAAACCTATTTAATTTCTGACACGGAAGAGAAAAGGGCTGAAATGAATGAAAATGCATGTTCTGTGATTTATTTGAACTTATCTGACTCTGTGATTAGAAAAGTTGGAATTTTAGAGAGTGCTAAAATTCTGTGGGATAAATTGAATGAACTGTATACTGAGACCTCTTTGCCTAACCGGATATTTTTACTTGAGAAATTCTTCAAATTTAGACTAGATATGTCTATAGATATTGAAGAAAATCTAGATGTTTTTACCAAACTTATTTCGGATATTAAGTTGTGTGGTGATAAGCATATAGATGATTATTCTCCCATTGCTCTTTTAAATGCTATTCCTGATTCCTTTAGTGATGTGAAATCTGCTATTAAGTATGGTAGAGATAATGTGACTCTTGACATTGTGGTTAATGGTCTTAAGAGTAAGGAATTAGATTTAAAACAGATGGGTGAGGGTAGAAAATCCGAGGAAGTTATGCATGTGAGGGGTAGAGAAAATAATAGTAGACGACATAGATCTAAGTCTAGGTCTAGTTCGAGGCGTTGCTATTATTGTCACGAATCTGGTCATTTCATAAGAGACTGTCCGAAATCTAAGAAAAATGAGCATAGTGAGCATGTTAATTTGACTACGGGTGTAGATGATTTAGGTGATGTGCTTATGATGAAAAATCTATGTGATTATGACTATTTGAGTTCTGTGATATCTGATTCTTTGGGTAAATCAGATTGGGTGGTAGATTCTGGTTGTAGTTTTCACATGTCCCCTTTGAAAAATGTTTTTTCAAACTATAGAGAAATTGAGCATGGCTTTGTGTCTTTAGCAAATAAGAAGAAATGCAATGTGCTAGGAATAGGAAATGTATGCCTTAGGTTTTCTTCTGGTTATGTGCTTACTTTGAAGAATGTTAGGCATGTTCCTGAGCTATGCTGTAATTTGCTATCTTGTGCTTCTCTTGAAAATGAGGGTTTGAAGGGAAAATGGGGAAAGGGAATCATGAAAGTTGTGAAGGGTTGTTTAGTTGTTTTCAAAGCTGAGATGAAAAACAACTTGTATGTTTGTCATGCTGAACCCCTACTTGATTCTGTGAATTGTGTGCAACCCTGTGTGCTAGGAAAACAGTCTAGAGTTGGTTTTCCTGATCTGCCTAAGTGTACTAATGTGCTTGATTGTATTCATGCTGACTTGTGGGGTCCTTATGGTGTTTCCACTCATGGTGGGAAAAATTATTTTCTGACACTGATTGATGATTTTTCAAAGAAAGTGTGGGTTTTGTTGATTGAGAATAAATCTGAAGTTTTTGATAAGTTTAAAAACTGGAAAACCCTTGTTGAAAAACAAACCGGTAAGAAAATTAATTTTTTAAGGACCACTGTCAGTTTTGATTTCTGTGATAGTCAGCTTGGTGATTTATGTGATACTTGGGGTATTTCTATGCATAAATCTGTTCCCTCCACACCCCAACCGGATGGGGTTGCTGAGAGGATGGTTAGAACTTTATTAGAGAGGGTGAGGGCTATGTTAGCTTCATCTGGGCTCTCTAATAAGTTCTGGGGGGAAGCTATTTGTTATGCTGTTGATTTGATTAATCTGTCCCCGTCTGTTCCCTTAGGAGGGAAATGCCCTGAATCTGTGTTCATGGGCAAACCACTTAATTTGCCAAATTTGAGAGTGTTCGGTTGTGCTGCTTATGTGAATCGTGTGAATGATAAATCTGAACCTAGGACTAAGGAATATGTTTTCTTAGGATATCATCACTACAAGAAAAATGGTTTGTAGAGGCGGGATAAAGTTGCCTCTATATATAGGGAAGTAGCCTCTAAATATTATTAGAGGCAATTTTTTGGTTGCCTCTAGGGTGTCTCTAATTAATCCGTCCCTAAATGATAGTTGCCTCTAAAGGTATCTTTAGAGGCAACTAGAGATGTGACTCTAAATGATGCACGTTTAGAGGCAACCATCTATCTTGTCCCAAAACATCATTAGAGACAACCTATTATATTGTCCCAAAATATTATTTGAGGCAACCATATTATATTGTCCCAAAATATAATTTGAGGCAACTAAATTATATTGTCTCAAAATATAATTAGAAGCAACCTTGATCTAGTGGCAATGCATTCTTTGTTATTAATGTTTTAGGGGCAACCACATCTTGATGCTAAAACAATTTGGATAATAGTGACTCAAGCATAAATTATTACTGATAGAAATCTAAGGGCCTGTTTACTAACAGAAATATTTTCCAGTTTTCCAGAAAACTAGAAAACTGGAAAACAGAAAACAGGAAACGTGTTTACCAAAGATATTCCTGGAAAACTGGAGAAAGGAAAAAAGAAAAACGCGTTTACCAAATCGTTTTCCAAAACGGAAAAAATGAAACATGTCTCTCTTTTCCTTAATGATTTGGAGAAGTGACTTTTACTAGTTTTCCAAATTTGGAAAACGCAGATGCTACAGTGCCTTTGCAATGAATTTGCATACTTACACCTAGTGGTGGGTCCGGTCCCACTCCGATGTCGATTACATTCCAGTACCTCCATCCTCGTACCTTACCCCTTACCCCTACCCTACCCCACCCAACCCCCACCGCGCGTACCCATTTTTCCCTATAATGACCTTACCCCACCCCCCACCACATGCCCCGACCTCGGCCCCACCCCGATCCACCCTACCCTACCGCCACCCCCTACCACCTCGACCCCACCTCGATCCACCCTACCCTACCGCCACCCACCTTACCCTACCTCGGCCCCACCCGCATCCCGGGCCCACCCTACCGCCATCCTATCCCAATTCCCTACCCTACCCCTACCTTACCCCAACCCTACCCACTACCCCACCCTTACCACCATCCTACCCCCACCGCCATCCTACCCTTTCCCTACCCCAGCCCCACCCTGGTCCCGACCCCACCCTACCGCCATCATATCCCAACTCCCTACTCTACCCCTACCTTACCCCAACCCCAAACCCCACCCACTACCCCCACCCTTACCGCCATCCTACCCCCACCCTACCCCTTCCCTACCCCGGCCTCACCCTGGTCCCGACCCCACCCTGCCGCCATCCTATCCCAACTCCCTACCCTACCCCTACCTTACCCCAACCCTACCCACTACCCAACCCTTAACCCTAACCACGACCCTAACCCACCCACTACCCCCCACCCAACCCCTACCCCTAGACCTTACCACCCCACCCCGACCATACCCCTTACCCCACCCCCACCCATAACTTCCCTACCCGACCCCTACGAGTAGGTATGGGTGGGTATGAAGGGTTGTGGTGGAGTATGGGTAGAGTGTAAGATCGTGGTAAGGGTAGAGGTAGGGGTCAAGGGTGTGGAATTGGAGAACTGTGTGAAAAAATTGATGAACATGTTTTCAAATTTGAAAATGGAAAACTAAAAAATAGAAACAGAAAATTGGAGATAGAAAAACTGAAAAATAAAAACAGAAAATTGGAGAACGAAAAACAGAAGTAGAAAACAGGAAAATATCTCTGTTAGTAAACAGGCCCTAATATTTTGACATTTATACTTGCATACACATAATATAAGGCTTGTAGTATCCTATAAATCCAAAACAATATATTTTATTCAACACAATTTTTGGAGTTATATATAAATGGAAGTATTCAAATCTTCAACAATGTAATTTCATAAGTTGCTTCCCCACACTATATATACACAATGAGTATAACTTTCAATTATTTGAAGCTATAGCTATTTTAACACCAATTCATATTCTATATCTCCTCGCCTTTTGCTTTGCTCCACGTTTGCTTTCAATATTCCTCTATGTTTGCTCCAGCGTACTTAATCAGTTTGCGTGAAGAGGTTTCACAGCCAGCTTCAGCACCAAGAGCAAAGGTTGAAGTGCCAAATGTAATAGAAAGATCCACATTGGGTGACCATTTTGATGCAGAACTGCAAATCCATCATTTGAAAAACTAAACATAAACCAATAAACTGAGCAAAAAACTAAAAGCACTTCGTACATGGATTTGTAAGCAGAGTGTTGCCATTCAGCTAACAAACCAGCCTAAAGATGATAGTGAGTAGGCCTACACCCCAATTACTTCTCTGTTTTCCTTTGCTTTCTGCCACTGTAATTCTCAGACGTTCTATAGTAATACACAGAATTTACAGTCAATTTTTGGAGTCTATCATTTCGTCTCTATTCTAACAGAAAGTGGAAGTACCAAAGATGAACTGAAGCTTCCCACTGATCAGAATCTGCTCAAGCAGCTCAAAGAGGGATTTGCAGGGGGGTCGTCTTATACTGTTAGTCATGGCTGCAATGGAAGGAAAAAGAGCAGATTAACGGAGTGAAGGAAATTATTGGTGGTGGTACTAAACAGTGAAAAGTCAGCCATCCTTCTATATAATTTGGATATCTATAATTAAGAGAGCCTGGCAGTTCACCTCAATGGTTTGTTATTTCCAAGTTTAGTGATGAGACAAGGCAGCTCACTTAACCATGTTTTTGTGTATTGAAACCCTTGCAAAAGGTTCCTTCTGGTAATCTTTGTGCCATGGTTCTGCTGTTGCACAAGCAGATTAGAGTTACTTTTTTTTATATAATTTTAAAAATACAATTTAAGCTTTATTGAACCATAAAAAATTAAGGATATCCAAAAAAGCCAGCAATAAGAAGAAAAAACTGAACAAAAAAACATCTAAAACATTACATACCTTCATTCGTTTGCAGTTCTTGAAGAAGGATAAGGATAATGGCAGGATTGTTAGAGTACTTAGTTGACTAAAATTCATATAATCTTGGAGGTGCACCTGAACCCATGAAAATACACCCAAATAATCAAAAAAGTCAATAATCATTCATGCAATCGGGCCAGCAGAGATTTTTAGGTGAAATATAGACTAATTAGGTCAAATAGTGTATCATGGAGTTAAAATTTAAAAATCTAGCTAATGATAGCAGATAGCCAATATAGTACTTGCCGGTGAGGTTAAAGGAGATGAAAGTAAGGTGAGAGTGTGAGACGCATCTGATCGGCTCAGGGTCCTGTACGCGAGCTCGACACTTCCTCCTAATAAACAACTTTAGAGTGGGGGTTATGAAAATAATAAGGAACAACATAGTGCAGAGGCTACAATACCTGGATATGGAGCAAGGTGATCGAATCATCCAACGCAGAGAAGAAGAGATCATCAAACGTCTAAAGAGATCGACATGTGTTCAATAAATTTAACATAGTAGAATCAAAATTTCAAAATAAAAAATTATAAAATATAACTTAAACACATTGTATAAATTTAACTAAGATTCAAAGAAATTACTAAACAAATTATAACAAACACAAAATTCAAATTTAGTTGCATAACTGAAACTTTACTAAAGTATTAAAAATCAATTAGTCAACAACAATGAGCAACATCAATGAACTACTCAACTCTGCCAGTCGGTAACATCAACAAGAGAACAAATCAATAGATAACAAATTAACAATCAACATCTATGAATATGAAACTACGGAGTAATATTTAATCAACACATAACAAATCCTTAAATCAACTAATCATTTATAATTTAAAATTTATTAACAACCATGAGTTAAAGAACTAATCAATTAAAGAGTTAAGGAATTACTGCATAAGGAAGAGTACGAAGTACCTGAAGGTCCGGAGGGGAGAAACTGAGAATTGAGGAGGGAATCGTCAAGAGGGGTGCGGCGTCAGTGTGTCACCTGCGTGTAGGCGTGCAGCGCACCACTCACCACTGCACCAGAAGGGCAAAGAGGCGGAAGCCGGAAGGGAGGAGTGTCGGCGACTTGCGGCCTTGCAGGCGTTCGTCGATTTGTGTGGATCGGTGGATGTCGAGTGTCGATATCCTCTCTGCTCGGTGGTGACTTTTCTTGAGTCCTAAACAATTTGGGTTACTCCAAGTCTCCAATTAGAAGAGTATACGACACTTATTACTCCAAATTTTAGGATACTCAGCCTGGTAAGCCTTTTCCTAATTTTGGGCTGGATATACGGAGTAACTTTTAAACTAAGGTTGAAAAATATCTATTCACATATTACCTTGGTCTCTTAAAATTTTGTCATTTTGACTTTTGAATATGATTTTGATTATTATACTATTTTGGAAACTATTTATTTTAGGCTAAAGGGTCAAATAGGCCCTTGAACTGAGTTAAATGTTCAATTAGCCCCTTATATAGGAGGTTCCGCCCGACCGTCGTCAATTGGGGCGGTTCCCGGTGGATTTTTTTAATGAAATGTTTTTAGAATCTCCTTCATTAAGTCTAGTTTACTCATACCAAATTTCAGCTAAAAGTTCAACCGGGAAGGCAGTCAAATGATTTTTTGAAGGTAACTGCGAAGTTAATTTTTGACTGAGCAGTACATTTCGGAAAATCATTTGACTGCCTTCCCGGTTGAATTTTTAGCTGAAATTTGGTATGTGTAAACTAGACTTAATGAAGAAGATGCTTAAAAAATTTCATCAAATAATTCCACCGGGAACCGCCCAATTGATGACGGCCAGGCAGAACCTCCTATATAAAGGGCTAATTGAACACTTTAAGTCAGTTCAAGGGCCTATTTGACCCTTTAGCCTTTATTTTATTGTTTGTGAAAGTACTTTAAACAAAGAACATTTATATTTGATTTTTATGTTATAAACGATTTCCTATAAAAATATATGGAGTATAATTGGTCAAAGTTAAATTTGGTTGACCAAAAAATTGAAAGATGTCAAAGTTATTTCGGTATATTATGCAAAAATAAATATTGGGTCTAAAAAAATCGTTTTTTAGGCTTAAGACCCCTTGCCCCTGCTGTCCCCCAAGGGCCGCCTCTGTCATGTCAATACGTGGTGTTGGCCGCTATTTTTTCCGAAAAGAAGAAGAGAGCGCGAGTCTAAGGGATGGAGTTCGAAAAGAAGAAGAAAACATCCTGTGTAGGGGGGAATGTTAATGGGATTAAAACATTTGAAGTAAAAAAATAAAAAGAGTTTAGAGTGAGCGATGATCGAAATACTACTAAGTACAAAGTACATCTTTTTTAGTAGCATGAAATTTAATTGGATTGACTCAAATGTTTTGAAGCAATGTTTTAGAGGCGACATACTTTTTGCAACAACCTTTTAGAGGCACCTTAAAAGGCCGATTCAAATAACACCTTTTAGAGGCAACTACACTTTTGCAACAAGCATTTAGAGGCAGCGCAAAAAAGTTTGCCGCAAATAATACCTTTTAGAGACAAAAAACATTTGGTTGCCTCAAATCTATTGAGAGCTTATAAGATTAGAGGCAACCAAAATTATATGATGCTAAAAAGGTGTTTTAGAGGCAAATAGCCTCAAAGCATTGCCTCTATAAATGATTTTTGTTGTAGTGCATGATTGCATGAAAGGTTATAGGCTTTGGTGTAGGAGTGAAACTTGCTTCAATGTGTTGATGAGTAGAAATGTCATTTTTGTTGAAAATGAATTTCCTTGCCTGCTTGTTTCTCCTGATGTTGCTCCAAATGAGGTGGAGCATTTGCCTGTTGAATCTCATTTGCCTGATGTTCATTCCGATTTACTTGTTGAAATCGAACCCAAATTTGTGGATGAAAATGATTTTCATGTTGAAAATAAAGAAAATAATATTTCTATTAAGGTGGAGCATGATATGAATGTTGTGTGCAATATGCTTGAGTTGCGTGATTGCCATGTTATTAGAGATAGAGACATAAGGAAGCATGTGAGAAATAATATGTGCAATGTGTTTGACTATATTTCCTCTGAGTCTGCTTTAAATGTGCTTAATTCTCTTTTAATTAAAATCTTTGTGATATTTGGTATGCTATTTTCTGTGTGTTTTGAAAATGTGATACCAAGTGATAAATGTGCTAGTTATAGAAATAATACTGTTTCTTTTATTTTCTGTGTACTTGCTTTGTGTGGTTGTTGGATTAGTTGGAATCCCCAACTTCTCCCGGATGCTTGCTTGCGTGGTCTATTAACATGTGTTGTGCTTGTTAATAGTTTTGTGATGGTTTTGGTTCTGAACTCGAGGACCGATTGGTAGAGTTCAGTCCATCGTGAAGTGGGTTTGCACGGTAAGCTTGGTCCGAAAGGGAACTTTGGTTCTCATCTATTACTTGTATGATCGCAACGATGTACTTGTAATGGTTCAGCGATGATGAGTCTCCTCACAACCGTGTATTTGTTACTCTACACCACATAGGACCAATAAGGTGGAGAATGTTGGAGGTATTGGTCCTGCCAAGGCCTCCCTTCCACTTATTCGTGTTAAGGCCTGCACCCTAAGTTTAGCCATACTCCTATTATTTCCTCTTGGTTTGTTCACTACCTAATCACATGGCCTTGTTATTGTTCTGCCCGTTGCTATTCTATCTTCTGCCTTTGTTTGGGCTCCCCTTGTTTTGTCTTTCTTAGACATGTGACTCACTTGATTAGGAAAGCATCTTTTTTGAGCTCCATATAATTGTGGCCAGTGAGTATGAGAGAGTTGACTTCCTCTTTTGTGTGAGTGAGGCGTAAAACTAGTGGGCAATAGCTATTGAGAGTGTATCTCCTCCTTTGTGTGAGTAACCAGAGAGAGTTAGAGTATAGTCCTTCTTCTTCCCTTGTCCTCTGTGTGAGCTTGAGAGGTGAAAAAGAGTGTGGCTAAATTTGGTGAGTGGTGGAGTGGCTAAACAATCCTGGGGTGGTGTGTGTGAGTTGTTCTGGTTGGAGACCTGAGCTGAAATACACACCCAACATCCACTTTCATCCTTCCTCCTCCATTCTCTCTCCCAGTTTACTCTCTTCTTCATGGACTTTGTTTAGCGGCAATCTTCGTCTTCAGCGTCATTCGGTCATTCCAAGCCCTACCGTCGTTGCTCGTCTGCTTCGCCGTATGGATTTCTTCGCTGGGATGCTCCTCTGACTCGTCCCCTTTTTCAAGTTCGAGCTTTGCCTTTCCGATTGTACTGTACCCCTTCTTCTTCTATCAAATCAGAGGGATGATGATGAAGAAGTCTCCTGCCCTCATACGTTTTCCAATCCAAGTGAAACATGATGTTGATGAAGTTCTGTTCCATGGAAGAAAACTACAGAGCGAGAAAGATGTGTGTCAAAATCGGAGATGTAGGTGGTCTGGAAGAGATGCATGTGGGGAAGATGAACAGTGGTAGGGATTTAAGTTGACTAGTCTCTACATGGGCATACACACCGGTGGCAACCGGTAAATGGGAGAAGTAACCTGTTAAAGGGGAAAATTGGGTGTTTTTTTATAGTTCAGTGATTTGATTGAGTGTTTTAATAGTACGAGGACTTAATTGACTTTTTCTCTATAGTACAAGGACCTATTTGGCAGTTTTCCCTTTTAAAAAGTATATAGATCCAACATCCCTATATATTTGTCCACAATTATGTGTCTTATTTTGCTTTTTGAGATGTTTCCAAACAAACGTCCGTTTTGTTTTTTGGGGAAATATATTGTTCATTTTAGTTTTTTTTTATATCATCAAATCCAACAACTATATTAAAACCATTAGGGACGGATCGTTATCATAAACTCAAAAAGACCAACCTTGACAAAAACTATTTCTAACCAACATTTACAAACAACCCTACGGCTAGACTCTGAGACGATCATCCTTGAAAGAGCAATACGAATCGTTAACCACCAAGCGGGTGTGACACAGCAATCACTGGTCATATAGATTCTTCTAATGATATAATATCTAGCAGAATTGACAATCACTATTGTAGACTTAAAACTAAAGTTCTGAATAAAAAACGAAACGCCGTAAGCAAACCTAACACGAGAATAAGACCATAAAAATTAGAATAACTGACGAATACTCCAAACTTCCTTCTGAATGTTTTCTTGAAAAATCATCTTCCAAACCCCGATATCTCGATCAATCCAAGGCGGCGGTTCAGGAGGGGGGCGGACCGCTGATCTGTATTCTCCCTTGATCAGCACTTCATCGCTCCCCGTCTATTCATCACCCTTGCCGAGGGCCGGAAACAAATCTGTCAACACCTGATCCGTGGCTACATTGCCAATATCCCGGCTGCCCTCTTGCTTGCTGCATCCCCTTGATGTATGTTAGATCTGGACTATTACAAAAAGAATGGCCGAAATCGGCCCCGCTCCTCAGCGCAAGCCGATAGGGAACAAACGGCTCTAGCGGTAGCACCTGGAAGCGAACCCTAGAGAGAATCTTGCAGTCCATTGCTCGACGGCGTTCTGCCGAGTAAGGCAATTCATCTTGGATTTTCCATGCGAAGAGAAAAGAACTGCCATGGCGGCAGCCATTCCCCATGTGTGGAACCCTAAGGATAAAGTACGTTCTGTTATATTGTTCATATTAGTTAAATTACTCTATTCTAATTAATCAAAATTCAATGACAACTTTATTCTTTAACCACTTCATTATAATTTAGCCAAACTTAAAAAAGAGGAAAATGATGTTTGTACCCACTTTTATATCCACTTTTGTACCCACCCATGTTTGTGAAGTTATTTTTTTGTCTATGAATTCCTTCACAGACAAAATATGTCTGTGAAGGAATTCAAAGACATATTTTGTCTGTGAACCGACTTCACAGACAAAAAAATAACCTTCATAGAGGTGGGTATAAGGTGGGTACAAAGTGGTGGGTACAACAAGCATGCTTGTAAAAAAGATACATAGTTGGAAATTTGGAATGCAGGGAGCGGAGTAATATCGCTATGATGGCACGCATCATATTTAGTGAATTATTGATCATTTTTTGGAAGAATTCGACTTATATTGATAACACATAATTTAGAGTATGAGAAAAACGACAAAAAAAATCTGACAACCGTTGTCCTGCCAGGTCCGGTCCTGACATTTTATGGGTCCGGGACAATACAAATAGGTTGGGCCTCAGGGATAGCGCGGGAATGTTTATAATGTTCTTTTTGCTATAAAAATCTACTAGTATAATTAAAAATTATACAATATTACTGTCAAAATACTAGTATAACACATCAAAAAACCAACAAAGCATATGGTTAGAAAATATATATAGAGGGTATTGATAAGTGACATTCGATGATAGAATGTACCTAACAGCCGAGTGAAACAAGTATTGCAACTATTTATTAGGCACAATAAAAATTTTGAATTAAATAAAGTTGTGAAAGTTATACTAGTATCTTGTATAAGGAGTAACTTTTTCATATTTTAAATCACATTTTCACTAGAGAAAAACAAATTCTAAGTTTCTAAATCATGGACACTAAAGTTCAATCTTTCACTAAAGAGAGAATTGGAGGAGATTTGGGAAATACATCAATGAATTGTGGATATACATAAGACATGTACACTAAGTCACTAAAAGGTTAAATTTAATATAATCATCCGTAATGATTCAAAAGAAATGGTGAAATATGTTCCCAACGAATTCTAATGTGGATGTTTCTAAATTATAGACTTGTATCGTGTAGATGATAAATAACAAATTAGAAGTATCTAAAAATATAAGTTTGATTTTATTTTTTATTTTTTTTATAGATTTAGGATGTATATATAATTAAAATATTTATTTATTTATGTACAAATATATGTTTGAGAAATTTATGGACCCTACTAGAGCAAAGGGCCCTGGGCGCATGCCCTCCTGCACATGCCCCAGGACCGGCCCTACGTCCTACTGCCTGTGAATGAGACTGGGAAGTGAGTTATTGATCCTTAACAACCACCATAAAAGATAAATGTTTTGAAGTACATAAAGATTTACTCCGTATTATATACAAGTATTCCGTATTATTTCTGCACATCTTAGGGAGTGTTTGCAATCACTTAAAAAAAAGCACTTCTCAGCTTTTGGCTTAAAAAAGCACTTATTTACCAAACACTACCAATTTTTACTTTTTCTCGGCTTGCGTGTGAAAAGTGCTTTTCCCCTTTCTATTACACAAAAAGCACTTATTTTACCAAACACTATCAACTTTTACTTTTCAAAATCACTTTTTTCTCAAACACTATCAACTTTTCCTACTAATCACTTTTTCCTTACATCTCCAAAAGTGCTTTTTTTTTAGCAGAAGCAGTTGCAAACACTCCCTTAATACGATAGTATGTTTCAGTAAAACAATTTCGGGTACGTTGTATCTCATTACTCCTCTCTAATATAATATAAATAAATAATAATATATAAGTGTATATATAAATAAATATAATATATACATGTGAGTTCAATGAATCAAAACTGTATATCGGATTCATTTTTAATGTTTAATTATATATACACACATAAATAATACTCCGTATATGAGTTGAGTTCAACGAATCAAAATTATTGTATATATTTGATTCAGTTGTAATGTTTATTACCGTAATAATAATAAATATAAGTTGTGTACGTAAATCTGATAATATATACGGAGTAATACGGAGTATACATATATAATATGTGAGTTCTAAAAATCAAAATTGTATATTTGATTCAATTTTTAATGTTTACTACAGTAATAAATATATATAAGCTTTGTAAATCTGAACATATATAAATAAGAATTACTTTTGTGAACCATTTTATGTTGTGATAAAGTAAATTCAAGTTCTACAGTATAAGTCTTATAGGATTTTAGTTGAAGATTTTTGAAAGATTCATTTTTTACCAAACAACTAAAGTGTTTTTATATTTTAATCCATTTTTATATACTTCTTCCGTTCTTTTTAATTGCAACATTCCCTTTTTCATGCTTACCAATGCACAAATTTGACCGTCATCATATTTAATTCTCTATTAGTAAAAAACTTTTACAAATCAGATTATGACACTTCGTACGTAATGAGACGAATTCAACAATATTTTTCAAAAAAAAATAATTCACATACATTAATAAATAAAATATTGTCAAAGTAGAGTACATGAATAGTGTATAACTACTATAGTAACTAAAATTTATAACTTTTAAAAAGTTTGCCCCCTAACTGTTGTTTACTAGAGAACATCTAAACTAAAGAATGAAAAGTAAGGAGTGAAGTATAGTATGTGCACAATTAGCAAGGTAAAAGAAAGCATGTGAAGTACAAAGTTATTCGAAAAATGACCCCCCATATGACTAGAAGTTTATGTGTTTTCCAGTCTATGAGTTCAATCCTTTTTTCCCCAAAATGATATCTCATACCATCGATTACCATCCTGCGTTAATTTAATGAAAAAAATACGTTCCATTTTTGCCCTCCTGAGTAAATCCTGAAAGCAGTAATCGGATAGTAAGTTTACGCTTTTTTTGCCGATGAAGAGACCACTCCATAAGGTAAGGTAACCGCTTTCCATGTTTATTCCCCTATACGTAAGGTAATTATACGTTTCTCCTTCCTTATTCGTTTTCGTCCGTCTTCTACCATTCCATCTCTTTATTCCATTTTTCGTTTGCAACACTCATGGATTCCGTTCCCCTTTCTCAATCGTGTTCAATAGTTCCAGTCATGTTAAAGTTAGATGATCAATAGTTGTCTAACATATGTTTCAATAGTTCATATGTTGTTTTCATTGACATCCCTTGCATTCATCATTTTCTTCGTTGTGCGAAATTGTGTATAATTCCTTAGGTGAAAACTACACAAATAAACTCATTCGCATTTCCTATGTTTTTGAGCCCTGCCCTCCTCCTGTTGTTGTCCATGATGACAGTACTTTGTTGTTTTATATTCAAATGAAGACTCTTCAAGCGGATGTTAACAAGCTTCCTTTGTGCGTGGAGATCGTTGGTGATAGACAAGGTAAGTTTAGGTTTTATTGCAATGTTTTTGTCATATTTGGATTCTGTCACATTGTTTTATTGCAATGATTCTGTCGTATTTGGATTTTTTAGATCATAATATCATTGAACATTTGGAAGCCTTTGGAGATGCTCAGGAATTTGCTGTTGATAATGAACCCGTAGTCCCGTCCAATGATGAATACTCACACGAGTCTTCCAGTGATGAATCTTTTTTGAATGAATCTTGTTTTAATGAGTATGAAGAGGATTCTTATATTACTCAGTCTGCATCTGAAGATGGTGTCATTCCATCTTCTGAATCACATTCTGCACCAACTCAAATAGCAATGAATGCTATTTTCACATCTAAGAAAGAGTTATCTTTAAAGTTGAAGATGTATGCTATCGTCAATTTTTTCCAATATAGAACCAAATCATCATCGCCAACAGTGTTGCTCGTTGTTTGTTTGGGGGGAAATTGCAAATGGTCAGTTCGTGGCATGAGATTGGATGACAGTGGTTTGTTTCAAATTAAGAGGTTGTTGTTTTTATTCATTTTGTGCACACTAGTTACTTCATTGAACTAAATTTTACACCCTTTTTTGTTTTGTCTGTTGTAATTTGAACATATAATTTTGGCAGGTTTGATCATAAGCATACATGTTCAATTGATGTTAGGCAAGCCAATAGTCGCCAAGCTACTTCATCCCTAATTGTGGAGCTTATCAAACATCATTACGGTGACGCCGATAGAAAACATTACCTGCCTCAAGCAATAATGGATGACATGAAGAGAATGTATGGCGTCTACATGACATACAAAAAGGCTTGGTTTGCTAGGGAACTCGCAATGAAACTGGCAATGGGATCCGAAAAAGAGTCGTACAGTAGACTCCCTTCTTTATGTCATATGTTGAGATCAGCAAATCCAGGTTCTGTTGTGTCATATTCGTGCAAAGAAAACGGAGATTTTGAATATTTTTTTATGTCTCTTCATGCATGGCAGTCGGGATGGGAGCATTGCTTTCCCGTAATGATTGTTGACGGCTCTTTTCTGAAGTCGTATTACAAGGGAACTTTACTGACCGCATGCACCCAAGACGCAAACAAACAAATCTTTCCTCTTGCATTTGCTATTTGTAGTGTTGAAAACACAGTTAATTGGACATGGTTTTTTACAATGCTAAAACAGTCTCTTAAACATAGGGATGATTTATATGTTATGTCGGATCGTCATGAGGGGATTTTAAATGCAGTTCGTGTAGTCTTTCCTCATGCAGAACATGGGTACTGTGTGTTTCACATCCTTGGCAATATAAAATCAAAATTCCGTGGCCGTGTGATGTGTGTTTTCTCGCACTTAAAATAGATCGTAATATAGTGGTGTAAGTACGAGTATCGTCTCCACAGGGACGGACAAAAGGGAATCAAGAATTAATTAAATTCAGCGATTAAAAAGAAAATAAAATAAAAGCGTCGTGCGAGATTGGTTGGTTTGGAAAAAAATTAAACTAATGCGAATGAACGATTAAAATAAAAGTGGTTTCTTCTCAATTAACGACGAAGGGAACAGGGATTGATTCCGGGGTAACCAGATTTCTGGCAGATCAGGCTTAATTACATGAATTTAATTTAATTGAGCCTAGCTAATCATTACTAAGTTCTTACCGCTCTCGCGGCGTAGAGTACAATAATTTAGGGGACCAGGCTGATCTCTCATGCGACAAGATCCTAAATTATTGCCAAGACGAGCGAGCTTACGGCCCCTTAATCGCTACTAATCTCTTAGCGAACGATTAAGTGTGTGTGAATGTGTCCTAGAACAAATTAGATCTCTCTTAATTTATTCTATAAGCAATTGTAATTCTAGTGGCCATCTAGGTTACAAGAGATATCAATTAAATTATTCATACACAAATTAAACGGCATTCATGCAATTAAACCGACAAGAATCTAGCCATACATCATGATTAACCCCTTCATCAATCCCAAATCCCTAATTAAACTACTCACAATTCATAATTGAAGAATCAACAGAATTGAGATGAATAGAATAAATTGTCATTAATTAAAAAGATGAACTTACAAATAATCCCAGAGTCTTGGAAGAAAATAGCGTAAAAACGGTGTTAAATTCGTCCCTAGGCCTCTCCGTAATGTTCGTAACGTCAAAAAATGGGTATGGGGGTCTTATTTATAGAAAACAGATGAGTTTGGGCTGAACTGGGACTAAAAAGGGGCTGAAATCCGCGTCTCGGGTGTACGCATGATCGTGCGTACCTTGCCACGCACGATCGTGCGTAGCAGGCAGATTTGTTGCCGCGTTTTTGGCTCTTACGCACGATCGTGCGTCCTTTTACGCACGGTCGTGCGTCCGTGCTCTTCAGCCTTTTTTCTAGTCCGAATTTGACAAAACTTCCTTCATGAAAGTTGTAGATAATGAAGTCCTCTATCCACCCCAACTTGCCGAATGTGATTTGAATCATCCAATCACGAGATATGACCAAAATGGTGGAAGGTGTCATTCTGAAATCGCAGCAGAGATCATCTGACTTCATCATCTGTTTTCACCTTGATCCTCTCAGATTCTCGGAACGATGTCTTCATATGATTTGTAGCCCTTGAAGTTGGCTTTCATATGAAACTTGAATCGTGTCCTTTGGATGCTTATAAAAAGAGATATGCTTGAACGATTGACCAAAGGTCATCCTGATCGTCGTTTTCCAGCTTCATTCATCTTCTTTTGATCCCATAGCCAATCCTAGAGCTCTTTTGTCATCAAATATTCATCGTGAACCTCCCGGTGACCTCCAAAGCTCTCAATCCACTCTCGAATGAATCTCAACTCATCCCGATTTCTCCTCAAGCGCCAGTGCCGAACTCTAAAATCCTGATTTTTACTCCAAATGACACAAAACTCGAACCAGCGCCTGTTAAACATAACTTGAGCTAAAATTGAGACTTGTAACACCTTAAAGCTAGGAAAAACATCAAAAGCCGATATCAACACGCATCAAATGTGTGTCTAAATACGGACTCATCAGATTCCCCCACACTTAAGTCTTTGCTTGTCCTCAAGCAAACTGAACAACGGGACTTACGATAATCACCACACGGAATTAAAACAATTAGCATGCACACATAGCTAAAGGGATATTCACAGAACAGACAATTTAAATCAAGAAAATTCTTCCCTAAACTACATCTTTGTACTCAAGCTAAACTATTTGACAAAATTATTCACAACATCCTCAAAGTAGTGACAGCAAGCTATAATAAACTAGCTCCCGATCAGAAGGACTTGTGAAGGCGGTGGTGAATGGTCAATGGATAACAAGTAACAGCCCCTTTCTTTGAGAGATTGGAACATTCTAACAAAGACTTAATGTATTCAGGAACTTCAGGGCTATTCTTAGGATCAAGGAACTTAGTAGGCCACATTTTAGGAACAATCATTTAAACCTATGCAAAGAGTAGACATGGTGTACAACTAAGCTAAACCGTCTCGGCACATTGGTGCTTTGACGTATACTTGAAGTACACGGAGGACTAAAGCTAAATTTCAATAGCCTCCAAGTTCATTAATTATGTTTAGTTTTCTTTGTCATGTTGGCACGAGAACGCCGTTTCTTTCGAAAGATACCCAAGTCTCATCTTACGCTTTTTGACCGGGGCTCCCATTCTCTTTTTCGTAAGGCAAAAGGTCTAGTTATATTAATTTTTCACCTTTCGGATTCTCACTAGACATTACCCCATTCTAATCTCGGCTTCACCAAGGAAAAATAGCAATTAAGGTTCATTTATTTAAAAGTGAATCCATGCCTACAATGCAATCCTCGAAAATATCAAATTCCTATAAAGTGACTGCTCTTACCCCATTTGGGCATAGAAACAGTGCCAAAAATGGCTCCTACACAAATTCCCTAAACTTAGCAAATTAATCCCCTAATTCCTTAAACATCAAGACTAAGTCAGAAATATTCACCGGTAAGGAACACAGGCCATTTGGCTATGGAGCTCAATTAATTCGGGTAACAATAAATGGTCAGGCTCAAAGTGGCTTCTCCTAAAGGATTTTTTTAGGTGGGGTAGATGATTAATGGAAAATTCAATGGGTGACTAATGCCTTCATCCTTTCAACAACTAGATTATAGTGCAAGCAATTTAAGCCTAAACACTTCAAAGATGTCCTAAAAACATAGTCAAAACGCTAGCCAGCTCACAAAGACACAGTTTAAAGAAAAAATTTCAAAAATTTTGACATGAATTTTCTATGAATATACAACTAACACCTGTGCATGCTAACTCTAATAATCACATGTAACAACTACTGCCCGAATGCCCAATTCACTCCCCCACACTTAAACTTTGGCATCGTCCTCGATGACAAAAAAAATGCACTATGCACAAGGGGGTAAAGAGGATAGGGTCACGCGTGCTCAACTTAACTCAAGTCAATTATTACAAACAGGCGATTATTAGAGTCACAGATTCTTCCCTAAGGCGTTGGTCGGTGCAGAACTAAACTGAGTCAAGTGATCCTCGGCACATCATCCCCAAAGCAAGACCCTGAGCTGCAAAAACAAATCACACAAACACAAAAACAAACCCAAAAAAACACCCCAGATTTTTTTTTTTGGTTTTTTTTCCGGGGGTTTTCTGAAAGAAAACAAACAAAGAAACAAAAAAATGCAGAAATAAGCTTGGGTTGCCTCCCAAGAAGCGCTATTTTTAACGTCGTTTGCCCGACGCAACTTCCTCATACGCTCTCAAATAGCAAAGACTGCAGTGGTGCACTAATAATCAATGTCTCCAGCTTCCTCTCAACAAATGCCAGTAGGTGTCGCGGATCCTTAAATTCTCGAATATGTGTAGGCGGCACATGGTCTTCATAACCCTCATCTGCACAGAAGTGAAGTATGAAACTCTCATCCTCTTCAGGTGGATATGGAACATGAATGAAAACTTTGATTACTCTAGGTGTCACTGGAAGCTCAAAACATGTCTCCAAGCAAGGAGTAGGAGCAACACCGTAATCAAACTCCACCATAGAAAAATTTTCTTCTTCCTCACAAATATCATGAAAATTCACAACCTCTCCTCTGGACTCTGTATCACTCCCCATGAAGGCATCCCAACTCTCGTTAACATCGTTCTTATCAATAACTTCCCGGATGATGTTGTCATTCTCCACACAAACAGAAATATCATCATCAAGGAGTGAATCAAAGAAATCCAAATCTGAAACCTCGTAAGAGTGGATCGGTGCATGTGTACATGAGGGGAATTCTTGCTTATGGAGCGGGACTTCTTCATTATGAACATCATGTAACTCACCCTCACTCTCTCGGAGCATGTAATCATCTTTTCTCAACTCAGCTTCAATACCCAAACCTACCTCAGTAGCACCATCATCATGACTGATCTTCTCCTTGCCCTCCTCAGGTGTTGAGACTAATGATAAATCGAACGGCTGAGGGGTTTGTGTATGAAGATCACAGTGATTTGTGACTTCATCAGTTACATCTTGTACCGTTTCAAACTTTTTCCTGTATTCTTGGAAAAACAACTTGACACTATTATCTTCTTCTTCATCTTCAAACATAGGAGGGTCTTCAAAGGTATCAGGAAGTGTATCATCCATCATATTCCCACCTTCGCAGTCCGACTCACTCACATGATCATCCCTATTGGTCTCCTCAGGTTGGACTTTTGTGTCGCTAGGATGGGATCTCCCGGACTCCTCAGATAAAGCTTTTACAATCTGCCCCAATTGATTCTCCATGTTCTGCATACTTGCATCGGACACTTGCATGAATTTCTTTAGTGTCTCTTCCAGGTCAGACAGCTTCTCTGAAATTATCTCTTCCACTTCATCCTGTGGCTCATAGCTCGGCAAAGACGTAGGAGTGACTGAAACATTTGTGTTCGTAAATTGTGGGGAGGAAGAAGTGGGGTATGCAGTTTCCCGGAAAGGATGGTCGTATAGAGGTTTGATGGGGCAAAGACATAAATGGTGATCTCCTCCACAGAAGGAACAAATGCTATCCTTAAAACATTCAGATATTTCCTCAAGCGTTTTATTTAAAAGCATAAATTCAAGAATGGAGCCTCGTCTTACGCTTACCCAAGGGTAATGTGATGAAGGATAGTAAGAATCAGAATGAAAGGGTTGTGTGGTTGGAGTGTACGGATAAGAAGGCTGAATATTTTGTGGTGTAGGAGAGTAATTTTGATGAGGTGTGTAATATTGAGGAGGAGGAGTGTAAGGAGGGTATGGCGTATATGGTGAAAATTCCATGGAGGTTTGGGGAAAAGGACTTCCTCCAGGAATTTGGCTGAATGGGTTCATCTCATGCCTCTTTGAAAAAACCCTGAAAGGTTAGCACAGAAAATCCTACGAAGAACAAAAAGAAAACTAACTAAAAAAAAGTTCTCGCTGAAATTAATTAACCCTTAAAACCGACACCGTCCCCGGCAACGGCGCCAAAAACTGATGTGTGTTTTCTCGCACTTAAAATAGATCGTAATATAGTGGTGTAAGTACGAGTATCGTCTCCACAGGGACGGACAAAAGGGAATCAAGAATTAATTAAATTCAGCGATTAAAAAGAAAATAAAATAAAAGCGTCGTGCGAGATTGGTTGGTTTGGAAAAAAATTAAACTAATGCGAATGAACGATTAAAATAAAAGTGGTTTCTTCTCAATTAACGACGAAGGGAACAGGGATTGATTCCGGGGTAACCAGATTTCTGGCAGATCAGGCTTAATTACATGAATTTAATTTAATTGAGCCTAGCTAATCATTACTAAGTTCTTACCGCTCTCGCGGCGTAGAGTACAATAATTTAGGGGACCAGGCTGATCTCTCATGCGACAAGATCCTAAATTATTGCCAAGACGAGCGAGCTTACGGCCCCTTAATCGCTACTAATCTCTTAGCGAACGATTAAGTGTGTGTGAATGTGTCCTAGAACAAATTAGATCTCTCTTAATTTATTCTATAAGCAATTGTAATTCTAGTGGCCATCTAGGTTACAAGAGATATCAATTAAATTATTCATACACAAATTAAACGGCATTCATGCAATTAAACCGACAAGAATCTAGCCATACATCATGATTAACCCCTTCATCAATCCCAAATCCCTAATTAAACTACTCACAATTCATAATTGAAGAATCAACAGAATTGAGATGAATAGAATAAATTGTCATTAATTAAAAAGATGAACTTACAAATAATCCCAGAGTCTTGGAAGAAAATAGCGTAAAAACGGTGTTAAATTCGTCCCTAGGCCTCTCCGTAATGTTCGTAACGTCAAAAAATGGGTATGGGGGTCTTATTTATAGAAAACAGATGAGTTTGGGCTGAACTGGGACTAAAAAGGGGCTGAAATCCGCGTCTCGGGTGTACGCATGATCGTGCGTACCTTGCCACGCACGATCGTGCGTAGCAGGCAGATTTGTTGCCGCGTTTTTGGCTCTTACGCACGATCGTGCGTCCTTTTACGCACGGTCGTGCGTCCGTGCTCTTCAGCCTTTTTTCTAGTCCGAATTTGACAAAACTTCCTTCATGAAAGTTGTAGATAATGAAGTCCTCTATCCACCCCAACTTGCCGAATGTGATTTGAATCATCCAATCACGAGATATGACCAAAATGGTGGAAGGTGTCATTCTGAAATCGCAGCAGAGATCATCTGACTTCATCATCTGTTTTCACCTTGATCCTCTCAGATTCTCGGAACGATGTCTTCATATGATTTGTAGCCCTTGAAGTTGGCTTTCATATGAAACTTGAATCGTGTCCTTTGGATGCTTATAAAAAGAGATATGCTTGAACGATTGACCAAAGGTCATCCTGATCGTCGTTTTCCAGCTTCATTCATCTTCTTTTGATCCCATAGCCAATCCTAGAGCTCTTTTGTCATCAAATATTCATCGTGAACCTCCCGGTGACCTCCAAAGCTCTCAATCCACTCTCGAATGAATCTCAACTCATCCCGATTTCTCCTCAAGCGCCAGTGCCGAACTCTAAAATCCTGATTTTTACTCCAAATGACACAAAACTCGAACCAGCGCCTGTTAAACATAACTTGAGCTAAAATTGAGACTTGTAACACCTTAAAGCTAGGAAAAACATCAAAAGCCGATATCAACACGCATCAAATGTGTGTCTAAATACGGACTCATCACCGTGCATCTTCTGTGTCATGGAAATTTTTGCAAGCAGCCCGTGCGGGTTCTGTTTATGAGTGTGAAGAGTACTTGTCAATGCTTGACTATGATGACCCTCGAATCAGAAAGTTTTTAGAGAAGATCGGTCATCACAAGTGGGCTCGTGCTTATGCTAGCCGCAATCGGTATTCTGTAATGATGTCTAACAATGCGGAGACATTGAATGCAGTTTTTTGCATACCTCGTGAATATCCGATTTGCAAGTTGATAGAATTCATTGTGAGGACTATGCTGAAATGGTTTTGTGAGCGTCGGGAAAGTTTAACATCCAACAATTCCTTTCTCTCTGCGCATTTTGAGTCTCAATTATATTTGTCTCAGACCAACGCTGCCATAATGCAGGTTATTTATTGCATTTATTTTTAGAATTTTTTAATATATAATATTGACAACTATATATATATACATATATATATATATATATGTATATTTTAAATGTTTGCATTTTTGTATTTTGTAGGTTGTAGGTGAAGCCTTCATGTAGATACGAGTTTGAGGTGTTTGATGATAAATGCAGATCATATGTTGTAAACTTAAAGCAATGCACTTGCACATGCCGTGAATTTCAGCTTGATGGTTTCATATGAGTTCACGCGGTGGCAGCCATCCGTTATAGATCAGGTCTTTCGTGCTATGACTACATTTCAAATTATTATACTAACAAGAAATGGGTTGCAGCCATGAGGGTATTATTCATCCTATTGGTAGTCCAGATGGGTGGGTTGTTCCACCTGAAGTTTCTGCAGTTATTTGTAAACCACCATCGTGTTCTAAGAGGCCACCTGGAAGACCCAAAACAAGGAGGATACCGTCTACAGGGGAACACGTACGCCGTCAAAAGTGTACAAGGTGCTTCATGGTTGGTCAAAATCGCAAAACATGTAGAAATCCCATTCCCCGCAAATGAATATGAAATTTGTCATGGATAAATATTTGGGCAATTTTGTCTGTGTCATACTGTTTTGGATTATTTACTTGTCGTTTGGATGTTATTTTTTTTTGTAACGAGGGGGCTTAAATTGATAATAAAACATTCAGCAAGGGATACAAACGATAAAGGAGAAACTTCCAGCCACCGACCCTTGGACCAGCTGGAGAACCAATCACCCTATATAGAGCAATATTATTCGCTTGTCCTGTAATGGGTCTAAATGAGCCAAACGTGGCCAGAGCAAAACCCTCATCACCCCCACCTAATGTAAGAGTCTAGCGAACATAAACAATACAGAAAACAACAACGACAGCATTCAAACCTAAGAACCTAAAAAAGAGTAAAGCGAAAATAAGTAAAATAAACTGACACAACAAACGAAACCCTGCCTCAAACATCATCTTCGGCGGTGGCTCAGGCGGGGGACGGATCATCAAGCCTTCGTCTTGAAAGATTCATTGCAAAACCACCACCACAAATTCCACAAGCATCTCCTTGACCCCTGCAATTATAGCACTAGTGAACTCGGGATCCCTGCTTGATGAAATTTCCCCAATCGAAAATAGTATCACAGTCGAAAAGGCCATATCTCCAAGAAGGCAGCAATCCAACCTGCCCAAGTCCTGCTGCGATCGAGGAAACTCCAACCTCTTCGATCAACGACCGATGGCGCACCAGGAGCAGAATCCGCAGCCCTGCTTCCTTCCACGCCGAGACACCTCCGAACAAAAGACACAGAGTCGAAGCCCTTCCTTTCCCGACCAGACACAAGAACAATCGAAGCCAACCTGCTGACACCGAAGACCTCCCCTGCCGATCGAGGAAGAAAACGGAGCAACGAAAAACTAACCCTAGATGACTAGGGAGAAGTCCGCCTTTTTATTTTTCGTTTGGATGTTATTCATTACACGACTTTTATAAGTATTTATCAATAAATGCAATGCATTTTGTCTTTTAATACATTATGGCATTTGCGTTTAAATACCATACCATTTGACGTTACAGTTGGATGTTATTCGTTACATGACTTGTTTAAGTTTTTAGCGCACATCCTTGTACTCCAAAAACTTAAGTTGTTGTGAAACATTTTGTGTTACTATATTTTTTTTATTGAAACAAGTGTTACGTACAATTTAAGATTATGTCATGCTATGATCAAAATTCATGTTCTTCAAAATTAGTGCAGTGAGAATGTATTATTACGCCAAGTATGACTCATACGACTATCTCATTTAATGCCAAATAACAATCATGTCAGTCAAATTTTTACATATCTTGACCTATTACGTCTAGGACTTTGTTGTCACTTGCACTCCACAACGTTAGTTTGTAATGTAATTCTTTGTGTTACTTTAGTTTGTGATTTGAAACTAGTGCACTAAAAAAAAAAAATTGAAACTTCTGAACTACAAATTCTTAAGTTTTTTAATTGAAAGCAATGCTTAAAAAAATTCATATGGCGCCATGTATTACATAAAAAGAGTTTTAATCTAAAATCATTGCAATTAAAATTAACTTTATTGCCATAAACATATTCAGATTAAGGCATAACTCATTTGCTGCAGTCAATTCGTAGATTATGCCATGTATTGCACACAAAAAACATATTGCGCAATGTATTGCAAACATATATATACCCTTTTAGTGTACAACTATTAAAAGATAAACTTAACTTCAGCGCCATGAACATTTTCAGATTACGACATAAGTCATACACTCAGTGCACTTTTATAAATAAACATTATAATGCACTTCTTCATTGCATCACTTTCAAGCTTCTTCATATATTCTGCCATATATATGCAATGAGTAATCTCATATTCATTCAGCATTCCATATTTCTAAAAATCATTAAACAAATTCATGTTCACCACAAACAAAACTCCACATATTCAGAACAAAAATATTCATGATTAAAAATTCAGGAATCCCTTCAACATCACAAATTTAATAGCCCAGAACTATAAGTTTTAAGCTTCACTTCAAGTCAACTCCATAGTAGTGTAGAAGCTCAATTCTAAATTTCTTCCTGTATAGCACCACATCACTTGCCTTGACTTCTAAAACATCCCTTCCCATCATCAGATTTTCTGCCATCTTGAGTATAAAAATTCTGGAACTATACCTGCACATACAAAAATTTGTCACTTATGTTTCTTTATACTTGGTATGGTACTTAGGCTATATACATTCATTTACTTACCCATCTTTCTGTCGTGGGCACCGAAGAACGAAATTGACTTCCAATTTTCTATCTCCAATTGGTCCTTCTACTCGATCATTGTACACTACAAAGAAATCCATCAACTTCGCTAAGTGTACTTCCATACATTGCATGTATTGACCCCATTTAATACTAACCTCTCCGGTACGATTCCTAGAATCATAAACCTGGATTTGCTTATGACCAATGTCAAGTACTAGAAGGACCCAATGATGTCCAAAGTCCATTGGCATATACACATACTCGCACTCGGCCCAAGGACGTCCGTATTCCACACTAGTCCCAATAATGACACTCTTTATATTTTCATTGAGTGCACAATCTTCAAAAGAACATTTCTTTTTAGAGATGTCATCACACTGCTGATTCACTAGGGCCATAAATTTGCACTCAGTAGTGCTGAATTTCTGCTTTAGCCCGTACTCTTTAGCCTTTACGCGCAAGTAGTACATCACCACATCAATGTGCTGTAATGTAATAGCAACCACGACTATTAAATTCATATTATATGCAATCATTAATTTCACAACTACAAATAACAAAATAAATTCACATGTATTAAAAATTACCGAGTCTTTGATCCAATTGAAATCAAACCAAAATGCATAATACCATGTTTTCTTGGACACACTACCATCTGCCCAAATTTCTTTGCTATTTCGTAATAGAAGATCTTCATACCCTGCCTTGTATTTTCACACTACTTCGGTTTTATGATTTTTCAGCAAGCCTTTTAGCATGAAAGAAGCCGTCAACTCTTCTAAGTCCGCTCGAGGAGGATGCTTTGGATCCCGAGGTAATGGCCCTCTAAATGCTATGACATCTTCGGTTTTTTTATTTGGCATTCACATGTCCTGACAACGTTAACCTGTCAGGAACTTTTGTCTCTCTTCTTGGTCTCTTATGAGTTCCATCAACCCCAAGTACCTGACATGAATATCATATTAGTTCTAGTTTAACACACTTTTGGAAATTAAATTTGTTCCATGTGTATCCTCATATTCTGCCTTTATGTTAATATATGAGGTTACATATTACCATAAAAGACTTAAACCATCTAACATTCCAAGAAGTAACCCTATATTCTGCCATATAACACTTTAACAAAAACCATATAATACTTTAGCACACCGTTTAGGAAATTAAATTAGTGCTATATTTTGCCATATAAATCGTAATATTCTGCCAGATATATGCAATGAGTAATCTCATATTTTGCCATTTAATTTAATATGGCTTAAACACATATTACCATATAAGACTTAAACTCATATTACCATATAAGACTTGACCTATCAACATTTCCAAGACTCAACATCATATTATGCCATATAATACGTAAGTATAAACCATATAATACTATAACAGACTCTTCCGGGAATTAAATTAGTGCAATGTATAACCAAATATTCTGGCATGTATGGCATACTATCACATTAGTGCAGTGAGGCATCATCATTACTAGATTAAGAAAATCCATGGCTTATACCCATTTCACATGTGTAAGAAAACAAACAAGAACAGCACCACACACTAAACACAAACCATATAAGACTTTCTCCAACAAACATTCCAACAGTTCACCGCACAAAATAATCCACATATCTTACCTCAGTTTCCACCCCTTCAACATTCATTGATTTTCCCTCCTCTAAAATCATTGTTCTCATACTAGATTGATCCACTTCAGCAGTCACCTGAAATATACACATATTAAGGCAAAAAACATATTAATGACAGTATATGTGCATACATTTTACCTCATCTTCACTGCCTTGAACATGCATTTGCATTGCTAAATCAGTGCTCTCATTTTCAATTGCAATCAACGCTTACTTCAACCTTGTATTCATTCATTTGATGAAAATCAAGTATAAACTTCCAACCACGGCTACCCATCCACCTCGTAGCAGTGATTTAGGAGGGGCCCGGGTCATTGCTAATGCCAAAATATGGGTATCATGATAATTTTTGATAAAAACAGATCTAAATTTGATCGCATGTCATAAGCGATTGAACAAAAGTAGAAAGCAAACATGGAGCAATAAATGACTAGCCGCTCCATCTCTCTAACTTTACACTCCAAGTCTCCAAAGTAACGGAATTTGATTCTCTTCATTAAGGCAGAGTGCCTTACGGCAATGGAGGGCAATGATTAATCCAGTGCCTTGAGATGTGTGAACAAAATGGATCCCGTCATCTTCCTCCTTTAACTTTTTCATCTGAGGGTTGAAAATGGCCACACATTCTCCTTGCATGCCAAAGCAAGATAGAGGCCCCAGCAAATTAGATTTCCGTAGCGCATCTAAAAATGTGAAAAACCGTTCTAAAAACCCTGGGCATAAAAATGTAGTTGTGCTGCACTATAGTATTGATGGACATTTCTTTTAGTGACTGTAATTTCTGTTGGTACAATGGGAAAAAATTAGGGTGTCCCCAATTCAGAACCCAAATGCCGGTTCACGGTTCAAAGTTTTGAGGAACCGGCGAGTTATGTTCGGTTTTTTAATTCAGTCTTCTAGATAATATTTGAGTAAAATTTAGTTGCTATAATTATATTAGTAAATAAATGAGTTCCAATTAAATTATTACAAGAACAAATATCAATGTTATAACTAAGTACAATAATAAGATACTTTACTCCGTTTCTAAATCAAAGTCACACTTTCCTTCTTTGGACGTTTCAAAACAAAGTCACACTTCTTTATTTGGCAAAAAATCTATATCAAAACAGTACAAAATAGAACAAAACAGTGTCGAAACAGTGTACTATACAGTAAAATTTACCCCTCAGTAACTTTAATTTCTTAATAAGTGTGAAATCAAAATGTGACTTTGGTTTAGAAATGGAGGGAGTTTTATAATAATTTAGTTGTAATTTTAATTAAAATCTATATTAATTAGTACTCCGTTATAACTAATGAGTATTACATTACATAATTATTATACGGAGTATCTATTGGGGGTGTCCCCAATATGGATTCTACCAGATTTTAAAGGAGTTTAGAATTTCATCTGAATTTGAGTGTCCTGAATTTGGATTTGTGTGGAGTCAGCTAAAATCCTGATGTCCTCAAAATGTCCATGGATTCTTTAACTCTGGATTGCTAAGGATTCCCGTGGATTTTCAAAGCTAAAATACAAAGGGAAGAATACACCGAAACTCTCTGCGCTCCCCTTCGGATTTCCACGGATTTCCTGTCTGCAATCGATGAAAGCCCAAATCCTGCCATTTTTCTCAACCACGTCCAGCTCCTTCTTCTCTTTCTGAGAGGTGCGCCCAGAGTTGAGGAACCCCAAACCAGCCTTGGAAACCACAGGTACTCATCAAATTTGAAGAAACAACCCAAAATCAAAGTCGCAGTGAACAGTACAAATTGCGCCTTCACATCCCTTTTTTCAGTTTTCTGGCCATGAATCATCCGTTCAAACACAAATCCAAGCTCGGAAATAGGTTCAGGGATTAATTTCGACCAACAAACGACAAACTAAAGGGAGACAAACGAACAGTATAGAGCTAGAGATCCCTGCAAGTTGGTGCTGTGTCCCTGAAATCGAAGCTCAACTTCAAAGGTTATAGATGATATGAACGGTATAGGTAACCTGCTATGCCAAAACATACAACTCTCCAAGTGCTAAAATCCATTAAAATCCAAATAATTCCATCAAAGAGAAATCGAATGAATTCTGCATAGAATTCGTAAAACTCCTATAGAATCCGTAACATTCCATTAAATTCCATTAAGTTCACAATCTATAAAACTCCATTTAAATCTATTTTGAGGACACCCCCCTATTTCTCTGTGCGTAGTGTTAGTACAGCTAATACAATAATTACTATAGATGTTTTTACTTGGACTGTAATTTGTTGGTCTGGTCTGATCTGAACTGACGTGGTCTAGTTTGGTCTGGTCTGATCCGGTCTGGGACGGATTACAGTCCAAGTAAAAACATCCTATTACGGAGTATTATTATTATTAGTATTATTAATATTATTATCATTATTAACTGATTAATTAATTAATTAATTGAAAAATGTTTTGAACCGGAAATACTACAGTTCTTATTCAAATCCTGATTTAATCGGAAAACACAGTAATAAATTGAGGATGTAGCGGGGAGTATTTTTTGTTTCCTCTAAAAAGAGTTAGGGGTGGGCACGGTCCGGTCCGGTCCAATATTTTGCCGAACCCGTACCCGTATTGTTACTATTGAAACGATTCGGTTTGGTTCGGTCTTAGACCTAAACCCGTTCGTTACGGTCCATTTTCAAACGGGACGGTACCATACCATACCAATGCCAAACAATACCATTTTCAATAAGTGTTTAGGGAAAAATTAAAGTTTAGCCACCTCAAAAAATCTACACAATTTATCAATTTTCGTATTTCATACTATCTCCATTCCAAATTGATTTGCAAAGTCAACCTTTTTGGTCAAATAGTTCATTTTTATTCACTTAATTAGGATTTCACTTTTTAATTATTTTCTAATTTGGCCTTTCAAATAAAGTACTTCGTATATTCTAATTTGGATTTTGCAACTTTAAATAGATTTTAATGTGGTATCTAAATATGTAAATTTTAATTATTAATAATTGTATTAGTTATCATTAGGTAGGAGTTAACATTAACATTGACAAAAAAATGTTGACTTTGCAAATCAATTTGAAACGGATGAGGTAATTAATAAAGGAAAATTTGACAAGAATAATCCCACCTTTCACTGGTCTTCTCATAATAATCATACCTTTACATAATCCCAAAATAATCCCACCTTTGCACTTCATCTTCTTTCATTGGACCCTGACCAAGTTTTTTATCTTTATTTGAAAATCTTATATAAATAACCTCACATTTATAAAGATATAATAGAAAAGTGAAAGACGAGATTATTTATATGATTTTCAAAAAAAAGAGTAAAAAACATGCTCAGGGTCCAATGAAAGAAGATGTGGTGCAAAGGTGAGATTATTCTGGGATTACCTAAAGGTGGGATTATTATGAGAAGACCAACGAAAGGTGAGATTATTTTTGTCAATTTTCCCAATTAATAAATTTGTGATACACTATAGTAGTGCAAATTTAAATAATTAAAGTATTAAACCATACTTTGGTCCGGTTCGGTCCGGTACCGGTTCTCATTTTATGAGAACCTGTCATGACATTGTTTGGAATCGGTACAATCCGGTTTGGGACAAAAAAAAAAATTGAGATCCGTTTCAAACCCCGTTTATCGGTCTAGTACCATACGGGTCCGGTTCAGTATTTTTGCCCACCCCTTAAAAGAGTACCTCTGAGGCTCTGACCACATCCTCAATTGAGTGTAAATACTTTTAGAGTTTCTGCACTTTCTTTTCAAATTGTCTTTTCACTTTCTCATTTAGGCTAACCGCAACCCCGTACCGTCAATAAATCAAATTCCCCACCAGTATATTCAATAAATCAAATTCAGTCAATTCAGTTTTTACTGCAATCCGACACCGTCAGTATATTCACTTAACAAAATTTTATTATTTTTAAATTCTTGCTTTTATCATTATACATCATTTTCTTTCAGATTTTTTTGTTGCGAATACTTAGGATTTGAAAATCCAAACATTCCAACTTAAAAATGAATAAATTTGGAGTTTAATATTTTATTTTGTTACTTGGGATCTATACAAAAAAACATTGAAAGATGTAAAATGAAATATTTAAACAATGAGATCTTATTTTTATTATTTGAATCAATTTAAGAAAAATGTTAGGATCTAAAAATTTTGAAATTCAAAAATTTAATATTTTTATTTAAACTTTATATATGCAACGTTGGTGTCAAATGAAAGATAATAAAAAATTACTACCTCCGTCCACCTAAGTTTGGGACAAGAGAATGTGACACATTTATTAGTGAGTTTATGTGGTTGATATTGAATTGATAAAGTAAGAATAAAGTAGTAATGATGTTGAACCACACAAATTTTACCAAATAAGATATGAGACAATCTTAGTGGGACGGACCGAAAATGTAAAATGGAACAATTATAGCGGGACGGAGAGAGTATAAATTTTGATATATTTTTTATAAAAATTAAAATAGTAATAAAAAAGTTTCAAAACTTTAAACAAAAATGGGATTTTAATATTTTATTTGGCCCCACCATTTTGTTTAGTTTCTCGCAGCGAAAATGCTAGTAGTCTGCTATCATTCAGGCTTTGTCTTCCGTGAATAAGTGTATAGAATAGGTTGTTGATGTTTTTGGGGTGAAAAACATAAAAATGGCCTAATCACTCCTGGTTGCAGCATAAAAATTAGGGAAAATGGAAACTAATAATCCAACATTTTAGCGATCTTCTTTCAATACTCCCACATTTTGATTATTCATGAATAATCCAACCTTTGCACCTCATCTTCATTCATTGGTCTCTGGTCGGTTAATGACCTACTATTCCAAGTTATTTTCTTATCTTTGCAAAATATTATCTTTGTGAAAGATGAAATTTATGGTATAATGATTTGCAAAGATAAGAAAATAGCTTGGAATAGCAGGTCATCAACCGGTCAGGGACCAGTGAGTGAAGATGAGGTGCAAAGGTTGGATTATTCATGAATAACCAAAAGGTTGGATCATTGTAAGAAGACCGCTAAAAGGTTGGATTATTAGTTTCTATTTCCCCTAAAAATTATCCCGTTCAAAATTTCAGAATCCAGCGTGTGAAATCAAAATTTAAGTATTTGATGAAAAATTTGACTGATGAAGTTGATAAATAAAAAATAAGGTCACCAAACGACACATGATTTTAAATGGAAAATGAGCATATAAGCATTTTTTTATTATAGATGATCTAGTTTTTTATTATAGTCACTAAATGTCAATAAATCATATTGTTATTCATTATCTTTAATAAACCTTCAATTTATTTAAAAAAAATCTATATACAATATTGGTCTCATATGAAAGATCATAAAAAATTACGAACTAATAAGTGAATGACATAAAGTCTAAGTCAATACAACAAATTAAAATTAACGAATATTAGTTTAATAAGAACTTGCTAATAATTAGTTAAAATAGTGCTAACATATGAGAGAATAAAACATATGAGAAAGAATATTATTCCGCTCAATTGTTAACAAAATTATCTTCTAATACCTAAAATCACTACATATGAGAGAGAAAATTATTCCGCTCTATTTCCTTGCCCAATTGTTAGCAAATTTATCTTCTAATATCTAAAAGTCCAACATATGATAGAAAAATTTTTGTTGCTCAATTATTAGCAAATTTATCTTCTTATACCTTAAACCATTATATATGAGAGAGAAAATTCTCTCATTCAATTGTTAGTCGGTTATCTTATCTTATACCTAAAAACGCTACATATAAGACATAAAATTGTCTCTCTCCATTGTTAGCAAGCTTATCTTCTACGGAGTAATACTTAAAATCACTATATTTATTTGAGACATTATTTCTTATAGTCACTAAAAATTAATAAGTCATATTTTTTCTATTATCCTTATTTTGTTCATATATTAGGAATTATTTAATAATTTAATACGAATAGTATTGATGTTGGAAAATATGAAAGTTGTGTAATAAACTTTCAGAGTCTTTTAAATTTATATATGCTATATTGATGTCATATGAAAGGTCGTAAAAATTTATGAATTTTGATATTTTTTTATATAAAAATTAGATAAACGATTAAAAAGTTAAAACAATTTAAAGAAATTGGTGTTTTTATATATTAGGGCCCACAGATTTGATGACACGTTTTTTTGAGAGAATGTAGCAACCTCCCTTTGTGTTTATATTGCGGTATTAATCTTTGAAATTGCCACATGGCATTTGTGTGATAAAGGAGTGAATTGTGGAGAGAAGGACACCTAGAATATTTTGAGGATAAAATTGTCTTTTAAGTAGCTATTTGTTTTCTTATATATAAATAGAATAGATAAATAGATAAATGATATACATCTAGGGTAAAATGCATAGATGGTCCCTGAACTATCATCATATCGTTTTGGTCCTCGAACTATTAAATCTATCATTTTAGGCCTTAATCTATCTCATCTATATTAATCGAGTCCTTCCGTTAAATTTGCCGTTAACTTTGACGGAAGCTAATTAATTTATTAACTCTCATAAATTTAAACATTTTGAAACAATATAATCATTCTTAAAATTTTAGTAGCTAATTTTATATACACATATAAAAATTATAAATAAATAATTAAATTAACAATATAAAATCAAGTGTATGACTTAAATAATATACGTCTTCCGTCCCACTATGATTGTCTCATCTTTTCTTTTCGATCGTTCCGACTATGAATATTCATACCAAATTTGGTAAAATTTGTTTGGTTCATCTATATCATTTTTACTTTATGAAGACGGCGCCGACGCATGGGGATGGCTGTGATGACGGGGAGGTGTGTGTCACAGCGATGTGGGCATCAGGTGCCGCGGCGATGTGGTTTTTAGAAAATGAGTAGGAAGTTAGAATTTTATAATATCAACCTAAGAGTATATTCTGGTAAACAAAATGTAAGCACAAATTAGTTCATAAAATTTATTTTTTAATTTATTTATCCAAATATTATGAATTTAAATACGGAGTAATTTTTTTTTTGGGAGGGGGGGGGGGGGGGGGACTAATGAGGCCATGTATTGAGAAGTGGATGAGTTTTAGTCATACCTAGTTTTAAATTTTTCTTGATATAATTAATAATAATAACAATTGATTATTAATTATTTAACTTTATATGCTTATATGTATATAATTGGTTATTTATTCTCTCTTATATACTACGTATTAATGTTGTAATGTAGTAGCTTATTAATTATTTACCAGTATTATTATTAATTATTAATTTATCTGCTCATATGTATTAATTATTATCTGCTTATATGTAAATGATTAACATTACTATGTTATTATTATTAATTATTATTATAATAACATATAATTGTTATTATATGTTAACGGCTCATAGTCTCATATGTTATTACATATGATAATAACATTTATCATCTGCTATACTGGATATGTTTTTCAATGGCTCATATCTTATATCCATATATAAGATAGTATGTTAATACAGATTTTGGTTCAGGTGAGAAATGCATCTAATGTGAGAAATGAGAATGAATTCCAGCCATTGGATTTACGAAGTTGCACTAAAATTGGCTTTATGTTGCAGTAATATTTAAATTTTGCACATGTTGCACTAAAACTGTTTCATGTTGCAGTAATATTTGACGGAGTTGCACCGAAATAGCTTCATGTTGCACTAGACACGTGTAATACGGATTTTTCAGAAGTATTTAGAGAAATGCCACCGTGCTAGATTGCATATTTCAGTGCATCATGAAGTGTCTTTTACTGCAACTTAGTCGAATCCAATGGCTGAGATTCATTCTCATTTCTCACCCAAAGGGTTCTTCTCACTTGAACCTTACCCTGTTAATACATATGATAAATATATGGATATATTTAAACATCCATATAACAATTACTCCGTAACAAATACTATCCTCCGTTCTATAATTCTTGCAACAGTTTTGATTTTCACGGTTGCCAATGCACAACTTTGACTGTAATTATATTTAATTATGTATTAGTAAACGTTATAAAAAGTTGATATTTTGGAAATTCACATTGATAAGAGTTCAATAACATTTTATACGTAATAATTTGATTATGTATATTAGTAGAAAATCATGGTCAAAGTAAGATCTGTGAATAATGTAAAAATCACAATGTTGCAAGAATTATAGAACGGAGGAAGTAATACATATTAATGTTATTACATTGATAAATTAATTAGCTTCCGTCAAAGTTAGCGGCAAATTTAACGGAAGAACTCAATTAATATAGATCAAATAGATTAAGGACTAAAATAATAAATTTAATAGTTGTCCAGAGACCATGCATTTACATCAGGTAACGTTTAACGAAACAAATAAGGTTAATTCCAGAAATTATTGATACGAAAAGACCACTTTAAAAGAAAATAAGGAGTAAGGATGTTTTTACTTGGACTGTAATTTGCTGGTCTGGTCTGGTCTGGTCTGATCTGGTCTGATCTGGTATGAACTGGTCTGGTCTGGTTTCTTTGTATTTTTATAACTATTCAAGTCTAGTCTGGTCTGGTCTGATCTGGTCTGGTCTGAGATAAATTACAGTCCAACTAAAAACATCCTAACTATTTGTTCTTATCCCAAATTCATGAAATTGAATTGATTCATTAATAACCCACCATGCAATCATCAATCATACCGACTAGTCCGGCCCCACCTGCGACACGCGTCGGAAAGTGATTGACACTATGATCCTGGGGATTCCGACATCCCCATTGCGATTCCGCCACGTCTCCCGCTGAAACGATTAATGGCCGTTCGATTGGACGAGTGCTTAAAGTAGCGAAAAGTCTTTTTTAGCCCCGAACCGGGTATAAATTTATCCCCCATACCATATGGCCAGAAAGTTAGAAATCCCAATTCCCAATATAGAGTGAAGTCTGGATCAGTTACGCCCACTAGGGAATGCAGAGAGATGAGAGGTTTGCCGCTTTCTAAACCCAAGTTTGGCGGCAGAGCCCACAAACCACCGCACTCCGGCGGCCGAACTTGTCACCGGAAACACGTCGAGGACGGGTGATTCGTCCCCTCTCCTACCTTTTAGTAATCCTAAACTATATTGTTCATAAACTTAAAAGTTATTGAAATAGTATTTCTCATAGTTTGAATATTCTGAGATTAGAAATAGTACTATCTGAGATTCAATAATGGCTGCGGCGGAGGAGAAATGCGGCGCTCTGAACGGGAAATACGAGCTCGGGAGGCTGTTGGGACACGGCACGTTCGCTAAGGTTTACCACGCCAGAAACCTTCTGACGGGGAAGAGCGTTGCGATGAAGGTAGTCGGGAAGGAGAAAGTGATTAAGGTAATTAGAATTGTGGATGCATTTATTTACTTTTGAGTGGAGTATGAGATTTGGTAATTCAATTGCGTTTTGATTCGCCTTTTGATATGCATTTTGTCAATTATGATTTATATCGTTGGACGATGATTGATTTTGGTTTAGTGTTTTTGTGATGAATTTTGGCAGTTGATATAGTAAATGAATATTTTCTGTAATGTATAAAAAGGTGGGAATGATGGAGCAGATAAAGCGCGAGATCTCAGTGATGAAGATGGTGAATCACCCGAATATTGTGGTTCTCCATGAGGTGATGGCGAGCAAAACGAAGATCTACTTCGCCATGGAGCTCGTCCGCGGCGGCGAGCTCTTCGCCGCCGTCTCCAAAGGCCGGATGCGTGAGGATGTGGCCAGGAATTACTTCCAGCAGTTGATTTCCGCCATAGATTTCTGTCACAGCCGCGGTGTCTACCACCGGGACTTGAAGCCGGAAAATCTTCTCCTAGACGAAGACGGGCACCTGAAGGTGACAGATTTTGGTCTGAGCGCGTTTTCCGACCACCTCCGGCAAGACGGAATGCTCCACACGACCTGCGGCACGCCGGCATACGTTGCGCCGGAGGTTATCGCGAAGAAGGGATACGACGGGGCGAAGGTGGACATATGGTCGTGCGGGGTGATCCTCTACGTCCTCCTCGCCGGATTCCTCCCGTTCCAAGACGACAACATTGTCGCCATGTACAAGAAGATCTACAGGGGGGATTTCAAATGCCCGCCGTGGTTCTCACCGGAATCCCGAAAACTGGTGACCAAAATGCTTGACCCGAACCCGGAATCGAGAATCAGCATCGCCAAAATCATGGCCTCCCCCTGGTTCAAGAAATCAATCCCCAGAGCCATGAAGAACAACCACGAAGACGAAGATTCATCAGCCAAAGAAGTCGAGACATTGAATGCCTTCCATATCATATCCCTCTCTCAAGGGTTCGATTTAAGCCCTCTCTTCCAGGAGAAGAAAATTGGCCGAGAGGAGATGAGATTCGCCACCACAGAATCTGCCAGCAGTGTGATTTCAAAGCTCGAAGCGGTGGCGAAAACCAGTAACTTCAGTGTGAAGAAGAGCGACTCCAACGTGAGGTTGCAGGGACATGAGAGTGGGAGGAAGGGGAAATTGGGAATTTCAGCGGATATCTTCGCCATGACGCCGTCATTCCTGGTGGTGGAGGTGACACACTGGAATATAACCAGTTTTGGAGCAAAGAGCTAAAGCCTGCCCTAAAGGACATTGTTTGGACATCTCCTGATGAACAAAACTCAACCCCTTCTTGAATAAAAATTAGTGAAAAAAATCAGCTTTAATCTCCTTTCTTGTAATTATCATTGTTGTTATTCTTATTGTGTTGTGTTAAGTTTGTGATTAGAATCTCCTAATTGGGTTGTCAAATAATGAAAATTTGTCTTGTATCCACTTAATTAGTATTAAATTTTGTCGGGATGTTTCCATCAAATCATTATGGTTTTGATTAAAAAGCAATAGTATGGTTATCTTATTAAAGTGAAGAAGTCAAAGAGAAAGTTGTAGTTTAGGCCTTAGGGTGTTATATTTCTATCCTTTAGGGCCATTTTTCTTCACCCTTCGATAGTAAACTGTTCAAAGATTTGTGATTCAGAATCCTTCTGATAATTATCACTTGTTCCATTCAATAGTGGGTCGCCTTCCTCAGAATGTTGGATAAGAACCTGCAGCAAGGTCAGCCGGTATGAAGGGAGTGATATAAAGGCAAGTTTGTGATTCAGAATCCAGCTTCTTATACATTCGTTTGTAATTTATATTCTGCTAGATAACTATCCAATGAGTCTTGGCCCGTATGGCTCTCAAAGGGGTGTCATACTTGTTTGGGTTAGAAGTCTTATGAAGGGTTTAGATTTAAACTTGATATTAAAACTTAATGGTAAAATAGAACCGTTCATACTAGTCAAGACCTCTCTTCATGTGAAGTCAGATCAGTCCAAATAAACACTTCTTTGATTATGAAACTCAAATCACTTTTTGTTTCTTCTTTCATGTTTTGCGTGTGTTTTTTGGCAAATGTCTGTTTCAGTGATGAATTGGGGTGTTACTGTGTGATGTGTAATCACAACTGATTTGCTTGTATTTGCAAGTTGTGAAAATATTATTGGATCGGTGGCATGGCTAAATTTAGAAGGGGTCCATCAGGTTTTGCTTTCTGTTTGAAGTTTAACGTTTTCTTGTTGATATAATATTCTGACCTATCGTTTCTTTGCTTATTAGGCACACACAATGATACCATGTGCGCACCTCCTTTTTTCTAAAACAAAAAATATTATCTTGAGACATTTATTTCTGTAATGTTGCATCCTATAATAATAATGAACAATTCTTTTAAAATGAGGACAAAGATCGAATTACAATCTGTTGAATTAGAGGAAATAACATTCCTGAAAATTTTCTTTTAAGAAGATATGAAATTATGCAATCAAAATCAACATTTTATTTTATAACCAGATCACTTGAAAATCCAAAGTTCAAGTAGTTTCGTGTATGATCATAGACATTGACTATGATGATTATGACATTTAACGTTTAGCAGATAATGAATTATTTTAACGGTTATCAATAGTAGATTCAATCAGCGGGTTTGACTAACGAAATAAGTTGACAGATAGGCAAAAGATGTTTGGTGATTTAGCTGTTCGACTATAACAATTAGTAGAAAACGTCAAATTTCAAAACGCTAACCCAAAACTCTCTTATTTGCAATGATTTCATTTCAGCGGTTCCGTCCAAAAACGCTACGGGGCGAACAACTATTTATCAAACAACGATTTCACTTATTGAAAACGCCAAAAGTGATCAAACCGTCATTTGTTTTGCTGAAACGTCATTTTCCAAACACCCCATTCATTAAAGTAGTTAATTAAGTGTTTAACTTAAGGTTAATTGGATTTCGTATGCCCATTAAGGTGACCTACTTCTTATGCTCCAGGTATATATGCTCAGCCACTCTGTCTAGGGTGGTTCCATTCTAATCTATTTTGTTCATTCATTTAATGCCGGAAAATAATTAACTAGTTTTGGATTAATGTACATTTGTCAGTTCTAGATCTTGTTCCAAACACCAACACTTACTTCCGTTTAGAGAAAACAGAAACCTCGTAACAAGATTATAACTCTTCAATATATATCCCACATGCATAAACTTACCAGAATATTAAAAAAAAACGTACCAGAATAAACATTTCGCTGCATAGTTTTCAATTTCTAGTTAGAATAATGCCGATTATGTTTTGCACTATAGGACAAATCATCCTAGTTTTGATCAAGAATCAGGACCATGCAAAATAGGAGTATTACCACCGTCACGTCCCACCAATCTCGGGGCATGAGATGATGAGAATGATGTACGGTTAATAAGAAAGTGAGTTTATATGATTGATATTGAATTGATAAAGTAAGAATGATTAGAACCATACAAAATTTACTAAATTTGGTATAAGACTATCTTAATGTGACAGATGAAAAAAGAAAAACGAGACAATCGTGAATTAAGTTTTAAGATTAAGGTCCAAAATTTTATGAGAATATGAACACGAAGAATGGTAAAGGCAGACGAATTATAAGATAGTACTAGATGTAATTTTAAATTTGCGTATATTTATAGTTTCTTCAACACTTGTTCATTGTACAATTGAAGAGTGTTCAGATCATCTTAATCATAAGTTTTTTCCGCTCACTTTATTTCTTTCAATACTATTTTCATGAAATATAACATATACCTATCTTGCATGCATTTACAAATAAACATTTTTATACCTCGTAATAAAGCAGGGGCGGACTGTAGTACAAACCCAGGAGGCGGTCGCCCCCCAACAACAAAATTTTTTAGTGTATATATATAATAAAAAATAATTTTCGCCCTCCCAAAAAATATTTTGTTTAAGTTACCGCCCTCCCAAGACAAACTTTCTGGGTCCGCCCCTATATTAAAGAAATATTCATTTCATTATTTTGATTGTCTACAAGTCAATAATAAAAAAAATCTCTCTCCAACCCTGCATTTTAAGATATAATACTACCTCCGTTCTTAAATAAATGCAACACTTTGACTTTTACGCTATTCACATGTTCTACTTTGACTACATTTTATTTCGTAATGTAATAATATTATTTTATGAAAAAATGTTGTTAAACTTGTCTCATTGTAAATTTTCATAATCTAATTTTTTTAATTTTTATTAATGCAAAATCATTTATATTAATGGTCAATGTTGTGTCTCGGCAAATGTGAAATATTGACCGTTACATTTATTTAATAACGGATGAAATACTATATTGTCTTTATAATCGAAGGATTGTAACAAAACCAAATACGAAGGTATATTACAACAATTAAAGTCCACACTAAACTAATACCAAAAGAGTTATATAGATTGGACATTAGTATAACATAATTAATTGATGAGAGTGTCTTTATTTAGTAGACCATATCAACCACGTGAAGTACGCGATGAAATGAACTTGTGGGCGCAAATTGGAAATGGACTAAACCTGAAAGAGAGGTCCTACCTGACTCATCTCGAGGGACCTATTGCTGGGTTTGGCAACCATCAAAACAATATATACTCATAAGTCCATGTGAGTGACCCGATGGATATATATAGCTCAACTCCCGTTAGATAGATTGTTGATAATATAGCAATGGTTACGAAATTTGAATTTTAATTTGAGCGCGACAATGCGAGGTCGGGTTGCATATAGTTATGTGATAGCGTATTGAGCATCAGATAGCGTTGAGAATGATCATACAGTGATTTACACATCTACTACTTTGTCGAGAGAGCGGGAGCGGTGTGACGGGCGAGCTATATTTGAGTGCAAGGAAGCCATCTAGAGTGGTTGGTTGGTTAAAATATTACATCAATTTAACTAGAACTATGCTCTACATTTATAATAATTGTGAAACAAAAGTACAAGCTAGATAGGATTTTTAAATTTATCTCTAGCAAGTCATGTAAGATCGAGTAAGAAACAAGTTATTGTACGTAAAAACAGAAACCTTAAGTATGAGTAGAGCATAACAATTTTCACTATCAAAATTATATATGTCCATATGAACGGAAAAAATGTTAGTGTGAAAGAAATTTACATGTGTTGTAATATAAAAGGCAAAACATGTTTGTGTGAAAGAAGTTTACAAGTTTTCACGTATATCAATGCACGACTTCTATTGCTTATACAATTTTAAATTTGCTTATACAATTAAATTGTCCCGTACTCCGTATGTAGTCAAGTTTTGGTCCTTTTGGAAATCAACAGTCTGTCAAATTAGCAATAATTTCCATATTGCGATTTTTAATTTAAAAAAATGAGTGGTGTACACAAAATGTGTACACTTTTTTTGTACACTTGTCTGTCCCCAGTAGACAAGTTGTCTGTCACAGACAACTCGAATTATAGTTTTCTGTGACAGACAACTTGTCTACCGAGAACAGACAAGTGTACAAAAAGGTGTACACATTTTGTGTAACCTAGCAAAAATAATTAATAAATTATGACATTTATAACTACATGATCAGATCAGATGATCTGAAAAGTGTACCAAAAGTGTGGGATTAAATTGTCACATAAAAAGAGGAGAGGTATGTAGCAAACTAGCCATAGACCAATGTTGTGCAACCCGAATTTAGTCTCCCCTCGGCCGCACACACAAGAGCCACCACCTCGGTCTAAAAAAAAACCTGATCAGACCAATTCAGATCAAATTAACCCAGATCAAATATTGACGATTGTAAAGTACAAAGACATCAAATATTTACTAGATCGGACCAGACAAAACCAGTTCAGGCCAAATATATTAGATAAGATAAAAAAAATTCAGTCTAAATAAAAACATCTTTAGTCACAAAGTCGATCACATGTCACTGATATCATTTGACGGGGACTATAAAACGTGGTTTCGTTTGGTCCGATCTAGTAAATATTTCCGGGTCCGCCACTGGTATTACCACTTATTTACTCTATCAAATATTTAATGATATCACTGGTTTTGTCTGGTCCGATCTAGTAAATATTTGATCTCTTTGTACTTTGCAATCGTCGATATTTGATCTGGGTTACCACTTCAGGACCACCCCATCTTTACATGTCACTGATAACATTACTAGGAAATATCTCTATAGCAAAATAAGTGGTAATACCAGTGGCGGACCCGGAAAAATAGAGCCATGAGGTCCCCACTGTACTCTAACGTAACTCTAATTAAAATAACATTAATAATAAAAGTAAAATATTAAAAAAGCATAACGTTTCATACTTGACGCGTACATAATCAAAACATTTTTTTATCGAACATAATCAAAACATTAAGATAGTATAAAGTAAAAAATTAAATATGAAATTCATTTTACAATTCTACAAATGCACCCTCTAGATTTTTCGAAATATTCTATAATAGAATTATCACTGACGGTACCAAAAATATAATAAGTGTATACACTATGTGAGACACTTCTTCGTGGACACCATTGCAATCCAGGATCAGCTTTCAAAAATTCAAAATCAACATGTTGTTCATGTAGATTATAAGACAAATTAGTTTCACGTACTATCAGTAATCACTTGATCCAATTCTTCATTTACTAATGATGAATCATTTGGATTAATATCTAAACTACTTTTGGTACTCCGAATTTCTTTAAATTTGGATACACTATTGAAATATCTTTTCATCATATATAGTAAAATATTGACAAAACAATTATAAATACATAAATTTATTAATTTAATCTCAACATTCAAAGAAATTTTAATAATTAATCCAAAAATAATTAAATTATGAAAGGGTTACCTGTAAACAATAAAATCGGGGCGTGCGTGACTGGTTTTAAAAATGGGCCAAAATGATGTAGTTTTTGTGTTTTAGAATCATAAGTCTAAAAACACAAAAAAGTGAGCTGGAGAGAGTTGAACACGTTACCTACGGTTAAATGACAGCTTTAATCTCACACATCCTAACGTTCCACTGCTCCCTACCGTTCCACTGCTCCAGGGCTTGGATACTCATCGAGTTTTTGTTTTATATATACCTTTACTAATTAATTTATTTGATCCGATCCGATCTAGAGCACCGGAAATATCCCTATAGTTCCACTGCTCCAATAATATGTTACATTATTAATTTTTTTTTTGTTTTTGATACTCATTGTCCGGTGATCCGATCTAGTAAATATTTGTTCACTTTGTACTTTACAATCGTCGATATTTGATCTGGGTTAATTTGATCTTAATTGGTCTGATCTAGTTTTGTTTGAGACCGAGGTGGTGGTTCTTGTGTGTGCGGCCGAGGGGAGACTAAATTCGGGTTGCACAACATTGGTCTATGGCTAGTTGGCTCCGTACCTCTCCTCTTTTTATGTGACAATTTAATCCCACACTTTTGGTACACTTTTCAGATCATCTGATCTGATCATGTAGTTATAAATGTCATAATTTATTAATTATTTTTGCTAGAGCAGAGGAACGGTATATGTTAATTAATTTAACATATCTGGTAAAAAGACTTTATAAGTTCAATTTACCGAGCTTTATTTTTTTCTAGGGCTACCAGCCGCTAGAGTTGTTTTCCGGCGGCGGTCATTTCGACCGTGGGTTCGGCGGCTTCGGCCGATCTTTCCTGGCCCGACGTTTTGGTGCAGCTCGTCAGGAGCTTCTCTCCGGGCAAGGGGCTAATAGACGAGGAGCTGGGTTTCTTGGTTGTTTTCTCCGATTGGTTCATTCTGTTTTGAAGTTTGTGGGCAGGCTCGAAGGTGTTTCAAAGGCATCGCGAATTGTACAGGTTGAAGGAGACTGATTAGATTGTTTTCTTTAACCAGTATCATGAGTTTAATAAGCTGGAATTGTAGAGGATTGGGGAATGCCAAAACGATGCAAGGGTTTTCGGATTTAACCTATTCACACCGACCGGATATCTTCTTTTTGATGGAAACTAAATTATGCAGTTTGCGGGCAAAAGATGTGCTATACAAACACGGGTATAGTAATTTTGCAGGAGCAGATAGTGCAGGTAGCAACGGAGGTTTGGCTCTCGGATGGAATGATGATGTGAATCTGCAGGTTACTCAAGTTAATAACAACTATATTGATTGCTTAATCAAGCTCTCTGAGAGTGATCCGGGCTGGCGCTTAACTTGCTATTATGCTTTCCCCGATGCATCGAGACGACGGGAGGCGTGGAACGTGCTTCGAAGTCTGGCTGAAGATAACAACTTACCTTGGGTTATTATTGGGGACTTTAATGATATCATGTATGATTCAGAGAAAAATGGAAGGGTTGAGCATCCACTTTGGCGTACCCGAGGCTTTTGGGAGGCAGTGACAGAAAGTGGACTGCGGGACTTCCCGTTTGAAGGCTATCAGTGGACATGGGACAGAGGGAAGAATACTAATTATTGGGTGGAAGAAAAGCTAGACCGTATCTTGGTCAATGACGATTGGTGGAATAGTTTCATGGCTGCCCAAGCTTCGTCTATTGAGGCTCCAACCAGTGATCATATGGCGCTTCGGCTAAAATTTAGTCTGACGTTTCAAAATGGCACAACGAAAAGGTTTCGATTTGAAAATATTTGGCTCAGAGAAGAGGAATGCCGGGCGATTGTTACAAATAGCTGGAATGCAGGTGACCATCTCACAGTTAGTGAGAGGATTAATTTTTGTGGTAGAGAACTTTTAAAATGGGACACAAGGCGGCCGAAAGGGTTTCGACGTCAGATTTTAGCATGTAAAAAACGCTTAGCATGGCTACGGGGGAAGGGGGATGCGTCTAGCCTGGCTGAATTCTCGAGAGTAAGGTTGGTCACACAGGACCTTATGGAAAAAGAGCACATATACTGGAACCAATGGGCTAAAGAATTTTGGCTGAAGGAAGGGGATATTAATTCCCGTTTTTTTCACAATGCAGTGAAACAGAGACGGAGGAAAAATAAGCTACTGGGGCTCCGAGCTGCGGATGGTTCTTGGGTAACAGACCGCGAGAAGGTTAGGGAGATGGTGGGGGACTATTTTACTCTCCTTTTTCAGCAGCAGGGAACAGTAGTGAACTCGGCTGACTTATGCCCGATGAGGCAGATTACGGATCGTCAAAACGAGCTACTTATTTAGTCCCTCAGTCAGGAAGAAGTTAAAGCAGCAGTGTTTGATATGCACCCTGACAAAGCTCCAGGATCGGATGGTATGAATCCAGCTTTTTTTCAAAAAATTTGGGGGGTAGTTGGATCAGAAGTAACTCGTCTCTGCTGTCAGATTTTTGATACAGGTGATCTGCCACACGAGTTAAATGTCACTAATATTGTGTTAATCCCAAAAAAAGATAAGCCGAAGAGTATGGGGGATTGGCGACCTATAGCTCTTTGCAATGTAATTTTTAAAATCTTTTCCAAGGTTATTGCTATTCGGCTGAAAGGGATTTTGGGTGATGTGATTGGGGAAAATCAAAGTGCTTTTATACCAGGGCGAGCTATAGTGGACAATATTATTGTAGCGTTTGAAACTCAGCATTACTTGAAGAGGAAGAATACAGGTAAGGATGAGTATGTGGCGTTGAAGTTAGATATGAGCAAGGCCTATGACAGGGTCAGTTGGGACTACCTTAGAAAGATTATGCTACATATGGGTTTCAATGCAAGGTGGGTGGACATTATTATGTTATGTGTTACCACAAATACCTACTACGTCCAGTTTGATAAAGATTTTTTGGGGCCTATTATTCCAGAGAGAGGGTTGTGACAAGGAGATCCATTATCTCCTTATTTATTTATCCTTGTTGCAGAAGGATTAAGCTCAATGCTTAAGAAAGCCGAAGGAAGAGGATAAATACATGGAGTTGCAGTCTGCCGTGGTGCCCCCGGGTATCACATTTATTTTTTGCTGATGACAGTTTTTTATTCTTTAAAGCTTCTAATGTGGAGTGACATCATCAAAAGAATTCTTTTAAAATATGAAGAATTGTCGGGTCAGATGGTTAATTTCAGCAAATCCACTCTAGCTTTCAGTCAAAATGTGGGGGAGTCCTTCAGGGAGCTTTGTAGCAACCAGTTGGGTATACCTCGAGAAAGTGGACTTAGCCACTATTTGGGATTACCGGCTTTAGTTGGGCGAAATAAATCTGTTATTTTGGGGTATCTGAAGGAACGTATTTTTAACCGAATTAAAAGTTGGACCAATCGCTTTTTGTCACGAGCCGGTAGAGCAGTTTTGCTTCGTAATGTTATCCAGGCTATGCCATGAATGTTTTCCTATTGCCCAAGGATCTGTGTGATGAAATTGAAAAATTAATGAATGGTTTCTGGTGGAAAGGCTCTAAATTTGATCAGAAAGGATTAAAATGGAGAAAGTGGGAAGCTTTGTGCAAGCCAAAGGATGCAGGGGGACTCGGTTTCAGGAGGATACAAGAGTTTAATTTAGCTATGCTTGCTAAACAGGGGTGGCGACTGGTGAAAGATACTGGGAGCCTTATGAGTCGTGTTCTTCGAGCCAGGTATTACCCACACTCGACTTTTCTACAGGCTAAGTTGGGAAGTAACCCTTCTTTTATCTGGCGAAGTATTTTTGAGACCCAGGAAATAATAAAGAATAATACCAGAAGAAGAGTGGGGAATGGTATTGAGGTCCAGGTTTGGGCAAATGCATGGCTCCCTGGAACAGAGACTGGGAGAATTACTTCAGAAAAACCGGCTTATGTCTGCGATATGAATGTGGCGGCCCTTCGGGACGAGACCGGGAAGCGGTGGAATCATGAGAGGATTTGTAGTATTTTTAATCCGGATGATAGGGAGAAAATTTTAAGTATCCCTATTAGTTTGACTGACCGAACGGACGACTATTTGTGGGTGGGGGAGAAGAATGGGATTTTTTCTGTCAAAAGCTGTTATAGATCTCTGATGGGCGATGTTTTTCAAGGAGCTTGGCAGGGTTGGAAGATTTTATGGGAGTTGAAGATCCCTCCAAAACTTAAATATTTTATGTGGCAGGTACTGGATGGCACGCTTCCAACAGTGGAGAATCTAAAAAGGAGGGGTGTGGCTATAGTTGGAGGGTGTAAAAGTTGCGGCTCCGATGAAGAAAGCGCTGAGCACGCGTTGCGCAGCTGCCCCAAAGCCGAGGCTGCCTGGCAGTTTGCGGGTATACAAACCGAGACACAGGTGAAGGATTTTGAGAGCTGGCTGCGGGACAGTATTGCGCAGGAAAATAGGAAGTTAGGTAGCAGATTTGTGGCTGTTTTGTGGAGTTTGTGGAAGAGAAGGAATGGAGTTGTTTGGAAGGATAAAGTGGAGGAGGCTGAGACGGTGATTCGAGTGGCGGATAACATGCTGGGAGCTTGGCAGGAAAGACTCTAGCAATAAGCTACCGGAAGGGGAAGAGCTGAGACGATGGGCGAGACCGAGTCAGGAAGGCATTAAGATCAATGTTGATGCCGTAGTAAATCATCAAGGAGGGATTTAATAGCCTAATATTAAATTAGGAATCCTTTGTATCTTTGGAAACTTTTATTAGTATAAATATATCTGCCAGGTACTCTATTGGGTAACCTTTCCCATTATTTCACATGGTATCAGAGCTTTCAACCTCGAGGGTTATGGTCTTCCCGGTGAGGTCCTGGATCTTGGCCTTCACGTTATCGATGGTGTCAGAGCTTTGATACCATGTGAAATAATGGTATCCCTTACGTACTAATGGTATCCCTTAAGTTCAAGGAGATGACGATGTTTACGCTCAGCTAGCCCATTTTGTTGAGGAGTATGAGGGCACGATTTTTGAAAATAAATGCCATGAGAATTGAAAAATTTCTGCATATTAGAATTAACAAATTCACCCCCTCCATCACTTTGAAAAATTTTAATTCTAGAATTAAAAAGATTTTCAACTAAAGATTTAAAAATTTTAAAAGAGTCAAAGACTTCATTTTTAGTACGTAAGGGATAAACCCACGTAAAACGAGAAAAATCATCAATAAAACAAACATAGTATTTAAACCCCAAGTTAGAAAGAACAGGAGATTGCCACACATCAGAATGAATTAATTGTAAGGGAGAAGAAGCAGTATGAATAGCATTGGAAAAAGGTAATCGTTGGGACTTGCCTAACCGGCATGAAATACAATCATGGGAAAAACTAGAGCTATTACATATTCGCTCCATTCTGTTCGAGCTCGGCTTCCCTGTCACGGCACCAGTTCGTTTGCTCTGCGACAACATTTCTGCTTCATACCTGACAGCAAATCCTGTTCAGCATGCACGGAGTAAGCATATTCAGATTGATTATCACTTTGTTCGTGAACGCGTGGCTCATGGTGATCTTGTTGTTAAGTATGTGCCTACTAGTCTTCAGCTGGCGGATATATTTACTAAAAGTCTCTCTAGTCGGCAATTTCATTTTTTAAAAGACAACCTGCGCGTTGTATCCTCCGCACAGTTTGAGGGGGTGTAATAGTCTAATATTAAATTAGGAATCCTTTGTATCTTTGGAAACTTTTATTAGTATAAATATATCTGCCAGGTACCCTATTGGGTAACCTTTCCTATTATTTCACAGGATTAAAGCTTGGGGATGGGTGGCTCGGGATGAAAGGGGTTCTTTCTTGAAGGGCCGTGGGGTGAGTCACAAGGCAGGGTTGTAACACCCCCTACCCAGCTCGGAAGGACCGGACAGGGAGCGCTACCCGCAGTGCCGAAGCACCAAAGCGTTGACTAACTAACTATTTCTTTACTATTTATACTTTTAGTTAATTTTAAAGAAGAATACTAACATATTTTATTAAAGTCCACAGATTGCGGAAGCATAAATATATTACACATCAAGTAGTTCTGGATTTTTGGAATAATCGAGTACATCCATGAAAATTGATCATTCCATGTTTATTTACTAATATGCTAATGAGCACTTATCATACAAACTAGGGATGAGCTATTACTACTAGTGAAAATGTGACTCTCTGATGATTGGCCGCTTCTCCACCAAATGCTCCTCGACTTGAATTCCGGCTCGCAACGCTTATTGACCTATGCGAAGGACAAAAATCCAACGCGCTAAGCAAATCTTGCTTAGTGGTGTTCATTCTTTCTCAATGTAAAAGGTGTCACCATAAACCAACATAATTTGTAACAATATAATAACCAAGCAGCTTATAAATCCGAATTGAGAATACAACTTTTCTTCATAGATAATGTAGCTTGATAATATGTCATCAAAATAATAACCCAATTTGATCACATCGAAATTTTCCAAAATTATAACAAATTAAAATATACTAGTACTTCTTATGCACTTAGCATTCCCTTTTCAATGTACCATTCCGATTTTCTCAACTTGCATTTCCAAATCAAATTCCTTTACGTTTTCTTATTTTCAAGAATATTACTCCTTAGATTAATTAATGGACTGGATAAACGCACGAGACATTCCTCATTTGGTATTGTCCATTCCGTGGCTACGGACCATCTGAGTAGTATCGGCACTGACCGTTGTGTGAGTCAGGCCTATCGTTTGGGTACTGTCCACTCCGTGGCTGCGGACCCTAAACGATCGAGTTTCAAAATTTGGGTACTGTCCACTCCGTGGCTGCGGACCCATAATTTAATGTCATAATTCAGGTACTGTCCATTCCGTGGCTGCGGACCCGAAATTAATCAATTAAATTCTACGGCCGTATTAACTATCCCTATTGGCATGCCAACCTATCCAATCCAAAACAAAGTTTCAATTCCCACTTTAATTTATTCATTCTCTTAGGATCCAATGCTATTGTATGTTTTATTATTTTCAATACTACGGAGTATATTATTTGATTAAACTCTCTATCTGAATCATATCGAAAGTTTTTCTTTTATTATTTATGAATCAACTTATTTTTATTTTTATTTTCTTTATGTAAAATTTTCCGATTTAGATGTAGCAGTTTACAAGTGCCGTGTAAATTTTATCTTTTGAAATCTACTGAGATAGACAGAACATATTTATAACTTATAAAAAAATTCCAGATTTAATATTTAAATAAATTATAATGAAAACTAGTATCAGATTACAAAATAAAGTGTACATATTAGGTAAAATCATAACTTATTAATATCTCATATATCCCATATATGAACCTTAAGTCATTGCTTATCTTTACAACATAGACAATTGTAAATATTAGGGAATAAAGTATACGTAGTTCGTAAAGTTGCAAATTTAATGTTAGTGTTGTAGTTTTGACTGTATCTTGTTATCATTATAAATTATTAGATAATAATCAATCTTATTAAAATGTCAAACAGTACGTATTATATATATATATCTAGCTAGATAATTCCGAAAATCATTTATCATTATTAAAAATATAAATTGCTGAATAGTTAATATGGCGGGTATAACTCTCAGATTTCTCAATGTACTTTTATACTTATAACTTCAATCCGATGCATTTTTTAAAAAAAAAAACAAGTAATGATTTATTATACAACTGTATATTTATGAATTACAAAAAGACCGTAATGTTCAATCTATAAGTAAAGTTTGAAAAGTTTTCTTATTACATATGAGGTAGAAATTTCAAGTTTTAAAAAAAATTACGTTAATTCATTTACCACAAAGAAAATGCTGGAATCTTAATTTAAAAGTAAAATACTTCTAGAGATAGTATAATTTTCTTTTTCCTCAACCACATATTATCCAAACCTTCAATTTGAGCTTTCAATAAACCTTGCTACTAACCGTTCCTTGATCATAAAAAAATATGGAATTCTGATCTAGCTTCTAGCTAAGTGTCAACTAAATTATACGGAGTACTAAGTAATAACTATAAAAAGAAAATATCAATATTGAAATTAAATAGCATAATCGAACAGCATATATATCAAAACGTAAATGATACAATTTAGTAAATGAATAAATGTAATCATTTAACAATAAATTTAGAATATAACAATTAAATTTAAGTTGAGAAGGGAATGAACACAGACCTTAAGTTTTGACAAGTTTTCCTCCCTACTTTTCCTTTTCAATTCCCTAACCTCTTAATCTGTTTTCCTTTTCTTGCTTCTCCTCTCTTTGTCCCAGGAGACTCAAATCCCTTCACCTCACTATTTCTTCTATCTTATTAATTCTCGTCCTTTTGTTTTTATAGCAGGCATAAGTTATTCGATCTTATTTAGTGTTATTATATGAGAACACTAGCTAGCATTCTTTCCTTAGGGTGTTTTCCCAAACCACGGGAAAACTCAACATGTAGTGCAAAAACACGGGAAAAATTGTAGGGTTTCTAAGAAATAGATTTAGGCTTCTAGGTTTGCCATGCATTCGGAAAGCAAAATTCCGAATTAATTAATTTATTTTTATCTATTTTCAAGTATTTGGAACATGGTGTTCCAAATAGAATTTCTTAAATTTTTTAATGCACCATTCGGATGTTGCACTTCCAAATGGACCCTTATTTGAATTTTTTTTACATATAGAAATTAAATTTGATATGTACGACTAAGTAGTTTAATTGGGAGGAATTCGCCCCGAGAGGGAATATCTCACGATTAGCGTTCATGGCCACTGCAACTAGGAGAACACCCTTGTATTTGCCGTACAGGTGTGTTCCGTCAACAGAGACTACAGGGAGACAGTGACAGAAACCGTCAATAGAAGCTTTAAATGACCAGAACGCACAAAAAAATTCATATGTGTCATCAGTTTCGGTCGGTTGTGATTGAATCTGAACAAGACTCCCCGGATTGGCATATGTAATTGCTTGAAACAATTTAGGGAATTGATTATATGATGCCTCCCAATTACCGAATCTGCGCTCTAAAGCAATCAACCGCCCATACCAAGCCTTTTTGTATGAAACATAGATTTGGAATTTCTCATAAATGTCTAGAATTATGAGTTTGATTTTGTAGTCCGGATCTGCCTCCACTTTAGGACCTATCTCAGTTGCGATGAGCTTGCTTGTTAAGTTCTTATCATCCCGAGCTAAGGTGTAATCAGGCCTGCAGGTGTGGACGGGTTGGTATTTTTTCACCTTCCACACGAGTAAGTTTTGGTCTGCTCCTGCTTGGATATGCCACGAGCATTTGTCCGCCGGGTAGACACACACAACCTTCCATGACCTTGGACGTTTGTCAACCGACTGGAAAAATGACTTTTGACGAATGTTTGCTCGGGCCACAGCTTCTTTTAATTCGTCATAGGATTTGAATTTATCGCCGACTGCAATCGTTTCAGAAGCACGATTTACAATCTCGACATACGGTTCGTCAGCATCGACATACGGTTCGTGTAGCTTCAGAGTGGCCCATGTCGTATCTACTACCTCATTCCTATCATCTCCAGAGGATGATTCGGCATCACTACTATGTAGTTCAAAGTTGGGATCGTCCGAGTCTTCAGACAAGTTTGTGACTGCAGAAAGTAGATATACATCATGTATACAAATTTCAAAAATTGGAAATCATACATAAAAAAGTAGATTTACACATAAAAATATATTTACTCAAACCAGCAAAATGGGTGAAACCCGAGTTAATTTGAAACATAACACCCTTTCAAAGTACATGGTACCACTTACACAATGTCTAGAGACCTAATGTATTTTAAATTTTGTTAAAATCATTCTACCTTAATATTTTTTGTACTTTACTTTTATTGTATAATCACTATTATACTATCGTATTAAAAACAAGAAAAGTTTGTATTTAAAAATTTAATCATATATAATATTAAAAAAACTAATCATATATATATATATATATATATATATATATATATATATATATAATAGTCATGGATTATTTAATATTACACAAAGTTATTCGATGTGTTATTAATGAATATAATACGACAATATTATTTTCATCCATCTACACTACTAATTTCCATCTTTATTTCTACTAAACTAATGTCTATCGAAATTACTCCTCACAAATGGGCATACGTACTCTCCTTAGATATTACCCTAAATAGGATTAAATTAAAACTTAATTGCACACGGAGAGGTAGGTTTAATCCTTTGTTTTGAACCTTCCGCTGTAAAGACACGTTTATTTACTAGCTGTCTAGTAGACTCGATGTCCTTGTCGTTTATTTACTGGCTGTCTTTGTATTTTTAATCTAAAAATTTATGTGAAAAAAATTATCTGAAATATTCTTTGTACCGGCCCAACCCAACCTTCAATCCTAGCTACTCCCCTGGGTGGTTGCATATAGAACCACCCTATAAGATTTATTACGTGTCCATACTTCATATAGTTTGATGATCCATCTCATTTTAGCGCTGATATTGGACTAATCAGTTTCGACTTGGACTTACAATTAGAATTGACTTAATTTGGGTTTCCATTACATATAGCGTATTCGAGAGTTGGTATACTGCGGGAGCATTCCACAGTGAGCATTATACTTCCATTAGTAAAAACGTCATTTAACTTAATGTTTTACCTTAAAAAAACGCGGATGAAGAGTAACTATATAGATTTTGTCTCAGTATTTTTTCTGATGTAAATCTTGTGTATTGAAATGTAATTGTTGTTCCTGGAAATGTAATCTCAGTTATTGATAAATGTAACTCATGCATTGGAATGTAACTTTACTTCTCCAATGTTTATTCCTTTGCCTATCATATACGAAATGTAAATCGTGTATATTAAAATGTAACTTCAGACAAGTTGAGATGTAAATAGTGTTAATTGAAATGTAACTTGCTGAGTTAAATCAAAATGTAAAACACATTAACTGAAATGTAATTTGATGTACGCTCTGTTAGTTTATTCACGTATAATTCACGTATAATACACTCAAACGTATAATTCACGTATAATACTCCCGTTTATGAATTTTTCAAAAAATTCTGAAAAATTCACGTACTTTAAGGATAAAATGTATAATACGCGTACCGTACGTATTAATACGTATTTTATTCACGTATAATACTACCGTTAATGAATTCTTCAGAAAATTTTGAAAAACTCACGTACTTTAAGGATAAAAAGTATAATACACGTACTGTATGTATTGATACATATTTTATTCAAAAACACACACCATTAAACGAAATGCCTAGATGCTCAATACTATTTATATTGCCTAAAAAACTTTCTGTCTTATATATTCGTTAATTGTTTAATAGTCATTACATTTAATAAATTAGCTTCTTAAATTCGTAATCCGTTTCGATATTACTATTGTACTACTACTGTACTACTTTTGTTCTCCACCCATACCAAGATTCCAAAGAGATTGAAAAATGTTGTGGCGGCTCACCAAACTCACGATCACAGTAATATCAACTATTCTCTGTCTCTCTACTTCTACTCAAATAGGCAATATCATTTTATTACTAATTGTACCCATGCATTCAAATCCTTATATATGAAAAAACTATTTCGTACATGTTAAATTGTTGAAAAATGTGGTGAAAATGTTAAATAACTCTTTATTTCTATCATTAAATTAGTATATAAGACACATATTATATGCCGTATTTTTAAATTGTGAAACGTTTAGAACACGTCCGTATCTATATATATTTCACGAACGTATGAAACATATATTAAGCCGTATTTTATATAATTGTATCGTATTATACACGAACGTACGTATTATTGTATTATTCACGAACCATATATTACTAACAAAGGATGTACGTAGTAATGTAAGTTGTGTTAAAGGAAATGTAACTTAAGGCATATTAAAATGTAAATCATGTTCATGAACATGTAACTTTAGACCAATCAAAATGTAACTTGTCTAATACTCCATATAAGATATATGTATACATTAAAACAAACATTGATCTTGAAGTCTTTCAATTTTGCCCACATACATGCACTCCACATATAAATTATTTGGGTTTATGGCTCTTCCGAGTACCACAACATTCAAATATTGATGAAAAATATCAACACAGCAGAAAGTCAGAAACAATGCATAGCCACATTTGAATGTTCTCCTTCGACCTAGCTCTTTTTGTGAATCCAACATCAGTTTAACATAAGAAAGTCAGACAATTTATTTCAATCGTCCTAATTGCTACATCGGTGCAACCAATTTTAGGGCAGACGATTGCACGAAAGGCGGAGAAGATGAGGTCTGGAAACACTCCTTTCCTTAATGACGGCAGACCTACGACCGGACCGGAGAATTGGCGGCTGGGCGAGACTATATATAATGATTGTCCAACAGAATATCACTCTTGTGTGCGATGGCCTATGCAATGGGACGACGGCGGAGTACCATGGGAAAGGAATGATTCATGTGTGGGATATAAATGAAACAGAAGAGATGGTCCTGAGAGCTGGAGGACGGCGGAGTTCCATGGAAAAGGAATGAGGGATAGAGATATACAACGAAAGAGATAAAGTTCGAAGTTTTTTTTTAATACTATCGTATAAAATTGTACCGTTTTGGGATCGGTACACCGTGCTCACGGTATAACGATCCCACGGTATAATTTGCCTGTATTCGAGCATTCATACACACATTAGTTTATCATTTCACGGCATCTTGTAAATTACTTAAATTACTTAAGTTATACGAAGTATAATGAAGTACGTTATACAATTTACGTAGCCAGAAACTAAATTAAGGATATATTTAGGTCTAAGTTACTAAATTACCACGAAAAGGTAATAAAAGTAATGACCGAAATTACTCGTATTTAGAGAATGAAAATATAAAGTTCATATTTTGGACTCAAAACATTTTTGCTACAATATAAGACATACTAGTATTTTTTTGAATGGATATTTAAGACATCTTTAAAAAGTAGTATGTGTCCATAAGAAAGTAAAAATGTGAAATGGATATGATAGATAGAAATAAAGCTGGAAATAAAAAAGTTAATTTGAGTACTTTCGACTTAGAATAATATTTATATTTTTGGATAATCTGAAAATGGATTTGCTTTTTTTTTTTTACAAAATGGAATGGAACTATGCAAAGAGTATTAGTTATTAATGTTTAATCGGATTAGATTAATCAAACATTAATCCAAAGGAATACTACGGATACATAGGGAGTGTTTGCAACTGCTTCTGCTTAAAAAAAGCACTTTTGGAGATGTAATGAAAAAGTGATTAGTAGTAAAAGTTGATAGTGTTTGGGAAAAAGTGATTTTGAAAAGTAAAAGTTTGTAGTGTTTGGTAAAATAAGTACTTTTTGTGTAATAGAAAAGGGAAAAGCACTTTTCACACAAGCCGGGAAAAAGTAAAAATTGGAAGTGTTTGGTAAATAAGTGTTTTTTTAAACCAAAAGCTGAGAAGTGTTTTTTTTTAAGCTATTGCAAACACTCCCGTAGTATTAGGCTGACTCAATGAGTAAGACGTATAGTAGACTAGCTGGTAGTACTCTATATAAATCCTCGGTTGAATTCAATTAGTAAAGGTGACACATTCGAGAAATTAAAGCAAGTATAAACATACCGGTTCACTTTGACAGTATTAAATCGTATCAAATTTAACTGAAAACCCAATCGCATTTCTACCAAAATGTATTTAAGTCAATCGCATCGAAACTGAAAAACCCTAATAAAGTCAAACCAAATTAAGAAAATTCCAGGTAGTATAAAATTTCAATATATTATCAAAAAATAACAAATTCAAACCAAAACAATTCAAATCGAAAGATAGTATGATTTTTGTTTGATAACCGTTTTACCAAATCAATTTCAAATTGAATCGAAATCAATATGCCTACCCATACAACCAAGGTTAACAAAGAGAACAATAAAAGACAGAAGCATTGAATCCGCATTGTTTATGCATAGTTTGTTACTCCATATTAAGTCAGCTTGCTGAAACTCAAGTCTACCTAAATACGGGTCGTTGCATAGCCAGTTTCCATAAACGGGATAACCCTTATTTTGGTAGACTTGACGGCCAATGAGCCCGGTAACACAACCTAATAAGCGTCTTAATGATAAGTAAATTAAATTAAATCAAATTACAAAGAGAAGTTCCACATTCAAGTTTCAATTATTCCTACGTATTTTCTAGTTTCATTAATCTTATTAACAAGTGGGATCTTCACATATTGTGCCTTTCACAGCAGGGGCTGAAGATGACATGGTGGGAGAGAAGGGGCCGCCGCCATTGGTGGCAGCTCCGGGCGGTGAGTTCTTGGCAATGAGGTTCGGCCTGGCGGAGGTGGAAATGGAACCGGCCAAGGAGATGGGCATGAGGCAGAGGCCTTTACCTTGGAGGTATTGCATGGCGGTGCTCATATCATCTTCCATGAGCTTCGCCACCTGCTGCTCCGTCAATCTCATTGTGTCGCTGTTGTTGGATGATGATGATGCCGCCTTTGGATTCCCGCTTCTCGCGCTTCCTTCTGTACAATCTCTAGCTCCCTATGATTCATTGCATTAGATTAGTGGTGCATTTGTAAACAAAACTCATCTAATAACACATTAATGATACATTAATACTCCCTCCGTCCAAGAAGTTCTCAGTCACTCATAATCCTTTACTTTATATATCAAATTTTTATCAAACTTAAATTTTCTTGAACAGGCTTTGTAGCGGTTTTAATGTAGTTTCTGAATATGTAAATTTTATTTACTAAAAATAATCCAAGAATAAACAGGGATTGAGTTACTTTATCGTCAGTCAAGCATCATAAACCAAACGAGAACTTCTTTCGGAAGACGGAAGACGGAGGGAATACTATTTCCCCGTGTTTCTAAGCAGTACCACGGTGACTGTAGTCATCATATCATCTTTTGGACTTATCAATTTCGTCTACAATTTTTTTAACAAACATGTACGAGTAATTTTTTAATATACTCACTATAATAAAGTATTACTTCCGTTCTTAAATAAATACAACAATTTGACTTTTACACAATTCTCATGTTCTACTTTGACTACGTTTTATTTATTAATGTAATAATGTTATTTTATGAAAAAAATATTGTTAAACTTGTCATATTGTAAATTTTCATAATCTAATTTTTTAAATTTTTTACTAATACAAAATCATTTATATTAATGGTCAAACTTGTGTCTCAGCAAATGTGAAATGTTGACCGTTACATTTATTTAAGAACGGAGGAAGTAATAAAATTGAATTTGTTGAAGAATTATATTTTTACTATTAGTCCGTATTAGGATGTTTTCTTTTGTACTGTTTTCAGTCTTACAATAGACTAGATCAGACTTTCATAGTTATAAATATATAGAGATCAGTCGTTTACCAGACCAAACCAAATCAGTTCAGACCTGGCCAGACCAGCAAATTTAAATCCAAAAGAAAACATTCTTACCTAAGGAAATTAATTTTCCTACTACTCCGTATAATTTATTCACAAATTTTATTAATCTTTAAATATTTCTCTATAGTTAATAGTTCAATAGTTTTAGTAAATTCAATTACTTCGATCACAATTTCAGAAAAATTTAATAAGATTCAATCAGTTCAACCAGTTCAATAGCAAATGGATTTTCATTGAATTGCTTTAAAAGTCACAAAAGGAAATTACGATAATCCAGGGAACTGTACCTCGGAAGACATAATAGCCAGCAGGGGAGCAGCAGCTGCGGCACCGCCCAATCTGCTCACACTGAGAACCTGAGTCCCTCATAAATGACAGCCACCGCTTTAGAGCATCCCGTTCAATGAAAAAGTGAAAATAACTAATGTAATTGCGGTATAGTCCTCTTATGAAATTTAAACTTTACTACTCCGTAATAAAATGTGCTGGTTCATTTTCCTAGTATTAAAAAATATTTAATTCATTATATTTAGTCATGTTTATTACCTGATACATTATTATTTATCAGGAATTGCCCTAAATAGGACTTAAAACATTTTGAAATTCCAAAATAGGAGTATCATGTTTTTGTTCTCTTAATAGGAGTATTCTGCCAAATTTGGAAAAAAAATATCATGTTTAAATCCTTGTAATGCCAAACTTGGCAAAAATTTACTCCTATTCAGGGAATAAAAAACATGACATTCCTGTTTTGAAATTTCAAAACGTTTTTACATTTAGTGAATTCTCTATATACATGCATACAACATACATGCTACGTACACACACAACACAGTCAGACACATACACATGTGATTTTTCATTCCAGATTTTAATAAATAAAAATATTTATATTGGAATAATTACATATTCCGGAATTTAATTATACCTATTTCTACGCGCTCCATAAAGTTAAACCTTTTTATTAAAAATGTTACGTAGTAGTTCTTAAGGTAGTGTATAGCAAATATTAAAGTAATTATAGAAATTACTTCAAATAGGACTAAAACTATGCCAAAAACTCAAAATAGGACTTGCTATGTTTTTTATTCCAAAATAGAATCATAGTGGTCCTATTGGAAACATACTCATTTCTTCCTTCCATTCTTACCCCTCCTTTAAATACTAGTAAAAGATAGCTAAAAGTCATAATTAAATGTTTAATTCATAATAAATTCGAAAAAAATTCAATAATTTGTCGAAAAATAAAAAAAATTAATAAATTTTATAAAATAAAAAATAAGAATTTTTTTTAATTTTTTTTTTGAAAATTAATAAAAAAAAGTAAAACTCCATAAAAAAAATTAAAAAAAATATGGATACCTTTCCCACCGCCTGTACTACCTCCCTGAACCACCACCTCCAATCGGTGTAAAAAATGCCACTTTTTTTTTAAATTCCACAAAAATGGCATATTTCTCTATGAGAATGCCAACATTTTCATTCTGTCAACTTGAATCCTTTTGACTTTTGCCAAAAATATGGCATTCATAATTTTTTTGGCATTTTTTACCCCGGTGACAGGAGGTGGTGGTACCGCCTCCCTGCACCACCACCTCCGACTGTTAAAAAAAATGCCATATTTCCTACAAACTTCCATTTTTTTCGGAAAATGCCAAAAATATGGCATATATCTCTTTGAGAATGCCAACATTTTTTTCCTTCCATCTTAAATCATTCTGAATTATGCCAAAAATATGGAATTCATAATAAATTTGGCATTTTTTCCCCAAATGACTAGAGGTGGTGGTGCTGGGGCGGCAGAGGCGGCGGTGACAAAAAGATTTTTTTTTTGATTTTTTTTAAATTTTTATTTATTTTTTATTTATTTTTTTTGAATTTTTTTTCTAAAATTTATCATTATTCAAAATATTTTTATTAATTTTTTGGTATATTTTACGAATTTTTATTATTTTTTATTATTTTATTATGAATTAAAACATTCCAATAGGTATAAGGGTATTTTTGTCCAAGACACACATAATTAGTACCATGGAAACATAGTTTATTTTTTGGTCCTATTTGTGCAAAGTGAATGACTTTTAATCCTATTTTGATAATTAACTCAAGTAATTACAGTTCATTACTATTACAGAGTGTAAAATTAAAAAATTACATGTAGTATATAGCAAGTATTAAAGTAATGGGAAAGTTTCCAAAATAGGACTAAAAAAGTTGGAAAATTCCAAAATAGGACTGCCATGTTTTTATTCCCAAAATAGGACTAATTATTGCCAAATTTGGAAAATACTGCCATGTTTGATGTCTGGTACTGCCAAAACATGGTAGTAATTAATCCTATTTTGGAAATATAAACATGAAAGTCCTATTTTGGAATTTGCAAACTTTTTTAGTCCTATTTTGGGTAATATTTCTTCTTAGTATCTTTTAATGTTTAAAGTTACAAACTTGATGACATGCATGAGGCATCCCATATGAGAAACTTTTGATGATCCACCGAAACCACGTTATATCAACATTGCATTCCAATTATAATCCCACCTTTAATAAAACAAAAAAAATAAAAAAATAAAAAGAGATGGAAATCATACCTTGACCTGGAGCTGGAGGAATTTGACATAGTCGATGATCTCATCGAGCATTGAAGCCTTGTCCGTCTGTCATTTCAAAACCCCAGCCTCATCCACGTTAGTTGTCCGTTTAAATAAAAAATACTCAATATTGTGACCTAATTCTAAAATAAGCGGTCATTGTACATAGAAATCATCCTGAATAAGATTAAAATAAAATAGCATTCTGAAATAAGAGTATTATTACACTTATTTCTAACAATGAGTAATCACTAATGTAACTTGTTTAGTAAATTTGTCGATTGTGACATTATTACCTTCATATCAATGTCTAATAATACAAAACATACTATTGTGAATTTAAAATAACAGTAACTTACTCATAATTAGAACAAATAGAATGGTCATATTTAGAAATCCATCATTTCTTTTGCTTGTTTTTTCAGATATTTCCTTAATCCTTATCTTCCTCATATTGTTTATTTCGACTTCATTGAGTTCCAAAAACGCATACCCGGCCAAGTAAATATTACATAACTCGAAATTATTTTTAATTAACTTATTTTTATAATATTTGTTTCATAATGAGTGCATGTGTTATGTGTATACTCCATAGCCATGAATCCCATGATATCAAATCCCAAAAACTCCTCTGAACGGGGAAAACGTACACGTAGTGTATACACAAAAAATACCATGTAAATGATTTTCGCAACGTCTGCTGGTTGGCACACCACATAATAAATGTGGTCAAATTATTTCATTTTAAAGTGTATATAATTACCCGCAGGGGTGGAGACAGGGGGTGGCTGGCGGTGGCCGTGGCCCCTGCAAGAATTTTTTTTTGATGTATAAATATAGTAAAAAATATTTATAAGTAGTAAAAAATATAGTGAAAATTTAAGTATTGGCCCCGGCTATATAAATTCCTTAAGCCCCGGCCCCTGTAACTTGACATTCCTGGCTCCGCCACTAATTACCCGTCAAAGTTATACTAACCGTCAAACACAAACACAATTTTAGATAACTATAACTCAACAACTAATAAATACTGAAATACTATCGTACATAATATTTAATTCTTACCACGTGTCCAGAGAACATACACTAGATAAACTTTAAAATAAAATAGGGATAAAATATGATAGTATAACCAAATTAAAGTCGTATTATACCTATATCATACATGTATTGTCGCTTACCATTTGATAAATAACAATTCTTCATCTGTGCTTTAGACGCATCCATGTTTTTATACCCGTACTATAATATTTTTGCGTATCCGTTTTTCAAAAACAAGAATTTATGAGGGTGCATTTTCCTGTTTGTGGGGCTTCCCCAGGTAACTACTACGTTTATTATACACGGAGTATAGACACGTGTTGTGAGGCCAGCCGACCACATGATAAAATAACAAAATGGCAAATATACCCAATTGTTAATTTGTCATATACTCCCGTAGAAAGCAGTTACAATTCAACTTAGGATTATAATAAGAAAATGAAAAATACAGGGACTTTCTTAAATTGAAGCTCATTTTCAAAAAATTTACAACTTTTATAAAGATAAAAATATGATTGTCAACGGTTATATTTTAAAAAAATATCATATCACTGTAAGATTTTAAGATCGTTATAAAAATTTCATATCATTAACAAATGTTCCTGTCCGAATTATAAGATTTTCATATCACTACAAGATTTTAATATCATAATGGATGTGACTATTAGACTTTCATATTACTGTCGTCGGAAAACATGTCACTCCAATCGTCGACAAATATGTTTCCATTACTTTTCTAACTAAATTTTAAAAAAAACTAAAAAATGAAACAAAAATACAAAACTTTACGATAGCAGTTCTCGATAGCGGAAGGGCAGGTGTGGGGGGTTGGGACAAAGATTTGATATAAAACTATAATGAGAGCAAAATTGGATTAATTAAACAAAAGGTTAGCAATATTTCTCAAAAAGGAAAACTAATCACATTTTGTATTTGATAGAGCTATGAGGAATATTTGTGTCTTTTTTCTAACAACATGTTATCAAAATTAGTGTAGTGGGTAGAAATGTAAATTTTTATTATCTTGTCCTATAGAAAGTTTTTACATTTTTATCATCAATAAATGTATGTTATTACTTTGATGTTTTTATTAATAACGAAATATGAATAGTATTAAAACTAAGCAAGAGTATGATTGGAAAGGTAATCTTATATAGGGAATTTGAAAATTATATTCTTATTTTTGCAATTAAAGATTCATTTAGTCCTATTTGGGATATTTTCCTTTTGAAAAACCAACAAGTCAATATTTTTAAAATTTGCATCATAAAAAATTAGTTATTTTCTTTCAAAAAATTGTTATTTCAAAAGCATAAATTCGAATGAATTTGAAAAAAATAGTTAAACCCGTTATAATTCGAGTTGAAACTTCAAAATAACTAAGGTGGCAAGTGAAATTACCTTATTAGCATTAGGAACCAGCTCCTGCAGCGACTTCATTCTCTCCGCAATCCTCTCTCTTCGTAACTGACATCCCCACATTTTGTTTCACAGATAGGAAAGCAAAACAGATACCGCCAAAATCGGAATCAGAAAACGAACACTTTAATCAGAACAAAATTAAATGAAACCAATAAATAAAATTGGGAATATTCTCTGGCACTGTGAAGATTTCATCAGTACGTACTCTTTCAGCGATGCTGTGCGGATCGGTGGCTTGTCCTCTTCGAGCCCTCACTCGCGGCTGTTTCGGCTGAGCTGGCGGTGGTCCTCCTCCCGTCGCTACGCTGCCGGTGGAGGCTAGTCCCTGGCTCATCGGTGGAACTCCATGATTCGGATCCGGATACAATTTCGGATCATTATGATGAACATGATGAAGGTCAGACGAGGGTAGAGCAATAGATCCGTTGAATAGAGCTTCATATTTGGTGTCATTTGCCTGCAATTACTCGTGATTAATGCGATTTCTAACTTGAATGGATATAATCATGCATTTACTTTATCATTGAATCATTGACGAACAACAAAATACTTACCGATAGTAAAATGCCGTCGTTTTGGTCGTCATCGATAACATTCAACTGCTCCTCGAGGAGAACATTAGGAGACCTAAATCCGGTCTCGGTAAATCCTCTATTGAGCGAAAAGTGCCTGTGGAACATAAGCGCCGCCTTAGATTCGCCGGCGGAGACTCCTCCCTCACCGCCGTTGTTATGGAGCCTGGAAGCCAAGTGAACCGACGATCGGTTTTCAAAATTGTATGCCTCGTCGTCAACGGCGGAGTCGAGGTTACACACCGGCAGCGGAGAGAGGAAGTGATGAGAGTCATGAGACGGTTGCCAGTGGGACTGCTGAGATTTGGAGAAGTCCGGCCAGGAAGAAGAGGATGGGACGGAGGATATAACCTGGTCAAGTAAGCCGTCGGAAGACGGCAGTAGATCGAAGTCGGAAAGAGAAATGTGGTGCTGCATGTGTTCATAGCCGCCATTGCCGGCGCCGTTTTGGAGGTCCTGAATCGAGTTGGTTTCCTTCATTTCTTCTTCAGCTGTTTACCGGAGAAGAAGAAGATTCAAACTAAAAACAAGAGAAAATACTGTACAATAATAGAGGAACTTAGAATCAAAAGAGAGAAATCTAACCCTTATTGCAGATATATCAGAAGGCTTAGGAAATCCTTATCCCGAAAATCGAGTTGTGCTTCGATTCGTAGTCAGTATTCAGTCGTTCTTTCGTTTTTCCAATGTTCCGTCGAGGCGTCGACCGCGTCTCTAACCTCTATTTCACTATTCAATTATAACGGGGCAAATGGGTGGGTTGTATTCTGTCAAGTCTTAATATTACTGACTCTTTTGGGTCATTACCTTTTCTGGTCCAGTGACAATGGACTGGATATTCATGTCGTGGCCCGGCCTTGATGCGAGAGAAAGTGGAACACCAATCCGTGTAAAACGGGATAGATTGTTATAGAGTTTTTTGTTTGCCATATTATGATACTCTTTTAATCCAGAATCTCTAGGGGCGGAGCCAGAGCATTGGGTCGGACTGGGCTAGTACAAAAAATATTTATTAAAAAAAATTTACACGAAATTTTTTACCTTAAAAATAAAGCCTTTTTTTTTTAAATTTGGGGTGGGTCAGGGCCTAGGTTGGCCCACCCCTAGCTCCGCCCATGAGAATCTCAAATGTAAGTTTATTACTACCTCCGTCCAGCTAAGTTTGGGACAGGAGAAGGTGACACGGTTATTAATAAAAGTGGATTTATGTGGTTGATATTGAATTGATAAAGTAAGAATAAAGTAGGAATGATTTAAAACCACACAAACTACCGGATCACATCAGATGAGTGTTATTTATAAGCTCGCGGTCTAAATGTCATATACTGCATACTTTCGTTCTTGTGTTTTGTATGAGTCATGTGTGCTCTTTTATTTAGGCATCATATTCCGACCTCGGGGGGCTAGTCATCCCGAATATCAGATTCAAACTACGAACCCCGAGTAACGATTTGAGGCCTAGATATGGGCTACCACACTCTACTAAGCGTAGAATCTGGATTGAAAATTGGATGCCATTTGCCTAGGCTCAAGTCCAATAGCGAACTCCACAAAGTATCATAATTTTATTTCAATGCATAGGTACATCCGGATGAGGACTATCATATTGATCTCTCAAGCTTGTCTCAGCTATCAACCAGACGAAGGATTAACGAGGAAGCCATAACAGCCTGAACAGGGAGATCTTAATCCACTACGAGGATGGCCACGCCTGAGCCGACCTGGACAGCAGGCGGCAGGCGGCACGCCTAATGGTCAGCCTGTGGAGGTCGGACTCTCCCTAGGGCTCAAGAAAGAGTCACAAAGGTTCAAACAGGGGGATCTGGGTCCATCATGAGGTCAACCGCACCAGAGCCAACCTGGACAGCAGGCGCCAACCAGGCTAAGTAGAAATCCCTTGGAGATCGGACTCTTCCTAGAACTTACGTGGCCGTAGTTCCGTAACGAACGAACATAAGTGGCATCAGAAGAGTCATGAGCACAAAGGAGGTCAGAGTCGATCCGTCCCGGCCAGAACGTCGGGTTAAAGTCGGTGCAGGACTCCAGACCGACCTAAAAGCAAAGATAGTCCAAGTCTTGATGGAGTACGAGAAGATCTTTGCTTGGGGACCTGAAGAGATGACAGGGCTAAGAACAAATCAACTGTTCCAGATGGACCATTATCTGGCCAACCTGAATTCCGAGTCATCACGGTCCTGAATTGCGCGGCGAGGCAGGGCTTAATCACAATCCCCGAGGGATGTAACGTCGTCAACGGTCAATCTTCCAAGGGTAAGTTCTGTAAAATTCATAAGAGTGATACCCATGAGACCGACGAATGTTACATCCTAAAAAGGTATGTGGAAAGCTCACCCGCGAAGGAAAATTAGATCAATTTGTAAAGAAACTCCGACAGAATCAAGATCCCTAAAAGAAGAACACCTGGAATAGGGGAAAAGACGAGCCAGCCTCGGCTTCCAAGAAAAGAGAGGTTGGAGCCCAGTTTGAGGAAGATGAAGAAGGGAAAGATTCAGGCCGGTAGAAACGCCCACATGTCAACCAGATCTACGGCGGACCTATAGGAAGAGACACGGTGGTGGGAAGAAAAAGGTGGAATCGCCAGCTCTTCATCGGAGAAATCAACCGCTTTCCTGCTGATAAAAGCAAAAGAGGGAATCCATTATCTTCACCAACGACGACTTGCCACCGTGCGCTCCACCTCATAGGGATGCACTGGTGGTCAAGATGGACCAATCTCAATCGATAAACCGCTTGTGTTGAGGTTATCAATCTCAATCGTTTTCATCTTAATTTTATTACTACTATCGGGTGAATATACGGCGCGTGTTCTATATTGACTCGATAGTAAGTTTCATTAATGAACGCGTCTCGTTGTTAATAACTACCCTCGATGAATTGGATATACTCCTCGATTGAGTATTCGAGAGGAAGATAGTTAAAGATATAACCGGGATCGACGAACATTTCATTAAGTGGATAAAAGCAAAGCCAAGTCTCCTTCTCATTTATTAAACCCCATAAGTCGTTCATCTTCGTGTTTAAATATAATTTAAGTTCATCAACCAATCTAAAAAAAACCTTGTTACTTATTTCCAGTTTTATAAAAAGAGAAGTATTACTTTCCCTGTGGATACGAACCTTACTTCGTTATACTACGTATAATTGGTGTATTGATATTTATTTTGACTGCACACCACGACAAAGTGCACGTCAAATTTCAAGAATGAGAAAGGAATCAAATTACTCCTCTAAAAACTAGCCCTGCTGATTTTAAGGAGTAGGGGGCTCGTGATGGTATCATGGACTCTGACCATGGCCCAATTACATAATCCAGCCCATAACGGGATCAGCCCTCTACGGGATTAGCCTAATTAACAGGATTAGCCCTCAACGGGATCAACCCTCAACGGGATTAGCCTAATTAACAGGAACAGCCCTCAACGGGATCAGCCCATCAACAGGGTCATATAATAAAGAGCCGATGCGCCCAGTTAGGATTCAATCCCACGACAGGAACCCACAGCCAGGCTGGGTTGGACAGCAGACCTCGAGCCTGGGCGGAGTTCTAGTGAGGCCGGGATATTCCTAAGGTTTACGTGGCAGGCTATTATTCGTACATTACCATTTGGCAACAGGCGGGACTCGACCGAAGTTTAGAAACAAGGAGACAATTAATGCTTGATGTCCAAGGCATGATAGGAGTTCTATTTTGAACAAGAATATAGTTCATTAATTAGCATTTATTGTATGAGATTCCTTCTAAAATAATGGGGGTGTTTGGTTTGCAGCCTATCAGCCAGTTTTTGCTGATTTGACTAATATTTGGCTTTTTGACCAAATTAATCAGCTATTAAGGTGTTTGGTTAGATGACATTTTCATTTGACTTTTTATTCCAAACAGCCAAATTCTCAAAAGCTATAAAACCTTGCGTTTTATGAGTAGCCTTTTCTCATCTTTCCATGTATTCCTTTATTACTCACTGTTCACATTTCCTTCTTTTACGTATCTGCTCCGTTCCACACTCCAATGAGAAAAATAAAAACTGCAAAAGCAACAATGAAGAGAAAAACAACGTAACAATGAAGACAACAAGTGTCCATGAGATTATTTTTTTAGCGTAACAATGCTGGTCACCAAAGATAACTGCTTACCTACACAGAATATAAACACTCAAAAAAAAGTGTATAGAAAAAAGCATCAACGGTCACATCTGATGAAGACTTGATCTCAATCACGAATGGAGTTCTATCAATATGACTGAGCTCTTAGAGATTTTAGGGAGGGGTTTTTTCGTTAATTGGGTTGGGTATTTTAGATCTTTCACTCTTATTTTTCATTATTTTCTTATTTCTGTGATGTAATGTTTTTCTTACTCGTTTTTAATAAAAATTGTTGCTTAAAAAAGAATTTTTTTTTAGCTTTTTCTTCAATTTTGCTTCGTCTTGTGTATTAATATACTAGTACATAGTATATACTACGTACCACATAATTTTCTATGTTAGAATAATAATAATAATAATAATAATAATAATAATAATAATAATAATAATAATAATAATAATAATAATATTATTAATAATAATAATAATAATAATAAAAATAATAATAATAATAATAATAATAATAATAATAATAATAATAATAATAATAATAATAATAATAATAATAATAATAATAATAATAATAATAATAATAATAATAATAATAATAATAATAATAATAATAATAATAATAATAATAATAATAATAATAATAATAATAATAATAATAATAATAATAATAATAATAATAATAATAATAATAATAATAATAATAATAATAATAATAATAATAATAATAATAATAATAATAATAATAATAATAATAATAATAATAATAATAATAATAATAATAATAATAATAATAATAATAATAATAATAATAATAATAATAATAATAATAATAATAATAATAATAATAATAATAATAATAATAATAATAATAATAATAATAATAATAATAATAATAATAATAATAATAATAATAATAATAATAATAATAATAATAATAATAATAATAATAATAAACTGAAACATGCTTTAGACTTTCTTTTGGCCATTCCTGCTGAAGGTTTAGGACAAACTATTAGTCCTAGACAATTTACTGCTGTTCTGGCTTATAGGCTTGGTATTCCTCTTTTTCAAGAAGGTTCTATTTGTTCTTGTTGCCTTGGAAATATGGATATCTGGGGGGATCATGCACTCCATTGTTCCAGTTTGCTTGGTCCCAAATTTAGGCATAATCTTGTTCGTGATATAGTTGCTGACATGTGTTTTCGGGCTGGTATTGCACACAGAATTGAGGCTCCCTTGGGATTTCTTACGCAGCAAGGTTTGGGGGCAAAACCAGCTGATATTCTATTATATGGGTGGGATAAAGGTGTGGATACCTGCTTGGATGTCACAATTTTGTCCCCCTTTGCTGGAGACGTGAACCTGGATCATTTCAAAACTGGGTATGCGCTTGCAAAGGCTGTAGAGAGGAAGCAGCACAAGTATGATAATATTTGTAAAACTAATGGGTACAGTTTTAGCACCTTAGGCTTTACAACCTTGGGGGAGATTGGAGCAGAGGCTGTTTTGTTTCTAAAGCGTGTCAAGAATCACATTTTTAGACATGATGCTACTTTAAAAGTTGGCAATTTTCTTTTTATTAGGATAGGCTTAGCTATTCAGAAAGGTGTTGGAGCTCAACTTGTTGCGAGTCTCCCTACTTGTCATTTGTAATCTTCAACTTTCCCTATCCTAATAAAATGCCCTTTCATAATAATAATAATAATAATAATAATAATAATAATAATAATAATAATAATAATAATAATAATAATAATAATAATAATAATAATAATAATAATAATAATAATAATAATAATAATAATAATAATAATAATAAATGTAAAGTAAATTTTACATTTTTGAACCATAAAACGGTTTAGGGAATTATATATGAAATATTAATTACATTAACAAAAAATTTATTGATGTCCTTAACAGTCATTTAACGAGTTATCAGCCGATTGTAAATAGCCGTTTAACCAAACACGATTTACAAAGTGCTAATACTATCAGCTAATCAAAACAGCCAATAGAATCCGCAGTTACCAATTAGCCAACAAAATCAGCCAACAAATAACAGCTAACGGCCAATTGCCAAACACCCCCAATAACTCCTAAAGTCTATAAATATTCGTGTACATATCTTGTAAAAGGGGCCTCTCGAGACGAATAATACTTTCATTACTTTTCCTACGATCAATGAATATTTGATTGATTAAGCTCTTTTAGCTGGAATTATATTCCATCAGTGCATTTTGTATGTACTTTACTTTAGTTTATTTTATGCGTAGTATAATAATATTTTTTATTATTTTACTAAATAAAATACGTTAGAATTACATTATCCCAAAGGTAATTTAAGTATTTATTTATAGTCTTGGACATGCGAGAGGATTTTCGCGCTAATATAAACAATCAGGGTTGAGGAAGACATTTTCTTACACACACTTACACACTTATGTCTGTGAAGTGTTTTGTTTTGTCAGTATACAGACAGAACTTATTTCACAGACACTTCAAATGCGTTGTGTCTGTATACAGACAAAAAAAAAACACTTCACAGACACGAGTGTATAAGTGTGTGTACAAAAATTGTGTAACAAAAGTTTTTTCCAATTATAAATGCTCAAAAATTTGCTGGCTGCATCGTCTCTCATATATGCGGTGGAATTTTCGGATAAGATGATAATAAGGATTAAGAAGCTAAGAAAAAACCCTAGTTAAGCTAGAGCATTGAGGGGGATCAACCTAGCCTTTCCTTCCTCCGCTTTCTTAATGGCATAGAGGGCTGGTTTGTGCGAAAGGTCTGCAATAGCATCTTCAACCTCATCTCGCCTCGTTTCGACTGTTTTGAAGGTGTCCGACGGCTGCCTTAGCTTTTGAGTAATATATGAGGATTCCGGTTTTATATTAGGTGTGCTTGTTTTCAACCTTTTCCCCCCGTATATTCGGCGTTTTTGTTCCCCTCGATTGTAAGGTATTTTCTGTCCCTGCTAGTTTTGGCCAGTCGGGTGTGGTTACTGCTCGGATGGGCTGTGTGAGCCGGAACTACTGCGGATTAGGGAATCTAGCCACAGTCCAAGTGCTGGAGGTCAGTATGGAGGTTGATGGAACCAGACCAAAAAACGGCTTTGTAGCGGTGCTATTGGATCAACATTGCTTGTAATTTTAGTAGATCTTGTGAGAAGGATGCTTCCTTTGGATGCAGGGCCGGCCATGGGGGCCAGGCACCTAGGCCACTGCCTAGGGCACCACTCTCCATAGGGGCACCATTTTTATAAAGAAAAGCCACTATTAATGCTGCGTACATGATTATGGGAAAAGAGCTAGCCAACTTTGGAACTACCAATACGGCAATGCACGTAGCGGCCAACAGTAGCGAAAATTGAAAAGTCAAAACTACAAAATAATTTAGGAATTTAGGAATAGTTCATGGTCCATTAATCTATTCCGTATTTAATTTCCCTAGAGTGGCCTGTCTGGTTTTTAAAATTAAAAAATACAGTGTAGTATACGGCCAAGCAAGAGAAGGAAAGATATCGTTATATTTCTTCAAATCTTCAGTTCTTCCGCAAACCACAATTTCGCATAATTACGCCATATTAATTACTACTACCACGTATTATTTATAAATTGTATTGAACTTGAAATTTTGTTTAATTTTATTTTTCAAATTTATTTGAAGTTATTCGTCTATTAAATTTTGACTGAAACTTGTTCTTTTGATTTTTTAATTAAATAGTACTACTCTATCCCCTTTTTATTGTCTCTTTACGGTTTACGATGTTTGACCGACGATAAAGAAAATAGATCCTTGTCCGCACTCAAATTATTTTTAGGGAAAAAAATAACATATTCAGAAACTACATTTAAAATTTTACAAATTCACAAAAACCTGAATCAAGTTTGATAATTTTTTATATATAAAGTAAGAAATTAAAAGTGATTTGTGTTGACCAAGTGAATAGGAACTGAGACAATATAAAAGGGACAGAGGGAGTTTTTCCATCTTTACTAACTTGCAATATAACTAATTTGTGCGAAATTATTATTTCGTAGTGTGTACTATGATGAGGAAACGGAAATAAGGGTCAGGGGATTCAAAGAGAAAACTTAAGAAAAGAAAAATGAAACAATATAATGCAATCTTTTGCAGGTTCAATGGATAGGTATGTAAAAAAGAGTGTTATCTACTTTTGATTGTAGTGATGTATTACAAATTTTACACATCAAAATCAAGAAGTATAGGTTATTATGTACTCCCTCCGTCCCCCTATTATTGGGATCCAAGATAGTGGTGTGATTTATAAAAAAAAGTAAAATTGTGTGGTTGGTAATGAGTTGATAAAGTGAGAATAAAGTAAGAATGAATTAGAATCACAAAATGTTATCAAATATGGTATGAGACAATAATAGGGGGACATCCCAAAATGAAAAGATGGGACAATTATAGGGGGACGGAGAGAGTAGTACTTTTATAGTTTCATTTATTTCTTAGAAGAATTTATATTTTCATACTTTATATCAATTTTATTTCAAGTTTTACCTTTTACATTTAGTAAAAATGGTGTTATAATTTTCTATTTATTTCATATTTAATTGTGTTATTAATTTTAAGTGTTATTTGATCTCATTAATCATTTTTTGTCTGGGGCATCAAAACTGCTGGAGACGGCCTTGTTTGGATGTGGCTAGGCAAACCTCTTCTCCCTCCCCGATGGCTGATCAAACCTCTTCTCCATTTATTTTTGTAGCAAGTACAACGATATTGTTAGATTAGTCTACCATGATGCGGGTTTAGCAATCTTGACGGGTCCTCAGGGGCTGGTCAATTTTATGTCTCATCCTAAGGTAGCTCTAAATTATTGGTTTGCTCTATCTCTTGTCACTCCCATTATTATTAATAAATAAGTGTTCTTTAGAAAAGGATTAAGAAGCTATTACATTCGCCTGATCCCAAAGTTTTTGATCTGAATTTTAAGACTTGATCTGATCCGATCTGAACTTTTCTGATCTGCTATGAGTCTTTATAATTCAATCTAATATGATTTGAATCTTTCTGATCTGATCTACATCTTCCTGATCTGATATGAATTTTTCTGATCTGGTCTAAATTCTTTTGATTCTATTTGAGCATTTTTTATCTGATCTGAACTTTTCTAATATGATCTAATCTGATCGGAATAAAATAAGAATAAACAATAAGCAATAAGAATAAGACCAACATCACAACTCCTAAATCTATTCAATAAGTAGTATATTAGGATGTTTATGCTTGGATTGTAATTTTCGGGTCTGGTCTGATCTGATCTGGTCTGGTCTGGTCTAGTCTGAACTGGTTTGGTCTAGACTGATAATGTCTGGTCTCTTTGTATTTTTATAACTATCCAAGTTTGGTCTGGTCTAGTTTGGTCTGGGACGGATTACAGTCCAAGTAAAAACGACGTTAAGATTACATATCCCCATTTGTACGTTAGGATTACTTATTGAATTGAATATATTCTTGTACGTTAGGATTACTTATTATGCATTGTAGAACACACGAAAACGTTTCTTGTCCGAATTTGAGGGCCAATGCTGGCATACGTTAAGCGGAGCAAAGACACATTTTAGCTCGCATTAATTTAGCATTTTTATGATTAAGATAGTGCATTCCTTTATAGTGTCCAATGTTTGGAATTTCTAAATAAGATTAAACGTTCAGTTGTACTAATTAATGAGATCAAGCTGAAGGTAGGTATACTTCTATTATTAATGAATAATAGTGATAATACATAGAGCCCGTTTGGTAGCATGAAAATCGACTGTTTTGGTTGATTCTGCTGAAATTTATGAAGTTCTGGCTGAAATGGCTGCATTGGCTGATTCTGCTGATTTAAGAAAAAATTATTTTTAAAATATATTTTATTAACAAAATAAAGAAAAAATTATATGTGAAAATAGCTAAAATGGTCATCTACAGTAACTTCAGCCAATACAACCAGAAAAGTAACTTCAACCTTACTTTTTCTGCTTATTACACAATTCAGCGCGCGAAAATAAAAGTTACGTGTTTGGTGAAAAAGTTGGCTGATAAGTCTAATAAGCCGAAAAACAGTGTTGCCAAACGGCCTCATAGATAGTACTTCGGATACTTCGATTGCAAACTCAAAGGTCACCTCATTAAACATAAAACTTCTGTTTACATTTTTAACACCAACGTAACAATTCCCAGTGTTAAGTTGTTTATTTATGTCATAAATAAATATCTAATTACTATTGGGAGATATTTTAGGAGATATTATTTAAGGATATCATTTATTTATAGGTAGGATTTTTTCTAATGATGGGCTGTTATTCTTTAGCCTATTTTTAGGGTTGACCGATCAATTTTGATCGGCATTTTCTTTGTATGTAGTATTTATTTAGCTGATCAGTACATGAATAAACAAGAAGGAATTTTGCCTCTTATCTCTTTTTTCCTATTAGCATACTGCGCATATCATAACAAAAAATAATATGTTATCAGCGTCAAATCGATTCATGGTGTGTGGTGTGGGTCCCCTTATGAAAAATGATGACACGATTATACAAAAATGACAATGACGAACCGATGAAAAATGAATGACGGCACGATCCAGACGAATTGAAGTGTCTGGTAGTGATCGAGGATGGGCGTGAAATTCTCACACCCGATATCTTTGAAAGAAAAAAACACTATTAAGATCTCGGCTACTCCTTCTGTCAAGTTGACCTTTTAGGATGAAACCCTATACCTTAACATGGATGAACCGTTTCCTATAACTCATTATGTTACTTGTGATTCTTTTTCTGCGAAACATCAGGCTTACTTGGCAGCTCTTAATTTTATTACGGAGCCGCCCCGGTCATTTCATGATGCGGTTAAACATGACGGACGGCGCAATGCCATGCGGGCCGAGATACAAGCACTTGAAAATAATTCCACTTGGAGTCTTGTTCCTCTGCCTCCCGGAAAACGTGCCTTGGGTTGTCACTAGGTTTATAAAGTTAAGCACAAATCTAATGGCAGTGTTGAATGCCTCAAAGCTCGTCTTGTCATTTTTGGGAATAGACAGATAGCTAGTCTGGATTATACAGAAACATTTGCTCCAGTTGCTAAAATGGTGACTGTGCGTGTTTTTCTTGCCATAGCAGCTTGAAAAATTTGAGAGTTACATTTGGATGTACATAAACGTTGCAGTTTCAATATTAACATCTTCAATATTAACTCTTTAGAGCATCTCCAATGCTAAAATGTGAATAGTGCATACGTGGCATGAGAGATAGTCAATTAAAAAATAATAAAAAGAATATCTCTCTCCTTATTTGAAGGATCTTGTATCATTTTGGTAAGTTTTTTTTCACAATGTCAAGCACAATGTCTAGATGTAGACATTGTGCTTGACATTGCAGGGGGGAACTTACCAAAAACAAATAAAATCGTGGAAAGAATGTGAGAGAAATGTCATAGATTCAATTTTTTGTGTCCATCTCTCTCATGCCACATATGCACCGTGCACATTGTAGCATTGGAGATGCTCTTATTGTTTATTTCGATCAACTAACTAAAAATGAACTTTCTATGAGGTTTCCTTGTTGCAATTTGTAGTTTTTATTTTATTTTCATTGACGCTAGTCAAAGACATTATTTATATGGTTAAAAAAAGTCATTATTTATATTATAATATTTACCGTCTTTAATTTGAGTATGATACAATAATTAATAATTTCACGTTTTGCAATGCATGAGTGAATATGTGGTAAATATTAACGTTAACTAGTTTTGTATCCGGGCGTTGCCCCGGGTGCAAGTGTGCAACTCCTATATGGAATATTTAGTTAATAATTCTTTGCATATGTGAGATATATCTTTCGTATATATGAATTTTTTAAATCTCATTGACAAAAGCATTGAAATATGTATTAATTTGATATACGGAGTAATATTATACTTCATATAAAGTTGAGATTCATAAGATATTAGAATAACTAAATGGTATAAAAAATTGAAAGGCTATGCTTCTAAATTCTGGTAAACCTCTCTATAGACAACATTTATGACATTGGAGGAAAGTCACTAATCTTTAGAACGAATCAAAATCTCCAATCCTTCTTTGCTATTGATTCTATATGGCAACATATAATTGACCATGAGTGAACACATTTTTCTCGAGATATAGTCTGACCTGAGATATATACTGACATTGGCTCTTGTTGATGCTCATCACAAAGCTCTACCAGTGTTGTTGGTCTTGTCAACTCTTCCCACAAGTGAGATAAATGCAACATCATATTATACCACCTAACATTTTTAGAAATGTTTTAGAATCGACGTGTATTCCGTCGAATAGACCACGTACGACATCTCGAGGAATTCGTAGAAGTTGCCATTCGACTTTCTCTCGCACAGTACTCGTGCATACGCACGTGAAAAAACAGTTGATGCATATATATTTTTATTCACGATGTGATTAAATATAAAAATAGTTTTGTTTACAATTTTACATCATTTAAAAAATGGAGTACAATAAGTGAATATAAAAAACTATAAATACACACAATAAATATTCGAAGTGAAAGAAAACTAAAGTAAAAAAACAAATCGACACCATCTATTAGAATTTTTACGTAATAATAATTATTATTGTTGGTAACGGATTATGAAATATTAAATTTAATTGTTAGAGTTTTGAAAAAGCATTTTAAAGAGAACTTTTAATGATAATGTCTAATGATTTATTTTCTTATCATATATTAAAACCATTAATTCATGTTTTCTAAACCCTCAATAATACCACATATATAAAGCTTTATAGGATTAAAATGTGTCTAGGTAGGAATATTTCATTTTTTCCCAATGATAGAGCTTGATAATTATTGATTGTCATAACATAGGTGACAATTATAGAAAAAAGTCTCCCCATAAGTTTAAAATGCCGTGAGAGAGAAACTATGAGAGGGGAATTCTTCCGATCAATTATTAATCTGCTTTTTTGGACGTCCCACTTAAAGATTCACATTTTCTATTCTATGAAACAATTAACACTCTTAAATAATCATTTACTCGTCAATGATTAAAAATAATATATTTACAACATCACAATTATCATCAATGGCCCAATATATTATATACTCATCAAAATTATTTTATCAAAATATACTCGAATTAACATATTTAATTATTGTCTAAATAATCGTGTCATTTTGTCATGAGAACCTTTAAACGGGATAGAGGTATTATCTAAAAGCACTATATATGAGAGAAAAAATATCCCGCTCAATTTTTAGCCCGATTATCTTATTTTATACTCCGTACTTTAAAACACTGCATATGAGAGAGAAAAATATCTCGCTTAACTATTAGCACGCTTATCTTCGATCGTATAGCTAAAAACACTACATAAGAGAGGGAGAGAGAGAGAGAGAAATCACTCGCTCAATTTTTAATCCGTTTATCTTCTTATCTTCTTATATTCTTATATAATTAAAAGCACTTCATATGAGAGAGAAAATTCTCTCGTTCAACTATTAGTCCACTTGTCTTATATCCAAAAAGACTACATATGACAGAGAAAATTTTTTCGCTCAATTATTAGTCTATTAATCTTCTTATACCTAAAAATACTACATATAAAAGAAAAAATTTGCCCGCGGCCGCCTAATTATTAATCCTCATATCTTCTATGGAAAAGCATTATTACATATGAGAGATAAAATTCTACATCTCAATTATTGATCTGTTTATCTTATCTTATACCTAAAAGTGCTATATATGAGAGAGAAAATTATCCCGCTCAATTGTTAGGATGTTTTCTTTTGGACTGAAATTTGCTTGTCTGGTCTGGTCTGTTTAAGTTTGGTCTGGTCTGGTCTGTTCTGGTAAACGTCTGGTTTCTGTGTATTTTATAACTACGGAACTCTGGTCTGGTCTGTTTAAGTCTAGTCTGTTTAAGTCTGGTCTGGTCTGGGACAGAAAACAGTCCAAAAGAAAACATCCTTACTCCGCTTACCTTATACTTAAAAGCACTACATATGAGAGAGAATTCTTTTTTTGGACACTCCATATAAAGGTTGACATTTCTATTTTCGGAAACGATTAAAAATATCGAATGACAATTTAATCATTAAGTATTATAAATAATACTCCGTAATCAATTACATCACATTTATCAACACTAATCCCACTATATTATATACCTGTCAAAATTATTTCTCAAAATATACTCGAATAATCTTTTGTAATTAATATATAAATAACTTTGTTGTTTTGTCATGGAAACCTTTCAATAGGACAAAGATAGTACTGAGTAATATTTTGTCCATGATTTTATATCAATGAAAACCCCTTTTAAGTTAAGTTTCTTTGTGTTTTGGATTTAAAAAATTTATCACTTACTTTTATGACATATTTTATTTGAATTGCTATAAAAAACTCTTTTCATGTGCATACTAGCTACAACTCGTATCAATATTCTATAACTTCTTAGGTTTAATCTTCTAATTCAAATCTAGTAATTTTAAAACTAATAATATTTCGTTACTGTAGTTAAACATTTTTGTTTTAGATATGTAATTTCATTAGATATATATATATATATGATATGATATACAGAATATGAAATTACATAAAAAATTCTAATGATCATTAATGTTAGGACTACACGCATTTTAAATTAGCATCATTTAGGCAAATTAGTTGGACACTTCCTAAATGTTAGGACTATATACGTATGAGCCTTTGAAGTATACCTATAATTACTCCTACATGCTAGCTACAAAGTTGCATTAGATGTTAAGGCATTCCATAAGTGTTAGATATACTAATTTGTGGGCAAAATCTAAAAATCATCAATTTTAATGATTGGACTCAATTGCAATTTAATTACAAATCAATTTCAATTGAGATGACTCTACTTTATTAGTACTAAAGTAGATAGATCAAACTCCATTTTTTTCACGAGATCACCAAATTCTTAGCCCTAGAATAGGATAAACATCAAATCTTATAGCTTCAAATAACTTCAAATGTCAACTGCCGACACGAAATTACATATGTTTTCACTAATCATTTATTTATTAGAATGCATATTTTACAACTCCTGTAATGTGGGTATTCATGAAGTAGTCCTCCCATTGAATATTACTGGGGTCGAAAGTTACGATATCAGCCATGCTCGTTTCGGTGGTAGCCATTCTCAATCTTGTTGTATTGGTGTCATCAAAGCTGCAACATAGGATTTATTTTAACATATTTACATGTAAGAAAAATGAACTACACTACACACATATTTTTCTAAAAGAATGGATTAATTCCCAACGAGCCTCAAAAACCGGTCAGACAGTTAGCTGAAATCAAATATTTGAGTATGTGAAGTAGTGCGTAGTAAAGAATCAATATATATATATAAAAGAGGAACTTTTTAAGAGCATACAGAGCGCCACATAATCCTGTCATGTCATTATATATATTAAGTATTTAGTTAATTTGTATCTTCTATTTTTATTAGCTAGATTCTATGTTTGATTGCATATTGATATGGAAACAAAAATCCGTAGAAAGTACTATATTAAACAGGCTCTTTTTTAGGCTAAGTTTATATATGACAGGTATTCTTAGCCAAAAATATAATACGTTTTAATTTCTATAACAATTAAATGTTATAGTATACGTTTAGGCTTAGAATTATGTGTTAGAATTATACGTTTTAATTCCATTATAACAATTAAATGTTATAGTATACGTTTATACGTTTAGGCTTACAATTTAAAAAAACAGGTTCTATATTTAGACTATTTTACTTAATATATACTCCGTATTAAATTTCTATGAATATCCATCTTCATAAGATTATATTAAACGTTTAAAATCGGGTTCATAGCAATTATATTTACTCGAGATGCTTATGTAAAAGACAATATAACTATTTTTCATATAATCTTTTTCTGGCTTCACAAATGGAATATATTTTACATATTTTTTCATGAATCCACTCATTTAGCTCATTCAGTCATAATTTAATCAATTTGAGTAAAATAAGTTAATTCATTTTATTTTAGTATTATCAAAGAGGCTCTATATTAGACTAAATTTATTTTTCATTTAAATCACATTACATATGATCCGAAAGAAATCAAATTTCAAATTAGCTAAATTACATCTGCCCGTGCATCGCACGGGCCTGAAAGCTAGTTAAAGAAATTAAGAAAAAAAAATGAATATGCATGAATAACAAAATTGAATTGTACTCCATCCTATTCACCAGATTTTATCAATTTTCATTCTTAATTGTAAAAAAATTGCTTATAAATAAATAATTTGTGTTTCTTTTGAATCGTTGTTCCTCTTGTCTCACTCTCCTAAGCACCACTTCAAGCACTTCATTTTAAAAAGAAATAATGGCCTGGAACACCACTTTAGTATTTTAATTAAGGATAAGAAAACATTTTTTCCTACACGTATGTACTCTTGTTACAATTGATGTTGAAAACTTGCCTCCCTTTTCCACATCCAACAAATGAATAACACATGAAAGAACATGTAGGAAAAAAGTACATCAAAACTTATTCTGGCATTTTAAATACACGTACCTTCCATAAAAGAACAAGTATGGCCTGTAGAGCTCGGCAATTCGCATCACCACACTAATATTTTTCTCAAAGGTTGCACATTTTTCGTCAAAATACCGAAAAAGTACCACGTTCAACAACTTCAATATCTAAGTGTTCCAATGATAAAACGAAAAAAAAATTAAAACCATATTAGGTGAAAAAGAAATAATTCGTAATAATGCTAATTTATATGAACCCGGCTTATTGCCCTTGCATGTCGGAGACCATTTATCACTTCTAGTAGTTAATAGCCTTTTCTTATACAAGACTTTTAATTGGATTTGATTCGTTGAATCTGGCTTGAAGACTTGCGGGATATGTTTCCCTTCGGTATACAATATTGAAACAATTATCAAGGAATGTGGCATGCAACATAGAGGGAAATGGGATTCTACAATTAGTTTTGTCACACTTTTTATGTGAAAAAAATCAGGTCATTGGTTGCTAATGATTTTCCGTTTGCTAAAGGGAATAATCAATATATCAACCAAAAAAATTCTTGCTTGCAAGGAATTTAAATCTCAAAACTAGAAATTTGAATTGAAGAAAACTCACATTTAACAATCTAGTATTATGCTAAAGATAAGTTTTAACTACTTCATAGACAATAAGATAAATATAGGTGGCACATACCTTCAACATTGGGACATAACGGATGGAAATGTATCTGCGTAACTCATTCAAACTGGTAAGTAACGTAGGCTCACGTACTTGGACAAGATCTCCACTCTTGGTTGACCAGGGACGATCCGTAAAATAACGATATAAATAATTCTTAAGGTCCGATATTCTCAAAGGATTGGTAGAAGAAGATCCAACATGATATACCAATTGCTCATCAGTATATGTATGATGAAGGTTACTTCCATGATGCTCAACCGCCGCAAGTATTGAGTTCACCACCATATCTCCTGGAATCTGCATATATTAAATTATTCCATTAATTGATTGTAATATTAATTGTGAAATTAGGATGTAATCAAGCTAGCTCGTATCCTTTGTATGAAGTTAGAATTCATTAAACTCAAACCAATGATTCTATCTCACTAGTATTTCTTTGGTGGGATAGTTCAATCCATTTTGAATTGAAAATATTAAGATTTAGAGTTGCATTTTGAAAATGTTGGCCAATAACTTTAACACAACCCCCATTCCCACACCACAAATTGTTCGTGATCACTAAAGTATTTTCCTTTGCCAATTGATTTGTTTTCTTCTTTTCAAACTAGCATTTCAGTCATTCCTAATCAGACCCAACTTCAAGAAATGACATTCAAACTAAATTGCACATTAGCTTTCAACCAAGAGGTGTAATCGCACATTAGCTTTCAGCTTTAACTACTTGATGTTCTAAAAAAAATTGAGCTACGATTTTCAAAACGATTGTGAAACAAATTTTAGGTATTTATAATTTTCATTTTTCAATATCCACAACGAAAGTATTTTTGTGCAATTCACAAAGTAACGGCCTTTAACATTCAATGCACGTATTGCATACATACCGCATCGAGTATCGAGTTCGGATCACCCATCATGATATTTGCTCTTCCCTTGCCATACATCAATACAAAGATATCCATGGTTCTGCCATTTTGATATATAAATAAGTAAAATAAAAGTATGGGGAATATGAAAACATTAATACTTCTTACATTATATCCATTTGCATTATATCCATTTGAGACAGAAAAACATTTTCAAGAAGACAACAGTTACTCACCTTGCGCCTTCAATCCATCCAGGAAAAGGTTCTTTGAAAGTGCTTGTTATTATTGTCGGACGTAACATAATGACACATAAGTTCTCCTTAAACTTTAATAACAACATTTCTCCCATTGCTTTCGTGAATGAATATGTGTTTGGCCATCCATGAAGCTTTGCCCTATACATATTGCACACAAATTATTGGTCATTATTAATAAATCTTTCTACTCTTCCAGCTAGCTTCAAGAACTATTCTCACTCGTGTGTAGTTAAACTAATTAATTTTCATACACATGTATTAAAGGACATGCAATTCTCTAAATATGAACATAGGAAAAACTAGAACTAATTTTGGATCACGTTATGACGTACCTTTGGACCCCCAAAATTTTCATGGCCACTTTAACTTGTTTCTCTGTTGCGTTTTGGGCTTGAAGCTCCATTAACTTATCCTCAATCACTTTTTTCTCTTCATCAATGTCTAAATAAGTATCCCCATTATTAAGTGTTTCACCGAGATAAAATGGTCTTTCTGGTATTACTCCGGGTCTATCACCAGAAACATAAGCTGCCAACCGTAATTGTTATGTCTAACATCAGATAGCAAGACTGCGTAATAATTAATAATAATATAAATCAACTTTATTTAGCTTTATTTACAATTACTTTTAAAATAATAAATTATACTCCGTACAATATAGCTTTTTTTAAATTCCTTTCAATGAAATACTTATTGAAACGTACCGGTAGATACGTGAACAATCATCTTAAGATTGTGGCACTTCTTGGCAAAATTCAGAACATTTGTTGCACCCATTGTATTAATACTCATTGCAACATCATACCTACAACCATATAATACAAATCGATAAGAACATTTAAATGATTATAATTATGGTTGGACCCGGTCCGGTTTCGTACAAGCCAGACGAGGGAAAGGGGTTCCAGTTCTGATCGACCGGCCAGTCCCGGTCCACTATCTTTTTATTTATCACCTGTTATTACAAACCTATATCTTCCCACATTTATCTTCTAGATTATTAACAATTTATGTCCCCACATTTATATCCTAGAGACCTAGACCAATAAGTAATGTTTTTCATCGCTCATGTATACACGGAAATACTAATCTAATAATCTCCTAGACATACATGCAATTGTATTATATCATTCCATATTTATATCATAGACTATATTTACCAATGATCCTCCTATATATATATATATATATATATATATATATATATAGAGGGCTCTTCTCATCAGGCCGGCCTGACGGGCTGCCCCGTCCGGCCGAGCCCGTTTGGGCACCTTCCCGGTGGAATTTTTTGATGAAATTTTTTGAGCATGTTCCTCATCAAGTCTAGTTTGTCCATACCAAATTTCAACTCAAAATTCGATCGGGAAGGTCGTCAAATGATTTTTGCAAGTTAACTGGTCCGGAAAGTACATATTGCGGACCAGTTAACTTGCAAAAATCATTTGACAACCTTCCCGATCGAATTTTGAGCTGAAATTTGGTATGGACAAACTAGACTTGATGAGGAACATACTCAAAAAATTTCATCAAAAAATTCCACCGGGAAGGTGCCCAAACGGGCTCGGCCGGACGGGGCAGCCCGTCAGGCCGGCCTGACATGAAGTTTCCTCTATATATATATATATATATATATATATATATATATATATCAATTAATTATAGCCATCACTTATCAATTACGTAGTACTCCATATTAAATAGGACCGAATATGACCGAATTGGGACAGGACGGTTCTGGTCGCTAAATATCATAACCAGGATTGACATCAGTAGGGCCCGAGTCCAGCGCCGGTCCCAAGCTTAAACTGAAAAAAATCCGAGTGCGGTCCTGTGAATTGATTGGTTCCAGACCCAACTGGTCCGGGACTCTGGATTGGGTCCGCCCCCGATTATAATGAAACTTAACTCACTTTTATAAATAATTTTAGTTTTATGCCATCATTCATCATTTCTTCTTACTATTAAAGTAGAGATATTACCTGAAATAGGACTAAAAAAGTTTGCAAATTCCAAAATAGGACTTCCATGTTTTTATTTCCAAAATAGGACTAATTACTGCCATGTTTTGACAGTACCAAACTTCAAACATGATAGTATTTTTCAAATTTAACAGTAATTAGTCCTATTTTGGGAATAAAAACATGACAGTCCTATTTTGGAATTTTCTAACTTTTTTAGTCTCTATTTCGGGAACTTTCCCATTAAAGTAGTATTAAGGTAAACGAGAGTTACATGAATAATGTTACACTCAAAAAATAGAAAGTTATTTGTAGTTCGTTAATATCATGTAACGTCATATCAAGAAATTAATTATGGAGGAATGATACATAACTGGAGTGTTGTATGAGAATTCCTTGCAAATCAGGGTTGGACGGATTAAATTAATTATTATTTGTGGTCATGATCAATAATACGCATCACGTATACTAATACGAGAAAATTATAAATTTAGTCGAGTTATGTATGTACCATTTTTAGTCTTGTAGCATGCACCGATAAATTTAGTCATATATGAGGTCTCTTTTACTATTTTAAGATCTTTTTGACAGAAAAGTTCTTACTATGATTTTTTTTATTACTCATTAGTTAGGTATTATGGAAAGTAAAAAGTGTGTGGTTCAAGTTTGTGTATAGAACAAAAAATTAAAATAAGTCTTATCTCAAAGCAATTATGTCACAAAATAATTATTTTTTGCGACAAATTAAATACAAAAGATAAATTAGGAAAGCCGAATAGAATATTGAATTGAGAATATAAATTTCTTTCCCCCACGGGAGCACGCCCTCTCCATTTAAAAACAAAATATAATCTTCTCCCATTTTTATTTCATGGTTGACTCTTTGCATGTAGGAAATGAGATCTTTATAGTTGTAGTTGGGTGTAATAAATATTATTAGGTGACGCGTAATAAATATTTCAGCTAGGGAATAACAAATTGGAACAGGTTAATAGGACTTTATTGTGTAAAATAAAAATGTAGCTACGTGGAGTCGCTGACTCATGGACAGTACTTGTGTAGTATTAAATCACTACCTTACCTCTCATCAAATACAGTAGTTGCAGCGGAGTTAATAATAATATCTAACTCTCTAGAGAGTTGCTCAACATTTTCAATTCCCAAATCCTTCAAGGAAATATCACCGGCCACCGGTGACACCTTCTCCTCCACAAGGGCATTAAACTTGTCACCATATTTTTCTTTCACAACTCTGAACAATTCACTCTCCATAACCTGAAAAAGAAACATTTAAGATGTTATTAATTGGACACAAATTATTTGGTCTGGTTTGATTTAATCAATTCAATGGTGTGAACTAGTTTGATCTGATTTAATAGATGTTTGGTTTATGTGTGTTTTATAACTGTCGAAATCTGGTTTAGTCTGATCAATTTAAGTGTGACTGATTTGAGGCTGAAAATAGTTGCAACTTATAGTTTTGAGATAAGATTGTTTTCATTAATCTAAGAAATTGATGTGTTCACGGAATTCGTTGATATTGACATAATAAGGGTCCAATTATCTTTGAAGTAAGACAGTTATCATAATGACACCCTGGCTTATTTCCTAAATTTCTTCCAAACTACTTGTTTTATACTTTTACACTTATTCGAGTATTCATATATATATACTTAAAAACGAGAAATTTGTAAATATGACCTAGCAAAACACCTAATCAAATATGACAAGCCCGATTTTTTCCTAAAATTAAAGTAGTTCACTATAAAAAAATGTTTGAAGGGAAAATTCTCTAAACAAGAGTAAAAAGGTTTTGAAATTCCAAAATAGAACTGTTATATTTTTATTCTCTAAATAGGAATAATTTCTGTCAAGTTTGGTATTATGAAGCTTTAATTTAACATGGCAATTTCTGTCATTTTTTTTCCAACTTTAAAGAAATTACTCCTGAAAATAAAAGCGTTAATATTCTATTTTGAGATTTCAAACGTTTGTATATTCACAGCATTTTCTAGTGTTTGAATTATTTTATTGTTCTACGGAGTACTATTAGAATTTAATAAGATATGTTTTGAGAATAGTGCAAAACTAGACTAATCATATTTGTGATTTAAGTCCACGCGTCGTTTAATCACGCAGGTGAATAAGAAGATATACACATATGGTTGTGATTTTAAATATTGGACGGTTAGGATTTATTGACGTGACTAAGGAATTGAAGTTTCATAATGTAGACTAACTAATAGGCTATGTTTCATAGGGTTATTGTCTACATTAGAAGTTATTGTTTGAAGGGGGTTGAAATAAATTTGTTTGGCTACCACCAATCCGAAACAACAACTTGAAAATGTAAAAATTATTACTCCGTATAAAACACTACAAAATCAACAAAATTGCCACGTATGGACAGAACATGGCACGAATCAAAGTATGCTTTGTTATATATTTTGTAACAAAATTGGCACGTATGGACTAGTGGATTTTTGGCAAATCTATGCCAAAATCTCTGATAAAGTTCTATGTCAATCAGTGTCTATGTACTTTGTTTTTAGTAGTGAAAATGAATGTTAAAGTCCTTTGTAGTTAGACTAACATACGATTATGCCATTATGGTAACTTAAAGAACTCAATCAAACCCTACCGTTTTTAGTAGTGCCTAAGTCCTTTGTTTTTAGATAAAATCTGAATAACGGGAGGGTTAAACTAACATGCGATTATGGTAAGTTAAAGAACTCAAACAAAACACTAAAATTAATAATATTAGAAATTATCATGTGAAGCAAAATGAGCTGAAATGCATATGTAAACATATATAGCATCGGAGGAAGGGAGACAAATTTAAAATTGACATAGTAATTTTCCTAATTAAATGCGTGCCTTATACACAATAACACAAACATCGTGCATGCATTGTGAGCTTGACTAAAAGACAGATACTTTAATTAATAGCATTTGCACTTTATGGGCTCCTTCTCCCCAAACAATATTTTTGTTGGAGCAATTGAATAAGCACTTTCTAGGGTGGGAAAAACTGTGTAAAGTTATAACTTTAATATGAGAAGTATAAATAAAGGTAATGATAAGTATAAATAAAGGTAATGGAAAAAAATATAATAAAAAGAATTGTTATTGACACACCCCATGTTTAAACCTTCGTGTACACGCTTAATTTCGTTTGCGTAAGAAACAAATTTGATCGTTTTTCAAGATAAATTGCCGGTGATACCAATAGAATTTGGGGAAACATTATTGAGGGGTGTTTAGATCTGATTCTTAAAACTGTTTCTATTCCTTCAGGGAGCAGAAATAGAAGTTGCAGTGTTTGGGTGAAAATGGAGAAGTGATTTTGGTACTCTAATTTACTCATAGAATCAGATTTTTAGAACCTGAGGGAGACCAGCTTCTGAAAAACTGATTCTGATTCTGCAGAAGTAAAATCAGTTCCAAACACCCCTGATGCCATATGCAATATATCTTACAAGCGATAAAAGTTGTCTCTGACACAGACAAAAGTGGACATGTACATGGACTTATATGCTAAGAAATTTTGATATGATAATGGTTCATTCATACACACATATATATACTTCATATATATACACACATATAAATATATACCTCAGTATTGAATCTTTTGATAGCAGATACGGAATCATTGGCTCTGATGAGAAGGTAGAGCTTTTTTACGTCCGGTTGAACGCGAAGGATCTTCTCTACCAGCACTGCAATTACATTATATGTTATTAAGTTGACAGAAATTAAAAAGCATGTAAGAGATGGATATATTTCTATGCACACATTTAGTTTCAGAAAAATGAGGCGAGGATCGGAGCGAACCGAACCTTTGGCGAGGAAGCCAGTTGTGCCGGTGATGAGGATGGATTTGCCTACCAGAAACTCCATTGGAATATAACAGAAGAAGCTTAGCTAGCTTATAAGCTTTTGAGTTGATGGGGTTGGGAGTATAAAATGATTTGCTTAAAAGAAGAAAGGAGTAATATTTATAATGAATAATATGCTAGAAAGGGTGAGTCGTTAAATGGTTGATCGATAAGAATGGAAAGGCGTCGGGTAGGGTATATATAATAAGTAAGCGATGAATGATGAGTTGTGTGTGGCCGCGTGCATTTGTTTTACACCGGTGAGACCTGGCCACCCAATTTATTGAACCGCCGACATGTGCTTGCTTGGTCAAACTTCACACTACCCTTCCGAGACTGTTTGGTCAACGCTCATACTATCCTTCCAAATTAAAGTTGCTTAATTAGCCAAGTCAAAGTATGTTAGAGGCAACAGCCCAACAGTTCTAAAACTTTTATATACGTAGCGTAACGTATGACAATGTTTGTAATCTTCAATCTTCACAGTACCGCCTCATTTCATATTATTATAGATAGATTTATTATTTTATATCCCTAATGATATAAAACATTAAGGTTTGTAAACTTGATATTCCTGTCTAATCCCACATAATACATGTATCTATATTAATAGGAAGTATCTGTGCAGCACGGAAACTCTCAGTAAAAAGTATGTTTCTATTTCGAAAACTCTACAGAAACTTTTTGGAAATTCTTCAAACAAGCTTTTTTAGCAAAAGTTGATGTTGGTAGAAAAATAGCTTGGGTATAAAAAGTTTCAGCAATTCAGTATAGTGAAAAAGCTTAGAATTACATGAGGATTGTATGACAAATCCAATAATAAAAGTCTACATGGGCTTGGCCCAATCTAAAAACTATTATTGACGCTAATGGACCAGCTAGCCCAACTAATAAGCAAATAATCCTGAACTGGTTTCTGCAAGTCGGATTGTGTTCTGAGCTTGATCGGGATAAAGGTCGGGTGTAATGGGTCATATTCTTAGACCCGATCCATTATCCCAACATGAGTCCTCCACTCCCTTAGTAGTAAACTTGGGCTAAAAGGGAGTAGTTAAGTTGTTTTGGAATCGTGGTGTGATCACACAAAGGGTGTATACCGAACCAGGAAACCTTACGAAGTTCTGGAGGCGGTAGCACATAGGTCCCCGAGTGGCCTTACCTTCCCACGGGATTTGGTATTGGCGGACAGGGGCAAGTGGTCTAAAACCCCAGGTTTTACATGACAACACTTGTATAGGATTAGGCGACCTATAGAGGCTGAATTAAACAAATATTTGACCTTTGGGTTGTACAAATCATATTTGACCTTCGAGTTATACAAATCATATTTGACCTCCTGGTTGTAGAAATAATATTTGACCTCCGGGTTGCATAAATCATTTTGGCCCTACGGGCTGAATAAATCATTTTGGACCTATGGGCTGAATAAATCATTTTTGGCCTACGGATTGAATAAATTAAATTTGGTCTACGGGCTGGTAAATAAAGGGTTTTTGCTGAAATTAAAGATAGCCTAAGAACCGAATATATGGTATCATCATATTTTAAGGGTCCTATGTATAAATGCTCGTTATATATTTTATAGTGTCCCCTTCCCTCACCAGTACCAGTTATATTGACCCCTTCGGGGGCTCTCACTAATATTTTGAGGTTGAAGCTTGTTCTTGCCACCTTTACTCTTGCAGAGTGTACTCGCGTGAAGACTTTGATCCGTGCTTCCCCATTACGTTTTAACTTCTCTTAAAAATGCTCATGGATAAATAATAATTTTATTTTACTCTTGTATTGGGCCTGCATGCCTGCATTATGCCCTGTGTGTCTAATTATTGTTTTAACTACCATTTTCCGCTGCATAATGATGAAATGTTTTTAATTTATTTTAGTTTTATGGGATACTTAGTGTGTATGATATACGTGACGCCTTGTATAATTCGGTAAGGGTGGACTGCAGTTGCCCTTAATGGGTTATACGGCAGTTGTCGACGTTGTCGGCGGGTCTGGGGCGTGACATAAGAGTTCCACAACAGTCTGCCATTTGCTAAAGGAGTGGTTGAGATCAAGCTTGCGATGACGAAATATTTGCCACCCGTGTGGACAGTGGGCGAGCCTGATCATACGATCGGGACAATGACGTTAAGTCCGATCGTGATGAATCCGAAGCAGCGGTCATCATCCAAATGAAGGAGGATGTGAATGGTCTTGAAATTAGAATGATGGCGTTGAGACAATCCTAATGAAGGTGACGGCTCGTTGGCCGATCATGAATCCGAAGGAGCGGTCATCATTTAAGTGAATAGAGATGAGACCGGTCTTGAAATGGGAATGAGGGCGTTGAGCTGCTCCTGATGAGGATGACAACTTATAGTGTAATACCCTGCCCGTAGGGCCCGAGGTAGCTACTACAAACCTCTAGTATTGTCCTCACAAACCATCATGAGCCTTTACTGCACACTTTGTCCTCACTCATGCGCGCCCTGAGAAACTTCCTAGAGGATCATCCATCCTTAGACTACTTCTGTGCAAGCACGCTTAACTTGAAGTTTTTAGTTGATGAGCTCCCTTAAAAGGAGATGCACATCTATTGATATGCGTAGTACTATTAATCCCTTTAAATTAATCTCAAGTATTATGGACACGTAGGCTCAATTACCCGACGACGTTAAGAAAAGATACTATGCTGATCTCTTTGGTTTCCCTGTCTTGCGTTTATAATTCTTGTTGTTTCTTTTTGCTACTGATATTATTTCTCGTAAAAAAAAAAACAAACAAAAAAAATGGACACGTAGGCTGATTATGAATCCATAGCAGCGGTCATGAAAGATGATGTGACTAATCTTGAAAGGAGAATGATCGCTTTGCTGAACAGGCGGCAGCCCAAGAGCAGTGGCGGCGGCGATATGAACAACAATTTCAGTCTCAAATGGCGAACCTGACTGGGGTTGTGATGTCTTATATGGAAAATTTGCGGCGCTCCAATCCATCCATACCGCTGCCTGCCTTCAGCTTTAGCACCCCGAACCCGAACACTTCTAATGGCCAACTTGGAGGAGATTCAACTGACATAGCAATGGAGGAATTGTTTGCTGACTTGGATGGGAATCCTGTTGTTTGAAGTTCTAACTTTGTATGTAATATGTGTATGTTTTTGCTTAAACATTATATTTTTGCTTAAACATTATGGTTTGATGGTAGGATGTTTAACCATGTTTTTGGGATGTCTGTAATGCATTTGGATGCTAGATGATACGGAGTATTTTGCATGCTTCTCCGTATTTTAATGCTAATTCTAATTTGGAATGGTTTTATTATTTTTGAATGTGGTTTGTATATGTTTTCTGATGTTAAAAAAAATACTTGCCGTACACAGTATGGCAAGTATTTTTTTTTAATTTATTTTTTTATATTTGGCTCGGACGAATTCCCATCCATATCTCTCTTCAAATTCAAATGATGAACGGCTACCTTTGGCTCGGAATTAAGTTCGCAGGGAATAATTCGAGACAAATTCACTGGTGACACCATCCGTGGTTGTCTCGGTTAATCAGTGCCAAACGCTGAGACAAAGGTTGGCACGGAAGATCTAATCCGATCCTACGCATTTGGAAGGGCTGTAGTGTCGCGCATTCCGGAACCCTGCCTATGTCCGTGCCAAACCCGTTAGACTCGGACTAATGAGGGTTTTTCTGAGCCAAAATCCCTGCCTAATACGATTTTTTTTGTAGTGGTTGTTGGTCAAAACTTGAGGTTTGATGCATGCCTACAAGGTGATGTGTGATAATACTCAATTTATATATTTTATTCTTTCATTTTATCCAATATTTGATTGGCTTTCGGGTTAATTTTGATTGAATTTGTTCAAGTCTCGGTTTTATTTGATTTACGGGTGCTACTAATCGGGTTTGTATGCTTTATTAGATTTTTGGACTTTTAGGGAGTTTTAGGAGCATCCACTCAAACCCGTGCCAAGCCAAGAGTTGACCAGTCAATCAGAGTTGACCTGGTCAAACCAGTGAACCATCCACTCCCAACCAGCGAAGAACAGCAACCAAGCAGCAATCAAACCAGACTTGCCGGAAATCCCAAAGTCAGGGGAACTCTTTCACCGCCCTAGCCACTGATGCAGTCCTAATCGCCGGAGTCCAAGCCATCACCACCGTCTCTCGCCGTCCCTATCAACACGCCGGGGCCGTCGAATTGTTTGCAGCAGCGGACGACCGAGAGAGAAGAAGAACGAAGAAGAAGAAGTTGCGCACCTCCATCGTCGTCCGCCGTACTTCCGATCCTCTCTGGCGTCCCTCGACCTGGAGCTGAAAGAGCCGCTGCGTTGAAGACCTGGCTGCTGCGGTTCTGCGACGCGAAGGAAAAGAATGGGCTGGAGCCCTAATCTGATTTTAAGTAGCGAAAACACCAAAATGCCCCCACTGCTCCTATGTTTTAAGTTTAAGCCTTCTACCCAGGCCGAATTTGACACTTTAAATACTCCCCCTTTCACAAAGTCACACTTTCCTTTTTTTGAATGTTTCAAAAACAAAGTCACACTTCCCTTATTTCCTTATTTGACAAAGAATTCTACATCAAAACAGTGTCTAAACAGTGCCAAACAGTGTCTAAACAGTGTTTTCTACGTTAAAGTCAGTTTATTTCCTTAATCCTAGAGAAGTCAAACCGTGACTTTCTTTGTGAAACGGAGGGAGTATCAACTGCAGATCAGATTTGTGGGGATGCCATTAGAGAAGTCACATTAGGATAGTTCCAGGGGAGGATACATGGACGGGCTATGATAGGTTGAAACCCAGGGCAACTTAGAAAATTTTCAATTTTTTAATGTAAATTTTATCGTTTTTCACATTTAGCCCACCCCTCTAATATTTAAGCTTAGTATAATTCCTATTCAGCCCAGGGCATCTCAGATTCCTGGATCCGCCCCTGGATAGTTTTTACATTTTAGTTAGGGTTTTTGCATTTCTTCTCTAGATTGTAGTGTAGATTTGTAGAGACTTATCCTCCAAGATTCAAGCTTTCCTCTTGCACTTCAATGGATTGCTTCTCATCTATTCGGGTGATATTTTTCTACATCTTCTACTTTAGTTAAATTCAAAGTTCTAGTCTTTAATTTTATTTATGCACTTTTATATTATGCTTTTCATTATATTTCCAATGCATGAGTAGTTAGTTGAATTGGGTTAGGAGGCTGTTTAGAGCTTATTTATGTGATCGAATTGTTGGGTGACTAGTATTGAATTTTATTGCTTGAAATGTGTTTGTGAAAATGCCTAAATGACTTTAATTAATAAAATTTTGAGAAATCTTGTATTTGATTATTTGAGAATATTTAGATGAGAATCGGATATTCATTTTCCCCTTTCACACACATTTAGGCATGAGCATGAGAGTGGCGGGCCTAGGGGGCCTCTTTGCTTTGGATTATTTTTGTTGGTGTCGGTAGGCAGTTTCGGACCATGAGAGTGACCAAGATCGTCTATTGACCGATCCTACGACCATGAGAGTGGCGGAGGAACCGTTGTGCATCCTAATACTATTTTGTCCAACTTTCAATTGCAATGTGAGTTCCAAACATGCCCCCGACACCCCTTTGCATCTTTATTTCGTAGTTTAGCTTCTTTTGCATCAACCTTGATCATGTTTGCGTTTTAGTTTCGTTTGCTCCACTTTAGTGACACGTTTACTATTCGATCGTTGCACTCACTTACACACCATCCATGTGGTTCGACAAACCTCATCCTACTTACCACTATACATTTCACTTTTTCCCGCACTTCCATTGCACTTCATTTTTCTTCTTTTTGATTGACTCGGGATTTGCACGCACCGACCTATATTTGTTATATTATAGGCGGGTCCCGACCTCATCAATGTGCATGGCAAGGTCAGAGATTAGACTACTCGCGATGTCATCTGACCTTCAAGCTTCCCTAGGATAGATGTAAGATTCCAAACTGAGAATGATGCTTGGAGGACTGCTTGATGCATGACAAGAGAGCTGTGCTTGGATGACTCCTTGATGCAGGGCAAAAGCAGTGCTTGGGCGACTCATTCATTGTCATTTGTTGGGTTAGTGAGAGAGTTGTACTATAGGTTTGTTCCCTCAGGTCGGTGATCAGAGAGTTGCACAAACTTGTTCGGGCCAAAGATGGGGCTATAGATATTTGTATTCTTCTCTAATCATTCTATCACTTATTTTGACATTTTTCATACATATTATTGGGCTACTAGCCATGTGGGTCACTCCCGAGTGGGTCTAGGACGCCATTCTCGAACACTTGCTATTTTTTAGCAGGTTGGGCCCAAAATAATGTTTGGGCCGCCCGACCTTCCTCAAATCGTCTTGAAAGATTAAGTAACATTATTTAGGTAATGTTGGGCTCTTATGTTCATTAATAAGGCCCAAATAAGTATTTGCAAAACCGGCACTAATATACGAGTTCGAACAGTACAATAATCGATCATTAATTACGTAAACCATTAATCGTTTTACAATTGTTTGGGAATCGGAAATTCAATACATAAACTTTGAATTTTTAAATCAAATTTTCAAGGACGTTCGGGTGCGGTGTCACAAGTTCACCCCCTGATGAAAACGGTTAGCAACACAAGAGGGGGGGTGAATTGTGTGTGTGTGGAACCGTGGCAGTTTTTCGCCCAGTTCTAGTGCAGGGTAAAGGGAATTGCGAAAAGTAAAGTGCACAAGGATTTAACGAGGAAAAATCCCTTGGCTCAAAGGGATTAAAAAACCTCGACCTCCCTCGGAGGAATTTTAAACAACTTCACTAAAAAGCCTTTTGAATGATTACAAGGGAAACTCTCCTAGTCTACCCTTGAGCCACCCCAACTCTATCCTCTCTAGGAAGAGTTATGCATCTCTACCTTGCGGGTAGAGAGCCTCTCAGCTTTACAACAAAGCTCTCACACACACAAACCAACCCGAGGAGGCTACTCTTAGCCAATCCTCAAAACCACATTACAATATGAAGAAGGGAAAGAAGAAACTCTATCTAGAACTCCGAGTGAGCAGTTTCAGGTGCCTTGAACTTTGTATTTTTCTCGAGTGTGTCTCTGAATATTTTTTGGTCAAGCACACTCCTTTCTCTTCAGCTTCTTCGATTATATATAGACTGCCTTAAATCCGTTGGAGCATTCTTCCTTTGAATAGATGATCTTCTAATTTTGGGACTTGCCTTGATATTTTGAATTGTTTTCCTTCCATATAATTTGCCAAATCTGAGCTTTAATATATAATTCAGTCAACCAAAATATCAAGGTAATAAATCATGCATCAGATCACGTGAGGTTAATAAGGATTCCAAGCTTTTTGAATTTATTTCCAAATAAGGCGAGCTATGGTCAACTCCTTAAAAGGTAGGGAATTCTTCACAATAAGAGCAAAGAAGCAACGACCCTATGAAGATTCTTTTAAAAACAATTTCCTTATTTGAGTGGATGCAATCATTAAAGAACTTTATCAAAAAGATATTCAATTAATCATTTAACTAAGGATTACTCACTACAACAAAATGGACATTTTGCAACATTTTATTTGTAACACTTATATTTTTGTTACATATGTCTTTCGAACTCAATATTTTGCAACACTTATTCATAAATGTTGCATCAACATTTAAAGTGTATATTTATGCAACACTTAGCGTAAAGTGTTGCAAGCGATTGAGCATTTAGTAACACTTGCCCCGGAAATGTTGCAATAGCTAATAAATATACTAGGTACTTATGCAACACTCCGTACTTTTTTGGCTGAATACTCTGTACGTAAAAAAGTGTGTTGCCTTTTATCAACCGTTAAGTATAGTTTTGTGAAACTCTTTAACGTTTAGAAGTACTCGTAAGTCGTAATTAGGTTAATCTCGCGACCCTAGCTCATATACTCCATTAAAATCGAAAACCTAACTTATAACGTAGTCCTTAGTAGAATAGTAGAAGATCAAGAGAGTCATCTTGTTCGGTAATTAGTAGCCTGAAAAGATGCAACCTGAGCTCATACTCATCTCAGAAGCACGAAATCGAAAATCAAACACAAGAGGAGTTTACGCGATGGAGACCTGAGACGCGATTATTGACTATCTCCTAAGGCTTCTCCCGTATCAAGGCATGTATCTTCCACCATATCCAGGTAAACGATTATTTTTATCCTATTTATTTCAGATTTAAACTTTTTGAATATTTAGGGTATGAACTTTGTATAGTTTTTTGGATGGAGTTCGTTCAATTGCTCAAAATTGAATATGGAGTGCGAAGTAATTTAGTTTGAAACTCTGAATTTCATAATGCTTTCAAAGTGTTTGTAAAAATGTATGAATGAGATTTTCAACGTTAAAGCTTACTCTGAATTTTATAATGCCTTGAAAGTGTTTGTAAAAATGTCTCAGTGAGTTTTTCAATTTTATATCTTACTCTGGAACCCCTTCTCGTAACGCCCTAAGTGAAGTTCTTTTTCAGTAAAATGAACATGATTTCATTTAGGAGTAGAATTATCACGTGCTTCAACAACCAAGAAAAAGTCTAGTATAGTATTAGGATACATCTGAAAAACTTAATAGTTTTATTAGTTTTATTAACTTTTATATTTTAATTATAATCTGCTTCTGCATCAACTTAATAGTTTTAATAGTTTAGGTCTGTAGACAGCCAGTCAGTTATTGAACATACATCATACAAGTTATGATGCATTATCTGAGTTTAAGTCTATTTTGATTGCAAGGGAAAACTCAGTCATCAAAAGCAAGTTATGGAGGGCACTAAAAAAATGATTTAGGTTTTTTACTTTTTATTTTAATCTTGAAATATGAAAAGCATATGCTTAATTTATTTCCACTTCTCTCGAGTTATATATTCAGTTTTGGCTTATACATACGTTTCTATCCATCTTTTGAGGATATGGAGACTGTATGCTTTATCTGTTTTAGTAAGTTTTGAGTGCAGATTTTTTCGGTGATCAAATAATTGATAAGCAAATAAACAGGTAATAATTTAATCCACTTAAGCTACTTATTAAGATTTTTCTTTAACTTCTTACTTAAGGGCTTATGGCATTCATACATTAGCTACAAATAAAATGATTTATTACCTATTGTCTTACATTAATAAGTTACCGTAGTATTTCATTCTTATTCTATGTATTCACTTGTGTGTTTCTTATTGTTAATTTGATTTCCCCTTTTAAAAATTATAGTGAGCTTACATATGCAAACTTAAACTTGCTCTGAAGGAATGTCAACTTCAGTTGATGATTCCAGGTTTTGGTTAAAAGAATAAACGTTTAAGGTTTACCATGATTTTAGACCTGTTTTTGAAATTAAATGTTGTGGTGAATCATGCCCTTAAAACTTGCAGCTGTGTGTAAGGGCACAAGACCCAAGTGTCTACCAGATGCGAGCAAATGATATTGACACCAGATTCAAGGAGGTAACACTATACACGTTTCTCTAGGTCTTCATGTTATCTCTTTATTATATGTGCACAGGTTTCAATTTTTCTTTTCCGGTGTAATATTTAAAAACTACAAAATCTTTACAATAGTTGATGAAAACTATAATGACTTAACGAGAAGTAACATAAACTTCCCGAGGTTGTTCGTGCAGTGCATTAGTGTCACATTATTTATAATTTATAAATTCAGTCTGCCTATCCATTGATCTTGTGTTATTTTTCTTATCAACAAGACTTTTACATACTAAAAAAATAAATTGTTTTAGTGTATACATATGTAAATACTCCATATGTAAATACTCCATATGTAGTACTTCGTATATAAATATGAAGTAAACCTCATGTTCTGATGATCATTTAGATGGAAGTTTGGTCAAATTCAAAAAGGTATCAATTTAAAGAGAGGACAACAGGTACCCTCAATTTCTTGTTCAAAGAGAGGACAACCTTTGAGTGGTTATCACTTCAGCAAATTTGGCACCAGGGCAGGTTAGTCATGAATGTTTAATCTATGTGTGTTTTCAAAATGAGAACCTCTCTTGATGTTCACAATACGGTTAATACATGGTTTAGCTTTGTATTAACTTATATCAGAAAGATTGATATGTATGACAACTCTCAGGGATATCAAGTTTAATGCTTGGCATGCAGTGTCTCACTAGCTAGGCAATTTTGGTGAGTTTGTCAATCGAGTTGAAGTTTCAATGATGGATGTACCCACTCCATAAATGTTTACAAGATTGCTTGGTATCAGAGTGCGTCCATGTTTGACATTTGCTACGAAGAGTGTAGGAAAAAGCTTCCCACTACTATTCCTAATCAGGATTCAACCTCAGTTGGAGTATAAATTGAAGAAGTGTGTTGGAGTATAAATTGAAGAAGTGTTGCGGGCTGAAGAACTTCATCATTGTTCTGTATATGTACTTTGATACTTTGGAGTAGTTGTTTTTAATTGTATAAATTTCGAGTAGATTAGTATATTGATGGATTGGTTAGATGTTGTCTGGAATATTTCCCAATTAGTATATTACTACGTATAATACTTTTATTATTATTGCTCATTAAAAGTGTCCAGAATATTCAAGAAAATATGGTAGTTGTATACCAACTAATGTTACATAATCTTTGAAAAAGTGTAATTAAAACTATCAACATCTTTGCGTACAACCATGTTGTCATTTAAAAAATGTTGCATAATATCATGATATAAGTGTTGCATAGTACAAACGAATGTTACAAAAAGATTCACTACAAATGTTACATAAACATAATAAAACTGTTGCCTAAAGTTAGCTTTCAAGACTTTCATGTGTTGCATTTTATATAAAACAGTGTTGCATAAGCTGATGGTCAAGGTGTTGCAGAATAGTGTTGCATTTGTGTCATTTACGTAACACTTCTATTTAGTGTTGCATAAAATAAGAAAATGTGTTACATATGACTTTATGCAACGAGACCTGAAGCAACGCTCACCAAAGTGTTGCTTAAGCCTTTTCGTAACACTTTCACTATCTAATGCAACATTTTAGAGGCGTTACAAATGGTCTATTTTGTTGTAGTGACTTTTTCAAACCTAAAAGGGAGTACTTAGCATGCTACGTATATAACCAATAATGTAGGGATCATGCACTCATATTTAAGTAAAGATACTTTCCATAAAGTAAAAAGCTATATATTCCATAAAGTGATATGCCACTCAAATAAGCACTCATATAATCAAATTACGTATATATTATTCCCTATAATATTCTTGACAAAGAATGAGCACTCACATAAGGAAAGCACATTAATTTTCAAGTAGGTGCAATCAATATTAATTCAAACCATATCACGGAACAAGAGCTGGGAGCGGTTCTGTCCGTCGTTCCACCTGCATGGTTAGTCATCAACTATAGACCAAAAGTAACACCAGTCGTTTGTCATCAACAAAACAATATGTTCCAACAAATTCCCCCTTTTTGTTGATGACAAACACTTGGTGCCCTAAAGTTAGTTTCATAATGAATAAACACAAAGTATCGAGCATTGAACACATAGGGCACATATTCTTCCCCCTTTTGTCAACAACAAAACAATATATAGCTTGAATCCAGGTTCCATCCGTATTTGTTCATGTTCATCAAGCTTGTTCTTGAGTACCCATTTGAGACCAATTATGATTTTGTTCTCGGGTCTTGGTTCTAGATGCCACACTGTATTTCTCTCGAACTGATTAAGTTCTTCCTGCTGTTGAGTATGTGGTTTTGTTGATGACTAACCATGCAGGTGGAACAAGGGACAGAACCGCTCACAGTTCTTTAAGCGACAAAGGACAAAACTAGTTCATGTGCTTACGTGATATAATTTGTGATTTAATTGGATTAATATGTGTGTACGTAATGTAGCTTTTCATGCATGACCAAATTGACACCCACTTAAGTAATTGTGCTTTTAACTTTATAAAAAGTAATTGTGCTTTTTACTTTATGGAAAGTAATCTTGACTTGCTTGTAATATAAAGATAGTTGGCTTGAATTAATATATTTGCACCTACTTAATTATCTTTCGTATTTAGGTGCATGATTTATTTGGTTACTAGCTAATATACTTTCTTTATGTGAGCCCAATTCAAAAAGACCACTTACTTAGTCAAGATTATTATAATAAGGCAAGAATATATTTTAGTGCATGACTTATTAGAAATCTATGTTCTGGCCGTTGCATCCCTTCTTATATGGAATGATTTCCTACCTTTTTGAAAGTTGACCAAAGCTTGCTCTCTTTGATAATTAATTCAAAATACTTACACGTGATTTGAATGGGCAATTTGTGACTATGTTGCTACCTTGAATATATGAATATTAAATGTTGGATATTTTAATTTGACTGCCTTATATATTGAGCTCGGATATGGGAAATATTATGAAAGGAAAGCAATTCAAAATATCAAGGCAAGTCCCAAAATTAGAAGATCAACTATTCAAGGAAGGGTGCTAAAACGGTCTGCCAAGACAGCCTATATAAACGAAGCAGCCAAAGACAAATAAAGTGAGCTGAACCAAGAAAAATACTTAGAAGAATCATTCAAGAAAAGGATCAAGTCCTTGGCGCCTGAAACTGCCCGCTCGGAGTTCTAGATAGAGTTTCTCTTTTCCCTTTCATATTGTACTTGGATTATTGAGGCTTAATTGGCTAGAGTAGCTGCCTCGGGTTAAGTGTGTGTGAGAGCTTTGTGATAAAGCTGAGAGGCTCTCTACCCGCAAGGTAGAGATGCATAACTCTTCCTAGAGAGGATAGAGTTGGGGAGGCTCAAGGGTAGATTAGGAGAATCACTCTTGTAACTCTTTCAAAGGCTTGTTTAGTGAAGTTGTTTAAAATTCCTCCGAGGGAGGTCGAGGTTTTTTAATCCCTTTGAGCCAAGGGATTTTTCCTCGTTAAATTCTTGTGCACTTTACTATTTCGCAATTCCCTTTATCCCACACTAGAACTCGGCGAAAAACTGCCACGGTTCCACACACACACAATTCACCCCCCCTCTTGTGTTGCTAACCGTTTTCATCAATTGGTATCAGAGCCGGTCTTCACCACATAGAGGCTAATACCTTGGGAAGAGATCCGGCAAAATGAATACGGTTGACCGATTGGAAGAAGGGTACTCGACTCAACGACCACCATTGTTCAATGGCAAATACTATCAATTTTGGAAGAGTCGGATGGAAAACTTTATCAAGGCCGATAACTACCAGGTTTGGAATGTAATTGAAAGTGGTGATAATGTCATCACAAAGAGAAACGCCGAAGGTAATGTTGTTCCTAAACCTAAAGTTGAATATACTTCTGAAGATTATGAGAAACTCGAGCATAATGCCTAAGCCCTTAAATATCTAATTTGCGGTCTTGGTCCTGCCGAACACAATCGGGTTCTAGGATGCAAGACTGCAAAACAAATGTGGGATTTGCTCGAGGTCACTCATGAGGGAACCTCACGTGTAAAAAAATCTAAGATTGACATATTCATGCGTAATTACGAATTATTCGTAATGAAGCCAAAAGAGTCAATTAAGGATATGATTACACGCTTTACTAACATTATCAATGAGCTTTCAGCCCTTGGAAGAGAAATTACCGTGGAAGATCAAGTGAGAAAGATTTTGAGAAGCCTGCCCCAAGTGTGGAAGCCTAAGACCACGGCTATTGAAGAAGCAAAGGATCTATCCACCATGACGCTTGAAGACTTGACTGGATCACTCTTGACATATGAACTAGGTCTTCAAGAAGAACAAGATGCCGAGAGTGCTAGACGAGAAAGAGGAATAGCTCTAAAGGCTCGAGAAGAAGAAGAGGAATCCGAGAGTGAATCGGATGATGAGATGAGCATGTTTGCAAAACAATTTGGGAGGATGTACCGAAAGTTCAAGAACAACCGTATCAAACAAGGTAAAAAGAACACTCAATCTTTTAATAACCAAGGCTGTTTTGTTTGTGGTTCCTTTGAGCACAGGGCTAAAGACTGTTCACAAAAGAAAAATGACCGGAACTGCGACAAGAACAAGTCCAGTTCCAACCGGAGGTTCAGCGAAGACAAAGGGTTCAAGAGAGATCTCAAAAAGGCCATGATGGCAGCATGGGGAGATTCTTCTGATGATGAAGAAGAGGAAAATGATAAGAACACCAATCATGCGGGTCTATGTCTTATGGCACTCTCCGACGAGGAATCCGACCAAGAAAGCTTTGAGGTAAACTTTGAAAACTTTCTATCCAAGTTTGACTCTCTATCCAAAACCAAAACTCGGAAGATTTTCAAAAGATTGACTATTGAGCTTAAGGAAAGCCTTTCCGAAAACGATCATCTTAAATCACGTGTCACTGAGCTTGAGTCTAAACTCGAGGAAGCCACAAGAGCCAAAATAAGGCTTGAAACAAAAGTGGGAGAGTTAATAGATGAAAGGCTTAAGTACAGTGAAGTGGTTCTAGAACAAGATCAAATTATTTGCTCTCTTAAGCTCGATAGTATGAACAAACAAGTTGATCATGATGAAAAGCTTCTCTCAAAAATACCGAGTGTTGGTTGTTTAATTGATCATCTTCATCGTCTTGTTGCCGAGTGCACTGATTTTAAAAATAGACCGGAATATCAATCCTATAGTGCAACGAACAAAACCAGGTCTAGACATCATTCTGGAACTGGTCCTTCTCAGCACAATAAGAAAGTAAACGAGACTGCAGGTCTCGGATATGTTCCAAAGGATATTCGAGCTAATCAAAAATCAAATTTTCAGAACCAACCCTTTAAGGATAATAGAACCCGAGGACAACCCAGTTCTAGACCATATCAACAGCCACCTAGAACTGGACCAAACTGGTTCGATAGATTGGTTCAGAGGCACAAAAACGGTTATGGACAAACGCCTAACCGGACTTTTTACAAAAGAACTAGAGGCTTTCACGGTAAATGGAAACCCAAATACGTTGATACTTATGATAACCGGGTTTGCATGCATTGTGGCAAAATCGGTCATCTACGGTATCAATGTCACTCTCGGCAAAAGACTTTAGAAAGATGCTATGATCATGTTAGATATTCCTCAAACAATTACAAAATGGAACCCAAGCAAGTCTGGGTTCCACGCGCTAACCCTTAATCCTGGAACAGCGCCGAGTGAGGGGGAACAATCACTGGTTCCTTGACAGTGGTTGTTCTAAGCACATGACGGGAGACAAATCTTTATTCCTCTCACTACGGCCATTTAGCGGTGGAAAGGTGACATTTGGAGACAACGGCAAAGGAGAGATCATAGCCGTGGGCAAAGTTGGAAAGTCACCTAGCCATGCTATTGACAATGTATTTTTAGTCAAGGGTTTGAAATTTAATTTACTAAGTATTTCTCAATTTTGCGATCGAGGTAATAGTGTTGTTTTTGATCATAACGTTTGTCGCATTGTTAATAACGAATCACAACAAGTTATACTTGAAGGCAAGAGGCTCGAAAATACATATAAAGTAGATCTTGATTCATTGCCTAATATTAGTATGACTTGTTTGAGCGTTATTGATAACGATCCTTTGCTATGGCATAAAAGGCTTGGACACGCTAGTTTTTCATTAATAAATAAACTTAAAAATAATGATTTAGTTATTGGACTGCCGAACATGAAATTTTCACTTGACCATGTTTGCTCGGCTTGTGCCACCGGAAAACAATCTCGATCATCTTTTAAAACAAAGAATTTGGTGAGCACAAGCAAGCCCATAGAACTAATACACATGGATTTGTGTGGTCCAATGTCAGTCCGTAGCCGAGGAAACAAAGAATATGTTCTGGTTATTGTTGATGACTTTTCAAGATTTACATGGACTATCTTTCTTGCTAGCAAGAAAGATACTTTTAATGAGTTTGCTATTTTTGTAAGGAAAATTGAGCATCAAACAGGTCTACGACTAATCAAGATCCGATCGGATCATGGAACTGAGTTTGACAATTCTCTCTTCGATGCCTTCTGCAAAGAACGAGGGATAGACCACAACTTCTCCGCACCTAGAACTCCACAACAGAACGGAGTGGTAGAACGGAAGAATAGAACTCTGGAGGACATGACTAGAACTATGCTTATTTCCAGCGGTCTAGCTAGGAGTTTTTGGGCAGAGGCTCTAAACACAGCATGCTACATCATTAATCGAGCCATGATACGTCCACTCATAGGGAAAACACCCTACGAACTGCTCAAGGGGAGGAAGCCCAACTTAAGTCATCTAAGAACTTTTGGGTGCAAATGTTTCGTCCACAACAATGGGAAAGACAACATCGGCAAATTTGATGCTAGAAGTGACGAGGCAATCTTTCTCGGATATTCCCCACATAGCAAGGCCTACAAAGTTCTAAACAAACGCACACAATGTGTGGAGGAAAGCATTCATGTAATCTTTGATGAAGCACTTGCCCCAAAATCAATCCAAGCCGATGATAGTGAGCTAGGGATCACTCGCAAGAAATCACAATCTCAAGGAGATGAAGGAACTCACAATCAAACTGGTGAACCACCTCTAACAAATGAAAATGAACAATCTGGAACTGAAGAAGAACCTGGACAGAACACTGACACTGGACCTGTAGAACCGGTAGAACCAGTTTCAGATACTCTCAACAACTTGGTGGACCAACCCAACGCTCCTAGGGGTTGGAAGCTTCATAGATCACATCCGCTGGATAACCTCCTCACCGATCTAAATCAGGGAGTAACAACCAGATCTAAACTTAAAAACTTTTGTGCTTTCTCTTCTTATTTATCTCTTATAGAACCGGAGAACCATGAAGTGGCTCTCTCCGACACTGACTGGGTTCTAGCTATGCAGGAAGAACTAAATCAGTTTGAAAGAAATAAGGTGTGGCATCTAGAACCGAGACCCAAGAACAAGACCGTGATAGGTCTCAAGTGGGTATTCAAGAACAAGCTCGATGAACATGGTCAAATCACAAGGAACAAAGCTAGGCTTGTTGTCAAAGGTTATAACCAACAAGAAGGAATAGACTTCAACGAAACATTTGCACCGGTGGCAAGACTAGAAGCAATTCGAATGCTCATAGCATTTGCGGCTCATATGGGTTTCACCCTCCACCAAATGGATGTCAAGACGGCCTTCTTGAATGGATATCTAAAGGAAGAGGTATATGTAGAACAACCACCGGGATTTGAAAATCAAGATTTTCCTAATCATGTTTTCAAATTAGATAAAGCACTTTATGGCCTCAAACAAGCACCTCGTGCTTGGTATGAACGCCTATCCAAATTTCTTTTGGAAAACAATTTTGAAAGAGGAAAAATAGATAAAACTCTTTTTCTAAAAATAAAAGATCAAGCCCTATTGGTTGTTCAAGTTTATGTTGATGATATTATTTTTGGTGCTACTAACGAATCTCTTTGTGATGAGTTTTCTTCTCTTATGAGTTCCGAATTTGAGATGAGTATGATGGGGGAACTTAATTTCTTCCTTGGCCTACAAATCAAGCAATCAAGCAAAGGAACTCAAATATCTCAACAAAAGTACCTCAAGGAACTCCTAAAGAAGTACGGAATGAGTGAAGGCAAAACCATGACTACACCTATGGGAACAAATGATAGGCTGGATGCGGATGAACAAGGAAAGAGCATAGACCAAAAGATGTATCGAGGAATAATTGGGTCCCTACTGTACCTCACTGCCAGTAGACCTGACATTGTTTTCAGCGTAGGTCTATGTGCTCGGTTCCAGGCTAATCCCAAAGAATCTCACCTCAAGGCTGTGAAAAGGATCCTCAAATATCTCAAAGGAACTGCTGATTTATGCTTATGGTATCCTCGTAATGATGATTTTAACCTTATTGCATATTCAGACTCTGATTTTGCAGGTGATCTACTAAATAGAAAAAGCACATCTGGAACGGCTCACTTCCTAGGTCCCTGTCTAGTTTCTTGGAGCTCAAAGAAACAAAATTCTGTTGCTCTTTCAACAGCCGAAGCTGAGTATGTAGCAGCCGCATCTTGTTGCTCTCAATCATTGTGGATCATGCAACAAGTAAGTGATTATGGGGTTGATTTAAAGTGTACACCCATCCTATGCGATAATACAAGTGCAATTAGCATATCAAAGGACCCGGTCATGCATTCTCGGACAAAACATATTCATATACGACATCACTTTCTGAGAGATTGCGTGGAAAAGGGGTTAATCAGGCTGGAATATTGCAACACCGAGAAACAAATAGCTGATATCCTTACCAAGCCTCTGGGAAGAGAAAGGTTTGAACTAATTAGACTGGAACTCGGTCTAATTAATTCCTAATTTATTTGTTCTACTTCTCATTTCCTAAATTGTATCACTGGTACTAATCTCTTTCGCGAAGAAAGCATGCAGGATCTTCCGGCCTCATCTAAGGGGGAACAAATCGATATTTTAATTTGGGCATTATTTTGGTTCCTTTTGTTGAATGACAAAAGGGGGAAAAATCTGGGTGTCCTTTGTGCGTTGATGTTCTACTATAATTGTTACTAATCTGCAGGGACACCTTCACTATGGCACCTAATGTTTGTCATCAACAAAAAGGGGGAATTTGTTGAGTATGTGGTTTTGTTGATGACTAACCATGCAGGTGGAACAAGGGACAGAACCGCTCACAGTTCTTTAAGCGACAAAGGACAAAACTAGTTCATGTGCTTACGTGATATAATTTGTGATTTAATTGGATTAATATGTGTGTACGTAATGTAGCTTTTCATGCATGACCAAATTGACACCCACTTAAGTAATTGTGCTTTTAACTTTATAAAAAGTAATTGTGCTTTTTACTTTATGGAAAGTAATCTTGACTTGCTTGTAATATAAAGATAGTTGGCTTGAATTAATATATTTGCACCTACTTAATTATCTTTCGTATTTAGGTGCATGATTTATTTGGTTACTAGCTAATATACTTTCTTTATGTGAGCCCAATTCAAAAATACCACTTACTTAGTCAAGATTATTATAATAAGGCAAGAATATATTTTAGTGCATGACTTATTAGAAATCTATGTTCTGGCCGTTGCATCCCTTCTTATATGGAATGATTTCCTACCTTTTTGAAAGTTGACCAAAGCTTGCTCTCTTTGATAATTAATTCAAAATACTTACACGTGATTTGAATGGGCAATTTGTGACTATGTTGCTACCTTGAATATATGAATATTAAATGTTGGATATTTTAATTTGACTGCCTTATATATTGAGCTCGGATATGGGAAATATTATGAAAGGAAAGCAATTCAAAATATCAAGGCAAGTCCCAAAATTAGAAGATCAACTATTCAAGGAAGGGTGCTAAAACGGTCTGCCAAGACAGCCTATATAAACGAAGCAGCCAAAGACAAATAAAGTGAGCTGAACCAAGAAAAATACTTAGAAGAATCATTCAAGAAAAGGATCAAGTCCTTGGCGCCTGAAACTGCCCGCTCGGAGTTCTAGATAGAGTTTCTCTTTTCCCTTTCATATTGTACTTGGATTATTGAGGCTTAATTGGCTAGAGTAGCTGCCTCGGGTTAAGTGTGTGTGAGAGCTTTGTGATAAAGCTGAGAGGCTCTCTACCCGCAAGGTAGAGATGCATAACTCTTCCTAGAGAGGATAGAGTTGGGGAGGCTCAAGGGTAGATTAGGAGAATCACTCTTGTAACTCTTTCAAAGGCTTGTTTAGTGAAGTTGTTTAAAATTCCTCCGAGGGAGGTCGAGGTTTTTTAATCCCTTTGAGCCAAGGGATTTTTCCTCGTTAAATTCTTGTGCACTTTACTATTTCGCAATTCCCTTTATCCCACACTAGAACTCGGCGAAAAACTGCCACGGTTCCACACACACACAATTCACCCCCCCTCTTGTGTTGCTAACCGTTTTCATCACCTGCATATCTAGAAATCAATCAGCGTCGGAAAGAGCCACTTAATGGTTCTCCGGTTCTATAAGTGATAAATAAGCAAAGAAAGCACAAAAGTTGCTAAGTTTAGATCTAGTTGATACTCCCTGATTTAAGTCACTCAAGAGGATATCCAAAGGATGTGATCGATGAATTTTCCATCCTCTAGGAGCATTTGAATCATCTTCACTTTCATGTGACTCATCTGGAACTGGATCTGTCTGTTCTTCAATTTGCTTGGCAGTGGATATCCTCAGTTCTAAGCACGTTATCGTCAGTTCCTGCTGCTATCTCCTTATGGCGATTGATTTCGTGATTAGTTCCCCCTTGCTAATGGAATTGGTGCAATCTCCGTGTTTAGAGCTTCTGCCCATAAATTCTTTGCAAGACCACTAGAGATTCACGTAGTTCTAGTCATATCCTCCAGTGTTCTATTCTTCTGTTCTACAACCCTATTGTGGTCTATCCCTCGTTCTTGGCATAATGTATCAAAGAGCGTATTGTCAAATTCGATTCCATGACCCGAACGGATCTTAATTAATTGCTGCCCTATTTGATGCTCAACTTTCCTTACACAAATAACAAACTCATTAAAAGTATCTTTCTTATTCGCAAGAAAGATAGTCCAAGTATATTTTTAGAAAGAATCAACAATTATAAGCACATATTGTTTATTAAAAATAACAATGTTACCTCCGTCACATAATTGAAGGATACTTAGCAAATTGAACTTAAATCCTTGACTAAGAAAAATTGGATGGTTGGGTGATTTTTCACATTTTCCCACGGCTTCAATTTCTTCTTTGCCGTTGTCTCCAAATGTCACCTTCCCACCACTAAATGGCCAAAGTGAGAGGAATAAAGATGAGTCTCCAATTGTGTGCTTAGAACAGCCACTATCAAGGAACCAGTGATTGTTCCCCCTCACTTGGCGCTGTTCCTGAATCACGGGTTAGCACGTGGAACCCAGACTTGCTTGGGTTCCATTTTGTACGGTCTTGAAGAATATTTAACATAATCAAAACATCTTTCTAAGGTCTTTTGTCTAGAGTGACATTGATACCTAAGATGGCCGATTTTGCCACAATGCATGCAAACCCGGTTATCATATGTATCAACGTACTTAGGTTTCCATTTACCATAAAAGCCTCTTGTTCTTTTATGAAAAGTTCGGTTAGGCGTTTGTCCATAACCGTTTTTGTGCCTCTGAACCAATCTATCGAACCAGTTTGGTCCAGTTCTAGGTGGCTGTTGATATGGTCTAGAACTGGGTTGTTCTCGGGTTCTATTGCCCTTAAAGGGTTGGTTCTGAAAATTTGATTTTTGATTAGATCGGACATTGTTGGTCCCGATTAAAATGGTAATCAGTCTAGAGGGGGGGGGGGGGTGAATAGACTGATTGGTTTTTCAATTTTTTTCTCTAAGTCCAAAATGACTTATCAGAGAATGTCTGATTCTGGTGACAGAGAAAGGCTGGTTCTGATATCAGAACTGGCCTTGGCAGCGGATTCTGATTTGTCCGGGTAGCCTCAGAAGCACTAAGGCAGATGCCTTTCTGATAACTCTGAAAACAAGATCTGCTGAACACAGATTCCAAGTCTTAGAGTTAATCAGTTAATATCCTAAGTGCAGAAATATAAATTGCAGTAAAGTAAATGACACCGGATATTTTATAGTGGTTCAAGGAACAACTCGTTCCTCTAGTCCACTGTTCCACTAGCTTTGAAGTAGATCGGTTACAAAGCTAAATCCTAGCACTTAAGAAGCACTCCTCGTCTTCTTCAAGCCTAGATGCCACCCAGGATGCAGTTCCACGTCCTGATGGCTGGTCCTTTCACTCAGCTTCCCGGAAGTATCACCACTTCACTACTGCAGTTACTTGGACGCCCTTCTTTTCAGAAGATCCTTTGAAAAACAGAGTTTTTCCTCCAACTTGCTTCGTCACAAATGATGTTTGATGAAGTTCTTGAAGAGTTGAAGAACAGGATGAACTTTGTTTGTTTGTTGGGGATGAGAGATTTGGAGTTTGAATCTTCCCAACGTAAGCTTGTCTTGTTGAAGGTTGTAGAATTTGAATTTCAAGAGAGCTTGAATGATGATGAGCAAAGTTGTAGCAAAGTTATTTTCCAGTTCTTCGGAAAGTAGCTTATATACTGGGGTTGTCTGCCCGTTGGAGGAGGAGACAACTGCATTGAATGCGCGTACAGTTGACTTGACCGCCGTTTTGGAAGGTTTCTATTTTTATAATATATCTTCCCGGATTCCTTGGTCAATCATTTGCAATCAATCCTTCAGCGTATCAGGCTCATTTAATGTGCATTAAATGCTTTCCTTTCATGCACAGTCTTCTAGCCGTTGGATGTTTTTACCCGTTGAATTCATAGCTGTTGGATGTTGCTTGAAATTTTCTAAGTGTTCGTCGAGCTCTGATCAGGCTCTTCTGATATGTTGGATTCTGATGGCTATCTGATGAGTTGAGTTCTGATGGTCTTCTGATCTCTGACTGAACTCAGACTCTGACTCTGATAGGTCCGCTGATGAGTACTTCTGATCTGTAGATCTCATCGGCTATCAGATGACCAAGTTTATCAGCAACTCTCATGGTGCAACTCTGATGGACTTCCGGTAAGAGAACTCTGATGGAGCAGTTCTCATAAAGCAAGTCTGGTCGAGCCATTCTGATGCACTTCTGATCTGATCCAAAGTAGAGCAACTCTGATCGTCGACTACACTAATACTTACAATTGAAAAGTCTAATACATAAAATCTAATTTGGGGGTACCTTAAAATTCTAATCCTATAGCATCATCAAAATCTAATTACATTTATTCCTTACAGACATCTTTTGGAACATATCCGAGACCTGCAGTCTCGTTTACTTTCTTATTGTGCTGAGAAGGACCAGTTCCAGAATGATGTCTAGACCTGGTTTTGTTCGTTGCACTATAGGATTGATATTCCGGTCTATTTTTAAAATCAGTGCACTCGGCAACAAGACGATGAAGATGATCAATTAAACAACCAACACTCGGTATTTTTGAGAGAAGCTTTTCATCATGATCAACTTGTTTGTTCATACTATCGAGCTTAAGAGAACAAATAATTTGATCTTGTTCTAGAACCACTTCACTGTACTTAAGCCTTTCATCTATTAACTCTCCCACTTTTGTTTCAAGCCTTATTTTGGCTCTCGTGGCTACCTCGAGTTTAGACTCAAGCTCAGTGATACGTGATTTAAGATGATCATTTTCGGAAAGACTTTCATTAAGCTCAATAGTCAACCTTTTGAAAATTTTCCGAGTTTTGGTTTTGGATAGAGAGTCAAACTTGGATAGGAAATTTTCAAAGTTTACCTCAAAGCTTTCTTGGTCGGATTCCTCGTCGGAGAGTGCCATAAGACATAGACCCGCATGATTGGAGTTCTTATCATTTTCTTCTTCTTCATCATCGGATGAGTCTCCCCATGCGGCCATCATTGCCTTCTTGAGATCTCTATTGAAGCTTTTATCTTCACTGAACCTCCGGTTGGAACTGGACTTGTTCTTGTCGTAGGTTTTCTCATTTTTCTTTTGTGGGCAGTCCTTAGCCCTGTGTTCAAAGGAACCACAAACAAAACAACCTTGGTTATTAAAGGATTGAGTATTCTTTTTACCTTGTTTGGTACAGTTGTTCTTGAATTTCCGGTACATCCTTCCAAATTGTTTTGCAAACATGCTCATCTCGTCATCCGATTCACTTTCAGTTTCTTCTTCTTCCTCTCGAGCCTTTAGAGCTATTCCTCTTTCTCGTCTAGCATTCTCGGCATCTTGTTCTTCTTGAAGACCCAGTTCATATGTTAAGAGTGATCCGGTTAAGTCTTCAAGCGTCATGGTGGATAGATCTTTTGCTTCCTCAATGGCCGTGGTCTTAGGCTTCCATACCGGGGGCAGGCTTCTCAAGATCTTTCTTACTTGATCTTCTACTGTAATCTCTCTTCCAAGGGCTGAAAGCTCATTAATGATGTTAGTAAAACGTGTAATCATATCCTTAATTGACTCTTTTGGCTTCATTACGAATAATTCGTAATTACGCATGAATATGTCAATCTTAGATTTTTTTACACGTGAGGTTCCCTCATGAGTGACCTCGAGCAAATCACACATTTGTTTTGCAGTCTTGCATCCTAGAACCCGATTGTGTTCGGCAGGACCAAGACCACAAATTACATATTTAAGGGCTTGGGCATTATGCTCGAGTTTCTCATAATCTTCAGAAGTATATTCAGTTTTAGGTTTAGGAACAACATTACCTTCGGCGTTTCTCTTTGTGATGGCATTATCACCACTTTCTATAACATTCCAAACCTGATAGTTATCGGCCTTTATAAAGTTCTCCATCCGACTCTTCCAAAATTGATAGTATTTGCCATTGAACAATGGTGGTCGTTGAGTCGAGTACCCTTCTTCTAGTCGGTCAACCGTATTCATTCTGCCGGATCTCTTCCCAAGGTATTAGCCTCTATGTGGTGAAGACCGGCTCTGATACCAATTGATGAAAACGGTTAGCAACACAAGAGGGGGGGTGAATTGTGTGTGTGTGGAACCGTGGCAGTTTTTCGCCCAGTTCTAGTGCAGGGTAAAGGGAATTGCGAAAAGTAAAGTGCACAAGGATTTAACGAGGAAAAATCCCTTGGCTCAAAGGGATTAAAAAACCTCGACCTCCCTCGGAGGAATTTTAAACAACTTCACTAAAAAGCCTTTTGAATGATTACAAGGGAAACTCTCCTAGTCTACCCTTGAGCCACCCCAACTCTATCCTCTCTAGGAAGAGTTATGCATCTCTACCTTGCGGGTAGAGAGCCTCTCAGCTTTACAACAAAGCTCTCACACACACAAACCAACCCGAGGAGGCTACTCTTAGCCAATCCTCAAAACCACATTACAATATGAAGAAGGGAAAGAAGAAACTCTATCTAGAACTCCGAGTGAGCAGTTTCAGGTGCCTTGAACTTTGTATTTTTCTCGAGTGTGTCTCTGAATATTTTTTGGTCAAGCACACTCCTTTCTCTTCAGCTTCTTCGATTATATATAGACTGCCTTAAATCCGTTGGAGCATTCTTCCTTTGAATAGATGATCTTCTAATTTTGGGACTTGCCTTGATATTTTAAATTGTTTTCCTTCCATATAATTTGCCAAATCTGAGCTTTAATATATAAGTCAGTCAACCAAAATATCAAGGTAATAAATCATGCATCAGATCACGTGAGGTTAATAAGGATTCCAAGCTTTTTGAATTTATTTCCAAATAAGGCGAGCTATGGTCAACTCCTTAAAAGGTAGGGAATTCTTCACAATAAGAGCAAAGAAGCAACGACCCTATGAAGATTCTTTTAAAAACAATTTCCTTATTTGAGTGGATGCAATCATTAAAGAACTTTATCAAAAAGATATTCAATTAATCATTTAACTAAGGATTACTTTTTCAAACCTAAAAGGGAGTACTTAGCATGCTACGTATATAACCAATAATGTAGGGATCATGCACTCATATTTAAGTAAAGATACTTTCCATAAAGTAAAAAGCTATATATTCCATAAAGTGATATGCCACTCAAATAAGCACTCATATAATCAAATTACGTATATATTATTCCCTATAATATTCTTGACAAAGAATGAGCACTCACATAAGGAAAGCACATTAATTTTCAAGTAGGTGCAATCAATATTAATTCAAACCATATCACGGAACAAGAACTGGGAGCGGTTCTGTCCGTCGTTCCACCTGCATGGTTAGTCATCAACTATAGACCAAAAGTAACACCAGTCGTTTGTCATCAACAAAACAATATGTTCCAACACCCCCCCTTAACAGGAATTTCGTCCCCGAAATTCACAGCTCTACTCGAATAGGAAAGCATACTGCTTCCTCATCGAAGCCTCTGTTTCCCATGTCTCTTCTTTGACCCGATCGCTCTTCCAAAGTACTTTAACCATTGGGACTTCTTTGCTCCTCAGTTTCTTCACCTTTCTATCGGTGACCTTGATTGGTTGCACAACGTAGTTCAAATCCTCACGTACCTCTACAGGCGGCTTTTCCAATACGTGAGAGGGATCATGTACATACTTCTTAAGCATGGATACATGAAACACATTATGTATATTCTCTAATTCGTCTGTGGATGGAAAGCAATACTGAACTCCAACCTCGTTCCCATAGACTCCTGAAATTTCGGCCAAAAGAGTGATGTGAATCGTGGGTCTCTATCAGATACAATGGTCACTGGAACCCCATGTAGCCTCACGATCTCATCCGTATACAATTTGGCTAACCTCTCAAGTGGGTAAGTAGTGTTGATAGGTAAGAAGTGTGCACTCTTCGTGAGCCTATCTACAACAACCCAAACTGCATCATAGTTCCTGATTGTCCGTGGTAAACCTACCACGAAATCCATAGTCACGTGTTCCCACTTCCATTGAGGAATGAAAAGTGGTTGCAATAAGCCTGCTGTATGCTGATGTTCTGCCTTAACTTGTTGACAAGTAAGGAATCGGCTGATGTATTCGGCTATTTCCCTCTTCATTCCGGACCACCAGTAACTTTCTTTCAAATCACGGTACATTTTCGTGCCCCCGGGGTGCATGGCATAATCCGATGAATGAGACTCCTCTAAGATGGACTTTCGGAGCTCATCATCTGACGGTACTCACACTCGGTCACGAAATAACAAGAGACCATCATCTCTTTCCCTGAAATCCTCCACCGGTCCCGCTTGCATGTGTTCCCGGACCTTCATAAGTTCTGCGTCAGTCTCTTGACCCTTCTTGATCTCCTAAAGTAAGGTCGGTCTCACCTCAAATCGTGCCAATAAGGCACCATCGCTAGATACATCCAATTGGGCCCTCAGTGCCCTCAAACTAGTCAGCAATGCCCCAGACGAACTCTTCCGACTGAGGGCATCTGCTACAACTTTTGCCTTACCTGGATGGTACTCAATAACTATATGATAGTCCTTTATCAACTCCATCCACCGTCTTTGTCTCATGTTTAACTCTTTCTGAGTAAACACATACTTCAAGCTCTTATGATCAATATATATGTGACATGTCTCTCCGTAGAGATAATGTCTCCAAATCTTCAGTTCAAACACCACTGCTCCTAGCTCTAGCTCATGGGTAGGGTAATTCACCTCATGCTTCTTCAATTGTCGTGAGGCATAGGCAATTACCCTCCCCTGTTGCATCAACACACATCCAAACCCTTGGATGCTCGCGTCACTATAGACGTCGTACCCCATACCCTGTTTGGGTAATGCAAGTACCGGTGCCTCGGTCAATCTCTTCTTTAGTTCAATGAACCCTTTCTCACATTTGTCATCCCACACAAACTTAGCTCCTTTACGAGTGAGCTTCGTTAATGGTGATGCCAAAACGGAGAACTTCTCCACGAACTTTCTGTAGTAGCCTGCCAACCCAAGGAAACTACGAATTTCCTTGACGTTCTTTGGCCTCTCCCATTCGGTAATGGCTTCTATCTTCTTGCTATCAACAGCAATTCCCGATCCCGAAACTACATGCCCGAGAAAGCCAATTTCTTTTAGCCAAAACTCACATTTAGAGAATTTGGCATAGAGTTGCTTCTCCCGTAGTGTCTCAAGGACAAGTATCAGGTGCTCCTCATGTTCTTCTTCACTCTTTGAGTAAATCAAGATGTCATCTATGAAGACAATCACGAATCGGTCCAAGTATTTATGAAATACTCGGTTCATCAAGTCCATGAATGCCGCTGGGGAGTTTGTTAACCCAAACGACATAACAAGGAATTCAAAGTGCCCATACCTTGTGCGAAAAGCACTTTTTGGTATGTCATCTTCCTTAATCTTCAATTGATGGTAACCCGACCTCAAGTCAATCTTTGAAAACACGGTTGCCCCTCGTAGTTGATCAAACAGGTCATCAATCCTAGGCAAGGGATACCTATTCTTGATTGTGACCTTGTTCAGTTGACGATAGTCAATACACATTCGAAGTGTCCCATCTTTCTTTTTCACAAAAAGAACTGGTGCTCCCCACGGGGAGTGGCTTGGTCTAATGAAACCATTATCCAAAAGCTCTTGCAATTGGGTTTTCAACTCGTTAAGTTCAGCGGGTGCCATACGGTATGGCGGTATGGAGATTGGTTTGGTACCAGGCTCGACCTCGATCACAAATTCAATCTCCCTATCAGGTGGAAGCCCCGGTAGGTCTTTAGGGAAGACATCCGGATACTTACAAACCACCCTCACGTCGTCGATGTTCGATTCCTCCTTGGTTTTGTCAATCACGTATGCTAGATATGTGTGGCATCCCTTTCTCATCATACTTCTCGCTCTCACAGCGGATATGATATAGCTGTTTGATTTGCCTTGGTCCCCCTCGAAGCGTAGGGTGTCCCCATCATTGCCTTCGAGTTCCAAAACCTTTGTGTATCAATCTACCCTAGCATGATGCTTTTCTAGTCAATCCATCCCTAGGATTGCATCGAACTCCATCATACTCAGAGGTACGAAATCACACGTCAAGGTTTGGCCACCGATTTCCACCATACAAGATGAATAGTAATTTGTTCTTTCAACGTCTTCCCCTAGTGGTGTTGATACCACTAAAGTTTGCGTCATTGGAATAGATTGTATCTCTGAGCCCTCGGGCAAACGCCTCACTTACGAATGAACGTTGCGCTCCGGTATCGATAAGGATTCATGCATGCTTCCCATTAATCTTTAGTGTTCCTACATTTATAAGTCATGTGAGATACCTTTCCTACCATTCCTATACATTTAGAGAGGTTTATTATGTTCACACATGTGTTTGGGATCAAGAACAGGTCTTAACGTTGCAATACGACGCGAAAAAGTCGACTTTGGGCTGCCCAGGAGGTACGCACGGAGTGCCTAGGAGGTACGCACGGCGTGCGTGTCTTATAACCTCAAAATGGCGTGCGTCCATCCACGCATGGCCGGCCGTGCGTGTAGCAATTTCTTTTCGGTTGCTACTGCCACCAACGCACGGACCAACGCACGGCCGTGCGTGTAGCAATTTCTTTCCGGTTGCTACTGCCACCAACGCACGGACCAACGCACGGCCGTGTGTACGGTCCAGCCTGGTGTGCGTTTGCGGAAATAAGCCGGCTTTCGCCCGATTTCGCTCCGTTTGACCCCAAAGCTTCGTGTAATGATCCCAACGACTAGCAACCTCAATTTATGGACTAATCAAGGGTAAAGCACAAGTATACAAAAGGTAATACCTGCAACAGAATCCGGGTTAGCTTGAGCATCCGCCTCCATCATCGCATAGACTCTAGCTTGAGTCCTTTCTTAATTCACCGATGACGCATTGCTCGTGCTTGCTCCTCCATGCCCCCTAGTTGATTGGGAACCCCGGGCTTGGTTTCTCGTCCCCGTGGCCCCGCTACGTGGTCCCGATGACCTTGCCCCACCCAATTGTGGGCAATGCGCCTTCAAATGCCCGACATCCCCGCATTGGAAACATCTAGGGGGGTCGCGACACTTACCGGAGTGGTTCTTCTTGCAATTGTTGCAACGAGTTACCACTCAGGCTTGTGATCTCGAGTCTTGCCCGCTCAGTCCTTGGTTCCCCCTAGATGGTGGTGGTGGTGCCCGGAAAGATCCTCCTCCATGGTTCCCTTTTTTGTTGGAACCTTGAGAGTCATGACTCTCCCACTTCCTCTTTTTCGCCTCCTCGGCATCTCTCTTCTTCCTCTCTTCCCACTGTTTCTCTCCTTTCAACCCTTGGTCAACCACTTGAGCGAATGTCATGTTAGACAATTGTGTTGCCCTATCACGTATCTCCAGGTCTAGTTGTAAGGAATAAATGTAATTAGATTTTGATGATGCTATAGGATTAGAAAGATAGAGCACCCCCAAATTAGATTTTATGTATTAGATTTTTTCAATTGTAAGTATTAGTGTAGTCGACGATCAGAGTTGCTCTGTTTTGGATCAAATCAGAAGTACATCAGAACTGCTCGACCAGACTTGCTCTATGAGAACTGCTCCATCAGAGTTCTCTTACCAGAAGTCCATCAGAGTTGCACCCTGAGAAATGCTGCTAAACCTGGACATCTGATAACCGATGAGAGTTACAGATCAGAGGTACTCATCAGCGGACCTATCAGAATCAGAGTTAGAGTTCAGTCAGAAATCAGAAAGCCATCAGAACTCAACTCATCAGAAAGCCATCAGAACTCAACTCATCAGAAAGCCATCAGAACTCAGAAAGTCATCAGAATCCAACACATCAGAAAAGCCTGATCAGAGCCCGACCAACACTTAGAAGTTTTCAAGCAACATCCAACAGCTATGAATCCAACGGGTAAAAACATCCAACGGCTAGAAGACTGTGCATGAAAGGAAAGCATTTAATGCACATTAAATGAGCCTGATACGCTGAAGGATTGATTGCAAATGATTGACCAAGGAATCCGGGAAGATATATTATAAAAATAGAAACCTTCCAAAACGGCGGTCAAGTCAACAGTACGCGCATTTAATGCAGTTGTCTCCTCCTCCAACGGGCAGACAACCTCAGTATATAAGCTACTCACCGAAGAACAGGGATACAGCTTTTGCTACAACTTTTGCTCTCCATAATTCAAGCTCTCTTGAGATTCAAATTCTACAATCTTCAAACAAGAAAAGTTCTACGTTGGGAAGATTCAAACTCCAAATCTTTCTTCCCCAACAACGAGCAAAGTTCATCCTGTTCTTCAACTCTTCAAAAACTTCATCAAACATCATTTGTGACGAAGCAAGTTGGAGGAAAAACTTTGTTTTTCAAAGGATCTTCTGAAAAGAAGGGCGTCCAAGTAACTACAGTAGTGAAGTGGTGATACTTCCGGGAAGCTGAGTGAAAGGACCAGCCATCAGGACGTGGAATTGCATCCTGGGTGGCATCTAGACTTGAAGGAGACGAGGAGTGCTTCTTAAGTGCTACGAATTAGCTTTGTAACCGATCTACTTCAAAGCTAGTGGAACAGTGGACTAGAGGAACGCGTTGTTCCTTGAACCACTATAAAAATATCCGGTGTCATTTACTTTACTGCAATTTATATTTCTGCACTTAGGATATTAGCTGTTAACTCTAAGACTTGGAATCTGTGTTCAGCAGATCTTGTTTTCAGAGTTATCAGAAAGGCATTTGCCTTAGTATTTCTGAGGCTACCCGGACAGATCAGAATCCGCTGCCAAGGCCAGTTCTGATATCAGAACCAGCCTTTCTCTGTCACCAGAATCAGACCTTCTCTGATAAGTCACTTTGGACTTAGAGAAAATTTGAAAAACCAATCAGTCTATTCACCCCCCCCTCTAGACTGATTACCATATTAAACGGGACCAACAAGTGGTATCAGAGCCTCCTTGTTCTTGTAATCTTTTAGGTTACTCTCTGAACAAAGATCCACTTGTTCTTAGCCTCTTCATTTATTATAATGGATAATTCTCTTGCAAAGCATCTTATGTTTACAGATCAGAAGTATGATGATTGGAAGATCAGAATGAAGGCACATCTATGTGCTCTTCATGATGAAATGTGGGAAGTCTTGGAAAATGGCCCCTTTATCCAGTTCATGAAGATCAATCCTGCTCACTCTATTGATAACTCTCAGCCCCAGATGATTGAGAAAGCCCGGTCAGAATGGACCAAGGAAGAGAAAAGGCAGTACAATCTAGATAATATAGCCAAGGACATCCTCTACAAGGCTATTGATGAAAGATACTTCAACAGAATCAAGAAGTGCACGACTGCCAAAGAAATCTGGGACAAGCTAGATGAGATTGGAGCAGGAGATGAGCAAGAAAGAGATAACAAGTTGACCATTGCTATGAAGAAGTTTGATGACTTCAAACTTCTGCCAGAAGAATGCATTGCTAAGATGCATGAGAGACTGCTGATTCTCATCAGTGAGACTTCTGAGCTTGGGAAGGAGCTCACCATCAAAGAGGTCAACATGAAGATTCTCAGGGGACTGCCTTCAGCTTGGAAGATGAAGGTGATTGCAGTCCAGGAAAGCAAGAACATCAAGACTTATGCCACTGAGAAACTCATCTCTGATCTCAAGGCTTATGAGTTTGAGATGCATGAAGAGAAGGAAGAAGTTCCTGATGAAAGGACCACCACTGCTCTCACTGCCAGCACCTCAAAGGTAAGTAACTTTGACCCCTCTACTCTTTTATCTGATGAGTATATGGCTGCTTTTGCCAGGAAGTTTAAGAAGTTTATGAAGAAAGATGGAAGGAGTCCATCTTCCATCAGAAGACCACATTAGAAGACCAAGTCTTCTGAAAGCAGTGGAGAGTACCTCTGCTACAACTGCAGACAACCTGGGCACTTCAAAGCAAACTGCCCCTATCCAAGAGTGTCCAAGAAGCAAGGACATGAAGAAGAAAGGAAACCAGAAGATCAACACAGAAGAAGAAGAGCATTCGTCTCAGAACAAGCTGAGAGAGATCCACTCTCTGAATCAGAGTCCAGTTCAGACTCCGACTCTGATGAAGCATTCTGCTGCTTGGATGCAGAAACTGAAGACCTCTGCCTCATGGCACAATCAGATGATGAGGTATGCTCCACCTCTGATTCTATTTCTTCTTCGGTAGGCACAGCCTTAAATGATGATCCAATGTCATCATTTTGGGAAGAGTTCCAAACTATCCAAGCCACTTACTCTTTTGTTAAAGATGAGAACAGTAGGCTGAAAGTTGATATCTCTGATCTAAGGAAAGAGACTGAGTACAATCTTAATCTCTTAACTGAGGAAAGAGACAAACTGAAAGTTGAAAATGAGTCTCTTCTTAAAATGAGTCTCTTCTATTATTCTTAAACGAATAATAGATATAATAGTCTTCTGAAGATGCAATCTTCCATGAAGAATATTGGTGATTCTCATAACTTCACCTCTGGTCTTGGATATGTTGAACCAGAGTCTGGTGAGCCTTCTGTAAGGCCTAGCACCAAAGTTACTAAGGCTAAAAAGGTCATAGTGCCACAGACTTTGAGCCCCAACTGTCATGCTAGTACTTCTGGTACTAAAATTGTACATGAGAAGGTCATACCAGAGAAGCAAAACCTAAAGGTCAAACCTAAACAAATTCTGAAAACTAATGAACCTGGCAGAAAATCTAACAACAGGAAAAGTTTTCAGAAAAATAACAATCAAAGGTCTAACCCTATCAGACAATCTCATGACAATGGTATCAGAAACTGCTATCAGAAAGGCAGATATCAAGAGAAGATTAACTATAGGCAGAAGAGGTTGTCTGGTCAGCCTCAGAAGCCTAAAGTTAAGCGCTCCTCTGATCTTGATAGCATATGGGACTTCTTTCCAACCAAAAAGGCTATGCAGAAGTATGCAAACAGAAAGCATGATCCTCACAAGCATCTGCCCAAAGTGAATCATACATCTGTTTACTACAACTACCAGGTGGACAATGGGTACCTTCCACCAAGGTTTCAGTTGATGAGACCAAAATGGTACCAACTACCAAGACTACATTACCCCCCAGGACCCAACATTGCTTGGGTACCTAAATCTTCCTTTTAAACTTGCAGGAACTGTGTGCTGGAGCCATCTCAGAACAAGAATGGTATATTGACAGTGGATGCTCCAGACACATGACAGGTGACAAGAGTTGCCTATCAGAGTTTCAGAAATACAATGGACCCAGAGTCACTTTCGGTGGAAATGACAAGGAAGGGCAAACAAAAGGAAGAGGGAAGCTGATCAAGAACCAGATAATCATTGATGATGTCTCATATGTCAAAGGTCTGAAGTTCAACTTAGTGCTAGCCAGTTCTGTGACAAAGGCTACACAGTTGAATTCACCAAGACCTTATGCTATGTCAAGCATGAGACAACCAAAGAAGTGGTTCTTACAGCCAAAAGAAGGAAGAACATCTATGTTGTTGACTGGCAAACAGCAAAAGATGGAACCTGTCTGATAGCAAAGGACAATTCAAAGCTAAGCTGGGATTGGCACAAGAAGCTTAGCCACCTGAATTTCAAAACTATCAACAAACTGGCAAGGGAACACATTGTAGATGGTCTGCCTGACATTGTCTACAAGAAGGAGACCCTCTGCAGTGCTTGTCAGAAAGGCAAACAAGTAAAGACCTCATTCAAACCCATAGCTGGAGATCTTTCTACTTGTCCTCTAAATCTGATCCACATGGATTTATTTGGACCAGTTGAAACTTCCAGTGTTGGTGGAAAAAGATATACTCTTGTTATGGTTGATGACTACTCAAGATATACATGGACTGTGTTCCTAGCAAAGAAGAATGAAACTCTTCAGAAGTTGCCATCTCTGTTAAAGCAACTTCAGACTGAGAAGAACATGAAGGTCAGGACAATCAGATCTGACAGAGGAACTGAATTTGTCAACAAGGTGATCAAAGACTTCTGTGATCAGAATGGCACTTTCCATCAACTCTCTGCTGCCAGAACACCACAACAAAATGGTGTTGCAGAAAGAAGGAACAGAACACTGAAAGAAGCTGCAAGAACAATGATTGCTGAATCAGGCTTGCCCATCAGATACTGGGCTGAGGCAATCAACACTGCATGCTACACCCAAAACAGGAGCATGATCCACAAGAATCATCAGAAGACCCCCTACGAGCTGTGGAAAGGAAGAAAGCCAAACATCAGCTATTTCCATGTGTTTGGATGCAAGTGCTACATTCTAAACAATGGAAAGGAGAACCTGAAAGTATTTCAAGAAAAAGCTGATGAAGGTGTATTCTTAGGCTACTCAAGTTCAAGCAAAGCCTATAGAATACTTAACAGGAGAACTCTACAAGTTGAAGAATCCATTCATGTCAAGTTTGATGATGGTACCTCTGCAGAAGAATTATCAGAGACCCTGCAGAAGATCAGTCTTGAAGATAAGGTTTTAGACTTATCAGAAGAGGTCACTATTAATCCAGTACTCTCAACTCCTATTACTAATCCAGTTCTGATAGACAAAGACAATGATGAAGAATCAGAAGATGAACCATCAGAGTTGCCTAGACAGCAACTATCAGAACCTGATCTAACTTGGTTAAGAGATCATCCTCCTAATCAAGTAATTGGTCAAGTTACCAGTGGTGTCAGGACCAGATCTGCATCAAGAAGAGAAGCCATGTTCACCTGCTGCATATCTCAGATGGAACCAATGAATGTGGAAGAAGCCCTAGAAGATTCAGACTGGATCAACGCAATGCAAGAAGAGCTGACACAGTTTGAAAGGAATGAAGTATGGAAACTTGTTCCTAGACCAAAGAATCAGAATGTCATTGGAACCAAATGGGTATTCAAGAACAAAGCAGATGAAGAAGGCAACATTGTAAGGAATAAAGCAAGACTTGTAGCAAAGGGATACTGTCAAGAAGAAGGCATAGATTTTGATGAGACCTTTGCACCTGTTTCCAGACTGGAAGCAATCAGGATATTCCTAGCCTATGCTGCCTACAATGACATCAAAGTCTACCAGATGGATGTCAAGAGTGCTTTTCTGAATGGAGAACTTGAAGAGGAAGTTTATGTTGAACAACCTCCAGGTTTTGTCATTCCTACTCAATCTTCTTGTGTCTACAAGCTCAGAAAGGCCCTCTATGGTCTTAAGCAAGCTCCCAGAGCTTGGTATGACACATTGTCCCTATTCTTAGTGAACCATGGGTTTACTAAAGGAAAGGTTGACAAAACTCTATTTCAAATTTCTGTTGCTAATCATATTCTATTAGTGCAAATTTATGTTGATGACATTATATTTGGAAGCACTAATCCAGAATTATGCAAGAAATTCTCTCAAGTTATGCAGAACAAGTTTGAAATGAGCATGATGGGAGAACTCAGTTATTTCCTAGGATTACAAGTCAAACAAGTTCCAGAAGGCATCTTTATCAACCAAGGGAAGTACACCAGAGATCTCATCAAGAAGTTTGGAATAGATGGAAAATCCTCAGTCAAGATTCCAATGAATGCATCTCAAGGCATTGGACCAGATGACGAAGGAAAAGATGTTGATGCCACTACATATAGAGGAATCATTGGATCTCTCCTCTATCTGACTGCAAGCAGACCAGATATAGCTTTTGCAGTAGGAATCTGTGCCAGATACCAATCAAAGCCCAAGGAAAGCCATTTGGTTGCTGCTAAGAAGATCATCAGATATATCAAGGGAAATCCAAATGCAGGCCTATGGTATCCCAAGGGAGGTAACTTTGAACTAATTGGTTACTCTGATTCAGATTTTGCAGGTTGCAGATTGGACAGGAAGAGTACTTCTGGTCATTGCCAACTGCTAGGTGGGAGACTTGTCTCCTGGTTTAGCAAGAAGCAGAATTCAATCTCAACTAGCACTGCTGAAGCTGAGTATATTGCTGCTGGAAGCTGCTGTGCTCAATTACTCTGGATGAAGCAACAACTCAAGGATTATGGAATTCAAGCAAAGGAGATCAAGCTGCTGTGTGACAATACAAGTGCTATTGCCATCACTCAGAATCCTGTGCTGCATTCAAGGACCAAACACATTGAGATCAGACATCACTTCATCAGAGATCATGTGGAGAAGAAGCACATTTCAATTGAGCATGTTCCAACTGAAGATCAGCTTGCAGATATCTTAACCAAACCCCTCTCTGAGGCAAGGTTTAACAAGCTAAGGGAAGAACTGGGAATGATGGACGATCTTCCCAGAGACACATGAATCAGAGTTGCAAAAGTACCAGATGTGGATTCATCAGAACACCCCATCTCTGATACCCGAAGCTTTTATCCATCAGAAGCTTGAATCAGAGTTGCAGAAGCATCAGATGTGGATCCATCAGAATTCACCATCTCTGATACTCTTATCCATCAGAGGACCCTGTATCAGAATACCCCTTCTCTGATATATGGACTGATATTCATCAGAGTGGCTGTGGACTTAGCAAAATTTTCTAAATTTCGGGCGAGACTGTTCAATAAACCGGAAGTTACCATATTACCCCCCGGTAGTTATTACCATATTTGGAAAACGGCTTTCCGCCCACAATCCATTTAATGCGACCTCGAAACCGCAAATATCAAACGTCCACTAACCCAAAATCATATATACTCTTTCTGAAACCTAAATCGCTACTGCAATTTTACTATTCGACTTCAAGCTTTTATCTCTCTAAACTTTCAACCTTCAAACCTCTCGAACCCAAAAAATGAAGTTCATCAACATCACAGACCTCTCAGCATCTGAAGCCAAGGCGCTTGTGGCTAACATCGCCACCGGAATGAAGGTTGACATGTCCTCCCTGCCATTATTGGCCGAGAACTCTAAAGTGATGAAAGCGGTCATTGCCGGGATGAATGATTCGCAACTGACCAAGATAGTGGCTCATCCCTATGAGCACTTCAGCAACTTGGATGTGGCTGAGTTTTATCTCAACGCCTACATTGCTGACAACACCATTCACTCACAAGTTCAGGGAAAGAACCTGAAGATCGATGCTGACGCCCTCAACGAGTTCTTCAACATCGAACTTGACTCTCAAGACATTGACACCCCGACACTCATCGACTTGGAATCAGTCGAAGTCTCTGTGGAGACATTTGTGAACACCTACTGCCGAGAGGATGCAACAGGCATAGAGACCCTGTATATGAAGAAGAATGCTCTCAAGAAGGACTTTGAGAGGCTGATGAGCATAATGCACAGGTGTTTGTGGTGCAAAACAAGTTCAACTGATCAGATGAACCACGCCAATTCCAAAGCTCTATATGCTGTTCACAGAGGGATGAACATCAACTGGGGAAAAGTGTTGTTCCAATCCATCTCTGAGTCCATCTCAAAGAAGGACAAAAAGACTGGTATGTTCTCTACGAAGATGGGTCATGGACTTCTGATCTCCAGACTCATCTCTAACTCCAAGACAGCTCTCAGAGAAGCCACCTCTGTGGACCACACGAAGACCATCTTCCTCACCATCTCTCCCAAAGTCAACGTGGCCATTGTTGCTGAGCTGAAGAAAACCAGCAAGCAAGAGCAGAACAGGAAGAAAATGGTTGAAAAACCCAAGGCTACCCCCAAGAAGGTCACAAAAAGGGCTGCAACCACCTCTGAGCAGCCTAAGGCAAAGCCTGTTCAAACCCCTAAGAAGAAGCATACTCAGAGTTCTAAGATTGTCTCTTCTGAGAAAATTGCATCAGAGGAAGATGCATCAGAACAGGACGGATCAGACTTGGCGCCTAGATCTTCTCCCCAAAGGAAGCAGAAGCAGAAGAGGAGAAGAAGAGCAATCATCAGAAATGACTCTGATGACTCTGCCTCTGATCACGTGCAAAGGAAGAAGAAGAAAGAAAACCCTTCTCATAAGAAGTCAGACACTCAGGGGGAACCTGAATCAGAGTCCCATTTCTCATCCCTACCAGACATACATCTGATAGGTCCATCAGAAGGTCATCAAGCATCACCTATCAGAGAATCTCCCACAGAGTTCCATGCAGTTCTGGATAGGCAGTTTGACCGTGTGCTAACCTGGAGAAAATGGAGAATGGGTCCTCTACAACAAATTCTTCAATTCTTCCCCTACTATGAAACTGAGGAAGCTGAAGTTCTCAAGTGGGTAGGAACAGATGATGTCTCACAGTGCTTTGATGTTGAATTCCTCGAGGCTGTTCTAGAGAAAAAGAAAGCCAACTGCAAAGGCAAGGCTGTTCTGATGTCCAGCTCACCAGAAGAGCATGTCAAAGCTCTGGAGGATCATGAGAGAGATGCCTTTGATACCTGGCTGATGGAGAAGAAAAGGCAGGAATCATTGATCAAGATGAAACCCATTCCAGGTGCAGAAGGTGAACCCTCTACTGCAAATGATGTGTCTCTGGCCATGATGAATCTGATCAGAGAATGGAGAACCTCTCAGTTTGAAGAAACAGTTCTTGAGGTAATTCCTAACTCTCCATCTCCACCTCTTCAAATTGCACCAGAACCCCATACCTCACCTCCCAAATCTCCATCCCCTACACCCACAACACCTGAATACACTCCTCCACCTTCACCCCAACCTCCATCACATTCACCCACTCCATCACCCAAGAAAACCCCATCTCCAATCCATCAGAAATCCCCCTCTCCTCACAGAACCCCAACCCCTTCACCTAAGAAGCCCTCACCCAAACAACCATCACCATGTAAACCCCCATCCCCCATCAGAAACCGTTCACCATCACCACCACCATCTCCAAAACAACCACCCTCTCAACCACTATCCTCACCCCTGCATACTCCTCTTCAAATTTCATCATCAGAGCCATCCCCTCAGGCTCCTCCTCAATCCCCTCCCAACTCTGTTCAAGTTCTGGCCACCACTCAGGCTCCTCAATCCTTCATAGCTGATATAGAGCAGGTTGGACGTCAAATCGCCAAAGGCATGGAAAAGATTCTGGATACTGAATATGAGACTGATACCCATCTCACCAGAGTCAGTGAACATCTCTCCAAGGGGATCAATATGCTGCTAAAGCATGTAGGCATCATTGCCACAGCGTTTGAGGTCCACAAGGATAAAACTGCAGAAAATCTGAGCAACATTGCTAAAGAGGTAGATGGAATCTCAGCAGTGCTATTCCATCACACTAAGGTCCTAGAAGAGCAGGACAAAGTCATCAAGGGTATTTCTGACTCTGTTGATACTCTACAGTGGTCTACTGACAAGGCTAGAGAAGAGATTGCTGATATTGAAGGCCTATGCAAGGACTCTAAAGAACTTGCTATCAAACTGATCAATAGTGGAAAGGACAGAGATCACAAGCTGACTCTCCTTGAAGCTACTACCAAAGATATTCAGAGTGCTGTAGATAAACAGAAGGAGCTTATTGAAGGTCTGGCCTCCGTAACTCAGACTCTGCCAAGTGCCCTTGAAGTTATTAAGGAGAATCAGGCCACCGAATTCTCAAAGATTGAACTCCTACTTGGTGATCTTGCTGATGCCAAAAAGGGGGAAGATGTAAGAAAACCTGCTAAAGCTATCAGAACTGCAGAAGGACCAAGCACCAGAGATGGGAGTCAGAGCTCTGGTGCTCTTGATCCTGCTATATACTTTGAGAAGACTAGGCAGAAGCAGATTGCTGCTGGTATCCAAAGACCAACTCCTCCTCGCTCTAAGAAAGGAAAGAAGACAGGCTCCACTTTCACTTTAGCCTAATGGCTCAAAAGTGATCTAGTTAAACCTGATGCTGCTCAATTCAGAGAGATGAAGAAGACTATGACCCCTATTCAACAGGAGAATCTCATTCTGGATAAAGATGGGCTGATAATAATTAACCATGGTGGGTCAATGCAAGAAGCAGAAGACTGGTGGCGAATGAAAGTGATCCCTGGCAAGGACATCTCTGAAGCCATCAGAAACTACCTTGATTGCAAGCTTGAACCTGCCTGGTCAGAGTGTCAGAACCCAAGGAACTTGGCCTCCATCAGAACAAAGGTAAATGCACTTCTGAAGGAAGTTGAAGCAAATGAAGCTGAACTAGAAGAGGAAGATATCTAAACTCTATCCTCCTGTTGCTTTAAATACTCTTACTTAATAAAGATAACCAACTTGCCCCTATTTTGCATGGCAATTTCAAAATTTGCATTCTTATTATTTATGCTCTGATATCTTGTGTTATTCCTTATCTGATTGATTGTATCTTACTCTTACTATTTTCCTATGCCAAGTGCCCACCAAGATTTTGAATGAAAGTTTACCTTTAACTTATTTTTCTTTATGGTGAAAGGCACTTCTCTGGAAATAGTTTAAGGGTTTTGGCATCATCAAAAAGGGGGAAATTGTAAGGAATAAATGTAATTAGATTTTGATGATGCTATAGGATTAGAAAGATAGAGCACCCCCAAATTAGATTTTATGTATTAGATTTTTTCAATTGTAAGTATTAGTGTAGTCGACGATCAGAGTTGCTCTGTTTTGGATCAAATCAGAAGTACATCAGAACTGCTCGACCAGACTTGCTCTATGAGAACTGCTCCATCAGAGTTCTCTTACCAGAAGTCCATCAGAGTTGCACCCTGAGAAATGCTGCTAAACCTGGACATCTGATAACCGATGAGAGTTACAGATCAGAGGTACTCATCAGCGGACCTATCAGAATCAGAGTTAGAGTTCAGTCAGAAATCAGAAAGCCATCAGAACTCAACTCATCATAAAGCCATCAGAACTCAACTCATCAGAAAGCCATCAGAACTCAGAAAGTCATCAGAATCCAACACATCAGAAAAGCCTGATCAGAGCCCGACCAACACTTAGAAGTTTTTAAGCAACATCCAACAGCTATGAATCCAACGGGTAAAAACATCCAACGGCTAGAAGACTGTGCATGAAAGGAAAGCATTTAATGCACATTAAATGAGCCTGATACGCTGAAGGATTGATTGCAAATGATTGACCAAGGAATCCGGGAAGATATATTATAAAAATAGAAACCTTCCAAAACGGCGGTCAAGTCAACAGTACGCGCATTTAATGCAGTTGTCTCCTCCTCCAATGGGCAGACAACCTCAGTATATAAGCTACTCACCGAAGAACAGGGATACAGCTTTTGCTACAACTTTTGCTCTCCATAATTCAAGCTCTCTTGAGATTCAAATTCTACAATCTTCAAACAAGAAAAGTTCTACGTTGGGAAGATTCAAACTCCAAATCTTTCTTCCCCAACAACGAGCAAAGTTCATCCTGTTCTTCAACTCTTCAAAAACTTCATCAAACATCATTTGTGACGAAGCAAGTTGGAGGAAAAACTTTGTTTTTCAAAGGATCTTCTGAAAAGAAGGGCGTCCAAGTAACTACAGTAGTGAAGTGGTGATACTTCCGGGAAGCTGAGTGAAAGGACCAACCATCAAGACGTGGAATTGCATCCTGGGTGGCATCTAGACTTGAAGGAGACGAGGAGTGCTTCTTAAGTGCTAGGAATTAGCTTTGTAACCGATCTACTTCAAAGCTAGTGGAACAGTGGACTAGAGGAACGCGTTGTTCCTTGAACCACTATAAAAATATCCGGTGTCATTTACTTTACTGCAATTTATATTTCTGCACTTAGGATATTAGCTGTTAACTCTAAGACTTGGAATCTGTGTTCAGCAGATCTTGTTTTCAGAGTTATCAGAAAGGCATTTGCCTTAGTATTTCTGAGGCTACCCGGACAGATCAGAATCCGCTGCCAAGGCCAGTTCTGATATCAGAACCGGCCTTTCTCTGTCACCAGAATCAGACCTTCTCTGATAAGTCACTTTGGACTTAGAGAAAATTTGAAAAACCAATCAGTCTATTCACCCCCCCCCCTCTAGACTGATTACCATATTAAACGGGACCAACACTAGTGCATCCCAAAAGTGGTTTACCATACGGTTCTCATCACAAGCATACTCCGGTATGTAGTCGGCAAGGTCCCTGAACTTGTACTCAAGTTCCTTCACTGACATGTTACCCCCCGTGGGTTAGAAGGGTGTATTCCCTCACCTTTTTGTTCACCTTGAAATCCGAGTAGTATTGTGCGAAGAATTCCTGTCGGAAATTCTCCCAAGTGACGTTCTCGCCATATTTGCCTTTGGTCCCATCCCACCTCTTGGATGCCATCCCTTCAAGTATTCTCACCGCAACCCTTAGTTTGTATTCGGGGGTGAGTTCCATGTCCAGGGCTGCCTCATTCAGCCTCTTAATCCATTGCGCCGAAATAGAGATGTCACCCGTTCCATCGAACGGTTTGCACCCCAAGTCTCGTACCTCCATCACCCCGACCCTCACGTGGTTCAATGTGGGCCCTAGAGTCGCCATGGCTTCTCCCCCTTGAAGCCCCACCCGAAGGTTGCCCAGCTCGGCGCCTTCGGCGTTCCCTCCTCTCCTCACGCTCGCGGTGGTACTGTTGGAGTAGTGCTTCAATCCGTGCTAAGGAGCCATTTTCCTCCTCATCACTTACATCATCATCATCCCCTTCATAAGGGGTCTCAACCGGCTCAGTTTCCGGTCGATAGGTCGAGTCCTCATAGGACCAGTAGCTCTCATTCTCGGTGCTCACTTGACTGTCGCTCACGGTCTGTGATCGGCCCCCACGGCCCGCTCCTCCAGATGCCCTAGAGGTCCTACGACTGCCCTGCCCAGTCTCCACCGGTGCACGGCCCGTCGGGTTTCTCCTAGTAACCTTGCCACCACGGTCCATTTCTGAAATAAATTTGGAAAGAGTCGTTAGACTCGTATCAAATGTCAATTGACAGATCGGTACTTAAGACACTATTTGGCTCGAATTGCTGCCATACCAATTGCTAAGGGTACCATCTTAACAATTAGAGACCTTGCAACTCAAGTACCAAAAGCTCTACAAGTACAAAACGCTTATGCTCATTGTTTTCAAAATCATTTTGAAAAGAGAATTTTGAGACTTCATTATGAAGTTTATGGACTAAGGCTCTGATACCAATTAAATTGTCACGCCCCGGACCTCCCCGGACACGTCAACAACCTGCCGTACAATACGAATAGTCAACCACAGTCCAACACATTCATATTATACAAGGCGTCTTGAATATCATTCACACACATAACATCCATAAACAAACATAATAAGTAATTCATAACGCAGCGGAAAACATTGTTTAAAACAAAAGGGCCACACAGGGCTATTCATGAGCACGCAGGCTCTATAGTAAAATATCCATGAGCAAATTTATTAATGTTTCAAATAGAATGGAGGAAGCACGAACCAAGTCTTCTCTCCGAGGAATCACTCGATCAACGAGCACAGGATGCAAGCTCTAGCCTCAACCTGAAATGGTGGTGGGACGCCCCCTGAAGGGGTCAGTACTCTATACGGCTATAAAGTATTAGTGTGGCAGGCATTGGTACATCTTAAAGTAAATCAGACTACCTTGGGTGTATTTTGATGATTCATTTCTTAAACTGCAAAAGAAATATTTAATGTTGTAAACCTAATTATTACTGAAAACATATTGATAACATATGTAATATCAAATATCAAATATATTACAATAGAATGAGAGTTATTAAATGGATATTTCACAATTTAAAATATTATAATTATTATTTTTAATAAATTTCTTTTTGCATTAAATATATTCAATGTTTTAAAATATTTTTAATACTGAATTACAAAATAGTTTTATACCATATGTCATATGTAATGTGTAATACGGAGTATATAACAATAGTATGAAAGTATGAAATTGTATAACATGTATTTACCATCAATTTAGAATTAATTTAATACTAACTATTGAAATCAATATATTCATGTATATGTATACGCTAATTTGTATTAGTGCATATATTAATGTGTAGAATTGTTCCAGTGAGAAAGGACTCTCAGGAGAGAAATGATAATGAATATGGACCATTGGATTGTATTATGTGAAATTGAATTATGCATTTGGTAAAACTGAAATGTGTATTAAGTGAAATTGAAATATGCAGAATGAAAAGTAAAACTCAAATGTGCATTACGTAAAATTGAAATGTGCAGAATAAAAGGCACAAAAATGTCACTGCATCGTAGTTTTTATTCCGCACATTTTGGTTTCACCTAATACACATTTCAGTTTCACCTAATGCACAATTTAGCTTCACATAATAACACTGTGCCTTACCTCTTGTGTTGCACATTCCGATTTCACCTAATGCACATTTCAGTTTCATCTAATCACTACCAAAAAACTTTGTTATAGGCACGGTAATTTGGCACGGTAATTTGGCACGTAACACATCCATACCAAATTAGTCTCGGTTGTTGGCTCGCAACAGCTACATCACTGATCTTGGCAGGGAAAAGTTGCATCCATTCAATATTTCAGTATTTGGCACGGAATATCCCTGCCCAAGTTCGTGCCAGAGACGAAAAATTTAAAAAGTTTTGGATACCTAGACGATCTGATCCATAATCCGTGCTATATTGTCTCGGTTACCTTACCGAGACAATATTCCGAGCCAAATTCCCTCCCAGTAGCGCGGAAATTGAAAAAAGAAAACGAAAATTAATATATCACGGTATATTCCGTGCCACAACTTTCTGTGCCAAACGCCGTGCCAATATATTTCTGTTTGATCATTTCGAGAAGTTCTTTTCCAGATGTAGCCGTTAATGGTCGAGACATTTTCCTTGCCAAAAGTATCTGTTACTTTAGGAAAAATTGAAATTCTGTGCCAAAAGCCTTGCCAAATATTTCTATAAATAGAACACCCTACATCATATTATATATTCATTCAATTGAATGAGTTGATCATAAGTACTGATGAATTTCCAAAAACATGGAAGTCGTAATCTTGTCTATTTGGGATGTGACCGAAGTATTTATATTTGGATTTCTTAAAGTAATCATCGTCATCGTATAAGGTATGTAACAATTTTGTTTTAACTTTAAATTAATATGTCATGCATGTGTTGAATTATGAGTATTATGGATGAGCTTATTATACCCATACTTTATAATTTGAAGGTTTACTAGTTGAATGTGCTTGTTTAGTCAATAAATAAATAATTCCTTAACTTTTTTAATATTCAGGCACAATGAATAGAGAATGGCAATGGTAGAGGATTGACAGACGAGTTTAAGAATGAAGTTATTGAATTTGTTAAGTGGGCACAACAACAAACACGGTACATGGATGGAAATAAGATAAGATGTCCGTGTAAGGAGTGTAAAAATAACAAATTCTTGCTTGGTGAGGAGGTGTGTTGGGATTTATATACTAATGGTTTTATCGAAAACTATTACAATTGGACTTCTCAAGGAGAACCGATCGAGGGATGTCATTTGCCTCAACCTGTGGGAACATCTTACTATGTTCCCGACGAGATGGCTGCGTGGGGAAATTATGCTGATATGGAATGGGAGAAAAGAATGGTTTATGATTTGGTTGGTTCTTCTGCATTTCCCAATACCCATCCGGATGCCTATCCGAATAATGATTTCACCGCACACAGTAATGCGGGTGAGGGACCAAGTTCATATTTTTATGATGTTGATGTGTTAGGCACACAATTTCAAGATGTTCTTAAAAGTGTGGATCAACCATTGTATTCTGATTGTGATGGTCATTCGCAGCTATCTGCGGTTTCTGAATTTTTGAATATAAAGTCCGAATATAATTTGTCTGAGAATTGCATGTCCAGGATACTTGACTCAGTTGGCAGCATGTTACCACGTGATCATGTTCTTCCTGACACGTATTACAACATGAAAAAATTTGTCTCTGAATTGGGTCTTCCTATGATTAAAATCCATGTATGTCCCGGAGGATGCATGTGATTTTGGGAAAAAGACGAGGGATTGACCTGCTGTAAATTTTGTAATGAGGATAGGTACAAGCCTATCTCAGCAATGCCACAAACCACGAAAAAGATCTGCAACATTCAAATTGATATATTTACCTTTAGCACCACGTTTGCAAAGATTGTATGCGTTAAGTGCTACCGCTAAATACATGATGTGGCATGTCGGGCATGAGACAGAAGAAGGATTTATGTCTCACCCATATGATTCGGATGCATGGAAACATTTGGACCGATGTTATCCTGAATTCGCTTTCGAGCAACGTAACGTTCGTCTTGGGTTGCGTGCTGATGGTTTTGCACCGTATGGTCAATTTGACGGACAGTTCTCATGTTGGCCAATTATTATCACACCGTATAATCTGCCTCCGGACATGTGCATGAAACAACATTTTATGTTTTTATCATTGATGTGTCCAGGACCTGGTAATCCTAAGAAATGAATTGATGTGTACCTACAACCATTGATTGAGGAGTTGAAACAACTAGGGATGTAGGTGTTCCTACTTATGATGTTTCGACAGAGAAGATATTTAATTTGAGAGCTGCGGTTTTATGGATAATTAGTGATTTCCTAGCATATGGAATGCTATCTGGTTGGAGTACCGCAGGCCTTATGGGGTGTCCTGTTTGTAGGGAGAAGTCAAATGCATTTTGGCTCAAAAATAGTCGCAAACCATCTTATTTTGATTGTCATAACAGGTTTCTCCCTCAAAACCATCCATACAGAAAGGATAAAAAGTCTTTCCTGAAGGGGCGCCAAGAGCGTGATCCTCCACCTCCGAGGTTGACAGGATATCAAATTTTGAATCGTGTTCAGCACATTCCTTCTGCCATAGATGAAACTCTTGAGTATCCAGATGGATATAAGACCGATCATAAATGGACCAAAAAAAAAGTATTTTTTGGGAATTACCATACTGGAAAGATGTACTCATTAGACACAATTTGGATGTAATGCATATTGAGAAAAATGTTTTTGATAACATTTTCAACACAGTCATGATGTAGCTTTGTATTGTGATAGACCTGAAATAGCTATGGGCCCTGAATATGAAGGCCCCTACAAGAAAGTTGTTTACCAAGTGACGGTTGAACAAAAGCAAAAAATATTGGAGTGGCTTATTTAGTTGCGATTTCCAGATGGATACACATCCAACTTCAAGAGAATTGTTGACCTAGAAAAGTTGTCAATGAAAAATATGAAGAGCCATGATTGTCACGTAATCATGCATCGTTTACTCTCAGTTGCTCCAAAGGAAAATCTTTCGGCTAATGTATGAGCATGCATTGCTGATGTTTCCCAACTTTTTCAGTTAATATGTTCGCCTGTACTTAACAAAAAAGCTCTTGAGAACCTTCACCGCAACGTTCCGACTATAATGTGTAATCTCGAAAAAGTGTTTCCTCCATCCTTTTTTGATGGAATGGAGCATCTACTTATCCATCTTCCATGGGAAGCTAGAAGAGGAGGTCCACCATTTTATAGATGGATGTACAACTTTGAGAGGTAAATATTGTATCATTTTTCACCAATTTTTATACGTATATTATTATGACATAATTACATTTGTTCAATGTTGTAAGGTTTTTGAGGGAACTGAAAAAGAAAGTGACAAATAAAGCTCACGTCGGAGCTTCTATCTGTCAAGCATACCTCATGGAAGAGGTTTCTACGTTCTCTTCTTTCTATTTTGAAAGAGATGTGATTACCAGATGAAAGAGACCAGCTAGAAATGATGATATTGATGAGGGATTGTATGAAAAAGTGGTATCGATTTTCAACTATCCCGACAAAGGTTATGGTAGACGAACACATCGTCACGTTGTCGGAGATGAGTTCCGAATTGCACACACTTACATTTTGGTGAACTGTCCTGAAGTGATTCCGTATTACAAGTGCGTGAACTTATTATAAACTACCACTTTATTTTTCATTAAGTATTTACTAATACATATATAATATTCTACATTGCAGTGAGTGCAGAGAACAACTTTCCAGTGCCGGTTACGGGAATGAGGACATTGACCGTTACATCGACGCTAACATTGCAAGATGGTTCAAGGATACGGTACGTACATCATTACACTATTTGATACAATACATTATTTGTCCGAGTATTTTATAAAATAAGTGCATTTTAACATTTGTCCCAGATACTGCGTGAAGCTGCCACCAGGACTATGGATCCTTTTTTGGAGTCACTAGCATGGGCCCCGAAACTCTTGTGAAGTGTCGGTCTGTCTATTTTGTCAATGGTTACAAATATCACACTCGAGCCTATGGAAACAATAAACCCACAATGAACAGTGGAGTGTGTGTCCCAACAAGCAGTTATGACAACTCAGAGACTGACTTTTTTGGATATGTTGACGAGATACTAGAGATGAAATTTGTAGGTGAGAAGGAGTTATCCATTGTACTTTTCCGATGCACTTGGGTAGATCCCATGAGGGGGTGAGAAAAGACGACACCCACAGTTTACGCGATGTGAATCATGTGCGGGCATATCCGAAAAACGAGCCATTCATTTTAGCTCAACAAGTTACCCAAGTTTATTACGCAGAATATCCTACAACAAAGCAGAGGATATCTCCTTGGGTTTGCGCTTGCACAATTAGACCAAGAAAAGTCATTTCTCATGCGATACATAAGAATGTCGATATTGATGTTTACCAACAAGAGTTTTTTCTAGCTCCGGTTCCACAAACTATTGACGAGAAACTTATTTTGGAAGATTTTAGTGGAGCAGAAATAGAACCTGACCCCAACGACGGCAACGATGACCCCAACGAAGGAAGTCAGTATGAAGAGGATTGGAACTTCCAGACGGAAGATACAGATGAAGATGACTAGATTGACAATACTGACCCAGATACTGAAGATGAAGATGAATGAACAATATGTAATTTGTAGCTGTTTTGAAATTTTGAATTCTGCTTCTCCTCAATAATGTTTTGTATCTCGTACTGAATAATGCCAATTATCTCATCTTAATTTCGTCTTCATTACTTTTAAAAATAATAGAATAATTTACTTTAATTACTTCCATGACATTTCGTCTTAATTTTGTCTGAATAATTTACTTTCGTCTTAATTTCATCTTAGAATAAGTACAATTTAGTTAATTATTAGAGTACAATAAATTTTTCGGCTTAATTTACTTAATTTCAATTAGTAAATTTACTTATTTTTCGTCTAAAATTAACTTAATTTTTTCGTCTTAATTTCAATTACTACATGGACTTAAATTTACTTTATTTACTTTATTTTTTCGTCTAAAAATAAATTTAATAAGTGATAAGACAAAATAACAATAAGCATTATTAAATTGAATTTCATGACATGGACACAAAATTAAACATTTTTATTAGATAAAAAGTTCCAACATGCACTACAAACACAAACTGATTATTATGTCATAGCGATACAACAATTTCCTTTTTCAACGGCGTTTGCTCTGCACTTCTTCATCCTGTTCAACAAAGCTCTCAACACTGCTAATCGCGGGTTCAACAGGCTGTTTCCACAAGTACTCAATTTCATTAGCAGCATCATCATCAATAGGTTTCACAAGTCTAAGTATTTGTCCTATTCTATCAAGTTTTCTCCCTAAAGCATCCCAATCAGGGTTTATTTCTGCAGATCCCTCTGTTTTTTCCACAGATTTTTCCACACATTTTTCCTCACTTTTTTCCATTGGTAGCTTTAATTTTACACTAAAAACCGAAGTTTTTTTTACTAGTAAAGTCAGGATAAATTTTGTGTACCTCAACAGACCTATTTATACTAAAAAATGTAAACGCTTTGGCTCGGATAATGACGTGCCAAAACCGTTCCAAAGTATTCCAGAAACTACCCTAACGTCTCTATTTGGCACGGTTTATTCCGTGCTAAATCTGTTCCAAAGGAGTTCTGACACCTCGGTAACAGAGGTTCAGACAATTATTACGCGTGGCTAGACTGGGACGGATAATTCCGTGTCAAAGCCGAGACAATTTCAAAATTAATGAAACCGAAGCGGCCTCCGCGATGTTTACTACGGTGGGACGGCTTGTGGCTCAATTTTTTCCCGAGCCAACACCGAACCGTCTTAGCGAAGAGTCTGGATACAGAGGAGTCTCGGACAGTCCTTCACAATTTACGCGCCAAAGCAAAAAATATTTAATCCGTACTTCAACATTTTCACCCGCATTCACTAAACCCCTAAGCCCATTTACCTCCCTGAAACCCTAACCCTACTCGATCTCTTCCTTCTCCAACTCTACTCTCATCCTTCCTTTACCTACTCGAACGCCGCCGCTCAAATAACTCAGGGACGGTGACGCCACCGCTCAATCTACTTCAGGATGCTGACGCCGCCACTCAATCTTGTTTCTGAAACCGCTTTGTCATCTTCTCAGGTCATATCTACATTTATTTCGTATATTTTTATAAATTTTCTATTCTTGAATGAACTCTTTATACGAAATAGAAGGTATTCCTTATGAACTCTTTATCAGTTCATAACCTTTCTATAAAATTGGTTATTTTATATGAAACGCATATATTATGTGAAAATATATTGGCATTAAACTATTTTATTTTCAATATGTAAAATTTTAAAATATTTCCATTCTTTCCTTAACTCTTTTTACGAAATAGAAAGTATTCTGTAAAAAAATGGTTTACTGGTTATTTTATAAATAAACTAAAATTTATGGTAAAAATGGTTATTTTATATATAAACCATTTTTTATGTTAAAATATATCGGCTTACCAGTCTCTTCTCTTCATTAAACTTTTTTATTTTAAATATTTTCTACTTTTGTAAACTACTTTTACGAAATAGAAGGCATTCTTTACTAGTCACTCCATTTCATTGATACCATTCTGTATAATAACATACTCAGTTGTATTTTTACTATGTTCAGTCTGTATAATAAGTATGTGAAATGAATGAACTATAATAGTTTGTTAAGCCTTGAATCTATGAACTGATTTCATTGTATAAGTCTGTTATATTTCATTCATTGTTCATTCTGTATGAGAAGTATGTTCAGTCAAAGAAGTATATTGGTCTGTTAATGCTTGAATGTATGAACCTTTTTTTTTGTATAAGCCTATTATACTTCAATGATTTATCAGTCTGTATGATAAGTATGTTAAATGAATGAAGTATACTAGTTTGTTAAGCCATGAATCTATGAACTGATTTCATTGTATAAGTCTGTTATACTTCATTCATTCATTTCATTGTTCAGTCTGTTTGATAAGTATGTTCAATCAATGAAGTGTATTGGTCTATTAATGCTTGCATGTATTAACTGATTTTATTGTATCAGGCTGTTAAACTCCAATGATTTATCTGTGACACCGCACCCGAACGTCCTTGAAAATTCGATTTAAAAATTCAAAAGTGATGTATTGAATTTCCAATTTCAAAACAATGGGAGAAACGATTAATATTTTACGAAGTACATGATTGAATATTGTATTGTTCAAACCCGCATTCTTTTGTAATTTTCATCGTGTAAATTATTGGGATGAGCCTACACATATTGGAGATCAATAATGTGATTTAGGAAGTTGACTTGTTCTAAATAAATTAGGATGAGTACAAAAAGACATCTTTGACAAAGATAAAACAATAGGACCCATCTTCCCATTTTTTGGAAGTATTGGTAGATATTTTGGACCCCAAATTTAATGGGATCAATTGGGAACCACTCCACATGGTATTAGTACCTGCAAAACAAATAAAAATGGGTTAGGAGACTTACCTTGGCCGGCCATTATGGAGAAGAGCTGCACATGACTTGATAAGAATCAAAGTTTGGGGCCACCACTCTTATTTTCGCACAAATTGGTGTGCTGTTTGTCTCCTCTCATTATAGGAGCTATCCTCAACCAAATAACGTGTATGAGGTGTCCTTGGATAGCCTTTGAAGTCTATTATCTCAATTGAGTGGTCTTTGTTCGAGGAGAGAAGGCTTATCTTGCAAAAATCGAGCTGGAACGAGCAAAGGTCTGTGAACTCGAGCTGTGAGAGTGCTGAGACTGTTTGGTCGATATCTCGAGTTTTACAAGTCCAATTAAGGCGTGTGAGATACCCACAGAAAGATCTCAAGACGAGGAATCCGTGAAGGTCTGGTTTGCAGGAATCGGAGTTGTGGAAGGCTTCCAAATCGTCCGAGCAAAACACAACCTCGCAGGAGAGGATTTAATCTTCTAAAGTGAGTTTTAACCCCAAAGCTTTACTTTTCATTCTCCAAATGATATGAACGATTGGTGAGACTATTATACACTAATCCAAGTGTATAATATGTCCCTAAAAAGTTATCTTATTGATGTAAAGGTTAGATACTAACCTAGATGCAAATATTGGAAAACTAGGAATCGAGTTAGCCGGAAAACACCCGTTCTAGGGGCTGTTTTCGTATCAACGATTAAGGGTTGAACTAGCACTTTGAGGAGGCTGTTTAACACTCATATTTGAGCAAGGAATCAGTCCCAAATCCACCTTGACCAAAGATTTGACCATTGGACCAAGAAGGGAAAGTTTAAAGCTCAATTGAGGTGAGGATTGACATCTAATTGCTTACAACTTGTAGGTTAAGCATGAGATTACCTAAATGCTTAAATCATGATTTTTCATGGATTATGATGACTATATATTGATGAAATATTGATATAGTTGCCAAAGAATGAATTTGGAATGATTTGAGAAAGTATGAATAATATGAGATTAAATGAGTATAAATGAACTATTTTGTGAAAATGGGCATTTTGCTCATGTATGAATCATGTGGATACATAAATGAATATTTGTGTATTGAGATTGAATACTTAAGTTGCTGCTACATAATTATAAATATGTAGAGAATTACAAACAATGAGGATAATGGTACGATAACAATAATCTTAATAGTATTGGAATACTAGTTAGTGATTATTGGAACTTGTTGATTAAATTGATCCTAGGGATTGGATTGTATGAAAGGTACTTGAATGTAGTTCAAGTGTATATGATAACTTAGTATGGAACTAAGGTTAAGTTATGGGGAGTCTTTAAGGATGACCCATGGTAGTTTAATGATATGTCAATTCTAGGCATAGGGTTGCTTGAGAATTGGACCTTAATGCATGGTGATGTGATAGAGCCGAGCTCTAGAATGCATGTAAGGTGTAGACTTGGAGTCTATGTATTGTATAGCTAGAGCCGAGCTCTAGGACTTGCGTGGTGATGTGATAGAGCCGAGCTCTAGAACGCAAGGTAGGGAAATTGACCCGAGGTATATGAATTGTATGGTGATGTGGTAGAGCCGAGCTCTAGAATACAATGTCATGTACTAGGGTTGGACTCTAGGAGTTGTCGTGGCTTATAGTCACGGGGTTGGGAATGGTGATTTCCAAATGAAAACGGGCCCACGGGCCGACTACTTGACTTTTATATAAAGTAAGTATATTTTTAAACGGGGTAACTTAGGGTTACAATCATAATGTACTATCACCCTACTTGAGGGTCTTGTGTTTGAAATACTTGTTGTATATCTATTAGATGCCTGCCACACCAGTACTTTATAGCCGTATAGAGTACTGACCCCTTCGGGGGCGTCCCACCACCATTTCAGGTTGAGGCTAGAGCTTGCTTCCTGTGCTCGTTGATCGAGTGATTCCTTGGAGAGAAGACTTGGTTCGTGCTTCCTCCATTCTGTTTTTAAATAATATTAAACTTGCTCATGGATATTTACTTTAGAGCCTGCGTGCTCATGTTTGCCCTGTGTGGCCCTTTTGTTTTAAACAATGTTTTCCGCTGCGTATTCAATTGTTTATTATGTATGTTTATGGATGACTTATGTGTGAATGATATTCATGACGCCTTGTATAATATGAATGTGTTGGACTGCGGTTGACTATTCGTATCGTACGGCGGGTTGTTGACGTGTCCGGGGAGGTCCGGGGCGTGACAATTAAGTTGGTATCAGAGCCTTAGTCCATAAACTTCATAATGAAGTCTCAAAATTCTCTTTTTGAAAAGATTTTGAAAACCATGAGCATGGAAGTTTTGTACTTGGAGAGCTTTTGGCACTTGGGTTGCAAGGTCTCTAATTGTTAAGATGGTACCCTTAGCAATTGGTATGGCGGTGACTCGAGCCAAAATGTGTCTTAAGTACCTATCCGTCAATTGACATTTGATACGAGTCTAACGACTCCTTCCAAATTTCTTTCAGAAATGGACCGTGGTGGCAGGATTACTAGGAGAAACCCGACGGGTCGTGTACCAGTGGAGACTGGACAGGGCAGTCGAAGGACCTCTAGGGCATCTAGAGGAGCTGGCCGTGGAGGCCAATCACAGACCGTGAGTGACGGTCATGTCGACACGGAAAGTGAAACCTACTGGTCCTATGAGGACTCGACCTATCGACCGGAAACTGAACCGGTTGAGACCCCTTATGAAGGGGATGATGATGATGTAAGTGATGAGGAGGAAAATGGCTCCTTAGCACGGATTGAAGCACTACTTCAACAGTACCACCGTGAGCGTGAGGAGAGGAGGGAACGCCGAAGGCGCCGGGCTGGGCAACCTTCGGGCGGGGCTTCAAGAGGGAGAAGCCATGGCGACTCTAGGGCCCACATTGAACCACATGGGGGTCGGGGTGATGGAGGTCCAATCATAAGGATCTCCAAATACATCAAAGAGGCACGAGACTTGGGGTGCAAACCGTTCGATGGGACGGGTGACATCTCCGTTTCGGCACAATGGATTAAGCGGCTGAATGAGGCAGCCCTGGACATGCAACTCACCCCCGAATATAAACTAAGGGTTGCGGTGAGATTGCTTGAAGGTATGGCATCCAAGTGGTGGGATGGGACCAAAGGCAAATATGGCGAGACCGTCACTTGGGAGAATTTCCGACAGGAATTCTTTGCCCAATATTACTCGGATTTTGAGGTGAACAAGAAAGTGAGGGAATACACCCTTCTAACCCAAGGGGGTAACATGACGGTGAGGGAACTTGAGTACAAGTTCAGGGATCTTGCCGATTACATACCTGAGTATGCTTGTGACGAGAACCGGATGGTGAACCACTTCTGGGATGCTCTAGACTTGGAGATACGTGACAGGGCAACACAATTGCCTAACATGACGTTTGCCCAAGTGGTTGACCAAGGGTTGAAAGGAGAGAAGCAATGGGAAGAAAGGAAGAAGAGAGACGCCGAGGAGGCGAAAAAGAGAAAGTGGGAGAGTCATGGCTCCCAAGGTTCCAACAAAAAGGGGAACCACGGAGGAGGATCTTTCCGGGCACCACCGCCACCATATAGGGGGAACCAAGGCCCGAGTGGGCAAGGCGCGAGGTCACAAACCTCAGTGGTAGCTCGTTGCAACAATTGCAAGAAGAACCACTCCGGTAAATGTCGCGACCCCCCTAGATGTTTTCAATGCGGGGATGCCGGGCATTTGAAGGCACATTGCCCACAATTGAGTGGGGCAAGGACATCGGGGCCGAGTAGCGGTCCGACGGGTACACGGAATCAAACCGGAGCTTCTCAAGCGAGCCGGGGACATGGGGGAGCGAGTACGAGCAACGCGCCATCCGTGAATCAAGGAAGAACTCAAGCTAGAGTTTATGCGATGACGGAGGCGGATGCTCGATCTAACCCGGACTCGGTTGCAGGTATTGCCTCTTGCACAATTGTATTTTGTCCATATTTAATCCATAAATTGATGACATAAGTCATAGGGATTGAGTGCGAGCCATTTCGGGGTCAAACGGCGAAATTCGGGCCAAAACTGACCAAAAACAGGGACGCACGATCGTGCGTCCAACCCCACGCACGATCGTGCGTAGGGGACAGTGGTTCCAGGTGAATTTCGCGCAGGACGCACGACCGTGCGTGCCGGTACGCACGCCGTGCGTGGACGCACGATCGTGCGTGGCCGGGTACGCACGATCGTGCGTAACCGGCAGTGGTCGGATTCGACGCTTCTTCACGCACGCACGACCGTGCGTGTCCCACGCACGACCGTGCGTGGACCCCAGCCGCTCGAAACCTAAGTTTTTCCTCTCGTTCTTCTACGATTGGACCCCCGTTTGATTCCGAACATCTATATGAACCTATTAACCTCCAAAAAGTGTCCTAAACCATTAAAAAAGGTGTCTTACATGGTTCATGAATGTAGGGACACTAAAGATTAACGGGAAGGATGCACGAATCCTTATCGATACCGGAGCGCAACGTTCATTCGTGAGTGAGGCGTTTGCCGAGAGCTTAGAGATGCAATCAATACCAATGACACAAACCTTAGTGGTATCAACCCCACTAGGGGAAGACGTTGAAAGAAACAATTACTATCCATCTTGTATGGTGGAAATCGGTGGCCAAACCTTGACGTGTGATTTCGTACCGCTGAGTATGATGGAGTTCGATGCAATCCTAGGGATGGATTGGCTAGAAAAGCATCATGCTAGGGTAGATTGCTACACAAAGGTGTTGGAACTCGAAGGCACGCATGGGGACACCCTACGCTTCGAGGGGGACCGCGGCAAATCAAATAGTTGTATCATATCCGCCGTGAGAGCGAGAAATATGATGAGGAAGGGATGCCACGCATATCTAGCATACGTGGTTGACAAAACCAAAGAGGGAACGAACATCGATGATGTGAGGGTGGTTTGTAAGTATCCGGATGTCTTCCCTAAAGACCTACCGGGGCTTCCACCTGACAGGGAGATTGAATTTGTGATCGAGGTCGAGCCTGGTACCAAACCAATCTCCATACCGCCATACCGGATGGCACCCGCTGAACTTAACGAGTTAAAAACCCAATTGCAAGAGCTTTTGGATAACGGTTTCATTAGACCAAGCCACTCCCCGTGGGGAGCACCGGTTCTTTTTGTGAAAAAGAAAGATGGGACACTTCGAATGTGCATTGACTATCGTCAACTGAACAAGGTCACAATCAAGAATAGGTATCCGTTGCCTAGGATTGATGACTTGTTTGATCAACTACGAGGAGCAACCGTGTTTTCGAAGATTGACTTAAGGTCGGGGTACCATCAATTGAAGATTAAGGAAGATGACATACCAAAGAGTGCTTTCCGCACAAGGTATGGGCATTTTGAGTTCCTTGTTATGTCGTTTGGGTTAACAAACGCCCCGGCGGCATTCATGGACTTGATGAACCGAGTATTTCATAAATACTTGGATCGATTCGTGATTGTGTTCATAGATGACATCTTGATTTACTCAAAGAGTGAAGAAGAGCATGAGGAGCACTTGATACTTGTTCTTGAAACACTACGGGAGAAGCAACTCTATGCCAAATTTTCTAAATGTGAATTTTGGCTAAAGGAGATTGGCTTCCTCGGGCACGTGGTTTCGGGATCGGGGATTGCTGTTGATAACAAGAAGATAGAAGCCATCACTGAATGGGAGAGGCCAAAGAACGTCAAGGAAATTCGTAGTTTCCTTGGATTGGCAGGCTACTATAGAAAGTTCGTGGAAAAGTTCTCTGTTTTGGCATCGCCATTGACGAAGCTCACTCGTAAAGGAGCTAAGTTTGTATGGGATGACAAATGTGAGAAAGGGTTCATGGAACTAAAGAAGAGATGGACTGAGGCACCGGTACTTGCATTACCCAAACAAGGTGTGGGGTACGATGTCTATAGCGATGCGAGCATTCAAGGGCTCGGATGTGTACTGATGCAGAATGGGAGGGTAATCGCCTATGCTTCACGACAATTGAAGAAGCATGAGGTGAATTATCCTACTCATGATTTGGAGCTCGGGGCAGTGGTATTTGCACTGAAGATATGGAGACATTATCTCTACGGGGAGACATGTCACATATACACTGATCACAAGAGCTTGAAGTACGTGTTTACTCAGAAAGAGCTAAACATGAGACAGAGACGGTGGATGGAGCTGATAAAAGACTACCATCTGGTGATAGAGTATCACCCAGGCAAGGCAAACGTGGTGGCAGATGCTTTGAGCCGGAAGAGCTCGTCTGGGGCATTGATAACTAATTTGAGGGCATTAAGAGCCCAACTGGAGGTAACCAGCGATGGTGCCTTATTGGCACGATTTGAGGTGAGACCCACTTTACTTGATGAGATCAAGAAGGGTCAGGAAGCCGACGAAGAACTTATGAAGGTCCGGGAACGCATGCAAGCGGGGCCGGTGGAGGATTTCAGGGAAAGAGATGATGGTCTCTTGTTATTTCGTGACCGAGTGTGTGTACCGTCAGATGATGAGCTCCGAAAGTCCATCTTAGAGGAGGCTCATTCATCGGCTTATGCCATGCACCCGGGGGGCACGAAAATGTACCGTGATTTGAAGGAAAGTTACTGGTGGTCTGGAATGAAGAGGGAAATAGCCGAGTACATCAGTCGGTGCCTTACTTGTCAACAAGTTAAGGCAGAACATCAGCACCCAGCAGGCTTATTGCAACCACTCTCCATCCCTGAATGGAAGTGGGAGCACGTGACTATGGATTTCGTGGTAGGCTTACCACGGACTATCAGGAACTATGACGCGGTTTGGGTCGTTGTGGATAGGCTCACAAAGAGTGCACACTTCTTGCCTATCAACACTACCTACCCACTTGAGAGGTTAGCCAAATTGTATACGGATGAGATCGTGAGGCTGCATGGGGTCCCGGTGACCATTGTATCTGATAGAGACCCACGATTCACATCACGTTTTTGGCCGAAATTCCAGGAGTCTATGGGAACGAAGTTGAAGTTCAGCACTGCTTTCCATCCACAGACGGATGGGCAGTCTGAAAGGGTTATTCAGATCCTAGAAGACATGCTGAGGGCTTGTGCATTGGAGTTCCAGGGAAGTTGGGACAACCACTTAGCACTTGTGGAGTTTGCCTATAACAACAGTTATCAGGCAAGCATCGGCATGCCTCCATACGAGGCATTGTATGGGAGGAGGTGCCGTACACCGTTATGCTGGGACGAGGTTGGCATGGCCAAACTCGAGGGTACTGAGTTGGTTGAGGTCACCAAATCAAAGGTGAAGTTGATTCGAGAGAGACTCAAGGCGGCTCAGGATAGACAAAAGAGTTATGCAGATAAGCGTCGAAGAACCTTAGAGTTTAAGGTTGATGACGAGGTATTCTTGAAAGTTTCTCCTTGGAAAGGGATCATTCGGTTCCAAACCCGAGGAAAACTTAACCCACGATATATAGGTCCATTCAGAATTATAGAGAGGATTGGGGCCGTTGCATATCGTCTACAGTTGACTCCTGAGTTAGAGAAGATACATAATGTGTTTCATGTATCCATGCTTAAGAAGTATGTGCATGATCCCTCTCACGTACTAGAGAAGCCACCTGTAGAGGTACGTGAGGATTTGAACTACGCTGTTCAACCTATCAAGGTCACCGATAGAAAGGTGAAGAAGCTGAGGAGCAAAGAAGTCCCAATGGTTAAAGTCCTGTGGAAGAGCGATCGGGTCGAGGAAGAGACATGGGAAACGGAGGCTTTGATGAGGAAGCAGTATGCTTTCCTATTCGAGTAGAGCTGTGAATTTCGGGGACGAAATTCCTGTTAAGGGGGGGTGAACTTGTGACACCGCACCCGAACGTCCTTGAAAATTCGATTTAAAAATTCAAAAGTGATGTATTGAATTTCCAATTTCAAAACAATGGGAGAAACGATTAATATTTTACGAAGTACATGATTGAATATTGTATTGTTCAAACCCGCATTCTTTTGTAATTTTCATCGTGTAAATTATTGGGATGAGCCTACACATATTGGAGATCAATAATGTGATTTAGGAAGTTGACTTGTTCTAAATAAATTAGGATGAGTACAAAAAGACATCTTTGACAAAGATAAAACAATAGGACCCATCTTCCCATTTTTTGGAAGTATTGGTAGATATTTTGGACCCCAAATTTAATGGGATCAATTGGGAACCACTCCACATGGTATTAGTACCTGCAAAACAAATAAAAATGGGTTAGGAGACTTACCTTGGCCGGCCATTATGGAGAAGAGCTGCACATGACTTGATAAGAATCAAAGTTTGGGGCCACCACTCTTATTTTCGCACAAATTGGTGTGCTGTTTGTCTCCTCTCATTATAGGAGCTATCCTCAACCAAATAACGTGTATGAGGTGTCCTTGGATAGCCTTTGAAGTCTATTATCTCAATTGAGTGGTCTTTGTTCGAGGAGAGAAGGCTTATCTTGCAAAAATCGAGCTGGAACGAGCAAAGGTCTGTGAACTCGAGCTGTGAGAGTGCTGAGACTGTTTGGTCGATATCTCGAGTTTTACAAGTCCAATTAAGGCGTGTGAGATACCCACAGAAAGATCTCAAGACGAGGAATCCGTGAAGGTCTGGTTTGCAGGAATCGGAGTTGTGGAAGGCTTCCAAATCGTCCGAGCAAAACACAACCTCGCAGGAGAGGATTTAATCTTCTAAAGTGAGTTTTAACCCCAAAGCTTTACTTTTCATTCTCCAAATGATATGAACGATTGGTGAGACTATTATACACTAATCCAAGTGTATAATATGTCCCTAAAAAGTTATCTTATTGATGTAAAGGTTAGATACTAACCTAGATGCAAATATTGGAAAACTAGGAATCGAGTTAGCCGGAAAACACCCGTTCTAGGGGCTGTTTTCGTATCAACGATTAAGGGTTGAACTAGCACTTTGAGGAGGCTGTTTAACACTCATATTTGAGCAAGGAATCAGTCCCAAATCCACCTTGACCAAAGATTTGACCATTGGACCAAGAAGGGAAAGTTTAAAGCTCAATTGAGGTGAGGATTGACATCTAATTGCTTACAACTTGTAGGTTAAGCATGAGATTACCTAAATGCTTAAATCATGATTTTTCATGGATTATGATGACTATATATTGATGAAATATTGATATAGTTGCCAAAGAATGAATTTGGAATGATTTGAGAAAGTATGAATAATATGAGATTAAATGAGTATAAATGAACTATTTTGTGAAAATGGGCATTTTGCTCATGTATGAATCATGTGGATACATAAATGAATATTTGTGTATTGAGATTGAATACTTAAGTTGCTGCTACATAATTATAAATATGTAGAGAATTACAAACAATGAGGATAATGGTACGATAACAATAATCTTAATAGTATTGGAATACTAGTTAGTGATTATTGGAACTTGTTGATTAAATTGATCCTAGGGATTGGATTGTATGAAAGGTACTTGAATGTAGTTCAAGTGTATATGATAACTTAGTATGGAACTAAGGTTAAGTTATGGGGAGTCTTTAAGGATGACCCATGGTAATTTAATGATATGTCAATTCTAGGCATAGGGTTGCTTGAGAATTGGACCTTAATGCATGGTGATGTGATAGAGCCGAGCTCTAGAATGCATGTAAGGTGTAGACTTGGAGTCTATGTATTGTATAGCTAGAGCCGAGCTCTAGGACTTGCGTGGTGATGTGATAGAGCCGAGCTCTAGAACGCAAGGTAGGGAAATTGACCCGAGGTATATGAATTGTATGGTGATGTGGTAGAGCCGAGCTCTAGAATACAATGTCATGTACTAGGGTTGGACTCTAGGAGTTGTCGTGGCTTATAGTCACGGGGTTGGGAATGGTGATTTCCAAATGAAAACGGGCCCACGGGCCGACTACTTGACTTTTATATAAAGTAAGTATATTTTTAAACGGGGTAACTTAGGGTTACAATCATAATGTACTATCACCCTACTTGAGGGTCTTGTGTTTGAAATACTTGTTGTATATCTATTAGATGCCTGCCACACCAGTACTTTATAGCCGTATAGAGTACTGACCCCTTCGGGGGCGTCCCACCACCATTTCAGGTTGAGGCTAGAGCTTGCTTCCTGTGCTCGTTGATCGAGTGATTCCTTGGAGAGAAGACTTGGTTCGTGCTTCCTCCATTCTGTTTTTAAATAATATTAAACTTGCTCATGGATATTTACTTTAGAGCCTGCGTGCTCATGTTTGCCCTGTGTGGCCCTTTTGTTTTAAACAATGTTTTCCGCTGCGTATTCAATTGTTTATTATGTATGTTTATGGATGACTTATGTGTGAATGATATTCATGACGCCTTGTATAATATGAATGTGTTGGACTGCGGTTGACTATTCGTATCGTACGGCGGGTTGTTGACGTGTCCGGGGAGGTCCGGGGCGTGACATTATCAGTCTGTATGATTAGTATGTTAAATGAATGAAGTGTACTAGTCCGTTAAGCCTTGGATCTATGAACTGATTTTATTGTATAATTTTGTTACACTTCATTCATTGTTCAGTCTGTATGATAAGTATGTTCAATCAATGAAGTATATTGGTCTGTTAATGCTTGCATGTATGAACTGATTTTATTGTATAAAGCTGTTAAACTTCAATGATTTATCAGTCTGTATGATAAGTATGTTAAATGAATGAAGTATACTAGTCCGTTAAGCCTTGAATCTATGAACTGATTTCATTGTACAAGTTTATTACACTTCATTCATTGTTCAGTCTGTATGATAAGTATGTTTAATCAATGAAGTATATTGGTCTGTTAATGCTTGAATGTATGAACTGAGTTTATTTTATAAGGTTGTTATACTTCAATGATTTATTAGTCTGTATGATAAGTATGTTAAATGAATGTAGTATACTAGTCTGTTAAGTCTTGAATCTATGAACCGAATTCATTGTATAAGTCTGTCATACTTCATTCATTGTTCAGTCTGTATGATAAGTATGTTCAATCAATGAAGTATAATAGTCTGTTAAGCCTTGACTCTATGAACTCATTTCATTGTATAAGTTTGTTATACTTCATTCATTGTTCAGTCTGTATAAGTACCAGTCTGTTATGATCTTGAATGATTTTTACTTGAGTTTTTGACGTCGCATGTCTGCTGCTAGAGGAAGTATGTTCAATCAATGATTTTTACTTGAATGATTTTTACTTGAGTTTTCGACGTCGCATGATCTTGAATAATTCATTCAGGCGAGGGCGGGGAGGGCTGGGAGGTAGGGGAGGTCGTGGAGGCTCAGTCGACCAAACCCAAAGCCTAAACCCGAATTTTCTTGTTGTTGCTTCCCTTGAATCTGTTCAATCTAGAGCATTGCATGATGAACCGTCTGATCATACTGCCCATGAGTCGTTCCAGAATGGGTCCAAAATCTGGATCTTGCCCTATGAAATGCGCAGGTTTGATTAATTGTTTAATTGTATATCGAATTTCATTTTACTTAAATACGTACGTGTAGCAAATGTTTCCACATTTCATGTGTAGCAACCCTATTGTTCTGAACTCTATCATTTCAGTCATTACGAACAACTTCCATGGGCCGTGACACTCTTTCAAGCATGCGGATGCAGACCAACAAGAACGGTGGTGGCGGTTGTTTGAGGTACATTTTCTGTAGTCTTAAATATTTAGAAATATGTGTTTAATTTAAAAAAAACTAATAAACTTTGCCTATGATTAACTGTAGAGAAAGTATGAATGGGATCCATGCTACACTAGCAGAATTAAGAAGAGGTTTCGTTCTAGGGGATCAGAATGGTTAATGTAAGGAATTAATGTAATTAGATTTTGATGATGCTAGGATAGATTAGAATTTTAAAGTACCCCTTATAGAAATTTTGTTTTAGAATTTTTCATTGTAAGTATTAGCATAGTCGACGGGCCAGAGATCCTCTTGATACTTCAGATCAGAGTTACTAGGAGAACTGCTCCATGAGAGTTGCTCCTCAGAGAAGCATCCGAGCTGCCAGGAGAAATGCTCCATGAGAGTTGCTCCTCAGAGAAGCATCAGAACTGCCAGGAGAACTGCTCCATGAGAAGTGCTAGCAGAGTTGCTCCTTTAACCAGCTATGAGAGTTGCCTGCAGAGCTGCTGATCAGAGGAATCATCAGAGCTGCTGTCAGAGCTGCCCTCATATAGTTATCAGATAACCATCAGAGCCCGACTTGAGAACTGCTAATAAGAGATTCCCATCAGACACCAAACACTTAGAAGAATTCGATGCTACGTTTCAACGGCCGTATAACTAACGTGAAATTTCCTAACGGCTAGAAGATATTTCATCAAAGGAAAGCATTTAATGCTCATTTAATGAGCCTGATACGCTGTGGAGTAATTGCAGATGATTGACTGAGATTCCTGGAGAATATTATACAAAAATAGAAACCTGCCAAATATGCGGGTCCAACCGATCAACTCCACAGTACGCGCATTCAATGCAGTTGTCTCCTCCTCCAGTTGAAGACAAATTACAAAGCATGACTATTTGACATCTATCAATAATAAAATCACATGGATTTTTACCAAAAATTGAAAAATACTCAGATTCTTGAGATACCTTGAAGTGTGCCTTTTGTCGTGGGTTTATAATTATAGAGAGGAGAGAGCCGAGGGCTACAGAGGTCGGCTACGATGGTTAACATGTTGTAGGGAATTGAAGTGAAATGTGTTTTCATTTCATGAGTAGAGTTTAATGCATCAAACCCCCTCATTATATAGAAAGTCAGCACATTAGCCCTCTGTGATTTGAAAAATGCGTCAAATCTCCTTGGGGTTTAATAAATCGTGCACGGAATCCCTTTTATGAATAAATTTAACGATTTGGAAATCACTTTTCCTAATGTTTTGATTGGATATACAAGTAAAATGTCAAAATCTCCGAATCATACAAAAATGTTAATCATTTTTCTTTTATTTGACAGTTTAATTTGTCCACAAAAGGGATTTGGCGCATAATTAATTAAAACAGAAGGGGGTTTGACACATTTTTTAAATCACATGGGACTAATGCGCCGAATTTCCATATCACAGGGGGGTTTGGTGCATTAAACCCCCATCAGTAAGCCCCCTTAAATAGGAGGGATTAGGGTTTTACAAGCTGGCATGGGTCAATTAGCTTAATACATATAAACCCCAGATACACTTTCTAACTACAATGAATGCACATTAAAGTAATTTCCTTCAACAATAGACGTGTTTTACATTTGGAATACATGTACCTAGAGTTAATTTATGATAGCTTTTTATTACTCATTATATATCACACCGTATATGTATTACAAAGTATTACTCAGAATATTACTTTTAAAATTTTAAAAATAATTCTTAATTATGGAAATTTTAAAAGTATATATAATTCTTATACGGAGTATATAGAAATTTTCATATGACATCAATGTTGCATATATAAAGAAATCTATTAATTTGTGCAGTTTATATCGTTTTTTACCATGCAAACGATTAATCGCAGTGAGGGCTTAGAATAAAAATGCGCAAATTCTAGTGCAAAGAATAAAAAAGTATATAAAAGTGATAGATGGGGTTTGTGCAGTTTTATTCTAAGTTATCACTCCATAATTGTGTGCATTGTAAAAAATGATTCAAATTGAAAAATGAATAGAATTAGTTTTTCTTACTTTTATATATGCAACATTGATGTTGTATAAAAAACAGTAAAGAGGTATGAGTTTTGATATATTTTTTGTAAAAATCAGATTAAAATAAAAAAGATATAGCACTATTAAAAACAAATATTTTTTAAAGTGTTAAATTAATTTTTATTTTTATATACTTAATATTTGTGTCATATGAAAGATAATAAAAACTTACAAATTTCAATATACTTTTTGTAACAATCAAAGTACATATAAAAAAGTTATAACACTTTAAAATAAAAATGAGATTTAATTTTGTGGGGCTCTAATAATATATCAACAAGTATAATCTACGTATGGAGTATTTGATTTGAAATTGTTGTGGAATAGAATTGTTGACAAAATGACATGTATGTGGCAAACGTTTCCTAAATTGTTTCTTTGAAATGTATTACTTATAGATTATTACGTATTAATTAGGCAGGATAGTTACATGATGTTTTTTTTTTAATCCCGGAAGGCAAACCACCGCATCCAGTGGGGTAAATGCCGGGAGACATTTACCAGATTTTATTAAGATGAGATGGAATACATCAGAGAGGGGGACCAAATCAATACCTCTCCAGAAAGGAAAAAAGAGCAAAAGACAACGAAATTAAGACATAAACTAACCCAAAATAACAAAAACGAGACATACCGGGTTAGGAAACCCGTCCTAACCCAATCAGCAAAAATCAATAAATTCTAAAGTAGCTCAAACCCAATCTATCTGCAATCAGGGATCGTCTAATATAATTTGGGACCTGGCTGATATTATGAAAAATGAGAAAATCCTCACCACATAACTTGGATAGATAATGAGCCGGCCAATTTATATCTCGAAGTATATGTGTGAAGGAAATGTGATAGTCACCCATCCATCTTCTTAGATCTCCAACCATCGGCTTCCATCTTCCTCCCAAATCTCCTTTCAAAATTTCATCAGCAACCACCTTTGAATCTGTCTCAACCTCAAGCGAGTGATACCCGTTGTTAATCGCCCAAGAAACCGAAGAATGAACCGCCCTAAGTTCTGCTTCCATCACCGAGCTTGCTAAAATAGGAAAATGAAAAGCCAGCACAAAATCACCTGATCAAGATCGTATCACCGCTCTTCCAGCTGCAAAATCTGAAGAATATGAAGCATCAATGTTAAGTTTGAAGTCAAGAGAAGGTAACTTCCATTTAACAACCTTAATCCTCCGCTTTCTTATCTTAAAGAATAGGGGCAAAAGATGTTCTTCAAAAAGAGTCGAAGTAGGGTTTCCTAATTTAAGCTTAATCAGCTTAGCTTCCGACCAAATCTGCGTAAATGATTTGATTTGGCGAATAATACTTTGATAATTAGGAATATCATCTTCCCCACCCCATCGGATCTTACAGTAGAGTTTCCAAATGTGCCAAGAAATAATTCCTGCCATATTATTTTTGAAAACATCTAATATGGTTTTAGATCCTGCTTGAAGCCACCATGTGATAAGCATTTGTCTCATAGTCATAGGCCTGATAGGAAATGGAATTTCCAGTATTCCTAAAAAATATTTCCAGATATTCCAAGAAAAGGAACAATTGAGAAGAACATGGTTCATAGATTTTGATTCTTGCTTACAAAATGGACACATGGTAGGGTAAACTGTCATCATGAACCTGCTTAAGCTCTCTGGGAATGGTAGGATACTGTTGAGAATCTTCCATTGAAAAATCTGAACTTGAAGATGTTGATGTTTATTCCAGGCATAGCGAAAGGAGAAGGTAGCACTCGAGGTTCTCCTAATCTGCTGGAAAGCTGAAGCTAAGGAAAATTTGCCATTGCTTTCAGGTAACCATAGAAATTCCTCTTCTTGATTCTGGTCACAAAGTGATTGTCCCAACTCATGAATATGACAAATCTTCTATTATACAAAAGCAAGTGGAAAAATGAACAGTGTTCCCGCTCAAACACTGTACAGTAACGGGTCGGGTCGGACTGTCCATGGGTGCAGAAACGGGTCTGATGGAAGCCCAACGTAATGCTTTAATGCTGGCCCAATAACCAATGCTAACAGAGTAACAGATCATAATTAAGATACTGTAATTTAAAATGGGGAGTTGGGTTGGTTGTGGCTCGATGCAGGCTTCAGATTGTGTGGCTCGATGATTTGTCTTGGAGAACACACTTCTCAATTCATATTGTCGAATATTGAGCCATTGGAAAATAAAAATTGAGCCTTAGCTGATGTGCATTAATTACATGGTACTATGTGGTATTTTTTACTTAAATTATTGGGTAGAAGCATTTAATGTGTTGTACTGTGAACAGTGTCTACATCCTTACTACTGTTTCAAATTAGCAGCTCTCCGAAGTAGAGTAATATCATCAAATAAATATTGAAGGCATTGTACTTTTTGCACTGTATAGCATTAAATGATTTGTACTAAAAATCTTAGACTAAAGATCGGGCAGTTCAAATCTTCAAATGAGCCATTGGTTAAAAACCACTCCGGTTTCAAACAATGACTTATGCAACTATAAATACTCTGAAATGTTAACGGTTTAACCCCAGAACAAATCCACACCAACGGAGCAATGGCATGCAGTTCATCAAAAAATTCAGGTCATCCCAAGTGTATGGGTCATAATAACAACAATCAACAATCTCAATGGAGAAATACAGGTAAAATATAAGAAATCACAAACTAACTAACACTACATCATTTGTAGTAATTCATTTGTTCATCTCAGCTGTCCTTTTCTTTCCATGATTCTGGGAAGGTGCCTTTTTCAAACACACAGAAACAATGCCAACAACAACAGGTAAGCAGATGTTATACCTCCATTTATTTTGTTGCTAAAATTTTTTCAAATAGATTAATTAGTGACTGGTGACTTTTTTTGCAGGTTGCATATATTCTAACATAATTGGGAAGCAATGAGGGCCACAACAAGCATCCAAAGGTGGTTTTGTAAAACACTTAGTTTCATTTCAAGAATAAAAGAAAAGATCTTTTCCAAAAGACTCTGTTATCACATGTTATTTATTTATAACCCACTGCAATGTGAAATCTCTTCACCTTTTCAAATAAGGCATGACTGGAAAATGAAAAGTAATACGGATAGTTATTTGAGTAAAAGTATACACTTGCAAAAAGTTGATAACCATTATTGGAAATCAATTAAATGTCACAACAATCAATTGTCAAAGTCTTATTAAAGTCATAGTTTGTCAACAATAAGAGTACATTATATAATTTAAAAAAGGTAATAAACATCATTGTAAAAAATTCATTTATGTAAAGATTGATATTGTATTAAATTTATATTCAAAAAATAGGATATTGAAATAGGTAATATGGTTTATTGAAGATGATTTGTCAAAAAACATACTTATTAAATAGGTTCTATTTTTATGATATTCAGGGTTACGTATTCCCAATTTACTGTTATTTCATATTCAACTTTATTTTGTAGTTATCAAGACTACAAATAACATACGGATTAAACACACTGATAAAAAACAAACTGTTGCACATTAACTAATAAAAGTAATACAATTCAATATGACAGATAAGTATTTTACAAATTTATGTGACTACATAAAAACAGAGTGTAATACATGTATGACATTAAAGTCCTGCTCATCTCAATACTTAAAGAGAGCAGTATTGTAATGTCATATGCCAAGCGGAATTTACTTTTTCGATCCCATATCTAAGTCACTTCATAAAGAAAGTCAAGTACGAAACACATACCCTACATAAAATTATGATATTCGTTTCCAAAAAACAGTAAGATTCAGTCGATTGTAAAAGTTATAACAGAAAAGTAAAAGGGAGAGCTATGGTTTGAGATCATTTGATTATCTCTCAGCCTTCAAGCCCTAAGCCCGTAACAGTACGTGGGGTAATAAGGCAAGATTGGACAAAAATACTCAATTGACACATAAAAAAGTTGCTTAATAGAATTGATCAGTTAAAAATTCATATACAAGTGCACGTACACAGGAATAATGTACGATATACCTAAATGACGAAACGATTAGTTAGGTCTGAGATCATTTGATTATCACTCAGCCTTCGTAGCAAAGGACGAAAAGGAAAGATCGGACAAATAAACTAACTGTACACTGAAAAAATTGAATAAATCCCTTAAACAAAATGATTTACAAGTGCATGCAACAGAAAACAGAGGAATCATGTAAGTTATACCGACATGATGAAGGAGTAATTAGGTTTGAGATCCTTTAAAGCTCATCACTCAGCCTTCCAGCCTTAACAATTTTCGAATAGGGCTTCATCGGATAAATAAACACTCATTTCACAGTAATGGGACGAGTCACTGTGGTGGGATGAGATTACAGAAGACATCGGAGAAGGTGGGAGGAGATCGGAGAAGACCGTAGAAGAAGATCGTGAGAGTAGAACTGATGGTTTGTGATTGTAACACCCCGGCCCCACCGGACCCGAGGTAGTTACTCCGGACCAATAGTACTGTCCCCACAAACCACCACGAGCCTTTACCGCGCACTTTGTCCTCACTCATGCGCGCCCTGAGAAACTTCCCAGGGGGTCACCCATCCCAAGACTACTCCCGTGCAAGCACGCTTAACTTTGGAGTTCTTAGCGGATGAGCTCCCGTAAAAGGAGATGCACCTCTGTTGGTATGAGTAGTACTATTAATCCGTTTATATTAAATCTCAAGTGTTACAATCACCCCCACTTAGGATCGCAACGTCCTCGTTGCGCCCTTAAACCAATCTTTATCAAATCCCAGAATCTTTTCCCCTGCTAAGTGTCTGCCCGATATCCAACGGATCAGCACACTGTCGCAGGGTTTCTCTGATACCACCTGTAACACCCCGGCCCCACCGGACCCGAGGTAGTTACTCCGGACCAATAGTACTGTCCCCACAAACCACCACGAGCCTTTACCGCGCACTTTGTCCTCACTCATGCGCGCCCTGAGAAACTTCCCAGGGGGTCACCCATCCCAAGACTACTCCCGTGCAAGCACGCTTAACTTTGGAGTTCTTAGCGGATGAGCTCCCGTAAAAGGAGATGCACCTCTGTTGGTATGAGTAGTACTATTAATCCGTTTATATTAAATCTCAAGTGTTACAGTGATATATGCCGATGGGTAAATGTGAAAAACGTTGGATAAAAGTCATTTATATAGTGCAGATTAGGTTGAGGCTGTTGGGCAGGATTTAATACAGGTTGTTGGGCTGGGTTGTTGTGTAATTGGGCTGATAGCTATTTTTAAATCAGATCCGGAATTGAGCTGGATAATATATATAGTCCTGATTCTTAGACGGTTAACATGATCATTTTAATAAAATCCAAAATTGTTCATTAATTTTATCAATAATAATAATTAATAATAGTAGTTCTTAATTAAAAATTGATAATAATTAATAATAATTGTTAATAAATAATAATAATAATTGTTAAGAATTATTAATTAATAATAATTGTTAATAACTATTAGTAGTTGTTAATATTTTAATTAATTACTGTTTAGTAATTCATTTTAATTTCTAATTATGAATGTCACAAATTTTTAAGTGTGGTTGAGTTCGTTGGTGGTTTAATGGTTTATATAATTTAAGGTGTATTAAATTTGAAATTTTAATAATTATACCAAATTAAAATATACTCCCTCCGTCCCCTTTGAAATGTTCCGGAAGAGGGGGCACGAGTTTTAAGAAAAGTGGATTTGTGTGGTTGATATTTATTGATAAAGTAAGAATAAAGTAATAATGATTTTGAATGACACAAACTTTACCAAATGTGGTATGAGACAATTAAATAGGGACATCCCAATATGATAAAACGGGACATTTAAAAGGGGACGGAGGGAGTATGTTGCAGTGTCAAGAGTTATCAATCGCAAATTGTTTAAAATATTGATCTATGATGTGGATGATAAACAGATCGATCATACTATTAATGTTGTTTAAAAAAAAGAATTTGTAGCTTCACTATGAATGCTTATTATTTTACTTACAACTTTGTACTTTCAAATGTTATATCTCTTTTATAATATTTACATTTACATTTTTCCTTCTTTAATGGTGCCATATCTTTTTTAATGATGAACATTATTATATTACTTACCATTTTATTCTAAGTTCAATTATTTATTCGTTTTTATAATAGAGTTTTTAAATACACATTGGTAAATTTTCATCCGTGCATCGCACGGGTGAGAATCTAGTTCTCTTCCAAATAGTTGAGTCTGTAGGTTTAGGGAAGATAGTTACATGATGTTAAATCTTTATGCTTGCGGAAAAGTGAGGTACTAAAGTGAAGTTGTATTTGTTGGATATTTTGTCATGTCACATGATAAAGGGGACATCCAAAAATATCTAGAAGAGGTGTCACCAAGAAAGACCTTCTTAAGGCGAAAGAGATATATATTTCGTCACCCCGACTGATAATACTGAAACAATTATCAACAATAGGAAAAACATTTAGTAGCTATTGTACATCTAGTTTGATCTTTAGATTATTCTTATTGTAATTGTCAAATTTAGCTTACTACCGCACCATGCATGAATTCTATGAGTTGTGGATTACTGTACGAAAAATCATCATGTCAAATTATTATAATTATTTTTACATTTTTTATATTATTATATACTTCCTCCGTTCCATTTTAATTGCAACGGTCAACATTTCACGTTTGCCAACGCACAAGTTTGACCATTAATATTTTTCATTCTTTATTAGTAAAAAATTTAAAAAATTCATATTTTGAAAATTTAGAATGAGAAGAATTTAACAATATTTTTAAAAAATTTAATTTATAATACATTAATAAATAAAATATAGTCAAAGTAAAATATGTGAATAGTGCAAAAAGTCCAATGTTGCAATTAAAAGAGAACGGAGGTAGTATTGAAATTGTACTCCGTATTAGATATGTGTTGTATAATATGGAGAAGTGTAACTCGAAATCATCTAAATAAATACATTATGTTCACATGAAGAGGGAATCACAATATACATGCTACATAATCAGAGCAATAGTTTTGCTTATTTCTCTATAAAAGTGTTGACAATTTAAAAATAGTATTACTTAATATATATTTAATGTTGCAATAGGACATAATAAATATGTGGCATAATATTAAGAAATATGTTGTAAAAGGTCAAGTTACATGTGTTCCATTTTATTCAATAAAGTGTTGTACAATATTTTTATTTAAGTGTTGCATAACAATGTTGTATTTGGGTTACGTATTCACCATTTGTATTCAATGTGGCATAGTTTTAATGCAATTAAACCTAAAGTAGCATCCTTAAAAGCATGTTAATTTTAGTGTATTCTAGTGTGACGCTTTAAAGCGTTGCAAATGGTCTATATGTTTTGTTATAGTGTTGTAAAATTCAGAGGAACAATCACTTTGCTTGAAAAAAATTACATTTTTGAAATTAATTTTGTATGTGAATAAATTTAGAAGAGGTGAGGGTACAATAGAAAGTTACGGGATAGAATTGAAATTCTTATAACATTGAACAATTTTGAATGTATATTCACTCAAACATATTACATATTATAATTTTGAGAAATTGTTTCATAGTTAGAATGCATATTTTACAACTCCTGGAATGTGCGTAATTATGAAATAGTCCTCCCATTGGATAAAGTTGGGGTCGAAGTTTACAATATCTGTCCTTATAGTTTGATTTGTAGCCATTCTCAAACGTTTTGTGTTGGTGTCATCAAAACTGCAACATATATATAATATAATGTATAACATAATTGCGTGTTAGAGAAAATGAACTACATAAAACTATTTTAAAAATGAACTGAACATATCATTAGAGCCTCAAGGACCGACCATATAGTTTGCCAAGGTTAAATTGAGCATCTAAAGAATTATAGTAGTGTACAGTAAGGAATATTAGAAAGAAAGAATTTGAAGAAAATAACATTCATTTATACAGTTTTTAAAAAATACTCCCTACTTCCTATTATATATACTTTTCCAACCTTTCATTTTTAGTGTTCCAAAAATATTCCTTTCAAAGTAAATAACTTGTATGCGTGGTTCTTATATTTCACGGGTTTAATGCACCAAACCCCCTTATGATATGAAAATTCGGCGCATTAGCCCCCTGTGATTTGAAAAATGCATGAAACCCCTTTGTGTTTTAATTAATCATGCACAAAAACCCTTTTATGAATAAATTCAATTGTCAAATAAAAGAAAATTGATCAACATTTTTATATAATTTAGAGATTTTGACATATTTACTTGCATATTTAATCAAAATATTAGGAAAAGTGATTTCCAAATCGGTGAATTATTTTTAAAAGGGGTTTTGTGCATGATTAATTAAAACACAAGGAGGTTTCATGCATTTTTCAAATCACAGGGGGCTAATGCACCGAATTTTCATATCACAAGGGCCGGGGTTTGGTGCATCCCATATTTGACTCTCTTCTGCACAAACATAAATAACACAACTTTTAACTATTTTTTAAGTGAACACGCCTAATTGGGTTCTCCATCATCAAGCACTCCATTGTGAAAATCAAGGAATGTGCAAGACCACCAGTTTGGTATTTTGAGTAAAGATAGGAAGCATTTGTGTTATTTTTAGCAACACTCACATGTGTCATGTACTTATTATATTGCATGTTGAAAAGATGTCTACCTTTTTCACAAAAATGAATGACACATATGATTATATGAATGTAGCTAGTAAATGTAGGGGGGAAAGTATATATTCCTAGACTTATAATGGTGTTTAAAAAACAGGTTGCGAAATATACGTACCTTCCATGAAAGAACAAGTATGGCTTGTAGAGGTCAGCAATTCGAATCACGAAACTTATATTTTTCTCAATGGTTACACATTTCTCGTCGAAGTATTGAAAGAGTACCGTGTTCAACAACTTTAATACCTACAATTTTTCAGTGATAAATATAATGAAAAAACTAAATCAAGTCAACCAGAAATAACTTATCCTTATAATGCGGTGCATGTGTGTGTGAGAGTTATTATCATTCAAACTAATTCCAAATTCTCACAATAAGAACCAAAGGCATTGAAAAGATACATAACCACTAGAACTAATAGTTGTTATGCTCTATTTGTAATAGGATTAAGAATCACATCAATTTATTCCGACGAGCACCACGTTGCCGGATATGTTAAGCTCTCTCACACTGACTAAATGTGAAAACATAAACTCACATATAAGGTCATTCATTTTACGTTGTAGGACAAACTCATATTCTTAATAGTATGGATTACTATTTAATTACATCACTATAAAATAATGTTAAATTACTACACATATGTCATTCGTCAATCAATTTGAATTGTGGGAAGTGGAAAGAAAAAGTGGTAGAAAATTTGAATTAGGATATCACAATTTATCAATTGTATGTGGAAGATACTTTATATTTTCCATGCCATTTATCATTGATATTACTTATTCTTGCACTAAAAAGACTCGTCACTACAAGAAGTGATAAATGACGTGTATTACGTGGAGGCGGATAGGGCTCAAATAAACTACGACTCTGATTTGATCATAGCTCTAAATAAGAAATCTCGCGAGTTATGAATATATATTGAAATAAATATTTTGGAATAAAATTACAAAGGTGACATTATAATTACTTTCGTCAGTCAGGCTTCATTTATGAAAAAATAGCAAAAAAATATATCCTAATGAGTTTTCCCTAAGCTATACAAAAGAAGCTAAGTGAATAGTCAATATGGACCAATCCATTTCTTTCTTGCGTGGAAAATTGAATGATAAAAACTTGAAAATGGATCGGCATTTAGTTTAATTTCTAATTTAAGGGGTAGTATTACAAATATTTGAAAATTTATGGAGTCTAAGCTAAGTTTAACTATTTCACATACAATTTGATATATGTAAGTGGTATGTACCTTTAAGATTGGGAGATAACGAAATGAAATATATTTGTTCAACTCGTTCAAACTAGTAAGGAACATGGGTTTGCCTACTTTGACATGACCTCCACTCTTGGTTGACCAAGGATTGTCTATGAAATAGCGATATAAATAGTTCCCAAGGTCCAATATTGTCAAAGGATTGGTAGATGATGAGCCAACATGATATATCAACTCCTCATCCCTATATGTTTGATGACTGTTACTTCCGTGATGCATAACCGCCGCAAGTATTGAATTCACCACCATATCTCCAGGAATCTACATGTATTAATTACATAAATATAAAATTTGTTGAATGTAGTAGTATTTGTGGAATTAGGATGAAATCTAGCTAGCGTTCCGTCCAGCCCGTTCTTATGTGATGTTAGAGTTCATTGAACTCAAAAAAACATTAAAACTCACTAGTGTTTGAGCTTCTCATTTGAGCTTCTCATTTAAATTCACATCTTGTAGCTAGATTTGTCATGTTCAATGCATATACATGATCCTTTTGGGTAATTTTACGTTAAAGAGATCACTATTACTTTATGAAGTATGTAGTAGTTGTTTTCTTTGTCAATCCATCAACTTTTTTCTCAAGAAATGGAACTCAATCTAAATAACCACTAATAATCTGCACATCAACTTTGAGCTTTAACTACTTTATGTTAAAAAAAAACCTTTGGGTTCCATACGTCCTTCGAAACACAATATATATTTTTCGGTCGAGTTCAAAATTTAAATGCCTTTAATATTGAATGTGTATACACATACCGCATCGAGTATTGAGTTTGGATCACCCATCATGAAATTTGATCTTCCTTTGCCATACATCAATACAAAGATGTCCATGGTTCTGCCATTGTTATCAAAACATGAAAACAAAATATTGGGAATATCAAAAGCACATTATAATGAATACTTTATTTCCATATGAGAAATAAACACATTTTGAAGAAATGGAGGTTTCAAATTTAAAGTTACTCACCTTGCACCTTCAATCCATCCAGGAAAAGGTTCTTTATAAGTGCTTGTTATAATTGTAGGGCGTAACATTATGACACATATATTCTCCTTAAACTTTAATAACAACATTTCTCCCATTGCTTTTGTGAATGAGTATGTGTTTGGCCATCCATGAAGCTTTGCCCTATATATATATATATTTATTTATGTTGCCACAAATTATTCGTCATAATCAATTAGATTTTCTACTCTTTGAGCTAGATTAAAGAACTATTCTCACTTGCAGCTATAATTAATAAAAAAAGAAAAACAATACAAAAACTATAACTACTTTTGGATCACATTGTCACATACCTTTGGATGCCCAAATTTTTCATTGCTACTCTCACTTGTTTTTCAGTTGCATTTTGGGCTCGAAGCTCCACTAGTTTGTCCTCTATCACCTTTTTTTCTTCATCAATGTCTAAATAAGTATGCCCAATAAGTGTTTCACCAAGACGGAATGGTCTTTCTGATATTACTCCGATTTGGTCACCACAAACATATGCTGCAAACCATACATTATTGTTATGTGTTACGATAGATAGCTATTCAATGAAATAACACAACCTTAGCTTGATTTACCATCACTTTTGAAATAATAACTAATGCACCTTTGTGTTACTTTCTTAGTTGTGTTTATGCTTGTGTAATTGCTTTGTCTTTGTTTTCATTATATATATAATACGTAGTACATGCGAAGGCTCAAATAAATAAGTATTTTTGTATGAAAAATCGTTTGAAAATTGATGGATTAGATAATTTTGAATAAAAAATCAGCGGTAAAATTGTAAATTTGTGAAACTTTATTGTGCATGATTTTACGTTTAAAAGTGTGTCGCATACTCGCTTATAATAAGAGTTTATTCATAAATAAATGTTAATAATTGTTGTCATTTATTTTAAGCTGTGCACATTTAATTTTATTTGAGCTTCAGCTTCTTGTGTGTAAACTTTGTGATGTGAACACATACAATGTTTATATCTTCCATGCACTTTTACAGTGTACTCGCATATCGATCAAGTTATTCATATACTTCGTATATATTTACAATAGCGTTATTTCTCTTTGAAATACAAGTTTAATCTCATCCATCCCGTCCATACATTTGTACAAATGAGAAGTTTTACTTCCTATTTTCATCTAAGAACCATCTTTAATTTGAAACAAATTAAAGATGAAGTGCTTAGAAATAAAATGAAGTGCATATTCATTTAGAATAATTGTTGTTGTACACAAAATTTTACACTTTTTGTACAGTCTGTACACAAATAATTGCTGAAAACTACTGATTTTTTTAAACGAACTGTCTATATACATAAGCAATTATGGGATGTGTACAGAAAATGTACAAATTTTTTGTATAAATTTAATCTTCCATTCATTTATTCAAACGTACCCGTAGATACATGAACAATCATCTTAAGATTATAGCATTTCTTGGCAAAATTCAGAACATTTGCTGCGCCCATTGTATTAATACTCATTGCGACATCATACCTACATTTATATAAACCATAAAGCAATGCAAACCATTATTACGCATATGATTATAATTTGTAAATTACTCCGGGCCGGCTCAGAATATTAGGAGACCCGGAGCAAATCACAAAAAAGTAGACCTTATATTAAATCAATACAATACCAAAATCAAGCTTAGGAAAACCCAAAAAACTACAACCAATTGTGAGATTGAGAAATGATCACTTTTCGAACTCCAACAAATAAAATTAGTAAAAAGATCTAAAATAGGAAATGAACGAATAAAAATAGGATAAGAAAAAGTGAATGTCTTACCTTTGGTTGGATAACCTAAATAGTTGGGTCATTCAGGCAAATAAAGCAATCAACTATTTTAAAAAATAATTACCCTAATTTGTACTGAATGTTAGAAGTCAAAAAAGAAAAACCAGTAAATCGTGCAAAAGCCAAGTTGCCCAATTGATTTGGAAATTGGAAGGATTATTTAACTTTTATTTTTCATTTAACTTAACAAGAATTACACACACTATATAGATTTTACAAAAAATAGGCCTTATATTTTTTGGCATGCTTTGGACAGCCTCATCTACGGCCTGAAATTACTAGCTATTACGTAATTAGAAGCGCAGTTATCTTCAAGAATTCATTTGAATGCCTTCCCGATTGAAGTGTTAGCTGAAATTTGGTATGAGTAAACTAGACTTGATGAATAAGATGATCAAAAAATTTCATCAAAAAATTCAACCGGGAACCACCCTAAATGACGACGGCCGGACAAAGCATCCTAAATAAGGGCTTATTTGACCTTTTTGGGTTAGTACATGGACCTATTTACACTTTTTCACTACATACTATATATGTCACTCGACACTCTTGTGTATGACATTCACGGTTCTTTCTTTTCACGTAGATGACTATTTTATTTTATGAATAATGTTTCATGCATTCTCTATCCAAAAAAAGAAAGTTACTCCCTCCATCTCCCGAACTTTTTCCCGTTTTACGTTTTTCGTCTGTGCCATTAAGCTTATCTCACACCATATTTGGTAATATTTGGGTGATTACAATTCATTCTTTTTTTGTTTATATTTTATCAATATCAACCACACAATTCTACTTTTTCTTAAAAATTGTGTCACACACCTTTATCCCAAATATAGTGGGACGGAGGTAGTATTTTATTTTACTCATATTTTTTTGAAGCTATTTTACTCGTATTAAGAATTTGAGTGTCAAATCAAGAAAATAATTAGGTAGGAAAAACAATTAATACTGTGTAAAAAAAACTGTTATCGAGCTAGCGGATGGGGAATGACACAAAAGTCAAACTTTGGTAGACCTAATTAAAAACTATTTATGGTTCGACTTATGTGATAGATTGATAGGCCCACGTTATAGTAATGTAATGTTATAAAATTATGTGCTTGATGGTTTTTTGGAGCTGATGAGAGAACTAATCAAAAGCACAAATCAATTACCTATACTAATTTGTAACTAATTAACTCAATCTTCGAAGTATAGTTTTCCACTTATGGAGGTTTTCCTCCATGTTTACAAAAAAAATCACTGTTTATTTGGCTTGTAGAAAAGTAAATCTTATGTATAAAAACTGAAGTTTTTTTCAATAATTTGTTTAATTAACTTCTTGGTGAAATTTTAAGCTAAAATTTTGTGGAAATAATTTACACTTTATAGAAAACATGTTCACAAGATTTCATCTAAAAATCGACTTGTAAGCACCTCAAATAAAAGTGGTTTAAAATTATACTCCCTCCATATCACTATGATCGTTTCACTTTCCTTTTTTGGATGTATCAAAATGATTGTCTTACTTCTATTTTCAGCAAATAAATCCACTCAAAAAAGTAGCTAAAGTACTTCTACAGTACCAAAAAACTCATACTTTTTCAAAAAGTGTACAGTAAACCTATAAATATTCTTAACTACCACAAAACCCTACTGGGACAATAAAACTGATACGGAGGGAGTAACTTTTATACCTACTTACATGATTACTGTTCAGTATAAATATCAAATTAAAAGCGCAAAAAAGTAATAATTAAGTAATGTAAAAAAGTAGTAAAATATAAGAACAAATTCTAATGGAATAAATTGCACATATAACGAAAGTAGCAACACAAATATCACAATGCACAAATAAAAATATCGAACTGCAAATAAAGGGAACCGTACGACATTCTTTGTATATACTACGTAAGATTTAAAATTGTCAATTTGTTTTGAGTTTTTCTTGTGGTACACACCGAGTTAGATAGTGCTTACACACCTAAGTGTAATTGTCTGTGCACAGACAACTACACTTCGTTATACTAAAACTCAAACGTAATTGTCCATGCATAGACAATTACACTTGGGTGTGTACGCCAATTCAATGTGTAACCCGGCGTGTACCCGAAGCAAAACTCATTTCTTTTTTAATGAAAAATGGTTTTTTTACAAGAATATTACTAAAATAAACTTAGGGAAAATGGAAATTAATAATCCAACCTTTTAGCAGTCTTCTTACAATAGTCTCACTTTTTCGTTGTTCAAGAATAATTCAACCTTTGCAGCACATCTTCATTCGCTAGTCCCTGACCGGTTCATGACCTGTTATTCCAAGTTATATTTTCTTATCTTTGCAAAATATTATCTTTGTGAAAGATGAGATTTATGGTATAATGGTTTGCAAAGATAAGAAAATAACTTAGAATAACAGGTCATTAACCGGTCAGAGACCAGTGAATGAAGATGAGGTGCAAATGTTGGATTATTCATGAATAACGAAAAGGTGGGACTATTGTAAGAAAACCGCTAAAAGGTTGGATTATTAGTTTCCATTTTTCCTAAAACTTGTTTACATAAATATGACTATTCATTACTACAACGTAGTGTTGTGGCAACTTAAGTTCAAAACTTGAACATGAATTACTATGATTTATTTACTACTCTAGTAACTAGTCATATTTTTGTAAATCATATTTATTTTGGTCGTATTTAACTATTTATGTAATTATTTCATAAAAAATTGACAATTTAAAAGTGAGGATCTACTTATTGCATGTTGACCAATTTCATATTATTATTTATTAGGTGACCCCGTGACGTGTCTTAAAAATTTTAGCTGGGAGAAGAAAATAAATTGGAAAAGGACGTTAATACAATACTATACGTAGTACGGAGTATTATATACAGATAATAATGCACTTATTATGTAGGCTGTAGGCAATCAGTACCTCTCATCAAATACTGTGGTAGCAGCAGAGTTGATAATAATGTCTAATTCTCCCAAGAGTTGTTCAACATTTTCAATTCCCAATTCCTTCAAGGAGATATCACCCGCCACCGGGGACACCTTCTTCTCCAAAAGGGCCTTAAACTTCTCACCATATTTTTGTTTTACAACTCTAAACAATTCACTGTCCATAACCTGGATTTTTAAGTCATTGATTATCATTGATATATATATTGAAATCAAAATATTTTGTGAACAAGAAAAAGTTGTTTGTCTACCCATTTGAATTTGCAACACGTAAATTTAAAATTTAAAATATAATTATGATAAAACATGTGTTAGTTTGAATAAGATAAAATTCGAATAATGCGAGCGTAAGACTAACATAAGATTATGATAAATTAAAGGGCTCAATTGAAATGCTAAACTTAATAAAGGTATTTAATTTTTGTTTCATTGCCACTTCAATATGTTTTATCTGAACAAGAGTACATGTGAAGTAAGTAATTGTGTGTTGTGAGTAAAAGGCATTATGCAGTTGCATGCAGTGATACATATACTTTAATTAATACGAGTTACATTTCATGGAGCAATTGCATGAATAAGCTTATAAGCACATTCTAGCTGGAAAATTTAAGTAAATTAAGTTACAACTTTAATTATATATACTCCCTCCGTCCCCTTTTAAATGTCCCGGAAGAGGGTGACACGAATTTTAAGAAAAATGGGTTTGTGTGGTTGATAATAATTGATAAAGTAAGAATAAAGTAAGAATAATTTTGAGCCACACAAACATTACCAAATAAGGTATTAGACAATTAAATAGGGACATCTCAATATAATAAAATAGGACATTTAAAAGGGGACGGAGAGAGTAAGAGAGAATTCCCCCTTTTTTTTACTCAATGGATTGAAACTCAATGGATTGAGTTTTAGACCTGATTACTCCAGATTCCCCCCAGCCCCCCTCCCCCAGACCCCCTGGAGTAAAAAAAACAGAGAGAGAATTCCCTAAATATAAGAGTACATCAAAGTCAATTTTAGAATATATTAAGAGAGTAACATTGTTTTTTTTTTTCAAAATAGAATTCATGCACTCCTATTAAGAAAATTTTTATTACTAGTATATTATTTCGTTCTTTTTATATGCACTCATATAATTGATGCATATTCTAACAATTTTGATGGCTATACCAACAATTTTTATACTGCTAGTTGGTATTCAACATTTGTTTGTAGGGAGATATAGATATATGTGTATATATACCTCGGTATTGAATCTTTCCATAGCAGATGCAGAATCATTGGCTCTGATGAGAAGGTAGAGCTGTTTTATATCTGGTTGAGTCCGAAGAATCTTCTCTACCAGCACTGCAATTATATTATATTAATATTACATTAATATTACATTACATTACATTACATTACATTACATTACATTACATTACATTACATTACATTACATTATGTCCGTGTATGGTTTCCTGCGTATCGCCCTCGATACACTGCAATATGCAGCGTTTCAAGTATAAAAGAAACGGCGTTTTTGGATAAAACACCATTACCCAAACAAGTTCTTTAGGTTGAACGAAAACTGCATGCATGGAAGATATATATAAGGGAGAGTCGAAATAAAAATTGGTGCTCCCGTGCAAAGTGCGAACGGTTAACGTTGCACTTCTCGTTCAATATGATACACTATTTCATGTTTCAATTGCACTTTTTTCGCCGTGACAAAATTGATTTATTTACAAAATTGTCGCCGCATTTTTATTCAATCTAATGCATTGTTTGCCTATTTGGAGCCATTATATCCTAAATTTAACGCACAAGATTTATTTTGTATTCGAGCCCTCCCCTATAAGTGCCATACATACATAATTTCAAATAGAAAAATTAAGAAAAAGAGGTAAGGAGGGAACTAAATTAACCTTTAGCGAGGAAGCCAGTTGCGCCAGTGATGAGGATGGATTTGCCTGCGAGGAACTCCATTGGAATATAATTGAAGAAGCTAAGCTTATAATATGCCAGAAAGGAAATAATAAGCAAGCTAAAGAGGGAAGGGAAGGGCTAATATATAATATGCGAGAAAGGAAATATATGTGATGGAGGCGGGTCGTGAATTGGTTTGGATGATGTATAAAAATGGAAAGGCGTCGGAGTGGGGACTATATATAATAGGAGTATTCCGTAAAAGGAAACGACGAAAGATGACTAGTGTGTGGGCCGGCCGCGTGCATTCATATGTTTTGTTCCACAGCGGTGAGGACTGGCTGTCCTCTTTATTGATCCAACCGCCTACCCGACGAGCGATCCCGGCATGCATGTGGTCGGTCAAACTTCACACTACCCGCCCAACACCGCTCGGTCAACGCTCATATTAACCCTCCAAAATTGCTACCTTGCCCAAACCACAATCATGTTAATGGGATTGGATCAACACCTTTAAAATCTATCTTTCACACCCTGAGTTCTAAACTCCCCGCCCATGTGGCCGATGTTTCATTTTGCTAGTTTCGGGTGTTTTTACTTGGACTAAAATTTGCTGGTCTAGTCTGATTTGATCTGATATAATCTGGTCTGGTCTGTTATGGTAAATGTCGAGTCTCTGTGTATTTTATAATTATCAAAATCTGGTCTGGTCTGGTCTGATCTGACCTAGTCTGATCTGGTCTAGTCTGATCTGATCTGCTCTGATCTAATCTGATCTGGTGCCGTCGTATGAGACTAAAAACAGTCCAAAGTTAAACCATCCTTTCACCCCTTTTTCGTGCTTCATGATGTGGGCCCTGGCGGCGCTCCGCTATTTTCACTCCTCGGGCCTCGTATGACATAAACATTATCGAGTAGGAATACTATTTTAAACATTTCACATCATACAATTAAAAATATTTTAGGTGGAGAGGGTGTTAAATAATTTGCATGCTATGTATAAAAGTATTGTGATAATGACTTTGCGTGTCATCTACGTTAGGATATTATACGTACACACTAGTTAACTACTCCATAAAAAAAGAAATGGATGTATTTTATTTAATACCCATCGAAATAATATCTAAAAATGTAATCAGTCACACGGGGTAAATCACTGGCACGCAGGCCCAATACAAAAGTAATTTATAAAATGTTTGCCCATGATCATTTATGAATATATAAGGTTTAAAATGGAATGGGGAAAAATATGGTTAGCTTTCTTCCCTAGAGCTCTAGGGTTTGTGTAGCCGTATCCAGTGGCGGAACCAGAACGAAAACAAAGGGGTAGCTAAAAGTATTACCAAATGCAAAAATATAAATTGCTATTAAAGTTTACATAATATAAAATTTGTGAGAATAGTACATTACATTACAATTAAATGTTAGAAGAAGAAGAAGCCAATTTAGACAATTGCGTGCGGCGTGTCTGCATACATTGAAAACGTTGCAAAATTGCTTCATTTTCAATCTTGGCAAAAATTTCCTTCTCCATGTAGATCACCAAACTATCATTCATCCATTCATCTCCCATTCTACTCCGTAAATCAGTCTTGATGAGTTTCATGCCAGAAAAGACTCTTTCAACTGAAGCTGTTGCAACCGGTAAAACTAACGCCAACTCAATCAGACGATATACCAAAGAAAACACAAGGTTCATGCCACTTTCAACCATTTGTTTGGCAAGACTTCCCAAATCTTCAATTGCATGAAATTGACTTTGACTCTTTACGGCATGAATGTATGTCTCAAGTTGTTGCTTAAGCATAAAACGATCGGTAGAAGAAAAGTCTTCCGCATACATTTCAGCCATATGAATCAGTTTATCAATGTCAAATTGGGAGAAAGAATTTCTTGGATCAAGACATGCAATACAAGTAAGTAACTCAGTACTTGCTTCTGAAAAACGATTATTCATCTCCACAATCATCTTGTCAACAACCTAATATATAGTACAAAATAATATAATCAAAATAATTGAATACAATACTAATATTAAAAAAAAAAATCAAAAGTCATAGTCATATACCTCACAAAAGATTCCGCCGCGAAAGTGAATCAAATTTGTGGTTGTGTTTCCGCTTCGTCTACTACGCCCACGAATTAGTACTTCTTCTTCCATGTTTAAGATCGGAATGTTGACTTTTTCACAAAATGTATTTGTTTCTTCTAAAAGAGTCTCCCACCCATTATCTCGGAATTCTTGCAATCTAACTTTCATTGTCCCAATCAAGTTGATTGCCAAAACAATATTTTGATCTTTTTGTTGCAAGGCAAGAGACAACTCATTAGTAATTCCAAACAAATACATCATTAAATGCATAACGAAGACAAATTCATAATTCTCCATCTTGTTGATTAAACTTGAAGCCATACCCCGCTCCTCGGTAGCTCCATCATCATGCACATTTTCAAGTGCTTTTAAAACCGAAGTCCACATAGACATCAAACGCACAATAGTTATGTAGTGTGACCCCCAACGGGTATCCCCCGGTCTTCTCAAACTTACTTCTTGATTTTTCCCTTTCCCACTTACTATCTCTCCCTTCTCCAAACTCTCAACTAGTCTATCATGCTCTATTTGTCTAAGTCTATCTTTTCTTTTACAAGAAGCACCAGTGACATTCACAAGCATAATAACATATTGGAAAAAGTCACACACAATTCGATTAGACTTAGCAACAGCAACAACAACTAGTTGAAGTTGGTGAGAAAAGCAATGCACATACCTTGCTGAAGGATTTTCCTTCAATATGAGAGCATTTAATCCATTGTACTCACCTCTCATATTTGAAGCGCCATCATATCCTTGACCTCTGAGTTTTGATAGAGACAATTTATGCTTTGAAAACAACTCATCAACAGCACTTTTCAAAGAAATAGCAGAAGTATCAGTGACATGCACAATGCCAAGGAAACGTTCAATCACATATCCACGTTTATCCACATATCTCAAAACAACTCCCATTTGCTCCTTAACTGAAACATCTCTACATTCATCAACCATAAGAGTAAATACATTATCTCCAATATCTTCAAGAATAACTCGTGTGACTTCAAATGCACAAGCATTAGTTAATTCCTTTTGAATTTTTGGAGATGTCATTTGATTATTTCTGGGAGCATTCTCATTCAATGTCTTAGCAACCTCTTCATTTCTTTGACTATACCATTCTAGTAATTCAAGGAAATTACCTTTATTTAAAGAACTAGATGACTCATCATGACCACGAAATGCTAGACCTTGCTTCAACAGAAATCGTATCACATCCAAAATTGCGGTTAAACGAATGCGATATGCAACTTCTATTTCCCTCCCATGTGCACTTATCAAATGTGACACACTTTGTCTTTGATTTTGAAAAGTTTCAAGTTTCACTCTAGCATTATTGTGAGCACTACCCACCACACCAACATGAGTATTGAATATATCTAGTGCTTTTTTCCAATTATTTACCCCTTTGTCGGTAAATGCAACTTCTCCAACTCGGTTTCCTTTATTTGAATCTTTGAAAAGATAACACCACAAGCAATAAGCAGCATCTTTAGAAATGCTATACTCCAACCATGGATATTTCTCAAACCAAGCAGGTTGAAAACTTCTCTTTTCTTTACCATACACTCTCTTAGGATATACATGGCCAATCGGTCTACATGGACCTCTTGTTAAATATTCTCTCATAACCTGGTCTCTAATAAAAGGATTATACTTGAGTATTGGCTTACGTAATCCAGGATCAGACACAATATCATTTGGATCAAATTCGACACGAGGATGTTTTTCTCTACTACTTTCTTCGTTATCTCGTCTAGAAGGTCCACCGCCTCGTGTTACAAATTGTAAAATAGACATGATCGCACGAGTAACCTAACAAGTTAAAAAAGATTTCAATTTCAAATTCTTAAATACTTATAATCAATTAAAGCACTTTCAATTTCAATTTTATACGGCCTCGAAGGTTACCAATTCAAGCTTATAATCAATTATTACTATAAAAAGCAATTCTATTGAGGAATCAATAAACTTGCAAATTAAAATCAAACCTTAAAGCTATCAATCAGTCAAATTTCAAATTAAATAATTACTTAAACTCTTAAAGCAAATAACCAATAAAATTCATTAAAAATTAAAATAGATATCAATTTTAAATTACTTACCAAAGCAAATGCTTAACTGCTTTACTCGGATGGGGATAGTCGGATGATTCGAGATTGCAATTAACCAATTACCTAGGGCTGCTTCCACTATCACAATTCACAAGGCAGAATCAATCGACATTCACTCATTCACGCGAACGACGGAGCGAGGACTGGAGGACAGAGGAGCTGAGGAGGAAAGAACTCTCGACCTGCAATTCGCGATGAGATCTCGAAGTCTGGCTATGACCGTCTGGCTCTGGCATCTGCGCAACTCTGGAAGACTGGAACGATTGGAATTTGGAAGGCCCAACTCCAAGAGGAACGCCGAACGCGTATAGACGGAAACGATTTAATTAACCAAACGACGTCGTTTCTTCCGTTTCTGTGCACTTAACCAAACGACGTCGTTTGGCTAAATGATTTAATTAAAAAAAAAGTCTCGCAGCTCACCTGGTTCGTCGCTGCCTCGCTGGATCTCAGAATAGCAGGGGCGCCGGCAGGTCTCACCGAAGAAGAAGAGGACGGGGCGCCGGCCAGAATACCTAATACTACTACCTCAAAAACTCCGGCGAAGGGGTGGCGGCAGCACCGGCTCGCCCCCCTGGTTCCGCCCTTGGCCGTATCATCGTTTTCCCCCCTCAAATTTCACGTAGATTTCTCCCTTTCATCGCTGCATGGCGGACGCGATAGGAGACCGGTGTGCGCACTTGAACCTAGGTAGTGATGATGATATTGAAGTTGAGTTGGACGACTCGGCTATCCAAGCTTTGCTGGAGTTTGTGAACTATCGTTTGGTGGGTCGCTTATTGACAGGCAAAACCATTAAGTTTGCTTTTTTCCGTGACACGATGGCGGATGTCTGGAGGCCGGATAATGGGGTTGATATTAGCGACATTGAAGATAGGAGGTACTTATTCCAGTTTTTCCATGAATTGGATATCAAACGTGTCCTGACGGATGGTCCTTGGACCTACGAGAATAGTCTATTGATTCTGCGACGCTTGGAGGGGGAAGAAGACCCGGTAGCAGTTCCTCTTAGTCACGAAACCTTCTGGGTTCAAATTTTCAAATTACCTATGAGATTTTTTACTTCGAAGGCGGCTGAACTCATAGGGAATAAACTAGGGTCGTTTGTGCAAGCTGATGGGAACAACTTCAAAGGGGGGAGGAAAGAATTCCTGAAAGTCAGAGCTTCTATTGATATAAACCAACCTTTGAGGAGTAAACTGACCTTGCGCAGGGGAGAAGAGGCAGTTCCGGTGGAAGTGAAATACGAGAGACTTCCGCATTTTTGCTTTATCTGTGGCCTGATGAACCACGTGGATAAGTTTTGTCCTCGTCGATTTGAGATGGGAGACGGGGATCAGGTGAGACCGTTCGGAGCTTGGCTTCAGGAGGGCGGGAGAAGAGCTGGCATGGGGCGAGGCAGCAGGTGGCTAGTAAATAGTGAGGGGAAATTTCTAAATAATACTATACAGGCTAACGAGTCTTCAATGGCTCGGATTACTGTAACTGACAGTGAGGGGGGAGAAGTACAGGAAGACGAGTCCTTGGACCTATCCACGGCTGCTGGGGTTCTTTTGAAGAAAAGGAAGACGGGGAGTTTGGAGGCAGGGGCTCATAGTGCAGGTGAAGTGGCGATGGAGGTAAATTTCTCAAAAAACGTGGACGCGGCGGGTCCTGGTCATCAGGCCTGCCGAGAATTATGAGTTGTTTTAGTTGGAACTGTCGTGGGCTCGGCAATCCGGCGACAGTTCAAGTTTTGGTGGATTATGTCCATCTGAAGAAGCCATCTTTAGTTTTCTTAATGGAAACTTTTGCTACCAGAACGAAAGTGGAATATGTAATGAGGAAAGTGGGTTTAAACTCTTGCTTTGTGGTTGATTGTATTGGGCACAGGGGCCGCTTGACCTTAATGTGGAGGGATGAGATTCAAGTTCATATTCGGAATTCATCTCCAAATTTTATTGATGCAAATGTTCAGCTAGAAGCGGGTAGTCCTTGGTGGCGCTTTACAGGTTTTTATGGGTGTCCTGAACGTGCCCGGCGGAAGGTATCTTGGGAGATTTTAAAATCCTTAGCTACTGGTCCTCACGTTCCCTGGTTGGTTATGTGGGATTTTAATGATCTTATGGTGGAGTCCGATAAGCGGGGGCGAATCGATCACCCCCCTTCGTTGCTCAGGGGTTTTCGGGAGACGGTCTGGTTGTGTGGCTTACAAAACTTTCCTTTCCAGGATCACCAATTTACCTGGGAAAAATGGAGGGGCTCGTTGAATTGGGTCGAGGAGAAGTTGGATAGAATCTTGGTTTTGGTTGACTGGCTTGATATCTTTGGAGGAGCTAGGGCGAAATCTTTAGAGGGGGCTCCAAGTGATCACCTAACTTTGTTAATTAAGTTTACTGGAACTCGGGAGTTTCATCATAGGAGCAAATTTAAGTTCGAGAATATGTGGCTCAGGGATGAAGACTGCCGGTCCATAGTGGCGAAAAGCTGGGAATTGGCGGCTGGGACTGGGAAAATGCAGCATATTGATGTTTGTAGTAAATCCGTGGGAGAGTGGGGTAGAACAAAAGCCGGGGATATGGGTAAGAGAATCAGCTTTTGCAGGAAGCGACTGGAGTATTTACGCCATTTCTCGGATAGTTGGCATCTGGAAGTGTTTGAGAAAGTTAAACGGGAGTACCTGGATCTTTTGGAGCGTGAGAATTTATTCTGGCGTCAGAGAGCAAAGGAGTTCTGGTACTCAGGGGGTGACCTAAATACCAGATACTTTCACAATTCTGTTAAACAGAGGAGAAGGAAAAATTGAATGGAAGGATTACGTGGAGAGAGCGGTGTTTGGGAGACGGACAGAGATGAGATTGGGCGATTAATTGGCAGCTATTTCACTAATATTTTTTCTTCTGTGCAGAGTGCAGGGGAATGCGTGTATGATTGGGTTCCTAGAAAATTGGATGCATCCCATAACTTATTATTGCTTCGGCCCGTGTCCAGCGAGGAGGTCAAGGGGGCTGTTTTTGCTATGTATCCGGATAAATCACCGGGTCCGGATGGGTTGAGTCTAGGTTTTTATCAACATTATTGGGATGTGGTGGGGCCGGAAGTTACACATTTTTTCCGTGACGCCTTCTCTTCAGGTAAACTTCCTGATAGGATTAATCATACTAACATTGTAGTAATTTCTAAGAAGGATAGTCCTGAGGTGATGGGGGATTGGAGACCTATTGCTCTTTGTAACGTTATTTATAATATTTTTTCAAAGGTCCTGGCAAATAGGTTAAAGGAGGTCTTACACTTATGTATCTCAGAGCAGCAAAGTGCATTTATACCGGGAAGATCCATTATAGATAATATTATGATTGCTTTTGAATCTCAACATTTTTTGAAAAGAAAGCATCAGGGTAAGGAATGGTATGTTAGCCTCAAATTGGACATGAGCAAGGCATATGATAGGGTTGAGTGGTCGTTCTTGAAGGGGATGCTACATCATTTGGGTTTTGAGGAGCGGTGGATTGGACTGGTTATGGAGTGTGTTTCATCGGTCTCATATTCCATTTCGTTTGATGATACCGAGTTAGGACCAATCATTCCTACTCGGGGGTTGAGGCAGGGTGACCCCTTATCCCCTTATTTATTTCTTTTAATTGCAGAAGGTCTGAGTGCTCTTATGAAGAAATACGAGATGGCTGGACGTGTCCATGGAGTTGCTGTAGCTCGGGGTGCTCCTCGAATTTCCCATTTACTGTTTGCAGATGATAGTTTGCTTTTTTTCAAAGCAAATCATGGTGAAGCATCTTGTGTGAAGGAAATTCTGAGCGAGTATGCTTTTGCTTCAAGCAGGTAATTAATCTAAATAAATAAATAAAAAATTAGTCCAAATGTAACGGCAGATTATAAGGAAGGTTTAATGGAGTTGTTGGGTGTAGAGCAGGCGGGTAATGAGGAGTTATATTTGGGTTTGCCGGCTTTAATTGGGAGGAATAAAAGGGCTGTTCTGTCTTATTTGAGACAGCGGATGGTAAACCATATTCAAAATTGGAATAATCGTTTTCTATCGAGAGCGGGGAGGGAGGTGTTGCTTAAATCGGTCATCCAGGCTATGCCTAACTATGCAATGAATGTTTTTTTGCTCCCGAAAGATTTATGTAAGGAGATTGAGACGTTGATGAATGGTTACTGGTGGCAGGGAAAGTCTAATAAAGGAATACGATGGTGTAGTTGGGAATGTCTTTGTAGGCCTAAAAATTATGGTGGGATGGGGTTCAGGAAACTGAGGGAATTTAATTTATCCATGCTTGCTAAACAGGCTTGGAGGATTTTCACTGAGCCAAATACTCTAGTTGGGAAGGTGTATAACGCACGGTACTTTTGGGATGGGAACTTTTTATTTGCTAAGCTTGGTTCTAATCCCTCTTTTATTTGGCAAAGCATTTTTCAGACGCAGGAGGTTATCCGCAGCAGTTATTTTTGGCGTGTAGGCCGAGGGAGTGGGATAAATATTTGGAGCGATCCTTGGCTTCCAAATACAAATAATCCAAGGGTAAGCTCTGTTCCAGTTCTGGGGTTGGAAGCAGCGAAGGTGGACAGCTTGCGAATTAAGGGTGGGGCTAAGTGGGATCTGGATCTACTTCTTGACCTCTTTATCCAGCGTGATGTTCAACTTATCCAAGGGATATCGATAAGTTATAGGGACGTTCCGGACAAAATTTGCTGGAGGTGGGAGGATTCTGGGCGGTTCTCTGTTTGGAGCTGTTATAGAGTTTTGGTCGGTGAAGTGCAGGTGGCTTCTTGGACGGGATGGTCTGTGATGTGGAGGTGGAAGCTTCCCCCTAAAATCAAGTGTTTCTTTTGGCAGTTGTGCAGTGGTTTTTTACCCACGACTGCAATCCTGAGGACGAGAAGAGTAGATTGTAATGAAAGATGTGGGTTGTGCGGTGGAAACGAGGAATCTCTGCTCCATTTGTAATGTACCTACCCTGTGGCTTGCGAAGCTTGGCGAGCTGTGCGTTGGAAGTGGGCGACTGGCTCGGCTTCCAATGTCATGGAGAGGTTGCAGATTGAATTTCAGGCAAAGAAGGAGACGGATTTGTGTACACTGATTTGGGGCCTGTGGTGCGAAAGAAATAATCGGGTTTGGAATGGGGTCTCGGCTGATACAACACATTTACTGATGAAAACCCAGATTTTTGTTGAAGGCTGGACCTTGGCGTAGCAGCAAGGAAGAAAGTTGGCAGCACAAAATTCGAAGGAGGTGATGCTTTGGAAACGACCTCGGCCAGGATGGGTAAAGCTTAATGTAGATGCTTCTGTTCGTGAGGGTGGCATCGGTTTGCGATGGCTGCTACGTAATGAGGAAGGAGATTTTTTGGCAGGTGCTTCTAAACCTTGGCAAGGTTTTTTGTCTCCTTGGGAAGCAGAATTAATTGCTATTCGGGAAGCTCTTAGCTGAGTGAAAGAGAATGGTTGGGATTTTGTTGAAGTTGAGTCTGATGCTTCTAAGGCTATTTCGGAAATTTTGGATGGCTCTAGTGTTTCTTTTGCCGGGATTGTGGCTGGGGATGTTAGAGAACTTCGTTCTTCATTTTCTGAGATTTCTTTCTCTCACGTTAGGCGATCAGCGAACAAGGCGGCTCATGCCTTAGCACAGGCAGCATGTTCTATGTCTGATAGCAGTTATTGGATTGATTGTCCTCCTATTTTTATTTCTCATGTACTGAACAATGATGCCATTAATAATAGTTAATTCTCCTTTTCTCAAAAAAAAATGGAATGGGGAATCACTCACTAAGTATTCTCCTGAGCACACTGCGGAAGAGTGCCTACAATAAACACAAACTCCAATACCTGAAAAATATTAGTGAAGGCTCCCAAGGGGGTCCATACACTACAAAAAATCAGTCAGGTTGTCACGTATTTTGTCACGGACTGTAGTGTAAAAAATCCGTGAAAAATTATTATTATCACAAATTTTGCCATGGTCGGAATCCGTGACAATACGGGCATGACAAATCTTTGTCACGGATCAAAAACCGCGATCTTTGACAAAATTCTCACCGGAGCAATGTTGCTGGTTACTTTGTCACAGATTTATCCGTGACAAAGTTTTTTTTTTATATTAAATTGTTATCTGTAATCCGAAATAAAACGGGCGGGGAAACACGAAAATTTGAAATTTTCATTTTGTCACGGACAAAATCCGTGACAAATATTTTATCATTTAAAAAAAAATAGAAAAAATTTAAAATTTAAATTTTAAAATTTTTGGATGGGCGGGAATTTATGTTCAAAATTTGTCACGGGCGACATCCGTGACAAATTTTTTTATATTTTTAAAAAAAGTTTTATTTACTTTTTTTTATAAATATTATTTAAACAATAACAGATAATTGTTTTTAGTAACATTTGTCACGGAACGAATCCGTGACAAACATTTTATATTTTTTAAAAAACGTTTTATTTAAAATTTATTTTTTAAAAAAATTTAAAAATAAAATTTTTGCGGAATTATAACAATTAAATAAAAAAGAAATTCATACACAATCACAGTAATTACAATCTAGGTAATATTACAAACTGTTCCGGGGATTTCCGTAATAATACTGCGGATCATCAAAATCAATGAGAACATCATCATCATTAGGCTGTTCGGGCTCTTCGTGCTCTTCGGGTCGCCTGCCTCCTCGGCTGCTTCCTCCTCCGGGTGTCTCAAATTGTTGGTTATAAATTTCGTATGGAAAAGTTCCGACTGACCCCATTGCAGGCATGCTAAACCCGGGGTTAGAATGATAACCCATATTGCTCATGAATGGAATTTGAGGAGTCTGCTCGGGGTGCATTATATGCATTTCAGGCCGATATGTGGGGGCATTGAATCAATGCATTTGGCGTTCTATCGCTTCAAGCCTTTCTCGTGTTGTTCAGTCCTCTGCCCGTCGCTCCTCCAATTCTCGCTCCAGTTGGGCAATACGTGCATCCTCAACCCCCTATCGAGAAGATGATGAGCTAGTTGCTCCTCCTCTAGAGTCGCGCAAAATCCGTACACCTTCGGCACCTATGCACGGAACCCGGCCCTTATAAACCCCGGCAGCCTCCAGCATCGCCTCATCATCCTGACTTTCATCGAGTTCAATATCTGAGTCAGTCAGGCCCAGCTCGACACGTTTCTTCTCTAACTGTGCCTGATACTTCGCCTACATGTTCAAAAAATTATTATAATAGTTAAGATCAAATTTATTTCATGTATTTAATAACTGAAGTAACATTATTGACTTCAAGTTTGGCGATGCAAGGTGGTAGTTCGGCATCCGACTCATCGCCCTTCGTCGAACAATGTTTGATCAGCTTCCACGTCGAGACCTTCTTTTTCTCGGATCCCGCCTACACGGTTTTCAAATTACTTAAAAATAATTATATATATGAGGGCTGTAATGGTGCCAAGTTTTCATGAATTAGAGATTACCAGATCTTGTCTATGCTTATTCTAGGGTTTGCGGCCCCCGCGCCATTGTGTCTTTTTGGCCTTGTCGCAATTCCGGTTTTGCTTACCGGCTGCGCTTCTTTGCAAAAAATTCGGACCCGAAGACCAATGACGAACAACGTTGTTCCAAACTTCATCGGAAAGGAATCCGGGCTTCTTCCCGGTACATCGGGCAGTCTTGAAAGTGGGTCTCATCCTCTTAGAGACCCTTGAATTATATGCTTTCAGAATAGCAGCTCCTTGTGATTCATTCCATGGATGTTGGCCATTTATTAAAAAAATTTATATATAATTTATCAAATTTAAGTTACTACATTTACGTCGAGAAAATTCATTTATTTTACCTTGAACAGTTTCCACCAAAGTTCATTGACACCGGGGTCAACATCTGTGTAACACCCCCAATCCCCCCCGTGAAATGTCCGCCAACAATATGCTTGATTCGTTCCAACACGTCTTGATCGCTTCAAAAAATTCATAATTGATAATAATATTTATGTCAATTTATAGAAGTTTTGATTACGTTATTTGAAATTAGAAAAAGTTTGTCATTAATTACCTATCAACCATTTGGGGTGTCACCCAAGCCGCGTTTTCGTTGTTGCGCTCGGCTTCCGTTAAGGAGGGATATGAAGGGCGGGATGGACCCGCACCGGAGCTTTTTGATGCGCCTCCACGCGCTCCACCGGCATCGGATCGTTGTGAAGGGGGTGTTTGGGCATAGACAAGATCTGGTAATCTCTAATTCATGAAAACTTGGCACCATTACAGCCCTCATATATATAATTATTTTTAAGTAATAATTTGAAAAAAACAGTATAACCGTTTAAGCATGAACAATAAAACATGTTAGATTACAAAAAGCAGTTTATTAAATATATAGTTTATTCCTAATTTCGAAAAACATAGTTAAACAGTTTATAAATTTTGAAAAACAGTTTATTTTTTTAGAAAAACAGTTTAATAAATATAAAGTTTATTCTTAATTTTTTATATGTTCATTATTATATTTTTTCGAAAAACATAGTTAAACAGTTTATAAACATGGTTAAACAGTTTAGAAACAGTTTATAAATTAAATCTATAGTTTATTAATTTCGGGTATAGTTAAACATGTTCTTTGTTATATTTTTTATACTATAATTTTAAAAAGCAACTTATTTCGAAAAACAGTTTTTTTTATTTTTATCCTAAAATTATTTAGAAAATAGTTTATTTTTTGTTTATTATATATTTTGTGAAATTATAATTAAACATGTTAAACTTTTTTGCAAGTTTAACATGAGGGGGGCAATTTTTTTTAAATAATTCGGGTATATCTTTTAAACTAACACTAGTAGAGAAATGGGTTCTCCCGGCGCTTTATATATACTTATAGAGGCACTAAAAAGCGTCGCAAGTACTTTTACCGACGCTTGTAAAAGTGCTCCCTTTGCTTGTGTCGCTAGGCTCTCTTACGATGCTAATTGTAGTGTCGGTATAGTACTATAAAAGCGTTGCTAAATGAGAGGCACTTTTCCACCACCTATTAAGGCACATAATTAGCGTCGCAAGATATCTGAAGTTCCTTGGAAGCTATCCCCATGTTCATTTTTGTAATTAATTCCTGTTACTTTTATAATATGTTATATAAAACTTAAAACAATACTAAAGATCGTAATTGTAAACAAACATTTAAAATATAATTCAAACTCTTCAACCACATCAAAGTGCCACAATACCATCATAACAAACAATGTTCTTGTAGTGGTTAATTCAAAAATTGAACTTGTATCAAAGTATCTAATATTGAGTATTGTATTCCATCAACCCAAATCAACTCTAAATCCCTCCAGCTGTACTTCCAAAATCAAACTTGTACTTCCAAAGCATGATCTGCAAAAATAAAACAAACAAAATAATGAGCAATGTAATGAAATAAAAGATATAAACTTCAAGAACAGCAAAAAAAAATAAAAAAAAATACTAATAGTTAATTTCTAAACTAGTAAAATAGAATATTATAGAACATGCACTAGGCTAAAGGCTCATCAATACATGCAGCAACAATTATCAATAGTAACATTAAACCAATACACATAAAAGTAATATAAGGTCTAATGAACAGAAACAGAACAAATTGCAAATAACAGACAGGTTGCAGACCAGTATACATAAAAGTAACATTAAACCAGCACTTCACAACAAAGGACAGAAACAGATCATCAATGCAGTACACATAGAAGTGATATAAGGTCCAATGAACAGAAACAGAACAAGTTGCAAATAACATAACATGTTGCAAACCAGTACACATAAATGTCACATTAGACCAGCACTTTACACAACAAAGGACAAAAACAGATCATCAAAGCATTATGTGATATAACGTCCAATGAAAAAAAGTGAAAACATAAAAGTGGTTCCAAAACAGAGTGCAAATAACATACAACATAAAAAAAATACCAGTTGTGTAAGATTTGATAGAAGAATCTCAAATGTCACTTAATGTCTGTTAGAAGCAGCATGCCCACCCTATATCAATCGTTTTTATGTTATTTATTTACAAAAATGAGCATCAAAGTTATAAGATGAAAAAGTTACACTTAATAGTACCTGAAAATATTCTTCTGAATCTGATTCATCTGAATTATCTGAATCAGAATCATCAAAATATCAGATATAGCGTTAATTATTCAAAACTTTTGATAGGGCTGGTAGTCAATAAGTATACAGACACCATATACTACTGATTCAAATATGTGATTTGATAGTACTCAATAGGTACTAGACACAAAAATCTTTTTTTCTATCTGTATACTTATGTTTGGACTCAAGTACTAGGAAAAAATCTAAAATAAAACATGACTTTAGCTTAAAGACCCACAAAGCAGATCTTGAGAAACCATAATAATAGAACATTAGCTAGCAGCTCTAACAATTGAGTTCAAAAGTAAACTTAAAAAATTCATGTGAAATGATATAAAGATACATACCGTTATGTACAATAACTCATAACGTCCTTTGAATGAGACTTAATACTATCTCTTCACGAACACGAGCATGACTTTTAGTACCAGTCGTAGAGATAGGCTTCACCTTAGCTTTCTTATGTGACTCTTTATTGGATTTGCTTCTCTTCTACAAAAGCATATCATAAAAGTGTTTGTTAAGTACAAAAAGTAAAAAAGTGTTAATAGCCAGATATATTTATAAGCCTAGGTATCTATCAGATCCTATACTTCAAATCTTAAACCAAGTAAAAAATGCAGAATTTATAACATGAAGTCCAAAAATAAAAAATTAAAGTTCTGACAAAAAAAATCAAAACGCAGAATGAGAATCATACAAATAACTATACCTTTCCTTCATCTGACCTCCAAAAATTGACTAGGCTAATCCACTGATCCTTTTCCACATCTTCAGGGTAATTATCATGCAGTGTAGTAATATTTTTTATCATCGTCATACCACTTTCCTTTCAAGTAGCATTTGTAGTCCACTAGTGCCTCCATTTATGCCCAATAGGGCAATAGATTTCAATATCCATTTCTCAAGTGATTTGGGATAAAGGAACTGATCCTAACAAACAAATGAAAAAAACACCAGCAACCAGCACATGTAATTTAAAATGTCATAGTGTAAGCTTTCAAAAGATTTACTAAAAATATTAAGAACTTAAAAGGTTACCTGAACTTCTTTAAATATGATCGTTTGGTTGTTCCGGTTGCTGCCTTTTTTGAAATGATCCCATCTTGTATAACTTTAGGAGCAAACTTTTCCATTTCTCGCAATTGTCCCACAAAAAGAGCCTAATAACCCTCCTTCATCTCCAATTGGTTGGTTCTCTTTATTGACGTCAACAACAATGTGATTCCCATCAGACAGATTCCACACTTCAGCTAGAACAGTTTTTCCACGCCTTCGATTACCATGAGAGTCTGTTATCATTTTTGAAAAATTAAGATTTCTCACTACCATTATAAGTCAAATAATGTTCAGCTATGCAATTTTTAAAGTACCTTGTATAGTGTACTCATAGACTCTTCCTTCTGAATTTTCATCCCAAGATCCATTAAAAGTTCTCATATTTAAGCTGCAGGAACCAGCTTGAAAATGTTCCTTCTCCCTTGCAGTATCTCCCTCACTAGTAGTCATTCGCAATTTCTTCTTTCGCATAGCCATATCCCTTAAAACAAATGAGATACTAACGTATGATGTTAAAAAACATCACACAATGAATACACAAAAATATACAGAACTGCTTAATTAGAGCAGCAAATGAATACATAAGTGATAAACAAAGTAAGGTATTCATCAGAGTGAGACTAGGAAACTGGAAAACTGAAGAATCGTATAGCTTGGATTGTAAGAGCTAATTCTGGTGCATTTGCATTTTATTGCTTTTTTTTGAATCACAATCATCTGATCTTTATAATTTTTTTGTTTGTATATCTGAGATTAAAACTGAACTTGCAACTCATTACCTATCCCAAGTCGCAAGTTCATAAAGATTTACACACCCATAGTAAAGGGAAATCCTAATACTAAAAAAGCTCTCAAAATTGAAACTGATTTCTTTCTCAAATTGTGAATATTTTGATAAAGGCTCAAAACTTCAACTTACTTCTCCACAACTCTCCCATAACCTTTTTGGGGCAGGATTTTCTGGCCCTCAGTCTCGTTGTTCAAATGTATAATATAACCACCCACCCCAGACTCCAACAAGAGTGGTTTTCACATATATTCTGGACATTAACTATATATTTACATATACAAGTAATACAAACAAGTGTGTGTAGTGTGTTTATCTGTATAAGAATTCTCACACATCTATCTACTATCATCTTACATGGCAAATTAAGCAATTGAAATCAGCTTCAACAAAGAATACTAAGAAACAAATTATATCTGAACACTGGAAAAACAGAGAGAAGTTTCAGAAAAGGGAAGCAACCATACTATCTTCAATCTAAGAGCTGAATAATTGAAAATTTATCCTAGGCCACCATGGACTTATTTTCCGCAATCACTAGACTAACAGTAGTGGAATTGTTACGAACTTCAATTAATCAATCATTAAACCGTGAGGATACACCAATTTTATCAGAAATTACAGATTGTTTATCTAAATTAAAGAGGAGAATCAACTCACCTACTTGCTCCCAGGAGAACTCTTTACGGATAGTTGATTTGAGAGAACCAGGAGAACTCTTTAATGAGAGTTGAGAAGCTTCAACAGCATGGTCGATCGATGCTGAGACTACGTCCGCGATGAGAGATGTTACGCTAGATCGATCTGATGCTGAAATGGAGATGACGGATCGGCGATGAGAGATCTCTTTTAGGATGAATTAGGGATTTCCTTGTTTTAGGAAGAATGAAGCTGCCGTTTCAATATGACGTGATAGATACAAAGTCAGTTTTTTTTAATAATGAGAATAGTGCTGATTTAGGCCGTTAGCCGCACTTTTACTTGGAGTTAAAATGCTTCCTTCAATGTGTTACGTTGGAATAATGCCTAATAGTGTCTAATGTAAGAAAATATATACAATGTTAGCACTTTTTAAAAATGCGTCGTTATTTAAGCGCCACAAAAAAGTGTTATCCTAGTAGTGTAAATCTATTGAATAATAATATTGATAGATTACAAAATAATAATAATCCTAATAAATGTCCAAAAATTTCTATTGAGCATGCTTCATTATAAGTCCGAAAATAAGTCCCAAAATAACCTAAAAACATTCGAAAATTCATGCATATGGTTTAAACAAAAAATAATTCATGTTTAAACATGGATATCAAACATATAAACAAAACAAATTTCAAATTGTATCAAACTATAATTTAAGCATGCATATTGAACATCAAACTAAAAACAAAAAATAAATTTTATCAATTTTAAGCATGCAAATTAAGTATTCTACGAACATATATTTCAATAAATTCAACAAGTAGAGCATGCATATGGAAATTTAAGTATACATTTGAGTATATAGAACATGCATTTGGGTATATTTAAACAAATAGAGCATGCTTTTGAATTACAATAATAACAAAACATGCATTTTTTGGTATTTTAAAAAAGTTATAATCAATTATTAAAAATACGAAAAAATTAATAAAAGTTAGTACACATAACCTTAGTCAAACGAAGAGAAGAGAAGGCGGTTTCAAGATAAAACTACCAGCGGCGAACGGCGCATGATGGTGGCGGTGGAGCACTGACCTGGGCGGTGGGGGGAAGAGGAAGAGAGAAGGCAGAAGAATTTTTGGGGAAAAATTAGGTTTTGGAAGCGTAAGTTGGAAAAAAATCTAAGTGTCGTTTATATAGAAGCTTGTCACGGGCGAGTCCATGACAAAGCCCGTGACAAAATTCAAAATTTTGAATTTTGAATTGAATCCGTCAGAAGCCAAAAATCGAGGCCGGTGTCGGTTGACAGGTTGATCGGGTTTGTCACGGACAGATACGTGACAAATCCGTGACAAAATTCAAATTTTTGAATTTTGTCACGGATCCGTCCGTGACAAACCCGTATTTAGCCGTTTTGTCAGCACCTCGGGAAGGCCGGCGAACAGAGGAATAAATTCGATTTGTTACGGCCTGATCCGTGACAAATCCGTGACTATTTAATGTATAAATAAGTGTTGTCCGGTCCAATTTTTGTGTGCAAAATAAATGACTAATCCAGAACCAATTGACTAGAAGATGATGTGTAGAAGTATGCAACAATTGAAGCAAGTTACACAGCTGATGGAGCCGAAAAGTGCGGAAGCAGTGCAGAAAATCCGTGAGCTGATGGCTAGACCCCTTGAAAGCTTTGACAACATTAAAGATGACGAATCAGACTCAATCAGCTACTCAAACGGAAAAAACTTGCGTCGCAAACTTTTTTGTGTGGAAGAATGTTCAGAGTATATGGAACCAATAAACGCAGAAGCTCAAAGGAAAATTAACGAGTTGTGGGCTACGCCTCTTGATGAAAGCTTCGAAGATGATGAATAAATTTGTGTTTGTTTGTTTGCTTATCAATAATGTTAGTTAGTTGATTGTGATAAAAAAATTGTGTGTTTTCTACTTATCTTTTAAATTTAATAAGTAAATTTGTGTTAGTTGTTTATTAAAATTCGAAATTATTATAATATTCGACTAAGTTATGTTAAAAAAAACTCCGATTATAAAAATTAAATTAATTTTAATTTTCAATTTTCGAATTATTATAATTTTTTATTTTCGAATTATTAAAATTAATTTTCAATTTTTGAAATTTTTTATTATTAATTAATTTACATTATTTCATATACAATTATAATAATTGTATATTAAATATGGAATTTTGAATAAAATTCGAATTATCTTAAGTAGAATGATAAAGAAAACAAATCAAATATTCTTAAGAGTAATATAATGATGATGAAAACAAATGAAATATTCCAATTAAAAAATTTAAATTCAAACAATACAATTAATCACTATCAGAATCGTTATTTTCTTCATAGAAACTACATCTTCTTTTGTATCTTTGTCATCATCTATCCATTCTTCTTCCTCCTGTTCAGCGTCTTGTTGTTCTTCATACAGTTGAACAATTTTGCGCTCAGATGGGGGTGTTGGGCGCGGAAGGTGTGTTTCTGGCATGAGCTCAACATGTCTGCCATTTGGATCACTTAATTGAATGTTATGGTTGACCGTCTCCGCAATAGGCGGAGGTTGGAAAAATTCTTGCTGAAAAGCATCTAAATCAACGTCCTTGTGTTGAGTCTGCGATACAATTTTGCTCGGACGAACAGTACATGCACACACTCAAGGATTCTGTGTCCGCTTGGTTGAAGGGTATTCTGCACAATAAACCTGGGCTGCTTGTTGAGCGAGTATAAAAGGCTCATTTTTCCGATACACGTGAGAGTGGTTGACGTCAATCTCCTGTGCGAGCGATGTGGGAACTTCAAGTTCACAACACACCCTCCCATCAATCGCGAGCATCATGCTGATAACGTGTTATAAACGGCTTGTGGATATTGTCCGCTTTGGTATGTACTTTAGGACTTCACAGCTTTAAAACGCATCCACAAGTAAGGACTTTAGGCCCTGCTTATTAGCACGCACACCATCTCCTGTGCGAGCGATGTGGGAACTTCAGTTTCACAACAATATAAAATTACATTATTTTTTTGCACTAGTCTCAAAATATTTTTCTGAGCGCAGAAATTTATTGTTTGTAAAATTGTTTTTTTTGGGATGATAATTTGTTTTTCCATGACCCAATTATAGTGGATAAAATTGTTCGTGCGAAAGATTTTGGCAATGTCTACAAATAGTATACTTTTTTTACTTGTTTGAAAACATTTGTATTTGTACTAGATAGTTAAAGTATGAACATTTATTTTTTTCAGAGTGAATGTTTTTCTTGTGGTCTACTTTTGTTCGTGTCGGACATTTCTTGCCTATAAAATTGGATTTTTTCCATCAACATTTTTTATTCGTGGTGTCACTTTAGAGAAAAAAGTTATCCGAATGACGGGTTTTTGAAACATTATAATTGAGGAAGCGGTCCAGCCTAGCTGGTCGCCGACTCACTCTCCCTTACGGAAGGTCTCGGGTTCGAAACTCAATGGAGTGAGTTTCAGCCCTAATTACTCCAGGCCCCCTAGGCCCCAGACGCCCCTGGAGTTAAAAAAAACATTATAATTTTTTACTTTGTCAGAAGTTATAACTCTAACTATGTCAAAAGTTATAAGAGTTAGCAGTGTTAAATATTTTTTTTTCCGCGAAAAAACCACCAGAGAAGGTGGAGCAAATGTCGGGGGCGTTTGCCGATTGATATTATTGAGAAAAGAGAGTAAAAAACGGAACAGGGGGGACCAAACCGAAACCCATTCCGTCAAAACCCCTGGGACTAATTACAGTCCAATAAAAGGAATTCCTGATGAGTCATCTAAACAAGCCCTTTTAACAGTCGGAGGTAGATCATTAAATTTGGGAAAACATTTGAAAGAACCGTTCTGTGAATCTAAATGGTCCAGTTGGTGTGCGACCCCGTTGCCCTCCCTGTGAGTGTGGCGAAAAACAAGCCCGTGATTGATCATGGCCCATTGGAGACGATCCGTCAACCCACTGCATCTGCTTTGTTTTGCGCCCTTCCTCACCGTTGCAATTGCCGCCGTGGAGTCAGACTCAACTTGGAAATCAGAGTAGCCTTGCTCGATACACCAGTTAACTGATGTATGGATGGCCTGGAGTTCGGCGTCTAGGACTGAGGATGCCGTCTGCTCCAAGAACAATGCTGCTATCAGAAACCCACGATAATCTCTTAATATCGCTCCTCCTTTAGAAGTGTTATTGCAAAAACAAGCATCCGTGTTGAGTTTAAAGGAGGTCACTAGTCTGGTCCAAATAATGATTTGAGGTTTAGAGAGTTTAGGGTGAAGGAGAGGGTGGGTAAGGTCGGAGGATAAAAAGGTGGGAACGGGTTGGAAATTGGGAAGGCTAAGAGACCAGGGGTGGGTGTAGAGGTTAATGGAAGAGAGGGTTTTGGGAGGGTGAATGGGGTAGGAGAGTTGTCCCAGGTTAGCTCTGCAAATTTTTTCCAGATTTGCCATAGAATTATTCCTTGGAGTACTTTGGTAAGGCTATGTTTTGGGTTGTTGTCTCTGAATGACCACCAAGTGATGAAAACTTGCCTGATGGTACAATAATAAGTGAGGATAGGAATAAAAAAGAGGCTCATATAGTGAAACCAAATAGGCTTTATAACCTAGCAGTGAAAGAAGATGTGGTCGGTGAAGGCAGACTGGTTTTTACAAAAAGGGCACATGGACGGGTAGAGGTAGATGTTGCGCTTAGTTAAGGAATCAGGGATAGGAAGAATTAAGCTACAAAGCTTCCATAGGAAAATTTTAATCTTTATATGTTGTTTTTGTGCCAAATCAGGTTTAGGGAGAAGGTAGAGGGGCGTTTAGGTCTAATAATTTCAAAGGCAGATGTGATTGAGAATAACCCGTCTTCAGAGGGAGACCATCGGGGATTGAGGTTGCTATCCAGAAAGGTGAGGGTGGAAGCTATAGAGTGAATAGAGCAGATTCTTGTCCAGATGTGGGAGTCATACATCCTGGGATTCATGTCGTTGCCTCTGTTGTAAGATTTGTTCATGAAAATAGTCCATAGGTAGGTATTAGACTTCCATTTCCACCATAGCTTTAATGTGAAAGCTTTTTCTACGTCAGTAAGTGATCTAATCTGCAGTCCTCCTTCATTTGTAGGAAAGCATAAAGCCTTCCAGTTGATCCAGGGTCTTTTTTCATTACCACCCCAAAAGAAAGTTGGCCATGGTTTTGTGGAGGATTAAAGAAACGTTGTTGGGAAGTACGTCGGTAGCTAAGGTGTGAATAGGAATGGATGTAAGAACATGTCGATTGAGAATGAGTCTCCCCCTTGGGATAAGTTTTTTTAAACCAAGGGCACAATTTTGCTTGGAAGTAGTGAATGAGTTTCTTCCAATAACTAAGTCTGTTGATGCCTTGATGCAGGTTGGCCCCGAGGTAGAGGAGAGGAAGGGATCCTTTTTGCATTTTCAGTAAAGATTCAGTTACAAGGATTCTACCAGGTGAGGAGGAGCCCAGAATGAAAGTGCTTTTGGAGAAGTTAATGGCCTGGCCGCAGGCAGCCTGGTAGGAAAGCAAGAAGGTCTTGAAGGGTGATAGAGAACTTGCACTCCCATTAATGAAGATGAGTAGGTCGTCGGCAAAGGCAAGGTGTGTGAGAATAGGTGCTCCCCTGACTGTCCAGTACGGCTTGATAGAGCCGTGTTCTACTTGGTGTTTCAGTCCCCTGGAAAAAGCTTCGGAGGCGGTGATGTAAAGAAAAGGAGAAAGAGGGTCCCCTGCTTAACTCCTCTATGGGGTTGAAAGAAACCAAAAGGGCTCCCATTGATAAGGATAGAAATGAAGGTGGCTTTAAGATTGTTGAGGATGAGGTTTGTGAAAGGGCATGAGAAACCGAATTTAAGCATAACTAGCTTTAGGAAATCCCAGGACAGGAGATCGAAGGCTTTGGTCATGTCTAACTTAATCAAAATATTGGAGCCTCTGACCTGCTTTTTGATAGAGTGAACCATTTCTTTTGCTAACAAGATGTGGTCCGAAATTTCCTTGTTTCTCATGAAACCCCCTTGTTCTTCGGAGATAATCTTAGGAAGAATAAGAGAGAGCCTGTCAGAGAGTATCCTTGTACACACTTTGCTAAAGAATGTGGAGAGGCTGATTGGTCTGAAGTCTGAAAAAGATTCGGGGTCAACTTTCTTAGGTAAGGGGATTATGAGTGTGCTAGACATTGCTTTTGGGATGTGGTTACCCAAAAAGAAATCTTGACATTTATTAAATGGGTGACATTTGCATATTCAAAAACACGGAGAGTACATTTTAATGTGGATACTATTTGTGTTGGACATTTATTTCCTATAAAATTGGAATTTTCAATCGACATTTTCCCGTGAAACTTTAGAGACACGATTATTCGTGTGATTTTTGTAAAAAAAAAGTACTATGTATTATTCTTTGTACAATATTTGAAGTTATAACCCTAACCATATCAAAATTTATGGTGAGGACTAATTCACAACAACACGAAGAATTGGGGAGTGATATTTACAAACTCAAAGACACATTTCAATGGAGGTACTATTTGAGAAATTGAAAGTGCAATTTCTCCTAGTCAATCATTTTGATATTTTTTTATATTACCATGTATTAAATTGTATTGGATATGTGGTATAAGGAGAAGTGTAACTCGAAATCATTTAAAAGAATTTACATATTATATATGTTCAAACATGAAGGGGGAATCACAATATACATGTTAAAATCATAGCAATAGTGTCACTTATTTTTCTATAAAAGTGTTGCTAGTTTTAAAAAAGTGTTAAATAATATAGATTTGATGTTGCAAAAGGGCAAAATAAATAAGTTACATTATATAAGAATGAAACCTAAAGTAACGTCCGCAAACGCGTTATTTTAGCCTTTTTGTAACAAATAAACTATCTAATGCAGCACATTATTAGAGGTATTGCAAATGGTCTATATTGTTGTAGTGATATATTATGAAGTTAAGGGAAATAATAACTTTAGTTGTAAACATATATTGTTTTGTCAAGTTTGCATGTGAGTAAAGTTAGAGGGCAGAATAGAAAGCTATGCGAAAAATTTGAAATTCTTATAACTTTATATGACGTTACATATTATTTTGAATGTAAATTCACTCAAACAAATAACATATTTTTGACATATCTAAAAACATTATAATTGTGAATGTGAGTTAGTATCCATGAATTATGTCCATCTATTATAAGCATATGAGGTTGTACACTTTTATTAAATGATTGTACTCAGGGATGGATTTAGGAGGGGGCGCGGGGGGGGCGACCGCCCCCCTTGAAATTTCAAAATTTTCTACCATATATGTAATATTTTCATAAAACTTTCATAATTTAATTAGATTCGCCCCCCTTAGCTTTTAATTTTCAAAATTAATATATAGTGTTACATAATGTAATACTTAATTGAAGATTTAAAAGAAGGAACATCTAAAATAATTACATAACTTAAACAAATAAACAATAGAATAACTCGTTGTTTAAGATTTAGGATACTTATTATATAAGAATTCCTAGTTTTGTAATGTTTAATTATCTTTATTAGATAACAAGTACTTGATTTTGTAAAATATATATCAAACAATATTAAATATCAGACACACTAATTACACAGTTTTTAGATCACGTGAAATGAATCCAAAATATAAATGTTTATTGACATTAAATTACATAATTCATTTACTTCTTGCTTTCTAAAAATAATTTATTGCATAGATAATAAACTTTAAATTAGTATAGCATTAATACAAATATTAAAATATAATATGCACCATATATGTGTGTGTATGTGGTGCATATTATTCTAAAAATAATATATCATACATACTACTATTGTAATATTAAGAAAACTTCTCATGAGTCATGACTCACGAACACCATCCTTGGTGGCCGGACAAAAGTTACAATTCAATAATAACCGATTCATGAGGTTAAACAATGTAGAAGTTATTAAAAATGTATTGGTTGATGTCTTTGTCATCGTCTAATTTAAACTTAGAATGTACTACTTAATAGATTTAAATGTCGTTGGGGATGTGTATGTATTAATGTCATTTTTTGAATAAAATTAGCCGCATAGCCCTACAGTAGCGGAAAAAAATCGCCCCGCTACACTAGGGATAAAAAATTCGCCCCACTGCACTAACGAAATTTTTTTCACCTCCTACACTACCGAAAAATTTCGCCTCCCTTGAATAGAAATCCTGGATCCGTCCCTTGTACTTATTTTTTCAATGGGTTTTAAATACCCCTCCTCCGTTGACTTTAAGAAGCGCCGTTTAATTCGTGGGTAGAGTTAAACAATGTCTAAGAGCATCTCCAATAGGAGATTGTTCACGTTAAAAAAATGGGCCACATCATCCTTATTTAACATTGGAGTAAAAAGCTTGTCTCCAATGGAGGATGTAAACGTGTTTGTTATGGTGATATGTCAAAAAATAATTTTGACATTGTAAACATCATTGTCTTCCTATGACAGTGCCCTCAACATGCTGCATCAGCAAAAAACGAAGCCAAAACCCGCAATTCTCCCACCCATTATCCACGCACATATACTCCTGGCGGTTACACAAATGAATTTTAATTAAAAGAAAATCCACTTGTACAAAACTGCTAGACATCAATGGAATGCATTGTGGAACATTTGGCTCAACATTCCATACATCTCGGCTGGGTTTTAAGTTAGGCTTTGACATTCATTCTACCTGGCTAAGCATTCCATACATATATCGTCATGTGTCACAATATTTTTAATGTTGAAAGCCTCCCATTAGAGATGCTCTCATAGGACGGTGATGTTAACACTGTTTTCGTTAATTAAGAACATGTCAGCATTACATTGCCGATAACATACCGCATTGGAGATAAATATATAACAGAAACGTTAGACTGTGGTGACGAGGCTATTTTTTCTAATGTCAACAGTCACCCATTGGTGATGCTCTAATATAACTCGTCTGCAACGATCATTCATAAACAGGAGGTAAAGTTTATTGAATTATTGATGAGCAATTAATATTTAGTCCTTTCACGTTAAAAAAAATAGTCCTTCAATGTCATTTAAATATTTTTTATTCTTATTGTCGTGATTTTGTTTTTGAGAGTTGTAGTGATTTACGTAATCCAATTCTCCAATTCCAAAATCAAATTATCTACATGTATTTGAAAGGTTGACTAAACATAAAGCAATACTCCCTATAACACACATACATGTTTTTAGAAAATGGGAACTTCTCAAGCTCGTTGGTAACACTAAAATTTGTTGAAACGAACGACCCTGCTAAAATTTATGAAGTTCTTTTTTTGTTTAGGAATAAAAATTTATGAAGTTCTAGCTAAAGTGGTTGGATTGCCATATTTTGTTGATTTAAAAAAAAATTATATTTTTTAAAAATATTTTATGAGTAAAATAAAGAAACAAAATATGAGAAATAGCTAAAATAGTCATTTACTATATTAACTTCAACCAATTCAACCATAAAAGAAATTTCTACTTAACTTATTCTGAATTTGACATAATTCAACGCGCGAAATAAAAAATTATGTGTATGATGAAAAATTGACTGATAAGGGTGATAAGCCAAAAAATAAGATCACCAAATGAGCTCTTTATGTTTGAGCAAAGTGTCACATTGTTAGTAGCTTATAATTATCTAATTTTCCACTACATAATTATGTGCTCGTTCTAATTTACTTGATGAGAATTATTATTCTTTTACACCTTTATGTGTTTGCTTTCATAATCCTCCTACTAGATAATTATAGTGCATTATTTTTTATATGCTTCTTTTTCGAAGTATCATTAATCTTATGTGATTAATGCTTTTATAAGCATTTCATTTAGTCTCTCATGCTTTGCTTTTGAGTCAACAAAGAAGTCAATTTCTTAATTAAACATGAACCTATTATTGAGTCATATATCAAGTATAATCAAAATGTTTTTAATCTTACAGTATTATTTTGAGAATGTTTTTAAATTTAGTTTCTTGAAGTGTGAAATTTAATCTTACATAGTAATGTGGCCAATACACGAGGGGGACACAGTTATTAAGAAAAGTGACTTTATGTGATTGATATTCAATTGATAAAGTAAGAATAAAGTAAAAATGATTGATAGCTACACAAATTTTATCAAATTTGGTATGAGACAATTTTAGTGGATTTTTTCAAAAAAGAAAAATGAGACAATCTTAGCAGCACAGAAGGAGTATATAATAAATTACATTAAAAAAACTACTCTGGCTACAATTGTTTCATGCCCTACGCTCATCAAAATCTCATACATAATAGGACTTTTCTTACATTAGTAGAGTAGCTACATATTGGAGGAAATTTTACTTTAGCATTGGGCATATGATATCGCGCCTTGCGCGAGCAATCGCTAGTCATTTCATAATTAGAATGCATATTTTACAACTCCCGGAATGTGCGTATTGATGAAATAGTCCTCCCATTGGATACAACTGGGGTCGAAGTTTACAACATCTGTCATGCTAGTTTGTGTTGTAGTCATTCTCAATCGTTTTGTGTTGGTGTCATCAAAACTGCAACATAGAATATATGTATTATAACATATTTACATGGGAGAGAAAATGAGCTATATAAAAAAATGAATTAACATTATACTATGAGACTCGAAGACCGACCAAACAGTTTGTTGATGTTTAATATTGAGCATCGATCTAAAGTACCTTGCTTAAAATACCATTCATTTATATAGATTTTATATATAAAAAATATACACCCTGCTTCCTATTAGAACTTGCCTACTTTTCATTTGTGAGCGTCCCAAAATCATTCCTTTTAAAATAAATAATTTGGCTGTGCTTGTGTGGTTCTTATTTCACTCTCTTATGCACAAATTTAATCACATAACTTTTAATTTCTTATTTCACATACAGGTCAAAACTTGCAATCATGAGAGGGAGTATCAATCAATAGAGGCGCTACGGGCTTGCCCCCACTTCGGGCCAAAAAAATTAGTACTACTACTTATTATATATTTAATGCCCCCATATATTGAGGGTTGAGCTTTTATATGTTTGTTGCTTCCCTATTACTTCTTTTATTTTCCTTCTTTCGTCTTGTACCATTCACTATCCTCTTTCCTTTAATAAAATGTTTTCTTTCTTAAAAAAAATGCCCCCCTTCTTTTAAAAAAAATACTATGTAAAGTCAATTTTAGATGAAGTGTTAAAATAAGAGGCAAAATATTTTCAGGACGTGTGTCTCTAGAAATACAAGTACCGGCGACAACATACCACACTCATTTTAATGCAAGTGCATGTGGATTGTTTTATACCTTTAATGACACAAGAACTGGCTTTTCGTGATTATAGAGAGCAAGAAAGTATTGAGATTGACAAATATGTTATAAAATTGTTCTTATCAAAACCCTTGAACTAAGTGTGCGCCAAAAGTGGCCATCCCTATTTACGCTCATAATAGCATTGCTACATTTGGATCCCCTCGTATCCATTTTCAAGGTCCTAGGTATCATAACGTATTATTTGAGTTACCATAGTTTCTATGATTAGTGACCATAAATGTAACTGTAGTGACTACAATTATCTTCAAGTGAACCTTGCATTACTTATGCCAGCATATATATTCATAGCTTCTTTAAGCACGTTATTATCTATAAGTTCAATTTGAATAAAATATTCATAGAAAATACCTTAAGAAAACTCAATATTTCAATTAAAAACATGTATCCTTGTCACTTAAACAATGTTGTGGTGTGAGTCCAAATATAACTAATGCATAAATATAATAACAAAAATAAACTTATATAACATTATATTGTAGTTTTTGTTAAGAAAAGTTGTTATATAGCTGCACGAGTGATATGTACTCCATTTATTTCAAATAATTAATTGATAATTTATTGACCATATCACCATATGAGTATCTACTAGTCAACGTGCATCCCATTATTTGGTTTTCGATCATCAAGCACTCCATTTTCAAAATCACAGAATGTGTAAGACCACAAATTTGGTATTGTAAGGTTAGGAAACATTTTTGTCCTAAAATTTTAGCCACACTCACATGTGTCATTTACTTGTTGGATGTTTAACCGCTATCTACCTTTTCAACATCATAATATAAATCACACATATGAATCTAGCTAGTAAATGTAGAGGAAAAAGTATGCCTAGATCGTAGTATTTTAAATAAAAAGATGTTACCATACAATACATACACTTAAATAAATATACATACCTTCCATGAAAGAACAAGTATGGCTTGTAGAGCTCAGCAATCCGAATCACAAAACTTATATTTCTCTCAACAGTCGCACATTTTTCGTCAAAGTATTGAAAAAGTATCGCGTTCAACAACTTTAATACCTAAAGTGTTTCAATGATAAATGAAAAAAAATTAGGTCAACCACGAATAATTTATCATTATCATGTGGTGCATATATATATATGTGTGTGTGTGAGAGAGATATTCTACGTTATACCAAATTTAAATTTAAATTCCCATAATAACAATCAAAGGCATTGAAAAAGATACATGACCAATAGATCGAAATAATAGTTGATGTTCCCAATTTTTAATAGGATTAAGAATCAGATATGTTTATTCGAATGAACATAAAGTCACGAAATATGTGTGTTAAGCTATCTCACAGTCACGAAATGAAAAAAATAAATTGACATATAAGGTCATTATTCAATTCTTTTATCTTAATATTATGGATTATTAATTAATTACATAACTATAAAACAATCTTAAAGAATGTATTACACACATGCTCTGAGTCAAAACAATTTTGGTTGTGGGTAGTGGAAAGAAAAGTGGTAGAAATTTTGAAATGGGATATCACACATATCTAAGACAGTTTATTTATTTATTCAATGATAATGAAGGGAATATATTGAGCAAGACTTCAAGTTAGATCAAATTAATAAAATCCCATTAAAATGTTCATAAAAATGAATGTCCGATTATCATTGAAAAGACTCGTAACTACAAGAAGAGAAAGATGATGTGTCCTATGCGTGAGAGGGCTAGGATTCTAATAAAGTAGGACTGCGATTTGATTAGTCTCTCTAGGATTCTAATAAAGTAGGATTGCGATTTGAATTGCTCTAAATATGAAACTTAACAGGTTAAGAATACTAAAAGACTATCAAAGAATGCGAAAAGAAAAACACAAACGGGACTCTATAATTAGCTTTGTCTGACAAGCTTTATATATATGTATAAAAAAAATCAGATCCTTATGGGTTTTCCCTATACAGAATAAGTGAATAATCAATATGAATCAAGAAATTTCTTTCATGCAAGGAAACATGAAAACTAAAAACTAGAAATCTGAAGGACGACATTTACTTTGATTTTTAATTAGAGGAGTAGTATTACAAATATTTCACAATATAGCTACTATTATATTATAAGATAAGTTTAACTATTTCACAGATAATTCTAGGTGGTATGTACCTTTAACATTGGGAGATAACGAAAGGAAATGTATCTTTGCAACTCATTCAAACTAGTAAGCAGCATGGGCTTGCCTACTTTGACAAGGCTCCCACTCTTGGTTGACCAGGGATTGTCCGTAAAATAGCGAAATAAATAACTCCCGAGGTCCAATATTGTCAAAGGATTGGTAGATGAGGAGCCAACATGATATATCAACTCGTCATCGTTATATGTATTATGACTGTCACTTCCATGATGCATAACTGCCGCAAGTATTGAACTCACCACCATGTCTCCAGGAATCTGCATGCAATACATATTTATCATTTATATGTGAAGTTAGAGTTCATTGAACTAAAATTAATAATCAGTCGAACAGAGTAGTGGTTTTATGGTGGGATAATTCAAACCATTTGAGCTTCTCAATTAAATTCATATTTTGTAGCTAGATTTCTCAAGTTCACAGAATATACATGATCCTTTTGGGCAATTTAACGTCAAACAGATCACTATTACTCTACGAATTGTGTAGTAATTGTTATCTTTGCTAACTGTTCATTTTTTTTTTTCTCAAATGAGCATATTTTAGTCAATTTGTAATTAGACCCAACTTCAAGAAATTTCATTCAATCTAAATAACTGCAATTAATTTTCACATTACCTTTCAGCTTTAACTACTTGATGTTTTTAAAAACTTTGGGCTACGTCGTCAGAAATGAAATATATATATTTATGATCAAATTCAAAATGTAACGGCCTTAAGTATTGAGTATTTATATAGATACCGCGTCGAGTATTGAGTCCGGATCACCCATCATGAAGTTTGATCTTCCTTTGCCATACATCAATACAAAGATGTCCATGGTTCTGCCATTTTTATAAAAAAAAGGAAAACAAAATAGTGGGGATGTGAAAAACATTAATATATATAATTCATACATTATTTCCATATGAGAAATAAACGAGTGATATGGAGGTCAAGAATTTACAGTTACTGACCTTGCACCTTCAATCCATCCAGGAAAAGGTTCTTTGTAAGTGCTTGTAATAATTGTAGGGCGTAACATTATCACACATAGATTCTCCTTAAACTTTAATAACAACATTTCTCCCATTGCTTTTGTGAATGAATATGTGTTTGGCCATCCATGAAGTTTTGCCCTATATATATTGCCACAAATGATTTGAATTGTCATCATTAAGTAACTGTAGCTAGCTACAATTACTAAAAAATAAAAGGAAGAAAAATTAAACTAAAAAAAAATTTGGATCAAATTGTCACGTACCTTTGGATGCCCAAAATTTTCATGGCTGTTCTGACTTGTTTTTCCGTTGCGTTTTGGGCTCGAAGCTCCATTAATTTATCTTCTATTACCTTTTTCTCTTCATCAATGTCTAAATAAGTATCCCCATTAAGTGTTTCACCGAGATGGAATGGCCTTTCCGGTATTATTCCAATTTTGTCACCGCAAACATAAGCTGCAAACAAACCATACATTGTTGTGCATTACATTAGATAGCAAGTGAGGATCAAATGAAATGAAATAACCTTAGCTTGATTTCCCATATATATTACGTACTTTTACAATTATGAACAATACAATTTAGCTTTTTAGTTTTTCTTGCTTTGTTGTGTTTGTGCATGTGGATCTGCTTTGTCTTTGTTGTCATTATATATACTTGTATAATATATTGGAAAGCTCAAATGAATAAGTGCCTTCCTATGAAAAATCACTTGAAATTGATGCATGTAATAGATGATTTTAAATCAAAAAATAAGTAGTGAAACTGTAATTGTGTGAAACTTCATTGTGCAAATTTTTGAGATTCTTGTATACTTTTGTAATACGGAGTATAAATATATACATTTTTTTATCTTCCATGCACTTTTGTCGGTGTACATGTCGTCTCATTTCAAGTTATTGATATTTGCACTAGCTCATCACTCTTCTGAACTAAAAGTTTAATCTAATCCATACATTCGTAAGTTTGTACAAGTGAGGAAAATTAGTTCCTATTTTCTGCTAAGAACGGCCTTTATTTAAAACAAATTATATATGTAGAGATGTGTGTACATAGTGCTTAACAATAAATGAAGTACATATTCAATTATACAAATTAAACCTACCCGTGGATACATGAACAATCATCTTAAGATTATGGCATTTCTTGGCGAAATTCAAAACATTTGTTGCGCCCATTGTATTTATACTCATTGCAACATCATACCTACAATTAGATAAACAAATCAATGCAAACAATATAATGATATGATTATAATAATATTATTTCACTCACTCTTTTATGTCCAGTTTAGTTTTTTTGTCTAACATTCATAGTCGTTCGTCTTTCTTGTCAGGTAGATGATCAGTTGATCGATACGTAGTATGAAATTATGAATAATGAAATTACACGCACGCTCTTTCCGAAAATTTTTATACATGATAGCAATGTACATAGTTATGATATAGGCAATTAGATCCTTCGAGTACATATTAAATCAGTAGCGTACCTCTCATCAAACACGGTGGTTGCAGCGGAGTTAATAATAATGTCTAATTTTCCAAGGAGCTGCTCCGCATTTTCAATTCCCAAATCCTTGAAGGAAATATCACCCGCCACCGGGGACACCTTCTCCTCCACAAGGGCCTTAAACTTTTCACCGTATTGTTCTTTCACCACTCTGAATAATTCACTGTCCATAACCTGAAATTTGATCAAGTCTTTGATTATCATTGATATACGAAGTATATTGAAATAAAACCATTTAGTTTAATTAGAGAGCACGTGAAAGTGGTTGGCTACCGATTTGAAGTAGCAACAAGTAAATTTAAAATTATCATAAAAACATGTGCTAGTCGAAAGAGGATACATAAAATCTGAAAGTAACATAAGATACCGAAAATTTAAAAGACTGATGGACTGAAACGCTAGCTAATTATATGTACGTAGATTACATACCTCAGTATTAAATCTTTTGATAGCAGAGACAGAATCATTGGCTCTGATGAGAAGGTAGAGTTTTTTTATGTCGGGCTGAGTGCGAAGTATCTTCTCTACTAGCACTGCAATTATATTAATGATATTATTATATGTTGACAGAATTGAAAATGCATGCTGCATTTATTGAATGAATATAAGGATGTTTTAACATTTTCTGGTCTGATTTGCACTGATCTGGTTTTGTTAATGTCTAATATCTTTCTATTTAATATATGGTAGATTCTATGGTACCCCAAATGTATCGTACCTTTGTCCAAATGGACCAATAAGAATGATGCAGTTGAATTATTTAAATCTAAATTAAAAAGCATATATTGATTTGGACCAATCAAATGCATGATAGGTACGGCACCCCATTTTTTAAATGGATACCGGAGTTGTCACCTAAATAAATATCCAAGTTTACTGAAACTAGTCTAGTCTGGTCTGATCTGGTCTCGTCGGGAAAGAAAAAGAGGTGAGGAACGAAGTTAAGTATGTACCTTTGGCTAGGAAGCCAGTAGCGCCAGTAATGAGAATGGATTTGCCCACAAGAAACTCCATTAGCTTATTAGCTTGATAGCTGATGGGTTTGGGAGTAAAAGTTCGATTTGCAGCTAAAGAGGATAGGGAAGGAATTAAAGGAGGATCGTTAATTATATGGGTTGATGGATAAAATGGAAAGGGACGGAGTGGGGAATATATATACTCCCTCCGTCCCTTATAACTTTGCCAACTTTCCTTTTTTGGATGTCCCATTAACTTTGCCACTTTCCCATTTAAGTAAAGAATTTGTGGTTCCAGTTAATTTTCTCTCCTCTGCACAAACCTCAACCACACAGTTTTTACTTTATTAATCCCCGTGCCGGTCAAACTTGGCAAAGTTATTAGGGACAGAGGGAGTACCAATTACTTATAAGTGTATGTGAGTGTGTGGGCCGCGGGCATTCATATCTTCTGTGCTACACCTGTGAGACCTGGCTGCCCTCTTTATTGAATGTGTTCGGTCAGGTCAAACTTCACACTACCCGCCCCACACTATTGCTTCGTCAACGCTCATAATATGTCCTTCCAAATTCCTAGCTTGTCCCACCACAATTGAAGTAACAACTCTAAATCTATCTTTCACACCCTAACTTCCAATTTCCAAAGCATGTATATACGTTTCATATTTAAACCAAGACATGTAATAAATTATACTATCTCCATCTCATGCACTAACATTTGAGCATCAATAAGGATTTTTTTATTAACAATGTTTTTAGTCTCAGATCAGACCAGACTAGTCTAAACCAGACCACACTAGATCAGACCAGACAATACCAGATCAGACTTGGACAGTTAAAAAATACATATGAACCATACTTTACCAGACCATACTATATCAGACCAGACCAAACTAGACCAGAAAATTCCAATCCAAGTAAATAATGTGACTATTAAGAAAATGAAGTTTATATGGTTGATATATATTAAATTAATAAAGTTAGAATAAATTAGGAATGACATAGAAGCACACAACTTTATCAAATTTGACATGAGACCATCATAGTGAAACGGACTAAAAAAGGAAAATTGAGACATTTTAGCGGCAAGGAGAGACTTGAATACTTGTTTAAAATAATAATTATAACAAAAATATCTAATAAAGTTTATAAAACAAAGACAAAAGTCACTTTATTATTATTATTATTATTATTATTATTATTATTATTATTATTATTATTATTATTATTATTATTATTATTATTATTATTATTATTATTATTATTATTATTATTATTATTATTATTATTATTATTATTATTATTATTATTATTATTATTATTATTATTATTATTATTATTATTATTATTATTATTATTATTATTATTATTATTATTATTATTATTATTATTATTATTATTATTATTATTATTATTATTATTATTATTATTATTATTATTATTATTATTATTATTATTATTATTATTATTATTATTATTATTATTATTATTATTATTATTATTATTATTATTATTATTATTACTATTATTTAAAATTACATATTTGGCCAAAAGCAACCGCATAAGTATCACAAAAAACATCACATCAACATTTCTCAATAAACCTTGTGAAGAAATATCATCAATAATTGCTTCAAAAACAACATTTTCCAAAATGCTTAAAATTGTTAATCCATTCGTCTTTCTTGAGACATAGTTGATCACATATAATTGGGATGGGGTTTGGCAATTGGGAGGCAAGGGCTCCAAAAGACAATAATATAAATCGGTATTTTTGTAATTACAAGGTCTAAAACACCTTAAAGGCTAACAAGATGTTAAGAGACGTGCCTTTATTGTTTCAACAACAACTGTGTTGCTTTAAGGACCTACGACCAGTCCTACTTAAAATTAAATGATATTTTTTAAACTATACTTAGTGGCTCCAATCAAGACTTTTTACTTATATATGTCGTTAGATTTTCAAATAATCAACAAAAATTAAACATTAGACCTAATTAATGGACCATAAAAATAAAATAAAATGTTCAATAATCATATATATATATAATTGGTCCTAATTTTTTTTGCCTAGGCTAGTCGCTCCGTGGCCCCCCGTAGGGCCCGAGGTAGTTACTCGGAGTGTGTGTGTGTGCGCTATTCCTGTCCGGAAATTCCGGACAGGAGCCCCGTCCGGCCTCCTCCATTTGGGGGCCTTCTCGGTGGTATTTTTTGCTCCAATTTTTTGTGTATGTTCCTCATCAAGTCTAGTTCATCCATACCAAATTTGAGCAAAAAGTTCAATCAGAAAGGTCATCAAATCATTTTTGCAAGTTAACTGGTCCGGAAAATACATATTCCGGACCAGTTAACTTTCAAAAATCATTTGAGACCTTCCCGATTGAATTTTTTGCTGAAATGTTGTATGGAAGAACTAGACTTGATGAGGAACATACACAAAAAATGTGAGCAAAAAATACCACCGGGAAGGCCCTCAAATGGAGGAGGCCGGACGGGGTTCCTGTCCGGAAATTCCAGACAGGAATGTGTGTGTGTGTGTGTGTGTGTGTGTATGTATGTATGTATGTATGTATGTATGTATGTATGTATGTATGTATGTATGTATATGTATGTATGTTTTTTTTTTGCCCCAAAAAAACCACCATAAGAGGTGCGGTAAACGTCAGGAGGCATTTTACCGAGTTTTATAACATGAAACTAATAATACAATGCAAGATAGGGGGGTCAAGCCAAAACCCATCATGTGTGAGAAGCGGTAGCAAATTACAGTCTAATAAAAGGAGTCCTAGACAAATCATCTAAGTAAGAACTTCTGACACTCTGGGGTAGATCATTAAAGGATAAAAAGCATTTGAATGAGACATTATTTAAATCTAAATGGGTTATTTGGTGAGCGACCCCGTTTACCTCCCGAAGGGTGTGGGAGAAAGAAAGCCCACGGTTAATCATGGCCCATTGGAGGTGATCTGTCAGTCCACACCATTTGTTATGCTGAGCACCCTTTCGCACTGTTGCAATCGCTGCCATGGAGTCGGATTCAACCTGGAAAGCGGTGTACCCTTGCTCGATACACCAATTGACCGCAGTTTGGATAGGTTGGAGTTCAGCATCGAGGACGGACGACACACGCTGCTCAAAGTATAACGCTGCAATCAGAATCCCACGATAATCTCTTAAAATTGCCCCTCCTTTAGAAGTGTTATTGAAAAAAGAGGCGTCTTTGTTGAGTTTAAAGGAAGATATAGGTCTGGTCCATACAATGATTCGCGGCTTGGAGGGTTTGGGCCGAAGGAGAGGATGAATCAATTCAGATGACAGGAGGGTAGGTATGAGTTGAAATTTTGGAAGACTAAGGGACCAAATGTGGATGTAGAGGTTGATGGAAGATAGGATTTTTGGGAGGGAACATGGAGTAGGAGAGTTATCCCAGGTTAGTTCTGCATATTTTTTCCATATGTGCCAAAGGATAAAACCTGGGAAAACTTTGGTAAGGCTGTGTTTGGGGCTGTTGTCCTTAAACAACCACCAAGAGATGCACATTTGTGTGATTGTACAGTCATATATATGTGGGGATAGGAATCAAAAAAATGGTCATGTAGTGGATCCAAATGGGTTTGATGACCTGGCAGTGGAGAAAGATGTGGTTGGTGAGTGCTGAATGGTTTTTACAAAAAGGGCATATGGAGGGGTAGATGTAGAGGTTAAGTTTAGTTAAGGATTTCGGGAGAGGGAGAATTGAGCTAAAAAGCTTCCAGAGAAACAGTTTAATCTTCATATGTTGTTTTTTGTGCCAAATAAGGTTGAGGGAGAAGGTAGAAGGGTGTTTTGATCTAATCACATCAAAGGCGAATTTGATAGAGAACAACTCATCCCTGGAGGGGGACCAACGGAGAGTAAGGGTAGTATCCAGTGAGGTGAGGGTAGACGTTGTAGAGTGAATAGAGCAAATTCTCTTCCAAACCTGGGAGTCATATAGCCTAGGGATCATGTCGTTGTTTCTGTTGTAAGATTGGTTCATAAATGTAGACCAAAAGGAGGTGTTTGACTTCCATTTCCACCACAACTTTAACGTGAATGATTTTTCCACTTCTGTAAGTGATCTAATCTGCAATCCTCCCTCATTTGCAGGAAAGCATAAAGTATTCCAAGAAATCCAGTGTCTCTTGTCTGCACCTCCCCAAAAGAAATTGGCCACGGTTTTATGAATGATGGTAGTTACACTTTTGGGCAATACATCACATGCAAAGGTATGGATAGGAATGGAGGAGAGAACATGCTTAATCAGGACGAGCCTTCCCCCCCCCTGAGAAAGGTTCTTTTTAAACCAAGGGCTCAGTTATGCTTGGAAGTGGTGAATAATTTTTTTGCAATAACTCAGCCTGTTGATTCCGTGATGCAGGTGGACCCCAAGGTATAGGAGAAGAAGTGACCCTTTCTGCATATCAAGCAAGGATTCAGTAGCAAGGATTCTGCCTGGTGAGGAGGACCCCAAGATGAAAGTGCTATTGGAGAAGTTAATGGCCTGTCATGATGCAGCTTGGTAGGAAAGCAGGAAAGATTTAAAAGATGAGAGAGACTTGGCACTACCATTAATGAAGATGAGGAGGTCGTCTGCAAAGGGAAGGTGGGTAACAACCGGTGCCCCCCTGACTGTCCAGTATGGTTTGATAGAGCCGTTTCCAACCAGGTGATTCAAGCCTCTGGAAAATGCTTCTGAGGTGATGATGTAAAGGAAAGGGGGGAGGGGGTCACCCTGCTTAACTCCTCTATGGGGTTGAAAGAAACCAGAAGGGCTCCCATTGATAAGGATTGATATGAAGGTGGATCTAAGGTTGCGGAGGATGATATCTGTGAAGGTGGAGGAAAAACCGAACTTAAGCAGAACGAGTTGCAGAAATTCCCAAGAAAGAAGGTCAAATGCTTTGGTCATGTCTAATTTGATCAGAATGTTTGAGCCTCTGACCTTCTTTTTTAATGAGTGAACCATTTCTTGTGCTAGAAAATGTGGTCAGAGATTTCTTTGTTCCTCATAAAACCCCCCTGTTCTTTGGAGATGATCTTGGGTAGAATAAGAGACAGTCTGACAGAGAGAATTTTTGTACACACTTTACTAAAGAAGGTGGAGAGACTGATCGGTCTGAAGTCACTGAGGGACTCGGGGTTATCTTTCTTAGGAAGGGGGATGATGAGTGTGCTAGACATGGCCTTGGGTGTGTGGTTACCCAAAAAGAAATCCTGTGCAGCTCTAAGGACATCTTCCTGGATGGTACCCCAACATTTTCTAAAGAACTTACCGTTAAAGCCGTCTGGATCAGCAGTCTCGTTTTTATTTAGCGCCCAAATAGCTGTTTTGACCTCATCAAGGTTAGGCAGTTGGCAAAGGAATAGGTTATCAGCATCAGTGATAAGGCTGGGGATATGTTGGAGGATATAGCAGACCTTGAAGAGGAGCAAAGAGGGTTCGGAGGAGGACAAGAGTATAGGTCCTTGTAGAATTGAGAAGCAACCTCACCCAAGAGGAGTGGTTCAGTGCACGGAAGGCCATTGGAGTCAAAAAGGGAGTGAATATGTAAGTGTTTTCTTCTCCCCTTAACAAAAGAGTGGAAGAATTTAGTATTAGCCTCTCCCTCTTCAAGCCACCTAATGTGAGTTTTTTGTTTCCAGAAACTTCTTTCCTGCTTAAGTTTGCGTTGATGAAGAGCCACTTCTTTGGACCAGAGAGTTCTGTTTGATTCTGAAGGGTCAAGGTCATAAATGAGTTCAGCTTCCTGCAACTTACTTTCAGCCTGTTTAACTTGATCAAAAATGTTGCCAAAAATGCTTTTATTCCATTCCTTGAGGTCTGTTTTCAGGCGGTGCAGTTTGTCAAAGAGACCCCTCATACCTCCTCCATTGGAGGATGAGTTCCAGCTTTTGTGGACAAGACCTGTGAAGGAGGGATGTGAGCACCACATGTTCAAGAAGCGGAAGGGTTTGGGGCCAAGAGGCTGGGAGAAGTTGCATTGTAGGAGGAGGGGGGAATGTTCTGAAGGAGCTCTGTGAAGGTGTTGAATGTGTATAGAGCCACAAGTGTCAAGGATGAGGTTATTAAACAAGAATCTGTCCAGTCTTCTACAAATTTTCCCGTTGGATCTATTCCCACTCCAAGTAAAAGGATTGCCATGAAATGGAAGCTCAGAGAGGTTGCAGGAAGCGATACAATCTCTGAAGTCTTCAATGCTATTTAGGTCAGGATTAGAGGGACCTTTGTGTTGATCATGGCTTGATATTGCGTTAAAATATATAGAGAGAGATAGTTTGGTTCAATATAAAATGTACTTCCTAGGTGAAAAATAAGAACTAATCTTGGCCATTGATGTGAAAAAATGGATGGAAGAGATCAAATTTTAAGTTGGAAACGCGGTGGCATTTTTGTAATTATGGAGAACTTTTATTCAAAATTTTGTGACAAATGTGCATCAGAATTGTGAAAAAGTGCACACATAGAGCACAAAAGTGCAATACAGTACAAAGTAAAAAGTCCATAAATAAGCTGGAAAATTTTGACAATCATTTTTGACATGCATGAGTGCACTTTTAATTTGTAACAATCCACTTTATAGTATAAACGTTTGCACATTTTTTGAAAGGAAAATTTACTAGAATATGACTAAAACTCAATGAGTTTCTCAACCTATGACCTAACTAGTTTTTAGACTTATCCATGACCAAAAATCCAAAAAAAAATATCATTTCTATTTAAAGGTTGAATGACCAAATTACCCTTATTTAAAATATGTGCATTTTGCACTAATTTCATCCAATTAAAATTACTGCATTTTATATTATCGTTAATGCACGACGTTAATGCACGACTTTACTGCACATCCGGTAATAATCACTGCACTTCCGCCAAAATTAATTCTCTTCTCATTTACTTGAGTAATTTATTTTTAGTTTTCATTTATTGTTTTATAGATTTAATAATTTTATTATTTTATGTTGAATTAAGTATATTGCATTTTATGATGATATTAATGCTTTGTGTTACTGCAATACTGATCATAATCACTGCACACCAATCTTTCTTGATGCATTCATTCACTGCCATGTACAATATATATAATATATTGCCATATTCCCTGTCATATTCAACAATTATTGCCAGTTCTATGCCAATGTTCAATGCCTATGTTTCATGCCCAAAAATCATAAATTTACTCACCATAATCAACAATATTTATTATCATTTTTACTGCCTATATTTAGTGCACATATTCACTGCCCATGAAAAATGAGATTGTAGTGTAGCATGTAAATCTGTAAATGAGTGGTAAATTCATTCCAAAATGGCTAAAATAGATACGAAGGCATTCATTATAGCTGATACTATGTATGTAATTGCAATTTGGCCACTCACAAAAAGTGAAGAAAAGAAACCCCAAAACAGATAAAAGTACTCCGTACTAAATTTGAGCGACAACCTTAGGCCTTAGACCATTTGTAGTGGTTGGAAGTCCAAATTTTTAAATTTGGACTCCGTCCATATGAAAACAGTGTTTTGACTCCGTCAATATTGTTTTTCCCTGCATCCGTGCACCGTCAATAAAATACACTCAACATATTTGTTTACATATCAATTTAGTAAAACATTAATTAATTTATTATAAGTAATGTTTTCCGTTTAATATTTTCCCTAAATAATTGTGAAATAAAAAATACACATTTCGATATAAAAATAAATAAATTTCATTAATTTTTTTTTAATGTTTTCGGTTAACAAAAATGAACTTAGTTCAAGTAAAGTTCGATTATAAAACATTCAGTTATTTGTGAAGATTCCATGAATTAAAAATTTGTGTTTCATCGTTTTGTAAACGGAAGAAAACTTCAACAGTTAACACTTAAGAATTTTTGTTTCATTTTATATATTACATTTTGGTGTCATATGAAAGATCATAACATTTTATGAATTTTGATATATATTTTGAAAAATTTGGAGAACAAATAAAAAAGTTACAACAGTTTAAAACAATTTGGGGTTATAATGATGTCACCATGATGTCAGCGAAAACATGGTTTGGCCCGGCATGCAGCGTACGAATCCATCCCCATCCCCTTTTTTCTTTTCTTTTTTATTTATTTTTGGCTGTCAACCCCTCCCTCTATATTTACACTCCTCCACTTCCCTTTTCACTTTTACTCCCTCTTTTAATCCTCCACTACACACAAATAAGAGTCTAAAATTTCTATTTTTAATCTTTGGACTCCTAATCCCAAACCACTACAAATGGTCTTAGATCTAATCTCTCGTATCTCTCATTGTGTATCACAAACAGAGCGGAGAGTGCTCACTCTTGAACGCTATCAACGAATCTCTCCACCTCTAGCATCACACTTCTTTTTCCTGTTCGAATTCGAAATCAATATATTTATCTATTGCGGATGTCAAACGGTGGCTGAACGGCTGGACGATGGGACAGAATCAAGGAAATCGTGGCCTTGAGAAATCGATCCCCAAATCTGCCAGAACCGCCGGAATCAAAGCCTCCTCGTCTTAATCTTGTTGATATGGATGAAGATGAGAAAGAGGCTGGACGAAAGAGGCAGACGGTGGCTGGGCGGAGATGGTAGGCGGCTAGACGGAGGGGTAGGGAAGACCGTAAGGCAAGTGAGCTACAACTAGGGTTGGAGAATGTTAGGGTTTTATAATGATAATCTAAGGGCATATTAGTCCATATAAACTATTTAATTAATTATTTATTAATATATTAATTAAATATTACGAATTTTGATATTATTTTGGGAAAAAACTCATCAAGTCATAGATTGTAAAAATGATGAAGTTTTAGTCATACCTAGGGTAATTAACTCTTTTTGAAATCATCTCTTGTGATTAAAGTTCATCTAATCCATTCATTTTCAAGTGATGGAAGACCAAGATTTGTTCTCACTTTTCATGGAAAGACTACTTTTTACTTGAACCCACCCCTATATACATGTGTGTGTGTGACATTCATGTAATTTCCATGTTTATTTGTGTGTTTTTTAATTAGTTTAGATTTATTATCACTTTGGAAATTACACACTTTTGGTGTAATAGTTTAGTTTGTAAAATATTTGTAATTTGTTTAGATTAGGTTTATTCTGAGCTCAAACAGGTCCAAGAACACTTTAGGGACCATTGGTGAACATCACAAGTGGAAGGAAGGTTCAAAAATACAAGAAAGAAAGTGAAAATCTCGTTTTTGGTTTGTACCCGGTCGGGTATGATCTATACCCGGTCGGGTACCCTTCTGAAAAATCGAATCAAATCAAATCCGGGAACAAGGCATCATGCGGGAGGATTTTGACACGTTTGGGTGTCATACCCGATCGGGTGACCGACAGACCCGATCGGGTATGACCCCATTTTCCAGCTTCGAGGAACCTATATATTATACCCGATCGAGTGAGCTGAAAGCCCGATCGGGTACACGACCCTGCAGACCTAAAGAGCCTATAAATACACCCCATTTCCTCCACAAAAGATCACCAATTCACATATACTCTTTAGCTCAGTTTAGATTAGTGTTTTCTTTATATTTTCTATCATGTTTAGTCTCCAAATGAGGAGCTAAACTCTTCCATCTTGGTTTTGCTACTTTGAAGCTTAATGAATTTGTAAGTTGTGAGTTATTCTCTTTAATCTTCTTCCTTGAATATTAATCCTTTCTTTAAATACTATTTCTATATCAATGTTGGGGAGTGTTACTAAGATGACAATTAGTTAACATCTTGACATTAGTTATAGTAATAGTTATTTCTTCCTCTACGTTAATATTGGGGAGTGTTACTAAGATGACAATTAGTTAACATCTTGATATTAACTATAGTAGGATTCATCTTCTTTAATATTCTTTCTTGAGTATTAATTAATTCCTATTCATATTTCATTCATATTAATATTTTGAACATTACTTAAAGGATCAACTAGTTTTGTTTCATATATTAATTAATACTAGAATCGGTCGATTAATACGCTTGTTATTAATTCGGTCCTTTCATGGTAGTAAACTTGGATTATTAATGCATGCATCTCATGGTTAATAATCTAAGGGGAATTAATTATATTGATTAAACCAATAAACCGCTTGTGTTGAGGTTATCAACCTCAATCGTTTTCATCTTAAGTTTATTGCTACTATCAAGTTAATATACGGCGCTTGTTCTATATTGACCCGATAGTAAGTTTTATTAATGAACGCTTCTCGTTATTAATAACTACCCTCGATGAACTGGATATACTCCTCGATTGAGTATTCGAGAGGAAGATAGTTAAAGATATAAACGGGATCGACGAACATTTCATTAAGTGGATAAAAGCAAAGCCAAGTTCTCATCTCTATTTGTTAAACTCATTTAAGTCATTCATCTTCGTGTTGAATTAATTAAATCAAATCAAACTTGAAATCCCCCCTTTGTTACTAGTTTATAAAAAGAAAAGTATTCCTTTCCCTGCGGATACGAACCTTACTTTGTTATACTACGTATGATTGTTTTATTTTGAGTGCACACCACGACAAAGTGCACGTCAAATTTGGCGCCGTTGCCGGAGAAAGGCAATTATTTTTCTTTTTATTTTATTTCAAGAAAAATAAAAAAAAAATTAATTAAACAAAAATATAAAGAGTTCTTATTCTTCTATTTCTGAGCTTTGTGAAGTATATGGTTAAATATCGTTCACTGAACGAAATCACCTACAAATCAAACCCCGAAATAGAACAAACTCTCGAGCGGTTGAAAAATAAATTCTCAAGCTCCGACTCGGGAGAATCCTCAAACGCTAGCTCTCATTCTAGCGACACCGAAGAGCCAATATCTATGGCTCAGGAAACAAGAACCTTGAGGGAGCTCACCGCTCCAAACTTGAACCAACAACCGTTATGTATTACCTTCCCTACACTCAACGAGGGTAATACATTTGAGCTAAAATCTGGGCTCGTACATCTATTGCCATCTTTTCATGGCCTACGAGAAGACCCGAATAAACATCTTTCGGAATTCCACATCGTTTGCACAAACATGTGCCCAAACGGTGTTACCGAAGAACAAATCAAACTGAGGGCCTTCCCTTTCTCTTTGAAGGACACCGCGAAGGATTGGCTTTTCTATCTTCTTTCAGGGAGTATCAACACATGGGCACAAATGAAGAAATGCTTCCTTGATAGGTATTATCCTGCTTCTATCTCATCTTCTCTCAAAAAGCAAATAAGCAACATCGAGCAAAAGGATTGACGTGCACTTTGTCGTGAGTGCAATCAAAGTAAATTCAATACAACACTTATACGTAGTATAGTGAAGTAGAGTTCGTATCCACAGGGAAAGGAATAACTTTCTTTTTATGAATATAGTAGATAAAGGGGGGTTTTGTTTGTTGAGTGATTTAATTAATTTAAACACGAAGATGAACGAGTTATATGAGATTAAATTCAAGAATAAAAGGGACTTGGTCTTGCTACTTTCCACTTGTTGATATATTTTAGTCGATCATTGTTATATTCATAATGTATCCCCTCTCGAATACTCAATCGCGGAGTATAACCAGTTCATCGAGGGTAGTTATTAACAACGACCGTTCATTAATAACCCTTACTATTAATCAAATATAGAACAACGCCGTATACCGATATAATAGTAGCATTTAATCTCTTTAACTCCTTGATGAAATCAATTGAGATTGATAACCTCAACGCAACGGTTTTGGTTTAACCAACAAAATTGATCCCTCTTAAGTTTATTAACCACGACCGTGCATTAACAAACCGAAGTTACTTACTTGTGAAACCTTCAACGTTTAACCATCGGTTCATTGAACGTTTCTAAGAATAATCAATGTTGGAACGTTAACTAATCGTCACTTAGCCACCCTCCAACAATGATATAGAATGAGATTAAGGGAAGAATTAATAATCAAGAGGAGAAAGTAAGAAAATAACTCACAACTTTAATAATCAATCAAGCTTCAAGAGCAAAACCAAGAAATGGAAGTTTAGCTCCTCATTTGGAGACTAAACATGCTAAAAGAAATATAGAGAAATGCTATTCTAGACTGAGCTTAAGAGTATAAAGGAATTGGTATCTAAAAGTGAAGGAAAGGAGGTGTATTTATAGGCTTTTTGAGGTGCAGGATCGAGTACTCGATCGAGTATGTATACATACTCGATCGAGTATGTATAGAAATCAGAATTTGGTCAATACTCGATCAATACTCGAGTAGATTTTATGTGCATACCCGATCGAGTATATATGCATACCCGATCGGGTATAGACACTCAAACGTGGGAAGATCTTCTCCTGCATGTTCCTTTGTTTTCGGATCCGATCCGATTTGAAATGTCAACCAGATACCCGATCGAGTATATGAATATACTCGACCGAGTATAGACCAAAGTCAGGATTTTTCCTTCTTTTGTCTTGTACTCTTGCACCTTCCTTCACCATTGATCATTTGATTGATCTTGGACCTGTTTAAGCTCAGAATAAACCTAATCTAAACAAATTACAAGAATTTAACAAACTACACTATTACACCGAAAGTGTGTAATTTCCGAGATATTAAACAATCAAAACTAACTAAAAACGTAAATAAACATACGGAAATTACAAACGTATCAACTCCCCCACACTTAGTTCTTTACTCGTCCTCGAGTGAAGTCAAATATTCAAACAGTTTAAGACCATTACATGAGTTCAAGAAAGAAATGAACTAAGATCACCAAGAAATAAGAAATGATTTTACAAACAACATTCTCTCTTGGGTTTTATGATCTTCTATGCTCCATCTTCTTGACTCTTCTTCCTCTTCTTCTTTTTTTTTTTTGTTTCTCCTTTTTCTCCCCAAAAGATCAAGTGAGTTCCTGCACACAGAAAAATATTCCTCTCATATCTCTCATTTTGCCTAGGAGCCTTTTCAGGTTTTCATCCTAGCATCTCTTTGTGTTTTTCCATCCTCCCTAACTCACTCATTTTTTTTTTAAAGCCATTTTTGCTTAGATTGCCCATTTTTTTGGGTTTTCAACCTAACTAGCATTTCAATTCTTTTATTTATTTTCTCTTTTTTTTTTTTTTTTTTTTTTTTGTTTACAAAGAGTAAAAGAAGTTCATGCATAGTAAAGTGTGAAAATAAAGATTACATACCATGATGAGTCTCCTCCCCCACACTTAGTATAAGCACTGTCCCTAGTGCCCGCCTTCTCCACCGTAGTAACTGCCTCCAAAGCCTCCTCCAAAGCTCCCATCGCCCATGTGGGTGTCGCCGCCATCATCTCCGCCATCAAAACCTCCACCCCCGGAGCTAGATCCTCCAAAGTTACCCCATTGAGTGGGGTCATACCAAGAGGGGGGTGGGGGTGGCTGAGCCATAGTATGAAATTGGCCTTGATGAGCCATGTAAGAGTACATAGGTCCATAGAACCTACGTTGGTCTTCCTCATACCTTCGGTTATCCTCTGCCCGTTGTTCTTCTAATCTTCGAAATCCTGCACTTTGTTCCTCCCGATATTTACCAACTTCATTGGTAACTCTATTGAATCCGTCAAGCAGTTGTTGGAAGTAAGCGGGGGGTAGGGAAGCTTGGTTCGGTTCGGGCATGTGGTGAGGTGCAACCTCAGGTTCTTGGTACTCGGGTTGAGGCTCTTGGTCGGGTTGGTCTTCGGGGAGATCTTGGGCTTGCGGTTCTTGGAGATGTGGTGGAAGGGCGTGAGGGAATAGGTAGTGAGGTTCCTCGAATTCCGGTCTGTAGCGTAGTTTGGGGGTGTCCGGGTTTGGCAGTAGGAAGTGTTGCACAGGTTGTACGTGTATGACCCAATTGTACATGTTTTTTGGTTGGTCTCCAATATAGACCGTGTGGGAGAAAGATGTACATCCCGAGCGTCCTAACCAACCCATATCCATTAAGCAATAGTCGGGTATAGGGGAGTTATCCGTATACCCGAACCTACTTGCCAAGTGCATTATCACTCCACCCACAACTATGGCCCCTTTTGCTAAGCTTTCTTTCTTTAAATGTGCCCACATTAGATTGCACAGATTAAAGTCCACGTGGCGACGGAATAAGGCCACGGACATCAAACACACGTCCCCGATTCTAGTGTGATGGTTGTTGGGACGGCCAAGCAAACAATTCGCCAAAAATTTTAGGAACAACCGGAGCACGGGGTGTTGGACATGACTAATATACATTTGGGAGGATTTAAAGTTCACTTCCCCGGTCATCTTTGTCCATAGGGAGTGCCCAAAGATGGTGTTATCCGAGATGGTTCTCTCGTAGGGCACCGGGATGCCAAAATGTTCAGCGAACTCGAGTTTCGTGATTGAATAGTTTCGGTTAAATAGACGAAACTCGAGTCGATCATCCCTAAAATCCGCCTCATCACTCTCAAACTTCACCGAACTCAAGAACTCGTAGATAATTCGGTCATTAGAATTGTACTTCATATTGAAAATACGGTCCATATCTAATGCATGAAAGAATTTTCTACAACTCTTATAGACTCCTAATTCATGTAGAGCATCATGGCATAGAAAACGGGAAGGTTTTACTTGCCTTTGTGTTGTTGCTAGGAGTCTAGTTCGGTGTTCGGCGTCGGCGGGAATGATGTCTTCAAAGCCCGGGATAGGTGCTATGGTGATTGAGCTCTCTCCCCTATTCTTCCTTGGTGCCATTGTTGATGAATTTGAGCTTGAAATCCAAAAATTCGAATGGGGGTAGGGTTTTTTGGATTTATTGGATATTTGGGGAAAAAGGGATTTTTGGGTATAGATATGGAGAGGAGAGTGAGGGGAGTATTTTGGTGGTGAAATGGGATGATTTGGTGAAGGATTGGGTGAGATATGGTAGAGAGAAGGTCCAAAAATGGAGTTTTGGGGTGGGGTTGTTCGAAGTTGGGAAGAGTTTGGGGAAGATGAAGTGTTTTTGGGGTTAATTTTGTGTTATATCCGCAGGGGTACCCGATCGAGTATCCCTGTATACCCGATCGGGTACCGGAGGCAGGGTTCCAGGAAGGCTGATTTCGGTGTATACTCGACCGAGTATATACCTATACTCGATCGAGTACAGGAGGCAGGGGGTCAGAGAAGTTGTTTTTGCACCTATACTCGACCAAGTATTGATATGTACTCGATCGGGTATAGGAGGCAGGGGTTATTTGTTTTCATTTTTCCACGAATACTCGATCGAGTATGGGTATGTGCTCGATCGGGCCTCAGAGGCAGGCTTCCGATGGAGTTGACTTTCCAGGCATACTCGACCGGGTATGTTCCAATACTCGATCGAGTATGCCTGTATTTTTTGAAAATTGATTGCATCTCGATCGAGTATGGAAACCGGGTCCTCTTTTTTTTTTATCCATACCCGACCGAGTATTACATAGTACTCGATCGGGCATGTCCCCAGATACACTTTTTTTTTTTTTTTTTTTTTTTTTTTTTTTTTTTACTTTCTGAAACACACACATAATGAAATAAGCTGACAAGAAAACATACCTTGCTTGGGTTGCCTCCCAAGAAGCGCTTTGTTTAACGTCGTGGCTCGACGATATCTTCGTTTCTCCTTCATTCATAGACCGGTTCAGAAAGGTCTATGATCTCCACGTTCTTAGGTTGAAAACCCTCAAAGAAGGGTTTTAGTCTTTGTCCGTTCACCTTGAGTACTTCTCCCGTCTCCGGGTCTTCAATCTCCACCGCCCCGTGTGGATGGATTTTGACCACTTTGTATGGTCCGGTCCAACGGGATCTCAGCTTTCCGGGAAATAGACGAAGGCGTGATTGAAAAAGGAGGACTTTGTCATTAAGTTTAAAGTTCTTTCTTATGATCATTTTGTCGTGCCACTCCTTCGTCTTTCTTTTGTATATTTCCGCATTGTCATAAGAATCCATACGGAGTTCTTCCAATTCCTGCAATTGGAGCTTCCTATGCAAACCGGCCTCGTCAAGATTGAGGTTGAATTCTTTCACCGCCCAATATGACTTGTGTTCAAGCTCTACGGGGAGATGACACGCTTTGCCAAACACAAGTCTATACGGGGACATACCAATTGGGGTTTTGTAAGCAGTTCGGTATGCCCATAGCGCATCATCAATGCGTATACTCCAATCCTTCCGATTTGGGTTCACTGTTTTCTGGAGTATAGACTTCAACTCCCTATTTGAGGTTTCTGCTTGGCCATTGGTTTGAGGGTGGTAAGCAGTGGAGATCTTGTGAGTCACACCATATTTTCTTAGTAGGGATCCCACAATTTTATTACAAAAATGTGTGCCTCGATCGCTTATTAAAATTCGAGGGACCCCGAACCTTGAAAATATGTATGTTTTGAGGAAACTAGCCACCACCTTGGCATCATCAGTCTTCGTTGCCTTTGCCTCCACCCATTTGGAGACGTAATCTACTGCAAGAAGGATGTAGATGTTACCTTGAGAGTTTGGGAAAGGTCCCATGAAGTCAATACCCCATGCATCGAAAATTTCACAGAAAAGCATGGGGTTTTGTGGCATCTCGTTTCTCCTAGAAATGTTGCCTGTTCTTTGACAATTGTCACAAGATCGACAAAAGCCATGTGCATCTCGGAATAGACTTGGCCACCAAAAACCACTTTCAAGAATCTTCATTGCAGTCCGTTTCGAGCCGAAATGTCCTCCACAAGCATAAGAATGGCAAAACTCTATAATGTGGGTTATCTCATATTCAGGAATACATCTTCGAATTATTTGATCCTTACAATGTTTCCACAAATATGGGTCATCCCACACATAGAGTCTTGAGTCCATTTTTAATTTTTCTTTTTGAGCTTTTGAGAATTGTGGAGGAAATTTGCCGGAAACAAGGAAGTTTACAATGTTTGCGTACCATGGTTGTATGACTTTGATGGAGAAGAGAGTCTCGTCTGGAAATTCGCCCTTTATGAGATTGGTATGGATACTTTCGATTTCTTTGTTTGGAACCAAACGGCTTAAATGATCGGCTACCAAGTTCTCCGCTCCTTTCTTGTCTTTGAGTTCTATATCAAACTCACTCAATAGAAGGACCCATCGAATGAGTCTTGGTTTGGCTTCCTTCTTTGTCATAAGGAATCTGAGAGCGGCGTGGTCGGTGTAGACAATAACTTTCGTTCCAAGAAGGTAGGAACGAAACTTCTCCAAAGCAAAGACCACCGCTAGCATTTCCTTCTCGGTAGTGGAGTAGTTCTTTTGTGCTTCATTGAGAGTTGATGAGGCATAGTAGATGACATGAGCAGCCCGTCCAACCTTTTGGCCTAAAACAGCCCCCACCGCATAGTCACTTGCGTCACACATGATTTCAAAGGGAAGGGACCAATCGGGAGCTTGTATAATGGGAGCGGTTACCAACCTTTCTTTCAATGTGTCAAAAGCCTCTTTGCATTCGTCATTGAGATCAAATTCCACCTCCTTTTGCAAGAGTTTGCATAGGGGAGATGAAATTTTGGAGAAGTCTTTTATGAACCTTCTATAGAATCCGGCATGCCCAAGGAAAGATCGAATATCCCGTACATTTGTTGGGTACGGGAGTGTTTGGATGACATCAATCTTGGCTTTGTCTACTTCAATGCCTTTTGAAGAGATCACATGTCCAAGAACAATCCCGTGTTCCACCATAAAGTGGCATTTTTCAGAATTTAGGACAAGGTTGGATTCAATACAACTTTTGAGCACAAGAGTGAGATGGTAGAGGCAAGTGTCAAAGGAGTCCCCATGAATTGTGAAATCATCCATAAAGACTTCCATGAACACCTCCACAAATTCGGAGAAGATGCTCATCATACACCTTTGAAAGGTGCCCGGTGCGTTGCATAATCCAAAGGGCATTCGTCGGTAGGCAAAAGTGCCAAATGGACATGTGAAAGTTGTTTTCTCTTGGTCCTCCGGGGCTATTGGTATTTGGAAATACCCGGAGTAACCATCAAGAAAACAATAGAACTTGTGCCCCGCTAGCCTCTCTAGCATTTGATCAATGAAGGGCAATGGGAAGAAGTCTTTTCTAGTTACCGAATTGAGCCTTCGGTAATCAATGCAAACTCGCCACCCGTTTTGAATTCGGGTGGGTACCATCTCGCCTTCTTTGTTCTCAATGACCGTCACTCCGGTTTTCTTTGGCACCACTTGGGTTGGACTCACCCATTTGCTATCGGAGATGGGAAAAATGATTCCCATTTGAAGTAATTTGATCACTTCTTTTTTAACCACCTCCATCATGGGTGGGTTCAATCTTCTTTGCGGTTGTCTCACCGCCTTGGCATCATCTTCAAGTAGGATCCGGTGCATGCATGTGGATGGACTAATGCCTTTGATGTCGGCAATAGACCATCCAATGGCCAACTTGTACTCCTTGAGGACCGCAATCAACCTCTCTTCTTGTTCTTGGGCCAAGGCATTTGAGATAATCACCGGTAGAGTGTGATTTTCGCCCAAGAACACATGTTTCAAATTTTCAGGGAGTGGTTTCAATTCCACCTCCGGTGCCTGCAAAACAGATGGTAGCGGCTTCTCGCTCGGAATGGTTAGTGGTAGGGCTTTAGAGCCCGGTGGCAAAAGTGGGAGTTGATTTAACTCCGCCACCATCATCTTCATGTTGTTTGACATAGAGTATTCCATAGTGAAGTCCTCTATGTCGTTTTCAATTGAGCTTAGTAACGTGTCTTTCCCCTCAACTTCAAATACATCTTGGACCCAAGTGTCACAAGTATCAATGGCAAAAAGAGAGTGATTATCGGTGGGGTATTTCATGGAATCATAGATATTGAATTCAACTTTTTCGCCATCGAATTCCATAGTTAATACGCCACTAAAAACATCTATTTTTGCTTTGGCCGTTTTTAGAAAGGGTCTTCCTAACAAAATTGGGACTGCATTTTTATCGTTCTCCATTTCAAGAACATAAAAATCAGCGGGAAAGATTAGGTTATCCACCATGACGAGTACATCCTCCACTACACCTTTTGGGTAAGCGTTGGATCTATCGGCAAGTTGGATAACAACCCCCGTCTCATGTAAAGGGCCTAGCTCTAGGGACTTATATAGAGAGTATGGAATGACATTGATTGATGCACCCAAATCTAACATAGCCCTAGAAAAACTAGAATTTCCTAGTTTACATGGTATAGTGAACATTCCCGGGTCACTATACTTTTTAGGAAGTTTCTTTTGGAAAACGGCTGAAACTCTTTCACTAACTTGGATTTTATGTTTGCCATTTAGTTTGTGTTTCCTTTTAATAGTGCAAAGTTCTTTTAAAAACTTAGCAAATCTAGGAACGCCTTTAATTAAGTTGAGAAGAGGGATATTTACCTCACATTTGCTGAAGGTCTCATAGATGTCCTTGTCATTGTTGTATTTGCGGTTGTCCTTGAGAGCCTCCGGGAAAGGTGGTACCGGTTCGTATGAGTTGAGCGGTGGAAACTTTCTTTGGGGTGTGGCTTCCTCCTCCTTCTCCTCTTCATTTTGAGGATTCGTGCTTGGCACCAAGATTTCCTCCTCTTCTTCCCCAACATGGCTCTTTGCTTTTGCTTTAGCCATAACCAACTCCTTGCCACTTCTCAAAGTGACCGCGTGAGCTTGCTGCCTTGGGTTCGGCTCAGTTTGAGATGGGAGTTTTGCCGAATCCTTAGCTTCAAGCCTACTTACGGCATTTGAGATTTGACTCATTTGGTTTTCCAAATTGTGGATGCTTGATTTGGTTGTTTCTTGGAATTGGGTCACACTTTGTTGCATCGTAGCCATGTTCATGGCTAGTGATCGAATCATGTCTTCGGTGGACATGCTCGAGTTCGATGTTTGACCTTGTTTATATTGTTGAGGGGGAGGGTTTGATTGTTGAGGAGGTTGAGAGTTTCCGTACCTTAGATTGGGATGATCCCTCCACCCCGGATTGTAAGTGTTGCCATGTGGATCGTACCTCCTTTGACCTTGGAAACCCAAAGCATTGACTTGCTCGGGGTTCTCCTCTTGTAATGTTGGGCAAGAATCGGTGGGATGCCCTTGTGTTGAGCATATGCCGCAGACCTTGACTTCTTGGGTTTTTGGATTCAAAAGAAAATCTTTGACCAAAGAAGTCAAGCCGGCCACTTGACTTTCCAACGAATTGTTGGATTCCGCTGCCATAACTCTTTTTGATGATGACCTCCCATTATAATGCCTCGAGTTTTCGGCCAACTCGGAGATGAGGTCCCTTGCTTGAGAAGGGGTTTTGTTGACAATACCCCCTCCACATGCCGCATTCACCATGCGTCTATCTTGATCAACAAGCCCATCATAGAAGTAGAGGATGAGATCTTGTTCCGAATATCCATGATATGGGCAGCTAGCGCATAATTTTTTAAAGCGCTCCCAATATTCGTACAAGGTCTCATCATCGGCTTGCTCAATGTTGCTGATTTGCTTTTTGAGACTTGAAGAGATAGATGCGGGATAATACCTGTCGAGGAAGCTCTTTTTCATTTGAGCCCATGTGTTGATGCTCCCCGAAGGAAGATAGAATAGCCAGTCCTTGGCGGTGTCTTTTAGAGAAAAAGGAAAAGCTCTCAGCTTGATTTGCTCTTCGGACACGCCATTGGGGCGCATGCTTGTGCACACAATATGGAACTCCGAAAGGTGTTTGTTCGGATCTTCCCCCCGTAGGCCATGGAAAGATGGGAGTAGATGAATGAGCCCAGATTTTAGCTCGAATGTGACCCCCGTATCAAGAGTTGGGAAAGTGATACAAAGGGGTTGTTGATTTAGATTCGGAGCCGTGAGCTCCCTTAATGTTCTCGTTTCATGAGCCATGGTGATTGGCTCTTCGGTTTCACTAGATTGAGAACTAGTGCTTGATGATTCCCCCGAGTCGGAGTTTGAAAATTTGTTTTTCAACCGCTCGAGAGTTCGTTCTATTTCGGGGTTTGAGTGGTATGTGATTTCGTTCAGTGAACGATATTTTACCATGTACTACAAAGCTCAGCAGAAATAGAAATCTTTATACTTTGAACCATATATATATTTTTTTTTTTTCTTAGATTGAAATAAAAAGAAAAAAATCAATTGCCTTTCCCCGGCAACGGCGCCAAATTTGACGTGCACTTTGTCGTGAGTGCAATCAAAGTAAATTCAATACAACACTTATACGTAGTATAGTGAAGTAGAGTTCGTATCCACAGGGAAAGGAATAACTTTCTTTTTATGAATATAGTAGATAAAGGGGGGTTTTGTTTGTTGAGTGATTTAATTAATTTAAACACGAAGATGAACGAGTTATATGAGATTAAATTCAAGAATAAAAGGGACTTGGTCTTGCTACTTTCCACTTGTTGATATATTTTAGTCGATCATTGTTATATTCATAACGTATCCCCTCTCGAATACTCAATCGCGGAGTATAACCAGTTCATCGAGGGTAGTTATTAACAACGACCGTTCATTAATAACCCTTACTATTAATCAAATATAGAACAACGCCGTATACCGATATAATAGTAGCATTTAATCTCTTTAACTCCTTGATGAAATCAATTGAGATTGATAACCTCAACGCAACGGTTTTGGTTTAACCAACAAAATTGATCCCTCTTAAGTTTATTAACCACGACCGTGCATTAACAAACCGAAGTTACTTACTTGTGAAACCTTCAACGTTTAACCATCGGTTCATTGAACGTTTCTAAGAATAATCAATGTTGGAACGTTAACTAATCGTCACTTAGCCACCCTCCAACAATGATATAGAATGAGATTAAGGGAAGAATTAATAATCAAGAGGAGAAAGTAAGAAAATAACTCACAACTTTAATAATCAATCAAGCTTCAAGAGCAAAACCAAGAAATGGAAGTTTAGCTCCTCATTTGGAGACTAAACATGCTAAAAGAAATATAGAGAAATGCTATTCTAGACTGAGCTTAAGAGTATAAAGGAATTGGTATCTAAAAGTGAAGGAAAGGAGGTGTATTTATAGGCTTTTTGAGGTGCAGGATCGAGTACTCGATCGAGTATGTATACATACTCGATCGAGTATGTATAGAAATCAGAATTTGGTCAATACTCGATCAATACTCGAGTAGATTTTATGTGCATACCCGATCGAGTATATATGCATACCCGATCGGGTATAGACACTCAAACGTGGGAAGATCTTCTCCTGCATGTTCCTTTGTTTTCGGATCCGATCCGATTTGAAATGTCAACCAGATACCCGATTGAGTATATGAATATACTCGACCGAGTATAGACCAAAGTCAGGATTTTTCCTTCTTTTGTCTTGTACTCTTGCACCTTCCTTCACCATTGATCATTTGATTGATCTTGGACCTGTTTAAGCTCAGAATAAACCTAATCTAAACAAATTACAAGAATTTAACAAACTACACTATTACACCGAAAGTGTGTAATTTCCGAGATATTAAACAATCAAAACTAACTAAAAACGTAAATAAACATACGGAAATTACAAACGTATCAAGGATGATGAATCTTTGTATGAATTTTGGGAACGATTTAAGAAGCTATGTGCCAGCTGCCCCTATCATGGATACTCGGAACAAGACCTCATCTTATATTTTTATGATGGTCTTGTTGATGATGATAGAAGAATGGTGAATGCCGCCTGTGGAGGCGGCATTGTCAATAAAACACCTTCACAAGCCATAAATCTTATCTCGGAGTTGGCCGAGAACTCACGGCAATTCGGCCGCAAATCCTCAACTTGTAGAGTTGCCGCTGTAGAATCAACATCATCATTGGAGAGTCAAGTTGCCGGTTTGACTTCTTTGGTTAAAGATTTCCTCTTAAAATCCAAGACCCAAGAAGTCAAGGTCTGCGGCATTTGTACACAACAGGGGCACCCCACGGACTAGCTCATGCCCAACTCTTCAAGAGGACAATCAAGAGCAAGTCAACGCCTTGGGTTTCCAAGGGCATCAACAAAGGAGGTATGACCCATTCTCAAACTCTTACAACCCCGGATTGAGGGATCATCCAAATTTGAGATATGGAAACCCTCAACAATCCAACCCTCCACAAAACCAAGGCCAAAGCTCGAGTATGTCCACGGAGGACATGACCCGAGCACTCACCTCAACTTTCTCGACCGTGCAACAAAATATGGTCTAATTTCAACATGAGACCAAGTCTAGCATCCAAAACCTTGAGAACCAAATGGGACAGATCTCAAGTGCGGTAATTAGACTTGAAGCCAAGACTGCAGCCACAATCCCTTCTCAAACGGAACAAAATCCAAGACAACATGTGAATGCAATCATGTTGAAAGAGGTGGAAAATAACGATCAAGAGATTGAGGAGGTTGATCATGAAGAACAAGCTCACTCTGAGAAGGGAATCACAAAGGCAAAACTTCCTTCACCTTCATCATATGAACTGGTGGCCCCATTCCCCAAGGCATTGAAGGAGACAAGGAAGCTTGACAAAGATGCTGACATCTGTGAGACTTTCACCAAGTGTGAGGTAAACATTTCGCTCCTTAATTCAATTAAAAGTGTTCCCCGTTTTGCTAAATTTTTAAAAGAATTGTGCAAAACAAAAAATAAATTGAAAGAAAAACAAGAAGGCAAGGTTAGTGAACATGTATCGGCCCTATTTCAAAAGAAACTTCCCAAAAAATGTAGCGACCCGGGCATGTTCACTATCCCTTGCAAGATAGGAAGCACCAAATTTTCTAAAGCCTTGTTGGATTTAGGGGCATCTATAAATGTCATTCCTTACTCCATTTATAAGTCCCTACAACTCGGTCCACTACATCAAACCAATGTAGTGATTCAACTAGCGGATCGTTCTACTACTTACCCGAAGGGTGTAATAGAAGATGTGCTAGTAGAAGTAGAGAATATGGTTTTCCCTGTCGACTTCTATGTCCTTGAGATGGGTGATACTGATCAAGCAACACCCATCCTTTTGGGTAGACCCTTCTTAAAAACCTCAAAAACTAAAATTGATGTGTCAAGTGGTTCATTAACTTTAGAGTTCGATAACCAAAAAGTAGAGTTCAATATCTTTGACTCTACGAAAAAACAAATTAAAGACCAATCTCTTTGCTCTTTAAATATTTTTGAATCACAAGAACCAAAGTTTTTGAAGGAGTCTATTAAAATCCCAATTTTTCAAGAAGAAGAGGAAACTAAGCATGGGGAATCATCTGCGGTTGAAAGGGAGTTGTTAACTTATCAACCAAAACCACCTACTGTTGAGGTGGTAATGAGAGCGAAAGTTCGGCCTTACTGGAAAAGGCCGAAAACTAAAAAGGAAACTCGGCCAAGCAAGGCCATTAAAAAGGAAGGGATATTCACGATCCCACATAAAATGAAAAACAAAAAAATAAAACGTCGTGCCGCGACGTTAACTAAGGCGCTTCTTGGGAGGCAACCCATGCTTAGGTACGCATCTTTCATCTTTTCTTTTTAAAATTTTTGTTTTTGAATGTCAACTTTGAGAGAATGGGGAAAATTCTCAAAAGAAAATAAGGGAAAACCATGTTTTGAAAGCCTGGGAAAACCTCCGATCGGTCTTCATCACTTAACCGATCGGATCCGCGCTAAAAAGAGGTTAAAACTGGACAAAATCACCCCCCAGAGTAATGTACCCGATCGGGCCTCGTTACTATACCCGATCGGGTACATATGAAAAGGAAGGGCTGGGAGAAAACCCGATCGAGGGGAAGAAAAAAATTCAAGAGGATACCCGATCGGGTGTCCCGAAGGCCCGATCGGGTATAATTCCAGCAATTTTAAGTTTTCGCTTCGAATTAAATTACCCGATCGAGTACCCCCAAACTCGATCGGGTGCAAACCCCTCGAGCGAGATTTTAAAAATCGGCGAAATACCCGGTCGGGTATTGACATCACCCGGTCAGGTGAATTAAAACAAAAATGAAGATTTTCTTCGGCGAGTTTTACCCGATCGCGTGGTACGCATATCCGATCGGGTCAGACCCCGGAAAAAGGTAAATAACAAGCATACCCGATCGGGCTTACGTGTAACACCCCCAAATTTCCCACCCAAAATACTAATATATTTGCAATAAAGCTTTTATTTATTGATAAAGTCATTTGAAAAATACAGCTGAAGTTTTAATAGGGAAATGGGTGTTACCGCCACATCCGGTCATCTCTTAACCGAATGCACAGGCTAACCCCAAACAAAACAAACTAATACTAGTGTCCGAAACATAAGTAAATTAAAGTGTTTATTCTTGACTATGTTCGACTAAGGCATCTCTAAACCGCTCTCAAGATCAGGCAATCATCAGTCAACTCAAACATCATCACCTGCACAAATAAAGTGCAGAAAACAAAACAAAGGAAAGGAAACAAAAATTAGCTTTAGAGCTAAGTAAGTACTACCCAACCCCGTAAAATAATCAAGTTTGACAAAAATAGATTTTTATATAATACTATATAAAAATAACACACTCCATAAAAATTCTCTTCTTCTTTGATCATCTCAAAAATCACTTCTTCTCTAACTTCCTAGTAATTTAGAAGGACGGTGCTCAACCTTTCGACTGAGTCCGGTGGACCGTGGTTACGGACGGCCACCCTGAACAAGTGCCGGTACCACAACTGCTCTTGCGGAAACGAAACGACTACCTTAAGTGTGCACACCCCCTAAAGGGATTCCAAGCCCTCCGAGTAGTAAGTCGTCACGAGTAATCGGGACTCAGTCTACCAACTATCCCACCTTTAAAATTCTTGAATGATTAGGGACTACTACTACTATATCTTCTTCTTAAAAGGGATCATAGATCCAAATGTCACTTCAAACTCAAACTGTACTTCTTAGTAGTAGCAGCCCTAATCACCCTCCACATTTATCCGGATGTGGAAAACTGACACCACGGATTTCTCCCGCGGTGCTCACCTCTTATGAAATCCTTAATTTTATCTTGAATTAAGTATACTTCAAAAATATTTCTTAATCTCTCTAAATGGTCTCAAAAATATTTAACACCCCAAAAGTATTTCATTTGTATTTCTCAAATACCATAGATCTAATATCTCCTCAAAATCACATACACATAATTAAAAACTCACACTTAATCACATAATGCATAATAAGCATATAATACGAGAAAACAATTTTAGATTGACAGAGAAACTTACCTCAATTCCAAGAATCTCTAATCGTCATTTCTACCACATGTTCACCAAAACAACCTTCTATGAATATAAAATTCTAAAATTAATAATTATTCTTATTCTTAATTAGCCCTTACCCACCAATTCCATTACTTAATTAGGATTGCAGTATCCAATTATTATTCTAGTCCCATAATTAATCGGTCGTTTTAAAAGTCTAGTTCAGTCAATTATAATCAGCCCAACCCACACTTAGAAATACTCCAAAATACTCGAAGAACATGCCTTACATTACAGCGTGAAGCAGGAGAACGGAAAATAGAGGAGAGGAAATTAAAGTTTCCGACGCAGGCATGCTCCTCTTCGGCGGCGTCCCCGACGTGCGGCTACCCCAGCGGCTTAGCGACATGTGGAGAGGCAGCGGCGATCTTGGTTGCTTCTCCCTCCGGCGTCACGCAACGGCGGCGTTGATTCACTCCCTTTTTTATTTACTGAAGGATGAGATTACACTCATTCTATCGTTTCTCTCGCATTGACACTGTTTGGCACTATAGAGACATTGTTGCCACACTGTTTGGATGTAGATTTCTTTGCCAAAAAAGGAAATAAGGAAGTGTGAAGTTTATTTTAGACTGTCCTAAAAAGGAAAGCACGTTTATTAAAAACCGGAGGAAGTATATAAAGATTATTTTATTGTTAAAATTAGTTTACTACCTTCCGATGAATTCAATGAGTTATTGGTTATTGTAAGACTAGTTTTCATACGCGCGTTGTGTGATAGTGTAGATGCCCAATGCTGTTTAAAAAATAAACACTTCCAAAATATGTCTAGTAGTTATTATCTATTGAATTGAATCTTATTGGCATGAAAACATGCAACCTTTGACTTTTTATTGTAATGCCTTGAGGCACACATTTAATTACTTAGCTTATTACAAATGCTTTCCAAGGAGTTCTTCTTCTGGCCAATAGGTGTTATTAGCAAAAGATTTTCCTTTTCCCTACAAATATAAAGATAGCCCCGTCCCAATAGGTTTCATGTTAGTGGTTTTCATTTCCAAATACTTCTAAGTTGTCTTACATAAAACAAAAACTTACAGATTAAACTCTCTGTACACATTTTGTCATTCATATTTAGATTATTATAAGTTCACTCCATGGAGGAAATCACAAGAAAAGTTAGTATCGGTATCAATAAGATGCAAGTTCTAACTTGTTAAGAAATAGTCTATCATTAGATGGCTCCCAGCATAATTGTTTATAGACAAAAAACAACTATCATAGTTTTTGAGCTTGCTTCAAGTTTTGTGAAAATTTGTACTCCGTACTTTATAGTAGTTTTTCATTACTTAAATTTGGATGCTACTTATTAGAACCAATTGAAATCGAATTATTATATGACACTGATGTTTTGTTTTTCTAACACTCAAACTACTCGGAGTACTACTTATGCCAATTGTTAGCAAAACCAGCCACAATTTTGGTAATTATTTCATGCATCCTTCATAAATAATAAACTGTGGAAGGCTACAAGCAGAGCTTAACTATTAGTGCTAATTATTCTCTACGTAGTATAATGTTACTGTTATACTTCGTACTATGTACGAGTATTATCTTAGTGATAGCACTAATATTTTAAGAAGATGAGCTGCTATGAACAAAAAACTAAGACACCAAACATTACACATTTACACCTGATGTAGACATACAACCTACTTAACTTAAACATGTTCTATTCATTTACGGCTTCAAACCATCCCTAGAGGTTTTCCTTTTCCACCAAAAAACACTATTCTCCTGATGCAAAATTAGACATGACCATGGAATTGAAGCTTCATTTGACGGAGTCACCGATGAAAATGAATGATGTTTCTTTTATTTTAAAATGGAAAAATTGATATGAAAAAATCCCAACTATCGGTGGTCTGTTTATAATAATCCCAATTATTGATTATTTCAGAATAATCCCAACTTTAGGGACCTTCCGCCAATAATGGTCCCTAAAAATAAATTCCTGTAGTTTTTAAAGTGGATGAGAAGAGATATAGCAATAATGCCTATAAATAATCCCAACTTTTGATTTTTACACTTAATTTCTATTTAAAATACACTTTTTTATAGGAGTTAAATCTGATCATGGATCATTATTGGCGGACAGTCCATATAGTTGGGATTATACAAAAATAATCAATAGTTAGGATTATTGTAAGCGAACCGCCAATGGTTGGGATTATTATTTTCAAATTTTCCGTTTAAAATAGGATATTAGTTTTTTGATTAAATGGTTCGGAGTGGAATTAATTTGGTTTATGATTAAAGTGCACAAAGAGACCGAGCTGTTTTGAAAATAATTGTTAAATGCAGTGGAATTATTGGTTTACAACTTTAAGCTAGGAAAAAGGCTTCTCTATCCTAAAGGCTTGTCTCTTATGTGGTTTATGTTAGGATTAGAAAGGCATCATCTTCGCTTGTTTAAATGGAGTGAAGTCGTGAAGATCAAAACAAATTCAACACAAAAGAAGTATGAAGTAATCCAATTTTAACAAAAAAATTAAGGTAAACAAAACCAAGTCTAAATACACTGAAGGAGAACAACTTGCTATGCAGATCTCAATCCATTTAAAATATATTTTACGTTTTGTGCATTTAAGAGGTTTTTTTTTTTTTAAAAAGAGGTATTTTTTTCTAAATTGCATATCAAAACCATCTTTGAGTTTGTGAGTTCTGAAAATAATAATTTGAGCACATTTTTTGCTTTCAGCCAAGGAGAACATCCTGCCACAAGGTGCAAATATATGAGGATATATCATATATAGGAGGTGAAAATTATATCGTGTAAAAAGACCGGTGAATTTAATAGCGAGTCTTCTGGACATTTTGTCAAACACATAGCTATCAAACTAAACATATACGAAGTAAAACATAACGAGATACCAAACGGAATTTGATCCTAATACTTCATCGATCATGTGAAAGGCAGATCTAATTGGCAATACATTGTCACAATATATTAAACAGAGTTGGAGAATTATCTTGAGCACTGGAAAAGAAATTCTGCCAAATGATGAAACCGTACGGTTCAAATGAGTAAAGTTGAAAGAATAATCTCCAGTTTGCTTAATTGGTGCTTCACAGGAGCTGAAATGAACGGAAGGTTAAGATCGAGTTTCCATCTTCATCATCACCATCGTCATTGACCATTAGAACAAAGGAAAAAAATAACTTACAGGGAGACAAAGCCTTGAGAGAAACGCTTGGGGGGCCAAACGGCCAATGATCCAGCTGAGACGTACGGGTGGGTAAGGGAAGTAGCGAACCACATGCTTTTGAACGTAAAGGAAGACGTGAGCAGAGTAAGTTGAATTACTAACGGAGTGAGGAGACGTTTGTTTAATAGATAAACGAAATAGAGTAAGTATAACGTGTTAAGCGTATGGTACATTCGTATACAGCTTAGATGTTACACCAACAAATTTTAAATACCCAAAATAGTCTTACCTTCATTCACTCTTATAGATTTGTAGAGATAAATCGCCGTTGCAAATTGTTTCTTTACACATTGTCAAATCCTTTCAACCGTAATTTTCAATAAGTAGGACACATCACACATACAATAAATGTAAGTTGGAAAAATCCCAATTTTACAGACTACAAACGTTTGTCACGGAAAAAAAACGTTTCTGAACAAGTTAAAATCTTGTATACTTTTTATGTGCATTTTCCAAATCTTTCGCACTAACAATTTTTTTGCCCATATCCCTTTATGCGACAGATAAAGACTGCAATCGAAAAAAATGTTTGCACACACAAAACAATTGACAATGCCAAAAAAAAGAAATTAAACTTCTGGTACACTCTTTCAAATCATATTGTGTGGCATTGGCAATGCCAATAAATATCTAGCACTTGTAAAAATGGTTGAGACAGTGCTGAACATTTATAGTCTGTAAAAGCAAATCGATCGATGACTTGTATCTGTCACCTATTTTCATATAAAAGTAATATCGATATGAGAGTTTTTAAAATATTATAATTTTTTTAATGTGTCGCAAGCTATAACCCTAGTTGTGTCAAAAGTTATACAGGTTAAAGGTGTTAGTTCATATTTAATGGAGAGGATTACATTTACAACAATTGGTACAACTAAGGGGTTACATTTGCAAATTCAAAAACGTGGATATTACATTTTAATATGGCTACTATTTGTTTTGGACATTTATTGCCTATAAAATTATTGGATTTTTTCAATCGACGTTACTTCCGTGGTGTAACTTTAGAGACACAATTATTGGTGTGATTAGTCATGGACCCGGGCCGGGCCGGTTACGGTTCCAGGCCGGGCCCGGCCGGGCTTTTTTTTGAGAAGGAAGGCCCGGGACTGATCCGGGTAGCCACAGGGTCCGGGCCTCCGGTTTGGTCAATTTTTTTTTTTCTTTCCTAACCCCCCCCCCCCCCTCACCCCCCCACCCCCAAGCCCAACCCGGGTAACCCCAAAAATGAAAAAAAAGAAAAAAATTAATTCGGCCCGGACCCAGGCCCGACCCGGCCGGGCCGGTTCGCCAAATACAAGGCCCGAGCCCGGACCCGCCCCCCCCACCGGGCCTAGGCCCGACCCGGACCCGGACCCGAGAACCGGGCCGGTCCCGGGCCGGGCGGCCCGAAACGGGTCCATGACTACGTGTGATTGTTTTTTTTAAAAGAGTATTATTCTTTGTATACTGTCTGAAGTAATGACACTAACCATATCAAGTTATAAAATTAGTAGTGTTAATTCAAACTTGACGGCGAGGACTACATTTGCAACAACTCGGACAATTGAAGAGTGATTTTTTTAAACTAAAAAACAACTTGTCAAAAATGTGGGTTGATGTGAGTTTTCTCGCACTTAAAATAGATCATAATATAGTGGTGTAAGTACGAGTATTTTCTCCACAGAGACGGAGAAAAGAGAATTAAGAATTAATTAAATTCAGCGATTAAAAATTAAATAAAATAAACGCGTCGTGCGAGATATGATTGGTATGAACGATTAAATGAAAAGATTGGTTTTCTTCTCAATTAACGACGAAGGGAACAGAGATTGATTCCGAAGTAACCAGATTTCTGGCAGATCAGGCTTAATTACATGAAATTAATTCAATTGAGCCTAGCTAATCATTACTAAATTTTTACCGCTCTCGCGGTGTAGATCAGAGTACAACAATTTAGGGGACCAGATTGATCTCTCATGCGACAAGATCCTAAATTATTGCCAAGACGAGCGAGCTTACGGCCCCTTAATCGCTACTAATTTAGGGCCTCCCTACTAGGCACGACCGTGCCTGCGGAGCAAAGCCTAAATCCACGAACTCGCTGCCAGGCACGCTGTGCCTCCCTGCTAGGCACGACCGTGCCTGGCTTTCCAGGGAGATGGTACACCGTTACACTGCAGGCACGACCGTGCCTAAGGGCCAGGCACGGCGTGCCTGCCCTTCCGACGATCTGGAACACAAATATAGTATAGGCACGACCGTGCCTAAGGCTTGGCACGGACGTGCCTGCCCTTTTCTTCGTCGTACTTCTTCTTTTCTTGCTCCAAATGCTCTCGGATGCTTCCTTGATCATTGCAAAGGCTTTTCTTCATCAAATCTTCGTCGTGAACCTCGCGGTGGCCTCCAAAACTCTCAAATCTTTCTCGAACGCTCTCAAACTCTTCCCGATTGCTCCTCAAGCGCCGGTGCCGGACTCTAATTAAATACCTGATTTTGACTCCCAACAACACCTTAAAGCTAGGAAACCCATCAAAAGTCGATCCCAACACGCATCAAATGCGTGTTTAAATACAGACTTATCATGGGTACTATTTGAGGGATTGGAAGTGTGATTTCTCCTAATTATTTTGATATTTTTATATTACTATGTATTAAAAATGTATTAGTTATGTGTTGTATAAGGAGAAGTGTAACTCAAAACCGTCCAAAAGAATTTATATGTTATGTTTAAACATGTAGGGGGATCACAATATACATGTTACAATCATAGCAATAGTGTCACTTATTTCTCTATAAAATGTTGCTAGTTCCGAAGCCCTCCCCTTTGTTGTCTGACTTCCCTTTGCCGGAGCGGATACATATCATTAGGGTTTTCTTTTTATTTACTTATCTCTCTATCAGTAGTCCGCAAGCAGGTAATTAAGTGAGCGAATAAGTTCCAGACGATCATTGCATATAAGAAGGCAAGGAACCGGTGCAGGCCCTTAAGTTCCAGTTTCAGTTCACATGTTAGGTTATAAAGCTATCTAAAGGAGGGTTAGAATCCAAACTTCTTAGAGGGATCAGATCAGTCCAGTTTTAAAGTGTTACATATAGATTTAATAATGTTGCAAAAGGACAATAAATAAGTTACATAATATAAGAATGAAACCTAAAGTAGCGTCCACAAAAGCGGTGTTTTAGCCTTTTTGTAACACTTATAACCTTTCTAATGTAGCGCATTATAAGTATTGCAAATAATGGTCGAACTATACTGTTGTTGTGATATGAAGTAAAGGAAAATAATCATTTTAGTTGTAAAAAATGATTCTTTTGTTAAGTTTGCATGCATGTAAGTAATGTTACAGGAGGGTACAATCGAAAGCTACGTGAACAAAATTGAAATTCTTATAACTTTATATAATTTTGAATGTAAATTCACTCAAACAAATTTCATATTTTTGACAAATCATTTCATATTTAGAATGCATATTTTACAACTCCCGGAATGTGCGTATCGATGAAATAGTCTTCCCACTGGATACAACTTGGGTCAAAGTTTACAATATCTGTCATGCTAGTTTGTGTTGTAGCCGCTCTCAATCTTTTTGTGTTGGTATCATCAAATCTGCAACAAATAATATACTCCGTATGTTTTATAACATATTTATATGGAAGAGAATATGAGCTATACAAAAAAAATGAATTGACACAATCCTTGGAACCTCAAAGGCAGACCAAACAGTTTGTTGATGTTAAATTGAGCATCTAATGTACTGCGTAGTAAGGAATTTTAGAAATAAAGATTTTGCATAAAATAACATTATTGGTTTGTTGACTAGTAGTATTTTAAATGAAAATATGTTACGATTCAATACACTTAAATATACGTACCTTCCATGAAAGAACAAGTATGGCTTGTACAACTCAGCAATCCGAATCACGAAACTTATATTTTTCTCAACAGTCGCACATTTTTCATCAAAGTATTGAAAAAGTACTGCATTCAACAACTTTAATACCTAAAGTTTTTCAATGATAAACAAAAAACAAAATTAGGTCAACCAAGAATAATTAATCCTTATTAAATGGTGCATGTGTGTGTGAGAGAGAGTGTTATTGTACGTTAGACCAATTTGAGATTTCTCATAATTAACAACAAAGGCATTGAAAAAGATACATGACCGTACCACTAGAACTGATGGTTAATGTTCCCAATTTGATCTTTTTCTTTTTCTTTAACCCCTGATTGCTCCTACTTTGCTTTATGATATAATGGTAGAAAAATAAAAAATACATATGAGTTTTCCCTATAAAGTAGAAGTGCATAGTCAATATGAACCAGGCAATTTCTTTCTACTTTGAAGGAAACTTAAAAACTAAAATCTTTAAAATTGGAGGACATTTAGTATAATTTTGAATTAAAGGAGTTATATTACAAATATTTCACAATATAGCTGATCGATATTATCTTAATTATTAGATAAGTTTAACTATTTCGTAGACAATGATATATATGTAGGTGGTATGTACCTTTAACATTGGGAGATAACGAAAGGAAATGTATCTTTGCAACTCATTCGAACTAGTAAGCAACATGGGCTTGCCTACTTTGATGAGGCTCCCACTCTTGGTTGACCAGGGATTGTCCGTAAAATAGCGATATAAATAATTTCCAAGGTCCAATATTGTCAAAGGATTGGTAGATGAAGAGCCAACATGATATATCAACTCCTCATCAAGATATATATTATGATTGTCACTTCCATGATGCATAACCGCTGCAAGTATTGAGCTCACCACCATATCTCCGGGAATCTACATAATACATATATATATTAATATATCATTAATATTTGTGGAATTAGGGTGAGATCTAGCTAGCCCATAGTCCTTATGTGAAGTTAGAGTTCATTGAACTCAAATCAATAATCATTCGAACTAAGTAGTGTTTTTGTGGTACAGTGGGATAGTTTAACCCGTTTGAGCTTCTTAGTTAAATTCACATTTCTAGCTAGACTTTTCAAGCTCAAATCATATACACGATCCTTTTGGGTAATTTAATGTCAAACAGATCACTGTTACTTCACGAATTATGTAGTAATTATTTTATTTGCCAACCGGTCATCTTTTTTCTCAAATGAGCATTTTAGTTATTTCCTAATTAGGCCCAACTTCAAGAAATGCCACTCAATCCAAATAACCACGAATAATCTGCACATTCACTTATGATTGAATGCTAAATTTAACGACCTATAGTATTGAATATTGATATACACACCGCGTCGAGTATTGAGTCCGGATCACCCATCATGAAATTTGATCTTCCTTTGCCATACATCAATACAAAGATATCCATGGTTCTGCAATTGTTATTAAAAAAGTAGAACAAAAATAATGGGAATATTAAAAACATTAATAAGTAGTTAATACATTATTACGATTTGAGAAATGAACACGTTTTGAAGGATATGGTGGTTACATATATACAGTTACTCACCTTGCACCTTCAATCCATCCAGGAAAAGGTTCTTTGCAAGTGCTTGTAATAATTGTAGGGCGTAACATTACGACACATAGATTCTCCTTAAACTTTAATAACAACATTTCTCCCATTGCTTTTGTGAATGAATATGTGTTTGGCCATCCATGAATCTTTGCCCTATATATATTGCCACAAATTATTGGTCATCATAAATTTTTAAGTTTTCTACTCTTTGATCTAGCTACGATAAAGAACTATTTTTACTTGTAGCTAGCTATAGTTACTAATAAAATAAAAAGCAGGAAAAATTAAACTAAAACTAAATTGCGATCACATTGTGATAAGTTCGTATTTTGACACGCATTTGATGTGTGTTGAGATCAGATTTTGATGGTTTCCCTAGCTTTAAGGTGTTGCAAGTCTCAATTTTAGCTCAAGTTATGTTTACCGGGCGTTGGTTCGAGTTTTGTGTTGTTTGTAGTCAAAATTAGGGAATTTGAGCCCAAGTACCGGCACCTGAGGAACAATCGGGATGATTTGAGAAGCATTTGAGATTGATTTGATAGCTTTGGAGGTCACCGGAAGATTCACGATGAATATTTGAAGGAAAAAGAGCTCTAGGATTGGCTACGGGGTCAAAAGAAGATGAATGAAGCTTGAAAACGACGATCAGGATGACCTTCTGTCAATCGTTCAAGCATATCTCTTTGTACAAACATCCAATTTACACGATTCAAGTTCCATATGAAAGCTAACTTCAAGGGATACAAATGATATGAAGACACCTTTCCAAGAATCTGAGAGAAAGAAGGTGAAAACAGACAATGAAGTCAGATGATCTCTGCTGCGATTTCAGAATAATACCTTGCACCGTTTGGATCATATCTCTTGATTGGATGATTCAAATCACATTTGGCAAGTTGGGGTGGATAGAGGACTTCATTATATACAACTTTCATGAAGAAAGCTTTTCCAAATTCGGAAGTTAAGTAGGCACGATCATGCCCTCAAAGTCAGACACGATCTTGCGTGAAGAGAAAACACGGAGGAGTTACTGCCAGCCAGGCACGATCGTGCCTGGAGGGAGGCACGATCGTGCCTGCCCAAAATGCGCGTTTTTGCTCCGGAGGCACGATCGAAGGCACGATCGTGCCTGGCATCGTGGCTGGCTCCGAAAATCCTAATTCAGCTCAAATTTCACCCGATTTTTCTATTTAAACAGCCTGTAAACCCCGTTTTCAAGGGGGGGAGCTTAGAGAGAGTGCCTAGCACGAATTTTAGAGGGCTTTTCAGTCTTGTTCATCAATCTTTTGGGATTCTTTGTAAGTTCCACCTTTTTAATTAATGACAATTAATTCTTTTTATTCCAATTCTATTGATTCTTCAATTATGAATTGTGAGTAGTTTTAATTAGGGATTTGGGATTGATGAAGGGGTTAATCATGATGTATGGCTAGATTCTTTTCGGTTTAATTGCATGAATGCCGTTTAATTTGTGTTTGAATAATTTAATTGATATATCTCTTGTAACCTAGACTGCAGCTAGAATTACAATTGCATGTAGAATAAATTAAGAGAGATCTAATTTGTTCTAGGACACATTCACACACACTTAATCGTTCACTAAGAGATTAGTAGTGATTAAGGGGCCATAAGCTCGCTCGTCTTGGCAATAATTTAGGATCCTGTCGCATGAGAGATCAGCCTGGTCCCTTAAATTATTGTACTCTACGCCGCGAGAGCGGTAAGAACTTAGTAATGATTAGCTAGGCTCAATTAAATTGATTTCATGTAATTAGGCCTGATCTGCCAGAAATCTGGTTACCCCGGAATCGATCCCTGTTCCCTTCTTCATTAATTAGAAAGAACCCCCTAGTTTAATTGTCCGCATTAGTTTTATTTTCCAAACCAACCAATCTCGCACGACGCTTCTATTTTATTTTCTTTTTAATCGCTGAATTTAATTAATTCTTGATTCCCTTTTGTCCGTCCCTGTGGAGACGATACTCGTACTTACACCACTATATTACGATCTATTTTAAGTGCGAGAAAACACACATCAATTTTTGGCGCCGTTGCCGGGGACGGTGTCGGTTTTAAGGGTTAATTAATTTCAGCGAGATTTTTTAGTTAATTAGTTTTCTTTTAGTTTTTCCGTGGGATTTTTCTGTGCTAACCTTTCAGGTAATTTTCAAAGAGGCATGAGATGAACCCATTCAGCCAAATTCCTGGAGGAATTCCTTACCCTCAAACTTCCATGGAATATTCACCATATACGTCATACCCCTCCTTACACTCCTCCTCCTCCTCCTCAATATTACACATCTCATCAAAATTATTCTCCTACACCACAAAATTTCCCATCTTCCTATTCTTACCCTCTTCCAAATACGCAATACTCTCAATCTCATTCTCCTAATCATTATCCTTATCCACAATATCCTCGGACAAAACCAGGCTCCATAATGGAATTTCTCATTCAAACTAAAAGTCCCGAGGAATTGGTTGATTGCTTTCCTAAAAATAGCATTTGTTCCTTCTGTGGAGGCGGTCACCATTCATGTCTTTGCCCCATTCCTCCATACGACCATCCTTACTGGGCAACTGCATACCCCACTTCGTCCTCCCCACAACTTACAAACTCAAATGTTTCAATCACTCCTACGTCTTTGCCGAGCTATGAGCCACAAGATTCAAACGATGTATTGGAAGAGATAATTTCAGAGAAGCTGTCTGACCTGGAAGAGACACTAAAGAAATTCATGCAAGTGTCCGATGCAAGTATGCAGAACATGGAGAATCAATTGGGGCAGATTGCAAAGGCTTTATCTGAGGAGTCCGGGAGATCCCATCCTAGCGACACAAAAGCCCAACCTGAGGAGACCAATAGGGATGATCATGTGAGTGAGTCGGACTGCGAAGGTGGGAATATGATGGATGATACACTTCCTGATACCTTTGAAGACCCTCCTATGTTTGAAGATGAAGAAGAAGATAATAGTGTGAAGTTGTTTTTCCAAGAATACAGGAAAAAGTTTGAAACGGTACAAGATGTAACTGATGAAGTCACAAATCACTGTGATCTTCATAGAGAAACCCCTCAGCCGTTCGATTTACCATTAGTCTCAACACCTGATGAAGGAAAGGAGCAGATCAGTCATGATGATGGAGCTACTGAGGTAGGTTTGGGTATTGAAGATGAGTTGGGAAAAGATGATTACATGCTCCAAGAGAGTGGGGGCGAGGTAGATGATGTCCGTAATGAAGAAGTCCCGCTCCACAAGCAAGATTACCCTTCTTGTACACCTGCACCGATCCACTCTTACATGGTTTCAGATTTGGATTTCTTTGATTCACTACTTGATGATATTCCTTTTTGTACGGAGAGTGACAACATCATCCAAGAAGACCCTGATGAGAACGATGTTAACGAGAGTTGGGATGCCTTCATGGGGAGTGATACAGAGTCCGGAGGAGAGGTTGTGAATTTTCATGATATTTGTGAGGAGGAAGAAGACTTTTCTATGGTGCAGTTTGATTACGGTGTTGCTCCTACTCCTTGCTTGGAGACATGTTTTGAGCTTCCGGTGATGCCTAGAGTAATCAAAGTTTTCACTCATGTTCCCTATCCACCTGAAGAGGATGAGAGTTTCATACTTCACTTCTGTGCTGATGAGGGTTATGAAGACCATGTGCTGCCTTCGTGGGCTGACGAATTTAAAGATTTGCGCCACCTAATGACATTTGTTGAGAGGAAGCTGGAGACGTTGACTATAAGTGCACCACTACAGTCTTTGCTATTGGAGAGCCTATGGGGTAGTTGTGTCGGGCAAACGACGTTAAAAATAGCGCTTCTCGGGAGGCAACCCGAGCTTTTTTTTCTGCTTTTGTTTTTGCTTTTGCTTTGTTTGTTGTTTGGTTGTTTTGCTTTGTGTTTTTGTTGCAGCTCAGGGTCTTGCTTTGGGGATGATGTGCCGAGGATCACTTGACTCAGTTTAGTTCTGCACCGACCAGCGCCTAAGGGAAGTTTCTTCGACTCTTTTAATCGCCTTTTTGTAATAATGATCGTGCCTGCCCAAAATGCACGTTTTTGCTCCGGAGGCAGGATCGAAGGCACGATCGTGCCTGGCATCGTGTCTGGCTCCAAAAATCCTAATTCAGCTCAAATTTCACCCGATTTTTCTATTTAAACAGCCTGTAAACCCCGTTTTCAAGGGGGGAGCTTAGAGAGAGTGCCTAGCACGAATTTTAGAGGGCTTTTCAGCCTTGTTCATCAATCTTTTGGGATTCTTTGTAAGTTCCACCTTTTTAATTAATGACAATTAATTCTTTTTATTCCAATTCTATTGATTCTTCAATTATGAATTGTGAGTAGTTTTAATTAGGGACTTGGGATTGATGAAGGGGTTAATCATGATGTATGGCTAGATTCTTTTCGGTTTAATTGCATGAATGACGTTTAATTTGTGTTTGAATAATTTAATTGATATCTCTTGTAACCTAGACTGCAGCTAGAATTACAATTGCATGTAGAATAAATTAAGAGAGATGTAATTTGTTCTAGGACACATTCACACACACTTAATCGTTCTCTAAGAGATTAGTAGCGATTAAGGGGCCATAAGCTCGCTCGTCTTGGCAATAATTTTGGATCCTGTCGCATGAGAGATCAGCCTGGTCCCTTAAATTGTTGTACTCTACGCCGCGAGAGCGGTAAGAACTTAGTAATGATTAGCTAGGCTCAATTAAATTAATTTCATGTAATTAGGCCTGATCTGCCAGAAATCTGGTTACCCCGGAATCGATCCCTGTTCCCTTCGTCATTAATTAGAAAGAACCCCCTAGTTTAATTGTTCGCATTAGTTTTATTTTCCAAACCAACCAATCTCGCACGACGCTTCTATTTTATTTTCTTTTAATCGCTGAATTTAATTAATTCTTGATTCCCTTTTGTCCGTCCCTATGGAGACGATACTCGTACTTACACCACTATATTACGATCTATTTTAAGTGCGAGAAAACACACATCACATTGTCACATACCTTTGGATGCCCAAAATTTTCATGGCTACACTGATTTGTTTTTCCGTTGCATTTTTGGCTCGAAGCTCCATTAATTTATCTTCTATTACCTTATTCTCTTCATCAATGTCTAAATAAGTATGCCCATTAAGTGTTTCACCAAGATGGAATGGCCTTTCCGGTATTATTCCAATTCTGTCACCACAGACATAAGCTGCAAACCATACATTGTTATGTATTACATTAGCTAGATAGAAAGTGATAATCAAATGAAATAAAATAACCTTAGCTTGATTTCCCATAACTTTAAATTAATGAACAATACAGTTTAGCTTTTTAGTTTTTACTTGCTTTGTTGTGTTATTGCATGTGTATCTCATCTGCTTTGTCTTTGTTGTCATTACATATACTTGTATAAAATATATTGGAAGGCTTAAATGGATAAGTGTCTTTCTATGAAACATCACTTGAAAATTGATGTAATAGATGATTTTAAATAGGGAAACTGTCAAATAGGTGCTCAAACTTTCATAAAAAAGTCAATAAGTCATTCTATAGGAGACTCTGTCCGGCTGTCTCAATTTGGTGCGGTTCCCGGTGGAATTTTTTGATGAAATTTTTTGAGCATCTTATTCATCAAGTCTAGTTTACTCATTCCAAATTTCAGCTAAAAATTCAATTGGGAACGTATTCAAATTAATTCTAGAACGCACAAATGCGTAGTTATCTTCACAAATTAATTTGAATGTATTCCCGATTGAATTTTTAGCTGACATTTGGTATGAGTAAACTAGACCTGATGAATAAGATGCTCAAAAAAATTCATCAAAAAGTTCCACCGGGAACCGCCCCAAATCGCGACGGCCGGACAGAACCTCCTATAGAAGGACTTAATTGACCGTTTTATGAAAGTTCGAACACCGATTTGACAGTTTTCCATTTTAAATAAAAAAAACTAGTGAAATTGTAGTTGTATGAAACTTCATGGTGCATTATTTTACTCCCTCCGTCCCACAAACAACTTCTCACTTTCCTTAAATGGATGTCCCAAAAATTAACTTCACACTTCAATACTTTGCTTATTTGGCAAATTATCTACATAAAAAAAGTGATAAACAGTGCAAACAGTGTTTAAACAGTGCAAAACAGTGTTTAAACAGTGCAAAACAGTGCACTCTACAGTAAAGTCAAACTTATTTTCTAAAAGTGTGTGAAAGTCAAAGCGGGAGGTTGTTTTCGGGACGGAGGGAGTATATAAAGACGTGGATTGGGTAAACATTAGAGCTTATATATTCATAAATAATTTTTTTCATATCATTTAACTTGTGCACGTGTTTTTGAGATTGTTGTATACTTTTGTAGTATAATATATCCAAGTTTTGTATCTTCCATACACTTTTGTCCGTGTGGTCTCATTTCAAACTAGTAATCTATAATCTATAATCTATAATAATAATATAAAGTAACAAGGTGTGACACTTTGCTTTTCCCTCCAATTAGACCTTTATTGCTTCATACCCATTAAAAAATAAGTGTTACATGAATATGAATATTGGAGTAATTGGAATATTTTCAATTTAAAATAATTTATAATGATGATGATGATGATGATAGATATCTATCTATAATAATATAAAGTAACAAGGTGTGGAACCTTTCTTTTCCCTACAATTAGACATTTAATGCTTCATATCTATTAAAAAATATGAGTTACATGAATATTTATCTATAATAATAATATAAAGTAACAATGTGTGACACCTTGCTTTTCCCTCCAATTAGACATTTAATGCTTCATATCCATTAAAAATAAGAGTTACATGAATATTGGAGTAATTGGAATATTTTCAATTCAAAATAATCTATAATGATGATGATAGATAATAATAATAATTATTTTTATTATAATATAATAATAGTCATACATAATTGGCGGGGATTTTACTTAACGCAAAGAAAAAAATCAGAACGTTTACAATATTTTGATTTAAATATTTTCAATTATAAGCTAGACCACACTAGATTAAAAGAAACAACACCAAATCAGATCAAATTTAAATACAATAGACTTGATCAGATCAGAATAAGTTAGTAAAATATACATACATCCGACACTTACCAGATCAGATCAGTTTAGGTCATCAGACTAAACTTAAGCGGACCCGATCATAAAATTTTAGTCTAATTAAAAACATCATTGTTATTGTCTTGCAGTACAGTAATAGTTATATTAATAATAACAATAGTCTTCTATAATAGTATAAAATAATAAGGTGTAGCTTGTGTTTCCATATTGAATGATTTCATACTCATTTTCTCTAAACAATAATGTGTAAATTAATAGTTAGCAATTAGTAATTATAATGTGAAAATTTTGATTTTTAAAGTTATACTATCAATCAATGTTTTTGCTTATTGAATTGGATGTTTACAAAAGATTGATCAGTAACATTTTTAGCGTTCCTCAATTGCATGAATCCTTTGTTATTACTCCCTCCGTCTCGCTAAGATTGTCACATTTTTCCTTTTTAGGGAGTCCCACTAAGATTGTCTCATACCAAATTTGGTAAAATTTGTGTGGCTCTAAATCATTCGTACTTTATCAATCACAAAAACTCACTTTTCTTAATAACCGTGTCACCTCCTCATGTCCCAATGTTAGTGGGACGGAGGTAGTATATTTTATAAACACAAATACGTAACAAAATATTTATATATCTAATAAAAAGTATTTTTATTACTACGAAGTGATCCCAACTTTATCCAACTTTGTGCTCTGAAAAATTCATTCCAAATTTTTAACATATGTAAATCCGAGTTAGTTAAACTATTCATTAGATTTCCACTGTCATCTAATGACATGGTTAAACAGATAACATATGCATCCCGTGCAACGCACGGGTAAAAAATCTAGTTGATATTTACAATAGCGTTGTCACTCTTCTAAACTAAAAGTTTAATCTCATCCCTCTATCCGTAAGTTTGTACAAATGAGGATGTTTAGTTCCTATTTTCTACTAAGAACCCTCTTTACTTGAAACAAATTATATTTGTAGATATGTGTACATACTACTTAAAATAAAATGAAGCACATTTTCAATTTTTTAAACGTACCAGTGGATACATGAACAATCATCTTAAGATTGTGGCATTTCTTGGCGAAATTCAGAACATTTGCTGCACCCATTGTATTTATACTCATTGCAACATCATACCTACAATTATATAAACAAACCAACACAAACAATTATATGATTATAATAATATTTCACTCACTCTTTTATGTTCATTTTAGTTTTTTGTCTAATATTCACCGTTTCGTCTTTCTTTTCAGGTTGATGAGTATGATATGAATAATGAAATTACATGCATGCTCTTTCACCAAAAAAAGAAAGTTGTTTGTATTGTATTTAATAAACAAGAGTAAACTCAAGGAATTAACTAGTGAGGAAAAAAACTAAAATAGTTATATTAAGATAACAAATAAGAGTCAAATCAAGAATTTTATAGAAGAATAATGTACGTAGTCATGATGTAGGCAATCCGATCGATCCCTTGAATTGAGTATATATATATATATATATACCATACATCATTTAATAGAACAATCTAGATTCATAATTATTTCACCCTACTACTTAGAAGTTAGAGCCTATTTGGTGACCTTGTGTTTCAGCTTATCGATCTGTTGGAACATATTATTTTGTTGATGACAAACGACTAGTGTTACTTTTGGTCTATAACTGATTACAGGAAAGGAAGATAAGTTGTGCTTTGGAACAAGCCGTAGACCTGAACCCGGAACTATCCTACAACGGACATATATGTTTTGATTGATAACTAACCATGCAGGTGGAACGGCAGACAGAACTATCCTCAGGTCCAAATGGACATTATTATTGTGTTGTTGACTAACCATGCAGGTGGAACTGATACTGAACCATTTCTAGTTCCGTGATATGGTTTGAATTAATATTGATTACACCTACTTGATTAGTCAACTAATGTTCTTTCCTTATATGAGTGCTTTTACTTTGTCAAGAATATTATTTTAAGCAAAAATACCTTTCTTGCATGACTAAATAATATATACGTATTTTGCTTAATATGAGTGCTTATTTGAGTGGTATATTACTTTATGGAAAGTATAGCTTATTACTTTATGAAAAGTAATATGAGTACCTTTTTGCCTGACCATTATATATGTATACGTAATTGTGCTTTTAACTTTATAAAAAGTAATTGTACTTTTTTATAAAGTAACTTTGGCTTGGTTATAATTAATTGATTGCATGAATATCTTATTGTCATATGAGTAGTTGCTGCATAATTACGTACATGCTTTTATTCAAATATATTTTCATACATGATTAGACATCCAATTGAATTAATTGACATGTATAGGTTATGGAAAGTATCTTTAAAATACCTTGCTTCCTTTATGGTAGTTGACCGTAGCACTTTTGAGCTTGCCACACTAGATTGAAAAGCTTTGTCCACTTAATGTATTAAATAAATATTTTTAGTATCTTGGCTTGCTAAAAATAAATAATATGTTTGCACATGATTTGAATATATTATTGTCATGGTGCGTACATCCTTTTATATATTAGCATGATATCTTGTGAATCTGATTGCCCTTTGCATTGAGTTATAATAAAGAAGATCATTATAGAAGGAAGGTTTTTCAAATAATATCAAGGCAAATCCCATGATTAGTTACAAGACTATTCAAGGAAAGAGATGCATCAACGAACATATCAAGGCAACCTATATAAACAAAGCAGTCAAAGAGAAATAGAGTGTGCTTGGCCAGAAAAATATTAAGAGATATACTCGAGACAAATACTAAGTCCAAGACACCTGAAACTGCTCCCGGAGTTCTAGATATAGTTTCTTCTTCCCTTCTTATATTGTAATTGGGTTTTTGAGGATTGGCTAAGTGTAGCATCTTCGGGTTGGTTTGTGTGTTGTGAGAGGTTTGTTGTAAAGATGAGAGGCTCTCTACCCGCAAGGTAGAGAAGCATAATTCTTCCTAGAGAGGATAGAGTTGAGATGGCTCAATGGTAGACTAGGAGAGTTTCCCTTGTAATCATTCAAATGCTTTTTAGTGAAGTTGTTTAAAATTCCTCCGAGGGAGGTCGAGGTTTTTTTTAATCCCTTTGAGCCAAGGGATTTTTCCTCGTTAAATCCTTGTACACTTTACTATTTCACAATTCCCTTTACCTCACACTAGAACTTGGCGAAAAACTGTCACGGTTCCACACACACACAATTCACCCCCCCCCCCCCCCCTCTTTTTGTGTTGCTAACCGTTTCATCATTATCAAACTTATCGGTTAACTTTTTCACCAAACATGTAATCTTTGATTTCACGCGCTAAATTGTGTAATGATAAGAAAATGTAAGGTTAACGTTACTTTTCTGGCTATATTGGCTAAAACTATTGTAGAGGATCATTTTAGCTTGTTTTCCATATAATTTGTTTTAGTATATATATTTTAAATATAATTTTATCATTTATCAGCAAGATCAGCTAATCCAACCCCTCCAAACAGAACTTCATAAATTTCAGCAGAATCAACCAATACAGCCGATTTGGATATTACCAAATGGGCTCTAAATGTTGGTCTATTTATTGGAACAAGTATTAACGTGTTACATGTTGCCGTGAGTATTAACACAATGGGGATCAGGCCATCAGGGGATGCGTGTTAAATACGTAGTATTTTGTTCGTCCCTTATAACTCTATCAGTTTTTCTTTTTATGGCCCCACTAACATGGGCAGAGTTAGGGGAGGGTCATTCATGGCCCTGGCCCAGCTCAAATTTTAAAAATGTTTGTATTTTTAGTGTAAACAATTCCGTGTAAAAAATTTTCAAAAAATATTCTTTGTATCGACCCAGTCCGGCTTAGTGCTCTAGCTCCGCCCCTGCCCACTAACTTTCTTACGTTACTTTTTAATCATAAAAATTGTGGTTCTTGTTTACTTATATCTCCAATGCACAAACCCAGGAGCGGAGCTAGCGTTTGGTCGTATGGGGGGGGGGGGGGGGCAGAAGGAACATAAATAATAAAGAGTATTATTGTTGTTTTATTTTCAAAATGTGACTTATTCAATACTGTTAGCCAATATTATTAATCATGCAACGTCCATGCATTATTATCCTCACACGGTCACCACTTATATTCATTATACTATATTTCAAATATATATTAATTGTACATATTATTGGTAGTATTTATCCCTTAGGCGGTTGACCGAGTGTTTAGCTCATACGGCTCAAACTAATAATGTATCTGGACTCATTCTTGTACACATGATTAGCTAGATAGAATAGATAGAGTTTGTATGCAATTGTAATACTCGATGTACGTAGCCTATTAATAGGTTATTCAATAAACGATCATCACGACGGTGAATTGGATATTCCAACTTGGTATCAGTAGTTTTTTCTTCCTCTCTAATGGCTACCACCAAAGCTTCCGCCTTTCACCCCGCCCTAGCTATCTCAAACATTAAAAATTTTATTCCTATTACCCTCGACATCGAGAACGTTGAATACTCTTCATGGGCGGAGTTGTTTAAAATCACCGCCCGCGCGTATCAAGTTCTCGACCATATCATCCCTACTGTTGATTCTACTGCAGCCAGTTCCTCTACTTCTACTACTGAACTCACTCCCGCAGAGCTTCTCGCTCAAGCTTCTGCCAAGGCAGAGGCAGCTGCTCTATGGACCCGTTTGGACGCCATAGTTCTTCAGTGGATCTACGGTACAATATCTCATGACTTACTCCACACCATTATTGAACCGGACGCCACTGCGCAGGAAGCTTGGGATCGCCTCACTGATATTTTCCTTGACAATAAACATTCTCGGGCTGTGCATTTGGAAAATTTGTTTTCCAACACCCGTTTGGAAAATTTTCCCAATGTTGCAGCGTATTGTCGTACTCTCAAAACCCTGGCTAATCAGCTACATAATGTTGGTGCCACGGTTTCCCCCGACCGCCTTGTTCTCCGCCTAGTCAACGGTCTTCCCGCTCAGTACGACACCATCGCGTCCATGATTCAACAGGCCACACCTCTTCCTACCTTCCAAACTGCCCGGTCCATGCTCCTGCTTGATGAAACCCGTAAGGCACACCAACTTGGCACTTCCTCGGCCAGTGCACTACTCCATGGTGCGCCGTCACAGTCTCCCTCTCCTCGCCCAGGTCAATCCAGCCGCGGTGGGCGCGGTTCTTCTTCTGCCCGACGAGGTCGTGGTGGTCGTGGTACACCTCGGCCAGACCCCACTCCCCCTACATGGAACCCCAACGCTTGGACATCACCACCGCCATGGGCCTACTGGATGCCGCCGTCACCTTGGGCCATGCCACCATGTCCTCATCCGTCTGCTCCTTGGACTGCTCCCTCCCCACGCCCTACTTCCGGAGCAGGTATTCTTGGTGCTCGGCCAAATCAGGCCCATCTCTCGGGTCCGGCTCCGGCTCTCACCGATATTAATGCCGCCATGCATACCATGACACTCGCACCACAGCCGGATGACAATTGGTATATGGACACTGGGGCCACATCACATATGACCTCCAATTCGGGTAAACTCACGTCTCTTTATAATTTAGGTACTAAACAATTCATTATGGTCGGCAATGGTAATACCATACCCATTTCGGGTCTTGGCAAAACCACTTTAGCCCCCCCTCATCCCCCCTTACAACTACATAATGTTCTTCATGCCCCGTCCCTCATAAAAAATCTTATTTCCGTTCGCCGTTTTTCTACCGATAATTCTGTATCTGTTGAATTTGACCCCGTTGGTTTTTCTGTGAAGGATCTCCACACGGGCACAGTTCTCATGAGATGCAATAGTTCGGGTGACCTCTACCCCATTCAGCCTCACATATCCAGACCGGCTCACTCAGCTTTTCTCACTACCTCGGCGACTACTTGGCACCATCGGCTAGGTCATCCCGGGGACCCCGTTTTTAGTTTTCTTAGAACAAATAAAACTATTCCTTGTACTTCTCTTAGTAAATCTTTATGTATTTCCTGTGAACTTGGCAAACATAAAAAATTGCCATTTTCCATTTCTCATTCTGTCACTTATTCCCCATTTGAAATAATACACAGTGATTTGTGGACCTCTCCTGTTCTTAGTTCTACTGGTCATCGATATTATTTAATCTTTGTTGATGATTATACGAAATATGTTTGGGTTTTTCCCTTAACCTCTAAATCCCAAACGTTCCCTACTTTTGTTAATTTTCATGTTTATGTTCGCACTCAATTTGAACGTAACATTAAAATTTTTCAATGTGATAACGGGAAGGAATTTGATAATTCTGCATTTCGCACATATGGACAAAAACATGGCCTCCATTTTCGTTTTTCATGTCCCTACACTTCTCCCCAAAATGGTTCGGCCCGAACGATATATTCGCACTATAAATACTATTGCTCGGACTATATTAATTCATGCCGCTGTCCCTACCCATTTCTGGCCTCACGCCATCCATATGGCCTCCTACCTCCATAATATACTTCCTAGCAAACCTCTCAATTTCCTATCACCCACTCACCTCCTCTATCACAAAATGCCCACGTACGATCATCTTCGCGTATTCGGGTGTCTTTGTTTTCCCCACCACCCCTCGGTTACTATTCACAAACTTCAGCCCCGCTCTACCCCGTGGGTTTTTCTTGGTTTTCCTTTAAACCATAAAGGATATAAATGCCTTGATATTCGTACTAATAAAATCATAGTTTCTCGTCACGTCACTTTTGACGAAAGTGTTCTTCCATTTAGAAATACCCACCAGCCCACTACACCCACATACAATTTTTTAGATGACCCACACCCCATGCTCCGTCTTTTACCTATATTATCCGAAACCCATTCCCCAACTCACACTTCGGTTCCCACCACTAGCCCCACCAACCACACATCTACACCTTCCCCAACATTTTCTGCCAACACTCCATCTGGCTCGGTCAGCCCTCCACATTCTTCCAACACCCATCCTCATCTTATCCCTTCCCAAAATAATATCCCTTCCCCCCAAAATAATATCCCCCCTTCACGTTCCATGCATGCCCCATGCAACCAACCCATATCCCAAACTTCTTCCCATCCCATGCAAACCCGAAGCCGTGCCGGGATTCACAAACCAAAACAAATATTCACCTTAGCCGTTTCATCAACACCATCTCCACTGCCCCGGTCTCCTATCACCGCCCTCCAAGACCCAAATTGGAAAGCCGCCATGGATGATGAGTTTAGTGCCCTGATTAAGAATGAGACTTGGGAGTTAGTTCCCCGTCCGCCTAACTCCAATATTATTCGTTGCATGTGGTTGTTTAAACATAAATACAGGTCTGATGGTGTTTTGGAACGTCACAAAGCTCGGCTCGTCGTCAATGGCAACTCTCAACAAGTCGGTGTAGATTGTGATGAAACTTTTAGCCCGGTTGTTAAACCGGCTACTATCCGACTTGTCCTCAGCATTGCTCTCTCTCACTCTTGGTCTCTTCATCAACTTGACGTCAAAAATGCCTTTTTACACGGTCGGTTAGAGGAAACTGTGTATATGCATCAACCGCCGGGCTACCGCGATCCATCGCGGCCTCAACATGTTTGCCGTCTTTTGAAATCCTTATACGGCCTCAAACAAGCTCCTCGAGCTTGGTATCACCGGTTCGCTTCTCATCTTGCTACGCTCGGATTTACTCATAGTGCATGTGACCACTCTCTCTTCATTTATCATAGCGGCCGTCACACTGCATATCTCCTTCTCTACGTGGACGACATTATTCTTACGGCTTCATCCGACGACTTCCGCAAATACATTATCTCTCAACTGGCCGCCGAATTCTCCATGACGGATTTGGGTCCGTTGACATATTTCTTAGGCATTTCAGTGACTCGGCATTCCTCCAGGTTGTTCTTATCACAATCCACTTATGCTCGTGACATTCTACGCCGTGCCGGCATGGCGGATTGCAATCCCGTTAGTACTCCTGTTGACACCCATTCCAAACTAAGTGCTTCGGATGGACCTTCTGTTGCAAATCCTACTCTTTACCGTAGCCTTGCCGGAGCATTACAATACCTTACTTTCACCCGGCCTGACATATCTTATGCCGTTCAACATCTCTGTTTGTTCATGCATGATCCACGTGAGCCCCATTTTCATGCACTTAAGCGGGTTCTAAGGTATATTCAGGGCACACTTCACTTCGGCCTTCACCTTGGCTCATCTTCACTCACGGACTTGGTTTCTTACACCGATGCCGATTGGGGTGGCTGCCCCGATACTCGGCGCTCTACTTCCGGTTACTGTGTTTTTTTAGGAGACAATCTCATTTCTTGGTCCTCCAAACGACAGCCTACTTTATCCCGCTCTAGCGCCGAGGCCGAATATCGTGGTGTAGCAAATGTTGTGGCCGAAACCTGTTGGATTCGGAATTTATTAACCGAGTTACGCTGCCCACTTACCAAAGCTACACTTGTCTATTGTGACAATATTAGTTCTGTATATATGACTGGCAACCCGGTTCAACATCAACGAACCAAACATATCGAAATGGATATACATTTTGTCCGGGAAAAGGTTGCTCGGGGCGAAGTTCGTGTTCTTCATATTCCGTCCCGCCGTCAATTTGCAGATATCTTTACCAAAGGTTTACCAAGAATATTATTTGACGAATTCCGGTCCAGTCTCAACGTCCGTAGTCCTCCTGATTCGACTGCGGGGGCGTGTTAGCCAATATTATTAATCATGCAAAGTCCATGCATTATTATCCTCACACGGTCACCACTTATATTCATTATACTATATTTCAAATATATATTAATTGTACATATTATTGGTAGTATTATTTATCCCTTAGGCGGTTGACCGAGTGTTTAGCTCATACGGCTCAAACTAATAATGTATCTGGACTCATTCTTGTACACATGATTAGCTAGATAGAATAGATAGAGTTTGTATGCAATTGTAATACTCGATGTACGTAGCCTATTAATAGGTTATTCAATAAACGATCATCACGACGGTGAATTGGATATTCCAACTAATACTATTTTGGCAAACTTTAGTCAAATTATTATTATTATTAGCACTAAGTATGATCTATTTGAGGAATAAAACATATTTTTTTCGTATTTTCAATCATATACTACGTATATGAAGTTATTTCATTAGGAATGATGTTGTCAAAACTACCCGACAGGATCCACTGTCCGACCGCCTGTATTTAAGTTGCTTTCGGGTTGATTTTTTTTTATTACAGTTTTTGAGAATGTTTTTCATGATGTGTAGATTATTTACATTAAAATTTAGTTTAAAATTCAAGCGGGAAGTCAACTAAATAAATCATTGAAAAACACTGTGCCAAAATATATGTAAAATAATGCAGCGTTTTTCCATAATTTATTTAGTTGACTTAGTATTTGAATTTTTAGAAGAAATTTGGTGCAGATAATCTACATTTCAAGGAAAACATGGTTAAAAAATTTTATCAAAAAATTATACCCGAAAGCATCTCAAATAGAGGCTTCTATTTGGTAGCTCTCACCCAATATTTTGTGATTATTTCATAAAATTGCATCAAAGTAATACTAGTACTAATAGAAAAAGTTGGGGGGGAAGCAAGACCCCCTTACCCCTATACCCAGGGCCGGCTTGACATCTTAAGAGACCCGATGCGAACCACACAAATGAGGCCTTTTAGTAAAGAAAATGCATAGATCTAAGACGCATTATAATTGTTCAAATCCAGACTTGCTACAAGCCTTTTAAAAACATCAGAATTTCAACAGGACCCATCTTTTTTAGGCAAAAGTTATGTAAGTAACTTTAACCCAACAAATAATTCATTTCTATCAATATCAGAATTTCCATTATTTAAGTGCATTTTCAAAATGACTACAACAAGCCTTTAAACTTTCACAGTTTCACCATCTAATGCCTTTAATTTGTGAGTACACAAGAAATCAAGGACATTTTGAGAAGTGGAAGGGATTTCTACCTTTTTAATAAGAGAATGTGAGAAACAGAGTAGTGAAGAAAGAAGATAGAGTAGGGGTGCAAATGTGTAATGCTTATGCCGACTTGTTTTGGGAAGTGGAAGGGATTTCTACCTTTTTAATTTTCATTTAATTTGGAGCATAGACGGTAGACGTAGGCCGTAGGGTTGCAGGTTCTTTTGTTTCGAGTTGCTCAGCGTTTAACAGTGTTTCAAAAATGCAAATCAGCCCCTATTAATATACTCCTTAGTATAAATTAAACAAAAAATGCTATATAAATTAAACAATTACTTTATATATATACTATATATATTTTTTAAAAAAATGGGCCTACTGTTTTTGGAGGCCCTGTGCAATAGCCCAGCTTGCACAGCCTCATCTACGGCTCTGCCTATACCTACACCCGTCCCTGTACTAATCTTAATCACGCAGTCTTTACTTTATTATTTTTGAAAACTAACTTATAAGGGACGGAGGGCGTATACACCTCGAACAAATATTGGATTAGGTAACAAGTCAATATGCTTTCCTATAGTATTCCGTATGTAGTTATGTAGGCAGATCTTTCACTATTATATTAAGGAAATAAGGATATTTTTAATTGTACTATAATTCTTTTGGTCTAATCTGACTCAACCTCATCTAATTTAGTGATTTAGTCTGATCTCTTTGATACTGATTTTAGTTTTGTACGTATTCGATCTATATGTATGTGCTCTATAACTATCAAAGTGTATTGTTGAGTGATTTGATCTATACTAATTTGGTCGGATGTGATCAATTTAAATCTAGAACTAAAATCAATCCAATGATAGTCGTCATCCCACCTCTCATCAAATACGGTAGTTGCAGCGGAGTTAATAATAATGTCCAATTCTCCCAAAAGTTGCTCAACATTTTCAATTCCCAAATCCTTGAAGGAAATATCGCCCGCCACTGCCAACACCTTCTCCTTCACAAGGGCCTTGAACTTGTCACCATACTTTTCTTTCACAACTCTAAACAATTCACTGTCCATAATCTGAAAAAAAAAAGTAAGTCTTTGAATAATCTGCTAATAATCTGCTAAGTCTGACATGTTTTGTGAATTGAATTCATTGATACTCCTATTAAACACGTGTCAAATATCCGTTATCGTACTTAGAATAACTCAGACATAACAATAAGTTTTCACAAACACCGACACACGGCTTGATATGAGATAACAACGTAACTACGGCAGTACTACTACCTTGGTCCCATTTTATGATTTTGATACAACTTTTAATAAAGTAACTGAAAAGGTAAAAATTGTGATTGAGATTTGAGTATAGTAAAATGAAATGTTGTGAAGTACATATTTCTTTCCAAAAAGAGAAATGTGACACTTATTTTGGGACAAACCAAAAAGGGAAGTAACACAGGTAAAATTGAAAGGAGGGAGTATTAGAGCATTTACAATGCTACAAAGTGCACGGTGCACATGTGGCATGAAAGAGATAGACGCAAAAAATTGAATTTATGACATTTTCTCTCATTCTTTCCACGGTTTTATATGTTTTTGGTAAGTTTTCCTCTGGAATGTCAAGCACAATGTCTACATCTAGACATTGTGCTTAACATTGTGAAGAAAAACTTACTAAAATGATACAAGATCCTTCAAATAATGAGAGAGATATTCTATTTATTGTTTTTTATTTGGCTATCTCTCACCTAATTTCCTTAAATAGTTGGTTTGTGCTTATCTGAGTTTTGAAAAAATGACATGTACTCTGTATTATTAATAGAATTTTCTCGAACTAAAATATGAGTAGTTATGTTTTTGAACAAATATATGATTAATCACTGTGTACGAGTAACTGGAGAAGAGTCACTATATTATATTTCAAAGTGACAAGTCACTGATAAATGATAAGTGACTGGGATCGGAACCCGTCACTGGATATGTCATATTTTTGAATTTTTTGGAAATAAGTACTACGTAGTATTTTTAGCTTTTTGGAAAAAGGCAGCTTTAACATATTTTGGAAAGAGAGAATTTGTTAATAGGACCAAAATAAAATACGAGTATCTTTATATCCCAGTTTAACGTTCTCACTTCTAATTCCCTTTTCACACGTCTCAATTAGATTAAGGGAAAAATACTAAGTAGTACGTACGTAGTTATAATAACAACTGTAAATGAGTAGGATATATAGTTAACTCAGATTTTTCAGGCTTGGAAATTAATACGGTTGTAAGAGGAAGGAGGAAAACAAGCAACAAACTAGGGAAAAAAACTAATAGATCATACATGAGAAATACATAGAATCTTTTAGTCATATACGGAGTACTAATTAAAGAACAAATAATAATTTTAAATCAAAGATTCTCATTTCTAGTTTAATTTAAGAAATAATTAGCACTTAATATTTTATCATTAAATATTAGAAATAATATATCTATAACATTACAATTATCATCAATGGCCATATTATATTATAAACTAATCAAAACTATTTCTCGTAATATACTTGCATTACCTCTATTGTGTAAATAATAGAAAGAATGGCAAGAATATTAGTTAGGGAGTTTGCATAGACCAAAATATAGCCACTTTTCAATTGGACAAAAATCAGACCTTTTAAAATATTTCCCAGCCCATCAGATCTCATCGATCGCTCTTCCCACCCGCACGCAGGCTCTTCTTCATCTCTTCGCACGCTTCCTTCTTCGACGGGGTCATCCTCTCCGGCACTTCAATCCGCCATTCCTCCTCCAATCCGGCGCTCCTCTTCGCACAATCAGCGACGACTACCAAGCCACCACCTTTGATTCTCTTTTTTCTCCTTTCTGATTTCAAATCGAATTTGGGGATTTTCGTTGTTATTTTTAGATTTGAGTTTCAGATCGAGTTTGATTGGGGCTGGAGTGCGTCGTTGCTGATCGGGGGCTGGGGGAGGGTGTTGTAGGGCTGGGGAGATGAGATGGGTGAGCAGGGGATCAGGATAGGGGCTTGGGGGATGGGGATGGTTGGGGTTATGGAGGTTGGGGAGTCAAGCCGGCGGCCGGCGGTGGCGGCGGCGACCTGCGGTGATGGTCAACTACGGGGATGGCAGTGGGCGATGGTGGACTGTTAAAGTTGGATGTGGAGTCAAATGAGAAGGGTGGCACTGCTGGCCGGCGCCGGCGGCGGGCGGCGGCAACCTCCGTGGTGGCCTGCAGAGGCGGAGGTGGTTTTCTGAATTGGTAGATGTGAAGGTGTCACTGCGGAGATGTCACTTTGAATGTGTCACTGTGGCGGTGTCACTGTGGTTGGCAGCAGTGACCGGTGGCGGCGGCGGCAGTGACACAAGCGGTGGCCGTAGTGACACGGGCGGTGGCCGTAGTGACACAGGCGGTGGCCGCAGTGACACGGGTGGTGGCTACAGTGACACGGACGGTAGCGGCAGTGACACGAGCGGTGGTGACAGTGACACTTGATAAAACACGATAGTGACATTTAAATTTGGGAATGACATTAATATGCCTTTCTTGATCACTTTTTTGCCTCTTTTTAAAAGTGGTCACTTTTTTGATAATTGATTCAAAATTAGTAATATTGAGGACATAATCCCTAAATAATAGTGTCATTTTGCAATAAAAATCTTAAGCAGGTATGGAGGAGTACATTTTTACAAATAGGATAAGCATTGTTCTTTTAAACAGTACGTAGTAAAAAAAACATTCTGCTTCTATTAGGATGCAAAACTTCGATCTGTTCTACTAATAGTACAAAGATTTAAGCCATGTATTACCCCTATTTTGTTTTACTTGTTTTGAATGATAAGAGGGTAAAACTGACATGATCTTGTGGTGATTAAATGAATGTAATAAACTATTAAAATTTATAACGTTTCAATGAGTTAACTACTTTTGTCTCAATACACTCTAGCTTTTAATTTAAACAACATTATTACTCTCACCGTCCCTTAAAACTTTGCCAACTTTCATTTTTTGAATATCTTATTAACTTTGTCACTTTTCCATTTAAAAAAAGAATTCGTGGTTCCAGTTAATTCTTTTCTCCTCTGCACAAACCTCAATCACATAATTTTTACTTTATTAATCTCCGTGCTGGTTAAACTTGACAAGTATTAAGGGAGAGAGGGAGTATGTGTGAAGCAATGGAGGACCTTGGATGGCATGTGGGCCGGGAAAACGCTCCCTCGTATAGTTCCGGAAAAGAGCCTTAGTACGGAGTAGATAAGTCAGAGAATTGTACCATGCTTCTGGTCTCCTCGAATAACACTACTTTTTTCCCCAAAAAAAAAAAAAGAATAACACTACTTTTTTAATAAATAAAAAACAGTTATTGTTGCAAAAAGACAATACGATAGTATATTGTTGCAATTAAAGAAGAGAAATACTTCCTCCGGTTTTTAATAAACTTCACACTTTCCTTTTTGGGACGGTCTAAAATAAAGTTCACACTTCCTTATTTCCTTTTTTGGCAAAGAAATCTACACCAAAACAGTGTCAAACAGTGCCAAACAGTGTCTCAACAGTGCCAAACAGTGTCTCTACAGTGCCAAACAGTGTCAAACAGTGCCTCAACAGTGTACTCTACAGTAAAGTCAAATTTCTTTCCTTATTTTGTGTGAAGTCAAACTGTGAAGATTAAAAAAAACCGGAGGTAGTATGTTTTATTCGAAATTCGAGGAAAATACAGTTATCATTTAGATTTTGAGTATTGTCTACATAAAATAGTCTAAAATGACATACGTTGGTTTTAACCAGGGCTTTAAATGAGACAGCTTAAACATTAAAGATCTTGTTCAACTCGTTGAGGTAATTAATTAATAATATTGTTTGAGTTTGAGCTTGAAGCTCGACGAGCTGTGCGAATAGGGTTAGGTTTTGATCAATAGATGTTTGATTGATATTTGATTTGTGCACACGATAAGCTCGATAAATATGCTCCAATGTAAAAGTCCGATTTACATTAACAAGTCCGATTTATGTTCATTAACAAGTCCGTACTTGTATTGTTGGAAAAGTGCTCGAACTTTTAACAAAGTACAAACAATTTTTTGGCACCGTGTATGTGACGTTAGACACGATCCTAGTCATGAATTAGAATTAAAAAATAACTAGAGAAATATGATCCAAAATCACAAACAGTGGGAGGAGTTGTAGTCTAAATGATGTTTTTCTTCTAAAAAGCAAAATATTATAGTTGAGTTGTCTTAATGGGTTAAAAATAAAAACTACTCCCTCCGTCCCCTTTTAAATGCCCCGGAGGAGGGTGGCACGGGTTTTAAGAAAAGTGAGTTTGTGTGGTTGATATTAATTCATAAAGTAAGAATAAAGTAAGAATGATTTTGAGTCACACAAACTTTACCAAATAAGGTATGAGACATTTAAATAGGGACACCCCAATATGGTAAAACGGGACATTTAAAAGGGGACGGAGGGAGTATACCTCTAATGGCTCTAATCCATAGATGCATGTACATCGCTTAGACCGACAATCAATAATCTACTTCTAGTTAATTATTCCCTCCGTCCCTTATAACTTTGCCAACTTTTCATCTTTGGATGTCCCATTAACTTTGCCACTTTCCCATTTAAGTAAAGAATTTGTGGTTCTAGTTAATTCTCTCACCTCTGTACAAACCTCAACCACACAATTTTTACTTTATTAATCCCTGTGCCGGTCAAACTTGGCAAAGTTATTAGGGACGGAGGGAGTAAAAAAAAATCTGCACAGACTAGCCATTAAAGATCAGTGGGCCATATCCATGCACATCCCACCCATTCTCACTCATGCGGCAGCGCCCCCTTAAGAAACTTATGGCTCGGACACAACTATGAAGTAATTGTCTAGAGTGATTTCAATTTAAAAATGATCTACGATGGATATGCAAACGTGACTATAAAAAAAGGGAGACATGTAATTTGTAATTTAGAATGGATAGAGTTAGTTTATTTCTTTTTATGCATGCCTTATGTAGTCCATGCACAGTAACATAAACAGCTTGCATGCATTGTAAGTTGTGACCGAAAGACAGAAACTTTTATGAATATACAGCAGTTACACTTTTCTAATTGAAGCCTGACGGATCCTTTAATTTCATCAAAACTATATGGAGTATTTCAGTTGGAGCAATTCAATTAAACAAGCACTGTTTATTAGTAAATAAATAAAGGTACTGGAAGAAAATAGAGTATATATGAACTACTCCCTCCGTCCCTTATAAATTTGCCAACTTTCCATTTTTGGATGTCCCATTAACTTTGTCACTTTCCCATTTAAGTAAAGAATTTGTGGTTCTAGTTAATTCTCTCACCTCTGTACAAACCTCAACCACACAGTTTTTACTTTATTAATCTCCATGCCGGTCAAACTTGGCAAAGTTATTAGGGACGGAGGGAGTATATTTGAAGTAATGGTTATTTTGTTCACGGCTTCACGCACACAAACACACCCACACGGCCACACATATGTATGTATATGTATATATATACCTCGGTGTTGAATCTTTTCATAGCAGATACAGAATCATTGGCTCTAATGAGAAGGTAGAGCTTTTTTATGTCCGGTTGAGAGCGAAGGATCTTCTCTAATAGCACTGCAATTATAGACAGAAAAGTATAAGGGATTATATTCCACGTACAAATTTAATCTAATATCAAAAAGAAAAAGAAAAGTGGTCGTTACAACTATTTTTATTTACAAGACTAGCAGCAATTAAGTTTTGGATTGGTATCAAAGTAAAGTATAAATATGTACGTATAAATATTTATAATTTATAATCTGTATATGGAAATAGTTTGAAGGTTTAAGATTTGAACCCGTAATATAAACTGTTTAATATAACCCCGGCCCCCATAACAATGCAATTTTGGCTCTGTCACTATGTACACCGATTATTATCGACGATGGCGAAGTTATGAAAAAAGAGGAGCGAAATTAACCTTTGGCGAGGAAGCCAGTTGCGCCCGTGATAAGAATGGACTTGCCCACAAGAAATTCCATCGACGGGAATTGAAGAAGCTTAAAGTATGAGCTAGCTTAGTTGTTTGATGGGTTTGGGAGTAAATATTGATTTGCAAGCTAGGCTAAAAAGATGAAAGGAGTGTGTCGATGAAAAAGGTAAGGGCTTTGGGTGGGGTATATATACGCAAACGGTGGTTGATGATCGGTGTAACTGTGCAAGTGTGGAGCCGCGCGCATTTGTTCTACTCTCATTATTGAACCGCCTACGTCTGTCCCATTCAAAAGTTCCAAATAATTATTGGTCAACTTAAATCATTTTTAATCTTTTACTTTATATATTGAATTTTTATCAAATTTACAATTTTTTTATCAGGCTTTGTAGCGATTTTAATGTTATATCTGAATATGTAAATTTTATTTACTAAAAATAGTCAGAGTGTGAACATGAATCAAGTTGTTTTATCGTCAGTCAAGAGTCGTAAACCGAATCGGAAACCTCTCTATGGGACAAAGGAAGTATATTTTCAACTTTTCATGATTAATACTACGTAACTCATTATCATCACTATCAAATTAATTAAAAAATCACAATTATGATTTCTGGGGCTAATATTAGTTACCACATCTTGAGTTAATCATTTGCTTAGCGTACAAATAGAGGTCATTTTAATTTTTGAAAAATGATTTTACAAATTAATTTTGGGGTACAAATAGAGGTCATTTTAATTTTTGAAAAATGATTTTACAAATTAATTTTTAGTCACTTTGGAACTAAAATAAGTAAAGTACCGACTTCTCAATTTTAATGGGAACGTTTCCACATATTACTTGTAGAAAACCATTTTGAAATGAACTAGAAGTATCCCTTGAAATTCTCTTAGAGGCAAGGTTCATGTAGGACTTGTCCCGCATTGCTGCCGCCATCATGCATCTTTGAGTTTGCCAATGTCCTTTAGCAATGTGTAGAAATTGTTACATCTTGTGCCACAAAGGGGAAAACACTTTTGACACGAAAGCTGAGAAAAGTAAAAATGTAACACTTGAGATTTAATATAAACGGATTAATAGTACTACTCATACCAATAGAGGTGCATCTCTTTTTAAGGGAGCTCATCACCCAAGAACTCCAAAGTTAAGCGTGCTTGCACGGGAGTAGTCTTGGGATGGGTGACCGACCCCCTGGGAAGTTTCTCAGGGCGCACACGAGTGAGGACAAAGTGCACAGAAAAGGCTAGTGGCGGTTTGTGGGGACAGTACTATTGGTCTGGAGTAACTACCTCGGGTCCTACGGGGCCGGGGTGTTACAAAAAATTTGTAGTATTTGGTAAATAAGTGTTTTTTTAAGCTAAAAGCTCATAAGTGCTTTTTTAAACAATTGCAAACACTCCCGTGTACGTTCTTATGCATGTAATTATTCGTTCTCGTATTGGTATCTTCATAAAAAAATTGATGGGGTATCTACATCAATTTTGTTAAAACATAAAAAAGTAATTGTGTTCAAGTTTATGTTTAAGCATGCTTTAAAGTTTTGAATGGTTGGGTTCACTGTCTTTAATCAATCCATCGCATGATCTACTCCGTACTATTTTCTGAGTACCACCAATTTGACACGTGATTTTGTATATTTTTTGTTAGTTTGTTCATCCATCTACGTCGAACATTTATATACGGAGTATATATTCGTTTTGTATAAACACCTTTTATTTTCGCATGTTCATTTTTCACCAGTGTACACTGTGGGAGCAGTCGCGGAGCCACTCTTGTTCAAAATGTTAGAAAATTGATGTAACGTACATCGAAAGTATAGCAGCGAAAGTTTCAAATTTCACCAAACAGATCTTTCTTAATTATGACAAAACAATGAATATAACAATAATAATGGATCTGAGTTAGAATTTACAGATCTTCCAGCCTAGCGGTGATAATCCTTGACCTTAGGTGTGCACATGATTTCTCATTTCCGAAAGAACGGTTAGATCTCCCATAGAAAAAACTAGGAATTTTTTTCATGGGGAAATAAATCGGTAATACTAAATCTGGAAACTATACACAATAATTATGAAAGAGGATGATGTGTTTATACTAGTTCTAAGCTAGTTTTCCAATCACAATGAAAGACTTTCTCATTAATGAATTCTAGTCCTAACAGGACCAATAATTATTAATAATTTCATTTATTAAATAAACAAAACAAAATAAACTAATAATAATAACAAAGTGGCTGCACGTCACTTTACTTGTTATTATTATTGGGGTTTTTATTTGAATATTACTAATTTTGAACCAATTACCAAAAAGTAAGGACTTTAAAAAAGAGGCAAAAAAGTGATCAAGAAGATCATATTAATGTCATTCCAAATTTTAATGTCACTATCCTGTTTTAATGTCATTGCCGCCACTGCCCGTGTCACTGCCGCTACCGCCCGTGTCACTGTAACCACCGCCCGTGTCACTGCCGCCACCGCCCGTGTCACTGCCGCAACTGCCCGTGTGAAAGTAGGATTTTTTTTGTCACTGTTATATGTCACTATCAGATTTTTATGTCACTTTTAAAATGTCACTACAGATTTTCATGTCATCGTACCACCGGAAAACGTGTCACTGTGTTGCCGGAAACCATCGCCCTGCCTCCTCGACACCACCGCCATCGGTGAGACCACATACAGCCCCTCCCCTGCACCCCCATGCCCCTCCCCTGCCCTGGTGGCCCTTCTCCTGCACCCCCAGCCCCCTCCCCTACTCCCCCAGCCCACTCCCTTGCTCTCCAGCCCCCTCCCAACCCACCTGACCTGCCCCCAACCACCCAAGCAACCAGTTTACCATCGGTCGTCGCCCAGCCTACATTATTGCGAACCCAACACTAGCCCCCAATCGATACTACCAAACCCTAGCCTCAATCCTAGCATCTGATTCCTGAACGAGAAGAAGGAAGGAGGAAAATAAAACATACGATGGAGATGCAGAGACGATTAGAGGCAGCGGCGAGTGACAACCAGAGGCGGAGATGGCGACAAAGATGAGGAGTCGTTCACAGATCCGGGGAATAGATGATGATGAAGGAAGATGCTCTGCAAACAAGGAAGATCGTCCGGAAAATCTAAGGCGAGGCGGATGCGAGGCGGAGCAAAGTTTCGGCGGCGACAAGTGGAATAGATGGTGGAGGCGGCGTGTCTGTGGAGGGGGAGGGAGAAGAGACGCAGGGAAGAGAAGCGACACAGGAGAATGGAGAAGACGTGCGGTTATCAGAGCCTTTTTACATTTTTACTTACTCCCTAAATTTGTTCACTTTTTTTTCAAAATCTGTCACGCCCCGGACCGCATCCGTGCCACGTAGACAACCGCCGTACAACCCAATAAGAACAACGTAGTTCATTCTTATTAAATCATACAAGGCGTCTGATAGATTCTGTTGCCAAACCGATTAGTAAACCCATACAATCAACATCAATATATTACTCAAACAAATGCGGAAATAAAATATGTTTGATGATTAGCCACATGTGGCACACATGAGCACGCAGGCCCTTTAATAGTTTAACAGAAAACATTGTTCAAATATCCATGAACAATTACATTGTTTCAAATAAGAATGGAAGCACGAACCACGTCTTCCTTATTGATGATCACCCTAGGCAAAGGTGCAGGAATAGGTCTCAAGCCTTAACCTGAAAAATGTGAGGCCCCCGAAGGGGTCAGTACTCCTAACCATATCTATAATGTGGTTTCAATTGCATTTACAAATATGCGGCCAAATTTTTACAGTTACCTCATTTATTTAAGAAGTTAAGCAATTTCGTCTAGTAGTTAAGGATTATCTACTACTTGATTGTTCCTAACTTCGGATACAATGTTGTGTAATTATCTGTGATGGAATATAACAATTACTAATATACAAAATCGGTCACCATTTAGACACAATATTCACTTTTTAACTCATTCCTTATTTTCTTTAAACACCAAACCCAAATTGTCATTACTATTATTCTAATCTGATTCTAATCTGAGATACTCCAATCAACAATAACTTATAAGAGAATATATATAACTTGTAACACACAAAACTTAACTTTTAACAAAATAAATTGTTGATAATAGTGGTAAAGAATCATTATAAAATCAACGCATGTGCCGTTGTTGGTGGTACTCAAGGCCTCAATGGAAAATGTATTATTCCTTATTTTGTTAGTATGAAATTTTTGTTAGAAGTTATGACTTTATATATATAAGTTATTGTTGTGGGGCAATTAGTATATGTTTAAAAAGGGTTATTTTCTATCAGTTTTACTAGTTCATTGTAATTTTTTATCTTAAAAACTTATGTGATAAATATGTTCCAAGTGCTACATATTTGCATGGTACTCTCATATGTCCTTATTTTATCACTATGAAGGTTTACTTTTGATTTAGAGTTGTAAAGCTATAAGTTATTAAATGTTTTTAGAAGTTAACTTATTGGTTTACTTAGTGTATGTGTACTGTGATTTGTACGAATTCTCTTTTAGTGTTTCTATTTAGCTGTTACTAGCAAAATGACAATGGAAGAATGTTTTTTATTATTGCAGGGAGAGAGTATTATATATGTATATATATATCGACTTTATTTACATTTAAGGTTGTGATATTTAATCATGCCATTTTTCTTCTTTGTCCGAGGGGTGAAAAATACTTCTTTTGGAGAAGTAACTCAAGCTAATAAGTGCACAATTCAAGTCTGCCTAAAATTAAAATGTTTTTTGGCAGGTTTGTAGTGGGTGTCTCCCTTTCAGAGTAAACTTGCAGGCTCGTCGGGTGGACTGCCCGGGTTCTTGTTGCTTGTGTGGAGAGGATTCAGAATCTCTAGATCATCTTTTTCGACAATGCGCATTTACCCATGAAGCTTGGAGATATCTGTCCTGGCAGTGGACTGGATGGGAGGATCGTTCTTTCATGGAGCAGATCAACCTGGAATTTCGGACTAAGAGAAAGGAAGTGCTGGAGATATTGATTTGGGGTGCTGGGCTCGTGTGTGGTAGGGAAAATCCGTGGCAGCTAAGCAGCCTGTACTTCGTGCTCAAGCCATGGTGGAAGGCTGGAATTGTGCCCAAGTAGCTCGCAGAAGTGCGCCAAAACAGAGTGCAAAGAAGTGCACGACGTGGTGTAAACCATCTCCAGGAATCTTGAAGCTCAACATTGATGCTGCAGTTCGTTCAAATGGTTGCGGAGTTGGCTTCCTACTCGTACCAAGCTTTCTCTGACTGATGGGGATCTGTTAGCAGATCCGACTGAGTATAGGAGTATGGTAGGAGCACTACAGTATTTAACCATGACTCGACCTGATATTACTTATGTTGTTCACCTGGTTTCCAAATTTATGCATGCTCCCCCTACTACACATATTTTGGCTGTTAAGCGAATTTTCAGGTATTTACAAGGGACGACTGATTTTAGCTTACTTCTTCAGCCGAGTTCTGCGGCACCTACTATCCTGGCTTATTCAGACGCTGATTGGGGAGGATGTCCAGACAGCAGCAGGTCCACGTCTGGTTTTGCTATCTTTTTCGGTCCAAATTTGGTGTCCTGGAAGTCCAAGAAACAGCCTACCGTTTCCCGATCTTCTACAGAGGCAGAATATCGTGTTATTGCTTATGCGGTTCAAGATACTCTTCACATTCTCTCTATTTTGTTCGAGTTGGGCATCTCGGTTGCTCATCCTGTTCAGCTTTTATGTGATAATGTGTCTGCTTCTTATCTCTCTTCAAATCCTATTTAGCATGCTCGTAGCAAACACATTAATATAGATTATCATTTTGTTCGGGAAAGGGTGGCTCATGGTGATTTACAAGTCAAGTTTGTTCCTACTGAGCTCCAATTGACTGACATCTTCACAAAATGTTTATCTCCACAGCGCTTTACTTTTTTACGTGACAATCAGCGCATTGCCCCCCCTGCACGGCTTGAGGCAGTGTAATAATGTATTTATTAATGATTAATTAGGTTGTCTAATTATAGTAGGAATCTTAATGTATCTATGACTCTTTTTTATAAATAATACTTCTGGGGCTGCCATTAAGGTACACTTCCTCATTATTCTCACATGATCTAGTTTAATCTGATGTGTTTAATAATGATTTTAGTTTTGTACATATTCTATATGTAGAGAAGTGATCAGGTCCAGCCGGAGGGACGGGAGGCGCCGTCCGAACTCCGCCGTTTGGGGCGTTTCCCGGTGAAATTTTTTGATGAAATTTTTTGAGCATGTTCTTCATCAAGTCTAGTTTGTTCATACCAAATTTCAGCTCAAAATTCGACCGGGAAGGCATTCAAATCATTTTTTGAAGTTGACTGCGCCAAAATATACATATAAAAATGCAGTCAACTTCAAAAAATGATTTGAATGCCTCCCCGGTCGAATTTTGAGCTGAAATTTGGTATGGACAAACTAGACTTGATGAAGAACATGCTCAAAAAATTTCATCAAAAAATTCCACCGGGAACTGCCCCAAACGGCGGAGTTCGGACGGCGGCTGGACCGGGGAGGGCTGGACCTGATCTTTTTTGTCTATATGTACTCTATAACTAGCTATGGAGGTGTATTGTTGACTGATTTGATCTATACTAATTTGATGTTAGAACAGGAGGATAAATTAGTAAAATACAAGGGTGTAAATATGGCTTGGACCGGATATCACTTCTAGTCACGTATTAAATACGCTTTCCTAAAAGTTTACTATCTACCCTTATCACAGTAACCGAGTTACAAGATAGAACTTTTGGGATAAAAAGAAGGTGTGCAGTGTATTTTGGTTACTAACAAAATAACACTAAACAAGTGATTTGTACATAAAAGTGGTCTAAATATTTTATCACTATTACTGCAGTTAATAACGATAAAATCAGGCAAAGCAAGATGACAAGTATTTTGTTCGTACTCATCAATTTAGCATAAAAAATTCCTTTTGTACACGTTTTTGTACCCATCAGTACACGCATGTGTCTGTGAGAGTTTTTTTTTGTCTGTGAAGTGCGGTCCACAGACATAAGTTCGCTTGTTTTGTCTGTGGAAAATTTCACAGACAAAACAAACCAGCTTTTGTCTGTGGACCGCACTTCACAGACAAAAAAAAACTCTCACAGACACATGCGTGTACTGATGGGTACAAAAACGTGTACACCAAGAATGGTTGATTTAGCATGGCCACTTAATTTATAGATGAATAGCAACCTTTGAAAAGAAGCAACCGAAGTGTGCATGGCGGTTAAGCCACAAACGGTTTTGATTTTTACAAAAAGACATGTACATTCTTTTTTTAAAAAATCATTTCCTTTTCATTTAATATAAAATATTCCAACATCCTCATAAAATGTTGCAACCACATGTCATCCACTAAAATGTAGAATTTAATATGGAGTATTTGAAATGAACTTTTTCAAATAAAATAATACTCCCTCCGTCCCCTTAAGTTTGTCCCGTTTTACCTTTTTCGTCCGTCCCACTAAGTTTGTCTCATACCATATTTGGTAACATTTGAGTGGTTAGAATTCATTCTTACTTTATTTACACTTTAACAATTCAATATCAACCACACAATTCCACTTTTTCTTAAAAACCACACCACACCCCTCCGTCCCAAACTTAGAGGGACGGAGGGAGTATTATTATTTACAATATGAAACCACACGTGCACAAGTGTTTTCATAATATAAATAATAAGAATCATTATATTAAAATAACATCATTTTAATAAATCACATAATTTGTTTATAAAATGACTAAGGACCATATAAATTAACAATTGAGTTTTATTTTCAATAAATCTCCAACAACCCTCCTCCATTTATTGAAAATAAATATACTCAATCCTTTCCAAATAGACCACTTATCAAGACTTATGCATAATTGAAAGTGTCGTAACGATTGAACTTTCATTTAGTGCAATATTCTTTACAATATTTCGGATCATAATAGTAGACTAAGCTTTGAACTATATAACCACTTTGAAATATTGAAGATATTACACACACAAATCTTTATACAATTTCACTTAGAAACTTGACACTATTAATGGCCTTGTGTCCATATCCATTCATGAGCTCCAACAAGTAAAGACTTAAACTTGGTGAATCGGCCGCAATTCTAGCTCACATAGGTAGATCTTTAAAATCTGTGTTCTGCAATAAAACACTTTATCAAAAGATCTATTAAGACATAGTCAACCTCATTACACATTGCAGTCTCAAGCACTTACCTCGGGATGGTTAATATTAAAAGTGCTTCAACCACGGAGTGACTTACTCATCATCATTGAACTCAAGATCTAGCGTTGTACTAGACGTTGAGTTGCGCTTTCTTTAACTTGTGATTATTTTCCAAGGGCTTTAACCCCATCCCTTTTGCAGTTTTGTACACCATGTCCCTTGGCATCGCCTTTGTAAAAGGATCCGCCAAATTCACATGTGATCCCGCACATAGCTGTGTCTCACTCCTATGTGCCTTGACTTACCATTGTACACATGGTTATAAGCTTTCGACAGAGTTGATGCACTATCACAATGGATTGATATCGGAGCCATAGGTTTAGGCCATATCGGTACTTCTGACATCAAATCCTTTAGCCATTCCGCTTCTTTACAAGCTGATGCTAAAGCTATAAACTCCGAAGCCATGGTAGAGTCCGTGATACAAGTTTGTTTCTTAGATGCCCATGATATAACACCTCCTCCAAGAAGGAATAACCATCCACTTGTGGATGAATAATCCTCTTGATTAGTTATCCAACTTGCATCCGTATAACCTTCTAATATAGAGGGTTCACTCTTGTAACATAAGCCGAAGCTCATAGTTTTCTTTAGATATTTCAGCACTCGCCTCAAGGCTTGCCAATGAAATATACTAGGATTACTAGTATATCTACTTAGCTTGCCTACCGCAAATGCAATATCTGACCGGGTGTTAGTCATTGCGTACATCAAACACCCAATCACCCTAGCATATTCAAGCTGTGATACAGCGTTCCCAGTATTTGGAACTAATTTCCAACTAAGATTCATGGGAGTGGAAACTGGTGAACAATCCAAACTCCCAAATCTTTTCAACATTTTCTCTATATAGTGAGATTGTGTTAAGGTGATAGTATCACCTTGTTTAATTATCCTAATTCCAAGGATAACTTCCGCTTCACCCATATCTTTCATGGAGAAGTTTATACAGAGGAAAGTTTTTGTTTCTTTCACTTGCCTCAAATCAGTGCCAAATATGAGCATATCATCCGCATATAGACAGATAATGACACCATTACTATGCTCATTAAATTTGATATACACGCACTTGTCTGATTGGTTTATTTTAAAACCATTTTTCAGCACCACCTCATCAAACCTCTGATGCCATTGTTTAGGTGCTTGTTTCAGACCATACAAGGACTTGACAAGTTTACAAACTTTCTTTTCTTGTCCTTTAACAACAAACCCTTCGGGTTGTTTCATATACACCTCCTCCTCCAATTCACCATTCAAGAATGTTGTTTTGACATCCATTTGGTGAATGACAAGATTGTGAATAGCCGATAAAGCAATTAACAATCTTATGGTAGTTATTCTAGCTACCGGTGCATATGTGTCAAAGTAATCAATACCATGTTTTTGTTTAAAGCCTTGTGCAACCAATCTAGCTTTAAACTTATCAATGGTACCGTCTACTTTCATTTTCTTCTTAAAAATCCATTTACAACCGATTGGTGTGCAACCGGGTGGTAAATCACTCAGAACCCAAGTATTATTGCCCATGATTGAATCCATTTCATCATTCACTGCCTCTTTCCAGAAGGAAGCATCTTGAGATTTCATTACCTCTTCAACACTATAACAATATAGTGTTTGAGCTTCAAGGGTCTCTCTTGATCCCTCAACCAAATATAATTGGAAATCAGGACCAAATGACTTTTCTTTTCTGGCCCTCTTACTCCGTCTTATTTCAGGCTCATTTTCATGATTCTTTTCCAGTTCATGTAAGTGTGAATTACTTGGACCGGGATCAACATCCTTTGGCCTAGGAATAGAGGTGAACCGCTTCTCATCAAAAAGAGCATCCCTAGACTCAATAACAGTGTGAACCGCAATTGAGTCATTCGGTTCAATAACATAGAATCGATAAGATTTACTATGTTCAGCATATCCAATAAATATGCACTCTACCCCCTTTTCACCTAACGTTTTTCGTTTAGGTTCCGGTAATTTCACGATTGCCCTACAACCCCATACCCTAAGATAACTCAGTTGGGGTGTTCTTTTGTGCCAAAGTTCATATGGGGTAATCTTATTTTTCTTGTTAGGCACTCTATTAAGAATATAACAAGCAGTTAACATAGCATCACCCCAAAATCCATTACTTAAGCCAGAATTAGACAACATTGAATTAACCATTTCTTTCAAAGTTCTATTCTTTCTTTCAGCAATGCCGTTTTGTTGCGGCGTGTAAGGGGCTGTTGTTTCATGGATTATTCCAACGGATTCAAAATAATTAGGCTCATAATATTCTCCTCCTTTGTCAGTTCTAAGCCTTTTTACTTTCTTTCCGGTTTCGAGCTCAACTTTAGTTTTAAATACTTTGAATTTATCCATGGCCTCATCTTTTGAAAATAAAAGATATATATAACAATATCTTGTGCAATCATCAATAAATGTGACTACATATTTTTTATTTCCAAAAGAAGGAGTGCTATGGAAATCACACAAATCACTATGCACTAATTCAAGCATGTTGGATTTTCTTTCAACATTTTGAAAAGAATTTCTAGTAATTTTATTTAACATGCAAGTTCTACATTTTTCTATGTTAATATTAAAAGAAGGAATTAATCCTACTTTTGACATGTCACTTAATCTACGATAATTGACATGACATAACCTATTGTGCCACAAAGATGAATCACAAACCATATACACAGAATTAACAACTTTGTTTACAACACTTAGTTTGAACATGCCATTACAAAAGAAACCTTAGATAAAATAAACTTATTTGCTTCAAAGCTAAGTTTAAACCCAAAGTTATTTAGGATGCCACCGGAGACAAGATTTTTCCGGATTTGTGGTACAAAGTACACATCATTAAGAATTAATTTCTTCCCGGAAGTTAATTCCAACTCTACTTGGCCAATTCCTTGAATTTGCACAGTAGAATCATTTCCCATGTATAAGATTGGCCCCTCTTCCAACTCTTTTAGAGTCTTAAAGGCTTGCCTATCTTTGCATACATGCCTTGTCGCTCCGGTGTCGATCCACCAAGATTCATCATCCTGCACAACACAAATTTCAGAAAGCATAGCTACAAAAATCATGTTGTTATCAACATCATTTGTAACTACAAAAACATTCTGACCTTGGTTGTCTTGGCTACCGTTAGGATGGCCGTTCGGCTGGGCCTTCTTCTTCACCTTCGGGCAGTCCCTCTTGAAGTGTGGACCGCCACATTCCCAACAAGAGCCTACTTTCTTATATTTCGGCTTCTTTTGAAACTTGGAACCTTTGGTGAATTTCCCGGGACATTTTTTATTTTTCTTAGTCCCACTTGATTGTCCATCCTCCATAACATTTATAGAAGAAATTGGAAGGTCGTTCTTTTTACCATTGTCACATTCACGCAACTTAATGCCTTCTTCAATTTGAAGTCGGCGACCCAGTTGCTCCATTGACAAATCCTCCTTTTTACGTTTGAGGCTATTTTTCACTTCCTTCCATGACGGTGGTAATTTGTCGATTATAGAACCGACCGCAAATGTTTCATTTACATGCATGTTGTGTATCAAAAGTTGATCATATAAACGTTGAATTTCATGAAATTGTTCCATGACCGGACGGGAATCAACCATTTTGTAACTATTAAAGTTACTAATGAGAAATTTCTTACTAGAAGCATCCTCGGTCATGTACTTGGATTCTAGAGATTCCCACAACGTTTTTGCATACTCAACATTTTGATACACGTCAAATAGAGAATCACACATACCGTTCAAAATGTGCCCACGACAGATATAGTCATCATTGTCCCACTTTATGCGGCGGCGGCTTGTTTCCAAAGTCTCGTTATCATCATCCTCGGGCGGCCTCGGGGTGCTTAACACATAAACCACTTTCAAAGTAGTGAGCAGAAAATGCATCTTTTTCTGCCATCTTCGAAACTCCTCACCTTCAAACTTTTCCAATTTTTGAAAATTGGTGTTGATGATATCGCGCTGAGTAGTGGCCATATTTTCGGTATAGTAAACTTTTAGATTGTTAGAACAGGAGGATAAATTAGTAAAATACAAGGGTGTAAACATGGCTTGGACCAGATATCACTTCTAGTCACGTATTAAATACGCTTTCCTAAAAGTTTACTATCTACCCTTATCACAGTAACCAGGTTACAAGATAGAACTTTTGGGATAAAAAGAAGGTGTGCAGTGTATTTTGGTTACTAACAAAATAACACTAAACAAGTGATTTGTACGTAAAAGTGGTCTAAATATTTTATCACTATTACTGCAGTTAATAACGATAAAATCAGGCAAAGCAAGATGACAAGTATTTTGTTCGTACTCATCAATTTAGCATGGCCACTTAATTTATAGATGAAAAGCAACCCTTTGAAAAGAAGCAACCGAAGTGTGCATGGCGGTTAAGCCACAAACGGTTTTGATTTTTACAAAAAGACATGTACATTCTTTTTTTTAAAAATCATTTCCTTTTCATTTAATATAAAATATTCCAACATCCTCATAAAATGTTGCAACCACATGTCATCCACTAAAATGTAGAATTTAATACGGAGTATTTGAAATGAACACTCAGCTGCAATCATAATAAAATAATATTATTATTTACAATATGAAACCACACGTGCACAAGTGTTTTCATAATATAAATAATAAGAATCATTATATTAAAATAACATCATTTTAATAAATCACATAATTTTTTTATAAAATGACTAAGGACCATATAAATTAACAATTGAGTTTTATTTTCAATAAATCTCCAACATTTGATCTGATCTAATCAATTTAAATTTGATCTAAAACTAAAATCAATCCAATTATAATCATCCCACCTCTCATCAAATACGGTAGTTGCTGCGGAGTTAATAATAAGGGTGTTTTCTCATAAAGCGGGAATGCAATGCATCAACTTCCAAAATACGGGAGTTTTATTAGGTTTTCTGAAAACACGGGAAACGTGTTTCTCTAATCCGAAAATTTTAGGTATAGTAGGGAGAACTAGGAAAAGTTAAACAACGGATTCCATGAATCCGAAATATGGTTTTAATTATTTTTAAAACATAGGTATGTTGAGTAGGTTGACTAAGCTGAGTGGGTATCTCAAGTTGAATGGGCCTCTCAAGTTCAATAGGTTTTTTTTTAATGATTTCTTATGTTTTTTAGATTATTTAGTTACATTTTTTTTCAAATAGGAAATCACAAATATTTCAATAAAATTATGAACAAAAATAAATAAATAAATAAATTAGTGATATTTGTACTGATTACATTTTAAACATGGTTCAAGAATCCGAATAGTGTTTTTTTAAACATGCCTAAGCTATGTACGTAGAGTTGAGTAGGTGGATAATAATATGGAGTAAGTGCATTATTATTGAATATATTTGCATCAAATATTAGTGAACCAATAGTAAATGTAGTTAATTACATTAATTAAGGTTTATTCAACCTAAATTAACAACACCTACAAATAAGTATAAGTTGTGAACTCATTATCTCTATTATTATTTATTTAGTACTCCCTCCGTCCCCCTAAGTTTGGGACGGAGGGGTGTGGTGTGGTTTTTAAGAAAAAGTGGAATTGTGTGGTTGGTATTGAATTGATAAAGTGTAAATAAAGTAAGAATGAATTCTAATCACTCAAATGTTACCAAATATGGTATGAGACAAACTTAGTGGGACGGTCGAAAAAGGTAAAACGGGACAGACTTAAGGGGACGGAGGGAGTACTACGTATGACATATATCAACTATCTTAAGAACAATTAAGATTGGTTACATATTAATATTAAGAGCCCGTTTGGAGAACTCTGTTTTCGGCTTATCAGGCTTATCAGCCAGCTTTTTCACCAAACACGTAACTTTTACTTTCGCGCGCTGAATTGTGTAATAAGCCGAAAAAGTAAGGTTGAAGTTTCTTTTCTGGCTGTATTGGCTGAAGTTACTGTAGAGGACCATTTTAGCTATTTTTACATATAATTTTTTCTTTAATTTATTAATAAAATATATTTTTAGAATATTTTTTTCTTAAATCAGCAGAATCAGCCAAAACAGCCACTCCAGCCAGAATATCATAAATTTCAGCAGAATCAGCCAAAACAGCCGATTTTGGTGCTACCAAACGGGCTCTAAGTTCTGCTAAATATTCAAACAGACATAACAAAATCAGTTCAAAAATGTTACCGTAAAAAAAATAAAGATATACGGAGTAATTAAACTTCTAACCTTAATTTGAAGAACACAAAAATTTGAAATAACAAGAACACTCAATAATTATTTCCTAACTGAATTTGTGTTTTGTAGTGGATTAAATATAATGTTGAACGTATTTAAAGAGGAGAAGATTGAGGTTGTGGGGTGAACAGCCGTACAAAAATTGGAGGGGTTGGATTGTTTTATCAAAATCTAATGGTTGAGAATATGGAGGGAGAAGCACAATCCGCGTGCTTGTTCAGTGGCGAGTCAGCAGCTTCGCCCAAAACAAATAAATCCCAGCCAGGGAAAAAGATGCAAACGGATTAGCTTCATCCGATTTTCTGTTGGTGCAGACGAAGGATGTTTTCTTTTGGACTCTTTTCAATCCCAGACCAGACCAGACCAGACTTAAACAGACCAGACCAGACCAGACTTAAAGAGACCAGATCAGACCAGACCAGACTTAAACAGATCAGACCAGACCGGACCAGACCAATTTAGACTAGACCAGACCAGACCAGACCAGACTTAAACAGACCAGACCAGACCAGACCAGCAAATTTCGGTCCAAAAGAAAACATCCCAACTCTCCACCCAAAACAAAATATATCTAAAATTCGGATTCCTCAATTGTAGCCACACCAAGTCTGCCCCACTTTAAATGAAACAATTAAAACGAAATTTCGGATTCCTTTAATCCGAAAATGTTGCTACTGACAATCTGCCCCACCTCAACTTTGTTGTTGCGCTCAAATGTAAAGGCTCCCACAAAACCCTACAGAAGTCGGATTAGCTACCCACGTTTCCCCTATATTCATACAATAAACCTCACATTCGTATTTTTGGGAATGGATGCAAAAAACTCCGGTAAATCCGTCCTTTCCTCTAATAATAATGTCCAATTCTCCCAAAAGTTGCTCAACATTTTGAATTCCCAATTCCTTGAAGGAAATATCGCCCCCGCCACTGCGAACACCTTCTCATCCACAAGGCCACAAGGGCCTTAAACTTATTACCATACTTTTCTTTCACAACTCTAAACAATTCACTGTCCATAATCTGAAAAAAAAAAATAAGTCTTTGATATCATTGCTTTATATATATTGAAAAATGAAAATTTCAATAAATTTAGTGATGAGTGGCGTGAACTATCCATAAAAAATAGGCTAAAGGGTCAAATAGGCTCTCGAACTAATTTAAAAAGTGCAAATCACCCCTTATATAGGAGGCTCTGTCCGGTCGCCGTCATTTGGGGCGGTTCCCGGTGGAAATGATTGATGAAATTTTTTGAGCATTTTCTTCATTAAGTCTAGTTTACTCATACCAAATTTCAGCTAAAAATTCAATCGGAAAGGCAGTCAAATGAATTTTTGAAGATAACTGCGCAGTTAAACAACTCAGTACATTTCAGAAAATCATGTGACCGTCTTCTAAGTTGATTTTTTATCTGAAATTTGGTTTGGGTAAACTAGACTTAACGAAGAAGATGCTAAAAAAAATTCATCAAAAAATTCCACCGGAAACCGCCTCAAATGACGATGGCCGGACAAAACCTCCTTTATAACGGGTGATTTGCACTTTTTAAGTTAGTTCAAGGGCCTATTTGACCCTTTAGTCTAGAAAATTTGAAATGGAAATATCTAGTGATGAGTAGTGTGAACTATCTGCTAATAAGTTTGACATGTTGGGTGAATTAAATTCATTGATACTACTTATTAAACATGTGTTAAATATATATTATTAAAATAACTCTGATAAACAATAAGTTTTCACAAACACCGACACATGGGTTGATATGAGATAATAACGTAAATATTCCGTAGTACGTATTATATTACTACGCATAATATGACGACTCACCTAATTTCCTTAATTTCTTCTAGAATAGTTGGTTTGTGCTTATATGAGTTTTCAAAAAATGACGTGTATTATTAATAGAGTTTTCTCGAACAAAAATATGATTAGTTATATTTTTGAATTGACAAATCATTGTGTACGATTAACTTGAGAAGAATTAATATGGTATATTTCAGAGTGACAAATCACTGGTAAATGACTAAATGATGAAGGATTGGGAACTAGCTAGTCACTAGATATGTCATGTATTTGAATTTTTTTAAAATAAGTAATATTTTTCACCTTTATGAAAAAGGCCCTAAGCTTTAACGTATTTTGGAAATAGAATTTTTTATTAGGACCGAAATAAATTATTCTTTATATCCCAGTTTAAGGTTGTCACTTCTAATTCCCTTTTTAGACGTCTCAATTAGATTAGGGGAAAAATAGTAAGTAGTACGTACGTAGTTATAACAACTGCAGACAAGTAGATTTATATTTAACTCCTGCTTTTTAGGCTTAGGAATTAATATAAAGTGACAACTCCGGAACCCATTTAAAAAATGGGGTATCGTACCTTCCATTCACTTGATTGGTCCACATTATTATATCATTTTTAATTTAGATTTAAATAACTCAACAACAACATTCTCATTGCTCCACGTGGACAAATGTATGATACCTTAATTATGGGTACCATAGAATCTACCTTAATATAATACATGTGAGAGGAAGGATTAAAACAAGCATGCAACAAAATAGGGAAAAAAGGTAATAGGCCATACATTGAGAAATACATGATCTTTTAGTAATATATTAATTAAAAATAATAATAATCTCAAATTAATTAAAGATCTTCATTTCTAGTTTAGAAAATAATTAGCACTCTTATATGAATATTTAACCATCAAATATTAGAAATAATATATCTATAACATTACAGTTATCATCATTGATCACATTATATTATATACCCGTAGTATTTATTTATATACTAATCAAAACTATTTCTCGTAATATACTCGAATTACCTCATATAAATATTGTCTAAATAATCGTGTCATTTTGCAATGAGAATCTTAAGTAGGACGGATACATTTTTACAAATATGATAAGCATTGTTTTTTTCAAGTAGATCATTATTTAAAAAGTATGTAGTAATAAAAAAATTGTGCTTCTATTAGGATTCAAAACATCTGTTCTGCTAATAGAACAAATCAAACTATATTCCTATTTCAGATTTTAAGCCCATGTATCACCCCAGGGGCGGAGCCAGAAAAATGACTCAGTGGGGTCGAAATCAAATTTACATAGAATCAAAACGGTAGATTATTTTTAGACAATATCTGAATTGAATGTAGCTTAGATAAATGATAGTTTAAATGAAACTAATAGAGTATATGTAGTTAATATACTTCGTATATGTCACATATGTTATAAACTTGTTTTATACGGGCTGAGTTGAGTACCTCAAATGAGACTCATTGTCTTACCCTAGTACTCTATGATTCTCTTCGATCTTACTCGGTTTAGTATCAAGATTTCTTACTAGAAAAAAATCATTTATTGAGTAGGCACTCGTAGTAGTAAGATATGTTGTCTTTGCTCTGTCCCTAAGTCATGTCACGTAAGTAACGAGTGAATTACACACTATTTTGTGAATATAATTAATATTTTTTTTGGATGAAATATAATTAATATTATGCATCACAATTTTACTAATTTCAAACTTAAATAATGCTGATTTTGCAGAAGTCATAACTTTTTACTCGTAATGAGTTACGAGAGCCATAATATATCAAATCGAAGATATTTCAGAGTTCTACACTCTTAAATTTTCAGCGGGGTCGGCTGACCACCCTGACCCCCTAGTAGCTCCGCCCCTGATCACCCCTATTTTGTTTTATTTGTTTTGAATAATAAGAGGGTAAAACTGACATGATCTTGTGATAATTAAATGGATGAAATAATCTATTAAAATTTATAACGTTTCAATGAGTTAACTACAGGTTGGTTTGCAACTGCTTTTAAAAAAACACTTTTCAGCTTTTGGCTTTAAAAAAACACTTATTTTCCCAAACAATACAATTTTTATTTTTCTCGACTTCCGCGTCAAAAGTGCTTTTACTTTTTTTATTACACAAAAAGCACTTATTTTACCAAACACTACCCACTTTTACTTTTCAAAATCACTTTTTTCTCAAACACTATCAACTTTTATTTAATCACTTCTTCCCATTTCATTAAAAAATTAAAAGCACTTTTTTAAAAGCAGAAACTGTTGCAAACAGACCCGTATTTTTTTTCACTCCACTCCAGCTTTTCACTTGAACAAGATTATGTGTGAAGCACTGGAGGACCTAGGTTGACATGTGGGCAAACGCTCCCGCGTAAAGTTCCGGAAAAGAACTTTAGTAGTTAGGTCAGAGAATTGTCTCGCGCGTTGATTAACACAACTTTTTTAATAAGAGTTTAGATGTCATAGAAGTTGCTAAAAAGAAAATATATCGTTGCAATTAAAGAAGAGAAATTTTTTACATTCAAAAGTCAAGGAATTTTTTTTTATCATTTTGATTTTGAATATTATATTGTCTAAATAAAATAGTCTTAAAAATGACATATGTTGATTTTAACTAGGGCTTTAGATGAGCGGGGAACAGTCAAAGCTCTGGTTCGACTTGTTGAGGTCATTAAGAGTGTTTAAGATTGATCTCGAAGCTCGACGAACTGTGCGAATAGGGTTAGGTCCGGCTCAATAAATATGCTCCAATGTAAAACTAGTTTATGTTCATTAACAAGTTTGTACATAGATTGTTCGAAAAGTGCTCGAACTTGTAGCAAAGGTAATATTGAATAACATAATTAAACACAAAGACTATAATGGAAAGAACAAATGTAATGCTGATTGGTCGCGGATTGATACGTCTATTTTCATGGCTCTGTGTCAAGTTCAAAATTATCTCCAAACATAATGATATGACTCTACAAAGGAATGATCGAAAGGGTTGTGTGAAGGATTTTGCACGAATTAATAGATCCTCATCAAACTCGATCAAGTATAATTAGCACAGTCGTGACAAAAAATTGTGAACTCGAAGTAATTAGTATTATAAAAGTTTATCACGCAAAGTCAAAATAAATAGAATTATGTTGAAAGATGGAATAGTAAACTTGAATTCTACTTCAATTTGGACACGTAGCAATATATTTAAAACTAGTACAAACAAATTTTGGGCACCTTGTATATGTAACGTTAGACATGATCCTAGTCATGAATTAGAATTCAAAAATAACTACACAAATCTAATCCAAAATTAGAAATCAGTGTGGAGTTCTAGTCCAAATTACTACCTCCGTCCCTTTTTAGTTTGCCAACTTTGACTTTTCCAGTCAAAGATGATAAACTTGGATCCATTATTTTAACCAATATATTTATGTACTACATAAAAGTTAATAAATTTATACTTTTATGATAGTATTTTCAACAAATAACGTTTTCATATAATTTTCTTATTATTAATATTACCGTGTATAAATATATAATCGATCAAAGTTGAACAACTTTGACTTATAAATTTGTGTTTGGCAAACTAAAAAGGGACGGAGGGAGTATGTTTTTTTTTTAAAAAGCAAAATATTATAGTTGAGTTATCCTAATAGGTTAAAGATAAGAAAAACTATACCTCTAACAGCTCTAATTCATAGATGTCCATCGCTTGGACCCGACGTTCAATAATCTACTTCCAGGTAAAAAATTAATCTACGGACTAGACCTAAAACTTATGGTGGGTCCGTCAAAGGTATGAAGAAATTGTCTAGATTGATTTCAATTTAAAATGATCAACAATGGATATGCAAACGTGACTATAGAAAAAGGGATACATGTAATTTGTAATTTAGGACACAGTAACAAAAACAGCTTGCAGGCATTGTAAGTTGTGACTGAAACACAGATACTTTTATGAATATATAGCAGTTACACTTTTCTAAGTGAAGCCTGAGGGATCCTTTTATCCAAACTATATTTCAGTTGGAGCAATTCAATCAAATATGCACTTTCTAGTTGGGAAATATTTCTGTAAATTTATTACGAGTAGTATATACATAATGGTATTGGAAGAAAATATAGCATGAACTATATATGATGTACGTAGTAATGGTTATTTTGTTCACGGCTTCACGTCTATACACACACCCATACCTCGGTGTTGAATCTTTTGATATCAGATACAGAATCATTGGCTCTAATGAGAAGGTAGAGTTTTTTATGTCCGGTTGAGTGCGAAGGATCTTCTCTACTAGCATTGCAATTATGTTTATGTTGACAGAAAAGTACTCAGCTCCCTCCGTCACGCTAAGATTGTCCCAGACACTATTCACTTGGTCAACACCAATCACTCTTAATCTCTTACTTTATGTATCAAATTTTTATCAAATTTGATTCTTGTTTTTGCGACTTTGTAAAGTTTTTAATGTAGTTTTTGAATATATAATTTTTATTTTCTAAAAATAATTTGAGTGCAGACAGGGATCTGTTTGCTTTATCGTTGGTCAAATATCGTAATCCGAATTGTCTCAAACATAGTGGAACAAAGGTAGTATAAGGGATTATATTCCACTTACAAATTTAATCTAATTTAAAAAAGAAAAACAAAAGTGGTCGTTACAATTATTTTTATTAACAAGACTAGTAGCGACAAAATTTTGGATTGGTATCAAAGTAAAGTATAAATATGTACGAATAAATATTTACGTCGTAGTATAATCTATGAAAATATTTTGAAGGTTTAAGATTTGAAACCGTAATATAAAATGTTTAATATAAGCCCGACCCCATAACAATGCAATTCTGACTCCGTCACTACATACGTACACCGATTATTGTCGACGATAGCGAAGATGTGGAAAAAGAGAAGCGAAATTAATCTTTGGCGAGGAAGCCAGTTGCGCCCGTGATAAGAATGGACTTGCCCACAAGAAATTCCATTGGCGGGAATCAGGGGTGGAGACAGAGGGAGGCTGGTGGTGGCCCCGGCCCCTGCAAGGAAAAAAATGTGATGTATATATATGTATAAATATTTATAAGTAGTAAAAAAAATATAGTGAAAATTTAAGTTTTGGCCTCTATTATATAAATTCTTTAAGCCCCGATCGATCCCTGCAACCTGTCAATCCTGGTTCAGCCACTTGCAGGAATTGAAGAAGGTTAAAGTGGGAGCTAGCTTAGTTGTTTGATGGGGTTGGGAGTAAATATTGATTTGCAACTTGCAAGCTAGGCTAAAAAGATGAAAGTGTAACTATGTAAGTGTGGAGCCGCGCGCATTTGTTCTACCCTCATTATTGAACTGCCTACAGCCGACTAAAAGAGTGTTTGGGTTTGCTTAAAAAAAGTGTTTTTCAGCTTTTGGCTTAAAAAAAGTTGAAAAGAGTGTTTTCAAATGACAGCTTCTGCTTAAAGTAATCACTTAAAAGCTAAAAGCTGGAAGCAGGTAGAAGGGTGCTTTAAACTGCTTTTCACTTTTTCTATTACACAAGAAGCACTTATTTTACCAAAAACTACCAACTTTTACTTTTTTAGAATCACTTTTTTCTCAAACACTACCAACTTTTACTATTAATCACTTTTCCCAAAATCACTTTAAAAAAGCACTTTTTAAAGTTGAAGCAATTGCAAACACTCCCTAAATTCGGAGTGAAATACCTCTGTTGCCTTCGACAGAATGGTGGCGTGATTTCCAAAGATAGTCTCCGTCAATGGCTGTGAAGGTCTCACAGTATCAGTGACATGGCTTTGGTAATCGACGCTCCTCCGGGGCCGGTGTTCGTAGAGATTGAAAGAGGCTCTTTGTCCGTCAATGGCTGGTCAGGTTAGGGTTTGTGCGATTGATGGTAAGGAAATTAAAGATCGAGTAGCTAATTAGATTATTTTGGTTGAGTGGATAAGTTTTGGTTGAGTGGATGGAGGGAAACAAAAAATTATGGAGGGAAATAATATACGGTGGCAGCAAATAATTTGTTACTCCGTATAATTTTTTTTATTTAGAGTCCATTTGGTAGCACGAAAATTGATTGATTTGGTTGATTCTGCTGAAATTATGAAGTTCTGGCTGAAGTGGCTGCATTAATGCTGATTTTGCTAATTTAAGAAGAAGAAAAAATTTAAAATAAATTTTATTGATAAGAAAAGAAAAAAATGTAAAAATTGCGAAAATGTTCATCTATATATAGTAACTTCAGACAATAGAGCCAAAAAAGTAACTTTAACCTTACTTTTCCGCTTATTACACAATTCAGCGCGCGATAGTAAAAGTTACGTCTTTGGTGAATAAAATGGCTGATAAGGCCGACGAGCCAAAAAAATAGTGTTGTCAAACGACCTCTTAGTGTCACTATTATTTATGATATTATATTGTCAGGAAATAGTGACACATGTATGTTAAATGGAATTTATGATGTGGATTAGTTACACTTATTCCACAAGTGTCACAAATTAAGTGTCACAATAAGGCAGATTTTTAGTAGTGTGGGACTAGTATGGAATGAGAAGGATGAATAGAGGTCGGTTTTGGGGTTGAAAGGGGTTTTCTGCGCTTAAAATACGTTTTGCACCGACTACCAAAAACCGCCGGACCGGCGCGGGTTTGGCCTTGACCGGCGCCGGTTGTGCTTCCAATCAGCCGGCCAACATTCTTTTTTGGACCGGCGCCGGTCCGGGGCTTCCCCGGTATCCAAAACATCATTTTTTTGCCCTAAACTGACCCCGATTATTGCCGTTCGCATCCTAGACCCCCAATGACATTTTAAACTAAATTTGAAACACCAGAATACTATCTAACATGACAATTAACTTAATACACCGTTACACCCGAAATAAAATGACTATTACGGTGTAGTTTCGCTGCTCATCGAATACCGTCGCATGTCACGTTCAAAGATATTACAAGCATGTAAGTTCAACACAAATTTCACAAAGTATATAATCACGGGCGTTACACTAGGCCCAATGTTTAATTTTGTTGATAACTTTAAACTTTTAAGACATTTGATCAGAGCCACTCTGTCAAGTTTAAAAGAGAATATACATTTGATTTCAAAGCAACACATTTGTTGGTGAAAGAATAAAGGCACGCCTCTTCACACCTTGTTAACCATTACGGTTTTTTAGTCCTTTTGATTACAAAAATACGGATTTATACTATTGTATTTGGGGAATCCGTGACTCCCGATTCCCAAACTCCATCCCAATTATATGTGATCAACTACGTCTCAAAATTAAAAGGCTTAATGGATTTGCAAGTTTAAGCAATTCAACATGAGATCTTGGAAAATGTTGTTTTGAAGCAATTATTGATGAAATTTCTTTAAAATGTTCAGCGAGAAACATTTTACGTAATGTTTTTTTGTGATAATGTAATTGTATTGTTACATTTTCCCAAATATGTAATTTTAGATGATGATGATGATAATAATAATAATAATAATAATAATAATAATAATAATAATAATGATAATGATAATGATAATGATAATGATAATGATAATGATAATGATAATGATAATGATAATGATAATGATAATGATAATGATAATGATAATGATAATGATAATGATAATGATAATGATAATGATAATGATAATGATAATGATAATGATAATGATAATGATAATGATAATGATAATGATAATGATAATGATAATGATAATGATAATGATAATGATAATGATAATGATAATGATAATGATAATGATAATGATAATGATAATGATAATGATAATGATAATGATAATGATAATGATAATGATAATGATAATGATAATGATAATGATAATGATAATGATAATAAGTGACTTTCGTCTTTATTTTATAAACTTTATTATCAGGGCGGATGCACGTTGATGGTTAAGCCTTATGTCCCAAATTCTCAATGTTAGTGGGAGGGAGGTAGAAGTAGATTACTCAAAAAATACTGGTATATGATCTTGTATTATATTCCCTTGCCCCTGTAGTGAAGTGTGGCTCCGCCCCTAATTATTCTAAGGTAGATTCTATGCTACTTGTAAGCTACCATAACTTTGTTCACATGGACCAATCAAAATGATGCAGTTGAATTATTTAAATCTAAATTAAAAATGATTTAATGAGTTGGACCAATCATGTGAATAGTAGGTACTGTACCCCATTTTGTAAATCTAATTATTATCTTAAGCATTACTGCCCCGGCATAAATATGAAAGCACATGAATTGGAAGTTAAAGATGGATTCGAAGGTGTTGCTTCAATACATAGTATAATATAATGGATCCGATCGATAAGACGTAGCAGTATGTATATAATTAATTAATTGTGGCTGGGGCAATTTTGGAAGGATACAGTACGTAGAAGCGTTGAAGAAACACAGTGTGAAGTTTGACCGAAGAGATGAGTGGCGGTTGGTTCAATAAAGAGGCCGGGCAGCCGGTGTAGAACAAAATACGTACAGTATGAATGGACGCGGGCAGCCCACACACTCCTTTGACTCCTCACAGGCCAAGATATCATCCGCTAGCTATTTCAATTCCTTATATATATTCCCCATTCCACTCCGTTCCTTTCTATCATATTACACATTAATATTATCCCTAGCCCCTCTTTAACTGCAAATCAAATTTCTATTACTCCCAGGCCAATTCAAACCCATCAGCTAATTATCTGCTAGCTAAGCTAAGCTTCTTCAATGGAGTTTCTTGTGGGCAAATCCATTCTCATCACTGGCGCAACTGGCTTCCTTGCCAAAGGTACCTACTTATCTGATCTGAGTGCCGCATTATATTCATCAATGAATGCCGCATGCATGAAATGCTTTTTTCAATTCTGTCAACATATAATGATATCATTATTAATATATTGACCGCAGTGCTAGTAGAGAAGATTCTCCGCACTCAACCCGGCATAAAAAAGCTCTACCTTCTCATTAGAGCTAATGATTCTGTATCTGCTATCAAAAGATTTAATACCGAGGTCATGGACAGTGACTTGTTCAGAGTCGTGAAAGAACAATACGGTGAAAAGTTTAAGGACCTTGTGGACAAAAAGGTGTTCCCGGTGGCGGGTGATATTTCCTTCAAGGATATGGGAATTGAAAATGTTGAGCAACTCTGTGGAGAGTTAGATATTATTATTAACTCCGCTGCAACCACTGTATTTGACGAGAGGTACGGCAATGATTTAATATCAATTAATCAATTCATATAAATAATTCTTGATTTGACTCTTATTTTTTCCTCCCTGATTGTTTTGAGTTTACTCTTAATTTTTAAATAAAATATACATAACTTTATTGTGTGTGTGAAAGAGCGTGCATGTAATTTCATATTTCATATCATACTCATCTACCTGAAAAAGAAACAAGAAAACAGTGAGTGTTGGACAAAAACACTAAACTGAGCATAAAAGAGTGAGTGGAATATTACTATAATCATGTAATTGTTTGCATTGCTTTGTTTATATAATTGTAGGTATGATGTTGCAATGAGTATAAATACAATGGGCGCAACAAATGTTCTCAGTTTCGCCAAGAAATGCCATAATCTTAAGATGATTGTTCATGTATCCACTGGTACGTTTGAATAATTCAATATGCACTTCATTTTATTTTAAGCAGTATGTACACACATCTACGAATATAATTTGTTTCAAATAAAGGCTGTTCTTAGTGGAAAATACAAACTACTAATATTCCTCATTTTTACAAACTTACGGATATATGGATGAGATCAAACTTTTAGCTTAGAAGAGTGACAACGCTATTGCAAATATCAATTACTAGCTTGAATGAGACTACACCGCGCGACAAAGGTGTATGGAAGATACAAAAATTTTATATATTATATACTCCAAAAGTATACAAGAATCTCAGAAAAACTTGCACATGTTAACAGATATGAAAATAATTTTAAACATTTATTTATGAATATATAAGCTTTTATGTACGCGCGATGCACTTTTTGATATAAAATAATGCACAATGAAGTTTCATACAATTCCAATTTCACTACTTATGTTTTTTATTTAGAATTTCTATTACATCAATTTTCAAGTGATTTTTCGATCATAAGAAGACACATTCATTTCAGCCTTCCAATATATTATACAAGTATATGTAATGATAACAAAGACAAAGCAGATAGACACGTACAAATACATCACCACATCAAGAAATAACCAAAGAGCTAAACTTTACTGTTCATTGATTTAAAGTTATGGGAAATCAAGATAAAGTTATTTAATTTCATTTGATCATCACTTTCGATCTAGCTAACACTGTATGGTTTGCAGCATATGTTTGTGGTGACAGAATTGGAATAGTACCGGAAAGGCCATTCCATCTCGGTGAAACACTTAATGGGCATACTTATTTAGACATTGAGGAAGAGAAAAAGGTAATAGAAGATAAATTAATGGAGCTTCGAGCCCAAAACGCAACAGAAAAACAAATCAGAGTAGCCATGAAAATTTTGGGCATCCAAAGGTATGTGACAATGTGATCCAAATTTAGTTTTGGTTTGCTTTTTTCTTCTTTTTATTTTATTATAACTATAGCTAGCTACGAGTGTAAATAGTTCTTATTCGTAGCTAGTTCGAAGAGGAGAAAAATGAATTTATGATGACAATAATTTGTGGTGATTTATATAGGGCAAAGCTTCATGGATGGCCAAATACATATTCTTTCACAAAAGCAATGGGAGAAATGCTGTTATTAAAGTTTAAGGAAAATCTATGTGTAATAATGTTACGCCCTACCATTATTACAAGCACTTACAAAGAACCTTTTCCTGGATGGATAGAAGGTGCAAGGTGAGTAATTGTAATTTGTAACCTCCATATCCTTAAAAATGTGTTTATTTCTCAAATCTATATAATGTGTTAATTATTAATTAATTTTTTTAGATAATCTAGATAAGTAATTTTTTTTACTTTTAAAATAACAAAGGGTTCTTTTCAAATCTCTTTCTGTAAAAGGTCTGCGAATCGTGTGGCTCATGCGTTAGCTAAAGCACATGTTCATATCTCAGATCAGGCTATTGATTATACTCAGCCACCGATTTGTATTTCTAGCCATTTGGCTACTGATTTGTTGAATTAATAAAGCTTGCGTTTTAACGATAAAAAAATAACAATGGCAGAACCATGGATATATTCGTATTGATGTATGGCAAAGGAAGATCAAATTTCATGATGGGTGATCCAGACTCAATACTCGATGCGGTATGTATATAAATATTCAATACTAACGATCATTACGGTTAGAAGTCGATGAGAAATTAATTCCAAAGTTTTTTCCGAACATCGAGTAGTTAAAGTTAAAAGTTAGTGTGCAGAATATTTGCGGTTATTTAGATTGAGTAGCATTTCCTTAAGTTGGGACCAATTAGGAATTAACTAAAACGCTCATTTCAGGAAAAAGATGACCAGTTGGCAAATAAAACAAGAAAATTTCTAAAGGTACACACTTTTTTTGTGTACACACTTGTACACATGTTTGTGTAGTTTTTTTTGTTTGTACCAACAGAAAAAACCCTACACAGACATGTGTAAAAGTGTGTACACCAAAAAGTCACCAAAAAGTGTGTAGCGCAAGTCCAACTCATAAAACAATTACAACGCAATTCATAAAGAAACAGTGATTTTTGACTTTAAATTACCTAAAAGGATCGGATCATGCATATGATTTGAACTTGAGAAGTCTAGCTATGAAATGTGAATTTAATTGAGAAGCAGAAAAGGGTTGAACCACCCCACCAGAAAAAAAACTAGCCAGTTCGGATGATTATTAATTTGAGTTGAATGAACTCTACTTACTTCACCTACCCTAATTCCAAAAATATTAATGATATATAAATATTTATGTATATATAATGCAGATTCCCGGAGATATGGTGGTGAGTTCAATACTTGCAGCGGTTATGCATCATGGAAGTGACAGTCATAATATATATGATGATGAGGAGTTGATATATCATGTTGGCTCTTCATCTACCAATCCTTTGACAATATTGGACCTTGGGAATCACTTATATCGCTATTTTACGGACAATCCCTGGTCAACCAAGAGTGGGAGCCTCATCAAAGTTGGCAAGCCCATATTGCTTACTAGTTTGAATGAGTTGCAAAGATACATTTCCTTTCGTTATCTCCCAATGTTAAAGGTACATACCACCTATATATATCTCATTCCCTATGAAATATTTAAAATTATTTAATAAGATATTAGTAGCTATATTGTGAAATACTTTAAATTTTAATCGATCACTTAGATTCAAAATTAAACTAAATGTCCTCCAATTTTAAAGTTTTTAGTTTACACGTTTCCTTCAAATTAAAGAAAGAATATGCCTGGTTCATATTGACTATATATATATATATATATATATATATATTCACTTCTTTTGTATAGGAAAAAGTCATTTGGATTTTTTATTCTTCTACTATTTTATATATCATATATACAGCTTGTGTGACAAAACTAATTTGTATTTTGCTTGTTGCAATCCTTGAGAGTTTTTTCAGTATTCGTAACTTATTATGAAATTTTGCATTTAGAGATGATCAATTCACTGTCCTACGTACTTTATTATTGGAACCCTAGCCCACATGTAAGTAGGATACATCATCTATCACTTCTTGTAGTTATGAGTCTTATGACTTATGAGTATTTTCAATGCAAGAATAAGTACTATCAATGATAAACGGACATTAATTATTATGACCATTTTTAATTGGACTTAATTCGTTATCATTGTTGAAGGAATACATAAACTATCTTCCACACACAATTAGTAAATTTGTTATATCCCTATATATAATTTAAAAAAATCAATATCCATATTATTAAAATTTAAAGTTCAATCCTAAAAGCTAAAAAAGAACGACCTTATGAGTGAGTTTATGTTGTTACATTTGGTAGTCATGTATCTTTTGAAATGCCTTTGTTGTCAAATATGGGATATTTCAAATTGCTATAAAGTTGAATAACGCTCTCTCACACACGCATATATGCACCACTTGATAAGGATTAATTAGTTCTGTTTGACCTAATTTAGTTTTTTCATTTATCATTGAAAAACTTTAGGTATTAAAGTTATCATCATTTAAGGAATACATAAACTATCTTCCACTTCACACACAATTAGTAAATGTGTGATATCCCTATATGTAATTAATCAATAATCCATATTGTTAAGAATAAAAGTTTTATCAAGAACGACCTTATAAGTGAGTTTATGTTTTTACATTTGGTCAGTGTGAGATAGATTAACATAATATCCCGCAATGTGGCTCTCATCCGAATAATTTAATCCGATTCTTAATCCTATACAATTTAGCAACATCAACTTTCGGTTCTAGTAGTCATGTATCTTTTTCAATGCCTTTGTTGTCAAATGGGAAGTATCAAATTGGTCTAAAGTAGAATAACTCTCTCTCTCTCTCTCTCTCACACACACACATATATAAGCACCACTTGATACAGATTAATTATATCTGTTTGACCTAATTTAGTTTTTTTGTTTATCATTGAACAACTTCAGGTATTAAAGTTTTTGAACGCTTTACTTTTTCAATACTTTGATGAAAAATGTGTGACTATTGAGAAAAATATAAGTTTCGTGATTCGGATTGCTGAGCTGTACAAGCCATACTTGTTCTTTCATGGAAGGTACGTATATTCAAGCGTATATTATAATAACATGTTTTTATTTAAAATACCACTACTCAAGAAACTATGATACTACTAGTGAACAAGCAATGAATGTTTGTTGATGGGAATTCTTTATTTCTAAAATTCCTTACTATGCACTACTTTAGATGCTCATTTAACATCAAACAAACTATTTGTCGGTCTTTCAAGCTCCAAGGATATTGTCAATTCAATTTTTAAAATATTTATTGTATAGTTCATTTTCTCTTTCATGTAAAAATGCTATAATACATATATTCTATGTTGCAGTTTTGATGACACCAACACTAAAAGATTGAGGGTAGCTACCACACAAAGTAGCATGATAGATATTGTAAACTTCGACCCGAGTTGTATCCAATGGGAGGACTATTTCATCAATACGCACATTCCGGGAGTTGTAAAATATGCGTTCTAATAATGAAACGATTTGTCAAAAATATGTAATTTTTTTGAGTGAATTTACATTCAAAATTATATAAAGTTATAGTAACTTCAATTTTGTCGCATATCTTTTTATTGTGCCCTCGTGTAACTTTGCTAACATTCAAACATAAGAAAACAATGCTTTTTTACAACTAAGTGATTTTTTCCAATAACTTCATATCACTACAACAATATAGATTGACCATTTGGAATACTTCTAATGTGCTACATTGGATAGTTTAAGTGTTACAAAAAGGCAAAAACAAAGCTTTTGTGGAGACTACTTTAGGTTTTATTCTTATATTATGTAACTTATTTATTATTTATCTATTGTAATATGTATATTGTGACCCCCCCCCCTTCATGTTTCAATATAATATATAAATTGATCTTTTGGATGATTTCGAGTTACACTTCTGCATATACAACACATATCAAATACAATTTTAATACGCAGTAATATAAAAAACCGTTCTTTGGAATTGGTTTCTATAGAAGATGTCCACACAGCTCTAAGCAAACAAATCTCTAATGAATTTGCTGATCTCAAGGATTTCTTTCATGTCACCTTGACAAATGGGGTGGACTCACTTTCTCATTATCTCCTTTATGAATTTGTGCGACTTTTTACCTCAACTTTGGGTAATTTGGCTTTGGGACTCAATAATGATGGAATATCTTCTAAAATAGAGAATGCTTCAGAGCAAAAAGAAAAGTCAGATGGTGGTTTTAGAATTTAGAAGTAGACGTGCTCAACCAGGATAGGATGGGTCTCTATAGGTAACCTTTCTGAAGCTTTTGATTTTAAGGGAGTTTATGGCAACCCGAACTCCATTATATCAGGGGATGAATTTCTCAGTCATGTCTCAGAAAATGAAAAAAAGGTTCCTATTTCAACGATGGAGGATCTTTGGGAGTCGGATACAAGTCAGAGTATTTGTCAAAAAGCTCTCTTGGTCACGCCAAAAAATTGTCTACTCACTCAGAATTTAAACATCCAAAAAAGAATGTACAAGAAGAGGAATCAACGATCGCATCTTATGAGAACTAGATCTCAACCCGAACTCCATAATACCAGTGGATGAATTTCTCGGTCATGTCTCAGAAAATAAAAAAAGTGTTCCTATTTCAACGATGGATGATCTTTGGGGCTCGGATACAAATCAGAGTATTTCTCAAAACGCTCTCTTGGCCACGCCAAAAAATTGTCTACCCACTCAGAAGTTAAACATCCAAAAAAGAATGTACAAGAAGAGGAATAAGCGATCGCATCTTATGAGAACTAGATTTTAAATCACGAGCGGAGCTATGAAGATTTGTCTGAGGGTTAAGTTTTCGATTTGGAGGGCTTTTTGCTATTCTTCGGGTTGGGCATTACTGTTATGTTTACTTTATTTTTTATTTTTTATTTTTTTATTTTTTTACTGTTAAGTTTAGCTTTATTGCTATCATTTTTTCTTTTTTCTTTTTTTTCCAGCTTTTTGTCTTTCGTACTTTCTAATTTTCTTTATTAATAAAGTTTCCTTAAAAGAAAATACTATTGTAATTTCTTTAACACAAAAAAATTTAAAATTCGTGCCAAATTCGTGCCAAATACACTACGAATTTTGGCATATCCGTGCCAAAGCTCCGTGCCAAATCCGTGCCGAAATTGTTGTTTTTTAGTAGTGTTGATACGTAAAAAAGGATATACCATTATTGTTTTAGCAATCTACTACTACCTCCTAGAGATGGCAATTGTGACCGATCCAATGGATACTCGAACCGAACCGCCCCGGTCAAAACGGGGAAAACCGCATTGACCGGGTAACGGGTATGGGGCGGGGAATACCCGTTTTGTTTTTACGGGTAACGGGGCGGTTACGGTTTTATACATGCCCGCCCCATTACCTGCCCCGTACCCGCCTCGTTTATTTTAGTTATATTTTTATTACATTTTTATCTATTATTTGTCCCATAAGTAAATGAAGATGAGATTTTCTCTATTTTCATTAAGTATATGGATAATAGATGTACTAACTATAATGTTCAATGAGAGTTCATAATAGATCTTAATAGTCTTGTTTGATTATTATCATATTTTTTAGTAAATAATTATTTTTCAGATTAAGTATTTTTAGGTTCAAATTAATTTATGTTGTCTTCTTTCTCGTCTTGTAGATATACGAAACTTTAAAGTGGCGTCTCAGTCTAGAGTCATCTAGGTGATGCCATTTTTTGCCTTTTAAAATATTATTTTTATATTAAAATATCAATCACTCATTTAATAAAGCGATTACCCGCGGTTACCCATGGTTATACCCGTTACCCGTTGGGGCGGATACAGTTTGGGGAAAAAATACCCGTTGGGTAATGGGGCGGTTATGGGGCGGAGAATTATCAAATGGGGCGGGTACAGTTATATGTAAAACCATCCCCGAACCGCCCCGTTGCCATCCCTCCCTTCCCCTAAGGTTAAAATTACCTTCCTTATGACTAAAAGAACATGATGTTCCCAATATATGACTCCACCAGTTTTTTTCCTATGGTGATACTCGCATAATGTATATGGTCATGCACGTGACTTTGTTTTTTTTCATGTTCCACTCATGTCCTCCACACAATAATCAATAAGTAGTTATTTCCTTTTAAAATCAAAGATTCGATCAGTTTTGCACTTTTGCACGACATCCATGTAAACGTATTAATTGGTTCCTACTTCCTAATAACAAGGAATTATTTCCTTTATGGTAACCGCTATTTGCAACTCCTAAAAATAAGGAAGAGAAAAATACGTACATCATATATCCTTCCATTATTATTGTTAGATTATATATTATATTATGTAAATAATATTATTACACGCTCCACATTATTTTTGAAACTCACACTTTGTTTTCCTAATACCTATTGCGCCCATTTTTTTTTACTCCAGGTGGGGCTGTGGGGGGACCTGGAGTAATCAGGGCTGAAACTCATTCCATTGAGTTTCTAACCCTTGTGTGCCTAGAGGGATTTGAACTCGAGACCTCCCCCTAGGCACGGTAACTTATTGCGTCCATTTTTATAAGGGAAATTGTCCGAAGTAGGAGTAAATGAAATTTGGAATTTCAAAATATGACTATTATGTTTTTCTTCCCGAAATATGAGTTTTTACTGCCATGTATGAAAAATATTGTCATGATTGAAAAATAATTTCATTAATTATAATAAATATTGTCATGTTAAATGCACGGCACTGTAACTATTTGGCAGTCACGTCTACAAGATGACAGTAACTACTGTCATGTTATTCTTATTTCGAGAATATATAAAAATATAGTGGCCATATTTTGAAATTAGGAACTCCATTTATTTCTATTTTGGGAAATCTCCCCTTTTACACCTCTATAAAAAGTGAAGTTTGTTATTTACTATCCTTATGCACATTTACTGCTCTGTTACACATTTATTTTCATTTTTGTGTTTACTGCCTTTTCATTTACGGATGGGATCATATATAAAATACAATGAATTTACAGAAGAATAGAATATTCTATTTATTGTCTTTAAGTTATTGCCTTTGTTATTAACTGCCATCATACATATTTATTATCTTTTGTGTGTTTACATCTTATTCAATGTGTTAATTTATTGCCTATTTCTTTATTGCCCTATAATTACTTCCTATGCTTACCGTCAAAATTTATCGATCAGTGCCACAATTATCGACCCGTGCTTCTCAAACTTTTCACGCTCGCAACACTGCTTTAATTATCCATGAGAAAACGGCGGATGGATTTTAAGCTGTATTTATTATTGTCCCTAAAAATAAGGATTTAGTTCGCGTATGGAAAAGGGCATTACCGGTTTTAACTTATAAAATAAGTCGGTTGCAGGCATGCCATATTAAATTTAGTCATATGGAAGATTAAAAACATACATGGTCATATTCTAGGAAAATTCATGAGTTTTAGTAATATTGGGGTATTTTTCCCTTTAAAGAAATATTCCTGGGTATAGTCTTGGGTACATGATGTTTGATGATATTGATACATCCTGGGTACATGATGTTTGATGATTTCTGTAACATGGCACCCTGATCTGGATCCATTCCTTCCTCTAAAATCCTTCCTACTATTTTTAGAGTCCATGTGACAGTCCTAGTTTGGTTAGCAAAAGTGTTGAACACATAATATAGATTGTGAGGGTCTTCTGAATGGATGGTGGGTCCTTGATGCCTCCTGGATATCAATTTTCTTTCTTAAGAGTACAGGATCTATACGAGACTCAAACTCGAGCAGCAGAAAAGGATGGCTTCAGGTAATGCAGCGGAGGAAGCCATGGCTATAATGCTGCGACTTCAGAAGGATAAGAGAAGGATTGAAGGACAAAAGGATAGCTCAAGAGAAGCAACACCATGACCAAGAAGTGATCAGGTAGCCATCAAAAAGTGTTGCTTTGGAAGATTGAGATTTGGTGGTCAAAGTTGGAAGCAATTTATGATGATGAACAATGGAGACTCCTCTTAAGACGAGACATCAACTTGGAGCTCTCCTAATTTTCACTTTAGCTGGGAAACGGCTGTTTAACGGTTGTTGGAATGACAACGTTAGTGGGTGGTTTAAAATGAAGCTAAAAGTTCAAATTTGTGTTTATTTGGTCTACTATTAACCTAGGTGTCCTCTTCGAGATTCATTAAAAACCTTAGTGTCCTTTTTGGACATTCTCCCAATATTATATGAGTTTTAAGACTGAGAAATTAAGTAAATAAATACACACACATTTATATGTAATATGTAATTAATTGTATTATAATTGTTGAGAAATTTGGAATAACATACATGATGATAATATGTTTACTTATATTTTTACTTCTACTGAATTGTTCAAATTGAAGAATATTAAAATTAGCGGTATTAACTTTTAACAAACACAATACTTCAGTTTTGGATATGTGTGTGTAGGATCAAATGAGAACAATGATTAATGTGAAAAGTGAGAACATCACATTTACCACAATGTGATGCACAATGAGACTCGTACATTACACTTTTTCGTATTAAGCATAATATTTACAAAAGCGCCTCAGTGTTATTTATATTAGCTTGTATTGAGCAAAGTCCAAATGTGCACCAGAATGGCTCTATTGTGCATCACATTGGAGTAAATGTGACTATTCCACAATCTCACATTAAACATCGTTCTCATTGAATCGCACCCTATATATAATGGATTAAAAATATGTGCAAATGCGATAAATTAAATCGAAATGGGGGCACCCGCGGGCACCCGTGGGGGACAACGGGGTGGGGCGGGGATGGGACGGGTCTGCGGGTAACGGGGGATGGGGCGGGGATGGGGGATGGGGGGAACCTTTTAGACATGGGGCGGGGGATATATGGGGGAGTGTACCCCGCGCCAAACCTGCCCCATTGACATCCCTTATTGACATTAGTTGTAAAAAAACATTAATCTGTTAAGTTTGCATATGAGTAAAGTTACGTGAGGGTATAATCGAAAGCTACGTGACAAAATTGAAATTCTTACTACTTTGTATAATTTTGAATGAAAATTCACTCAAACTAATTACATATTTTTGACAAATCATTTCATAATTAGAATGCATATTTTACAACTCCCGGAATGTGCGTATTGATGAAATAGTCCTCCCATTGGATACAACTCGGGTCAAAGTTTACAATATCTGTAATGCTAGTTTGTGTTGTAGCCATTCTCAATCTTTTTGTATTGGTGTCATCAAAACTGCAACAATATATGTATTATAACATATTTACATGGAAGAGAAAATGAGCTATACAAAAAAATGAATTGACACTATCCTAGAATCCTCGAAGACCGACCAAACAATTCGATGTTGTTAAATTGAGCATCTAAAGTAGTGCATAGTAAGGAATTTTAGAAATAAATAATTTGCATCTCAAGAACCGACCTGATATTTTGTTGATCTTAAATTGAGCGTGTAGAGTTATGCATTGTAAGGAATTTTAGATAGAAAGATTTTTTTTTTAAAGATTAGAAAGAAAGATGTCGCATTAAAGAAATGAGAAAAGGATCAAATAAGGCCCTTTACTATCTTTAAATCATCACTTAGGTCCATCTACTCAAATAAGTGTCATATTCATCTGTCTACTTGTTGAAAACGATCTCTTAAAACCAAATGACCTGCAAGTGACCTATTGAGTCCAATAAATCACACGTGTAGTAATAAATAAGGCCAGGTCAACCAATTTTATACATGTGGCTTTTATCACAAAATTCATTTCCTTTTTTCTTTTCTTTTTCATTTTTATTTTTGTTTTTGCTCCATCTTCCCTTCTCCCTATCGGAGTATATCTAATATATATACTCCGTATAATATATACGTATACCACATACTCCATTACTTTCTTTTTCTACACTGCAAAACAAAAGAAAATATATCAACCCCGTAAATAGAATTTATCTTTTCTAAAATGAATCTACAAGAAACAAAGAAAATTAGAGAATAAGTAAGAAAAGAAATAACATAAATAGAGATTAGCAACTGGGTGAAGCTTTCGACGCCATTGAAACATTTTTGTGGTCTCCGTCGGACACCGGTATTAGTTGTATCGGCCATCCGATTTGAAGTGGGAGAGTCAATTTCGCTGAAATTAATCGTCCCCAATAGCCCATCAGTCTCTAGGAAACGATCCCGCTAAAGCAATCAAGAGGATGACACTAAAGGATTGAAGACATAGGTTCTGGCCAACATATGTCCCTACTATGGAATTCACCAAAAATCTTACCTCAACATCTACTTCGAACCAACATTTTCTTTTTTGGAGACTTAGAGCTAAGGAAAAGAAAGAAGAGAAATTGACTAAGAAACAGACCAGGAAGCAGACAATGAAGGATTGAAGGTGGAGGCATTTTTGTCCGCATAAATACGAGCCAAGAAAGAACAAAATTAAAATAAAAGAAAACATAACCAACAAAAGAAAAGAAAACTAAGAAAAAATGCCACATAAGCAACTAACCTGCTGAATCAGGTCATCTTCAGGTCAATTGATTTAAATGACTGCTTTTTACAAGTAGATAGATGAATATGATACTTATTTAAGTAGATGGACCTAAGTGATGGTTTAGAGATAGTAAAGGGCCTTATTTGACCCTTTTCTCTAAAGAAATTCATTTTTTGAGATATCATTTAAAAAAGCGCTGCCAGCTCATCCAATAGTCTTTGTCAATTTTTCTTTGTAAGTGTTTCAAGACTTTGTGTTTGAAGTAATAAATTTGTGATTCTACTTATTTCATTCTCCTCTACTTAAACCCCAATGACATAACCTATAATTTCTATTTCACATGCAAGTCAAACATATGAATCTCAAGAGAAGAGAATATCTCTTATTCTTATTGAAACAATTAAAAATTGAGTGTGGGCCAAAAGTGGACAATCCCTATTTAGTCTCATGATAAAATGGTCGCATTTGGATCACAATATGTATTGGCCAACAGATCATGATGATTGGCAGTAAGGATATCACTCCTTCTCGCAATGCTGAGAAAGAACAAGAAAAGGTCGTGTCTACTAATGCACACAAGTCGTAGACATCAATGTTCTAAGACAACAGGGCACCATCTAGTGGTGAAAAGTTGGAATGCATCCCCCCTACGGGAGATATATAAGGTTGATTTCTATAACAAAGTGGTGCCTTCTTTGATGGGGTCATTGTCTAGGGGCTTTATTTGTGCGAAGATTCCCCAGTTTCAAAGTTATCCATAAACTCATGCAAAGTTAGGCCACATGACAAAGGATGGGTCATTTTTAAATTCCACAATGAGGCAGACCGCACTAAGGTCATGATGGAGGGTCTGTACTCCCTATTCGGCAAGTCAATGTTTCTCAAACTCTTAGCCAAGGACTTTTCCTGCGTTACCCACGATGTTATGGCGTGGTAAGCAAATCAGTGAGGTAGCATCAAGGGTTGGTATGCCAATATGTTAAGACACGGGGTTCCATCCTAAAAGGTCAACCTGATAGGAGGAGGAGCTCACATCTTAATATAGCACTTTGTTGATTCAAACTTTTCTGGTGTGAGATTCTAACACAATAACAACCGATAAAGTGACCCAAGAACAAGCCAACCCACATTTTTCCCATGTACTAATTGGAGTGGAAGTTTCAAAGGCCCCCACGCTACAATTTCCGTTAGTTCCGCCTTCTGGGAAGGAGTACAACCAAACGGTAATATATGAAATGTTTCCTAATAATTGGTTTTGTTGCAAGAAATATGGGCACCACCCATTTACTTGTAAAGCTCTTGCGGATATTGAGAAGAAGGATAAGGGAGAAAAGCAAATTGTGGTTGTGGATAATAAAGAGGATGATGCTAAAGCGACAAAAGAACCCGAGGCTAGCTAGTTTCAAGTGGTTACACACAAAAAGAATAAAGGCCATAATGTTGGTAAGAAACGAAGCCAAAGGCAAAGGGAACTTTAATTGATGATGTGGCCACAACTTCAAAAACTTTGAAGGACAAAGCACCGATGGAAAAGCCTAAAGAAAAAGGAGGTGAACCAAAAACAATGAAGTACCCTCTTACGGCTAAAGTGGACAATGTCACAAAAAAGTTCAAAAACATACAAGCGGAAACCTACTGTTCGACTAGTGAAGATGAAGAATGGGAAGGAAAACTTGTTAGGAGTATGCATGAAACGCATCGTTATGATGTTATTCATAACGTTGCTTCTCTTTTTTATAACGACAACAAACAAAACAATAAATTTGCTAAAGAAATGAGAAACTGGAAAAATCAAGAGATGGGGCGTGGTAAGTTGAAACAGGTAGTACACTAGGGGGATTTTCACACCTTGAATGTTAAAGTCTTGTCATGGAACGTAAGAGGTTTGAACAAACCCTCTAAACAAAACTTTGTTCTTCTAATCTAAAAACTTATAAGCATCAATGATGGTTAGGGCATTTTTGGAATGATAAAAATGTTGGTGTAACACTTAAGCATGATGCACTTGTACAATTTGGTTTAATCATTGTACGGTTAGTCATTGTCCATAATTAAGCCTCTTGCCTCCGTTAATCCAACCTTTTTTCAACGGTCCGTTAATCCAACTGTTAAGATTCCATTTATGTTTTCATTTTGTTTTTCATTTGTTTTTGCATTTTAACCCATTTACTACATAGTACTGTAAATGGTACGAATATATGTTAGTAGAATTGATTTCTATTTTATGTTTCATTTGCTTTTGCATTTAATTTATTTTCTCTACGTTTCTTTTCTTTATATGTTATGTATGTAGTAGGAAGTATGATAGTTTTTGAGAAAAGGGGCAAATAAGCCCTCGAACTAACCAAAAAGTGCAAATCACCCCTTTAAATAGAAGGTTCTGTAAGGCCGTCGCCATTTGGGGCGGTTCCCGGTAGAATTTTTTGATGAATTTTTTTGAGCATCTTCTTCATTAAGTCTAGTTTACTCATACCAAATTTCAGCTAACAATAAAACCGGGAAGGCAATGAAATGATTTTCTGAAATATACTGCGTTGTTTAACTGCATAGTTATCTTCAAAAATTCATTTGACTACCTTCCCGGTTGAATTTTTATCTGAAATTTGGTATGGGTAAACTAGACTTGATGAAGAATATGCTCAAAAACTTTCATCCAAAAATTACACCGGGAACCTCCCCAAATGATGACGGCCGGGCAGAGTCTCCTATAAAAAGAGGTGATTTGCACTTTTTGGATTAGTTTGAGGGCTTATTTGCCCCTTTTCCCATAGTTTTTTATCTTCTTCTTTTTTAATTGAAATGACTGATGTTCAGAAAAAATTTCACACGGGTTGTGAAAATGATTACTTCAAAACTACCCCTTTGTTATTAAGCTCTCGTGGTCGCAACAATTTGGCTACATCTCTTTGTTGGGAGTTGTTATCTCATCTTATTCTTATTAGTTATTGTTTATTCTTATTTTATACTCCCTCCGTCCAAATTTGTAATATACTTTATTGTTTACGATGTTTGACCGACGATAAAGCAAATTGATTCCTGTCAACACTCAAATTAGTTTTTAAAAATAAAATTTACATATTTAGATATTACATTAAAACCGCTACAAAGCCTGCAAAAAATAATTCAAATTTCATAAAATTTTGATATACAAAGTAAAAGATTAAAATGATTTATGTTAACCAAGTGAATACGAAATGTACCTTACAAATTGGGACTGAGGGAGTATAATCAGATTAAATCAGAAATATTTAGGTATGATCAGATTAGATGAAAATTTTCATATCTGAACACATCGGATAGATTTAGACCATAAGATCCTGTCATTTTTTTTCTACACATAAAACATGTAGCTAATGGGAAAATGACTTTCTACTAAAATTAAAAAGAAAAACTAACAAAACAAGTTTTATACTCCCTCTGTCCCGGAAAATTGTTCCCACATTGACTTGGAACGAAGTTTAAGAAAGTGGGAATAAAGTGGAAATGTATGGTTATGGTTGAGTAAGAAAAAGGTAAATGAATTGTAGTCACAAAAAACTTTCCAAAAGGGGAAAGTGGAACAATTTTTGGGACGACCCAAAAAGGAAACCGGGAACAATTTTCCGGGACGGAGGGAGTACTGCTCTATTATCCAACACAATTTGTTTTCTTTGAAGATCATATATGATAGAGTTTATGAACTCGGGCACTTTGTTTCACGACTATTGAGTTTGGACAACGGCCCACGTATGTCTAGTAGATAGTATTTATATCATCTCTATTTCCATACTTTGCTTTAGTTAATTTATAATCCGGTTGCTAAATGTTAAATAATATTTTACTTTTGTTCTAAATCAAGTAAGTATTTTGTTCCGAAAGCGGTTAAATACGATAAAGGCCCGTCAAATCGAAATGAGGCCATTTTTTAATCTTAGACTATAGTTTTAAGTTTTGCTTTACATGTAATATGGCTTCATTATGTATTGATGGTTGTACTATGATAAATGTTTGTTCTCTATCTTCTCATTCAAACTTTATTTCACTTTTTTTCTTTTTTTGAAGTTTTAATTTCATTCATATAATATTGGGCATTTACTCAAACGTGCAACGCACGTGTAAAAAACTAGTAATTTAATACGTAGGAATAATATTAAGATTGCATTCTTCATTGAAACCAAGTTAACCATAGCAAACCATAATATTTTGATACATAATGGGTGGCCGGATGGTTGTTACTCCCTTCGCCTCGCTATGATTGTCCCATTTTACCATTTCGGTCCGTCTCACTAAGATTGTCCCATACCTTATTTGGTAAAATTTGTGTGGTTTTAAATCATTCCTACTTTATTCTTACTTTATCAATTCAATATCAACCATATAAACTCACTTTTATTAATAACCGTGTCACCTTCTCTTGTCCCTAACTTAGGGGGACGGAGGTAGTATTTGGAACCCCAATTTTTTGTAAGGTAACGTAATTGAGGTAGACAAACAAAACATTCACTATGAGTTTGTCTACAAGGTAACGTAATCTACGTTTTATATCACTTTCATCTACGCACTATATACGGTGGTTGAACGTAGGATGCTCTGGGAGCACCTTACACTTGTTGGTCAATCTATAACTGCCCTTACCTTGAATGGTTTTAGGAGATTTCAATTGTGTGTTCTCAAAGTGCAGACAGATTTAATTGATGTTCCATCCACGGGTGCTTTTTATACTAGAAACAGAGGGCCTTTATGGGAAAAATTAGATAATGTCCTCTTGAACACAGGTTGGAGCCAGGCTGGTGGCACATGTACTACTCACTTTGAGGACATGGAGGTGGAATTTAATCATACGACATCTGTGGTAAGTTTATTTCAAACCGGCCAACAGAAAGGAAAACCGTTCAAATCTTTTAATATGTGGCTTAAAAATAAAACATTTGTCGAGTTACTTGAGCAGGGATGGCATCGGCTTATCGAGGGAACAACTCATTTTATTTTGTCTTAGAAGCTTAAATTACTAAAGCAACCATTCAATGAGTTAAACAAAATGGAGTTTTGCCACGTTTCTGAGAAAGTAAAATCGGCAAAGGAGGAGTTTAAAAGGTTGCCCAAATCATTGAGGCAAAGCAGAAGGCAACGTTCCTGGGAGAGGCAGGGGCTTCGTTTTACTAGCAAAATGCAAAAGTGAATCACCTCTTGCAAGCGGACAAAGGGACCAAGTATTTCCATGCTATGGTAAAAAGGAATAACTCCAGGAACGCAATAACTTCACTCACTCGGGAGGATAGGACTGTCACAAAATCGATGGGGGAGATTGGAACAGAAGTTGTAAGTTTATTTGCACAACTTTTTGGTATGCCTTTTGCTTGCAATAGTGTGGACCACAATGTTTTTTACTTTTGGAACCGACTCGATCCCTCCATGTACGAAGGACTATGCACCCACATTCCGGACATAGAGATCAAACTTTAAGCTATGTTTGATATTGGAAATGAAAAGGCTCCGGGTCCCGATGGGTACTCTCTTGCTTTTTTTAAACTAACTGGAATGTTGTTGGGGAGGACGTAATCGTTGCGAGAGTATTTTGTTTCAGAAAAAATATTAAACCAAATAATAAAACACGCGATTATTGCTTTAATCCCCGGGACAACTCACTCTCCTACAAGGTCTTCATTAAGATTCTTGCATCTAGACTCGTGCTTTTCCTCCCAAAAGTCACTAACCTAGCATAAGGGGCATTTGTGGATGGACGCCTAATGTTTGATAACATCTTCCTAGCACATGGACTTGTTAGAGGATACACTACAAAGCGCATTTCACCTAGATGCATGATTAAAGTGGGCCTCTAAAATGCTTCTGATACAGTTTCATGTTATTTTCTTACTAGCACCCTCAAGGAACTTGATTTTCCTCCTGTTTTCATTAATTTGGTCAGGGAACTTTATTTTTTATGACCCAAACTCTACTTTTGCTAGGTCGTAGACTAGCTTTGTATGCCATAGGGCATTTGTTTTCAGTTTTCCGTTTGATTATGAATTTTGCTCCTCTCCATTAACGGGAACTCTCCTGTAGGAGAGATAGAGAGAGGTGGGGAAATAGTGGGGTAGGGAAAAGAAAAGATTATGTTTAATTATTATTTTTTAAGAGAGAGATAGAGTGAAAAAGAAATGGAGAGAGTAAATGGAGAGGAGTTAGACTCTTTGATTAGGGGTTTTCCTCTCCACTGGGAGGCCTTTAAAAAATGAGGCATATGTTGTACATGTACCTTTTTCCAGACGATATGTTCTTTGCTTTATTATTATTATTATTATTATTATTATTATTATTATTATTATTATTATTATTATTATTATTGTTATTATTATTGTTGTTGTTGTTATTATTATTATTATTATTATTATTATTTTTCAAAAAGTATTCAATTCTTTTCATCCAAAAAATGATTCAATTTGTTAGGAGGGCTAATATTTTACAAACTTCAATTCTTGAAGTCATAAGATATATTATTTGAATTACAAAAAGAAATAATGATTAATAAATGGCTAAAATAAACATGGTCAATAAAAATATAATTTTTATAATGGGTGACAATAGTAGTAATTGTAGTTTCAAACTTATAATTTAACATTGGAGTGTGTATGACACTTACTTTAAACCCACCTTTGTCCATAACTTCTACGGAGTATTTGAGTAATATGTTTAGAAAAAATCCTTATACAAAGTCATTCATTAAATTAAAAACAAATGTATTCTTTTCGCTAAACTTCATACCCAATTCATCCAAATTAGGTAAAATTGTGGTGTGAGTCCATATCTAACTCATACATAAATGAAATGTCAAAATCTCAATTCATTTATATTGAGTTGTAGTTTTTTGTTCATTTTTTTTAACGTCATTTAAGATAATTATTGTAGATTTTAGAAAAAGTATGAGGTTTTTGATAACATAACAATGTTGTAGCTATTTTTGTTAATAAAAGTTACTACGTACTCCGCGATCCCTCCATACCAATTAACTGTCTCATTTGTTTTTTAACGTAATTTAAGATAATTACTATAGATTTTACAAAAAGTAAGAGGTTTTTAATACTATAACAATATTGCGGCTGTTGTCTTCCAAAAAAACAGTATTGTAGCTAATTTTTGAGTGAATTTCTTTTCAAAAGTAAAACGAAACAATTAATTTGATATATCCCAAAAAGGAAAGTGAGTCTGTTATATTTTGATACTCTACCTAGGGTGTACAAAGTGTATAGCTACACGAGGTATATGTATTCTATTTATTTCAAATAGTTGTAAATTTATCGATTATATGTATATGTGTATGTGGGCAAGTCAACGTGCCTCAATGGGCTCTCATCAAGCACTCCATTTCGAAACTCAAAGAATAGGCAGGACATGCAATCAATTTGATATTTTTAGTAAGAATAGAGAAACAATTTGTCTATCAACTTTAGCTACACTTATTAGTTATTACATGTTTTATTCACTCATTTCAACATCCAACAAATTGATAGCCATATGCATGTAGCTTGCAAATGTAGAAAATAATGTATGTGGAGACTTATCATAGTAGTTTAAAATAATAATATGTCACTGTCAAACACTAAAATATACGTACCTTCCATGAAAGAACAAATATGGTTTGTAGAGTTCAGCAATTCGCATCACGAAGCTAATGTTTTTCTCAACAGTCGCACACTTTTCGTCAAAATATTCAAAAAATATCACGTTCAACAACTTTAATACCTAGATTGTTCCAACGATAAACGAAAAAATAAACTAAACTAAATTAGTACAATGTGACACAATTTGTCTTTGTTATGTGGTGAATATATATATATATATATACACGTAGTACGACATAAATGAGAGATTTGCTAATTACACCCAATTCAAGTTGGGAAAACTGTCAAAGTCCACGTACGATTTCAGAAAAGTCATTTGAGTCCACATACATTAAAATGAATCAATTAAGTTCATTCATCATTTTCATTATTTTCATTTACCTCAATGCCGCAAAGGCTTCCACCTATGGTGGGGTAAGGGTGGTCGGATGTACGCAGTCTTACCCCTGTATTAAAGCACAGAGAGACTGTTTCTGGATGACCCATAGTGAAGAATCAGTTAAGTTCACTAACTGTTAAAAATTAGTCAATTAGGCTTTTTAGCCGGTGGTGGACAAGAAAAATCGGTAGTTGCTGATGTGGAGGTATATGTGGCCTTTTTTCTCTTTTTTTTTTTTGAAAACAGATAACTTAATCATTGATAACACCGAGGGCCAGATACAAATTTGCCATAACAAAGGCTACATTGGGTGAGACTCTGAGCTGGATTCGCGCATAAAAGCGGACCATCTCGCTAACCGCACAACGTGGTAGGCTTCATACGCATTAATGCTGCACCTGCTACTAGAAGGGGAAACAAAAGACAAGACAATGTTCTGAATTGAAAAAATAGGAAAATAACATAATCCAGTTTGACCACCCACTTGCAAGGGAGTAGCGGTTTGACCAGCCCCCGCTAAAGGAACAACCTTCAAGACCTTGCCGATTTCCGCTATTGGCGGTACTGTCCTGGCAGCACCGCCATCTCCAAGTTTTTTGAAGACTCTTCATCAACTTCCATATTCACTTGTACGTGCCCCCACCTCGCTATCAGACTCAGTGACCCGACGCTTTCTAGGTGCATCTCCAGATGTAGCAGTCTATTTTCCCTTCGACAAAAGGCCCTCCACCAAATAACTTTCCTGACCCCTTATCTCTTTGTCATCTTCCACAATTTTTCCTTGCCTGTCACCCTGTTTGTTATTACTAGGAATGAGCCATCTGTTCCCCGGATGCATCCCTCCATGCCTCATATCAGCTCTCAGTCACGGCCCATACGGTTTTTCACCTATCCCCAGCCCGCTATGTTTGTTGGATGGGCAAAAGCGGTCAGCATGGCCTAGGATCGCACACAGAAAACAAAAATTTGGGAGTCTTTTGTATTTAAAATTTGCCCAAATCCAGCCATCTCCCTCATGTCTAACTTGTAGGCGTCGGGCTAGAGCCATAGTAACATTGAGAGTGACCCTTATACGCAAAACCAGTCTCTGTTTTCCTCCAGAAGAGCTCTCATCCAATTGCACAAAAGAGCCTATACTATTGGCTATATATGCCGCGAGCTGCCTTAGCTGTCATGTAACTAAGTGGTAGGTCATGTACCTGGACCCAGAAGTCTGCGTGATCAAGAGCAACCTCTAGCGGTTTATCGGTGCGCTCCAGACGTCTAATAACTACCAGGTTTTGTTCAAAAGACCAGGGTCCTTCATCTACAACTCTGTTCAGATCACCCTCATAATAGAATTGTAAGAGAAATTTGGAATGCACAATCTCATCAATCGATACCACTTTCACAGGTCTCCATACCATAGCCATAGTTTGGCAGAAGGAAACAGTACAAACAGGTTTATCAGAAACCACTCTGGCCACTGCCGCTAAATTCTAGCCTTCTGTTCCGCCATTTTCATTCTCAATCGGGTCAGCCGCAATCACAAGCCCCCTATTTTCTTCCTCCCCAATGGATAACATCTTGACATTCTTTGAAATCATATCCATTTCAAAACAAGCAAACAAAAGCCTTGCCAATCAAGACACCCAAACCAGAGAACACAAACCAAGCGCCAAAACTCGCAATATCAAAACTCATAATACCAAGCACCAAAACAAAAGCCAAGAAACCAACTGATACCAAAGAACCAAAAACGAAACACAAACAGCAATCCCCTGTAATCGCAATATCAAGAGGAATCCCTGCCAAACGAGACACCCAAACCAGAGAACACGAACCAAGCACCAAAACTCGGCCAAAGTGGCCGGATCATAAACTCGGAACAAAACGTCCGAAGGAAAAGAGCAGAGCAACACAACTAACCCAGAGAGAAGGCCTAACGCGAACAACGACAGGTAATCTTCTTGGAGTTGCCGCCGATCATCGATCTTTAAATCCCCTTAGCGTCGCCGCGGTCATCGAGAGCTAGGGTTTACCTAGTACATTTCTAATTTCTAAGCTGTCCATATTTCTTCTATTTTGTGAATCGACTCTTATTATTGGTGGTTCTTTTTTTTTCTTTTTTTTTCCCCATTTTTTCTCTTGCCACTTCCCTGTACTTAGCGATGGCTTCTTTCTTCTTTCTTTTCCATTTCATTTCCCATTTTTTTCTCTTCCCGTTTCGTACTTTCTTTCTCTTCCCTCTTCCATGGACTTAGCAATGGCTTCTTTCTTTCTTTTCCATTTCGTTTTCTTTTCTTTCCCAATTTATTTCTCCTCCGCTGCTCTCCTTTCCCGCCACTGCCGTCCGCCATCGGTTTCGCAGATGGAAGATCTCTTCGATTTCGTAGGCCGCAATCCAGGTTCCAAAGGACAAGAATAGAAAGGAAGGAACCAGCGACATAACAAGAAAGAAAAGGGAAAGGGAGGGAAAAAAGAAAGGGAAGTGCCGCATGGAGAGAGGGGGAAGGGAGGAGGATGAAAAAGACAAAACCGAAAAAGAAGGGGAAGTGTTGCAGGAAGAGAGGGGAGGAGGGGGAGAAAATGGGGGAGGGAAGTCTGTACATGCCGCAGGACGGGAAAGATGGAGTAGACAGAAAAATATAATAAAAAGACAAGAACACAAAGGGGGAGAAGAGGAAGAAGAAAGGGGGAAGAAGTAGGGGCTAAGTCACGAACCAGAGAAAGGGGGGAGGGGGGATTAAGAGAAAAAAGGGAAAAGAAAGGAAAATTGAAATCAATTAAAAAATGACTAGGTGGCTTCCACCTCATCAATGTGGGAGGGTTGCCGATTGATAACTGCTTAAATGAAAACATTGGTTAAAATTTGAGAGTTCAAAGACTTAATTGATTGAGTAAAAACTACGTGTACTCAATTGACTTTTTCATAATAGTATGTGGGCTTATTTGACAGTTTTATCATTCAAGTTTATTGCTAACAACAATTGAAGGTTGTTAATGATCGATATGATAATACTATTTTCCGGCATTGAAAAAGATACATAACTACTAGACCTAATAGGTGAAGACTAATATTGGGATTTTGACCAATTAACACTAATTAACAAACATCATCATGTAAAAGTGAAAGTCTCTCTCTAGGGTTGCCGCAAGGCCAGCCGCTAGTTTCGTTCGTCCGCTATCGGTCGGTGCCGAGGAGCGGGGCTGGATTTTCCGGCCAATTTTCTTTTCATCTGCATGTAGGAGTTGGAAGGAGGGGTGAATAGGAGGCTGGTGAAGTCTGCTTTGTTTGGTCTAGCAGTTCGTGGAAGACTTTGACGGGCGAGCCAAGGCGGCGAAGCAGCGAACGGAGGGTAGGATACCGACAGGTGATTCGATTAGCTGGGCAAGGAAATTGAGATTGTATGGAAAATATTGTGAACCGGTATAAAAAGATGGCGATTGGCACGGAAGAAGAAGAACTTGATCTTGATGAAACTGAACTTGAGGATACTCTGGCAGAGGAGAATAGACCGGGATTTTCGGTTGTGTGAGTTTTGCTGACAGATAGGAATGTAACACCCCGGCCCCGCGGGACCCGAGGTAGTTACTCCAGACCTCTAGTACTGTCCTCACAAACCGCCACTAGCCTTTTCCGCGCACTTTGTCCTCACTCATGCGCGCCCTGAGAAACTTCCCAGGGGGTCATCCATCCCAGGACTACTCCCGTGCAAGCACGCTTAACTTTGGAGTTCTTGGTGATGAGCTCCCTTAAAAGGAGATGCATCTTGTTGGTATGAGTAGTACTATTAATCCATTTATATTAAATCTCAAGTGTTACAAGGAAGGTCAAACTCTCAGCTTTCAAAGAACTCATGGCATCTTTGTGGAGGCCGGGGAAGGGCATTTCGATTAAAGGAGTTGGTGATAAGAGGTACCTCTTTACATTTTACCATCATATCGATATGAAACGTGTTCTAGATGGTGGTCCATCGCAATTTGAGCGGAATTTGTTGATCTTGAAATAAATTAAGCCTGATGATATTCTACATAAAATTTGTTTAAATGAGGCTTGTAACACTTGAGATTTAATTTAAACGGATTAATAGTACTACTCATACCAACAGAGGTGCTCCTTTTAAGGGAGCTCATCACCTAAGAACTCCAAAGTTAAGCATGCTGGCACGGGAGTAGTCTTGGGATGGGTGACCCGCCCCCTGGGAAGTTTCTCAGGGTGCGCATGAGTGAGGAAAAAGTGCGCGGTAAAGGCTCGTGGTGGTTTGTGGGGACAGTACCAGAGGTCTGGAGTAACTACCTCGGGTCCTGCGGGGCCAGAGTGTTTCAAGGCTGAATTTTGGGTGCAAGTTCATAATGCTCCTTACAGTTTGATGAACATAGGAACTGCTAGGCGGGTGGGTAATTTTATTGGAAAGTTCATCAGGTATGATGATAATCACTATAGCAAGAAGTGGAAAATTCTTTGAAAAATGGTACAAATCTAAAGAAAGGAGGAGTGAGCCATTGGGAGGACTTTAGGTATGAAAAGTTGCCCAATTTCTGCTTTATCTGCGGTATTATAGGGCATTCTGATAAATTCTGCACTCTGGCTTATGAAGAGGACCTGGTACTGGAAAAAACCTTTGGGGTCCAGCTTCGAGCAGGAAGCGGGGTGAAGACCAGTCCTACAGGAGGAAATAAATGTTGGTGGATGGGTCTTCCCGCTCGAGCAGGGATCGCAGGAATATGAAGGACAACAAGTGTGATGGTAGAATGGGAGGAGGTGGGAAGGATTCTACCTCAGAAACAGTGTTGAGCACAACTAAAGGCCTGGAAATTGAAAATAATAAGGTGGCTCGGGAGAACAGGAAAAAAAGACGCATCTGGGAAGTCCAGGAAGAGGACAAGCACGTAGGTCTGAAAACTATCTACTATTTTTTTGAAAAGAAAAAACTTCATGTATTAATTCAAACAATCATTCGCTAACTGGCTCGAAAACTATCTACTGTTAAAACTTCAAAAAATAAATTAAAGTTTACATATGGAATATTGGTTTCATTAGTAAGATCATAAAAAGTTATGAATTTTGATATATTTTTGTAAAAATTGGAGTACAAATAAAAAAGTTACATTACTTAAAAATAAATAGGATTTTACATTAACCTTGCTCCCTTCCTCTCCCACCCAATCTACCCATGCCCCGCCCTCTCTCGGAATTGCCCTTTCAGAATCCCCATTCTTAGAAAACCTAGGAACAAGCCCGTTATTTTGCATTGGATGTTGGGTTTTCTCGTATTCTTAGAAATCACCCTACATCACTCCTTTGTGAAAAGCTATGTTGAATTTTATAATACACCTTAAAATTAAAAGTTTGAAAGAGTATAGAGCTTTAATTTCAAATATAATAAGTAATATACTAATGAAAGGTTTGATAGGACTTTGCAACGATTATTTATATTTTCTGATGCACAGATTTCCATTTGATATATTTAGTTCTTGAAAGCTAAAATTTCAAAAACAATATTTCTGAAATTTATATTTTATAAAATTTAATAAAGTTTCTACATAGTAACCCAATTTTTCCCAAAAACAATTCTCATTTCCCTTTTTGGAAAGTTGTGTATGGCTAACATTCTTTTGATTTTTTCTTACTCAATCACAACGTACCATACATTTCCACTATTTTCTCACTTTTCTAAACTCCAATTCAAGTCCAACAAGGAAGAGTTTTATGGGATGGAGGAGTACTATACTACATATTAAATTATTAGATAATTATTGAAGGTGGTCCGTACCTTCAACATTGGGAGATAACGAAGGAAAATGTATCTGCGCAACTTGTTCAAACTAGTAAGGAACATAGGTTTGCGTACTCGAACAAGATCACCACTCTTGGTTGACCATGGATAGTTTGTAAAATAACGATATAAACAATTTCCAAGGTCCGATATTGTCAAGGGATTGGTAATAGATGAGCCAACATGATATATCAACTCCTTGTCACTATATGTATGATGGAGGTTACTTCCATAATGCACAATCGCTGCAAGTATCGAATTCACCACCATGTCTCCTGGAATCTGCATATATAAGTTATAAGTACATGCATATACCATTTGCCGAATAGAATGTTATTTGTGGAACTAGTATAGACTGTAGAATATAGCTAGTCCATAGTCTTTATATGAAGTTAGAGAAAAAGAAAAGAAAAAAATATACATAGTATATACAAGTACTTCGTATGAAGTTAGAGTTCATTGAACTCAAAGCAGCGGAGTCATTCCATCTGCATGACTACTGTTTGTCTCTGTCTCGTGGAATAGTCAACCCATTCAAAGCTAAGATTTGGATTTAAATATCGTTCAAAAAGAAAAGATTTGGATTTAAATAAATTATTGCAAAGCAGCTTTATGGTATTAGTTTTTGAATTAACACGCTCACCAATTTTTATGAAAAAAATCGGCCCGAAAACCTCTCTAAATGTCTTGGCCAGACAGGACTTCCGGTCAGGCACGCCTCACCACATGAGATATCTTAAACAATGTGTGCCAACAAATGAACAAATCATAATCAAATTCCAACTTAAATGTTTGGTAATAAAATAAATGAATAGTTTTTGGAAGTATATATCATACTGGAGTATTTAGCTGACTAGATTTTCACTCGTGCGATGCACGGAACGGTATAAAGTAAAAAAACTACTATGTATTTAGCTAGATTAATATTTTTAGCAAGTTGTTTAAGTAAACTATTCGTTACGTTAATGTATGAGAACTATAAAAAAGTAAACCTTATAAAAGTAGAAATTAAACTTTAAAAGTAAACAAAATACTATTAAGATTTAATATGATGAATACGCGCGATAAGTTAAGTTGAATGTAATCTAGATCATGCAAGTAATGTAATTTTGAAAATCTATATAAATTGAATAAAATATGAAAAATACTAATAACAACCATAACACCAACAACAATAGTTATAATAATAGTAACAATGCAATAATGATGATGATAATAATAATATAATAATAATGATATCACGTCTTAGACCATGGAATTCAGAGACTTCTTTGTGATCCAACTCACCCCAAAATCCGCTCATCTATATGTTTAATGTTGTATCATCTAATAATATTCATCCTCTCAGCGTTTTAAAATTTTCATAATCAACCACGCAGGAAAGATGAAATTTCCACAAATTAGATATTATTAAATTAAAATTACAGGAATAGAAAGAACTTGCCATCTTCCGATCTTACGATTTAATATCACTACACCAATTTGAATCGTGTTAAACATCAAATTTAGTAAAAATCATACTAGTATAAAATCTAGGGGTGGGTCAGTGAAACCCAAAACCAAAAACCAAATCGAAAAAAACCCGAACCGCAACCAAAACAACCGCACCGCAAGAAAACCGAAACCGAACTCAAAAAACCGAACCGAACCGTAGTTGTTTGGTTTGGTTTTCACATCTCAAAACCGAACCGAACCGAACAAACTTAAGTTTTAAAAACTTGTTGTTTTATTTATTTATCATTAAGTATAGTAATTTTGTTTAGTTCTTAATTCTTAATTCTAAAAAATTAATGTTTGATACTAGATTAATTATGATTTGCAATATATTGACATTTAATATTTATGTCTTAATTAAGTGAAATGCTTGTACATACACTTAAGTCCATTTTTATAATACTAATATGTTGATATTTTAAATCGCAATATACATTTTACTTTTTGTTGCATGACAATGATACTTTATTGATATATTAATTATTTGTTATGTATGTTTTTTATCACATAATTTTTTATATTGAACAAATATGTATTAATATAAACTATACTTTAAACAATATAACTGAAAACATGAAACTTTAGAGCATAAATAACTTTGTCGAAAAAGAAAGTAGAGTATGTTGTTTACTATTAAGATAAGTCTTTTAGTGAAAAAGAAAATGAATTAGTGGACACAACATTTAGAAATGAAATTTTAACTTATGAGTACACTATATATAATTCACAAATAAACTCTTGCGTTTAATTATTTTTTTTTTCAATCTTGCGTTAAATTAATTTAGAAAATGTTTAAATTGGTATACACGTACTCTCTAATTCATTGCTTGGAAGTGCATTTGTTTCTTATCTCTTTTTAATTATGTTTTTGTATTGTATTACTCTTAATTATAGTTTGTTGTAGTTTATTTTTGTATTCCAATTACTATTTTTTTTTAATCAAAAAAAATATTTTGGCAAAAACCGAAACGAACCGAAATAAACCGAAGCGAACAAACCGTGGTTCCAAATGTTTGAACATAAAACCGAACCAAACTTTTTACTTTGGTTCGGCATTTGGTTTTAGGTGAAAACCGAACCATTTGAACCGAACTCACCCCTAATAAAATCGGCTTAAATCACGATTTCTTTCGATTTTACAACTTTAAAACTTCGTGCAAGGATTTTACCAAAAACATGGTACAGAATTGCTCAGGCTTGTTACAACCAAGTAGTTGTTACTTGCTTAAGGTTAGAAGGGCACACCCACAATATATAGCGCAATGGGGAGAGGAGTTGCCTTGCAGTTCCCGTGTGGGGTACTTAATTTGAAAGAATAAACAACAATTTTAAAAGAGCAAAACCTCATATGAGTTTCAGCTCTGATTACTCCAGGCCCCCCAGACCCCCCTTGGAGTTTAAAAAAAAAATCATGCGCTCCATCAAGCTAGCTAGTTGGTTTCTTGGCTTTACCAATAGAACATATTTATTATTTAATCGGTTATAACTTTTTTGTTTTTGCTCTACTTTTTATATTAAAAAAAATATCAAAACTTTAATTTTGTTATGATCTTTCATATGACACCATTATTGCATATATGATTAAAAAATAAAGGTCATATATGGTGTGCAATTAAAATATGAAAATTTAAAATTCTATCTCTAATCAAAATTTCTTTCTCACTAGACCAAGCTTAGGATTAAAAATTATATCAAAATTCATTGTTTTTATGATCTTTTATATGACACATTTTTTTAATTTGATGGGAATTGGTATCCAATTGAAACATTAAATTTAAACAAATGTGTTTCCAATATAAAAAAAAATACATATGCAATATTGGTGTCATATGAAAGATAATAAAAAATTATGAATTTTGATAAATAAAAATTAAAGTTAAAATAAAAAAAGAGAGAGAACTCCCCAAATAGGAGTGTTGAGGTTTATTCCTTCAACCCGTAGCCCCAACACGTAAGCCCAAGGATTTCGAATGGAAGTGTGCGTGGATATGAGGTGCTAGCAAGTAAGATGGGCTAAAAATGTATGCAATAGTGGGCTGAGTATTATTAAGATCTAATAACTCCTCGTTACACTGTACTATGCTAAGACCAACGACTATACGTCTCACACTCGAGTAGAAGAGCTGCGAGTAATGAGCTAGAGCTAATTGAATGCTAGAATGCTAAGACATGTAAGTTGCTAACCGCCAGTGTTGAGGTTTATTCCCTCAACCCGTAGGCCAAGGATTTCGAATGGAAGTGTGCTTGGATATGAGGTGCTAGCAAGTAAGATGGGCTACGAAATGTATGCAATAGTGGGCCAAGTATTATTAAGATCTAATAACTCCTCGTTACACTGCACTATGCTAAGGCTAACGGTCGTACGTCTCACACTCGAGTAGAAGAGCTGCGAGTAATGAGCTAGAGCTATCTGAATGCTAGAATGCTAAGGCGGGTAAGTTGTCAATCCTTGACAATGAAATAAATGCTACTCCCTCCGTCCCATTTTGGTTGTCTTAGTTTCCTTTTTGGGTTGTCCCAAAATGAATGTCATGTTTCCCCTTTGGCAAGAAATGTGTGGTCTATACGATTTTACTTTACTAAAATCTCAACCACAACTTTTACTTTTTAACCACTTTATTAATAAACGTGTCAAACTAAAAGAAGACATCCATTATGGGATAGAGGTAGTACTATTTATAGTACCATGTGGCAGGTGGAAGTGTTGACGTGGAGGGTTGTGGGTGGCTGAGGCCTCAACCACCAAATCTTCAGCATTAAATGCGCTTTCCACTAGGATCTCGGTTTCCCGCCCATTCTTGGAGACGCGCGTCCCCTTGGACCTGGGATTTGCACATGGTAATATTGCAAAGAGCTGTTGGCTAGCCTTGAGCTTATCTCCTGTGGCTCTGGGCAAGGTGTGGCGACGTTCATCGTATCTGCCTTGGGCCTGGAGGTGTAATCTGCTCTTGTTGCGCTTGGACGTCCGTTCACCGAGGGGTTATATGGGCCGATCCTCCAATTGGGCCATTAACCCTACAAGGAGTAAAACAAGGCAAAATGCAAAAATAGGAGTACCACGTTTTGAATAGGGGTAACTTTATTTTTTGGACAAGTATACCCCTACCCAAGCCCCAAGTCCCAACAACTTTCATTAATAATTAAAACATAAAATAAATAAGATTAATTAATTTATAATAAAATTGTAAAAAAACAAAAAAAAACACAAAAATATCAAATAAAATATACTCCGTATTAAATAAAATTAAAAAATTATTAAAATAAAAAAGTAAAAAATTAAAATGAAAAAATGAAAAAAAATATAAATAAAAATTATTTAGGCGTCTGCCGCCGCCTCAACAACCTCCCATCACCACCAGCTCCGACCACCAAAACAAATGCCAACATTTTCTCGAATTTCCATTATGATGGCAGATTTTGAGAAAATTTGGCATTTTCAAAGAGTAAAACTGTCATCTTTTAGCATTTTCAAAGAAAAATGGCAGTTTTTACATAAAATGAAATTTTTTTGCCGATCAGAGGTGACATTGCTGGGTGATGACAGAGGCTGCGGGATAGGGCAGCATAGTTTTTTTTATTTTTTAATGCAGTTTATCTATTTTTTATTTATTTTTAAAGTTTTTCATTTTTAAAAAATAGTTTTTAAAATTTTTAATATTGTTGGGATGAACATAGATTATTTTTAAAATTAAAAGGCCTGCATAAAGGTATCGTTTCCAGTGAATGAACTTAGATTTTAATTTTTTTTAATAGGATCAAATAAGTCATATTTTAGAATTAACTAGGTTAGACATATTTAGGTTATAAAATTAATGTTTACTCCTATTGAATGAAGTTTTAAGTTTTACTCATATTTGTACAATTATGTTTATGTTTATTCCCTTTTTTAAGTAACACGCTAATGATCCAAACCCAAAAAAAGAAGAAATGCCCTGGTGAAGATAGAAATCGATAGCCAAGGTCTCCAACAAAGCCACATAAATATGCTAAAGCCACCCTTCCAAAAAAATCATTGACAAATCTTCCCTATGAAGATGTATTCGCAATATTCCAAGGAAAATCTTCAGTGTGGTAAATCTAACCCTTAATCCCATTTTTAGCTTTAAGTCGAGCGTTTCATCTGAACTTAAGTTGAGTAGCCGTTTTATAATTAGGATCACTTAGTCAAGCAAGCAGCTGTTGATCAGAGTCATATCCTGAAGATCCTTCATCTGAAACTGCATCAAAATCCAAATGAGAATTGCCCTTGATTACTTTTTGCTGACTTTGTTCACGTTGAAGCAATTCCTGATCAGAGTCACAATTCGAAGACTCATTATTATCTGAGCTATCAAAATCTTTAGATTGAGAAACACCCTCTGAAATCTTGTTTTGACCCTGAATCGGGAAAGAAACTAGAAGCGGAATAATATCAATAACTCCCTCCTCTTCATGAACACTCTCGGTGATACCCTCAATGACATTTTCATCTTCCTTTACTATCATTCTTAATTCACCTCCCAAATAATTTAAATCTTCTTTGAAAAGAATGGATGAAATAGACTCATAGTTCCCTGTAGAAGAATCACTCGAACTAAAATAATCTGCCATAACCTCAAGATCATCAAAGTGTTCCCTAAGATCCCCTTTCAGCTTCTTCTGCTGGTTCAGTAAAGCGGAACTAAATTGACAATATCCTTCTCCATGCCAGCCTTCAGGAACAATGATGGTTGTACTATTCCAAATTCTCATATCCATGATGCGAATGAATCCACCAAATTGGAGGTGTTGGGAGTCGATTTCTTTCCGGCTCAGGTCTCCAACCCTTTTGCTATACTCTCACACACCACCCTAGGCTAGACCACAACACAACTCCAAGCTTCTTCTCTACCACTAAGGTATTCTCTCACACTCTCACACAAAGGAAATGGAGAAGAAGAAGGGCACTGCTCTCTCTAATATTTCACGCAGGCTGCTTCAACAAGGGAGAAGCAAAGCTACTAAATAATAGGCTGGTAGACACAAGGACACTCACATGTGATGCAAAGACAAGGAGGGCAGCATAGGACAACTCAAAGGGGTCACTCCACATAAGTCAAAATGGCCATATTATTGGTTAGGAGAGATTCAAAACAAGAGGTGCCAAAGTGGGAGTAAACATGGGGTGCAAGTCAATAATAAAGTGGAAGGGAGGCCTTGGCAGGACCAATACCTCCAACATTCTCCACCTTATTGGTCCTATGTGGTGTAGAGTAGCAATACAAAGTTGTGAGGAGACTCATCATCGCCGGATTATTACAAGTACATCATTGCGATCATACAAGTAATAGATGAGAACCAAAGTTCCCTTTCGGACCAAGCTTACCGTGCAAACCCACTTCACGATGGACTGAACTCTACCAATCGGTCCTCGAGTTCAGAACCAAAACCATCACAAAACTATTAACAAGCACAACACATGTTAATAGACCACGCAAGCAAGCATCCGGGAGAAGTTGGGGATTCCAACTAATCCAACAACAACACAAAGCAAGTATAAAGAAAATAAAAGAAACAACATTATTTCTATCACTAGCACAGGCGGAGCTCACATAATCACATGGTATCACATTTTCAACACACAAAGAAAATAACATACCAAATATCACAAAGATTTTAATTAAAAGAGAATTAAGCACATTTAAAGCAGACTCAGTGGAAATATAGTCAAACACATTGCACATATTATTTCTCTCATGCTTCCTAATGTCTCTATCTCTAATAACATGGCAATCACGCAACTCAAGCATATTGCACACAACATTCATATCATGCTCCACCTTAATAGAAATATTATTTTCTTTATTTTCAACATGAAAATCATTTTCATCCACAAATTTGGGTTCGGTTTCAACAAGTAAATCGGAATGAACATCAGGCAAATGAGATTCAACAGGCAAATGCTCCACCTCATTTGGAGCAACATCAGGAGAAACAAGCAGGCAAGGAAATTCATTTTCAACAAAAATGACATTTCTACTCATCAACACATTGAAGCAAGTTTCACTCCTACACCAAAGCCTATAACCTTTCATGCAATCATGATATCCTAAGAAAACATATTCCTTAGTCCTAGGTTCAGATTTATCATTCACACGATTCACATAAGCAGCACAACCAAACACTCTCAAATTTGGCAAGTTAAGTGGTTTGCCCATGAACACAGATTCAGGGCATTTCCCTCCTAAGGGAACAGACGGGGACAGATTAATCAAATCAACAGCATAACAAATAGCTTCCCCCCAGAACTTATTAGAGAGCCCAGATGAAGCTAACATAGCCCTCACCCTCTCTAATAAAGTTCTAACCATCCTCTCAGCAACCCCATCCGGTTGGGGTGTGGAGGGAACAGATTTATGTATAGAAATACCCCAAGTATCACATAAATCACCAAGCTGACTATCACAGAAATCAAAACTGACAGTGGTCCTTAAAAAATTAATTTTCTTACCGGTTTGTTTTTCAACAAGGGTTTTCCAGTTTTTAAACTTATCAAAAACTTCAGATTTATTCTCAATCAACAAAACCCACACTTTCTTTGAAAAATCATCAATCAACATCTGAAAATAATTTTTCCCACCATGAGTGGAAACACTATAAGGACCCCACAAGTCAGCATGAATACAATCAAGCACATTAGTACACTTAGGCAGATCAGGAAAACCAACTCTAGACTGTTTTCCTAGCACACAGGGTTGCACATAAATCACAGAATCAAGTACGGGTTCAGCATGACAAACATACAAGTTGTTTTTCATCTCAGCTTTGAAAACAACTAAACAACCCTTCACAACTTTCATGATTCCCTTTCCCCATTTTCCCTTCAAACCCACATTTTCAAGAGAAGCACAAGATAGCAAATTACAACACAGCTCAGGAACATGCCTAACATTCTTCAAAGTAAGCACATAACCAGAAGAAAACCTAAGGCATACATCTCCTATTCCTAGCACATTGCATTTCTTCTTATTTGCTAAAGACACAAAGCCATGCTCAATCTCTCTATAGTTTGAAAAAACATATTTCAAAGGGGACATGTGAAAACTACAACCAGAATCTACCACCCAATCTGATTTACCCAAGGAATCAGATATCACAGAACTCAAGTAGTCATAATCACGTAGATTTTTCATCATAAAAACATCACCTAAATCATCTACACACGTAGTCAAATTAGCATGCTCACTATGCTCATTTTTCCTAGATTTAGGACAGTCTCTTATGAAATGACCAGGTTCATGACAATAATAGCAACGTCTCGAATTAGACCTAGACTTAGATCTATGTCGTCTACTATTATTTTCTCTACCCCTCACATGCATAACTTCCTCGGATTTTCTACCATCACCCATCTGTTTTAAATCTAATTCCTTACTCTTAAGACCATTAACCACAATGTCAAGAGTCACATTATCTCTACCATACTTAATAGCAGATTTCACATCACTAAAGGAATCAGGAATAGCATTTAAAAGAGCAATAGGGGAATAATCATCTATATGCTTATCACCACACAACTTAATATCCGAAATAAGTTTGGTAAAAACATCTAGATTTTCTTCAATATCTATAGACATATCTAGTCTAAATTTGAAGAACTTTTCAAGTAAAAATATCCGGTTAGGCAAAGAGGTTTCGGTATACAGTTCATCTAATTTATTCCAAAGAACTTTAGCACTTTCTAAAATTCCAACTTTTCTAATCACAGAGTCAGATAAGTTCAAATAAATCACAGAACATGCATTTTCATTCATTTCAGCCCTTTTATCTTCCGTGTCAGAAATTAAATAGGTTTCGCCAACTGCTTTAAAACATTTTTGTTGTATTAAAATACATTTAATTTTTTGCTTCCAAATGCTAAAATCAGATTTTCCATTAAATGGAGCCATACCATACTGATTATAAGCAGACATTTTCACAGAGAAAAATAAGCAACAAAAGAAAATGAAAATTTTGCTGAAAAACAATTTAAATATTTATAAGGCTACAACTATACGGAGCAACTAGCACGAACACGCGGGGAGTATAATGAGCACCAAACTCAACTTCAAACCTCTTGTTCTTCCGTATAAGCACAAATAAATAATAAATTTTCAGCACAACACAATACAACAGTTCAATCAATTTTAACAGCAGTAATAAACCTAAAATATAATTTCTACACAATAAAAGACTAAATCACTACAAAAGCGATAAAAGGGATAAAAGTCAATATACCGGAGCGAAACCCTAGGAGAGGCGTTTCGACCTTACCCACCCAATTTAAAAATTGGGATTTTTCCCGACTGTTGACTGAAAGTTGGCTAATTTTGACCAAGTCCACCAAGAGCTCGTGCTTGCTTATTAATTGCTAGCACCTTCACGTGAAATCAATTGCCAACTCAAGCCTCCACTTGAGTGAACACGGTCAACACCTCCAAAGCCAAATCCATGAAGTGAACTTCACGTTTCTGCGACCAACAACGAAAGGACAACGGCAAAACAGCCCCAGACTCCAACCTCGATGAACGGTTCTCTCAGCTCCTTGCGTCAATCCTGTGGCCAGACCTTTGCGATTAGCGTCCAAGCTACAAAAGTACAGGGGCCCACGCCCTTCGTCTCTATCCTCAGCGACCAGTAAACGTGGTCTGCTACAGCCTTCTGCGAGCAACGAGGAACACAGGGGTTGGCTTCGATTGACGGTTCCACCGGCGAACCAGCTCCGGCTCCAGCGGCGATCTCCAGAAGGCAAACCAAACGACGACCGATGCTCTTCACTGCGACCGCAACCTGTGACGACCGACGAGCACCCAAGCGACCGGCGACTTCGGTGGCTGATTCCGGCGAGCAAATTTCTGATGCGGCGAGCTTCCAGCGTCAATGGCGGATTCAGCTCTACGAACGGGATGGGCTCCTATTTCCCCACCAGCTTCGTCCAGGAGTCTGCCTCTGCTCCAGCGATTTTTGTAGCAGCGTCCAGGGAGATAGCTTCAAGCTCCAGCTTCGGTAGCTCCCGTCCAGATCCAGCTCAAGCCCGGCGACTTTGGGCGAGCTATGTACCTGCGACGGCAAGTGGAGGTTCAGGCAGCGGCGATGCTCCAGGACACCTCCATGGACGTTGAATCGACGGTCACGACTTCCCAGACCTCGAATCAACGGCGTACGGCGGCGGACGGCGGCGGACGGCGGTGGAGGGCAGAATCCGGCTAAATTCAACGGCGACGGCAACCCTGTCTCTGATACCACTGTTGGGAGTCGATTTCTTTCCGGCTCAGGTCTCCAACCCTTTTGCTATACTCTCACACACCACCCTAGGCTAGACCACAACACAACTCCAAGCTTCTTCTCTACCACTAAGGTATTCTCTCACACTCTCACACAAAGGAAATGGAGAAGAAGAAGAAGGGCACTGCTCTCTCTAATATTTCACGCAGGCTGCTTCAACAAGGGAGAAGCAAAGCTACTAAATAATAGGCTGGTAGACACAAGGACACTCACATGTGATGCAAAGACAAGGAGGGCAGCATAGGACAGCTCAAAGGGGTCACTCCACATAAGTCAAAATGGCCATATTATTGGTTAGGAGAGATTCAAAACAAGAGGTGCCAAAGTGGGAGTAAACATGGGGTGCAAGTCAATAATAAAGTGGAAGGGAGGCCTTGGCAGGACCAATACCTCCAACAGGAGGAAACAAAGTCTAAGCTGAACATTTTGCTTTCTATTTGGAATGAGATACCTCCTGTTGGATCAGCACTATCCTGGTAATGGCAGCCTGGTCGTTGGCTCTTCCTTTGATTTCGTTCAACCCAAGTGTCTCCTGAAAACTTTCCCTGCCCCAAGAAGTGTTGGCGCCCGATTGCTTTGGTGGAGATGACGCCGCAAAACCAGATCTGATTGCCCCCAGGTCGGCGATGCATGGGGTGTTTTCCCAAAATACGGGAAAAGGTAACATGTGTTTTCAAAATACGGGGATAAAGTTAGGTTTCCTAAGAATGCGGGAGTCAGAATTGACTATTCGTCCCAGACCAGACCAGACCAGTTCAGGCCAGACCAGACCAGACTTGGATAGTTATAAAATTACAAAGAGACCGAACATTACCAGAAAAGACGAGTTCAGACCAGATCAGACTAGATCAGACCAGACCAGCAAATTATAGTCCAAGTAAAAACATTCCTATTTACAACTACAATTATTGTGTAGCAATTGTTTTGGAATTATTTATTCTCCACCAACTAATTACTTTACAAGTTTTTTAGCACACAGTCGGAACTCCCTTTTCCAACCATTTTTTTTAAGCACCCAAACAACTTTTCCAACTTTTTTTTAAATAAAAAATATACTTCTGTCGGAATTAACAATTCCGACTATCATTATTGAGGTTTTTCCCAGAATAGGGTTGAGTTAAAACTATTTCCCAAAATAATGTTTAAACTAACTATAGTTAAGAAAACCTCCAGTCCAATTGGCGGCTTAGCCCCGAGTAAAAAAAATCGTGTAACATTAGGCAGCAAGGAAGCACAAGAATAGAATTTGGTATTCCGTATAAATTTTGAAATTGGGTCCCACAAATAAAAACTACTACGTACATCTTATTTTGAAATTGGTAAAACTCTTTTATCTCAACTTCAATTGTTTCAAAAAATATATCAAAATTTATAACTTTTTATTGTTTTTCATATGACATTAATATTGCATATAAAAAAATAAAAAAAAAATTTGACACTTTAAAAAATCTTTTGTTTTTAAAACTACAATAACTTTTGTATTTTTACTCTGCTTGTTGCAAAGTATGTATCAAAATTTATGATTTTCTATTATCTTTCATATGAGACCAAATTTCATATATAACAATTAAAAATAAGTTTACACTTCAAAAAATTCTATTTTTTAAACGGATATACCTTTTTTTTTATTTATGCCCAAGTTATTAGAAAAAAAGTATCAAAAGTTATAAATTTTGATATATATTTTATAACCATCGGAATACAAATAAAGAAAATTATACAGAGTAGCACTATAAAATACATATACTTTGTTTAAGTGCTAATTATATTTATTATTTTTATATATGCAATATTGGTGTCATATGAAAGATAATAAAATGTTACAAATTCAGAAATAGTTTTTGCAATAATTGAAGTACAAATAAAAAAGTTGCAGCTGTTTAAAGAAACTAATTATTTAAAGTGTTAATCTTTTTTTTATATGCAATATTGGTGTCATATAAAAGATAATATAAAATTGTTTATTTTGATGTATATTTTCTAACAATTGGAGTATAAACAAAATACGTAGTACGGAGTAAGTTGTAGCATTTTAAAAAAACATACTCTGTAAGTTATTTTAAGCGTCATATGATTTTTTTTTTCATATTCAATATTCGTGTTATATGAAAGATAATAAAAAGTTATAAATTTTGATATTCTTATTGAGAAAATCGGAATTCAGATAAAAAAGTTATTATACTTTAAAATAATTTGGGGGTTTTTTAATTGCAAGGCCCATGATGGCAAAATGGATTCTAAGCTGCGTTGCTACGTGTCTACGTAACACTTTTGTCTTGAGGTAAGCCGCCAATCAGACTGGCGGTTTTCCTAACTGCAGTTAGTTTCAACAGCATTTTGAGATATATTTTTAACTGGACCCTAGTTTGGGAAATATTTGTAAATTTTGCATTATTTCAGGAAAAAACTCATCATTATTTCCAGTCCTTATTTCCAGTCGGAATTTGTGGTTCCGACTCCCGCTATTTGGTACCTAATTTGAAATCCCGTATTTTGGCATGTCAGACCAAAAATTCCCGTTATTTGGTAATTTCCTCCCAAGTGACGGCCTGCCCATTGTGTGACCCGCACTTGAAAAATGTCACAAATACATACAATGATTTTCGACAACTGCTTTATTGGCTCAGTTTCGGATAAAGTGTAGAAATCACTTCAAGGTGAAGCATAATTTGTCATTTAACTTGTTCGTGAGCCTCTCGTGAACCGTTCGATCAAAGCTCGACTCGAGTTCGGTCAAACTTAAGCTTCACTCGAGTTCGGCTCGCGTCGAGTAATTAACGAGCTCAATTCAAACTTAGTTATTTTAGGCTCGTGGCTCGCAAGCCGGTTCGCGAGCCATGATGCGTGTATAGATATAATATTTATTCTACTTTAAGATATAATTACAAGGGCTATATCAACATTAATTCTCTTTTTAGTCTTTTAGGATTAATTGTATTTGAAATATTTATTCTAATGACCTTGAAATCTTTTGGGAATAAGGCTTGAACATTGTTGTTGTGAAATATTTATTCTAATAATAATAATAATAACAATAAAAAACAACTACAACAATAATAATAGCAATAATTGTAACTTTAATAATAAAAAATAAAATAAAAACTACAATAAAAACAAAAATAATAACTAAAATTATAGTATCAGTAATAATAATAACAATAAGTACACAATACGATTACATAATACGAAGTAATTATATTATTAGTGTTTAGCTAATTTGGAAGCATGTGTAGTTCAGTTGGAAGGCTTCTTATTAAAATTTAAAGGTAGCAGTCCACCCAGATTAGAAATTTTACTCCGTACATTTGAGTTTTGCTCCTTCAATTTTGCTTGCATCCAATTGTCGCACACCGGAGGGAGAGAAGAAATTGGCTGTTCGAATAGCCTTCATTGGCGTTTTACGAGTGGCCGCCTATATTACGAGTGCTTATTATTTAAATCATAATTTGGTTTAGTTTAATCCCTTTATTCAAAGGAGTTGAGTTTTCAGCTTATCGAGCCGAACTCGATCGGAATTCGAGCTAAAGTAAATGTACTCGAGTTGAACTCGAGTTTGGATTTTTGACCTTGCTCGAGCCGAACTTGTGCATGCAATTGTTTTTTGAGCTCGAGTACGAGCATATGTGAGTTCGGGCTCAGCTCGGTTCGATTAGACCCCTACTTGGATAATTTCACATTTACCTATTAGCCAAATTATGTGATTTTCTTTTCTCAACTAGCATTTTAGTCTAACTCCTAATTGCACTCGACTTTAAGAAATGGCACTCAATCTAAAAACACACATATAATTCTCACATTAACTTTCGGCTTTTAACTACTTGATCTTGATGCTTTGAAAAACGTTGGGCTACATCTTTCACAATGGCATATGCATTTATGATGGAATTCAGAATCTGAAGGCCTTTAACATTAAATGTGTTACAAGACATACCGCATCGAGTATTGAGTTCGGATCACCAATCATAAAATTTGATTTTCCCTTGCCATACATCAATACAAAGATGTCCATGGTTCTGTCATTGTTATAAGAAAAGTAAGTAAAAGAAAAGTAATGTAAACATAAAGAAACAATAATAATTAATAAATTATTTCCCTTCGAGAAAAACATATTTTGAAGGAGAAAGATGTTACAAATTTATAGTTACTCACCTTGCACCTTCAATCCATCCAGGAAAAGGTTCTTTGTAAGTACTTGTTATTATTGTAGGGCGTAACACAATGACACATAGGTTCTCCTTACATTTTAATAACAACATTTCTCCCATTGCTTTTGTGAATGAATATGTGTTTGGCCATCCATGAAGCTTTGCCCTATATATATTTCAGACAAACTATTGCTCATGATTAACCAAGTTTCTACTCTTCCAGCTATATCTACAAGTTTTATTCTCGCTCTAAACTACAAATAAAGAAAATTAAAAAAACTAAAATTAATTTTGGATCACATTCTCACGTACCTTTGAATGCCCAAAATTTTCATCGCTACTCTAACTTGTTTTTCTGTTGCATTTTGGGCTCGAAGCTCCATAAGTTTATCCTCTATCACCTTTTTCTCTTCATCAATGTCTAAATATGTATGCTCATTAAGTGTTTCACCGAGATGGAATGGTGTTTCCGATATTATTCCAATTCTATCACCACAAACATAAGCTGCAAACCATACATTGTCATTATGTCTTACCTTAGATAGCAAGTATTATGTAATATAATACTAATTAAATAATACGTAGTATATAATAAATTTATTTTGAGATTAATTACTTTTAAAATAAAAAATTATCTTAATGTGTAAAAAGTGTGAAATGCACTTTTAATCACATGGGTGTTACACATGTCTATTGCACTTTAAGCAGTTTTAAAATATGTACTTTTTAAAAACACGCGGTGACAATTTTATTAATAAGTGAACTCTTTTACAAACGTGAAAAAGTGCGCTACCTGAACAGAAAAGTGCCGACTATTTTCTATTTTGCATGTTAAGATCCTTTTTATTTGATCCACATCCTATATATATATATATATATATATATATATAATAGAGATCAAATACAAACCATGCTTAATTTACAAAGTACAAACTTATCTTGGCCATCCGATGAGTTGATCTAAAGGATATAAAGGCAAGGTGGCATTTTTGTAATAAAACCTAGCTTTTCTAGGGTGCAACTCGTTGAGCGTTAATGTGCAACTGCTATTTTATGACTATATAATATGCAACACTTTGAACCTTAATATGCAATGCAAATAACTGTTAGTCAAAATCCGTATAAATTTGCATGCATATATAGACAAATAGAAGTAAAAGAAAAATACTTGTATCAACCGAGCCCAACAAAAGCGTTGTCTCCTTAAGACATTTTTGCCCGACACACGTAGCAAGCGTCTCCCAGGATAGAACGGTTCTTCGCTCCCAAAGGGATTCCGGCGAACTCAAAGATGCAACGAAGGAAGAGAGAATATGAAGGAACTATTTTTAGAATTTTGGATGTTTTAAAAGTGAAGACAAGGCGGGTATTTATAGAGCTCTGACCAGGAATCTCTTAACCCAAAAGACACCTTTTAAAAGAAAGTTCATGACCTTTCTTTTAAAACAAATGGTTGTGTCTTTTATTTGGTTTTATCCGAAAAACGTAGCAAAAATAATTCTTCCTATCTTAAGCCCGATTGTAGACTCGTCAAAGACCTGAACCCGACCGACTGACGGCGGCAGTGTATGCGTGTTAAGTATAATTTCACGCTTATCTTTCGGGGAATAATTTATCATTCATTTCAAAATGATTTTTACAAATAATATTAATGACCATAATATTAATTTGTAAAACCATTTTTCCAACAATCCCCCCACATGAATGGGAAATTGGCTTAAAGACAGGAAACATATTGGAATTTGACATGGGAAGATGGGAACTGTGCATAGGGTTAGGTAGTCGTGAAACTTTGAACCTACCTTAGTGTATATCCATCGGATTTACTGGACAATCTGTAGCACTTTGCTTTGAACCATCAGCCATAGTGTAAACCTAGACAATGAATAACACACAGAGCCTCGAGTGCATCTTTGGTTCTCACGTTTGTGTTCGTTTCGGCCTTGAACACCTCCTGGTTCAGCTAGTGTTTTCGAGAGTATATCGTGCACCGGAGAATTTATCTCGTGCCATAGACTCTCATAGAAGCGGCCTTCTTCCACCAGCATAGGTGATCTCTATGGAAGGTATCATGTCATACCTTACTTGAACGTATCAAGATATAGAGATCATTAAAAGCGTAACTTACCCTAAATGCTCATGGCATGAGTGTACTATATCCTTGCTAGTACCGCCCGAGCCAGTCCACAGTTGTGTTTTCCCTTTGAACCTAATTATGAGGCACTCTCAACAATAGGTAGGGTTTCCCCATGGACTTTTATTGGATCATTGGCCGTAGGCCCATCGCTCTCCTTGACGTCTTGACCAATTCTTTCGGAAGAGGTTTGGTTAGCGGATCCGCAATATTTTCTTTCGACATTACATAGTCAAGATAGATGATCCCATTTTTTATTAGTTTTCTAACGGTATTATGTCTACGACGAATGTGTCTAGACTTACTGTTATAAACTGCATTCCTTGCCCTTCCAATTGCAGCTTGACTATCACAATGAATGGATATTGGAGGGACAGGCTTTTCTCAACAAGGAAGATCTTCCAAAAATTCTCTCAACCATTCAGCTTCTTCTCCAGCCTTATCTAAGGCAATGAATTCAGCTTCTATGGTAGATCTTGCAATACATGTTTGTTTGGAAGATTTCCACGACACGGCACCACTTCCAAGGGTAAACACTTATCCACTTGTTGATTTTGTATCCTTGGAATCGGATATCCAATTTGCATCGGTATATCCCTCTAGCACGGCTGGATATTTTTGAAAATGTACACCATAGTCTTTGGTGTACATCAAATACCCAAGCAGCCTTATAAGTGCTTTCCAGTGTTCTCTACCGGGATTTACTGAAAACCGGCTTAGCTTATTCACAGCTTGAGCTATATCAGGTCGTGTTCCATTCATGACATATGTTAAACATCCTATGACCCGAGGATAGTCATCTTGTGACACACTTTCTCCTCTGTTTTTATTGAGGTGAACACTGGAATCAAAAGGAGTTCTCATGGGTTTGATATCATACTTCTTGAATCTCTCAAGCATTTTCTCAATGTAGTGTGATTGAGATAATATCAACGCTTCAGGTGTTCTGATGATTTTAATTCCTAGAATCACATCAGCAACACCGAGATCCTTCACTTCAAATCTCCTGGCCAACATACTTTTGGTAGCCTTTATCAAATTACTGTTACTACCAAAATGAGCATATCATCTACGTATAGACAGACTATGACGTAGTCATTTTGATTGCCTTTCACGTACACGCACTTGTGAACGTCGTTGATCTTAAATCCATTTGATAGTATTACACTGTCAAATTTATCATGCCATTGTTTGGGGGATTGCTTTAACCCATAAAGAGATTTTACTAAGCGACAAACCTTTCTTTCTTGTCCGGGGACAATAAAACCTTCGGGTTGTTGCATGTAAATCTCTTCCTCTAAGTCACTGTTCAAGAATGTAGTTTTTACATCCATTTGATGGATTTCCAAACCCTTCAATGCAACTATTGCTAATAACGTTCGAATTGAAGTTATTCTTGTGACCGGTGAGTAGACATCAAAGTAGTCAAATTCTCCTTTTTGATTGTATCATTTGGCAACCAATCAAGCTTTGTACTTTTCAATTGTTCCATCAGTTCTTTTCTTCATTTTTTTTAACACGGAAGGCAAATTACCCATCTTTTTTATTTGTAATATATCATCTCTCTTTTACCTAAAAATATAGGGAAATTTCCTAGCATATGATTAAAACTCAATGAGTTTCTCAATCTATGACCTAACTAGTTTTTATACCTTTTTATGACCGGAAATCCAAAAAAAATAGAAATTTCGTTTATATTTAAAGATTGAATGACAAAAATACCCTTAATTAAAATATGTGCATTTTGTACTAATTTTGTCTAATTAAAATTACTGCACTTTGTATTGCTGTTACTGCACGACATTAATGCATGACATTACTGCACATCCGGTAGTAATCACTGCACTTCCGCCAAAATTAATTCTCTTCTCATTCACTTGCGGAATTTATTTTTAGCTTTTATTTTTTATTTTTTTAGATTTAATAATTTTATTATTTTATGTCTAATTAAGTATATTACATTTCATGATATATTACTGCTTTGTGTTACTGCACTACTGATCATAATCAGTGCACTTCCCACCAAAATTTATTGCATTCAATTCATGCACAACACTTTTTTCAATGCGTTCATTCACTGCCCATGTACAACACTATGCATTGATGTTCGTTGTCTATTTTCATCACTATTTATTGCCATATTTACTGCCCATATTTGCAATCCATTTTCACTGCCCATATTTGCAATCCATTCTCACTGCCCATATTTGCAATCCATTTTCACTGCCTATGCATCTTACCCATGTCTAAAAACCCTAAATTCAAGAAATGAGAAGAAGAATGCAAGTAATTTGTGCTTCAACAAACACTCTGCGAACAGCAAAAGCAATTAATTATTTAAAATTGAAAAAAAAAACTCTTAAAACAAAAATCAAATTCAACTTATTCCACAAATCGTGAAGGGGCATTCCTCCAGACTTGCAGATCTGAAAGTCTGCTTTGGCCGTAATCCAAAACCCCTAATCAAATTCTAAATCAGCTCACCCAATCCCACTCCTCCCAAAGTAGTCACAGCACGCCACTCCTTTGCTACCAAGGTCGAAGTTGCTGCTTGACACACAGACTGGAGCGTCATCTCTCGTCACAAGTCCACCCTTCATATCCCTTCCAGTCACCGATTCAATGACAAAGGATGATGGATCGACGCCGGGCGGCGCCTTGGCATCCAGGTCGGACAATTGTGCTTCCAAGCCAGCGATCGATCTTTGGAAGGCGGCGGATGTGCTCCCAGGCTAGAGATCCGTGGCCGGCGGCGGCGTTGGACTGTGGCCGGTGGTTAGACGGCAGGCGGAGTCCCGACGGGAGCGGCTGCGTAGGTGAGCTGCGCAAGTTATACGTGAGCGGCTAGGTAGGGTAGGAGAAAAATGAGGGAATTAGAGTTTTATAGGTATAACTAAAGGGTGTTTTTGTCCCTGAAATTTATTTATTATTTAATTATTTTGAATTTTAATTAAATATTTCGAATTTTAATATTATATTAGGAAAAAAACTGATTGGGTCATAGATTGGGAAACTCTTTGAGTTTTAGTCATTCCTAGGATAATTATCTCAAAAATATACGTAGTTTCATACATCCGTACGTAAATTTGTACCAATGAGGAAGGCTAGTTCTCATTTTTCATCTAAGAATTACTAATACTCCGTATAGTACTTATTATTTCGACCAAATGTATACATAGATACATATGTATGTATGTATACTGATTAAGCATGAAATTAAGTACATATTCAAACTGACCGGTAGATACATGAACAATCAAGTTAAGATTGTGGCATTTTTTGGCAAAGCTTAAAATATTTGCTGCTCCCATTGTATTAATGCTCATTGCAACATCATACCTACAATTATACAAATGAATAAGAACCAGAGTTAATTATGCATATATAGGACTAAAAGCTTGTCCGGTTGCACAAATAGGACAAAAAACTAAATTGTTGCAATGTTTTAATTTATAATAAAATCATAAAAATAATAAAAATTCGTAAAAAATAATATAAAATTAATAAAAATATTTATAAAATAATAATTTAAAAATATATAAAAATATGAAAAAATTAAAAAAAAAATAAAAAATAAACCGCTGCCTCTGCCACCCCCACACCACCACCTCCGGTCACCGGGGAAAAAATGCCACATGCATTAGGAATTTCATATTTATAGCAGATTCAATGAAAGTTTTGGCATTCTCAAACAGTGTAATATGCCATTTTTTGGCATTTTCTTACACCGGTCAGAGGTGATGGCGCAGGGAGGCAGTACAAGCAGTGGGAAAGGCATCCATATTTTTTATTTATTTTATGGATCTTTACTATTTCTATTTTTTTTTTTTTAAATTGTTTATTTTTTTTTTAAATTTATAATTTTATAAATACTTTGTTAATTTTTTATTATTTTGCTATGATTTTTATTTTATTTTTACGAATTTATTATGAATTCAAACATTTAATTATGACTTTTGACTACCTTTTACTCATATTTCAAGGAGGAGTTAGAATGGAATAAAAAAATAGGTATGTTTCCAAATAGGAGCTATATGGTCCTGTTTTGGAATAAAAACATATGAAGTCCTGTTTTTTATTTTTGTCATAGGTATACTCCTATTTGGGATAATTTCTATAAGAACAATTATATCACTATATTCATAATGTTTACTCACATTTTTATATTCATTTTTTATTTTTATCTCATTCATTGTTTCTTCTTTTTTTTTATTATGTATATTACTGCTTTATAAATAATGTTACGCTCTTTCAAATAGAAAAAATTAGAAAGCAATTTGTTTTTTATTAAAAAAATATAGGGAAAGTCAAATCAAGAAATTGTTAGAGAAGAATGCATGTAAATCTTTTTCTTCAATAGAATAAACTAGTAAATTTATGAGGTTGAAATTTTATAGAAGAGAACTAAATCGATCACATATTAAATACTACGTAGTACGTATTTAAGAATATAGTAGCTAACTTTTTAGAATAATAAAAAGGTGGCAAAGTTGTAAAGGCCCTAGCCAACATTATAAATTACGGTAGTATAATTATTATCTTCCTCCTCTGGAGCTTTTCTTCTCCATTTACAAACAAAATACTTCGTACTTCGTATAACTCTCTCCCATTTTATCTCTCGGTTGACTTGCCATGTACAAAAGTAATTAAATCTTTATTGTTGTGGTTGGTTGTAACATCAATTAAGTATATATTTCTGTAAATGATCCAAGATTCCAAGTCAAACAAAATTTTGAATATCTCATAAAGGGACGTATAGGAATAGATCTGTGAGGAGGGCTGGTGGATTGGTGGATGGATACATCTAATCTTTATATATGAGCTCTAGGAGAATTGAAGAATGGTGGGTATTTTACAGCTTGTGATGATGTTCAGTCATGAATCATATCTATTTTTAAGAGATGTAATTAAACCATACTTCAAGTATCAAATATAATAAAGCCTTGTAATATTAATAGAAGTAGCAATCTAGGTGTCGCAACTATAAAAAAAAATAATATTACCTCTGTTCTTAAATAAGTGCAACATTGCAAATTTTACACTATTCACATGTTCTACTTTGATTACATTTTATTAATTGATGTATTAATATATATTTTTGAAAAAAATATTACTAAATTTGTCTCATTGTAAATTTTCAAAATCTGATTTTTTTTAATTTTTTACTACTATATAGTTGTATATATTAATGGTCAAACTCTCAATGGAGGGGCGACACTGTTTGTGAATTAGAGGGTTTTCAAAAGTATTGGGTATACAAAATGTGACTAAAGATACTCTAAATGTGACTAAAGATACTCTTTATTATGAATATATTATATGATCATTTAAATGTAAAAATTAAAAATGAACTACTATGGCTTACCATTATTGTTGACAAACTATAGGGTCACATTTTTGTGAACAATATTTATTTTAGTCATAAATATGTAATTATTTTTAAAATTAAATTGACAATTAAAACATTAGTTCGTTCTGTACTCCAATTTAGGCTTTTCGCCTTCTATTGTATGTTCTAAAAAAATTATAATAAACAAAAAAGTTAAAAATACCATAGGACTAAGTATTTAGGCTATAGTCATAATTGATTTGGTCTGGTCTGTTAATATATGTTCTATGTATATTTTATAATTATCGAAGTTTAGTTTGGACTAATTTGATCTTAAGTTGTTTGGTCTTATCTACTTCGTATTTAAGTCTTATCTAGACTGAAACAAATCCAATTATAAACATCTCAAATCACCTCTCATCAAATACAGTGGTTGCAGCAGAATTAATAATAATGTCTAATTCTCCCAAGAATTGCTCATCATTTTGAATTCCCAATTCCTTGAATGAAATATCGCCCGCCATTGGAAAAACCTTCTCCTCCACAAGGGCCTTAAACTTATCACCATACTTTTCTTTCACAACTCTGAATAAGTCACTGTCTATAACCTGAAAAGAGTAAGTGTTTGCTATCATTGCCTTATATGTTTTGAAACTTTCAACAAATTTAGTGATGAGCTGAGTGGCGTGAACGGATTGAACTTCTATAAAAACTTTGAAATGGAAATATCAAGTAAGCATGTTGAGACACTCAGTATATATATAGATCATGTAGAGTAGTTTATTTGGCGTATTCGGTGAATTCATTGATATTAAAACAAGTCAAACACGATAGCTAGTACAATGTAAAAGGGTTTAATGTATTGCGTATTAAACAATGATACATGGGAGTATTTATATACAGTAGCTACGTATGAGATGGGAGCTATGTATGTGATAAGATCGTATAACCAACTATCTAAGTGTGTGGGTGAAGCTACGTAACTAATACAAAGATATACATTGACTAGTCTAACCGAATACATGATAATATCAACAATAATTAAGATAATATAATTATGTGTTATTACGCCCCCGCAAGATGGAGGTTCCATCGGAAACTCCCAGCTTGGACCGGAACCGCTCAAAGAGAGATTTGCCAAGAGGTTTAGTCAAGATATCCGCAATTTGAAGTTTATTTGAAATATGATGAACCTTGAGTTGACCACTTTCCACTAGATCACGGACAAAGAAGAAATCAAGGGCAACATGTTTCATACGAGAGTGAAACACAGGATTAACACAGACATACGTAGCGCCTTGATTATCACAAAACAATGTGGGTGTAGTAGATAGGTGAACACCGAGTTCGGAGAGGAGATTCCGCAGCCATAAAATTTCAGCACTAGCATGGGCAATAGCACGATACTCCGCTTCCGTGGAAGAGCGAGCAACTGTCTTCTGTTTTGCCGATTTCCACGAAATAATATTGGAGCCAAGATATAAGACATATGCAGTAGTGGACTTCCCCCCATCATGAATACCACCCCAGTCAGAGTCCGAAAATGCAGTGAGTGTGAGGGGGGAATCACGCTTGAGGAACAAACCATAATTCAAGGTCCCCTTGAGATAGCGAAGAACACGTTTCACACCCTGCCAATGAGCCTCCGTAGGTGCATGCATGAATTGAGAGAGACGATTAACGGCAAAAGATATGTCAGGCCTGGTAAATGCCAAATATTGAAGTAGGCCAAGAGCTTTCCGATATTGATGGGAATCTGTGATAGCCGTGCCATCAGTGAGATGAAGTGGTGAATTGGAGCTCATTGGAGTGGTATTTTCCTTAGCCCCATCCATACGGCATTCTTCAAGAATGTGCACAATATATTGTCGTTGGGATAGGAACATGCCTTGCGGAAGAGAAATAGTTTCTACACCAAGGAAGTGATGCAAGGGCCCAAGATCCTTGATAGAAAATCTGCCAGTAAGCTGAGTAACAAACTGCTGGAGGGCTAAAGGATTATTACCTGTAAGTACAATGTCATCAACATAAACAAGAAAATACATTAGAATGTCACGGTGAGCATAAATAAAAAGCGAAGCATCCGCCCGAGATTTCCGAAAACCGGTTGAGAGCAGAAACCGTGACAACTCCAAATACCATGCTCGTGGTGCTTGCTTAAGGCCATAGAGTGCTTTATTTAGGCGGCATATGTGTGTGGGTTGAGACGAATCAATAAAGCCTGGTGGTTGGACCATGTAGACCTCTTCCGAAAGTGACCCATGGAGGAAGGCGTTGTTGACATCTAATTGACGGAGAGGCCAATTCCGAGCTAAAGCGATGGACAAAACAAGGCGTATTGTGGCTGGTTTAGTTACAGGACTGAAAGTTTCAGCATAATCACGTCCAGGCTGTTGTAGAAAACCACGGACCACCAGTCGTGCTTTAAAACGAGCAATGCTCCCATCCGCATGTCGTTTGATTCTAAACAACCATTTACATGTGATAGGATGTTGAGCTTGTCGGGGAACGAGAGTCCATGTTTGATTTCTTTTGAGTGCATTCATCTCTTCCTCCATCGCAGTACGCCATCGGGGATCACGTAAGGCCTCCTTCACACTCGTAGGTTCAAGGATTATGGGTAAGGGATGACGTGTAGTGAGGTTGACAAACGGACTACCAAAATATTTTGGATTGGGAGCCCGATTGCGAGTGGGACGAGGCGGTGTAATATGTATGGCATTGGATGGGTTCGATGAGGACGGGGAGGTTATTTGTAAAGGTGGTGGGTCGGTATGAGGTATGTCTGATGGTTGGTCAGAGGATGTGGGTTGGATGGATATATTAGTATTGGGAGGAGGTGTGGGGTCATTTGGCAGGGATAAGGACGTAGTATTATTAGGATTAGAATTATTAGATGGTGGAAAGGAATTGAATAGTGGGGAGGTTGGTGAGATAGGGATGGAATTTTGAATTAGTGGATGTTGGGAGTGAGATACGGTTGGGTGGGTATAAGTGTGACCAGAATTTATTGGTTGATATGTGAGAGGGATAAGGTGTGGTGTCGTGGCAGAATGAGATTTAGGCTGGTTAGAGGAAATAAAATTAGGGATGTGATTGCATGCAATGCATGGCTGGGCGGAAGACGGGTTTTGACGGAAAGGGTAGATATCGGGTAAAAATTTAACATGTCGACTTACATACACCTTATTATTTGAAGGTGCAAAACAGAAATATGCCGACTGGGATAATGAGTAGCCAAGAAAAATACACGGGGTGGAGCGCGGTGCGGTTTTATTAGGCGCATAGGGGCGGAGCCAGGGATAGCACAAACAACCGAAAGGTTGTAATTTCATGTAGTTTGGGTGTTGTTTATGTAAGCGAAAATACGGAGTTTCATTGTCAAGGACCGGGGTAGGTAGCCTGTTAATTAAATATACCGCGGTTTGAAAGGCATAGGACCAAAAAGTAGTCGGAAGGCCAGAACAATGTAACAAGGCAAGACCTGTGTTAACGATATGACGATGACGACGCTCAGCAAGACCATTATGTTCAGGAGTATGTGGTGGAGTGGTGAGATGTGAAATACCATAAGTATTAAGATAAGACCTCAATTTAATATATTCGCCGCCATTATCTGAAAATATAGTGCGAATTTGTGCATTAAAAAATTTTTCGACTAGACGATGAAATTGTGGAAACACACTCGATACATCTGATTTATGCTTAATAGGATAGAGCCACATGTAGCGTGTGAATAAATCCACAAAAAGCACATAATAGGTATAGCCATCAATGGACTTGTCAGACGGACCCCAGACATCAGAATATATAATTTGGAGTGGAGATGTGGCACAAATAGAAGTATCGGAGAATGGTAATTTAGTACTTTTATTAATAGAACATGACATACAATGGAATTCAGAAGAGGGAGTGCATGAAATAACATTTTTATTTTGACTGACTAGAAAATTAAAAACACGACTGGAGGGGTGACCCAAAGCGTGGTGCCACCGAGACAAAGCTGCAAGTTGAGTGTTATTAATCTGGGACAACTGACTGGGAAATTGACTGGCTGGAGCATAATAGACATCATTAATGTTCTCCCCGCGTAGAAGTGGTGCCTCCGTGGCCCGATCCTTGACAAGAAAATGAGTAGAAAAAAATTCAATGGAGACATGGTTAGTTTTACAGAGTTTGGCAACGGAAATTAAATTTTTGTGAAGACGGGGAACACATAAAATATTAGAAAGAGACAAAGGACGTGTATAAGTGGATAGGGTAGTAGAACCAGTGTGAGTGATCGGAAGTGTCTTACCATCCCCAAGGCGAACCTCATCAGGGCCTCCATAATCTGCGTAATTGGGAAGCATGGTGGCATCGGAAGTGACATGGTGAGATGCACCACTATCAAACATCCAGGGCTGAGCAGAGGATGCAGGTGTTGTAGCAACGTGATTGACTGTCGGACTTATTTGCGAAGACGGGGGAGGCACCTGATTATCACGAAGGAATCGTTGGAGCTTCCGGCAATTTCTGACTTCATGACCCGGATTATCACAAAATCGGCAGATAATTGGAGATAGTCCAAATCTTGATTGGCCATAATTTTGACCACCTCGCCCTCGGCGAGGATTAGTGCCGCGACGCTCAAAATTGGGATGAGATCTCCTATCATGATTGGGAGAGGAGTTGTGGTGCCGTTCTGTGAGTTGAGTAGCATGGGCCGTTGGAAGTAAAGTTGAAGTGGATGAGACAGCCTCCTGCACACGACTCTCATGCTCAAGCAAAATAGTTTGGAGTTCTGCCAGAGGGAGGGCAGTGGGGCGAACACGTATAGCGGATGTAAGCTCAGTGTAGTCTGACCCCAGGCCATTGAGAATATTGATTACCAGATCCTCCTCAGATACCGGACTCTGGGCTAAAGCAAGTGCATCAGCAATAGCGGTCATCTCCGCCAGGTATTCTGTGACCGAGCGGCCACCTTTGGTCGTGCGAGCCAGCGTGGTTTTGAGTGATATGATGCGGCCACGAGATGTACTAGCATATGTGAGAGCTAGTTTATCCCATGCTTGACGTGCGGTGGATGTGGAAGAGATGATTGGTTGAATGGTGTCGGAGCAGCTACCAATTAGCGCACTTAGAATAGTTTTGTCTTGGCGATACCAAGTGGTATAACACGGATTGATTTGTGTTTTGGTCACATCAGTAAACTGATCGGGGATGGTGATGGTGCCGTCCACATATTCATCAAGTCCAAGGCCAATAAGGGCGGCATGAACTTGGCATTTCCAAACAGGGAAATTGGAAGTAGTGAGTTTGATGGGGAAGTTTGTGGTGGCAGTGAGTTGAATGACTGAAGTAGTAGCGGTGATAACCATGATCGGAAAAAAAAAATTACGCTCGTAGGAGAATGGCTCTAGATACCATAAAAGGGTTTAATGTATTGCGTATTAAACAATGATACATGGGAGTATTTATATACAGTAGCTACGTATGAGATGGGAGCTATGTATGTGATAAGATCGTATAACCAACTATCTAAGTGTGTGGGTGAAGCTACGTAACTAATACAAAGATATACATTGACTAGTCTAACCGAATACATGATAATATCAACAATAATTAAGATAATATAATTATGTGTTATTACAATGTACATAACATTAATATTCATTGATACTCCGTATTAAAACAAGTAAATAAAATAACTCCGACAAACAATAAGTTTTCGCCCACCGACACTGGGTTGATATGATGAGATAACTATTATCATATGACATAACTTATTTCCTTAATTTATTTTAGAATAATAAAAATTTTCCTAAATAGGATTAAATGGAAACTTAATTGCACAATACGATTAAAACTTAAATCATTTAAAAATATAACTAAACATTTTTTCTACCCGTTATACCCCTAAGGGTATTAGCTCATAATAAAAATTTTTAATTCATAATAAAATCATAAAAAATAATAAAATTTGTAATAAAATAATAAAAAATTAATAAAATATATATAATAAAAATTTTAAAAAATGAAAAATAAAAAATAGTGAAAACATATAAAAATATTTAAAAGAAATGATGTCTTTACCACCGGCTCTACCACCTCCTAGTACCACTACCTCCGATTGGTAAAAAATTGTCATTTTGTGTAAAATTTCCATTTTCTGAAAATGTCAAAAAACGGCATTGTTACCCTTTGATAATGGAAAAAATTTCACCGAAACTGCCATCAATATGACATTACTAATGCATGTTGGCATTTTTTCCGATAATCGCGGCTGGTGGTGCTGGGGTGGCAGAGGCGGCGGATAAGGTGGCGGCAAAGGCCTGTATTTTATTTTTACATTTTTATTTTTTTATTTTAATTTTTTAATATTTTTTAATTAAAATTTTTTATTTCTCTATTTTTATTAATTGTTTTAAATATTTATTTTAATCCTAAAAGTTACGGGGTATATTTATCCAAACACACATGCATGATTAGTCCTATTTAGGGAACTTAAAACATGGTAGTTCTATTTGTGATTTTAGGCATGTTTTAGTCTTGTCCTGGGTATTAACTCTTAGAATAATTTGTTTGTACTTATTTGAGTTTTAATATACTTAAGAAAAAGAGAATTTTTTATTAGGACCGTATTAAAATATTTCTTTTGTCCTAGTTTAAGGTTATCACTTTCCTTTTTTTGACGTCTCAGTTAAAGATTCTCATGTCTAATTTAAGAAATAATTAGCATTCTTAAATGAACATATAATCATCAAAAAAATTGATCATGTATAATCATCAAATATTAGAAATAATATATAGGTGACATCACAGCTATCATCAATGATCTCATTATACTCCCTTCGTTCCTAATAACTTTACCAAGTATGATCGGCACGGAAATTAATAAAGTAAAAACTGTGTGGTTGAGGTTTGTCTAGATGGGAGAGAATTAACTGGAACCACAAATTCTTTACATAAAAGGGAAAGTGGCAAAGTAAATGGGACATCTAAAAAGGGAAAGTAAACAAAGTTATAAGAGACGGGGGGAGTATTCTATACACATCAATACTATATATTTCTCAAATTATACTAGAACTATGTCATTTTATTATTGTTTAAGGGGAAAAGGGGCAAATAAGCCCATATACTAACCAAAAATGGTCAAATAAGCCCATATTTGGGAGGCTATGTCCGTCCGTCGCCATTTGGGGTAGTTCCCGGTGAAAGTTTTTGATGAAATTTATTAAGCATCTTATTCATTGTGTCTAGTTTACTCATACCAAATTTTAGCTAACAATTCAATCGGGAAGACATTCAAATGAATTCTTGAAGATAACTGTGTTTTTAACTGCACCGTTATTTTCAAGAATTCAATTGAATGCCTTCCCGATTGAAGTTTTAGCTGAAATTTGGTATGCGTAAACTAGACTGAATGAATAAGATGCTAAAAAAAGTTCATCAAAAAATTATCCTAGGAACCACCTCAAATGGCGACGGCCAAACAGAACCTCTTAAATAAGGGCTTATTTGACCTTTTTTATTAGTACGTGGACTTATTTGCCCCTTTTCTCTTGTTTAAGTAATTAAATGAGTCCCTCAAAGGTGTGAAGTAATTGTCTAGATTGATTTCAATTTACAAATGAGCTAAAATGGATATGCAAACGTGACCTTTAAAATAGGGAAACATGTAACGTAAATTTGTATTTTAGAATCAATAGAGTACGTCATTTTCCTTCATGCATGCATGCATGCCTGAGTATAAGTTATACTCCGTAACAAAAACAGCTTGCATGCATTGTACTCAGTGTTCTAAAACACCTCAAAAAGCGCCGCTTAGGCGGGCATAGGCTTGAGGCGTTGATTAAAAGCCTCGCATAGCTGTTATGCGTGTAGAAAGGCGGTCAACTCTAATCTTTGACCAATTAGGCGTGATTAGGCAGGTAAATGAGCATGCCTTTTACAACCAGATTGTTTGCAAGTTAGCCGCAAGCCCGCAACGCCTTGCTACAGTTCCAGGCTGCTCTCATGTATTTGTATTGGAGTGAATGAGGAGAGTATGCCTACATATCCGGTGTGGAATGCGCACTTCCTAGATATACTTAACCAAACATTCTCTAATTTATATTGAATTGATATAAACGCAACTCTAATCATTCCGGTGTGGGACGCTATTTGCGTTTCTAGCAGGCTAGCCTAAGTAATCCCATTAGAAGAAATCTCACCCTAATCAAACTAAATATTTACTAATAATTGCTGTAAATTGTAGATGTTATTTTTCATCTTTACGATAATAGTATCAATCCTTTGTTATTTTCTTTGTATTACTTTAAAAATAATCTTCCTCAACTTTCTAATACTCCAGTAATTACTACTACGTACTTTAATTCTTTATATTCGGACATTTATCTTTTTCTTCATATGTTACAATAATATACTACCTCCGTCCCATTCAAAGGTTCCAAACTACTATTCACATGATCAACTTAAATCATTCTTAATCGTTTGCTTTATATATTTTATCTTTATCAAATTTACGTTTTTTCTATCAGGATTTGTAGCGTTTTTAATGTATTTTGAATATGTAAATTTTATTTACTAAAAAAAATCAGAGTTGAACATTGATCAAGTTACTTTATCATCAGTCAAGCATCGTAAACCGAGTCAGGATCCTCTATATGGGATGGAGGGAGTACTAATTATCAATAGAAATCTAAAACGCCTTTTCACGTCTAGGCTTCGCCTATTCCCGCCTAGGCTTCAAAGGCTTGAGGCTTGACCTCGACGCCTTGCCACGCCTCACACCTTTTAGAACATTGATTGTACTCCGTAATTAGTTGTAACTAAAAGACAATAAGACATACTCCGTACTTTTATTGATAGCAGTTGCACCTTTCTGAGTGAAGCCTGAGCGATCCTTCTCAATATTTATGTAAACTTATAACTATAAATTAAGGTATTGGAAGAAAATATAATACTCCCTCCGTCCCAAAAAATTATTCTCGCATTGACTTGGATCGGAGTTTAAGAAAGTGAGAATACAGTGTAAATGTATAGTTGTGGTTGAGTAAGAAAAAAGTAAATAAATATTAGCCACACAAAACTTTCCAAAAGGCGAAAGTGGAACAAGTTTTTGGGACGGCCCAAAAAGGAAACCGGGATCAATTTTTTGGGACGGAGGGAGTAGGAACTACTACCTATATATAGTATATACCTCGGTTTCGAATCTCTCCATGGCAGATACAGAATCATTGGCTCTGATGAGAAGGTAGAGTTTTTTTATATCTGGTTGAGTCCGAAGTATCTTTTCCACTAGCACTGCAATTATATATTGACATAAAAGTGTAAGGGATTATGTTCCACACACTTAATCTGATTTTAAAAAAAGGATTGTTACAAATATTTTATTAACAAAGGTGAGTGGCAATTAAATTTTGGATTGGTACCAATTCAAAAGTAATGTATACTCAGTCAAAAGTAAAGTACAAAAAATTCCAATTACATATATACCTAAAAATATTTACAAGCTGTAAAAACATGTTGAAATTTTAAGATTTGAACCCCCGATATAAATTGTTTAAACTTGCCCTAGTACAATTTAAAAAGTGTCTATTGTAGCGTACATTTTGTAGCAACAAAGAAATTGCTACATTATACGGAGTAGTATCTATTGTAACATTATTGTACAAAAAATGCTACAATAAAATGATAAATTGCTACAATACATCTATTGTAACATCAGTCGATTGCAACATGCTAAAAGTGTTACTTTTGATTTATTGTGACATTTTTTACATCTATCGCAACATATCGCATATGCTACAAAAGTTATATTTTGTTATAGTGCCGTCCCCCATACAAATATATTTCTGGCTCGGCCATACCAATCCTATCATTATCGAATACCGATGATGGCGAAGATATGGATGGGAGCACAAGCAAGAAAAAGAGGAGCTAACTTAACCTTTGGCAAGGAAGCCGGTTGCGCCAGTGATGAGAATGGATTTGCCCACAAGAAACTCCATTGGAATATATATAACTGAAGAAGCTTAGGCTATTACTTAGTAGCTTAGTTAATTATAGTTGATGGGTTTGGGAGTAAATATAGATTTGCAAGCAAGGGTAAGAAGATGAGAGGATGGGAGTAATATTTATAACAATGGCTAGGCTAGAAAGCAGGTGAGGTGTGTTGTGAATTGATTGATCTATAGAAATGGTAAGGGGGCTTGGGGTGGGGTATATATATGCAAACGATGGATGATGAGAAGTGTCAAGTGTGGAGCCGAGCGCATTTGTTCTTTGTAGGTGAGACCGGCTACCCTCATTATTGAACCGCCGAAGTGCTCGGAACGGTCAAACTTCACCCTACCCGCCCACGAGGCCCAGACTGTTTGGTCAACGCTCATGTCATCGAAAGCAACAGCTCTCATCTCTCACGCCGTAAGTTGAAAATAATTTCTCTCTTGAGAACAATTGAATATTATTTATATCCCAAATTTATCTCCAAAATTGACTTTTCGTGATTAGAAGTTTCATTTTATATACTATGTTTCCATAGGACTAAATATGTTTGTCTTGGACAAATATACTCTTATACCTATTGGAATGTTTTAATTCATAATAAAATAATAAAAAATAAAAAAACTTCGTAAAATATACCAAAAAATTAATAAAAATATTTTGAATAATAATAAATTTAAAAAAAAAATTAAAAAAAAAAAATAAAAAAAATTAAAAAAATTAAAAAAAAATCAAAAAAATATTTTTTTTGTCACCGCCGCCTATACCGCCCCAGCACCACCACCTCTAGTCATTTGGGGAAAAAATGCCAAATTTATTATGAATTCCATATTTTTGGCATAATTCAGAATGATTTAAGATGGAAGAAAAAAATGTTGGCATTCTCAAAGAGAAATATGCCATATTTTTGGCATTTTACGAAAAAATGGAAGTTTGTAGGAAATATGACATTTTTTTTAACGGTCGGAGGTGGTGGTGCAGGGAGGCGGTACCACTACCTCTTGTCACCGGGGTAAAAAAATGCCAAAAAAATTATGAATGCCATATTTTTGGAAAAAGTCAAAAGGATTCAAGTTGGCAGAATGAAAATGTTGTCATTCTCATAGACAAATATGCCATTTTTGTGGAATTTAATAAAAAAGTGGCATTTTTTACACCGATCGGAGGTGGTGGTTCAGGGAGGTAGTACAGGCGGTGGGAAAGGTATCCATATTTTTTTTAATTTTTTTATGGAGTTTTACTATTTTTTTATTAATTTTCAAAAAAAAATAGAAAATGTTTTTTTTCTTATTTTTTATTTTATAAAAATTTTATTAATTTTTTTATTATTTTTCTACGAATTATTGCAATTTTTTCGAATTTATTATGAATTAAACATTTAATTATGACTTTTAGCTATCTTTTACTAATATTTAAAGGAGGGGTAAGAATGGAAGGAAGAAATGAGTATGTTTCCAATAGGACCACTATGGTCCTATTTTGGAATAAAAAACATAGCAAGTCCTATTTTGAGTTTTGTCATAGTTTTAGGAGTCAATTCCCTAAATAAGACTAAAAAGTGGCAAAATTGCACAAATAGGACTACATTTTTTAAATTCCATTAATAGGACTATTTATGTGTGTTTGGCCAAATATACCCTTGTAACTTGTGAAATGTTTTAATTAATAATAAAATCATACAAAAATAATAAAAATCGAAAAAAATACTAAAAATCGTAAAAAGATAATAGAAAATTAATAAAAAAAAAATTTTAATAAAATTTAAAAAAAATATTTTTTAAAAAAAAATAAAAAAAAATCGTAAAATTAAAAAAAAAAAAAAAATTACCACCCCTGCCACCCCCAGCACCACCAGCTCCCATCACCGGAGAAAAATATGCCAACATTTTAAATAATGCCATAATGATGGCATATTCAATGAAAATGTTGGCATATTGAAGAGTAATTATGCCATCTTTTTGGCATTTTCAGAAAAAGATGGCATTTTTTACCTAAAGTGGAAGAAATTTCACCAATCGGAGGTGGTGGTGCTGGGAGGCGGCGGATGGCGGTGGGAAATGTATCCATAATGTTTTTCATTTTTTTATGGGTTTTTACTATTTTTTATTATTTTTAAAAAAAAAATTAAAAAATAAAAATTAAATTTTTTATTTTAGAAATTTTTCATAAATTTTTTATAATTTTTTTACGTTTTTTAAATATTTTTTACGTTTTTTTATGATTTTATTATGAATTAAAGTATTTCATTATGAATTAATACTCTTAGGGGTATTTAGGGTAGAAAATCTATGTTTAGTCCTATTTAGGGAATTTAAAAAGTAGTAGTCCTATTTGTGCTTTTTAGGAACTCAGTAGTCTTATTTAGGACAATTTCCGTAGTTTTAGTCCTATTTGAAGTAATTTCTATTATTTATATCCCAAATTTATCTGCAAAATTGACTTTTCGTGATTAGAAGTTTCATTTTATATACTTAGGATGTTTTTTACTTGGACTGTAATTTGTCCCAGACCAGACCAGACCAGTTCAGACCAGACCAGACTAGACCAGACTTGGATAGTTATAAAAATACAAAGAAACCAGACCTTACCAGACCAGACCAGACCAGATCAGATCAGATCAGACCAGCAAATTACAGTCCAAGTAAAAACATCCTTATTAATTAGGATGTCAATTTTAATTATATTCTAATTTGGAATTTGCAAGTTTGAAAAAAAAAAATAGTCTACTCTGAAAATATAAATTTTAATTACTAAAATTGAATTTATTATCATTAAGGAGGATTTAACTTTAACATTAGTTGACAAAAAAAATGTTGACTTTATTTGTAAACCAATTTGGGATAGAGGGAATATATTATATTTCAACTTATTATCATATGTGTAGAGATGGGTGTGGTAACACTCGTTAGAGTTTGTAGTTTGGTGCCGATTAATTGTTCCGCAAGTTTCTTTCGCCGGTGTTTTGCCGATTGCTTCGATGTCATATGTGCTGGAGTGGATCAATTTCTTTTCATTTGGATGTTGGGAGCTGAGGTTGACAATGGCGATGGGGTCTGCTTTGAGGTGTCCATAGTTGCTACCGTTCAAAGATCACTTGGGAGGCCTGTGAGGTGCTATCGATCAGGCTCAGCTTGCCTGGGATGGAGGAAAGGTCAAGGCGGTCGTGATGTGGCGGCGCTGCATAGCGAGGAAGCACGAATGCTATATATCCACATATTTGGGTGGGTGCGTAGATGGAGAAAAGTACACGGAGATAGCTTTGGGAGTATATTTATGAATATTAAAAAATATGGGGGTGTATTTATAAATATACTCATGTGTCCCAAAAACTTCAAATATATCACACAAATATTTATATGTGTGATTTATTTGATTCTTTACCAGATATTAATGGAAATGGAGAATATTTAAGATGTGCAGTTGGACTAGGGGTGGACTCGGGCCGGGCCAATCAGCCCGGAACCGGACCGGCCCGCTACTGTGCAGGCCCGGACCGGCCCGGTGAACCGGTTTGTGCCCGGTTCGGGCCACCCGGCCCGGCGGTATAGCGGTCCGGGCCCGGACCTCCAGTTTAGTGAACCGGCCCAGATGGGCCGGGTCCGGTTCGGGCCTCCAACGGTCAGTTATTTAAAAAAAAAAATATTTGTAAATGGCTTCTAGCCGTTGGGAGAGCTCCCAAACGGCTCTATAGCCGTTGGGAGCATAGGAGGGGGGTCTGGGGGGTTAGGGGGTGGGGTGGGGTGGGGTGGGGTGGGGTGGGGGTGGGGGGGTGGGGGTGGGCTATACAAAAAAAAACTATTTATACTCCTATTTTCTATACATTTTTTACACCTCTTCTTCTACAACTCTTCCTACTCTCTAATTCTCTACTCTCAATCTCTCATATTCAATCATCTTCATTCTTCATCTTCTCCAAATTCTTTCTACATATACTCCGTATATAATTTATATAATTATTATATCTACTTATATATTAATTATCTACTTATAAATATATACTTATACACATTCATATTATAATTCTTTACACATTATATATACTATATATACTATACACATTCATATTTACTTGATATTTAGTTATTATCCATACTATTGTTATTTACTTATATTTACATATTACATTTAGTTAATATATACTTATATATATATATATTAAAGTATTAAGTATAAGTGTATTATTACTCATCTTATAGTAATATACTTATATATTACTCCCTCCGTCCCAAAATTAACTTCCCGTTCGGTTTACGATGCTTGACTGACGATAAAGCAACTCGATCCCTGCTCACACTCGGATTATTTTTAGTAAATAAAATTTACATATTCAGAAACTACATTAAAACCGCTACAAAGCCTGATCAATAAAATTTAAATTTGATAAAAATTTGATATAAAAAGTAAAAGATTACGAGTGATTCAAGTTGACCAATGAATAGTGAATGGGAAGTTGTTTGTGGGACGGAGGGAGTATATACTATAAACATTATATTATATATTACTTATAATATATTTACACATTATATATACTATATATACTTATACACATTCATATTTATTTGATATTTAGTTTGTATCCATACTATTGTTATTTACTTATATTTACATATTACATTTAGTTAATATATACTTATATATATATATATATTAAAGTATTAAGTATAAGTGTATTACTCATCTTATAGTAATATACTTATATATTATATACTATAAACATTATATTATACATTACTTATAATACATTTACAAGTTATATAAACTATATAGACTTATACACATTCATACATTTTATAAAAGTAGGTAATTGTTAGACTTCTCATTTATCTATTAAATTAGTTAATTGTTACATTTCTCTACATTTCTCTTTAAAGAAAAAAAATAGTTAAAGTAGTATATTTTTACATTTGTCATATTAATATTAGTTAAAGTACTTAATTGTTTCATTTGTCATATTAATATTAGTTAATTCATACATTGCTCATTAAAGTAAAAAAACTAGTTAATTTATACATTTGTCATAATAATATTAGTTAAACTACTTAATTGTTACATTTCTCATATTAATATTAGTTACTTGCTACATTTTTCATTAAAGTAAAAAAGGTAGTAAATTTTTACATTTGTCATATTAATATTAGTTAAAGTATACATTTCTCATTAAGGTAAAAAGAACTAGTAAATTTTTACATTTGTCATTTTAAAAACTAGCTAAAGTAGTTAATTGTTAAATTTGTAATATTAATATTAGTTAATTGCTATATTGCTCATTAAAGTAAAAAAAAAAAACTAGTTAATTTTTACATTTCTCATATTAGTTAGTTGCTACATTTCTCATTAAAGTATTAATTAGAAGTAGTTCGATTGTTATACTCATATTTTAGTTCGAAATTGCTATAGTTTTTTTAGTCACATTTTATTATTACTATTGTACTCATATAAAATATTTGATATCATTTAATATTTGTTCAATTTTAAAGATGGAGCGTGGTAGACATTCTGTAGATGTGGGTAATCTCCAACGCAACCGCAAGAGGGAGATTGCGTCGACTCGTCCTACTTCACGCAAAGGCAAAGGTAAAGTGCGGGCGGAGTCTTCTTTTCAAAGTCGAGATGACTTTGAAACGGATTACCAATGGAGAGATGATATGATGATGTCCGACGAGCATCTACAAAACCTATTGTCCCAAAACGATCCACGCTTTGCACAAGAACAACACATCCCGACAACCATTGATGAAGAGGAGCTCGAGGATGACGATGCGGAGGAGGACGCGGGGGGCGACGGGACTCACGGCACCCCGGATGATGAGCAAGACTTGGAGGACGAGGGCGGTTCAACCCAAACTGGTAAGAAATCTAAATCTCCTATTATTGAAAACAATTTTACAAAAAAGAAAGACAAAAATACCGAAAAATGGTACGCAAGTTGCAATCATTGCGGCAAAGAGTATAGCTTGGGAACTTCTGGCAGATACGGGGGTCTCACAAGGCATCTTAAGTCCGCCCATCTTGTGGAGTATGCGAAAATAGACAAGGGCAAGGGGAAGCAAACACAAATATCGAGGTTTGCAAATTCTCAACCCTTTGGTAATTTCTCCTATGATGATCAAAAACATTTGACTGGTATGTCTCATTTAATTGTTGAAGAAAATTTACCCTATATTTTTTCCGAAAGTCTTGCTTTAAGAGATTATGCTCAAGGTACTTTAAATCCTCAATTTAGAAATTATAGTCGCAAAACGATTAAAAAAGAAGTTATAAGGCAATAATATAACTTCAAAAAAGAAAATTTACAAACATTTTTCGCAAACTTTAATGGACGTGTTAGTATTTGTAGCGATATATGGGAGGATACTTATCATCATTTATATTATTTGGGTCTTACTGCACATTATATTGATGATGATTGGAATATGCATAAACGTGTTCTTGCTTTTCGTGAATTCAATGATCGTCATACTGCTGATAATATTTATATTCTCATCGAGCGTATTTTAATTGAGTATAATTTGCTTGATAAGGTGTTTGCTGTAGGTTTTGATAATGCTAGTAATAATACTGCTGCTATACCTAGATTGCGTGAATTGTGTGGTGCTATAATAATTCTTATTAAAAACAAAAAACCTAGTTATAGTAATAAAACTATAACTTTATTCTACTTAATATCATTATTGTAGTAAAGATGAAGGAATAATTATAAATTAATAAGGCCAAACCGTTACAAGTTACTCTAGTCATATATATATCCCATCAATTGGTAGGACTAGGATATTATCTCATACGGTACATAGCACTGGAAGGTTAGCCGATCAATCAAGTTGGATTTCCGGGGTTCTTCTTATAGTGTTAATGCAAATGAATTCTCAAAGTATTGTTCTAATCTTAGTTCATACATATTTGATTTCATGGATTTATATGGATTTAGCTATTATATATATATATATATATATATATATATATATATATATATATATATATGAATATCCATCATAATATTCCGTAAAACAATGGGGTGTTTGGAAATTAACTGTTAGCGGTTGACGGTTGACTGATTCTATTGGCTGATTGATGATAGCGGATTTTGTTGGCTGTTTTATCAGCTGATAGTATTAGCAGTTTGTAAAATGATTTTTGGTTAAATGGTTGTTTACAATGATAACTTGATAAATTGCTTTTAAGGACATCATAATTACTAATTAATTTTGGGATAAGGGTCAGATAGGGCCTCGAACTCGAAAAAAAATGTCAAATAAGGTCATATTTCGGATGCTCTCTCTGGCCGACGCCATTTGGGGCGGTTCCCGATGGAATTTTTTGATGAAATTTTTTGAGCATCTTCCTCATTAAGTCTAGTTTACCCATACCAAATTTCAGCTAAAAATTCAACCGGGAAGGTAGTCAAATAATTTTCCGAAATGTACGGCGTTGTTTAACTTCACAGTTATCTTCAAAAACTCATTTGACTACCTTCCCGGTTGAGTTTTTAGCTGAAATTTGGTATGGGTAAACTAGACTTAATGAGGAAGATGTTCAAAAAATTTTTTTAAAAAATTCCATCGGGAACCGCCCCAAATGGCTTCGGCCAGACAGAGCATCCGAAATATGACCTTATTTGACATTTTTTTTCGAGTTCGAGGCCCTATCTGACCCTTATCCCAATTAATTTTATATGCGTCTCCCATACTTTTTAATTAATTTTATCAATATACTTGTACTACGTAACTATTTAAACCATTTTATTTTCAAAAAAGTAAAATCCACTAACACAAGTAATAATTTTTTAATTATTTTATAATCACGGTGAATGCAACATTTGCACGGAAAATAAATCTAAGATTAATTTATACTTCCTCCGTTCTTAAATAAATGGAACGGTCAACATTTCACACTTGCCGAGACACAACTTTGACCATTAATATATATGATTTAGTATTAGTAAAAAAATTAAAAAAATTAGATTATGAAAATTTACAATGAGACAAGTTTAACAATATTTTTTTCATAAAATAATATTATTACATTAATAAATAAAACGTAGTCAAAGTAGAACAAGTGAATAGTGTGAAAGTCAAAGTGTTACATTTATTTAAGAACGGGGGTAGTAATATAATTTCAAGTCCATGAATTGCAAATTTGGAATAAAATCCATTAAAATGGAAGAAGTAATAGAACTTTTGACAAAGAAGAACTAAAAGTATATAACCAAGAACGATGATGATGAACATTAGGATTTGGCTTGATAGTGGCTCCAGCATAACAATCTGGAGAAAACGGGAACCCAGCTCAAGCTCCGATATGCTTCAATGATAGAACTGGTTATAGTTTTATGCGCAGAACAAATCAATCATCTGCCGTAGCCGCATGGGTAGAATAGGAAAAATGAGAAATAAACCGAGCGGATATAGTTCCTAAACGCTAAGGTTTGAAGCGTTTTCTCTTTTGGCTTTTTGACACAAAAGGCTAAATGGAAAAGCCATTTATCAAACACATCCTTAGCTGATTTATGTGGTCAAACAACTAAAAAATAGTCAAATCGGCCAAAAAATGGTTGATAGACTTTTAAACAAACACCCCAATAGATTATAGTAATTCATTTTTCGAATGTGTTCCAACTAGCTGGCTTATACTACCTCCCTTCTTTTTTAGTTGCGCCATTAGTGAATTTTGTACTACTCACATAGTTCACATACTCTACTTTGACTACATTTTTTATTAATGTATTATAATTTAAATTTTTTAAAAATATTGTTGAAATCCCTCTCATTTTAAATTTTACAAATCTGAACTTTTAAATTATTGACGAAATTAATAATTGACGAAATTAATTTACAAATTAATTTTGGAAGTATGTTTTTATTGACGAAATTAATTATTGAGTTGTTTCAATTTCTTCAAAGGAGATCAAGAGAAGTACGCATAATAATCATGGAGACAAAGATCGATCCTAAGCTGCTTTTTAGCAAATAAGAAATTTATCAAAGTCGCTGCCATCCTTGTGTTCTTATTCGCCGCCATGTGTACGGTGGCGTTGGCCAAGGGTAGCGCTGTTGGGGTCACTGCAGCCAATGCTCGTCGTCACTCGGTAGTTTCATCTATTTCAACTCTCGCATGGAATTCCATGTGAAAGTTGAAATAGATGAAGCTTCTCTTGATCTCCTTTCATCTATTTCATCTATTTGCTAACCATCATCTTTAATATGTTCATCATACTTTTCCTAGCTTAGTATGATGATTAATTAAGAAGAAATTGTCTTGCCTAAATAGAATTAAAACATGATTAAAACTCCTAGATATGAATCCATGTTTTGTATTCTGATTAAACATCACTTTCCTATCTTATACTACGGTATATATGTGTGTCTTTCATATGGGAATATATGCAGTCGATTAAAAATGATTTCTCTTTAAATATTAGTGAATGTCCACAACCTTCATTTTATCCACACATTTGTCATTATTTTTTATTAATATCCCTAGCATCCACCTCGAACTCACACCACTCACTACCTTCCAAGTATTAAAGTGTATAGCTAAAGTTCGTATCCAAGGTGTAACTATAGTAGATGAGCTTACGCTTGTATAAATAAATGACACATGAACAATCATTTGTTAACATTATGTATTTGAGATATCATATTTCTTTCTTTTGATGTATATGTTATGTGAATGAATATGAATTACTCTCTTGAATTGAAAACTGATTACACTTATTATTCTAATCTAAACTTCCCAATTTTACCCTTATATGAAAATCCGGACGATCATTGCTTCAGAAGTTCCTTCAAAAAGGAACGCCATTAACTTTACAAAGCCCACAGTGAGCAATAGGCTGCCTATTCCAACTGGCCTTGCTTTTGCCATTCAACAATTGCGAATTGTTAACGCTGCTGAGCAAATATATATTCCATGTTTTCCTAATGAAGGCCACATCTTTGGTGTGCCGACTGCGGTAGCCCCCGTTTGGCGCCCAAATGACTATGCAACAGCTCCTGAATATGCAATAGAATTCGGGTTGACCTTTTCAACAGTCGATCTGCAGAAGGACGGATCGGCATGGTGGCTGTTTCGTCAGGTTTTCAAAGACAATGTGTTTGAGTTGCACTGTCCTCTACAGTCTAACTTCACCGAAGCGATGGTCATTGTGCACGCTATCTGTTGGGTGTGTTTCAGAAAATAAAGAAAATTAATTAAAATAAATTAATTAAATAAAATGACAAGAGAAAAACAAGAAAGGAGATGAAGCAGAATTAGTCAAAGCTCGTGCTACGCACGATTTCCTTAAAACGTATTTGTTGCCTCCCACGGTGCTAGGAGCGTTGCAACAATAGTTTCCCAGGATACGATGACTACGAACTAATGTTTGAGCACACAAACAAGAGTTCCAGCGAACGAGAACACAGTATGAACACAGAAGGAATTTGCAGATTGCTAGCAGTGTGTTTTTAGAGCTAAAATGTGTATGGATTTGTGTAAAATCGTGCAAGAACCTCTGTTGTTGCAAACCACCTGCCAGCCATTATATAGGAGGATTTGTTGTATGAAAATAGTGAATTAATGGACCTGAACGTTGGACATCAATGACCAATCCGTTGGGCATTGAATTGTCCATGAACTGTCCATTTAACACTGCATTAAAAGATATAAACGTTGGGCATTTATTGCTGTAACGGTTCAGAAGCCATCAGAAGACCCCTACGTAGTTCTGCCCGAAGGCCATCAGAACTGGAGCAGTTCTGATGCGCGGTCATCAGAACCGGAGCACCTCTGATCGTGGCCTTCTGCCCGGAGCAATTCTGCCGCTGGGAAAAAATTAAACGTTTCGGGAAGAAAACAAAAATTAATCGTATCCGCAGGTCGCCCGCGCACGTAAATCGCGGTTTTTCTTCTCCGAATTCAGAGATTTGATTTGCACCCCCCCCCCCTGCGCGCGTGGAGAGAGCCTTTACCCTTAGGAATCTTAACTCCTTAAGGGGAGAGTCCCTTTATAAAGGGTTGCAAATCCCTTGGGTTTTCCGGTGTGGGAAATTAACACACTAGAAACCCATCCTTTTTCCCTGTTTTTCCATTCTAACGGGTAAACTTCGAAAAGCGATTTCTCATTCACCCGTTATCCGTTTTGAGCGTACCATATATCGAATTGTAGCCCTTAACAAGGACAATCCGAAACCACTTAGACCCGACCCAAATCGGAAGTGGACCCACTCAAAAAATTGCCCCAAAATAGCCATTTAATGCAATTTTTCACACATTTTTCCAACACTATCTTCCTGAATGGGGAAGCTTCTGACCCGTCGCGGGTGTTTGTAAATCTGGAGCCGGTTGGCAATGGTGACTGGCATTATGCTGCGAGCTCCACACTACGGTATCCATCTAAATGCTAATGAAGCCATCTCCTTTCAAGCCAGAGAGGTTGTTACACATGTGTTACTGTATGGTTCAAATGGGTAATGTGATTCGGTTCTAAAAGCTGAAATGCTTTTTTGCTAGATTCTGATATTGTAAATTGTAATGAACATGTTGTTCAATGCCATTTTGTGAAAAACAGATTATGTATGCCATTTTAGACAGTGCTGTAACTGTTTTTTATAGTTTTGTTGCAACCAGTTGCAAACTACTTCATTAAAGTTTATTTTCAAACACACAAAAAATGTAAATCTTAATTTTAAGAAAGAGATCGAGGAAGTTGCCAACAGCCCTTCTAAATGCTAAATTTTAAAGAGATACAGTTGGTTGTCAAAAAAAAAAGATGTGTAGACCAGACCTACTAATTAATAATATGCATTGACCTATGCTTATAGGAAATTCCCGGTTAATTATAACTTGAGGTGGTCAACAGGGGACCGAGCGAAAACTGTGGTTGAGAGTGAGTGTACCTAGATTATTGTTGACGAGAGCTGATCTTACGAGATTGCCCTATACAATCCTTTTTTTTTTTAATGATTGATTTACATTCCTTAGATAGAAGAAAATTAGTTTCTAGGAAATATTCTGTTTCCATATTTTTCCTGTGTGCTCTTGTATATATTAGCTTTATCAATTGAAAGAAATATACGGATTATTGGAGAAAAGTCTCTGTTCAACATGGTATCAGAGCAGCTCTCTGCCTAAACCTTTCGAATCGTAGTAATTCTGCATCATGGGGGATAAGGACTCTCAAGTCCTTATTCAGAATGTTCAAGATGCTCCTTTCCCAACCGGAATCATCCTGGATGATTCTAACTATCCATTGTGGTCACAAGTGATGGAGATGCGCATAGGAGCAAGAAACAAGTCTGGTTTTCTCACCGGCAAGACTCCCAAACCATCCGATGAAAAGCAACTAGAAAATTGGTTGATAGACAACAACCGTGTTAAGAGCTGGCTTATTGATTCAATGAGCCCTCCGTTGATTCAAAGATTCATCCGACTCCGGACGGCGAAAGAAATTTGGGAGGCCGTTGCAAAAACATTCTATGATGGCTCGGATGAAACACAGTTGTTTGAACTGAACCGGCGATCATTCACAACCCGTCAAAATGGTAGGTCTCTCTCGACCTATTACAATGAACTCGTCAGTATTTTTCAAGAAATTGATACCCGCCTCACAACACAAGAAGATGGTGTTGCTCAAGTTGTATCGCTTCATAAAACCCTAGCCCGTCTGCGTGTTCACATCTTCCTAGCGGGTCTGGATCCTGAATTTAACCATGCTAGAAGTGAAATTTTGAGAAAAGATCCACCCCTCGATCTTGAATCGTGTTATGCATATGTTCGAAAGGATCAAAACCAGAGAAATGCAATGGAAGAGCCGAAGATGGATGTCGATGGGATGGTTCATTTGGCTGCCCGAAACCGACCACTAAAGGGAAAAAATATTCCCAGTAAGGGGGGGTTACTTACTTGTGCTCACTGTGGGGAAGAGGGACACTCAAAGCAACGGTGCTATGAAATCATCGGATATCCTGAGTGGTGGGATTTCTCAAAAAGGCCTAGAAGGAAGACCAGTCAGGCAAAAATGGCTACCTCAGTGAAAGAAACACCATTAGCCTCTGTTGCTGCACATGTTGAGGAGATGGATAATTCCGGTATGTCTAATTTTAACATTACTAAGAATAATAATTGGATCATCGACACAGGAGCAACCGATCATATGACAAATGATCCGTGTAAACTTGTATCGATATGCACTCCTAAACAGACCAAGATTCTCACTGCTAATGGCGGGACAGCCCGTGTAACTGGCGAAGGATCTGTACAAATATCCAACACCATGAATTTGAACAAAGTCCTTGTTGTTCCCTCATTGTCTTCAAGTTTGTTATCTATATCCCAAATAACAAGAAATTTGAACTGTTTTGCAAATTTCTGGCCTGATGAGTGTGTGTTCCAGGACATCAAGACTCACCAGATTCTTGGCTATGGTACTAGGCGGGGGAAGTTGTATTATCTTGAAGATCAAAAGTATGGCGAAGCCCTAAACACTGGAATAGCTCAAGGGAATAAGAAGTTGACGTGGTTATGGCATCGGAGGCTAGGACATTTATCATTTAGTTATCTTAAGAAATTAAAACCAAGTTTGTTTATTGGAAAAGAAGATATCTATGAATGTGGAGTTTGTGAAATGGCCAAGAGCCATAAGTCTGTGTATGCTCCAAGTGATAATAAAAATTCGATTCCTTTTATGACTGTCCATTCCGATGTATGGGGACCGGCCCGAATCTCTACACCTAGCGGTGCTCGTTATTTTGTAACATTTATCGATGAATGTACTCGTATGATATGGGTTTCCCTTCTGAAACACAAAGGAGAAGTGTGTTCAGTGTTCCAGGAGCTATACCGAATGGTTAAATCACAATATAAATATGACATTCAGATTCTACAATCTGACAATGGGAGTGAATATGTTAATTACGAGATGGAAAGATTTTGTAGGGATAATTCCATACGACACCAAACCTCATGTGTTGGAACATCCCAACAAAACGGACTAGCAGAACGAAGAAACCGTCAACTGTTAGAGATTGTTCGGGCATCCTTGTTTGACATGAATGTTCCTCGTCACTACTGGGGAGAGGCAGTTCGATCAGCTGCGTATCTCATGAATAGAATCCCATCTCGAGTTATCCAGTTCAAAACCCCAATCCAAGCTCTCCATGAACTTGTAAAGATCCCAGGAAGTGTAAATCTGGAACCAAGAGTATTTGGGTGCACATCGTACGTACATCAGAACCAAGGAAAGCTAGAACCTCGTGCTATTCGATGCATTTTTTTCGGGTACGCAGATTTTAAAAAGGGTTATAGGTGCTATGACCCTAAGGAAAACAAGATGTATGTTACTCGAGATGTTGTATTCCATGAAAACATTCCCTTCTTTGGGAGGGAGAGTTCTCTTCAGGGGGAGAAATCATTTAGCATGGAGGAAGAGAACATACAAACGCAGGCTACTCCTGACAGTGAGATAGAAATAGACGGATCCGATGGAGGAAGAAATGATAATATGGGACAAGAAGCTGGAGTGAATAACGAATACCCCGAGGGGATAGAAGGAAACCATGAATCAGATAGCCAATACAATGAAGAGACAGAGGGAAACACGGCCTCTCCTATCATCACTACCACAGAAAGCTCTCAGGATTTTGTGGACACATCGGATGTGCATGAGACACCTCCTGAGCCCAGGTATCCCGTAAGGCAGAACCGAGGAGTCCCGAAAAAGTCTTATCAACCTGATCTCAGGGCAAAAGCCAGATATCCCATTAATAATTATGTGTCTTCTCACCGGCTGGCCAAATCCCAGGCCCTCCTAATAGGACAATTGTCCTCGGTATCTATTCCAAGCGACGTCCAAGAAGCACTGAAAGACATAAAATGGAAGAAAGCTATGAACGACGAAATGGAGGCCTTACAGAAGAATCATACATGGGAATGGGTAACTCTTCCTCCGGGAAAGAAGACAGTGGGCTGCAGATGGATATATAATGTCAAAGTGGACTCCGAAGGGAATATTGATAGATATAAAGCGAGACTTGTAGCGAAAGGGTACACTCAAAAATATGGGATTGATTATGGAGACACTTTTGCTCCCGTCGCAAAGATAAACACCATCCGTATTCTTCTATCCATTGCAGCAAATGAAGACTGGCCATTACGACAATTTGATGTGAAAAATGCGTTTCTCAATGGCCACCTGGACGAAGAAGTTTACATGGACCCTCCGCCTGGCATATACTGTAATGGCAAAGTTTGTAAGCTCAAAAGGGCGTTATACGGGTTAAAACAATCCCCTAGAGCATGGTTCGGGAGGTTTTCAGCCTTTATGAAGAAGAGTGGATACAAGCAGAGTGATGCTGACCATACACTCTTTGTAAGAAGACAACAGAGGAGCATAACGGCCTTGATTGTATACGTTGATGATATGGTAGTTACAGGAAATGATTCCAAAGAAATGGCAATTCTCCAGAAGGTACTAGCAGCAGAATTTGAACTAAAAGACCTTGGGAACCTAAAATATTTCCTAGGTATAGAAGTTGCTAGATCAAAACAAGGGATATCCATGTGCCAACGGAAATATGTGTTGGACCTTCTAACTGAGACAGGTATGCTTGACTGTCGGCCAGCCGATACCCCAATAGAAGTAAATCATAGATTGATGATACATCCTGATCAAGTCCCAACAAATAAGGAGAGGTATCAACGGCTAGTTGGGAAATTGATTTACCTATCACACACTCGACCGGACCTAGCCTATGCAGTTAGCGTGGTAAGCCGATTTATGCATGCACCGAGTGAAGATCACATGGAAGCCGTGTACAGGATACTAAGGTACCTAAAGGCTTCTCCAGGGAAAGGTATATTCTTTGGAAAAAACCGAAGTATGGGGGTTTGCGGATACACAGATGCGGATTGGGCTGGAGATGAAACTGATGGAAAATCAACGTCAGGGACTCAGGGTACTTCACCTTCTTTGGAGGCAATCTGGTCACGTGGAGAAGTAAAAAACAGAAGGTCGTTGCCAGGTCAAGTGCAGAATCAGAACTTCGAGGAATGGTACACGGTGTCTGTGAACTACTATGGATAAAACGTATATTAATAGACCTTGGGATTAGGCTAACACATCCAATGAAACTAAATTGTGATAACCAGGCAGCAGTGAAGATAGCAAATAACCCTGTTCATCATGAGAGGACGAAGCATGTGGAGGTTGATCGTCATTTTATTAAGGATCATCTTGAGAAAGGAACAATTGAACTTCAGTTGGTTCCTTCAAAAGAGGTTCCTTCAAAAGACCAACTGGCAGATGTCTTAACCAAGGCAGTATGCGGAAGGATCTTTCATAGCTCTCTTGACAAGCTGGGAATGATAGATATCCATTCTCCACCTTGAGGGGGAGTGTTGACGAGAGCTGATCTTACGGGATTGCCCTATACAATCCTTTTTTTTTTTAATGATTGATTTACATTCCTTAGATAGAAGAAAATTAGTTTCTAGGAAATATTCTGTTTCCATATTTTTTCTGTGTGCTCTTGTATATATTAGCTTTATCAATTGAAAGAAATATACGAATTATTGGAGAAAAGTCTCTGTACAACAATTATTCTCCTACCAAAGCTGACAATGTTATGGACTTACAGTGGTAAATATAAATTAGGAATATAAAAGCTTAAAATATCATTTATTGGTATGCCCTTGGGCGATAGTATATGTGAGACAGATCATGTCCACTTATAGCCTGAATAATGCCAACGGCAACCTTATTAACCCATAGTATAAGAAGGGGTAGGCAGATTGATGACAGTAGTCTTGACCTTCGTCATCATATTAATGGTGTTTGTAATGCCTTGTGATCCAATCCCACTGTCCTTGATTCCCTGTTTTAAAACATATAAATGTTATTATTATAAAACGGCTAAAAAGGAAAATAACAATATGTTTTGGGCCATAGTTCGGTTTTACAGGGACCTATTCACTTGGCCTTATAGAGTTATAGGAGTCACAAATTAGCATGAAATCAAAAGGCATCACTTATTAAACAGATCAAACCTGGAATGGAAAATGATCAGGTCCCCGAGAGGGTGCGGAGTTGATCTGCACCGTTCCAGCCTCCATGGCATCACTTATTAACATGGCTTTGTTTATGTCTTTAGTAAAGACACATCCCTGTAGTTCATTTAGTGAAATATACCAAAGATAGATTAGTATGCTGATTAAACACTGAAAGCACATTTAATGGGGGGTGCTTTGGGGGTCCCGATGCCCCCGCTATGGACCCTTAATGGGAGAGTAAACTGGGGGCATAACATATCCCCTGTGTGTCAATGTACACCAAGTCACTTTGTGAATCAAACAGGTCACTCTGTCAATGAGCTGTTTAAAAAGGGTCACTGTGACTGAACTGTTTAAAATTGGTCACTGTTTCCAATGTCATTGATCTATTTTCTTTACAAAGTAGCTTGGTGCACAAAGGGGAGTGCGTGTGCTGGGACATGGACATCTTACTTGGAGGCCGAATTTGCTAGCATTGCAGTGGTTGATTCCTTCTTCCACGGAGTTGATCCGAATAACGGGTAAAACAGGCCCAAATGGCTCCTCCCATGCGATCCTCATATCGGGCCTGACATGGTCCAACAACAAGGGCCAGATGAGGTTACCTTCCCTCTTGTAGGGCTGGCAGAATGTCGCCCTTTTCTCTTTTGCATCCATGACCAGCCCCTCTATGAAGTTTGCTGATGATTCCGAAACAACTGGGGTAATATCACAATCATCTTCCGGTGCTCCGACTGTTAGCTCTGCCATTTTTGCCGTCACCTTCTCAACAAGAGTGTCAGCAATGGATTCCATCACCAAGACAACCTTAACTGCAGTGCACCTCTGACCACTGTTACAGAACATAGTAAAATAAACTTTACTCAACAACAAGGAATGCTCATTTCTAGACTGTTTTCTTACTGAGATACGTAGTATTTATGCACCTGTAAGAGAATCCTCCTTTGGCAATATTAGTTGCTGCCAAGTCTATGTCAGCATCCTCAAGCACAATACAAGCATCTTTTCCTCCAAGTTCCATTTGCAGTGGGACCATACCTGCTTTCTTTGAGATTGCAATACCGGTGTCCCCACCAGTGAAGCTTAGGAAAAAAACACGAATGCACAATTATGTACTGAAGGTTAATGGTCCGTTTGGATCTTGAAATTGGTGGGGAAAGAAAGTAAGGACAAAAAAGTTTAGGAAAAATTCGGAAGGAAAGAAAATATAAGGGAAAATAAAACATTGGTCAGACTCAATAAATTTGGTAGGGTAATCTGAGATTACCTTATAAATTATAATGTTAGGAAGATAATTTCATATAACCGTGTGCAGTTTGAGTTTTAAGATTTCAGAAAAAAGTGATATGTGAGATTACGTTATTTGGTTACGAAGTTCAGATTACCGGCGTAATCTCATACTACTATACTAGTACCACATAGGATAATCATACAATTATTATAATGTTTAGAGGCAATCGGCTTTTCGTGAGTTTCTTTTTCAGTAGTGTAACATTACCTTCATAATATTCTCCACTTTACCCCCAAAAAATCAGGTATTGTTGTGTTTGCTTTGAAATAGATTAATACTCTCTGCATTATGCTTTTATTACCAAATGAAATAAATCAGGTAATCTTATATTACCTTCCTAAAGGTTATCATGTTACCTAACCAAGCGGTTCCTAAAGGTAAGTCCGAAAGAACAAACAAGAAAGTTTCAAAGATAGAGATTGGGAAGTGCAAAAAGAAAGTTCTGGCTGCTTGCCTTATACAGTTCACTCCTGGATGCATTGTGAGGAAATCTCCGATTTCAGAACCCTTTCCAGTGACACAGCTGATAACCCCTTTCGGAAAACCAGACATGTGAAAGCAATGCACCATATGGAGGGCAGCCACAGCACCCTACATCAAAATGTGCTTATGTGGCTTATTTAATGCTAGGAAAGAGAAATCTAATTGAATTTCTTAATGTACGAAGTTTCTTAATATATAGATACCTTTGCTTAGGTAATGTTTTTACATTTTCATCCTAGACCTTAAAAGAAGTTGAGGGGAAAAAGTGTCTGAGACTCGGAGGTATGCCCCTTTTTACTGCTTCTAGAAATAATACAGTACCTGAGTTGGAGGCTTGAGAACAAGAGAGTTCCCGGCAATCAGTGCCGGTGCTATTTTGGATACAGCAAGATTGACAGGATAATTAAATGGTGGAATGGCTAAAACCACACCAAGTGGAACCTGTGAATGTAAATCATGCTGTTAAATGTAGTAATGTATCCATTGGCTCCCATTAACCCTCTACTGAAGATACCAATATAGATTAGGATTAATACATATCACAATTCTTTAATACTAGAAAAACTTGGTTCCATTGACAACAAACATTTAAAGAAACTTGTTAGAGTCCCACATTGGACAAGCAAAGAGAAAATGCAGGTTAATAAGGCTTTAGGTTGAACTAGGTAATAGATTGGCAATATGGTTTGGCCCGTGTGCCTTATAGCCTAGTTGAGTGACCCCAACCGAGTCCTGAATTCTCTCAACTTGGTTCGATCTTTTAGTTAGCATGGTTTGCACCGAATTGAGTAATCCCAACCCAATCGTAATCATATCAAAAGTATTCAGCATTTTAAAGTGTAACTTGTGGCAATTTGCATTTACTGCTGAAGCCTATTGTCCAAAGTTAAGCATATAACTCAATCAATGTCTAAGTAAATTTGTACTTGCTACATAAAGTTAAGTAGTTGGGGAAGTTACCTTTGAAGTAAGGCAGTATTTGGTCCTCTCATATCCAGGGAAACTATCTGATACCAGAAACTTTCCCTCGCCCAAAATCCGAACACCTTCTTCAGCAGTATAAGAGATCAAATCTCCAGACCTTACAACCTTCATGGATCATAATGCGCAGTTAACTCAATTAATCACCTAGATTTTATGCATTGATCACAATTTAAACTATCTGGTCCAATCCATCACTCAATTACTCACACTCCAAATAATAATAATGTAGAAAGGAGAAAAATGAAAGTATAGTTTATATGTTCTTTACTGGCTCGCTTTGAAGACACGGTTTTGTTCTGAATAACTATCACTTTAGAATGTCAAGAGAGCATTAATTGCTCATTTAACCATAACACTTTTCGATCCTTAGATGTTAAGTAGTACTTCAAACTATTAAGAAAGGTGTCGTAACAAAAAAAATAAAAAAAATAAATAAAAAGTTAAACATAAATGAAAAGTAAAAACAAACAAAAAATAAAATAATGATAATAAATGTGTTCCAGCCATATTATAATATTATCATCTTAACTTTGGAAAAAACAATGGGTACAAAACGTTGCAAATTATCAAGTGGTATATGATGGATGTAACCTCACCTATTAAACTCTAATAAACAAGGGAAAAACCTAAAAACATACCATTTGAGGCAATTAAAGGGCTCATAGAAGTAAAGATTACTCATTTCACAATTAATTACCTCATTTACAGAATCTTTGGCTGGTTTTGCAATTTCCTTCACAAGGCACTCTGCAATAGGAGCTTTGTGTTCTTTCAGAATGGCAGCTGCCTTATGAAGAAGCTCTGCTCTTTTCCAGAGTGGGGTTTTTGCCCACAACTTTTGTGCAGCTCTTGCTTCTTCCATCACCTTGTTCACCTCTTCTTGTGTACATGCTAGTCACAGAAACATGGTCAATTTAAACCAGATTAATTTTCTTTAAATCAATTAGCTACCCATTCCCCATTGGTCAAACCGATTCCAAACAGGCTAACTTCACATAGGTGCCATACAAATCATGTTTAGAATTAAGAGAAATTAAGACAAATTAACATAGGAGGAGTTGGTTTATGACTTGTATTAAACAGATTAAGACAAATGCATAACAAATTAAAGAAAGATAAAATAAAACATCAAATAAACCAACATAAAAAATATGGCATTCTGACATGAAAATGTGAAGAACAAAAAAAACTAAACTTTACCCATCAACTCTAAAAAAGCATAGTGGAGAAAGAACATGAAAAATTAAACTACTATGAAGAAACCATGAATTTTGAGCTACACAAGGTGGGGGAAAGGTTTAAACCTTGAACTTTGTACTGAACCGTTCTTGAAGTTGGGTTGATGATAGAAACTGACTTCCCAGAAGAGGATTTCTTCCACTCTCCATTTGAGTAGAACTTGAAGACCTCTCCTTCAATAATCTCTGCAAAAACTCCATTTTCGGTCATTGCTAATTTATTGCTGAAAGAAAGAGCGATCGAATGGGTCAATGGGGAATGTGAAGTTCCGGGTTGAATTGGTATTTGGATCTAAATATACACAGTGGAGGTGACGAAGGTAAGCCACACTTCTCCGATCACAAGCGGTACGTTAGTACGTACGTGGTGCATTAAGATGGCGTTCCATATCTCCATTCCATACACATAATTTCCAGGTGTTTTTTCTTCCGCGAATATGGACAAAAAATATTAAAATCGAAGAAAGAATATTATACTCCGGATTTGAATTGATGGGAAAAAACAAAAACAAAAAGTAAAAGTATGCAAAGGTGTTCTTACAAGTTACAAAAGGCTGGTAGAATGGTAGGTGATTAGGCGAATACGGAGTATAATGTTCAGCCAAAAACGTATTTGGATTGCTTATTACAATACGTAAATGGCAATCAACATAAGAGTCTGTTTGCAACAACTTCTGCTTTTAAAAAAGTGTTTTTTTTAATGAAATGAGGAGAAGTGAAATAAAAGTTGATAGTGTTTGAGAAAAAAGTGATTTTGAAAAGTAAAAGTGAGTAGTGTTTGGTAAAATAAGTGCTTTTTGTGTAATAGAAAAATAAGGTATGGCACTTATTTTAAAAGTTGTAGTGTTTGGGAAAAATAAGTGCTTTTTTAAAGCCAAAAGTTGAGAAGTGTCTTTTTAAAGCCAAAAGCTGAGAAGTGCTTTTTTAAAAGCAGTTGCAAACCAACCCTAAATAAATTATTACTCCGTATAATTTTAGTAGAGTTTTGGTTTTTAATATTTTTCGTGAAAATTTATTAAGGTCTTAGCAAACTCGATAAGTGATTATGTATGGAGTACAATTTTTTGTGTTTTGTTCTAATTTGTAAAATGTGGTTTTAGAGATTTACGATGTTTTCCAAGATTTTATTCCCAGATTAAACTTAAATAAGTCAAACTAGCTTGCAAGAAAATATCAGAAAAGCATCGGCATCAATTTTCCATCAGAAAATGTACTTCCTAGTAGAAAATTCCCTAATATGGAAAATTTTAGGGAGAATTTGACTTTGCACCCCATATTTTGGATAACATTAGACTTTGCATCCCGTTTTCAATATCATTAATGTATGCACCCCATTAACCCAAAAAATGTGAAGGAATATGGTGCAAATTCAAATGATTTTATAGTGAATTGGGGTGCATACATTAATGATTTTGAAAATGAAATGCAAAATCAAATATCACTCAAAACATGGGGTGCAAAGTCAAATTCTCCCAAAATTTTAATAGTTATAAGATCAGAGATGTTTTCAAATGGACTACAACTTTCTGGTCTAGTCGGGTAGAAGACGGTTGTGTGTGTATTTTACAACTGTCGAAGTCTGGCTGAATCTAGATTGATCTGATCTGGTCTATTTAAATTTACTCTGGTCTGGTCTAGACTCAGGGGCGAAGGTGGAGGGGTGGCCAACCGGGCCCCCGGCCCAGCCCAAATTTCAAATTGCTTATATTTTTAATGTTAAAATTTATCTGTAAAAATTCTTTGTACCGGTCCAACTCTTACTTCTGGCTACGCTCAATGCTTAGACTGAAACCAATCCCGTTGAAAACATCACAAATGACTAAATTTACAAATTTTTGCCTATTGATCAAATATAACTAATGAGAAATGAGGTAGAGATATCTTAGATTAAAATGTTTTGCGTTAAAATCAATTCAAAGTGAAAATTACTTAAACGAATTTGACCAAGGTTAAAATGTCTAATATTTCATTCGTCCAAGAATATAAGAAATATCATTGTCTACAAACGATTTTGAAAAAAACATTGTTATTTAACAATTAGGATACATTTTAAATAAAGAAAAATAGTATGACGCTGCAAAAAAAGAATATGTAATAAGATAGATAAAAGGATAAAATGATAAATTCAAAATTTGTTAATAGACTTCAAATAAGAATAGTAATCATAGTGACAAATAATATCTACCAAAATGGAAGAAATGGGGCATTATAGTTTTGCATGTAAATTATAGTAATCATAGTTTTTCCTGGTGTGATTTGATCCATTCACATTTGAACCAACTATAGCTAGTTTCAAGACAAAAAGAGCTGAGGTTGCATCAACCATTGGGGTATATGTGGTCAGCAACCCATGAAGTTGGAACTGATCGAGTTCGTCATATATACAGCTAAGTCCATAAAACATTATGGACTTGTATGTATATATTATATGTGCAAATTTGGGATACTTACTTCACACCCTTTCAAAGTTGAGAATATTTAAATTATTTTGACTTCCTAGTTATAATTAAAGAAATGGCGAAAAGGAAAATAAACTTGTAGATCCCAAAAACATTAGCAAGAGAGACAAAACCCCAAAAAATGTCGTCGAAGATTGACACTGTTTGATACAATTTCACTAAAAAAAATGCTTGTAAGACAGTTTTCTACTATAGAATCTTCGTCTTCAAATATTCTAATAATATGTGAATCTATGTGCTTCAGATATTCAAATCTTGTGATAAAAACTTTATCATTAGTTCATCGATTAAAAGAAGTGGCAAAACCTTTGGGGCACACAAAAACCCAATGATGACAAATTTATAAAAGATGGAGGGACAAATATTTATATATACACCTATGCAGTTGGTGCCAGTACTCCCTCCACCCCATATCTTTGTTTCATTTTAATTTTTTGTCTGTTTCACTAAGTTTGTTGCATATCATATTAGGTAAAATTTGGGTGGTTTCAATTAACTCTTACTTTATTTACATTTTATCAATTTAATATCAACAATACAATTTCTTTTTTTATAACCGCGTCACTCAAAAGAAATTTGTGTGGCGGTCTTTCCCTCTAAGTAGGGTTTCGGTTTGTGCCACCGGTCTTCGTGCGGATAGATTAGGATTTCCCTTGTAGCTTCGTACGTGTTTTTAGGCATGTTTCTCTTTTGTTGTGAGTCTTGGTTTGATCGGGAAAGCTCTCAACGGTCACTACCAATGTTCTAAAAGGCGTTAGGCGCTAGTCGGGCATCAGCCCAGCGCCTAGTCGGGGACTAGTCGGAAACATTGAAATTGCATTTTTATCTATATTTTTGCATAAATATAATAAGTAATATTGTATTTTTGTGTGTATAAAATACATATATACATATACATTAACAAACATGAATGATACAATTATCACATTTAATCATACGTAGTATATGGTAAATAATCACTTAACTTCATTATGTTATAAATATAAATAATGATAAAATTTAGGTATATATACAAACTATATAGTTTTATCTTAATTTACAACTTCATTTCTTTATATCCATGACGAAAGTTAGAGTACGTATATCGATTAAAAAATTAAAATTAAAAAGTGAAGTAATGTTCGGCGAATCTAGACGGTCTAGGCGGCTGATTAGGCGCTCTAGGCGGGCAACTAGGCGCCATATGCGGCTGACCAATTCACCTAGACGGCAAACCAATTAGTCGGAGCGCCTAGACGAAAATCGGGGCGCCCGACCACCGCCTAGCGCCTAGGCGGGGACTAGTCGGGCCCCTAGAACAATTTTTAGAACAAAGGTCACTACCTTTTTCCTTAATTCGCAAGTTTGGGTAGTCTGGTGCTTGGATCTAGTTAATTCTGGCGATGAGGATTCTTGACGGTCCCCTGGGTATACGAATGCAGTATGGTTCATGCCCCGCAGCGCCTATATGGTGGAGATTGCGAACAAGGTCAGGGAAGACAGGTTGCGGCTGGATGTGGATGAAGTAGACCTGATGCAAGATAGTTTGAAAAAGTTGATCGGGCAGTGTGACGGTTGGGAGATCTGGACTGAAGATGACGAACCGATGATCGATGAAGAGGACGCTGCGGTCCGCATGGAGCAGTCGTTCCCGGGGGCTCGTCCCCCTAGCCGCCGTCATGGAGTGCAAGAGAGTCTAGGGATAATCATCATAAGCATATCGAATGGACGGGAGCATGGACGATAGTGGTGCTCTGGAGGAGGGAACAAGACCTCTATTTTATTGCCTTTTTGCTGTTTAATTTCTTTGATCATACTGTGAAATTGGATTTGGGTGACGGGAGGTCTGCTTTAACCGTCTTTGGCTCAGTTGCTCCCAATAATGGATCAGCGAGTCATATTATTTCTTTGGAGGTGATTAACTCTAAGTCTGGTTCGAAGATCGGCGGTTATTAGCGGTCTTTTTAGCCCATATCTGAATGATTTGATATCAATATAAGCCACTTTTCATCAAAAACAAAATAACCGTGTCACTCACTTTTTTACCAAAGTTAGCGAAGACGGGAGTATATTTATGAAACCCCATATGGCTTCCTTATGAAATCATATGGGGTAGTGAGTTAGTGACACCATCAGCATCATTCATTTGTTTAGTGAAGGACTCTACAAAATAAATGAATGATGAATTTAGGGATGTCAAAAAAAAACCGACCCGCAATGACCCGCCCTGGCCCGAGACATTTGGGACGGGTCCGGCCCGCCCCGTCTTGCAAATGGGGCGGGTCCGCCCCGCCCCGCCTATACAATGGGGCGGGTCCGGGTCTTAGTATTGATCTGTGCTGCCCCGCCCTGACCCGCCCCGCTCAATATAAAAGTGTACATACTTTTTCTTAAATTATACTACAAATATACTTCAACATTCATATGTGTGTACACATACAATAAATATTAAATTCTTTTTTTTTGAAAGGTTAAATTCTTTGATCTTATAATATATTAATAAATATATTAGAATGAGATGAATGACGGATTATCAATGTATGCGTTATATATAGCATTTTAATACATATATTCAATTATTAATATAATTAAATAGATTAACTATGCAAGCATGAGTAATTTTTCCTCAATTGTTGAATTTTTTAGCGTATCATGAATTTGATTTAATATATTAATTTTTAATTATTATTCAGAGATAAACTTTATGTAGATTCAATTGGTAATGTAACAACTTCCCACAAATAGAAATACATATTAGCTAATTAGGTTACTGCGGGGCGGGACGGACCCGCCCTGCCCCGCATGGGGCGGGTCACGGGTCAACAAGTTTGGACCCGTGCAAGTCACGGGGCGAGACGGACCCGCCCCGCCAAGTCATGGGGCGGGTCCGGGTCTTGCAGTACCCGCCCCGCTCTGACCCATTGTCATGCCCCTAATGATGATTGTAGTGACACAATACCCTATTACCCTATATATGACTCCATAATGGAGTCGTATGAGACTCCTTAAAAATTTTGGGTTGGGCCACATATTTTTTGGAAATTGTCTTCCTTTTTTTGAGAAAATTGTATATTCATTTTTGAATCATCAAAACTTATTGTTGCGGATTGAAATAATTAAAAAATGGATTGGGCCACTATTTTCACAATGGGCCATTGCGGATTGAAATAATTATTTTTTGAAATAATTAAAAAATGGATTTGAGCCGAATCCTGCAAGTTTTCTTCGATGCTAATTTGGTCATTATTTTATACGGAGTATCAAGTTTCTCGTTCTCTTCCGGAAAATCACGCGCCACAGATTTTATGCCCGCTCATCTTCCAGGTATTCTCTAATTCGTTTTCAATCTTACCTAAATTCTGAATCCAAATCTTATTACGAAGAGCTAAGGAAATCAGAAGATGGATTCGCCATCTCAGAGTTTACAGTTCTTCGTTCAGTTCCCAGACCTCAAAATCCCTTCTCGTGCTTTGGTTATTGAATCGCCGACCCCCGATTTCACAATAAACGACCTCAAATCATTCGTCTTGTCCAAAACCCTAACCCTAGATCAGGATTCCGTCTATTTCACCTTTAATGGGAAACTGATCCCGGATTCTACCCCTGTAAAAAGTTCCCTGATTTCTCCCCTGTCGACCTTAACCCTCCACCGTCGCCTCCTTGGTGGGGGCGGAGATGGCGGCGCCACAGGGGCGGAATCTCGAGACTGTTACCTCAAAATGTATGCTGAGAAGAAACCTGACAAAATTGATGAAAACGAGCGTAGATTATCCAAGTGGTTGAATTGTACGTTGTCAAACGAGCCACTTAGGCACCCTGTGGTGACTGATAAGCTAGGGAATCTGTTTAACAAGGAGGCCTTGGTTGAAGCTTTGTTGAGGAAACAAGTACCCAAGCAGTTTTCATACATAAAGGGATTGAAAGATATGGTCCCTATAGAGTTATCATCTATTCCGGGCATGGATGGTACTGTCTTGTGTGGTGAGACTAGGTTCCAGTGTCCCATATCGGGGTTAGAGTTTAATGGGAAATATAAATTCTTTGCCCTTAGGACTTGTGGGCATGTTTTCAGTTCCAAAGCTTTGAAAGAGGTTAAGTCTTCCTCTTGTTTGGTTTGTCACAAAGAATTTATGGAGAATGATAAGATTGTGATAAATGGGAGTGAAGATGAGGTTGCAGCATTGAGAGAGAGGATGGAGGGAGAAAGGGTAAAACTTAGAGATGGTAAGAAGACAAAGAAGGGTAAGAATTGGGATTTAGCCCATAATGTAGATGGTGGTGAGGTCACACACCTGAGTGGAACCAAACATGGTATTGATGATAAGGTTGGAGAGAAGGGGAAATTGGAACTGAACAAGAAAGTTAGTTCCAATGGTAAAATAGAAGTGAAGAATGTTATCAATGGCAAGCGGTTCAAGGCTGTTGATAATGCGCCAGTTAATGCCACCAAGGAAGTGTATGCATCTATTTTCACATCTTCCAGGAAGTCTGATTTCAAGGAGACATATTCTTGTCGATCACTGCCACTCGGAAGAAATTGATGAGCTGGTAGTATCTATGGGGTGATGAATTAAATAGTGTCTTTATCTGCTTTTATTTTCATACTGAGTATGTAAACCTTCCTTGATGCATAGCTGCTTGCTTAGAAGTGGTATTTATGTGATGTACTATTGTGGTCTGTGGATAATGGGTTTGTATTTGATAAAGTGACTTGAGGTTGACATTGAGTCTGCGTTGATGTTTCTATTCTTCCCTTTGTTAATGATTTTATCTAATAATCTATGGGAATGCTTACTGCTTAGGCCTTTCAGTGGCTTAGGGCTAGCAACTTATATTTTGGTTACTCATAATTTTGTATTCACTTCGGTAGGGTCTGTTTGATCCTGGAAAATATTATTTTAAGCGGATTGAAACTGGACCAGAAATAAAACCAGTTTATGTACATACGGTTAAGGAATCATTTCTCCAATTATGTAGTATGTTCACTTTGTGTATAACAATGTAACATTATATGTCTAGGGCTGTTCTTCAGTTTGGTCGGTTTTCGGTTTGGTCGGTTTCGGTTTTGGAAAAGGTGAAACCGTAAACCGAACCACACTACTTGAGTCGGTTTCGGTTCGGTTAATATCGGTCAGTTCGTTTCGGTTTTGTTCGGGTTTAGCATGTTTTTGTCTGTCGGTTCGGTCAGTTTTTAACCCCAAAGGTGAAACCGTAAACCGAACCGCCAATGATCAATCGGTTTAAGTCAGTTTCGGTTTGATTCGGTTTTAGTCGGTTCGGTTTCGGTCAGTTTGTTGGTCAGTTTCGGTTTTTTGGTTTTTTTGTTCACCCCTAATATTATGTCATAACTCATACTCCCTCTGTTCCATTTTGGTTGTCATATTTTCCTTTTTTGGGTTGTCCCAAAATGAATGTCTTGTTTCCTTTTTTGGTATGAAATATGTGGTTCTTATCAATTCACTTTATTCTACTCAAATCTCAATTACAACTTTTACTTTTCAACCACTTTATTAATAATCGTGCCAAATTGAAAGTGGACAACCATAATGGGATGGAGGTAGTAATCCCTACTAAAGAGTAACTAGTCCTAACTCTTAATAGCTAAAATTTTAAATACTCACGATAAACAGTAAATAACTACATGAGTCAAATTGATATGACAAATTCAACACTACTCTTAGAGCCCGTTTAGTTGTTTACACATTAAAACTTTACATGCAAAATGATTGCAGGAAAAGTTTAGTGCGGTAAAATAGTTTGCATGTAAAATAGAAATACACCGTTTGGTCAAACTTTTTAAAACATATAAATTCGAAATTGACTTCTTTCAAAGGCAAGCAACTGTGCTCATCTAATACGACTTGGAGTAGAACAGCGCTAGTTAATTTTAATATATATTTACATTATTTTATTTATTTGGAACATAAATGTGTAGGTTGTAGTTTCCCAGATGACTTCTTTTATTTTATCAAGGGCTCTGCTTGTATTTAATGGGGTTATTGGATGATCAAAGGTAAAACATTGTTTAGCAACTCTGTCCAGCGCAGTTGAAAATTGCCGTCCATCGTTTTGCTTTGCCGCCGCATACCCCACACTCCAAGCGGAAAAGAATAGGTCTGGATCGTAAAACTGGAAGCATGATATATTTTACAATAGCTTTCGACCGATGTAAAGTAGTTTACCACCCTTCTCCCACGTAAAATATTTTACATGGTATAATGTAAAATGTTTTAAAAAAAATTGCCATAAAGTTTACATCAGACAATTAAAACAAACGGTGTAAAATGTTTATTTTCTCACACTTTGCACGCAAAATGTTTACTTTACACCGTACCAAACGGACCCTTAAGGTATTGTATTTTTTCTACATTGATCAATTACAATTTACAATTGAATAATTTACCTGAGAGATGTCCACGTTCTCAAGTGCGTTCAAATTGATGAAAAAGGAACATAAAAAAGGAACCTTCATAAAAGTCAAAGGTCATCAAGTTCGAGGATTGCATTTTGTTACTCTATCTGATACGAATTTTGCTGTTTGTACCCATTTTAATATCCACCTTATACTCACTATATATACTCCCAAAAAATAATTACCTCCTTTCACCCCTTTACCCCCTTCCCCTCATCTCTCCTCTATCTCCCTTTTTGTACACACCTTCCCTCTCCCCTCTCCCCTCCCCCTTCTTCTACGTCATTCTTCTCTTCCCCCTCCCATATTTTTCTCCTTCACTAAAGCTCGAACTGATGCACACGGAAGGGATAAAGACGATCGATCTACCTTGATTATACCCATGAGGCCATGAGCAGCCACTTTTCCTTTCAATGCAAAATTCAATCTATATTCTTCTCTACCTTGTTCATTGTGTTTTGTTACATTTAGGATTATATTTTTTTAATTTTATGTATGTAATATATGCTAATGTTGAATGCTTGATTACATTGGTATATTGTTATAGAATTGTGGTGTTTATTTAAAATTTTAATTCAATCTACTCTATTTCACTTTATGTCCAAAAGGTGTTTGTAGAAATGACTCAATGAATATTTTATTCCTATCCCCAATTTGTGTGTCCATTTTTATTTTTTTGTTAATTTATTTGACTATTTTACTTTATTATTACGAATTTTATTTAGCTTTTAAAGGTTGGAATGAATATTTGTTGAATATTAGAAACATGAATATAAAATATTGAGCCAATCATGGTTAACATTCTTTTATTCTTTTTTGTGTTATAATGAACTTCAATGAACTGATGAAGCGGAGAGTAGGAGATTTAGACCCTCAATGCAATAAATGAATTTCAATGCATCTGTTAGGGGGAGTAGGAGATTTAAGACCCCTAGTATTGGATCTTGTCCAATGAACTGATGAAGCGGTAATTGTAAATAAATAGAAGACTGCAGATGGTGTTTTTGAATCTTTTGAATAGCAGCAGCCAATTATTGATTGTGTTGGCTTGATCTACCATGAATTTTTGAAGCAGTAATAAGAATTGTGAATCATATCCCATCATCCTAGACCCTCATACAAATTTCTTAAGATATTTGTAGATATGCTTTCTAACACATTGTTTTAAGACTTGTGCTCCTTCATATAGAGTAGGCATTGTAATCCTCCATGATCAAGTCACATAAGTTCATATAGAGTTGGCATCTATGACTGACCTGGAATTGGATTACCCGCGCTGTTAAGATCGGTAGTCGATAAGTCTATGTTAATTTCATATATCTGCTTGGCTTTTAATTTGAAGTTTCCGTCAAAGGAGTTCATTCTTTTCATTTTTGTTCATTCATCAAATAGATGCTTAAGTATGAATTTATGTATTGGTTATGGAAATACATCAGTTGTGTTCATTCATTAAAAGTGTTCATTCATTTAATGGGAAATTAATGTTTTTCATTGAATTTAATTGCTTTTAGCAAGTGCTTCAGAAGCATGAATTTAAAAGCTTTTAGGATCTTAGCGGCATGACAGACTTGGGAGCTCTTGCTACGGCAAGTATCTATAAGGAAGTTTGTACTCAAAGTTACAACCATGAGAAAATGCTGAGAAAACAGGTGATCAACTGAAGACTGAGAAAATAATCTAAAGACTTGCTTTGTTGGATGAATATACTATTTTGAAAGACCTCTGACTTGTTGTAAATACAATTTTCATATCGTAAAAGTAGTATTTTGTAATTTATATACTCCGTAATTAATATTGTTTTAAAATCTTTTGTATAACAATTTCAGTAATAAATGAAAAGATCTGTTTTGTTATATATCAATATTTGTAGGCAATAACCATTGAAATGGCTAATATGTTAAGTGGAATTGTCTGTGAACTAAATATGAAGTGTCTGATCACAGACAATAGCCACTATAACGACTTAGAGCCCGTTTGGTAGCATCAAAATCGACTGTTTTGGCTGATTCTGCTGAAATTTATGAAGTTTTGGCTGAAGTGGCTGCATTGGCTGATTCTGGTAATTTAAGGGAAAAAAAATTTTAAAATATATTTTATTAATACAATAAAGAAAAAATTATATGTAAAAATAGCCAAAATGGTCATATACAGTAACTTCAGCCAATACAGCCACAAAAGTAACTCCAACCTTACTTTTTCTGCTTATTACACAATTCTACGCGCGAAAGTAAAAGTTACGTGTTTGGTGAAAAAGTTGGTTGATAAGCCTGATAAGCCAAAAAGCAGTGTTGTCAAACGACCTCTTAATATGGTTAGTGGAATTGTCTGTGAACCAGATATGAAGTGTCTGGTCACAGACAATAGCCACTAGAGAGAGTTAATATGGTAAGTGAAAATGTATGTGTACCATATATGAATTGTCTGGTCACATGCAAAATAGTCACTTAAACAAGCTAATAAGTTGAGAGGAATTATCTTTGAACAAGACATAAAATGTCTTCTCCTAATTGTTTATGTCAAATGAAATTGTGAGAAATTGTTTGTGTTCATTTATATTGTATGTATGTGGTTAAAACATTGTCGGTGTATTCATTTTTTTGTGCATAGAAAATTAGTCTTTGTGATTGTTTATATTGTGTGTGTTTTCGTGTATTTTTGTTTGTGCATAGAAAGTAATTGTGTGTGTGTTCATTTATATAATTTGTGTGTGATTTAAACATTCTATGTGTCATGTGTGTTTGTTTATTTGGTCTATGCGTAGGAAATAGTTGTTTGTGTGTTCAAGCTAAAAAGCATTAGACTAATTACACTTGGATTATTAGCAAAAGATAAATATTGAAAACACAAACAACTCTAGTTACACTGTCATTTTAAATACAAGAACATTAATTTCACAATATAACTAATTACAAAAATTTATCCTCTTATCCAACTCCACAAGTCGAGATGAAGCAAACAATAGTGGTTTCTGCAACAAGAGAAATTCCAGAGCCAGGTGACCTACAGTGAACATAAAATGCACTGGATAATATCAGCACAGGTAAATGAACACACAGACAAATATTTTTTCACACAAACAAAATAAATAATCACACATACAATATTTTAAGTACGCACAAACAATATAAATTAACACACATGTTATGAACACAAATGAGAATTCTACCCTTCTAGGCTTCTACTTTCCCATATTATTCCATTTTACCTCAAATAAATTCTTAACTATAAAATAATCCAAAAACAATTATAATTACAAAATAATCCAAATAAACTAGTTCAACTTAGAAATTCACAAACAAACATACAACTATAATTAAAATTTCAATGAAACATTTAAACAAACATGTCATGTGCATAAAAAATAAATAGAATAGTTTGACTTAGAGCCCGTTTGGAAGCACGAGAATCGGCTGATTTGGATGATTCTGCTGAAATTTATGAAGTTCTGGCTGAAGTGGCTGCATTGGCTGATTCTGCTGATTTAAAAAAAATATTTTTTAAATATATTTTACTAATAAAATAAAGAAAAAATTATATGTAAAAATAACTAAAATGATCATCTACAATAATTTGAGCCAATACAGCTAGAAAAGTAACTCTAACCTTTTTCTGCTTATTACACAATTTAGCGCGCGAAAGCAAAAATTACGTGTTTGGTGAAAAAGTTGGCTGATAAGCCTGATAAGCAGAAAAAAGGTGTTGCCAAACGGCACCTTAAATTTAAAAAATTAACACCACCAACCCATAAGTCATAACGATGGAACAAAAGAATCATACATTCAACATCATACTAAAACCTTTGCTTTCAAGTTTCAACATAACAAGACACATAAGAATCTGACAAGGGGAAAAAGTATAATCCAAAAGACAGAAAAAATTGAAATTGATTATTACCTCAAGTTTCAAAGTTTTGGGACAAATGGTTGCATTATGTGGGAAGGAAGAGACTCCAAAATTTTCATGAGTTGATAATTGATGGTGAATTAAAAAAGATTTTAAAATGAAGAGAGAACTAAAAAGAAATGGCGTAGAGGAAGGGGGAGGGGAAGTGTTCGTAGAAGAAGAGAGGGGGAGGGGGAGGGGGAGGGGGAGGGGGAGAGGGGAGAGAGGAGTGGGGGAAGAGGTAAAAGAGATGAAAGGGGGGGTAAGGCTCTGTTTGCAACTACTTGTGCTTGCAATAAAAGCACTTTTTGGGAAAAAGTGATTAGCAATAAAAGTTGGTAGTGTTTGGTAAAATAAGTGTTTTTTGTGTAATAGAAAAAGTAAAAAGTAGATTCTACACGAAAACTGAGGAAGTAAAAGTTGATAGTGTTTGGTAAAACAAGTGCTTTTTCTTAAAAAAAAAAGCCAAAATCACTTTTTTTTAATTGATTGCAAACAAGCCCTAAATTTTTTTGGGAATATATATAGGTACAGTGTGTATAGGGTGTGTATTAAAGTGGGTACAAGTAGACTTTTTTATTTAATCCTCCCTCTGTCCCATTTAAAGGTTCCCATCCACTATTCACATGGTCAACTTAAATCATTCTTAATCTTTTGTTTTATATATCAAATTTTTATCAAACTTACAATATTTTTATCAGGCTTTGTAGCGGTTTTAATGTAGTTTCTGAATATGTAAATTTTGTTTACTAAAAATAATCAGAGTGTGAACCGGGAATAAGTTGTTTTATCGTCAGTCAAGTATCGTAAACCGTAATTGGAACCTCCTAATGGGACGGAGGGAGTACTACGTATATTGGATATGGCGATTAGGAATGTTCCTCTCTCTCCTCTGCACAAATTTCAATCGCACAATTTTTTTTATTAATTCTTGTGTCAATCAAACTTGACAAAGTTTTAAAGGACAAAAGTAGTACTTCATTTGATGAAATCATATCCAAGGAGGATAACTTGGTGACAAAGATAAAGCATGTGGTCTATAAGGTGGCTAGACGTTGATCGTGACAATATAAACAAGGGATAATTTGAGTTTGCACCTCATTTTATTGTGCAAATTGGACTTTGCACCCTGTTTTATTTAAAAAAAATGTTTTTGCACCCCAACCCCATGTGAAATGACAAAAATGCCCTCTATTAACAATTTTGTTGGCCTTTAACATATTCTTGATGGAGGGCTTTTTGGTCTTTTCATATGGGATTGGGGTGCAAAAACAAAAAAAATTAAAAATGGGGTGCAAAGTCCAATTTGGGCCATAAAATGGAGTGCAAACTCAAATTACCCCTATAAACCAATAATGAAATGGCGATCTCGGACTATTCTCGGTCAATATAATGTACGTAGTAGTACAGAATACATACATATACTAGGAAAAAGCTAAAGGTACCCCAAAATGGGTACCCCATTTGTCCCCCACCTTATTGGGTGGCCACAAATGAAGACAGGAAGAGAAACAATCTTGACAATGTTGCCAAAGACATCCTCTTCAAAGCTGTTGATGAATCCATATTTCCAAGAATAAGAAAATGTGAAACTGCCAAAGACGTATGGGATGAGTTAACAAAGATTGGAGCAGGAGATGAGCAAGAAAAGGACAACAAACTCACTATTGCTCTCAAGAAGTTTGAAGATTTCAAAATGTTGCCAAATGAATCTATCCATGAAATGGAGTCCAGATTTCTTAAAATTGTTGCAGAGGTCTCTGATCTAGGGAAAACTCTCTCCCAAAAAGAAATCTCTCTCAAGGTTTGAAGAGTACTACCATCAAGATGGGATATGAAGGTTATGCCATGAGAGATAGCAGAGATCTCAGAAGTCTCTCAACAGATAAGCTCTTTAGTGATTTAAAAGCTTATGAGTTTGAGATGAAAGAAATAAAGGAAGAAAAGGAGGAAGAAATCAAGACACTGGCCTTAGTTTCTGAACCAAGCGCATCAAGAACAACAGAGAAGTCACTCAATAATCTCATCACTGATGAACAGTTTGCAATGTTTGTGAGGAAATTCAAAAGATTCATGAAGAAGGAAGAATCTACCTCAAAGAAGCCATACACTCAGCCATTCAGAAGACAAGGAAGACCCCAATCAGGTGAAAACAATATTCTTTGTTACAATTGCAGACATCCAGGACACTACAAGAATGAGTGCCCTCTCCCACTGGCACACAAATATCAAGGACATCAGACTTCTGCTCAAAAGGCTGGATACAAAGACATCAAAGGCAAGCGTCAAGCCTTTGTAAGTGAGAAAAAGACAGAAGAATCTCAAAATAATGAAGGAAGTAGCTCGAGTGATGAAAGCTCATCATCAGAAAGCTCAGAAGAAGCACTACTCTGCCTTGGAGCCTGGCAGAATACTGAGAAGGTTAGCAGCTGGGTCAGGAGTTCAGTAACCAAGGATGAGTCTGATGATGAAGACGACTCCTTCAGATGCTTCATGGCAAATGACCACTTCAATGATGTTGAGGTAACCTCTTGTTCCTCCTATAGCTCAAGTGATTCTGGACCATCAAGTATAACTCTGGAATCTTTACTTCAAGATTTTCAGAAGGTCCAAAATCACCATGTTCTCTTAAGATCTGAAAATGAGACGGTTTTCAGGTGTCTTTTTGTCGGTTTACCTACTATCTGAATGATATGTTATCAATTTAAACCTATTTCTTCCAAAAAAAAAGTAGATTATTATTTCCGCTCAATTTACTCCCATCAAGCTTAGCTGAAACAATCAAGGGAAAAAGTATAAATATAGTTAATATACTCATGTAGTATGGGTGAGAGAATAAATATACCCCTATTTTAATTTTTGAAACAAATATAGCTCTGAAGTATCTGTTGGAGTACATATATACCCTTGAACTTTTAAGAAAAGCAAAAATACCCCCAATGTTCTTATAAAGGAGCAAATTTACCCTTTAAAAATAAAGATTTATTATTATGTTGAAATATTAACTCTTTAATTTTAAATTTCAAAATTATTATTATTCCATTGTAAATGAAGCATTTCACATTCATAAATATTAATTTTAGCTTTGTTGTGAAATTTTGAAGACATAGTTATATTTTTCGAACTAACATTCTTTGATTTTGTTTAACCTTAATAAAATTAAATTCACTATTTTGTAATCTCGGACTATTTGTCGTTATACAAAATATGTAATTTTATACTGCAAAATATTAATTCGTTTTACATTGCAATGCAGGTGTTAACACTTTTTTGAGAAAAATCTTAAATATATAGTATAGTTTTGAAATAATATTTTGTACTAGCAATGTTAAATTGTGATATCTATACTAATATAAAAGCAAAAGAATTTTGTGAATAGTACTCCCTCCCAAAAATGTCAACATCAAGCTATAGTTGAAGTAAATTGTAAAAAATGATTTGATTTGTTGGTTGGCATGGTAAAACAAAAAATAACAATGGGTAAATAAGAATGCATTTTGGTGGATCCGAATGATGGGTTTGGGTTCCGGTTGCTTGCAAAATGGTGCAAACAGTAAAAGGAGGCATGTTCCTGCACTCCTAATGGTCAAAAAATAAATTCGCACTGTTTACACACTAAAATTGTGTGAATCCTGGTTATCCCACCCTGCCTATTCATTTTCGTGGCTCAGATTCAAGAAGATGGAGCTACTTTTTTGCTATTGGTTAAAGAGGGTGGTGGGAATAGTCTCACATCAAATCCTATTGGCAGGAATGGGTGGCTGAACAGTATTCTTATTGGGAAGTTTCAAAGTTCCTAACTTAACTTGGTTGAGAATGAACTAGACAATGTAACTTGGAAATGTAACTACACCTTTAATCTCCCCTATAAAAAGCACCCTACGGGAATACTTCTTCCCACACCAAAACATTTCATTACAAATATCCTATCCAAGTGAAATTTCTCTGAAAAAGGTTGGAATGTGGTCTATGATACGCGAGATAGACCAGACTAAAACGACATGGGCCATCAAAGCTAGGGCAGCAAGGGTATATCGTGAGCCTGCCCACGATGGCTTTCCGCCATCTCTGGAAGTGATCTTTCATAATGCAGAGGTTTTTATATATTAATTTGTACTAAACATGTTTTTCCCTCATTCATAACCATGTTTTTTTATAACAGGGCTCAAAGATTCACGCTCATGTGCCTGATCAATTTGTTGCCAAGTTTCACGCCTTATTTAGGGAGGGTCATATCTTTGCAGTTAAAAATTTCATGGTGGAAAAAAAACTTTATGTTTTTCAGAACAACAACAAGTGCCAGGCTAAGGTTTTTTAAAACAAGTGAGGCCTTTGAGATGAAAATTCCATTTCCATTGAAGACATTTTCATTGGTGTCCTTTTCTACTCTACATGCGCAAGACACTATCGATGATAGAGCGGCAATCAGTAGGTTTTTGGGATTAAAGAAACCACAATTGGTATTCCTTATATTATATGAAATGCTAAAAATAAACTGACGATGCAGATATCATTGGCTAGGTTGTCCATGACAAAGACCCTAAAACGATTCTAAAGAATGATCGTCCCAAGAAACTGTTTGAGCTCATCTTGGGAGATACTGAGTTAGTAATATTTAACATTATAATGAACGTTGTATCATATTTTTTTGTTCATTCTCCTTATCAAAACATGTTTTGCAAGGGGAAATGTAATTGCATGCACGTTGTGGGGTCCTATTGTAGAAATGTTGGTCACCTACAAACTAACCACAACTGAACCAATAGTTATGCTTCTGCAATGCTGCAGAGCAAGAAAATACCAAGGTGACCATCGTCTGACTTCTTAATATCAAGAAACTAAAACTGTTGAGCACTAAATTCATACTTTTATGGGTTTACATTTTCATACTAACGGATAGACTAGATTTAGGTCAAGTGCATGTGTCAAATATGTTTAACACCACCAAGTCATTATGAATGGGTCGGAGGAAGTGTTCAATGATTTCAAGGCAAGGTAAAGAGCTTTAAATTTCACACTATCCTAGAGCCAGGTGTAATGTGATGATTGACGCAACCAATCAAACACTGTTTACACAGAATGGCTAAAAGGTGTGGGGAGGGTTTAAGCTTTACAATATCTTCAGATACGTCCAACGAAGGAGACATTAGCAGCGGACAGATCGAATTGGTCACTATTGACCAGCTGACAAGAATGGAGGAGGTATATTCAAAACGTATCAGGCTTTACAACATCCCAATATCATATTTACCTAATGTTTGTTTTTTAAGGATGGAAAACACTGGGTCTACAGAGAGATTGCTGGAATAGACATTCACAAGGACTGGTCTTACGTTTCTTGCATTGGATGAAACCGCAAAGTCTCGCCCAATGGTGACACTTTCCAGTGTTTAACTTGCAACACTTCTGATACAGTCCTTTGGTCAGTGTACTTTATTGTGAATTTAATAGTGAAAACATAAGATTTTCAGTGCTCATGACGGCCCAAAATTTTATTGTGCAGGTACAAGGTGAACGTAAGGGTCATCGACAGAACATCGCATGCATCATTCACGTTGTGGGATAGGGAAGTTTTGTGTCTCATAGGTCGTTCTGCTTCGTCTTTGAAGGAACAAGTAGCCAAGGTTTGACGCTTATCAGATATTGTTTCAGTTTAAGTTAAGCTTTGCTACGGATTCATGAATAACCTACTTACACATAGTTTTTCTATAGAGAAATTTTGGCCGTCACTACTTTCCTTCGGAGATCAATGCCCTGATGGATATCAGGGCACTGTTCCGTGTGCAATGCAAGATGGACAGCCGGAACTACAAGGGCAACCAAACCTTCAGTGTGCTTAGAATGAATATTGATCCTAAGGTTATATCCCTTTATGTTTTTGAGATAAGAGCAGTTGAGGTTTGTACATAACTGACTATTTGCAGTTTTAAGACACCTAAACTTCATGCATATATATCATGACACAAGCATTTGTTTTTGAAATGTTTAGGATGAGGATGACTTTACCCTGTTGAGGAAGGAGTTTTCTGGCACAGAGAATGTTAACCTTCATTTTTTTGTCTATCCAAAATTGAAATTTTGTCCCTAACAATTTTGTCCTTAATCTTTAGATTGGGTCGTCCCAGTGTGTCAATTCAACAAGCCCACCAGCAAGGAAAAGAGGATTGCGCTTGAAATTGATGGAGAAAAGTTGAAGAAAAATCTGTTTGGGGAGTCTTCTTCAACAGTGCCAATGAAGAAAATGAAGGGCATAAAGATCGAGGAGCCTAATCCTTGAGGTTTACCAATTCCAGAGAAGAGATGTGTGGTTTGCAGGAGGGAGTGCTATATATTATGGGTGCCTAGAGTTCGGTGCACCTAAGTTATGAAGACAACTAAATAAAACTGCCTCCAGTTGGTGTGTCCTATCTATGTTTTGTTCAGTATGTTGTTCCTAAGTAGTATCAATGTAATAAAAGGTCACAACCAGAAAATGTTGCTAGAAGACAAAATACTAACACTATCATAAGTGTTCGGGTGTCTTCTACATTTTTTGTATTTTGGATTTTGTTATTGGTTCACACATTTGAACCGAAAGTGTGCTCTGGCTGCAACTCAATTGATCTAATGATATATATTAAGTAAATAATGCTAGTTTATTTGTAAAACACTATATTTTAAGCATGAAAAAATTTTCCAAGATTGAGTTACACCTTAGTTTGATTAGGTCAATAAGGCATAACCTCCACAGCCTTTTCGTGTTAGCCATGGTTTGACTACACAGTGACTAACACCATAGTTCAAGTGGGTAAAATAATTCTGAAATACCCTTATACTCTGCCCTAAGGTTACTCATTCCATTCCTACACAAGTCAGAACCTGTGTAGCATATACGGGTGATCTGCAAAAAGTTAAGGTAACAATTTGTGTGTCAACGTTTTGAAAATTATGATTTCATATTGGAGGAAAAAGTAGGCATTTTTTAAAGGAGAAACTGATAACTTATGTGTGGAAGGTTTTTTGTGGAAACGAAGTTCCTGAGAAAATTTTCTGCAGCAACCTTGAATAGGTCTCAGGTGTTTCATTTGATAAATAGTTTGCCTGAGACCCATATAAAACATTTGTCATGTTAAAGTGTCTGTAGCATAACAACAAAGGCGTATAATTTAAAGATGAGTCGTGCATGGAACAACATACATGGGGTCGGGCTGGAGCGGGGTACGTCCTAAATCTAGCCTAAGTCTAATTATTACAACATTTCTGATCAAAACAACAGAACAATAAAAAGAAATTACATTCCCAAACTACAGGCCACAATTCATTTGACTTCCCATGGTAGACCTGCAATTTACAACATATGGTCCTGCGTTAGAATGTTCTTACATGTGTCTTTAAAATGTTGTAAAATGGATATGCAAATTATAGTTGAATATGCTACAGTTTTCAGGATCCCTAAATTTGGAAATTATATATCTAATGTGAGGAAAATCAGAATTACACCCTATTTCACCACCCCCTTGATTGGCTGGCATGACCAGGGCAGTTCGTTACACATTGGCAATTCGTATGACCAGGGCAGTTCGTTACACATACAATCATACCAAATCAAACCTAAATCCGTAGAGGATATTGGCATATTTCCACCTTTAGCTAAATGATAATCTATGTTGATGTTCACTTTAGAAGGCATTGTGTGAAGAGGCTTGAAATTTTACAAGCCTCTTCACTTTGATTTGTCTCACACAGAGTTCTTTAAGTAAAAATATTTTAAATTTTTCTACACACATTCTGCACTGAGTATTCATCATACTTAAACAAACTCATTGAAAGAGTTGTGTGTGAGACAGATCATAAACACGTGAACAATCATCTTTTAACAAAAGATTATTTACAAAAAAATGTTCACACTACGTATGTAAAGTATAAAAGTTAGCAAAGATGTAAAGGTATTTGACAAAGGTCCAGGGATATTGGTCAATATATGAGTTGTCTACGAGAAAAACATCATCTATGACCTACAGTGAAATATTCCTTCAGAGGTCATGACTTATTTAATCCATCTATGGGTCATATGTAGGACTTCCTGATTTAACTTGGTCAAAACCTGTTGTTATACAAAACAAGTTGTGTATCTATCAAAAAATAGGTAACAATTTTCAAAATTTTCATGTACTAATGGCAAAAATGATATGTGCAAGAGGAAATAAACTAAAACAGGGACTTAATTTTTTTAAGAGAAACCTGAGGACTTTTGTGCAGAGAAATTTATATTCTAGGAGAAAACTGTTTAAGCAGTGTAAGGGCAAGGGCATCATAAAAAGTTGTTGGAGAGGATTTAATGTGAAAAGGATGATGTAGTTCTGCAGAAAATAATCTATGCAGCACCATTAAACTACTCCCCCGGTTTCATTAAAACAATTATTGACTGGAACCGGCCAGACAAATGTCGTAAATATACGTGTAACGGATCAACAAGACTAGGATATATTAAAAGCCGAGCGGTGCATAGATAAACATACTTGGGGTCAGGCTTGAGCAGGGAACGACCTAAATCTAGCCTAAGTCTAATTATTACAACAACTTTTAATTGAATTACAGGACGATAAAAACATTTGCGTTCCGCCATTCATGGAATGACCGATGGTCAACCTGCAATTTGCAACAAGTGGTGCGGCGTTAGGATGTTATTAAGTGAACTTCCAAAGTGCTGTGACATGGTTGTGTATATTAAAATTTCATATGCTGCAATTTTCGTGATCTATAAATTTTGATGTAATAGAGTTAATATGATGTGAATCAGGATTACACCATATCTCACCCCCACCCCCTGATTGGCTGGCATGACCAGGGCAGGTAGTTACACATCGGCAATACGTTTATCAGATCACAAATTTACAACTAACCAGGGTTTGTGCACGGCATGAGGATATTTTTTTTTAATAGAAAAAGGCCTTTTATTTAAAAATGTCCAAAGAGTCTTTCACTTTGAACTACCTGAGGAGTCCTGTGTTGGAAATTTCATTAGAAAAAAATAATCTATTACCGTACAATGGTAATACAGATTAATATTTTTTTCAAAGTGAAAGTATGGGTAAAATCATAGTAAAAGTTAATATTAATCTGTTTTGGGGTGAAAACATGGGTGAAATCATAGTTGACTTTCACCATTTTTCCCATTTAATTTAATCCGTCACATTTCAAAGAATGTTTTGGAGGTCTACCAGTTTTTATCAAAGCATTGGTAAAATCAAACTGAAAGTGAATATTTTTCTGTATGTTTTGAAATTATTTAAGATTTGAAAATCAATGAATAATTAGTGTTTTGTGAAATTTTCGATCAGAATTATTAAAACATATTTCACATATATTTGAATCTGAGATATTTTATAAAAACAGTGTAATGGGAATGGGCTTTGCGTGTAAATCTTGCTTTGTCAGTTAACCGTGTGGTAGAAAATAAGCCACATTTTCAAAGAAAAGATAAATGATGACATTGTTGTGTTAGAAACGCACCATTGGTTACTTTTACAATGAAAACAATGTTTTAGTGTATAATATCTAGGCTGAGTGGAAGTAATCATTACTTTTTTACTGTTTTTTGCCCAAAAATATGGTTTTTGTGATTCATTATAGATTTCGTATAATCTTCTAAGGCATCAAAATTTGATAAGGTCAGCCTTACTGATAGAATATATGTATATATATATGTATCCCAGTCTAAGTAAAAAATCAACCAAAAGCTCAACTCCATCTCTTTCTTAAGCTATCATTTGCTCTAACCCTCCATCAATATTGTGCGAACTACAGCTTAGTTATTTAGGTGAGTGACAATAGTCAATGTTGGTTCCATTGCTACCCTCCTAAATAATAGAGTTGAAGTTTCATCTATTCTATGTCTATTTCAATCTTTCGTGATTTGTATGGAATTGAAGTTTGGTTTTTCATTTTAGATACTAATTTGTTTTCAATAGTTGTCTTTTTGGGTTGTGTGTTGAGCATTTTTGGACTGATTTTTAAGTTTGTCTTGGAGGTCTACCCTATACGTGAGATTAATTTTTTTTCATGGTCTTTTTAATTTAATCCATCACAGTTCAGTCATAGGTTAAATATCTCTTAAAATGGTCAAGGGTGACACTTAATCATGAGGGCTTCAGCCCATTTCATAATAGAAGTGATATTTGAGAATGGAGATACAATCAAGAAAATATTTGGGCTTGAATCTGGATAATTTTTTGTGATGAAGCCTGTAACACTACCAAATACTTCTCAGGATTGGGCTATTTTTAATACTAAAAATGAAAATGTTGTTATTAATTTCAACAAATATTCTACACTTATTTTCTAGCTGGTGTGAGTGCCGGACAAAAAGTCTTAATCCCAAGATTGTCCTTGACACCATCAGATACCAACTTGCCTTTCAAATTTCATCGGAGCCAATATCCTATTATGACTTCATATGTTATGACTATAAATAAAAGTCAAGGTTAGTCTTTGTCCCGTGTTGGGTTGTTGTTGAAAAAGTCTTAATTCCAAGATTGTCATTGACACCATCAGATACCAACTTGCCTTTCAAATTTCATCGGCGCCAATATCCTGTTATGACTTCATATGCTATGACTATAAATAAAAGTCAAGGTCAGTCTTTGTCCCGTGTTGGGTTGTTGTTGAAAAAACATGTATTTACCCACGGACAGTTGTATAATTTCGAGGGTGACCAACCGATGTGGTTTGAAAATTCTGATTGTTGATGAAGATGAACCACTGACAAGACTCAAAATGTAGTATTCAAAGAAGTTTTCAACAATGTTTAGATTTGCTTGAAACGGTTATTTACAACGTCATGGTTTCAACATATTAGTGTGACAGTTTTGAACTTTTAAGTCATGTTTTGTAATCTCATTTTCGCCATAATATTATAAATGTGTTTTGTGTGTTGCGTTGATGTATATCTTTGTTGCATGGCATTGCATAGTGTCGTCAATGAATAGAGTATCTTGAATTGTTTAGCATAAATTAATTTAAAAAACAAAATCTCATGTCGTGCATCACACGGGTGAGATTACTAGTACAAACAATAAAAAGGAGAATTGAACACAAGTACATTTTTAAATTTTTTTATTTTTTAGTTTTGAATTTATACTTTATTTTTGTTGTTTTTTGAAATTTATTTTATCAACTTAAAGTTTTGAATTTATACTTTGGTTTTTTCTCTTTTATAAGAACATGAAGGATATTTTTGCACCTTTTAAAAAGTTTAGAAGTATAGATACACTTCCACATATATACTTCTATATTTATTCTGAAAAATAGAACAATGATATATTTGTTCTCACACAATCACATCAATACTACAAGGGTATATTTGTACATTTTCCCATCAATCAACTCCGATTGTTAAACTCGAAGCAGGAAAATAGTAGTGAAAGAAAACATAGTAGAAAGTTGAATGGTAACTCCTATAAAACTGTAAGAGCATTTGAGTTAAAATTAAAGATGTGCTAATTTTAAGAGCATTTTTAAATAGTATTTGAGTTAAAATTAAAGATGTGCTAAATTCAAAATATATATTACGTATTTTAAAGGTGTGTTAAGCTGATTTTATTTATATATTTTAAACATATGAACTGTAAGTAATACGAACTTACGAAGTATAACCTTTGAAGTACGAACACAAGTCCCTAATTAATCTTTCCTGTTTTGTTTTACAGCCATAAAATGCTGATCATTTTCTTTCAGCATTTTTATTTATTGAAAACAACGTGACACGTGATCATATCTTTCGAATAAATTCCACTTTTGGTCCTACAAGTTTTAGGTCAATTTCACATTTACTCCACATATTTCACTTTGTCCACTTTTAATACATGATTATTGTGTTTTCACTCATATATGGTCCTTCCAGCATTGTTTCCGATTGTTAAAATTGCCGGAAAAAGACTATAAATGGTTAAAAACATTAGTCAAGTACCGAAAGTGGTCCAAGTAAATGGAATTGACACAAAACTCGTAGGACCAAAAATGGAATTAATTCTATCTTTTCAAGCCAATGCCCAATCACTAAGCTTTCATTTCTTAAATCTGATTTGTTACCCCTGCAATTTTTGAAGAAACCATACACCTCTCATGTATATTTATGGGGTGTTTGGATCTGATTCTTAAAATTGCTTCTGCTCCCTGGAGCAGAAGCAAAAATGTTTGGGTGAAAGTGCAGAAGTGATTCTGGTGCTCTAATTTACTCCTAGAATCAATTTTTTTAGAAGTTGAGGGAGACCAGCTTCTGAAAACTGATTCTGATTCTGCTTTAAAACAGAAGCAGAAGAATCAGTTCCAAACACCCCTTATTTGCATGTGGACCAATATTTCAATGGTGCAGGGATGGACTCGGGTCGGGCGGCCCGGACCGGTCACTGTTTGAACTGGCCCGGCCAGGGAACCGGGCCATAGGGCGGTTCGGGTCGACCCGGCCTGCTAGTAATACGGTTCGGGCTCGGGCCCTAGGAATGGTTAACTGGCCCGGCCGGTTCGGGCCTGGTCCGGGCCAAATTTAATTTTTTTTTTGAATTTTTTTTAAGTTTTTGGGTTGGGCTGGGTATTTTGGGCCATTTGAGGTGGTTTGGGGTGGTTTGGGGGTGAGGGGGGAGGGTTGAGAGTTAATTAGGAGAAGCCAAAAAAAAAAAGATTGGACCGAGGCCCGGCCCGAACCGAACCCGGGGGTTACCCAGGCCAGTTCCGGGCCTCCCATATCCTGAACCGTGAACCGGCCGGGCACAGGCCCTAACCGGCCCGAGGCCATCCCTACAATGGTGGCATAGTAGGGACTAGTGGTAATGCTTGGCCGTTCCAAATGGCAGTGAAGACTGAAGAACATTAAGAACAGTCACCAAGTTATCTCCAAAAGCACTGGCCCCAACACCACAAAATCTACATCCAAGCATTACTAGTAAATGTATCTTTCTTTCTCCAGTTCAACTACAGGTTTTGTTATAAGAAATAATAATAACATTAATAATACTCCGTATTAATAACACTAGGTTTCTTATAAGAAATTAATTTCACAGATTTTTCTATGTTACCCTCCGATTGGTGTCGTTCCAAAAAGAGGCAAAACAAGCATCAACCTAGCCTCGCCTCTCGTCGTAGGACCTGGAACAAGAAAACTCATACGTCCATAAAGCATTTCAATTATTATTGGGGTGTAGGAAATATGACCAGGTGAAAATCTACTCTAGTGAATGCACTATGGAATTCTCTAGCAAGATTCTGTTTCATTTAGGGAAAATAACTTGTATAAAATGTTTTCCAAGATACATGTTCCGAGCAGTAAATGTTTTCTGGAAAACATATTTCCCGGAAAATAAGTAGTTCTATGTGTAATAGCCTAATAGGGGTATCATGGTTGACCAACAAAAATTGAAAATATTATACACAACCGTAAAACGATTTCAAGAAAACAACAAATAAGAAGTCATCATTCACGAAAATTCAAATAACTATGGAAATTGTTTTTGGTACCAAAAAACAGAAAACCTCTCAATGATATTGATTTCCATGTTAAACATCTGATAAACTGAATAATCAATCAGTGTCAAACAAATGGAACCTTAGACTCTACACAGCATAGAACCTAGCATCTCACGGTTAAATCAACTAAACGTCTAAACCCTAGGCTAACTACAAGGCAACTATGAAATGGAGTTTGCATGCATAAATAACATATAAGAGATTTACCTCTTCAGAAAACTTAATCAAAATGGTAGTCCGGGGTCGCTGCTGCCCTTCCACTGGGACAAAATGAGCTGTTACTACAGCTGGGAAACCAGCATTGTCAAGTACACCCTTTAAATAGGAATAAGATGTATTATGTTATGAACTATGGTTGGTACACATAGCCACCATATGCTTGTTTAGCATGACTTCGAGAAGAAAGAAATGCGGAAAAAGAGAACTGGGGGGTTGTATTGTTTGAATGGAAACTAAGGAATTAATGTGGGGCCCACTCACTAAAAAACTCTCAAAAATCTTAGAGGAATGTTAAATATTAATTTCTCACTTTTCTTCTTCTTCTATTTCCTAATGCTTTCAATGCACTAAAAACAAACTGCCTTTCTTTTTTATTTATCTTTACCCTAACAAAGCATTACTACAGCTGGAAAACATGCATGCACCCTTTAAAAAGAAAAGAAATGTATCCTGTTATGTGATATGGTTAGTATAAACATAATTCAGCTTTCTTCACACTACATACCCTTACAATTCCAGCAGCAAAAGCTCCACAATTGAAAGCACCCATATCTTTAGGGATCGAAATAAATCTATTGATAAGCATAGTATGTGTTAGCTAGAAATCTGTAGGAATGAACTTTTCAACACGAATTTCAAATTAACATAAAATTGGTCATGAGGAAATTCTACCTGTTCACAAGAAGCTCCTTTTCACTGATCATATATTCATCTTCATGTTCTGTTCCCTTCTCAAGAGAGTCAGCAATCTGGTTCAATACAAAAAAGAATATAACGCAAACCTACCATCTTTTATTCTGTTTTTTTAAAAATGTTTTAAGCAGAACGATTAAGGAAAATATGAGGAATAATTTGAGCTCAAGCCCCAAAAAGTACATGATGTTCTAAACTAAACAAAGGATATAATAAAACTAAAGATATAAATACCTATATTCATCTAAATTTTCAGATATTAAACAGTAAAATAAAAAAGTTGAGCATCATGATTTGTGAACAGAGAAATTAAAAAACTCCAATTCAAGACTATACAAACTCAGTAAACAACAAGGGATATTACAAGGAGAGCCATTAGTAAGTAAGAGAAGTTCGAAAAAAAATTCAAACTGACCTTTCCGAACAAAACTTTCCATACTGTGCTATGCACGAAGGACAAAATGCCTAGCAACCTTGTCTCCCTTCTGTTTCCCTGCAATACTAAAATGGTACAATGATCAAGACAGCAAATTGAAAATAAAAGCACTCAACTGCCTTGATTTTGTTCTGAATTTGAACAGATCATGATATGGTCATAGACTCATAGTCATGGAATACACTATAATCTTTTTAACTGTCCACTTTCTAAAGTTTTTGTATTAAATGTTAGTAAGTTCATGCATGTTAGTAAGTTCATACACCAATTGCTTCTTGCCGTCATCGCAACACATAAAAAAACATAAATGAGATGTCCAGTTAGCGCTTTCTTTTTTCTTTTCTTTTTGCTTTTTTAACTTTAGTCTCTAGGTAACTTTTTGCAAATCCGCGCTAAAAAAGGTAATGGACATGCAAAACTGCCCAGACAGTGTTTTAAAAAAATCTAAAAATAGCTGGTTGAAGGGAACAATTGAACAGTCGTAAGTAAGATGGTATTGCTTTGTATACCTATCAATCTATCATATAGATAACTTCAAACCTAGAATCATCTGAAACCGTTTAATATTAATGGAGTATGCCACCTGGTAGAATTCATGTAAAGTGGATCAAGAACATGTTTAAGATTGGGCCTAAATCATTGGATGGATAGATGCCCACAAGTTCACACACTTTAAATAATTTCAGAGCATGTATGCATATTTTGATAGTATGTAACACTACAATTGATGTATAGCCAATATATCCAAAAGAAAAATATGTGTGTGGGTGTGTGAGGAAAATTTGTCAAACGCCTACTATACAGTACAAACCGCTCATTTTAGCCAAATTCATTGAGAAAGAAAGTCTAGCTCGTTTATTTCTTACTCCGTATGTGCTTAACGAGTAGTAACAGCGTCTTGTTGAACAGAACTACATAAAATATATTGAGGTTTAAATGTTTTTACCTTTTCTCGATGGCAAAGAAGTTCTAGAACTCGTGCCCCCACAGCATAGCCAGCATCCTCTAACCTGATCCAGATCCAAAAGTAATCATAATGATTAAATGATTGTTTGAATCTCTTTTTTAACTGTCCATCTAAAACTGTTTAACTGCTCTTTGTTTATCAAAGATCCATGATGTTCTTGATCCCTTGCCCATTAAAGTCCGCGGCATGGTACGAATCTAAAGCATACGACGGGATACAAATAATCCATTGGGAGGATGACAATCTTCAGAAATCTCGCATCCATCCAATAGTCATCAAATGCACGAATTATTACATACTAGTATTTAAAAAAATGATGAAGAAATACACTCGAATTAAGTCATGCAGATCAAAGATCACCTTCTTTCCAATTCGGAGATGTTATCAACTTGAGTCTGATTGTACTGAACAAGCTCCGAGAACAAGAATGCAAATGCGCTTAAGCTAACCTGTGAACCAAGCATTTCGCCAAAATTTACTCGATAGATAGAATCTTACTTCCACAAACACTGGGTTAAGAAGAAAATCCTTAGCGTGCTAAAAAGCCTCGCTTTTTTATTGTAAACATACGAAATGTGCCAATAAAGATCTGAACTTTGAGATACCTGCAAATACAGATGAGGATTGCAGGAAAGAGATTACCTCTTGTTTTCCCTTGCTGAGGGGTTTATCGAGAACATTAGTGTACTGTTTAATTTTGCCAACTCCAATCATCCTCACACTCTGCGGATCGACTAGCTATGTGGCGCTCTTCTTCTTTTTCTCAGATTGAGAGGCTTGTGAGAAAAATGCGGAAGGAAATGATGGACGGTGGCTGCAGCACACTACTCTTCCGTCTACCGCCGGAAATATCGATCAGCCGGCCAGCCGGGCTGACAGCTCAAGGCTCAAGTACTGCCGGAGACGCCTCTGTTTTTTGGGTGTAAATCTGACTCAATTGGATATTTGGATCTTGCGAAATGGTTCAATCTCGTAAATCTGACTCAATTGGGTAGTGGATTGGAGTAAAGTCTATCCTACGTGGCATAGGAGAGAGATAGGGATAGGATGATTATTTTAATTTAATATGGAGAAAGTGGTGTGTATGGAAAAATGAAAAGGAAGAGAGAGATAGGAGTAAATTGTAGACAATGTCTATGACAATGTCCACAAATAGACATTACACGGGAATCGAGGAGCAAAAGTGGATGAAAAGTGGGTTAGAAGTGACATAAAAAAATGAAAATGAAAATAAATAAGGAGATATGTAGGTCCTACACATAAAATTTGTGAGATAAAAAATGGGACCCAATTGTAAGAGTGTGTAAGAGAATAGACATCCCATTGGAGATGCTCTAATATTCAGGCCCTCCAATTTGATTGTCATCAGTTCAGTAATCCACGTATCAATGGGATTTCCCTAAAAACTGGTCACTTTGGTGCTCCACAGCCATAGTTATTTTTGCATAATTTAAAATAATTATTTCTTAAAAAAAAAAATAAGGAAAGGATAATTTGGCACAATATTAAGCTCTCTGTCACGCTAAGATTAGTTTTTGCCACTTTTGATTCCTCGACTATTATGTCACTAACACTTTTGGTACTCAACTTCTAATTTTTCCATTTTTAATCATCGACTATTGTGCTAGAGACACTTTTAGTCTCCGACTTCGAGGTTTCTCACATTTAGTCCCTTGAGTATTATCAAATTAATACTTTTAGTCCACTCATTATGATTTTGACACAATAAGTGGAGGACTAAAAATGACACTATTATAATAGTTGAAGGACTCAAAGTGTAACTTTTATGAAAGTTGTAGGACCAAATGTGGAAATGTTCAAAGACATGTACCAAAAGTATCTCTAGCTAAATTGTCAAGGACTAGAAATGGAAAAATTCAAAGTCGAGTATCAAAAGTGTCAATGACATAATAGTCGAAGGACTAAAAGTGGCAAAAACTCCGCTAAGATTGTCTCATCTTTTATTTTCGGTTCGGCTCGCTAAAATTATCTCATACCAAATTTGAATAAATTCAATGTTGTTCTAAATCATTCTTACTTTATCAATTCAATATCAACCAGATAAATCCACGTTTGTTAATAGTCGTACCACATCCTTATGTCCCAATTTTAGTGGGACCGAGGTAGTATTACGTATCTTTTCATTTACATGGTCAAATGCGGCGGGGGTCACTCCCCTATTTTCCTGTGTCAAAACAATCCCCTACTCCGCTTTAGAATGTTTTTACTTGAACTGTTTTCAGTCCCAGACCAGACAAGATCAGACTTAAGTAGATCATACTAGACCAGATCAGATCAGACGTCCATAATTATAAAATACACATAGATCAAACATATTTCAGACTAGACCAGTTCAGACCAGACCAATTCAGACCAGATCATACTTAAACAGATCAGGCCATACCATACAATCAAATTTCAATCCAAGTAAAAACATCCTTACTCCTAACGACTACTTGTCTCACCCTGTCTCTGCCCCAACCCGCTAGATTAACGGGTACTCAACGGAGGGAAATATTCGTCAAAATTAAAGTATATAGTATAGTCGAAGTAAATAAATTTAAAATTCACCTAACATATATCCAATAATTACTTGCAAATAAAACAAAAGATTTGTTTCAATCACTCTTTATATTATAATGTTATAGCACTAGCACATAGAAATAACAAAAATATTGGTTGTTTCGCACCATTTAAATCTCTTCTCTACAATCTAATAAAGCTGAATGAGGGTATAAAATATGAGGGTATTGTGGGTATAAATATTTTGCTGGTGGTAACTGTGAGCTCTGTTGACATGTACAATATGCTTAAATGTTTGTAAAATTAAAACTTGGAAGTTCCCTAGCTTATCTCCCTTATAATGTATAGCCGTTAGTCTCCTTCATTATACCGGCAAACCCTCTCCGTTAGTAATGCCCACAATCCCAACAGCCGCTCATCCACAAGGCCACCTCATCTAGCTCCATCCATAGACGCAGAGGCAGATTCAATCGCATAGGCTCGCTGCTCGCACATCCCTTCGTCTTCTTCCGTGTCTCTCCTGCATTATGAAGCTAATTTAATTTCACTTGCACAGTTGCACCTGCAACTCAATCCTTCTCTCCCATGGCCATATAAATACATCTTCTTCCATTGGCACACGATTTTCCCCACCTGCTCACACTTTTCCTGGTATGTGCTCTATCCATGTTTGTGATTGTTTCTGCCTTTGTTTACACAGAAGGTTGCTTGATTGGGTATTAAGCTCGAATTTAACACTCTTGATCTAACCATGTTCAACTTTGTCAAATAGTTAGGCATTTTGTTTTGTTTTTAAACGCCCGGAGATTGTTTTAGCCTTTCTTTTTCCGTATTGTGATTTCTAATAAAATTTAGGATTTCAAAATAATTCCTCTCAATATTTGGGCAGTGCAGTATTTTCAGAGTGTACTGCGTTGAATTTCTTCCTGTGTGTTTATGGTTGCTTTTTAAAAAATGTGTTGTTAGTGAAAACAAATTAGCTATTGTGAGGTTTTTTGGAATTTAGGTGTTTTTTCTTAATAAAAACAGCTCGACCATTACCCCGTTTCATATAAACATTTTATACTTATATAATACATATACGAAGTATATACTTGTGGAAAGCATCCTAAAACTTATATATTATACATATAATATATATATATATATATATATATATATATATATATATATATATATATATATATATATATATATATATATATTTTAGTTTTGAACATTTTCCACTTGATTAACAGTCATTATCTTTATAGTTAAACAACTATTCTACATGTTAGGCATACTTTTCTGGAAAAATCAGAATGTTATGGTTGCTAATTTGCTCTTCTTTACATATAAATTATTTTCATTCATTCTTTAGCAGTTAAGGCTTTTTTTTGCATTCACATGGATTTTTATTGGAAAAAAAAACAAGTTATTGCTGCAGATTGTCTCTGTATTTCGTAGCAATTTTCTAGCATGTTTTAGTTGTGATTCTATTCATGTTATTAATAGAGTTTGTGCATTTGCATTAGGTTGGCTGTTGGCATAAAAAAATATCCCTGCAGACAGAAACTATGCTTTATTTTGGAGTACTTTAGAACCAAAGAAATGAGGCTGCATTATATACCAACTAGCAGTTTTATGAAACGGAATTTTGATAAAAATTGTCAATCTTTCTATTATTAATGATCCTAAAAAGAAGACAACTCAAGAGTTCACTATCTCTTCATACTAAAAAGCTATTTTAGTATTTATTAGAGCAATGATTTGGACTGAATAGGGTGGCTAATGGCAAAAAATAGAAATAATTGGGTTGTCTTTAGCAGCCGTAAGCATACATTTAGGAATAGCCAGGAAAATAAGTTTTTGAGATGTTGAGTAGAGCAAAAACAGCAGCCCAATAATACATTTACGGTGGCAGAGTTGCTCTTCTTTCCATAAAAATTATTTTCATTCATTTTTTAGCAGTTAACGCAGTTCTTTTTTTGCATTTGGGTGGATTTTTCTTGGAAAAAACATCAAATTATTGCTGCAGATTGGTTTTGTATTTCATAGCAACTTTCCTGCATGTTTTAGTTGTTATTCTATCCATGTTATTTAATAGCATTTCTATATTTGCATTGGGGTGGCTATGGGCATACAAAATATGCCTATAAGCAGCAAGTATGATTTATTTTGGAATACTTTAGAACCAAAGAAATGGGGTTGCATTATATGCCATTAACAGTTTTACGAAGGGAAATTTTGATAGTTGTTGTCAATCTTGCTATTTTTAGTGATACTAAAAAGTGAATGGTATCTACCGTTACCATTCACTAATTAAACTACTCTGTATAATATTAAAAACTTTTTCAAGAATGTAAATAATAAATATGTATTACTGCATAGTACTCCTTGATAAACACCAACAATGTTAATGGAGGCAAACTAAAATCGTCTAAGTGTCTACATATTAATTATCTAAGTTGTACAACTCTTACATCTAAGAGTACTATCATATTTAGCAACAAGTTGCACCAACTTTTAAGCTACCTGTTATGACATTACCTCTATTCATGTTTATAAGATTGTAATATAAGATGTGACCAAGATTTTGAAGTGCATTTTTAGTTCCTGCAGTTGGAGTGGAAAAAATTACTTATAGGGTTCATTAAACATACACACGGTAGACTTGACCAACTCATGTTTATCTTATTTAACTTGAACATCAAATTAGCTTCTCAATTTCTTTATCAGTCAACAAAACATATCTTTTCAAATAATCCATAAATGAAATCTTTGATTAGTTGATTTAGTTCACATTTTCTTCTGCTTTCTAATAAATCTTGAGCATACATTTTCATTTTCGTAATAGTATAGAAATGCTAAAGGCAGTGCAATTTAGGGGTAAAGGGAGCATAAAATAAGTCTTTGCATCCCAAACTCTACTTTTTTAGCATCCCAAACTCTATAAGTATGAATACATCGTAAATAACTTTAATCTCCCTTTCATTGTGTTGTTTAAAATTTCAGGTTATGGCAAGAGTACATGATGGTTATCTCTTTGATGCCTCAATTCCACCTGTAATGTAGAAAAAGTATACTTATTTTTTATTTTAGTCTAGCTTCACAGATGGGCCAACACAAGAACTCCAATCTTAAAAACCCTTTTGCATACCATTATCATATCTTATTGTTTGATATTATGGTATTTTTTAATTAAAAGATATTTTATGATGAGGTGCTAAATACTGTATCTGAAAACGGGCCCAACCACAAGTACTTCTTCCGTACTTTTCTCATTAAAATTTTGTGTTACACAATATACATTGGGCATTATCCCCAACGTGCATCGCGCGTTACAAGAACTAGTCACTCTTTATATTTGGGGTTGTTTTGATTTACTTGGTTGTTTCGATTTACTAAATGGTGCGAAAATTATAAATAAAATATGAATAGAAGAATTCAAATCATATGGGCATTTGAAAACACACTTCCATTATGCGCAACAGTTTTCTCCCTAGCTTTCGTCTAGGGTTTGAATGTTCCAGTAGGCGGCTTGTGTCATTTCTTGTCCGACAAATTATTTCGAGCGACTTTGAGATGACGATCATTACCACTTTCAATTTCTCCATGGTTTGTTTCTCTATGGTTTATGCTTCTAGACCTGCTGATATGGATCAAAGTTGGAGGTCTGTGATTGATGCTTTCGAATCAAAAGTCGTCTGGTCAATTCCAATCGGCTTTATCATCGGAGGGGGGTGATTGGACTGTGTTGGACGTAGGGGACAAATGGATGGGGCGACTGGATTGGTACTATTTGGATGGATTTCACCTTGGGATGGAGGCGGTTGGGGGTGCTCGAGTGAGGCAATTTCTGGATCGAGTCCCGAGTAAGGGAGAAGACAGTTCGGCGGTCCGTGCCCCCTCCTGAACCGCCGCCCTGGAGCGATCAAGGTGCTAGAGTTTAGAAGATGACATTTCAAGAAAACTGGTTGGAAGGAGCTTGAAGTATTTATCAGTTATTTTATTTTTTATGTTTTTATTTTCGCGTTATGTTTGTTTATGTTGCTCTGTTTTTTATTGATGTCTTTAGTTTTAGTCCTACAATAACGATCTAACGATTCTGCTAGATATTATGTCATTAGAAAGATATATATGGTCAATGATTGCTGTGTCACACATGTTTGGTGGTTAGAGATTCATATTGCTTTTTCAGGAGTGATCGTTGTTGGTCTCTTTGAGTTTGTTGTAACGATTCGAATCTTAATGATATTAACATAAGTGTTTTTTCATTTAAAAAAATAATTAATATTGTTATTATCATTATATGTCTTGGGGTTTTGTAAAAAATGTGTGGGGTGCGGGGATGGGGCGGGGTGCATCACCCATCACACATTTCATATGTAAGAGAGGGCAAACGATTCACCCATCCCCGCACCCGTCCCACCCCCACACAGGGGCGGACGTACAGCAAAGGTAGTGGGGGCAGCTGCCCCCATCAAAGGGCTACTAACCTCTTACTATTTAGGAAGAAATATCCCAGTCCAAAACAATTGCCCCCGGCTAGAAAATAAAAATGCCCCCATATACCTAGCCCAATCATTCACCCAGCCCAAAAGCCCCAAATAACCAAAATATCCAAAACCCAAATTAACTATTCGTACTTCCCCGCCAGACAACAAATCCCTAGACTAAAACAGAGCTCGACGAGTCAAGAACCTCGCGGCGTAGCCTGGAGTCGACGAGAGGAGCTGCGGAGTTGTTGCGGGCCTGCGGTGTTACCTGATTTCTTCTTGCGCAGTGGCGTCGTGGAGGCTGGACGGAAGTCGGCACACCAAAGGGAAACAAAGCAGTGAGAAGTCTAGAATTCAAGAATGGGGTCGAGAAAATCAAAAGCTCCGGTTCCAAATTCCAGAAGTGCAGGTTTCTCTTTAAACTTTGTTGAGGTTTATTCCTTCAACCCCCGGGTCTAACACGTAAGCCCAAGGATTTCGAGTGGAGAGTGTGGGAGTAAACTAGCCCAACTAGCAAGTAATAAGGATCAAGAAACAATAAGGTAGCAAGTAAGTGATTAGGTATTATTATCTCTTAATAACTCCCTAATACAATACTGTTTGCTAAGGCTCCGTCGGCCGTTCGTCTTACAAGGCAGTAGAGGCGCTGCGAGTAAGGATGCTATAGCTAGAATGCTAAGAATAGAAAGTTGCCAACCCTTTACAATGAAATAAATGCTTCTATTTATAACCACCAATGGGCAGGTGGCTATGCTGACGTGGAAACCTGTGGACCGCTGGTGTCTCAACCACCAAATCTTCAGCATTAAATGCACTTCCCGCCAGAATCTAGGTTTCCCGCCTAAATAGTGGGGACGTTCGTCCGCCCGGGGAGCGAGCTGGATCGCTCCAAGTGACTCTCAAGAGGTGCCGGCTGCTCGTCTCCTGGCCTTAATGGATCCTCACCATGTGGGCCAGATTTCCTCCGATGACCATAGGCTTGCTCTGGAGACGTTCGTCGTCATCCCTGATGGCCCGTGGTCCTGCTTCTTGCCCCTGCATAGACGCTCGTCGAGATGGGCCGTCGAGCCTAAACCCCCAATCCCAGACGTTCGTTGCTTCCCAAGGAGCATGGGCCTGCGGCTAGCCTTGTGTCCTAACTGGACGTGCGTCTGGTAGAAAGGGGTTAATGGGCCGGACCTCGGCTTGGTCCATTAACCCAACAAACTTATTGAATATTAAGTAATAACTATTTGACTACTATATTTAATTTGTATTTTGTATTATTGTATTATTGCATAAGTTATTTGTTTTTTTAACCTAATGAGCTAATGCCTAATGGGTAATTATTTGTTGTTGAGCTTTCTGCATTTCTGCGTTTTTAGATGTTGACAATGACATGAAACATTTGAGGGAAAAGGTGCAAATAGGCCCATGTACTAACCAAAAAAGGTCAAATAAGCCCTTATTTAGGAGACTCTGTCCGGTCGTCGTCATTTGGGGTGGTTCCCATTGGAATTTTTTGATGAAATTTTTTGAGCATCTTATTCATCAAGTCTAGTTTACTCATACCAAATTTAAGTTAAAACTTCAATCGGGAAGGCATTCAAATGAATTCTTGAAAATAACTGCGCAGTTAGAAGCGCGGTTATCTTCAAGAATTCATTTGAATGTCTTCCCGATTGAAGTTTTAGCTGAAATTTGGTATGACTAAACTAGACTTGATGAATAAGATGAGCAAAAAATTTCATCAAAAAATTCCAGCAGGAACCACCCCAAATGATGACGGCCGGACATGGTCTCCTAAATAAGGGCTTATTTGACCTTTTTGGTTAGTACATGGGCCTATTTGCACCTTTTTCCAACATTTGACTTGAGTAGTTGTTTAGATATGAATATATGATAAATATTTATTGATAAAATTTATCCAACTTTATTAAAATGTTAGTCAAATAGCTAGTAAACTAAGATAATTAGGAATAGGATCAAAGAATTAAGATAACTAGTAAACTAACTATGCAAATTATATTTTTATAGCTAAAAGAAGTAAGATAATAAGATTTATAAAGACTATATTAGTTCCCAACAAAAATTAATTTATTTTTTATCAGCTTTTATGGGCAGATTTTTGAGTAAACCGTCCTCCTCAACACCCTTCTCAACACCCTCCTCAACATCAGGAAGTTCAAGTGTAAATGTGTGTAATATTACTTCTCAATGTCATAATCCAATGTCTCAAGAAGTCGATTTGGATGACCTTCCTTCTGACCCCGCAAAAAGAAGAAAAATCTCTGCATATCATCCTAATCAAAGGGATGAAATTCGAAGAAAATATCTGATTAAAGGTCCTTGCCAACCACGTGGTCATGACTTCCCTCAAAAGGAAATCGGGAATGCTTTGAGACGGTTTAATTCTAAATGGTTTGATCACTATCCTAGCTGGTTAGAGTATAGTATTCAAGATGACAAAGCTTTCTGTTTATGTTGTTACTTGTTTAGAGATTATTTTGAAAATCGTGGTGGGAGTGATGCATTTGTAAGTGAAGGCTTTTCAAGTTGGAACAAAACTGAGAGGTTAGGTTCTCATGTGGGTGAAAAGAGTAGTTTCACAATGTAGCAGTTAAAAGGTGTGATGCTTTGATGAATCAAGATCAATCAATTGCAGTTGCAATGGATAGACAAAATGATATTTTGAAAAATGAGTACCGTATTCGCTTGAATGCTTCTATTGATGTTTCAAGATTTTTATTGCATCAAGGACTCCCTTATCGTGGTCGTGATGAGTCTGAAGTTTCTAACAATAGAGGGATTTTTTTGGAATTGCTAAAGTATACCGCTAGTTAGAACGAGGCGGTTTGTAAGGTTGTATTAAAAAATGCTCCAGGGAATAATCAAGTTATTGCTCCAAGCATTCAAAAAGATATTGCCAATTGTTTTGCACAAGAAGTGGTGCGTTCTATTATTGCAGATATTGGTGATGATGTGTTTGCTTTGCTTGTTGATTAGTCAAGCGATGTTTCTTACAAAGAGCAAATGGCTGTGGTTTTGCGTTACGTTGATAAATGTGGCCTGGTCAAAGAAAGTTTTTTTGGTGTTGTTCATGTCAAAGATACTTCTTCTTTATCTCTTCAATCTGCTACTGATTGTGTTTTTTCTAAATATGGTCTGAGTTTGAAAAATGTGAGAGGCCAGGGCTACGATGGTGCAAATAATATGCAGGGTGAATTCAATGGTCTCAGAGCTTTGATTTTGAAAGAAAATAACTCAGCTTATTATGTTCATTGTTTTGCTCATCAACTACAACTAGTTGTTGTGGCAGTTTCAAAAAAACAATTTGAAGTTGGAGATTTCTTTGATATGATTTCGCTATTATTGAATGTGGTTGGAGCTTCTTGTAAGAGAAGAGACATGATTCGAGAAAGCCACCAAGAAAAAGTGAAGCAAGCTATAAGCAGTGGCGAAATTAGCACGGAAACAGGTTTGAATCAGGAACTTGCACTTCAAAGACCTGGAAACACGCCTTGGGGTTCTCACTATAGAACACTTTTGAATTTGGTTGAATTGTTTCCATCTGTTGTTGAGGTCCTTAAATATGTCGAAAATGAAGGCATTGATAGTGTAAAAAGACGTCAAACAAATGGTCTTTTAAAATACTTTCATTTCTTTGATTTCGTCTTCTATTTACAATTGATGTTGCTTATTTTGGGACTCACAAACTCTTTGTCAGTTGCTCTTCAAAGGAAAGATCAAGATATACTCAATGCTATGTCATTAGTAGAAACAACAAAGCGGCAATTGTTAAAAGTTAGAGTTGATGGGTGGGGTTCTCATTTGAGAAAGATCTCTTCATTCTGTGAGAAGTATGAAGTTTCAATGCTTGATATGGAAAAAAACTTTGTTAACCCCAAGCGGCCACGACAAAGAACTAATATTACTAAGCGGCATCATTATGAGTTTGAATGTTTTAATACTGTTATGGATTTGCAAATCAAAGAATTTGATGATCGGTTTGATGAGGTAAATTCTGAATTGCTTACTTGCACGGCTTCTTTGAGTCCGATTGATTCTTTTCGTGAGTTTGACCCTTTGAAATTGATGAGGTTTGCTGAGTTTTATCCAGAGGATTTTAGTTGCGTTGAACGCAGGAGTCTTGAGCATGAGCTTAGTGTTTACATTGATAATCTCCTAGCGGATGAAAGGTTTCGTAACTTGAAAAGTCTTGGTGATCTTGCTCAAGTGATGGTGGACACAAGAAAACATCTTTCACACCCTCTTGTATACAGGCTTTTAAAGCTAGCTTTGACTTTGCCAGTTGCCACCGCCACTGTTGAGAGATGCTTTTCCGCTATGAAAATAGTGAAGACTAATTTGCGTAACAGAATTGGTGATCAGTTTCTTAGTGACTGTTTAGTTTGCTTTATTGAAAGAGATATATTTGAAACAGTAACAAATGAAACTGTAATAGATCTCTTTCAGAAAATGAAAACTCGAAGAGAGCAGTTGTGATTTACTATATTTGTGCCTTCTGACATTGTAACATACTTTATTTCATTATAATATTCTCGTGTTTTTTGTTACAACTATTTGTTGTTCAGATATTTTTTGTTACATAATTTTACTTTATATTGTCTTTATGTTCATCATCTTACTCCGCCCCCAACACTTTCATTTCCTGGATCCGCCACTGCCCCCACAACGACCCCACTTCTTCCCGGCGCCATTACCATCATTAGTTTTTTGTAGTTGCCACAGGCCCCAAGGGTACCAGCCCAGTGGCACTGGCCCAAATTATTTAAGGCCCAAAAATTATTAGTAGTATTAGGCAACTGCCGGCCCAAAGAACTGTCCTGCTCTGCACTGCACGACTACTTGGAGTTGAAGCGACAGGAGACACCCAATCGGCGATTCGGCAATACGCAGCCGGCAACTAGCTGTGCCGCCTCTACAAGCGACAAAGGGACGACCGTCGACCGAAGACACCCTGATCGACGCCAGGCCCACCACCGCGCCAAGCCGCCTCCGCGCTCGTAGCCTTGCACCGCTACACGGCACGCTACCTGGCTATGTCTCCGTATCTCGCACTCTAGCCGAAGACCGAAGTGCCTTGCCCCCTGGTAAGAACTGGTTCTCTGACTTTTCTTTTTTTAACTATAATTTACAGATTATGTTGTTTATTTAATGAAGTTATTATTTGTTAAGTATTTAAATTAATAATTGTGATTAACAATCAAGAAATGATATAAGTATGTTAGTAGATTTTTGGGTTTATAATTGTATTTCTTAACCCAAAATTTAAATTGAATTTTAACTTAAATTTTGTAAACATGTACAAATTAGTGGAGGATTTCAATAATGGGTAGTAATTATGTTCTCAAAGAAATGCCCATTCGGGTATGAGAAGATTAAAAAGAAAAGAAAAGAAGACTTGAAAAGTTAAATGACAACTTATCAGTAAAATATCACAATTATTTTCTTTATTTATATTCTATCTCTACTTGTGGTTGGTGTTATAGTAAATTTATCAGGACCTGCCCTGGTGGTTGGTGTTATAGTAAATTTATCAGGACCTGCCCTGGTGGTTGGTGTTATAGTAACTTTAACATGATTACATAACATAACAAATATTTTAAAATAGAGGAAGAAAGTAAAGTCCTGGATGGTAGATTTCGTCTAGATGAGATAAGTGCCATTATAACCGAAAGAGCTATTAAATCTTTGGTTTTCAGTATGCTATGAACTATTTGGCGTCCGATGAAGACTGTAATCTAGAATATGGCTTTTAAAGGTATCTTTTCAAAATTTAGTATGACATTGATATGAAGAGTGTGTTGTTAGGCATGTGACTCTATTACATTGTCCAAAAAGGTTGAATCCCCAACCCTAAGGGCCCTCAAGCCCCGACTCGACAGAGCATATGGGAGGTTGTAAATCAGGGTGACCCAACCGTTCTTAACTGTGATAGACTTTATACCCTTTGCGGGTTTCGATTCATGTTCATTGTCCAAACTTTCCACCGCTTTATCAGTTGAGCTAGCCAATTGAGTTACTCATTTGGTAATACTGAAATTTATCAAATTTGCTGAAAGTGATGAAATTTTGAATGAAATGGCCGAATTGACTTCATCTGCCCGTCTACACTTGCAGAGTTGTAAAATAATTATATTTAAAATATATATTTTAGTACTAAAACTAAGGAAAAAATATAAAAAATATAGCTCAAACAGTCATATACTCATATTCAGCAACTTCAGGCTTTTCAGCTAATTCAATTTGAAAAATAGCTCTTACTTTACTTATTTGATCATTATATAATTAAGCTTTCAAAATTAATAGTCACGTGTTAGGTTAAAAAATTGGCTGATAGAATTGATAAATTATTGAATATAGTAGTTACTAACAAGCTCTAAATTAAATAAATTTAAATTTAGATTATTGCAGTAGGCCTAGCCTCACATTCTACGTTTGGACTCAAGCCCAACTTTAACAATTGCTAACACCCAGAAACGTCGCATAATCTGTACAGGGTTCGGCTGTGGCCTCCTTCCTATTCGATAATTCACCATTCTTCCGTCCGTCAAGGTATTTCTTTTCTGTCCTCATCAGTCATCATTGCTTCAACTTCCAACCTTATCAAACTTTCTATGAAATATTTCTTATTTCAACTCTCGAGGTATAAAACACATGATATATTTTCATTAATGAGTTTGTTTCATACAGTCACATATACAAATCTGAAAAACTGCTGTGTAGATATTTTATTAGCCCTACCATTTCTATGTTTTGCATGAACCACAGCTTTGTCGATCTCATTTTCACGTTTGAGATCAGCACTTGCTGTATTCTAGTTTTTAAGTTCCAATTTCACACAACTATCGTATGATAATTGTATTATTAATTACATTTACATATTTAGAAACTATGCTGAAAGTTTTATTGAATACAGAGTAGAAAATTTATTGAATTTCGAATGTGATAATTTTTTATGTATAACTAAAGATCATACTTGTCAAGGCGTCGCCTAGGCGCCGACTAGTCGTCCTGGCGGTGGAGAAGTGGCGCCATGGTTACTCGACTCGCCTGGAGCTGCTGAGGCGTGACTTGGCGTCGACTAGGCGTCAACAAGTCGTTGATGGCGACGCCCAACAATGCCTGTTTTTGCCGCTTCGACCCAGATTATTAAGTTAGAGAAGATATTGAGTTTTATGATTAAGCCGTTGGCCAGAACCCTAGGCCCATCAACAGTTCATCCCGTCAGTCGAGTCACTGACGGAAGTCTCCACAGAACGCCACCGCCTAAGGTCACTGTTTAGCGCAGCTGCTCCACCTCCGTCTTCGTTTACCTCGCTCGTTCGGCGTCCCTGTTTTCGATGGTCGCTAGATGTTCTTTATTTTTTTGGTTTTTGTTTGGTTAGACAGACAGCTGGACTCCATATATTTTTTTAAAAATGTTTTACGCATTTTTCTATTTTTATGTACACTGTTTATGTACAGTAAACTTCTTCTACTCTTTCATTTATTTCATGTCCAGCTGGAGTGCATTAACCAAATTCAATATTTGTTACCAAAGTCTGCTATACTATTGCATATTATCTACTATGTATTTTTGCTATTTTCTTTGTGAAAATTTATATTAGTCATTTTTCTAGAAACATAATATATTGTTTCGTATATGTTTTTTTTAAATAATCTGTAATATATTATTTTATTATATGTATATACAAATATTACATATGGTATGACGTGTTGCCTAGTCGCCTAGGTGGGCGCCTAAACGCCTAGGCGATAAGGCGGTCGATTGGCGCCGCGCCTCGCCTAGCCGCTGTGACAAGTATGCTAAAGTTTAAGAGTGAATCAAGATAATTTCAAGATTACTGAATGAGAACTTTTTAGGATGGAGGCAGTATATGGATTTCGATAGCAAGTTTCCATTTGGTCACTTTTTAAAATATTAGGATACCATTAGCCTATTACATTAAAATGTCTTTATATTTTCTATTACCTTAAGATATATTCAATTGTTGTCAATTTTATTCCTGTTATGTTATTGCTTAGCAAAAATAAAACTATGCAGAGATTGATTGCTGTGTGAAAACAGTGAAATTTAGTTTTAAGAGCACAAGCTGTTTTAACCCCCTCCATTCTTTGAGCGGGATAACTTTTAAAAGTTTGGGTTATGTTATTGGAAACCACAAAACACCTCTCTTATTTTATTCATACCAGTAACTAACAATGGTTGTGTTAACCCAACTTGTTTTTCTCATCTTATTTTTAGAACTTTTAGTATGGCTTTTAAATACGTAAATTTAAATTTAGTTCTTCCTTTGTCCCACTAAGTTTGGGACAAAGTAATTGACATGGAAATTATGAAAATGGAATTTCGAAATTGGTATTGAATTTTTGAAGTATTAATGATTTTTAGCCACACAAGTATGTTCAAATTGGTATTGAACAAATACTTTGAGGCGGACCAAAATGAAGTCATGGAACCGACATAGTGGGACCGATGGAGTACTAAGTCGAATGTAACTATAATAAACATAACATTAATTTCAGTCCAAGTCTTGTTATTTACCATAGGTCCATAGCCCTTACAATTTGGGATGGTGTGAGTATATCGTCTGTATAGACATACTATACATAATTTTGTGGTAAATAATTCTCTGCACAACTCTCATTTCACATACTACCCAATACCAACTATACATTTTATTGGAAATAGCACAAGATTAGGATGTTTTCTTTTGGACTGTAATTTGTTGGACTAGTCTGAACTGGTTTGGTCTGGTAAATGTATGGTCTCGGTGTATTTATAGCTGTCCAAGTCTGGTCTAGTCTGTTTAAGTCTGGTCTTGGACTAAAAATAGTCCAAAAGAAAACATCCTTAGTCATCAGGGAGCAAAATTGACACATGTTTAGCAATCAACAATTACTTTTTTACTGTATCTTTGTTACTTTTTCTCATGTTGAAGCCAATGCGCGCGCACACACACACACTTTTATGTCTAGCAATTTAACTGGTCATGTTTCATTACGTGCATATTGATTTTGCAGTATCAATCATATAATGGACATGACAATAGGTCTATAGCAAATATTTCAACTTTTAGTCATCTCATGATGTTCTCTACGCATTTCAAAACAACCCGTGAGGCTGTGATGCTAGCAGTTTTAAAACTTTCGTCTCATTATTTATTCTTAGGGGAGTTGCGACAGGAAGGGCATCCTTGTTACTACACAATCACTGTGCTTTGTGCATAAATTTACCATGTTAATTAATTTTGTGCATTAATTAGCTGCTGCAGATGTAATGCCACTGATCCTAACTAGCAGGGATTAAGGTAATAATAATGAATGAATAAATTATGGATAGCAGTTTGATGCTAATGTTTATCCATCACTCACTGAAAAAGGTTAAAAGAACTTCATACAATAGCTGAAACCTTTTTTTGTAGAATAAATAATAGGGAAAATTGAAAATAATAATCCCAACTATTGTCGGTCCGCTGATAATAATCTCAACCATTGATTATTTTTGTATAATCCCAACTATATGGACCGTCCGCCAATAATAGTCCATGACCAGATATTACTTCCTATAAAAAGTGATTTTAAATAGAAATTAAGTATAAAAATTAAAAGTTGAGATTATTTATAGGGATTACTTGTTATATCTCTCCTCATCCACTTTAGAAACTACATGAATTTATTTATAGGGATCATTATTGGCGGAAGGTCCCTAAAGTTGGGATTATTCTAAAATAATCGATAGTTGGGATTATTATAAGCAGACCGCCAATAATTGGGATTTATTACTATCAATTTTTCCTAAATAATAAATTGTGTTTTTACCTCTCTTTTTCCCTTTCTGCATTCTCTCATTCTGATGTTTGCTTCTCTGCCATGAACTCATGAGTTTTGTTTTGTTTAGTGTTGCCTCTATTTGTTAATAGGCGTTTGAACTTTTCTTTTATTGTCCAATTATTATTCTACTCAGAGCTGATGGACCGACCACCTCATGATTATGCTGCTATGGCGTTTGCCCAACATCATCACTCACCGGCTAATCTGCAACAACAACAGTTTGGCTTCCCTCCGCAACATCAAGCATTTCCTCCATTTTTACCCCCACAACAACAGTTTCCTTACCATCGCCCACCACAACTCCATCCTCATGCCCCACCTCCTCACCTTCTTCACCTACAGCAGCAGCAACAGCATCATCCTACCCCTACTCCTCCATTTCCACCACATGTTCCTCCTCACCTTGCTGCGTCACCCTTCCATGGCCCTTATGATTCTCCACCACCGCCTGCCCCCCCACCACACGATCCTGATCTGCTTAAGCGTATTGATAAACTGATAGAGTATGCTGTAAAGAACGGTCCTGAGTTTGAAGCCATGATCCGCGAGAAACAGCAAGACAATCCCGCTTATGGTTTCCTATTTGGAGGTGAAGGACATCATTACTACCGTTTCAAGCTTTGGATGTCTGCACGACCGCCTGGTGGTGCTTTTAATTTCCCTTTCCCGCCTTCATCTATGCAAATGATGCATCCTCCAAACCCGATGATGAGTCCATCACCTTTAACTGCTCCACAGTACAATGCCTCACCAGCATCCGTTCTGGGCCCACCTCATTTACATCAGACCACTTTTACACCCTCATATGATCAGCAGTACCCTCAATCTTTTGGACGTCCTGATTATGATAATAACTCATACAGGTCTTACAAAGGTCTATCTAGACCTCTTCCGCCTGATATTGAAATGGAGTTGAATAATGTTCTGAGCAATCTTGTTGGCACTAAAGAGTCGATCAAAGGTGCTAAGAATTGGTTTATGCAGAGGTCTCCGTTTATACATGCTTTGGCTGAAGCTCTTAGAGATAGGGTGCTTTCGCTGGATGACTCAGAAAGGCAACTCCATATTATTTACCTTGCTAATGACATTTTGTTTGACAGGTATGTACTAAAGATATTGGTGTACAACAGACAGGATGAATATGTTGATCACCTATGTTTTGTTTTTAATCCATACTTCCCAAGTTCTTTTTCTGGAATGTTTGAATTTATGATTATTTTTTTTATCCTCTTTCCACTTTGAGGGTAGTCAAATAATCTATGATGTTTGATGTATTCCTCTTTTATTAAAAAAAGTTTCAAGACTATTCACTAAAGTTAGCATCAATATGAAAAGCTAAATTAGCGCCATCTGAATTATGTTTGATTCAGATGGACATGCAACGAATTATACATTTCCCCATGACCCCATCATTGTTTTTGTATCTCTTTGTATTATGTTTGATTTTCAGATGGACATGCAACGAATTATACATTTCCCCATGACCCAATCATTGTTTTTGTATCTTGCATCAATATGTAGATTTGGAGATCACTTCCTCTAGATTTATAGTGAATTGAACGGGTGAGCCTATATTAAGCTTGATTTGCATATCCCTTGGCTAGTGTTATATTTAAATGATGGTTGAATAGTACTCCTCCATGCATAAGAAATCCATAGAAATTGCCCCTTTTTATCATCATCATCATCATCATTACCCCAGTGCCTCAAAGGCTCCCACCTACGGTGGGGTAAGGGGGTCGGATGTACGCAGTCTTACCCCTATACTAAATTATAGAGAGACTGTTTCCAAACGACCAATAGTGAAAATCGCGTCGAAAATTGCATAGACTGACTGGTACTTCATAACAAAGAAGCGCAGACAGTTTAGTGAGCCATTTTGCTTTATTCCATCATATTCCCAAGCCAAAAATTGCCCCTTTTTATGTGTAGTAAAAACATTGTCAACAAAATGTTTGTATGCCACAACAGTTGAGACTCATATCTAAATTATCACTACCTTTAATGAGATGCGTTTTCTCAAACTCTTGCTGCAACTTTTCCCTTGGTTGACTATTATATACGAAAAATGAAAGCCAAAATGACACATCTTAGAAACACAGGCGGCTATAATTTTTTTATCTTGTTAACATTTAAATACTCAAAAGAAGTATGAAGCTGTTTGATAATGTTTCCAATTGTGTCTTTTCACTTACTTGTGATACCCAGCTTGCAACGAAGAATTAATCCTCATGAGCTTGACAATGAGGCCCTTGCGTTTAAACCTGTTTTGGCTTCTATGCTGGCAAGGGTATACCATAATCCTCAGAACAAGGAAGAAAACCAGTCACGATTACAAAAAATTGTGCAATTTTGGGGCGCAAAGGAAGTTTTTGATCAGGAAACAATTCATGCATTTGAAAATGAGATGACCGGTGGCCCACCTCCAAACTCTTTTGGAGTTCCTCAACGTGACTCATCAACTCTTGCTCCTGATCCCTCTGCAGGTACAGGTATCTGCTATTGATCGTCTTATGTAGAATATGGAATATTTAAAATTGCCTTTGCTCTTCCCTGTCTACAGTTATCCATTTTTACATTGCCGCCAATATATTCCATCTTGCACTGAACCGCATACTTCATTTATACTCTACAATACTTTCCCGGCAATTCTACATCACACCATTAGTGCAGTTCAAACTAGGATACATTTGGAGAGTAGGAATTGTCAGTTGTCACATCATTGGTTAAGATCTAGCATATTTGAAATATAACTCAGGTGATAGAGAGCGGAAAGAGCATGGGGCGGGACCGGGCTTGGGCCCACTTCCGTGGGCCAGTTATGGGCTGAGTTTTTAATTTAATTAGTTTCAATTATGTTAGTTTTTTTTATTGCTATTTTTTTATTAGAATTTCCTTAGGCTTTGTGTGTATGGAATTTCCTTCCCCTTAGGCTTGTGCGCAAGTCTGCTTCCCAATAGGATAGGTTAGCTACGTACAATTAATTAATTAGCTTATTGGTTTCCTACTAGAACTTAAATGTTCCTAGTACGATACTAGGATAGCATTATTTATACCCACGCAGGGTTATTCAGTCGAGCATGAATAAAATTCAAATTTGTTAAGCTAAATTGGCTTGGGCAACGGATTCTTCCGTTGATTATTCTGGGCAACGGTTTACCCCGTCGATTGTTATTTTTCTGTTCATATCAATTGGTCCGACATGCCGGATCCCGTCCCACCAAGATGACAAGATCTCAGAACGATCAATTGACAGAGATGGAGACCGAACAAAATCGCATGAGAGAGGAGCAAGCCCGACTGGGGGCTGAACAAGCCCGGATGGAGATGGAGCAAAATTGAATGAATAACACTCTGGAAGATCACGGTGTGAAATTGGCTGAAATTGACGCCTCCCTGGCAGTGCTGACGCAGGCGCTAGTGCCGCCGGTCTCTCCGGCGTCCTCTTCGGCCGCGGTCGGCAGTACAACCGTGACAGCAACCAGCGGCGACGGTCTGCCGCGCATCACCACTCCAACGTTGTTACCTGCTTTTGATGGAGGGGACCCGATCGGGTGGATTGCTCGGGCAGAACAACAATTTGAGTTAAATGACACCCTACCGGAGAAAAAGGTGGCTGCCGCTGTGGTAGCTATATGGAAGGGGGAGCGTTCTATTGGGTAACCTGGCTGAAGTCACGCAAGCCTGGTATGACCTGGGAAGATTTCAAGCAAGCCCTGGTGGCCAGATTCGATTCCCGATTTCAAGGGAATAGGTTTGAACGACTGTCTGGAGTCAAACAAGTTGGGTCTATGGAGGATTATAATATCTTATTTGTTCAGCTAGCTAGCCAAGTTCCGGGATTGACTGACGATCATTATTTGGGCTACTACATGAGTGGACTTAAGGAAGAAATCCGAAGTTCATTGCGCTTATTACGGCCGGATAACCTAGAGATGGCCATGAATTAGCTCGCGATGTGGAGCATAATCTGTCCATCCAAAGTGGAGGAAGTGGCAGTCCGAGTTATCATTCGTCAGAGGTACGTTCCAACAGCTTTATATTGGCAAACACGAGTCCTCCATTGTCTGCCAACGGTGGCAGCTTACAAGGATCAAGGGACAGCTTTGCGAAAGATAGTGGACAGCCTCCAGGGATGAAGTCAGGGCTGTCTGGGCAGCCTACGACACGCTCTCAGTTCACCCGTCTTGCGCCAAAGGAGTTAGCTGATTTGAGGGCGAAAGGATTATGCTTTAAGTGTAAGAAACCATTTACACCGGGGCATAATTGCCCCTTTAAGCAGTTGCGGGTAATGATAGCTGAGGAAGATGAGGAGTTGGACCTCCAACAGCATGAGTACTGTGAAATAACCGGTCAGGAAAAGGTTCAGGAAAGAGATGAAGGATATTTTTCAGTCTATTCTATGGTTGGAAATTTCAGTCCTCGACCTGCGAGATTTCAACCTTGAGGACAAGGTTATTTTGAAGGAGGATGGATTGATAGAGAGCGGAAAGAGCATGGGGCGGGACTGTGCTTGGGCCCACTTCCGTGGGCCAGTTATGGGCTGAGTTTTTAATTTAATTAGTTTCAATTATGTTAGTTCTTTTATCATTGCTATTTATTTTATTAGAATTTCCTTAGGCTTTGTGCGTATGGAATTTCCTTCCCCTTAGGCTTGTGCGCAAGTCTGCTTCCCAATAGGATAGGTTAGCTACGTACAATTAATTAATTAGCTTATTGGTTTCCTAGTAGATAGGTTAGCTACGTACAATTAATTAATTAGCTTATTGGTTTCCTAGTACGATACTAGGATAGCATTATTTATATCCACGCAGGGTTATTCATTATTAGCTTGGGCAACAGATTCTTCCGTTGATTATTCTGGGCAACGGTTTACCCCGTTGATTGTTATTTTCTGTTCATATCATCAGGCGAAAATTAGGCTTATTTAGTGCAAAATGAAAGGTAGAAAGCCGTACAAAACCCTGATTTGTGTGTATGTTTCTGTCAGTGATTGTTTTTTACCATGTATACACACACACACACAGAAGTATATTTGTATTTCAATGTGCATGTGTGCAATTTTGTTTATTCAGATTTATTGGTTATTTTGATTTTTTGATGTGGGAAAGACTGTTTTCCCTACTTTATCCAATTCGATTTCACGCCCCTAAAGAAGTGATACTCAATACCTCAAAAAGTAATTTTTGCGTTTTGAACTAGTTATTGGCTTTGTTGCATAAACAAAAAAATTCCTGATTGTGCAGGGGGGGCAGATCAAAGTGCAGTACAGTGGAAGCCTGATGTGCAAAGCCCACTCCTAAGCTTACAAGATCAAGACAAACAAGCTCCTCATATCCCCCCCATGGCTACCCAACAGTTTCATGCCACTCCTGTTCCTCTCGCATTTCCAAGTTCTATCCCCTTGCCATCTTCTCTTCCACCGTCAGTTCTCCCACCGCCAAACCTGCCACCAAATGTGGGGGAGAAGTTACCCACGTATCCGTTGTTCCCTCCCGGTCTTATCCCTGGGATGGTTAGAAAAATGCAGATAGGCAGTGGGGTTCCTTACTCCCCTTTAAGCCCTTTGGATATCCCGACCGTTATACCACCCTCGAACGTTTCTCAGTCTGAAATCCTTGAAAGGGTGTCGAAATTCTTCAGAGAGATTGATGAGGTTAACCCGTCAGAAGGACCCATGAATCCATCTGATGGATATGATGATTATGAGAGAGAGCCTCCGACCCGTAAAGGAGGGGCATGTATTCCACCCCCTCCTGATCTCCAGAATCTTGATGTTCAAAGTTTGGAACCCGAACCAAATAGATCGGCCCGACCAGGACTTGGTGCTGATACAGATGAGGCAAGTCAATATGGTGATGTTTACAGTTCTTACAGGAATGAAAGGAGCACCAACTATCATTCATCAGTGAGTGCAAAAGCTCCTCCTTCCATCAGGTAGTTAGAGATAGCATGTGATGTGATGAATATCTTTGGGTCGCATTGCAAGTTGTACCAGTTTGAACTCTTGTGTATCTACACTGCAATTCTTTTTTCGATCATTTGGCAGTTGGCACAAATGCTTGTCTCCCCACTTCATTTAGAACTTTTGACCCGCTCCACATGGAGGCATGCACATAGATCGACATGTCTAAATTTTCTCTGGACTTTTTTTGCAAGTTCAGGCTCATTGATGAACTATTTTTGTTAGTTTAAGGACTGAATGAGACGTTTGGTAAATCAACGAGCAACCAGTGGTCCAGCGTTTTTAAATGGAGGTTCAGTGTGTTTTTCTAACTTTGGGGGTATTCTGACCCAAATTTTAGGTAACTAGTGGTAGACTGGTAGTACTCGTGCTTGAAAGGACCAAAATAGAAACTATAAGAATCACATCGAAATCACATTGAGTTCATGTTAAAAAGGTGAAATTCATAAGAATAATCCCTACTTCATTGAGTTCATATTAAAAAGGTAAAATTCATAAGAATAATCCCTACTTCTAAGGATTCTACAATCATAATCTTTATTCAGAGTGTCCACAAAAATAATTCGAACTAGCAATGATGTTTACAAGAATCAATTGGGGTGAATTCAAATTAATGCATGTTTAATACTCTCAATTCTTACTCCCATTTCTGTTTCACACTTTTCTTCTCAGGGCAAAATCAAACCAAAACTCATTTAATCTCAACACCATTTTCGCCATGTGGTTCTTTCTAAATCGGAACAAGTGTAAACTGAGACAAAGAGTGATGAAGGTGAAATTGGAGATAGGAGTTTGGAATAGGGCTGGGAAAAAACTCCCGACTCCCGATCCCGACAATCCCGATAATCCCGATCCCGACTAAGTCGGGACGGGACCGGGATTTTTTTTTTTAAAAAAAGTCGGGATCGGGAAAATCCCGACATCCCGACATTATATATATATATATATATATATATATATATATATATATATATATATATATATATATAGGGGTGAGATCACATACTAACCATTCCTCCCATGCTAACCTACAAACTATCAAAAACGGTGCATCTTTACATTATTTGTACTGCATATTGAAGTTCAAAGTGTTGCATATTATTTGTACTGCATATTAAAGTTCAAAGTTTTGCATATTGTTTTTATTGCATATTGAAATTCACAGTGTGCATCTTTACATTATTTGTACTGCATATTGCAGTTCAATGTGTTGCATATTATTGAGTTAGTAAGTTAGTATTTTAAGCATGGTTAGTATGTGATCTCTTATATATATATATATATATATATATATATATACATGTATAGAATTATATATGAATATATAAAAAATGAATATGTATCTAAATAATTTCATATCTATTTTAATTACTTATTCCTTACATAGATTAATCTTTTACTACGAGTATCTTACAATATCAAACTTCTAAAACTATTCGGCATTTGTCCCAAAATGAATATTCGGGATCCTAACTAAATAGAGATTATTCTTGATCCTGACAATCTAAATCATAACAATATTACAAATTTTGCGGTTATGATGAACCCTTTAAAAATCATGATCGAGACTAAGATTTTTTTCTTTAGTAAATAATCATAATATGTATTTATACATTACATTCATTGGTCACAAAGTTTATGAATGAGTCTACTTAGTTTTGAATTTTAAATAATATACGTTACACATCCTTCTTTTAGTGATTTTTATATAATGTTTGAAGTAAGTTTCACTAAGCCTTGATAGCTTATTCAAAAATTATACTATTAATTAATTGAAGTTTCAAATAAAAATTATTCTAAAAGTATGTACTGATGTGAATTTGTGATCATAATTATTACAATAAATTTTATAAGTAGATGATGATAAATATGGCATAACAATGAACAAAGAATAATCTTGAAACCATTAAATATCAAAGTTAGTGCTTAACTAAAGAAATTACATAATTTTATGTTTGATACTTCATTGTCGGGATTTAGCGAGATTAAGCGGGATTTCCGACTTAATCGGGATTTTAATGTCGGGATCCCGACTTAATTGGAACGGGATACGGGATCCTCTTGTAGTTTGACTCGGGATCGGGACGGGACCGGGATTTGAGCAATCGGGATCGGGATCATCCCGATCCCACCCCTAGTTTGGAATACTAAATGAGAATTAGTTTGAATTCATTTTAATATTTCTTGTGGACACTATTGATAGTAAGAATTATTTTTATAGATACTTTTAGTAGGGATTATTTTTTTAAAATTCCTAAAAGTAAGGATTATTTTTGTGAATTTTGCCTATTAAAAACATCCTGTAATTGGAGTACGATTTTGGATTAGGAATTCAGGATTGCCCTATTTTCAACCCACTTTAAAACGGCAGATTTAGTTAATTCAAAAAAGAATCCTTTTTACCCTATTAGGTAGTTTGCGTAGTTATAAAAAATGATAATATTATGAAACATAAAATACTTTTTTTTATTTTCAAAATCAATCCAACACAAGATGTTGATAATCAGGTATTTTTTGCCCGGTTTTGGCTCGCCCAGAAGAAACCTTGAATGTTCAATTCTGATTTTTATATATAAAAAAGTATGTTCAAAAAAGAATATTATTTCATAAGCGGACGTCTCCCTAGGCCTCTAGGGTTAACTGTTGCGCCGATTTTCTTCCTCGATCGACGGAGGGAGGGATCAGGCTTGAGCGAGTTTTCTTCAAGCATGACTTAAATGCTGTAGAGAAAGAATCAAAGCCTCAATCTGGTAGCACAAAAATGTTTACAGTATAAATAATTTTGATGTACTGGGGAGATTAATCAATACTCCGTAGTAACGATGACCCATAAGCCAATTATTATTTATAAAAGCATGATTCAACGAATGAACGAAATGATACTACAATAAGAGTCAATTTGATGACTTTTATTTTCAACTTATCACTCTAGTGAATTTGTTTTATCAAATAAGTAATTTTTACTTCGCGTGTTGAGCTGTGCAATAATAAAAATAAGTAAGACATAAGTTAGTTTTCATGTTGGAATTACTGAGATTACTATAATGAGCTATTTTAACGGAAATTGTCCTAAATAGGACTAATGAGTTCCTAAAAAGCACAAATAGGACTACTACTTTTTAAATTCCCTAAATAAGACAAAACATTAATTTTCTACCCTAAATACCCCTAAGAGTATTAATTCATAATGAAATGCTTTAATTCATAATTAAATCCTAAAAAAACGTAAAAAATATTTAAAAAACGTAAAAAAATTATAAAAAATTTATAAAACATTTATAAAATAAAAAATTTAATTTTTTATTTTTTTAAATTTTTTTTTAAAAATAATAAAAAATAGTAAAAACCAATAAAAAAATGAAAAAAATTATGGATACCTTTCCCACCGCCTCCCGTCGCCTCCCAACACCATCACCTCCGATTGGTGAAATTTCTTCCACTTTTGATAAAAAACTGCCATTTTTTTCTGAAAATGCCAAAAAGATGGCATAATTACTCTTCAATATGCCAACATTTTCATTGAATATGCCATCATTATGGCATTATTTAAAATGTTGGCATATTTTTCTCCGGTGACGGGAGCTGGGGTGGCAGGGATGGTAATGTTTTTGTTTTTGTTTTTTAATTTTACGATTTTTTTTTATTTTTTTTTAATTTTTTTTAAAAATTTTTGTTTTTTTAATTTTTTTAAAAAATATTTTTATTAATTTTCTATTATTGTTTTACGATTTTTAATATTTTTTTCGATTTTTATTATTTTTTATGATTTTATTATTAATTAAAACATTTCACAAGTTACAAGGGTATATTTGTCCAAACACATATAAATAGTCCTATTAAGGGAATTTAAAAAATGTAGTTCTATTTGTGCAATTTTGCCACTTTTTAGTCCTATTTAGGGAATTGACTCCTATTTTAACTATTTTTCATATGAATTTTTCTTTAATCCATTTACAAAAAAGAATTTCAAATACAATTTTTCCACAGTTTTAGCTAATTCAGATTTCAGACGATTCAGCTAAATATTTCATCAAGTTCAATAGGTTCAGCCGATCCAACTAAATATTTTGTGCGTTGAGTTGTGTAATAATAAAAATAAGTAAGACTGAAGTTATTTTTCATGTTGCAATTACTGAGATTACTATAATGAGCTATTTAATTTTTCTTTAATCCATTTACAAAAAAGAATTTCAAATACAATTTTTCCATAATTCAGCAGTTTTAGCTAATTCAGATTTTAGACGATTCAGCTAAATATTTCATCAAGTTCAATAGGTTTAGCCGATCCAACTAATTTCAGTGTTACTTTAAGCTTTGTCATTTTTTACCAATTGTCATCATTGGACTTTGAGATACCAATGGGCAGCTTCAAAATAAGCTTTATGGCGGAATTTATGAAAAAAAGGGAAAATGTGCAAATAGGCCCATGTACTAACAAAAAAAGGTCAAATAAGCCCTTATTTAGGAGGTTACGTCTGGCCGTCGCCATTTGGGGTGGTTCCCGGTGGAAGTTTTTGATGAAATTTTTTGAGCATCTTATTTATTAAGTCTAGTTTACTCATACCAAATTTCAGCTAAAACTTCAATCGGGAAGGCATTCAAATAAATTCTTGAAAATAACTGCGCAGTTAGAAGCGAAGTTATCTTAAAAAATTCATTTGAATGCCTTCCCGATTGAAGTTTTAGCTGAAATTTGGTATGAGTAAAATAGACTTGATGAATAAGATTTTCAAAAAATTTCATCAAAAAATTCCATCGGGAACCACCCCAAATGACGACGGCCGGACAGAGCCACCTAGATAAGGGTTTATTTGACCTTTTTTGATTAGTACATGGGCCTATTTGCACCTTTTCCCTGAAAAAAACTGTGAAAACTGAAAATGATGTGTGATGTTGTGTCCCGTGTGGTTTCTAATGATAAAACCAAAACTATGGGTATAGCCATTATGAGAATGAGCTATATTGAGGGTGAGATGATTCAGGACCCTAGATGAGGGCGTGCAAGAAGTGCAATCGCACAAGGCCTCTCAATTTCAGAAGGCCCAAAATTTTGAATATAGTCTATATAATATGATAGATATTTATTTATTTGATTAAAAATTCTTATTTTAGTACTTTTTAAATACAAAAATTAAATAGTAATATTTATATGTAGTTAAAATTCAATTGTTAATTACAATTGTGTAATTTCTTTATTTCACAAGGCCTATTGGAACGAGCTTGTAACTACTTTTTTTCATACTTTGTCATTACTTTACTTTTCTTAATGGAAAAATTGATAGTAATAATCCCAACTATTGGCAGTCCGCTCATAATAATCCCAACTATCGATTATTTTAGAATAATCCCAACTTTAGGGACTTTCCGCCAATAATGGCCCGACATGACCGGCTATTAATAAATTCATATAGTTTCTAAGTTGGATGAGAAAGAGATATAACAAGTAGTCCCTATAAATAATCTCAACTTTTAATTTTTACGCTTAATTTCTATTTAAAATTCACTTGTTATAGCAGGTAATATCTGGTCATGGACTGTTATTGGCGGACAGTCCATATAGTTGGGATTATACAAAAATAATAAATAGTTGGGATTATTGTTAGTGGACCGGAAATAGTTGGGATTATTATTTTCAATTTTTCCTTTCTTAATTCATTCTCTTTTCTACTTTTTCATTTACCTTACACTTCTATACTACACTTACTATTTAACTATTTTCTTCTTAAAACCCACAAAAAACCTAAGGAAACTATTATTTAAAAACGGTGAAAGTATTAGTATAATGTTGAGAGATTTACCGGATTAGGAGTAAAACATATAACATATGCCAAAATAGGACTCCTATCTCACTTGAAGTTCACCACACGGAAATTAATAGTAAGGGACAAAAATGCTCTTAATGAATGCTCCATCTGTTTATTAGTAAAAATATAAACTAGAATAATAATCTAAATACATTAGCGTAACAGTAACGCATTTTTCCCTCATGCCCACCCCGGCCTACAGAAATTGCCGCCGACAACACTCAAGGGGCAAGACCTGCACCAGTCCCCCGCCGCCAATCACCGCCGCCCGCCCGCCACCAATAGCTGCTGCCGTAATCTACATCATTATCGCCGCTTATGTCGGCATCACAACTATTAGGTACCGCCGCCGCTAGTCGCTGTCCGCCATTGGTCAGCCACCCCTCTTATAGCACCACCACCATGTTTGGCTCCATCATTACAGATCTGATCTAAAAAAAGTTATATAAACAATTATCTCACCATTTGAAAATCATTTTTAATAAGATTTACATATTGAAAAATGAGGTTATGAGTTTGAGTGTCATTTTCTTTGGCATTATAAATGTTGGATTTATAGGGGAAATGATATTGTCAACACTAAATAGGTGTTGCCATATAGATGACACTATGTGCAAAAATAACATGTTTATACACGAAAAAATGTGGCATTAATGGTATTTTTTTGCCATCTGGAAGGAATTAGTGTCATAAAAATGACAATAAATGTCAACATAACATTTTATAAATGTTGGATTTATAGGGGAAATGATATTGTCAACACTACATAGTTATTGTCATATAGATGACATTATGTGCAAAAATAACATGTTTATACACGAAAAAATGTGGCATTAATGGTATTGTTTTTGCCATCTTGAAGGAATTAGTGTCATAAAAATGACAACAAATGTCAACATAACATTTTATACGGATAACATGGCATTATTAGTACTCTGTATTATATATGAAAAGTGGTATCATTTTCATTTTAATGACATAAATTACTAGAGATTTATGCCAACTTGGAATTCAAATCATAAAAATATTCTGAACTAAAAAATTGATTGACATGAACGTAAAATTAGTATCTTATTGTCAAAGAGAAAATAAAACGACATAACTATAAAATGTGAAAGAAAAATTGAAACAGAAAAAAGAGAAGAAATTAAAGCAAGACAAAAACTTGAAAATTCCAGATCTTGATATCGAAAAGAAAGAGAACAAAAAATCAATTAAAAAACATAGCTGGTTCAAGTAAGATAAAAAGAATCGAAGTTCTTTTGTCGAAAAAAAGAAAAGAAATGAGAAGAAGGAGGAGGAGGAGGGGGGAGGGGGGAGGGGGGAGGGGGGAGGGGGGAGGGGGAGGGGGAGGGGGGGAGGAGGGGGAGGAGGAGGAGGAGGAGACAAGAAATTAAAATTTACCTCATAATCTTCGTCGCCCACCAATGGTTGGAGTAGATGAGAAAAATCACAGTCCAACTTTCAATGTTTATTGTTGTCGGATCCCTGAGATGGAGAATTTAATTTGAAGATGAGGTATTGAGATGGATGAGTGCTAGAGCAGGATAGAAGAAAGAGAAGACAAGGTAGGGAATGAAAAGAGGGGAGAGGAAAGTGAGTACGGTGCAATCAAAGATGCGCAGGAAGATAAAAGTCTTACATTATTAAAATTAAAATAATGCATGCTAGCTGTAAAGAGGATACAATTGGAAATAGAAACCGCCCGATTAATTATTAACTCCTATTCCGGGAAAAATCAACAACAAGTCTTGTTTTGGAACTTTCTTATTGTCTAACTCCTATTTAGGTAGATTTCTTGATAATGTTTTATACTTCAAGGTCTCATATTCAATGAAGGAACTGAAGGCGTCGAGGTCTTTTTGAATGTTGTACACGGCCTCATAGTAATTAGGGGTAATATCTTCAAAACAGGTGGCATTCCTTATTTTCCATTTAGAAATATTGTCCTTTAGCTTAGGCTACCTTCCAATCGATGACTATGGAGGCTAAAATGACTCCAAATTTGAGCATGAGCGGGGCAACACAGAAAGTAATGATCCAAATAGTCATGGTGGTTGCAATGGGGACATTTAAATGGACCGTTGAAACCCATTTTTTGGAGAGTGCAAGAGGAAATCACCAGGTTATTCATAATTCTACAGAGGAAAAAGGAAACCTTTTTTGGAATTGTTTTTTTTCTTTCAAATAAGCGACATGTTTTTATTTTTTTTCTTCCTAATCTCATCATAGGCCGATTTAATGGTAAAGATGACATTGCCATGAGGATAGTATCATGCCGGTCATCCTCAAAAGAGGGGCCAAGGTTAATTAGGGGCTGTCTAACCTCCTGGGGGAGATCCCCGCAAGTTACTGTTCTTCGTGGAGAATCTATTTAAAGGTCCAAAGAAACTTCAGTTGGAGTCCCAGAAGGACTGGCCGCCTTTGCAAACAATCACAGTGTTCGCACTATAATATTGCTTTACAGAATATATAGACCATAAAACCAAGCTCTTTTTAGAGCGTAAAGAATTAAAAAGGGGAATTCTAAATACAGTCCCTAAAATACTATTCACAGCCTCAGATTAGTTGAAATTATTATTTTATCCTTGAATCTCTTATGTAAAGTGGCCGAACATAAGCTTTCCGATGGAGATTTGTTTTTTCATGGTTCTGAAGATAAATTCTATTTAAACACTGTTTGTATACATATTTATCATCTGCTCTAGCATCAACATGCTTTGGTAGTTGGCACAAGATGGAGAGCCATACCCAATCTTGAAGTCACTGTCTTCTCTATTGTTCAATGAGTTTGTTTAAAATCAGGAGTTTTTTGCCATTTAACCGCGAACTACTATCTCTCTGAGAAGCTTCCATCTCCCTGCAAAAAGTGTTGGTTTCTGCTCAATCACCCAAAAAAAAATCGTCCAACTTTGAATCCATCTACAAAATTGGAGCTTTTCCACCATTAATGGCAGTTTTGAGGTGCATCCAGTTCATGGAATATCCATTTTTGCCTAGATGAATCCAAGGTCAGTTCCTCTTGGACTACAAGCCGCTACTCTCTCTTCTGGTCGAGATTGGCTTCACCGATTTTTTTGGGTGAGGGAAGCAACGAGGTTCAATCAGTTGTTCTACTGATTTTAAGCATGTCTATAGCTCCAAGAGAATCAGTCAGCGAGATAGTCACGATAGGGCGGTAAAAGGTTGAACTAGGAATATTTAATAATTGTGGCTGTATTAAGTAAAATTGAGGCTGTATTTAGAATTACCCAATTAAAAATGATGGCCCAAATGCTAGAATTCTGATCAGCTTTCCACCAGAGTTTTAGATAGAAATTTTTTTGCACCTCCTACAACTTGCGAAAACCAAGCCCATTTTCAATATAAGGGAAAGAGCAAATTTTCCATGACCTCCAACTAAAATGGTTAATACGGACTACGGAGTATTATTGTCCTTTTGCCATAGAAAGCGGATACATCTTTGCTCGATGTCAGTAAGAACACTTTTAGGAACACTAGTATAGTACCCGTGCGATGCACGGGGAAAATAATTTGTTAAAACATCACAATTGTCTTAAATTAATGATATAATGTGTAAATAGATAGTCAAAACACCAAATTGACAAAATCCCAATATATATCATATGAGTGGTATTGGGTTAAGAATTAAAATATATTGAAACTGAAAGAAGGGGTGTAGTTAGGGGAAGGTCAATCTAGACCACGTTCTACTTCAAATTTAAAAATTATCTATTTTTTAGTGCAAAACAATTAGAGCCCGTTTGGTAGCACCAAAATCGGCTGTTTTGGCTGATTCTGCTGAAATTTATGAAGTTCTGGCTGAAGTGGCTGCATTGGCTAATTCTGCTGATTTAAGAAAAAATTATTTCTAAAACATATTTTATTAATAAAATAACGAAAAAATTATATGTAAAAATAGCTAAAATAGTCATCTACAGTAACTTCAGCCTATACAACCAGAAAATTAACTTCAACCTTACTTTTTCTGCTTATTACACAATTCAGCGCGCGCAAGCAAAAATTACGTGTTTGGTGAAAAAGTTGGTTGATAAGCCTGATAAGCCAAAAAATAGTGTTTTCAAACGGTCTCTTAGTGTATTTTCGGAACAAACCCACTCCATACGTACCCCTAAGGTCTTTAGGGTAATTTTAGTTTTAACAATTAGTGTATTTCTTTTCAACAATATTTTTTAATTTTTTACCGGCCAATCTGGCTCAGGCCGTGACCTCGCCCCGCCATTGACCGAAAGTAAACTAAAGGTGAAAATTATGAATGTTATACATTTTACAGTAACAATCACCCCAACTTTATTTTTTTTAGGACAACTTCAATGTATTTTTCTACTCTATTCCTATAATTTTAATAAATTAATTTGCAATTAAAATTTTAAAATATAAAGATAAGTATTTTTTTTACTCCAGGGGGCGTCTTGACGAGGGGGTCTGGGGGGCTTGGAGTAAACTGGGCTGAAACTCGGCCCATTGAGTTTCGAACCCGAGACTTCCCATAAGGAAGAGTGAGTCGGCGACCAGTTGAGCTGGACCGCTTTCTCATAAAGATAAGTATATATACTCCATATGTATATGTAAATTAAAAGACAATTAATATAACCAATCTTCATCACTGGTATTGCCGTATTGGTATAAAAAACATAGTGCATACAAATACACACACTACTTGCAAGGTTTCCAAATACAGACACAATATTTAATAATGCGAATACTTTAATTTAAAGAAAGTGATGTACAATTGTTTGAAATAGTGATTTCAGCTACTTATGTGTTGTTGTACAGGTTACTAATCTATTGTGTTTACATAGTGTGTGTATTTATATATATACAGATATATATGAGGAAACTTAGTACTCCTATATACTTGGATTCGTACTTGCTATTTTCTTGTAAGCATGAAAGCAGAAGCTAAAAAATATTGAGGTCATTAACACTACAAAAAAACACGCGTGTAGTCACGGACTTAGTCACGGACAGCAGTTCAATTTTTCCGTGACTAACAGATGTAGTCACGGTCGCTGACCGTGACTAAGTTCGTGACTTAACGGGCGTGACTAAATTGAAGTCACGTCCAACAAACCGTGACTAAATTTAGTCACGGAATAGTCACGGTCGGAGGCCGTGACTATTATACTAGCCGGAAACCCATTCCGGCGTATTAGTCACGGTTAGAGGCCGTGGCTAAGTTTTTTTTAAAATTAATATTAGTAGTCACGGCTTTGGACCGTGACTAATCTTTCTAATTTTCAAAATTTTTAAAAGACCGCCCGCGGCGGTAATTTAAATTTTTGAAATTAGTCACGGGTGTCGACCGTGACTAATTGGTTTTTTTGGAAAAAAAAATTATGTTTTTTATTTAAAAAAAATAATAATTTCGGATTAATTATAGTCACGGATAAGGCCGTGACAACTTTTTTTTAAAAAAAAAAAAAATTCCAGTTTTCGTTTTTTTTTAAAATGTTTTTAAAAATTACTTTTTTAAACACATTTTTAAATTTAAAAATGTTTTTTGAAAAATGAGTTATTGAAAATATTATACTATTTTTTTTTAAAATAAATACATTTTAAGAGTAAAGACATACAACAAATTCAATAAATATTGTGACAAACTTTTAAATGTTTTGAAATACAACAAATAATAAATGTATGATGATTACATGTCCCGTGGGACTCCATTATGATAAAAATTGGGATTTTCTTCTTCTTCTTCTTCTTCTTCATCATCATCATCATCAACAAGAAACTCATCTGGGTTCACGGGGGGGTCTTCGGGGTCAGGTCGGGTTCCTCCTCGGGGTGCTCCTCGGGGTCCTCCTCGGGGTGCTCCTCGGGGTCCTCCTCGGGGTGCTCCTCGGGATCCATGACCCGGGGTGCCACTACCTCCTCCGGATGACCTCGCAAAGTCAAAGGACATAGATCCGAAATTCGGGGAGATCATCGGCATGCCACCGTATCCGGAGGTGGGGAAAAATCCCATACCGCCCATGTGCTGAACTTGAGGAGTTTTCTCAGGGTGGAATACGTACGGGGGAGGAAAAGGCTGTGGCGGAGGCTGGAATCCGGCACGCATGAACCGTTCCATCTCCTCCAACCGGGCTTTTGTGGCCTCATCTGCTTTCCGTTGCTCCTCCCATCGCCGTTCGTGCTCCTCCAGTTCACGCTGCAGTGTAGCAATACGAGGATCTTCTCCCCGCCTTGACCGAGAAGAGGAAGCACCGGTGCTTCGATCATACAAAATATGTTGCCCCTCGGACCCCAAGCACGGAACCCGGCCCTTGTAAACCCCGGCCGCCTCAATGGCCGCCTCATCATCCGCATCGGAATCGAGGTCGTCCTCCTGGGTCAAGCCTCGTGCCGCACGCTGCCTGTCAACGGATTCGTTGTACTTCGTCTGCATTTTCAAAAATATTTTTTAAATGCTACATACTTAGATTTGAAATGTTACTAAATAACAAAATATGATGTTACATACTTCGAAGTCAGCGAGGCGGGGGTGGCAAATCGGCTTCAGATTCCTCGCCGTGCTTCGTCCAGCAATGCTTGACGAGCCGGAGAACATCAACCCTCTTCTTCTCAGGACCAGCCTAAATGGTGTGAAAAAGACTTAAGTAAATTTTTTATAATGAAGGATTGTGATGGTGTAAGGTTTTTTGAATAGCACTTACAAGAGTTTCCTTATGGGCATTCTGAGATTTACGACCTCCGTGCCACTGCATCTCCAAGGCCTTCTCGGACATCCGGTTTTTCTTACCGGATTCACTTCTAGCCAAGAATTTCGGATCAGAAGACCAGTGGCGACAAAGGTTGGACCACACTTCATCCGAAACCCATCTAGGCTTTTTCCCACTTTTTCGCGCACGTTTAAAAGTGGCGCGAAGCCAGGTCGAAATCCTAGCATTGTAGGCTTTAAGAATATCGGCACCGTTTGCGTGAGTCCAACGATAGCGAGCCTTTATTAAAACAAATTGGATTAATTAATCACCAGGTATATATTAGGCCAATACAATCAGGGAGGGAACATTCAGTTATTTTTACCTTGAACAGGTTCCACCATAGTTCGCGAACCTTGGGGTCAACATCCGACAGCGTGGCCCAAGTGCCAAGAAAGTGTCCTCCGATTATGCTTTTGATGCCTTTGAACACTTGTTCGTCACTTAAAAAAATTAATAGTATTTATTTATATAAGATTTGGTTAGATTATTTAACATTATATAAAATTATTGAAAATAAGGTTTCTTCATAACTACTTACAAAAGAACATCTGCAGGGGTCACCCAAACAGCTCCTTCGTTGTTGCGCTCCGCTTCGGACATGGGCGCATAGTTAGGGCGGGGAGCTGAGGTCGATTGTTCGTTGCTCATCTAAAATATATTAATTTAATTTGTTTTTTGTTAGAACTCTTATAATAGAAGATCAAATTTTTATGTAAGTATTGTCTATTGTCAATGTATATAACATATTAAACTGGGTATAAGTTTAATATTAGGTTCCAATAATTGCTAATAAACAAATCCTATAATTATTAATGAGTTGACACAGTCGACCGAAGAATCAACCAGTTGGAGCTCATCAATGAGTTGACCCAGTCGACTCATTGATAAACTCCATCCTGACGATTCTTCAGGCTACGCCTTGAACCATGGATGGGCTACATCACATGTAGCGACATAATGTCAGTCAATGCGTTTGGGAGAGTCCATCGATGACTCAAGCCGTAGCCAGAAGAATCCACAGATTGGAGCTTATCTAAGAATTGACTAGGTCAACTCATTGACAAGCTCCAACTGATCGATTCTTCGATCGACTGGGTCAACTCATTGATAAATTATAGGATGAGTTTATTAGAAATTATTGAACCACTCATATTAAACTTATACACAGTTTATTATTTTTCACTATAAAAATTTGGGGTATATTTATTATTTTAAAGTTTGGGGTATATTTATTATTTTTCACTATAAAAATTTATACAAGTATTATTAATTGAAAATGTGTATAGCATATTAAACTATTTTTAGTTTAATATGAGGGGTCCATATTTTTTCATAATAAGTTCTTAAATAATTTGGTAATAAATTGCACTTGGAGGTAACATGTTAAACTTTTTACAAAGTTTACATGAGAGGAGATCATTTTTTTATGTTTTCGATATATCAATTTATATGAGAGGCCATCTTTTTTTTTATCAGTCATATCAGTTTGTATGAGAGGCCATTTTTTTATCTGTTTTATACACATTTACAATTGTAAGTAACATGTTAAACTTTTTGCAAAGTTTACATGAGAGGCCATCTTTTTTTTGGTGTTTAAGATACATGAATTTTATACAATTTTTATAAACAGTTTTTCAAAAACAGTTTATAAAAAAGAGTTTTAATACACTTTTTAAATAAAAAACAGTTTTTATACAAACTGTTTCCTAGAAACAGTATACCTTTTTTTCAAAAACAGTTTATAAAAAAAAGTTTTTATACACTTTTTATATAAAAAACAGTTTTTAGACAAACTGTTTTTCTAGAAAAACAGTATAGTTTAAGTTTATACAAAAAAACGTTTTTTATAATGTCTAAATAACAGTTTTATACTTTTTTAGTTAAATTACAAAAACAGATTATATAACACAGTTTTTATATAAACAGTTTTTATATAAACAGTTTTTATATAAACAGTTTTTAATTAAATTACAATAACAGTTTTTAAGTAAACTAAATTTTCATTCAAAACAGTTTTTAAAAACACTGCATTTTTTATAAAAACTGTTTTTACAAAATCTGTTTTTATATAAAACAGTTTTTAAGTGAACTAAATTTTCATTCAAAATTGTTTTTATAAAAACAGTTTTTACAAAACTGTTTTATTTATTAAACAGTTTTTATAAAAACTGTTTATTTACCATTTTGTATCCAATTTTTACTTTTTATATTTATAAAAACTGTTTATAAAAACTGTTTATAGAAACTGTTTATAAAAATTTGCAAAATTTTAAAAACTGTTTATAAAAACTGTTTATCGAAACTGTTTATAAAATAATTTGTATACTTTTTATAAAATTTGTTTATAAAAATTTGTTAAATTAGAATTAAACATGTTAAGTTTGTGAAAGCTTAACATGAGGGGGCAAATTTTTTTTAAATATTTCGGGTTAACCATTGAGAGGCATGCATATCACACACTAATCATATATATTAAATATTATTAATCATGCATATGAACATATATTACACATATAATAATTTAAATCATTTAAACATAATTATCATGCATACAAAACATATAAATCATATCATGCATATGAAACATATAATATTAAACATATTATATTAATTCGAAAATATATTATATGAAATGCATTAGTTCGAAAATATGTTAATCATGCATATGAACATATATTAAACATAAAATAATCTACATTTGAACATATATTAATCATGGATACGAAACATATAAAATGAAATTAACATCCAAAACTACAACTCATGCATATAATAAATCATACATATAACTTTTGAAGATTACAAAATGATATGAAACTAAAAATCATGCATCTTAATCATGGATTTGAGTATATACAATCATGCATTTTTGGAATTTTAATCAAATATTACAAATAAGATGAAAAGAACACATAACCTTGACTGAGAAAAGAAGGGGCGGCGACGGAAGGCGGCGGACGACGGCGGACTACTGGTTGTAGACGACGGGAACGGCGGATGCTAGGCGGCGACGGCGGCGACGGCAGATGCTAGGCGGCGACGGCGACGGCGGCGGCACTAAGCAAACTGGAAGAGAAGGAAGAGAGAAGGAAGAGGTGGTTTAGGGTTTGAGATATGGTGCGTAGGATTTTTTAAAAAATCGCTAAGTGTTTGTTTTATATAATTGTTTAGTCACGGTCATAGTCACGGTCAGGACCGTGACTAAACCCTTCGTAATTGACGATGTCAGCGAGGCGGTCAGAGCCGCCTTTAATCGGAATAGTCACGGTCATTGCCGTGACTATGACCGTGACTGTTTTCAAAATTTGAAAATAGTCACGGTCATAATCACGGCATTGACCGTGACTATTGTGGTCAGCGCCCCTCTGACCGTCAGGCCTGACTTCGGCATTTACGAAGGGTGTAGTCACGGTCCTGACCGTGACTACAACCGTGACTATTTAATTTATAATTTGATTTTCCTGTCACCCAAGCATTTTATGCTAAAAAATGACTAATAAAGAACCAATTGACTGAGATATGATGCGTACAAGAATGTGTCGTCTGAAACTATGTACACAACTTATTGAACCGAAAAATGAATAAGGTGTGGTTCTGTTCGTCTTTGTGTTAGTTATTACTTATTGTTTATTCTTATTTTATTCAAATCAGATCAGATTAGAAAAATTCAGACATGATTTATTATTATTAATAATAATAATAATTATTATTCTTATTATTATTATTATTATATCGTTATAATAATATTAATTGTGTTTATATTAATTGTGTTTATATTACTATTATAATATTATAATACCATCGTAATTGTAGTGTGGACTGTGGAGTATTAAATAAACTGCTTTGAATTTATGTGGTATAGAACAGATTAAGGAGTAATTATTTTACAAACAATAATGATGAAAGAAATTATCAAATATGCTTGGAGAAATTATATCACAAAATTGAAATTACAACTGCACAATTACTCGCTGTCAGAATCGTTATTTTCTACATATATAGTGTCTCCTTCTGTATCTGAACCGTCTATCCATTCACCTTCTTCCTGATATTGAGCGTTTTGTTGTGCTACATACATTTCCTCAATTTCGCGCTCAGATGGAATGGTTAGGTCCGGAAGGTGCGTTTCTGGCATGACTTCAACACGTCCGCCATTTGGATCACTTAATTGGACGTTATAGTTGACCGTCTCAACAATAGGCGGAGGTTGGAAAAATTGTTGCGGAAAAGCATCTAGATCAACGTCCTTGTGTTGAACTGGTAGACTACTTTTGGAACTTCCTTGCCCTGATATTCTAGATCAACAGAAAGTTCGGGTCTATCACACCAAATAGTCATATCTTTCCTAGCTGCAAGACCGTCTTTAGTTTTGCCTTTCAAATCCATCACCGTGTTAAATATATTGTCAAAGACGTTCTTCTCGGTGTGCATGACATCTAAATTGTGACGGATGAGAAGGTCTTTCCAATAAGGCAACTCCCAGAATATGCTCCTCTTTGTCCACTTATGGGTATCACAATACCCATATGGCTCTTGGTTTGGCTCTTCCATAGCCGTAGGAAAACGTCGAACCCGGTTATAAATTTCTTCACCGGTCAATCTCGGGGGTGGGCTCTCTCGTACCGCTCTGCCTCTAATGAAAGACTTCTTGTCCTTTCGATATCGGTGCCTTTCCGGGAGAAACTTGCGGTGACAATCAAAGTAACTTCCTTTTTTGCTGTAACTGAGCCAGTTGGCACCTGATTTCTCCATGCATATCGGACATCCCATCAGACCGTGTGTGCTCCATCCCGAAAGCATGCCATAGGCAGGGAAGTCGCTAATGGTCCAAATGATGGCAGCTTTCATGATAAACATTTTATCTGATGAAACATCATAAGTTGGTGTCCCAACGGCCCACAATTCTTTCATCTCCTCAATAAGGGGTTGAAGATAAATGTCTATCTTTCGCCCAGGATCCTTGGAACCCGGACAAATTAAAGACAAAAAGATGAAATGACTTTTCATGCACATGTCGGGAGGGAGATTGTAAGGTGTTAACATGACCGGCCAACATGAATAGTTCTTGCCAAACCTGCCAAAAGGAGCAAATCCATCTGAGCACAATCCCAGCCGCACATTTCGTGGCTCCATAGCAAACTGAGGATGACAGCGGTCAAAGTGTCTCCAGGCTTCACAGTCCGAAGGGTGAGCCATCATACCCTCGTTGGTTTCGTGCTCAACATGCCATGTCATGTGTTTCGCAGTAGCAGTCGAAGCGTACATCCTTTGCAGTCGAGGAGCTATTGGGAGGTAATACAGTTTAGACAGTGCAGACCTATGTCGTGGTTTCTTTTTACCTTGACGAACAGGTTTGTATCTGTCTCCACCACAGAACTTGCAGAACTCAAGTGCCTCATCCTCCTTCCAGAACAACATACATCCTTCCGGGCACGCATCAATTTCAACACAAGGTAGCCCCAACTTAGACATTAACTGCTTCATGTGGTAATATGAATCGGGAAGGGTATGATCTCGCGGTAGCATCCCTCCTACTGACTGCAAGACTCTATTCATGCAAGTTTCAGGGAGACTGTATTCGGCTTTTATGTTCATGAACTCAGTAACAGCGGATAGCTGAGAGTATCCCTCACAATCAGCATACAGAGGTTGGTCGACAGCTTTTAGAACATCCTGAAATCTCTCAGCCAAACCTTCATCCACATAAGGTTGATAAAATGTCGGATTTTCATCCGCATCTGGTTGATACGAGGTTGAGGCTTCAGGGGGGTCGTTAGGTGGTTGTGGGGGGTTGAATTGAGACGGTACACCGTATGCGTCATATACCATTTGTTGGTCCCACCTCATTTCAGCACGGTCTCCCCATGCACTCATCTCTGGAGGGACGTAACGAGACGAACCTACCGTTTGTGGTATAACAGATGGATCCAAAGGTTCGCCGTGAGAAGTCCAATTATAATAATTGGGAACAAAACCGACCGCGTACAAATCATACCCAACTTCGTGTGGGTCTTTAAATTTGAGATTTTTACACTTTGAACATGGACATCTTATTTTATCACCACTCATATAAGCCGGATGTTCAAGTGCAAATTCAATAAATTCCCCGACTCCCTCGAGAAAATTTGATTGCATTCCATACAATACCGCATCTTTATCATACATCCAACTTCTATTTTGTTTATACATTATGCCTGAATATTATAATAAAAAATTATATGAAATGCAATGCACACAATTTTAAGTAATTTATTTCACTAAATATAATCAACTAATTTTCACTTTTTTTAAATGAAATGCACAGAATTCACAACAATAATGCACAAAATATATGTCCCCTAATGCACAATAATGCAGATAATTTCACTAAATTAAACATACGTTTAATTAAATCTAACTAATTCATTTAGTTAAATTTAACTAAATTTAACTAGTTCATTCTGTCCCCTTTTAATGCATCACTACGTTTAAACCTACGTTTAGCTACCTAATTTAACTTAATTAACACATCAATAGCTACGTTCAAACCTACGTTTAGCAAACGAATTTTAATTAAATTATTTTTGTAAACCTACGTTTAGTTTAAACCTACACTAAATTATTACGTTAATGACATTTAATCTTATTAGTAATACACAATTAACAATTCACTAAATTAAATAATATGACCAAATTCAACCCAATAATTTGAACATGTATATAAAGTTATTTGAATTAATAAGCAATACACAATTCACAATAACAATTCACAATTCACTTAATTAACACATTACTAACGTACGTTATTTGAACTAATTTCACTAAACATAAACATCATTACGTTTTAAACTACGTACATTTAGCTAACTAATTTTAATTAAATTATTTTATAAACCTAAAAGTTTAACTAATTCTAATTTATGACATTACTACGCTTATAGTTAAAACATGTTGTTAATTAATTAACAACCTCACTAATTTAATAGTTTTAATAATTTAAATTGAACCAACTAATTCTAAATAAAAATTATAATTCAAATAACATACCTTATCTGCATAAACAGGAAAAATGATAGAAGATAGACTACATCCTTCGATCTTTCAAACGGATACTGTATATACTGGGAATGAATTGCTGTGGTTCTGTTCAATGAGCTGCGCCTGCATATATAAAAAATTTAGTCACGGACTTAGTCACGGATTTGTCCGTCACTAAGCAAAACCGTGTCCAATACGCGTCCAACACGTGTTAATGACGTGTTAATGACGTGTTAATCAAATTAGTCACGGAACTAGTCACGGATATGGCCGTGACTAATATTATCCGTACGTAATAACGTTGCGCATTAAGTTAAGGGAGTTGAAAAAATTAAAATTTAATTATAGTCACGGGTATAGTCACGGATTTTTCCGTGACTAAGTCGTCGGAGTGAAATAAACTTCGCCGGAAACGGAAACGGGCCAATCGGAGGACTTAAGTCACGGGCCCAGACCGTGACTAACATTAGTCACGGTCATAGTCACGGTCTGGACCGTGACTATTTTTTTTTTAAATATCCGTGACTAGTCCGTGACTAGTCCGTGACTAGACCGTGACTAAACTAGTCACGGACCAAATCCGTGACTAAAATCCGTGACTATAACGATGTTTTTTTGTAGTGTAACATGAAAGCAACTCAAGCTTCAAGGGGAATCACCCAGAAATTCAAAACACTAACAAGGACCCAGAACCTAAGCCCAAAAAACAGAATTGGGAGGGCGTATATGTGATAATTATTTTGAAATTCAGAGATTTTTCATAACAATAAAATAATTCAGACAAAAACAAAAGCAATCACAAGGACCGGAGACAACTTGATTAAGCAAAACCTTCATGAACAGATAGATAATTAATAAATTTCGAATTCTCAATCAAGTCACACCACTTGCACTCGTAATCTGAGATTACAAACTGGAATATGCTCTCAAATCATATCTAAAACACCACGTTATAGACTTGTCAATTTCAACCACATGACTATCATCAAATAGCTCCTAACAGCTTCTTCAATGTTGTGGGTGGAATCCAAATCCTTGGTGGTCCTCTCCCCTTCTTATCCTTCGGCATGCAATCCCAAATGAGTGATTCAAAAGCTTTCTTCTTGTCTCATCTTCGGCAGTAGATCAATGAAAAGTATGGACAGACACAAAGAAACCCTACTAAAAATAATTACATAATTTGACCGGCCTAAAACTTAATCCACAACAAACATAAATTAGTAACCATTAGAAAACAGAATATACATTTCCCTACCAATCCCCGTATGTGATCGAAGCACCTTCCATCTTCCACCTCACCAAGTCATACTGAACCGTCTGCCATTCTCCCTAATCCATTCTTCCGCCAGGGCGGCGAACAAATAGGTGCCTGAAACATGAGTAACAAAATACTATCAGTCTTAAGCTATTTCCGCTGCCCTTGCAAATGGCAAGAATCCTATTTCGTAGGTTCTACCAGCTAACACCAATAATCTTATATAGGACAACCATTTATTTTTAGAATTAAAAAAACATGAGAAGTCCAAACATCATCGCGATATTTAACGACTGAAACATTTCGAAATTGCCAAAGTCGTCAGTTCTAGAACATAAACTTGACAATTCTGGGATTGCAATCTTTAAGTCACTTAGTAGGACAAATATATGGAATCGGGAATTCTCGAGAAGCTCAAACCTCATATGAGGAACATCTTCCCATGTTGCTTTCAATTACTCTACCGTTTGGGAATGGAAAAGGTCACTTCTAGAATGTTAGAGCATCTCCAATGGTAAAATGTGCACGGTGCACACGTGGCATGAGAAATGGCCACATAAATATTAGTAAATAAATTCTTTCTCTCCTTATTTGAATGATTTTATACAGTTTTGGTAAGTTTTTCTCTACAATGTCAAGGAGACCGTCTAGATATTGATATTGTCGTTGACATTGCAGGGAAAAACTTACCAAAATTGTATAAAATCATTCAAATAAGGAGAGATATAATTTATATACTAATATTTATGTGGCTATCACTCATGCCACATGTGCACCGTGCACATCATAGCATTAGAGATGCTCTTACTTTACAATTATCAATTCAATCAAAGCAGTAGGTGTAGGCAAAATGATTTGTCATGTGCATGTCACAAGTTTCCCGCCCATTTTCTCTCCCACTATTTTGTTTTTATATAGTACTCCCTCCGACCCGCTATGATTGTCCCATTTTACCATTTCGGTCCGTCCCACTAAGATTGTCTCATTCCTTATTTGGTAAAGTTTGTGTGGTTCTAAATCATTCCTACTTTATTCTTACTTTATCAATTCAATATCAACCACATAAACCCACTTTTATTAAAAACCGTGCCACCTTCTCTTGTCCCAAACTTAGGGGGACGGAGGTAGTATATAGATTAGAGGAGGCCACCGAAAATAAGGGAATGGTAGAAAGGACGTGTTTGATCAAAATAATTTTCCCAGCTTGGGACATGATCTTATTTTTCCAGTTATTCAACTTTTGTTCAATTCGTGTGGTAAAATGCGAAAACTAGGAGCGCTTAGCCCTACCAAGGAAAATGTTAACTCCCAGACAAGTGAAGGGGAAAGTATCCTTAACGGCCTGTTTGGATTGAGTGTTAGCGGGTGTTAGTAATGAAAGTGTTAAGAGGTGTTTGGTTTAACACTTGTTTGGGAGAAAAAATAATTTTTTTAGAGGTGTTAATAAGTGTTTGAGGGTGTCAATCATAACCTTCCTAACATCTATATTTGCCTCTTTTTCAACACCCCCAATTTGGAATGTAATGAAGTGCTGGACAACCTTTGTCCTTATTATCAAAAATAAAATTTAAAATCTATTCTGTTTCAACGTTCCTCCCCAGTCTTCTTCCGCAACAGACAGAGGGCCAATTCTCGTTCTTCACCTCCTGCTACTCTTCTTCCAGCAAAGATGGTTCTTCTTCTATGAGTTTGTCTTCTCTTTTTTCTCAGTTCTTCTTCATCTTTTTCGATTCCAGCAGAGACTATTCTTCTTCTCTTGATTTATTTATTCAGTCCTTACTCTATATATGTATATTTAATCTCTGTGCTTAAGCTTTAGTGAACTGAGAATGGACTCCCTCGCTCTAATTTTAATGCCTCTCAATCCTCACCGTCCTTCTGGGTTTGTGTGTGTGTATAACAAGAGCCTGTAGTTGTGTGATTTTTGGGGGTGGTGCTGGCTGCGAACTGGGCCATGAACTGCTGAGAGAGCTGTTCGTAGTTATCGATGGTCCCGGGCCTAAGCTGCCCGAACCATTCTTGCGTTGGGCCCTTCAAGGTGCTGAAGAAGAGACTGCAGATAGCCTCGTCCGATGCTCCAAGCAGGGACAGGTTCCTTTGGAAACTGATCAAGTGTGCCTTCGGGTCTCCGGTCCCGTTGTACATCAGTCCGCCCGGCGGCCTGCAATCCCTGGGGATTTCTGCAGCCCTTACGCGCGGGTAGAAGGGCGAGGTGAGGGAGTAGCGGGGTGTGGCGGGGGTGTTCTCCGCATGTCTATCCATCTCGGCGATACGTCTTTCCATCGTTTCTAGCCTAGCCGCCTGTGCGGCCATTTCTGGGGACACAGGGGCCGCGGCCGCGAGCGCGACGTTCGTATCGGGTGCAGCCGCCCCGGGCTACGTCCGGGTGATGTGGACACCTCGCCTTTGGAAACGGTGCCCAATATTGCTCGCAACGGGGGTTATGTCCCCGCCTTGATGCCTGTGGGGGAAACTTGGTGTATGGGCCCGCCATTGGTTGTGTCTGGGGGTGGCCCCCGTCGTGTTTCCTCCCATGTCCGTAGAGGAGGAGGATCCGCCCATTCGCACGTGTACGGATGTACGACATCCGCTGGATTCCGCCGTTTCAGTGAGCGGTTGCATTTGGTGGAGCGGAGAGAAAGGTGTATGAGTGGTGTTGGCTGAGATCACCTGCTCACTAGCCTCTCGTGTGTCCGCCATCTGGCGCATGGTTTCCGCCAGCTCCTTCATGAGGTGAGGGTTCTGCATGGCCTCCTGGGGATGAGGTTGGTGAGGGCACTCCCGCCACCCCCAGTGGTCCACAGGGTTTCGGGGCGCTCAACTGTCTGTCCGCGATTCCTCCGGCTGCTCTCTAGCCGCTCGGAGAGGTCGCGTTGTCGCTGGTTGTTGTTTCTTGCCATCTCTGCTTGCTGTAGGTAGTTTTTTTGGTAGCTGTTTGGGAGAGTTTTGGAAACTTTTAGTTCAGTTTCCTACAGACGGCGCCAATGTTTAGGTTTATTCCTTCAAATCTCGGGTCCAACACGTAAGCCCAAGGATTTCGAATGGATTGTTTTAAGTGTGAATGATTAACTGATCCAACAAAAAGTAAGATGGGCTAAGAGAATGATGAGCAAGTAAGGATCGAATATTATTGATGATGAATAACGCCCCGATACAATACACTTGCTAAGGCCGAAGGCCGTTCGTCCTATACTAGAGTGGAAGAGCTGTGAGTTATAAGACATGAATGCTAAGGCTAATAAGTTGTCAACCCTTTACAATGAAATAAATGCTACTATTTATACCACCAATGGGCAGTTGGCCATGCCGATGTGGAGAGTTGTGATTGGTTGGTGTTCCAACCACCAAATCCCCAACATTAAATGCGCTTCCCGCCAGAATCTGGGTTCCCGCCTAATCCGCGGAGACTGACGTCCCCCTGGCACGGGGCCTGCTCCTAGTGATATTTGCAAGGGTTGTGGGCCGATCATACTCTGGCCCTTGGTAGAATTTGTTACATGGATTCGGACGGGGCATCACATGGTTATGGGCTTTAGGTGGCAACGTTCGTCACCCTGGCCTTGGCCCTTGGGACGTGACCCACCGTTGTCTCTGGCCAGACGTTCGTCGGGGCGAGCTGCCATGTTGGGCCGGATGTTCGGCCGAATGGGGAGTAATGGGCCGATCCTCTAATTGGGCCATTAACCCAACACATACAAATATAACAAATATAGGAGAGGGGATTGTCGTGTAGTGACTAAGCAATACATAATATACATTTTATGATTAGGTTTATTTACAGCCACTAAGAATTCAAAAGTGGAGTGTTTTTCTAGTGACTAAGACATACTCCCTCCGTCCCAAAATGGTTGGCCAATGTTGACTTGCACGTGGATTAATAAAGTAAAAACTGTGTGATTAAAATTTGTGCAGAGGAGAGAGAATTAACTTTAGCCACATATTCCTTACTTTAAATGGAAATGGCCAACCTTTTTGGGACGGCCAAAAAAGGAAATTTGGCCAACCATTTTGGGACGGAGGGAGTATTTTATACGGAGTATATACGTAATCTAGATTTGCCGTCACTGCTTGCTTACAAGATATGTAAAGAATTGTGTTCTTGTTGCTTTTTCAGTTCAAGAGAGGCGACCACAAATCACTTTGATGAAAAAAAAATGTAAAGCATATCATTGACCCACACGAGAAAAAGTTGTATGTGAATGAACAACATTAAAATGGTAGTTACCAAGTAGAATTGAAATGAAGAAGAAATGGCCGATGACTTTAATGAGAGAAAGAGAAATGACGAAAAATTAAAGGAGGTTAATGAGAGAAATTTATTTAAATTCAACCCGTCGTCAACCAAAATTTGGTAAGTCATCTTTGCAAAGGGTCGAACTTATATGGAATTATAAGGAGCCATATAACTATATAAGTGCCCTTTTTTCCAAAATTATTTTTAATATTCATTATATTTATTTATGACATTTCTTTGTTAGATTATGAGAAAAATTAAGTTTTTTCTAAAACATTACTAAATTGAAACTTGTTAACAAGAATGCAATTAAATTTACTATGAGTACAATTTTATGATCATTTTAAGATTTATACATGATTAGAATCACTATAAATTGAAAAATCACATTTTTGTTCATAATGATCAATAATCACATGTGGCTATATCAACATCAGACATCGACAACATCATTTCAGTTGAGATTCCGGATGAGAAATGTGACCAAGATTATTATGTTGTAAAAGAGTTAATGGTGCACGGGCCTTGTTGGTTTCTGAACTCATATTCACCGTGTATGGATAAGGGTCGCTGCACCAAACACTTTCCAAAGATATTTGTGAGACGTACTACAATTTATGGAAGTGGGTTTCCTATTTATAGACGAAGAGACAATAGGAGTGCATGTATTGAAGAATGGGAGTTCTCTTGACAATAGATCTGTCATCCCTCGTAATCATATTAATGATGAGTGGTGTAACCAAATTCGAGCAGTGAAATACATCTTCAAGTACATGCATCAATAAGGGAAATGATTGGATCACAGTGGCATTCACTAAGCCATCCGACAAGCTAAGCGCAAGCCGAAAAAGGTTGATGAGATCAAAATGTATTACAATTGTCGATATATCTCTGCATGTGAAGCGGCTTGGAGAATCATTGGATTCCACATTCATTACAAGGACATTAAGTTGAATGTCTTAGCTTTCATTTCCCGAGACAACATAGTGTGTGCTATGATATGTTCATATTTCAACGCGCATTTGATGCGTGCTGGGATTTGTTTTTGCCAATTTTCCTTATTTAAATGGTTTACAAAGCACCTAACAACTCAAGTCATAGTTTTACCGGGTTTTGGTTTGCAATTGATGTTTTTGGAGTTAAAATCAGGAAATTGAGCCTAGCACCAGCGTTGAAGAATTATTCGAGACATTTGAGACACATGTGAGAGTTGTTGAGAAATAATTAAGGTCCACAAGACGAGGACTCAAGAATCAAGAATCAAGTATGAGAACGGACGTGGACTCAATGAGCATGAGAAATGGCTATTTGGACCACATCTAACTCGCAACCTTGAATCAGGATGACTCTTTGTCAACCATTTGAGCATATCCTTTTGTAGAAAAATTCAAATGAAACTATTCAAGTTTCATATGAAAGATAACTCAATGAGTTACAAATCATATGAAGACACCATGATGAGAATGTGAAAGCATCAAGGTGAAAACATACAAGGAATTCAGATCATCGTTCGATCTTGAGATTTCAAGACACGACCTTCCACCATTTCATCCATATCGTTTTTTGTATGATCCAATTCCAGTTTTTCAAGTTGTGGTGGATAGAGGACTTTATTAGCTACAAGTTTGTTGAATGACGCATAGCCAAATTCGGATGGGATGTGCGCATGCCATGCGTCACGAGGCGCGCATGACCCGTGCATCCGTGCATGTTTTTACTAAAATCTTTGCCACGCACACGACGTGCGTGAGACCATACGTCGTCCCATTTCGCCCCAAAAAACCCAAACTCGGCCTTTTCACTATTTTTCTATTGAAACCGTCTTTAAACCACATTTTTAAGGAGACTGGCTTTGAAAGAGAGCCTAGAATGAATTTTCTATTGCTTTTTAGCCTTGGATCATCAAGATGTTACGATTATTTGTAAGTTTTTTCTTTTTAAATAATGACAATTAATTTTTTCCTTCTCAATTCTATTGATCTTTCAATTATGAATTGTGATTACTTTTAATTAGGGATTTGTGATTGATGAAGGAGATATTAAACATAATACAGGGTTCGTTCTTGAGGGTTTAACTGTTTAAATGCGTGATTATCATTTAATTTGTGTTTGAATCATTTAATTGATATGTTCTGTAACCTGCAACGGTCGCTAGGATTATAATTGCACATACAATAATTTAAGGGAAATCTAAATTAATCTAGGACACCTTCACACACACCTAATCGTTCGTCAAGAGATTAGTAGCAATCAGGGAGCCATACGCTCATTCGTTTTGGCAATAACTTAGAAACTTGTCGAATGAGAGATTGGACTGGTTCTCTAAATTGTTGTACTTTATTATGCAAGAGCGGTAAGAACTTAGTATTGACTTGTAACACCCCCAAATTTATACCCGAAATAGGTGTTAATTATAACAAGTGTAGAAAGAATTTCTCAAAACATTTAATTCAAAAGAGTTTAAATTGCAGTGGAAGCATAATATTCAATGGGTCAATGGGTGTTACCGCCACACTCGGTTCTCACATAACCGAATGCACAGGCTAAACCACAATCCAACCATAATCCAAGTATAAGTGCTGAAATCTCAAAAACAATATAATGGTCTACATGTTCTCAACACTAAAATAAATAGTAACTAGGTGAATAATAACTAATAAACTACGTGATCTAACGCAGCTCTCATCATCATGCATAATCCTCATCACCTGCACCAAATAAAGTGCAGGAAAAAAAACAAAGACAAAGACACAAAAATTAGTTTTTTAGCTAAATAAGACCTACCCAACCCTGTAAAATAATATAATTTGGCAAAATAGTTTTGATACTTAACGTATAGATTCAAATATTCATTTAGTTCACAAAATACAATTTTCAAGTTTAAAAGCACATTCACCATTCAAAACAACCTTTGAGATTCAACAAAATAGTTTATAAATATTTATTCATATAGATTTCATATTCCAATAAATACTTATCCAAAAATAATTCTCCAAAACCATTTACTCTTCAATTCAAAAATATTATCCAAACTACATGAATACCCGAGTTGTGTACCAGTCCTATCATTATGAACATGTTGCTCATAGAATACTCCACTGTAAAGATCATTATGAATTTATAGTTCATAGATTACTCAACCTATCATTATGAATATAAAGTTCATAGGTTACTCACATATCATTATGAACACATGGTTCATAGATTACTCCGTCTATCATTATGAACACATGGTTCATAGATTACTCCACCTATCATTATGAACACATGGTTCATAGATTACTCCACTTGTCATTATGAACACACAGTTCATAGATTACTTCACTTATCATTATGAACATATGATTCATAGATTAATTCACTTATCATTATGAACATCTATTCATAGGTTACTCAAATATCTCTTAACTTCAAAATACTTTCTCAAAATATTTATTTCAGATTCAGGTCTCAAAATCATATGCCAAACATCTCCAATTCAAAGTCAAAGTTCACAAATTAGGGTTTACCCAAAACTTGTTCCAAAATAGTTTTTTTTTTAAACAAAAATACAAATTTTCCCATTCAACAGTACAGCCCATGGTATTTCCAACATTCATAAATACTCAGCTTAGAAAGTAAATGTCCACACATAAAAGTCAATAGTCAAAATTTCAGAGAGCCTAGGCAATGAAAGCAGACATTCTTAAATTAAAGATGTGTATCAAACAGAAATATTCAAAAAAGTGAAATGGCAATTACGCCTCGGTGTTGGGATACTCAAACACTACATCTTTTCCGGAGAGCTTCCTGTAGACACCAGAGTAAGTTTCTAACTTGTATTCTGTGTCATTCCTGAACTTCGGATCCAATAGAACCTTCATTATTTTTGACCCATCAAGTATGTATCTGATGCGCTTCCCAACAATCTCAGCGGGGTACACCAGATCCTCAAGAATAGCCTCATGCACAGCTGTAAGTGTACGGGAACGCGGCCTCTGTACAGCTGCACCCTTCTTGGGAGGTCACACGATCCTTCGTGTGGCAACTACAAGAACATCCTTCCCACTGAACTTCTTCTCGAGCTCCCTGACAAGCCTAAGATGTATCTTCCGGTAGGCTTTCCTTGGTCTATATGGGACATGGATCACAACAGCTTTGCGGTTTCCAGATACATCAATCTGAACAGCAGAGTTTATGAATAGGTCCTTCAAATCACTCTTTAGATACTTGTTCCAAAATAGTATTTAATACCATATTCAAAATAATCCAATAAGGATGTTTCTAACTCCAGAACATATATGTAAATATTCATACCAAATTATACTTTTAAAAATATATACTTTGTCCCAAAAGATTTGATCTCACAACACTTCCCAAAAAAAAAAAGGTTTAACCCAAACCACCACTTCCCAAAAGTAGCATTTACTACCACCACCAAAATAATCCAACTGGGGTATCCTAAACACAGAATATATTTTCACAATATCCAAAACAATCACCACAATTTTCCAATCCAAAAGAACAATTCCTCAAAAATCACAATTATAGTCATAGGCTCATAGCAAATTGATTTGATAAATTCACCAAAAATCACACGTTCATATATTCCTAGAAAATCGTACATCATCATATCCATACTATAATAACCGAAATATTCATAAAATTTCAGAAAGAAACTCATATCATAGCACAAACCTTAATTAATACATAATATGGGCAACATAGTAATTTTGGTTGCAATAATCATTACCTCGAGGCTAGCAATGAATACTAAACGTCAAACCTAGCTTGAGAAGTCACTCACACGTCCCTAGGAAGTTATAGGGTCGAGGAATCACAATTTAGGAGAAAGAAATCAAGAAAACGGGTAAATGATGTGAATTAGGCAACAAACGCACTTACCGGAAGATTGGATTGTTTGATCTCGACCTTGGCTTCAAAAATCGTGTTGTATATGTTAATATTTAAGGGCTGGAAGATATAGAGCTTGAAGAGGCGGTCCTAAAGTTTTTGGAATGAGGAAAATCAGATTACGGATGTATTTATAGTGAATTTCCGAAGTTTGGGTCGCATTAGGATAAAGCAGGGTGCGCACGCCGAGCGGGTGTTACCCGCACGATGAGCGGACCTGAAAGAACCCTGGGTCGAAATTTGTGAAAGTCCGCATGCCGAGCGGATTTTCCCCGCACGCCGAGCAGGTTTCCCAGGCATCCAAAACCTCAGTTTTTGCTCCGTTTCTCCCCCCCTTTGGACCTCCCCTTGGTCCCGAACATCACCCTTCAAAACGATATGAAACATGATTTAAATGTTCTTCAAATTTTCGGGGTATTACATGACATGCAATGCTCAATTAAATAATTTTCGTGTGTTTAAGCCTGATCACCCCAAAATTAAGTTGCCCCTGGAATCAATCCATGCTTCGCTTTTGTCATTAGTTGGAAAGAGCCATTTGATTTAGCTTTGTATTCACTGTAATTAATTCCAAAAAATCAAATATCGCACATCACATTTATTCTATTTATTTTAGTCACTAAATTTATTTAATACTTAATTACCTTTTCTTGTCCCTATGGAGATGATACTCGTACGTATACCATATATTACTACATTTATTTTAAGTGCAAGAAAACTCACATCATACTACAATCCTGAACAATTTGTCAGTTCAATTTTTAGATGTCCTACTATCTACGCTACCAAGTTTCTAGCTTGGATGCATGCAAAACACTTTGTATCCTCAAATTAGAAATTTGACTTGTGTTGAATTTACTACCACGTTCACCTGGAAAACCAAGATAAGAGAGTGGGTACCACTACAAAGAAGCACCGCAATTGGAAGACTATATTTCACGGAGAAATATTATTTGAGGGTGTTCCCTTGTGTCGTAAAGGGGCCCAGGAGTTTTGAAGAACTAAGAATAGTTGACAGGACGATACATGCCCCCTCTAGAGAAGGTTGATGTGCCCATAGTATGTTCAATGACGATAAAGAGCATGTAGATGGACTTATAGAAATAAGCCACAGGAAAGATTAATTAGGGACTTGAGTTCGTACTTCAAAGGTTATACTTCGTAAGTTCGTATTTCTTACAGTTCATATGTTTAAAATATATAAATAAAGAAATAATTACATTAATATAATCAAAATAAAGATGATTTACAAAAATATGATTAGTTACTAGAGTAGTAATGAAAGCATAGTAATTCATGTTCAAGTTTCGAACTTAAGTTACTACAACACCACATTGTAGTAATGAATAGTCATATTTATGTAAATAAGTTTTATTTTAGTAATATTGTTGTAAAAAGCTTAACACACCTTTAAAATACGTAATATATATTTTGAATTTAGCACATCTTTAATTTTAACTCAAATGCTCTTTAAAAATGCTCTTAAAATTAGCACATCTTTAATTTTAACTCAAATGCTCTTACAGTTTTATAGGAGTTGATTGATGGGAAAATGTACAAATATACCCTTGTAGTATTGATGTGATTGTGTGAGAACAAATATATCATTGTTCTATTTTTCAGAATAAATATAGAAGTATATATGTGGAAGTGTATCTATACTTCTAAACTTTTTAAAAGGTGTAAAAATACCCTTCATGTTCTTATAAAAGATAAAATATACCCTTACTGACTTTAAGTTGATAAAATAAATTTCAAAAAACAACAAAAATAAAGTATAAATTCAAAACTAAAAAATAAAAAAAATTAAAAATGTACTTGTGTTCAATTCTCCTTTTTATTGTTTGTACTAGTAATCTCACCCGTGTGATGCACGGCATGAGATTTTGTTTTTTAAATTAATTTATGCTAAACAATTCAAGATACTCTATTCATTGACGACACTATGCAATGCCATGCAATAAAGATATACATCAACGCAACAAACAAAACACATTTATAATATTATGGCGAAAATGAGATTACAAAACATGACTTAAAAGTTCAAAATTGTCACACTAATACGTTGAAACCATGACATTGTAAATAACCGTTTCAAGCAAATCTAAACATTGTTGAAAACTTCTTTGAATACTACATTTTGAGTCTTGTCAGTGGTTCCTTCATCTTCATCAACAATCAGAATTTTCAAACCACATCGGTTGGTCACCCTCGAAATTATACAACTGTCCATGGGTAAATACATGTTTTTTCAACAACAACCCAACACGGGACAAAGACTGACCTTGACTTTTATTTATAGTCATAGCATATGAAGTCATAACAGGATATTGGCGCCGATGAAATTTGAAAGGCAAGTTGGTATCTGATGGTGTCAATGACAATTTTGGAATTAAGACTTTTTCAACAACCCAACACGGGACAAAGACTTACCTTGACTTTTATTTATAGTCATAACATATGAAGTCATAATAGGATATTGGCTCCGATGAAATTTGAAAGGCAAGTTGGTATCTGATGGTGTCAAGGACAATCTTGGGATAAAGACTTTTTGTCCGGCGCTCGCACCAGCTAGAAAATAAGTGTAGAATATTTGTTGAAATTAATAACAAAATTTTCATTTTTTAGTATTAAAAATAGCCCAATCCTGAGAAGTATTTGGTAGTGATACACGCTTCATCACAAAAAATTATCCAGATTCAAGCCCAAATATTTTCTTGATTGTATCTCCATTCTCAAATATCACTTCTATTATGAAATGGGCTGAAGCCCTCATGATTAAGTGTCACCCTTGACCATTTTAAGAGATATTTAACCTATGACTGAACTGTGATGGATTAAATTAAAAAGACCATGAAAAAAAATTAATCTCACGTATAGGGCAGACCTCCAAGACAAACTTAAAAATCAGTCCAAACATGCTCAACACACAACCCAAAAAGACAACTATTGAAAACAAATTAGTATCTAAAATGAAAAACCAAACTTCAATTCCATACAAATCACGAAAGATTGAAATAGACATAGAATAGATAAAACTTTAACTCTATTATTTAGGAGGGTAGCAATGGAACCAACATTGACTATTGTCACTCACCTAAATAACTCAGCTGTATATATATATATATATATATATATATATATATATATATATATATATATATATATATATATATATATATATATATATATATATACACACACACACATATATATATACATATATATATACAGGGTGCGGTTCCGGTGAGAACACTTCTTAACGTGAGAAATGAGAACGCTCCAAAATGATGCACTTTATCATTCACGAAAATGCACATTTATAGTTAAAGTAATGCAAATTTCTAATGTGCACTTTTACGTGTAAACTTTTGCACGGTTGAAATGCACATTTTCCAATTTTTCATATGCACATTTCTGTTTTACATGATGCACAATGCTAAAATCCAACGCTCCAAAATCATTCTCATTTCTCTCCTAAGATGGTATTCTCATTTGATCCTTACCCTATATATACATATATATATATATATACATATATATATACATATATATATACATATATTCTATCAATAAGGCTGACCTTATCAAATTTTTAAGCCTTAGAAGATTATACGAAATCTATAATGAATCACAAAAACCATATTTTTGGGCAAAAAACAGTAAAAAAGTAATGATTACTTCCACTCAGCCTAGATATTATACACTAAAACATTGTTTTCATAGTAAAAGTAACCAATGGTGCGTTTCTAACACAACAATGTCATCATTTATCTTTTCTTTCAAAATGTGGCTTATTTTCTACCACACGGTTAACTGACAAAGCAAGATTTACACGCAAAGCCCATTCCCATTACACTGTTTTTATAAAATATCTCAGATTCAAATATCTGTGAAATATGTTTTAATAATTCTGATCGAAAATTTCACAAAACACTAATTATTCATTGATTTTCAAATCTTAAATAATTTCAAAACATACAGAAAAATATTCACTTTCAGTTTGATTTTACCAATGCTTTGATAAAAACTGGTAGACCTCCAAAACATTCTTTGAAATGTGACGGATTAAATTAAATGGGAAAAATGGTGAAAGACAACTATGATTTCATCCATGTTTTCACCCCAAAACAGATTAATATTTACTTTTACTATGATTTTACCCATACTTTCACTTTGAAAAAAATATTAATCTGTATTCCCATTGTACGGTAATAGATTATTTTTTTCTATTGAAATTTCCAACACAGGACTCCTCAGGTAGTTCAAAGTGAAAGACTCTTTGGACATTTTTAAATAAAATGCCTTTTTCTATTAAAAAAAATATCCTCATGCCGTGCACAAGCCCTGGTTAGTTGTAAATTTGTGATCTGATAAACGTATTGCCGATGTGTAACTACCTGCCCTGGTCATGCCAGCCAATCAGGGGGTGGGGGTGAGATATGGTGTAATCCTGATTCACATCATATTAACTCTATTACATCAAAATTTATAGATCACGAAAATTGCAACATATGAAATTTTAATATACACAACCATGTCACAGCACTTTGGAAGTTCACTTAATAACATCCTAACGACGCACCACTTGTTGCAAATTGCAGGTTGACCATCGGTCATTCCATGAACGGCGGAACGCAAATGTTTTTATCGTCCTGTAATTCAATTAAAAGTTGTTGTAATAATTAGACTTAGGCTAGATTTAGGTCGTTCCTTGCTCAAGCCTGACCCCAGGTATGTTTATCTATGCACCGCTCGGCTTTTAATATATCCTAGTCTTGTTGATCCGTTACACGTATATTTACGACATTTGTCTGGCCGGTTCCAGTCAATAATTGTTTTAATGAAACCGGGGGAGTAGTTTAATGGTGCTGCATAGATTATTTTCTGCAGAACTACATCATCCTTTTCACATTAAATCCTCTCCAACAACTTTTTATGATGCCCTTACACTGCTTAAACAATTTTCTCCTAGAATATAAATTTCTCTGCACAAAAGTCCTCAGGTTTCTCTTAAAAAAAATTAAGTCCCTATTTTAGTTTATTTCCTCTTGCACATATCATTTTTGCCATTAGTACATGAAAATTTTGAAAATTGTTACCTATTTTTTGATAGATACACAACTTGTTTTGTATAAGAACAGGTTTTGACCAAGTTAAATCAGGATGTCCTGCATATGACCCATAGATGGATTAAATAAGTTATGACCTCTGAAGGAATATTTCACTGCAGGTCATAGATGATGTTTTTCTCGTAGACAACTCATATATTGACCAATATCCCTGGACCTTTGTCAAATACCTTTACATCTTTGCAAACTTTTATACTTTACATACGTAGTGTGAACATTTTTTTTGTAAATCATCTTTTGTTAAAAGATGATTGTTCACGTGTTTATGATCTGTCTCACACACAGCTCTTTCAATGAGTTTGTTTAAGTATGATGAATACACAGTGCATAATGTGTGTAGAAAAATTTAAAATAATTTTACTTAAAGAACTCTGTGTGAGACAAATCAAAGTGAAGAGGCTTGTAAAATTTCAAGCCTCTTCACACAATGCCTTCTAAAGTGAACATCAACATAGATTATCATTTAGCTAAAGGTGGAAATATGCCAATATCCTCTACTGATTTAGGTTTGATTTGGTATGATTGTATGTGTAACGAACTGCCCTGGTCATACGAATTGCCAATGTGTAACGAACTGCCCTGGTCATGCCAGCCAATCAAAGGGGTGGTGAAATAGGGTGTAATTCTGATTTTCCTCACATTAGATATATAATTTCCAAATTTAGGGATCCTGAAAACTGTAGCATATTCAACTATAATTTGCCTATCCATTTTACAGCATTTTAAAGACACATGTAAGAACATTCTAACGCAGGACCATATGTTGTAAATTGCAGGTCTACCATGGGAAGTCAAATGAATTGTAGCCTGTAATTGGGGAATGTAATTTCTTTTTATTGTTCTGTTGTTTTGATCAGAAATGTTGTAATAATTAGACTTAGGCTAGATTTAGGACGTACTCCGCTCCAGGCTACCATGCCACACATTGGAAGACTCAAGCAAGTAAGCAGAAGGGATTTTATTATTATTAATAATAGTCGTTACATTGAGCTTAAACAGCCCGTCACATGCATATCCCTTGCCCACATACATTCCCGACTTGGACAAAACTAATTTGTCTGACTCAAAAACCATGCGGAAGCCATGCTTGTTCAACAACGAACCGGAAATCAGGTTTTTGCGTATCTCCGGAACGAACAACACTTGGTTAAGAGTCAGCTCTTTGCCCGAAGTCATCTTCAGGACCACCTTGCCCACGCCTTCCACCGCGGAATGAGCCGAGTTTCCCATCCACACCTTATCACCATTTGATGGCTCAAAAGTTGTGAATAACTCCCGATTTGAGCAAATGTGCCGGGTAGCGCCGGTGTCCACAAACCACTCTTTGGAGTTGGATCCAACGAGGTTGACCTCCGTAACCACGGCCGCTAGGACGATGTCTTCATCCTTTTGCCCACCTTGCACCAAATTGACGTGAGAATCTTTCTTTCTCTTTGGTGCCTTGCAATCCGAGGACTTGTGTCCATTCTTGTTGCAATTGAAGCATTTTACGTTATTGGAAGCATTCTTGGAAACACCTCCCTTGGGACCGAGCTTGCTCTTCCCATTATTTTTATTTTTGGAGCTTTTTGCATGCTCCACCACGTTGGCCTTGGCGCCGTGAACAATTGGGAGTTTCCCATCGTTCTTCCGGTTATCCTCTTCAATCCGCAGACGGAGGATCAATTGTTCCAAGTTCATTTCCTTTCGCTTATGCTTAAGGTAGTTCTTGAAATCTTTCCAAGCCGGCGACAACAAATGAATAATTGACGCCACTTGGAATGACTCACTAACTGTCATTCCTTCGTCTCGAATTTCGTTGAAGATCATTTGCATCTCCTCAACTTGACTCAAGACCGTCTTCGAATCCACCATTTTAAAATCAAGGAATCGACCAACAACAAATTTCTTTGCGCCGGCATCCTCGCTTTTATACTTGTGGTCCAAAGCATTCCATAGCTCCTTAGCCGTAGCTAATTTGCCATATACGTCGTACAAAGCATCATGCAGCCCGTTCAACACATAGTTTCGGCAAAGGAAGTCAGAATGCCTCCAAGCCTCAACCGCGTTGAGAGATTGCACATCTACCTCACTCCCGGTTACAACCGGAGCGTCCTCGGTCAAGAACCTCGCAAGACCGAGAGTAGTGAGATAAAATAGCATCTTTTGCTGCCACCTCTTGAAGTTTAACCCATTGAATTTCTCGGGTTTCTCCACAGAGTTGCTTGGCACGGTCACCATAGGGATAGCCCTTTGGTTGGCCAAAGCAGATGCACCGCGTTGTGAACTATTGTTCACCGGTGCTCCGCTTTCAGAGTGATTGTCGTTCAGAACATTCTGCCCAACACCAATCTCGTTTTCTTGAGAAGTCATTTTCGTTTTCTTAACGTTTTTCCGAAAACACAAAAAAGGTTTTAAGTTCGTTCACAGAAGTGACAAACTACAGTTGAAGATTGTATCCGTATGATACAAACTTAGCAACCAAATACGTTTTAAGATTGTACCCGTATGGTACAAGCTTAAGCAAACAAATACGTTTTAAGATTGTTGGGTGTGTTTCGGAAAATAAAGAAAATTAATTAAAATTAATTAATTAAATAAAATGACTAGAGAAAAACAAGAAAGGAGTTGAAGCAGAATTAGTCAAAGCTCGTGCTACGCACGATGTCCTTAAAACGTATTTGTTGCCTCCCACGGTGCTAGGAGCGTTGCAACAATAGTTTCCCAGGATACGATGACTACGAACTAATGTTTGAGCACACAAACAAGAGTTCCAGCGAACGAGAACACAGTATGAACACAGGGGAAATTTTCGGAATGCTAGCAGTGTGTTTTTAGAGGTGCAAAACGTGCATGGAGTGTATGAATTCGTGTAAGAACTTGTGTTGTTGCAAACCACCTGCCAGCCATTATATAGGAGGATTTTTTGTGTGTAAATGGTGAATTAATGGACCTGAATGTTGGACATCAATGACCAGTCCGTTGGGCATTGAATCGTCCATGAAATGTCCATTTAACGCTGCATTAAAAGATAAGAACGTTGGGCATTAATTGTTGTAACGTTTCAGAAGTGCCACCAGAATACCTATGCGGGGTATTCTGATCGAGGCCACCAGAGACCGAGGTCTTCTGCTGCTAGGCACTTTTGTCAACTGGGAAAAATAAACGTTTCGGGAAGAAAACAAAAATAATCCGTATCTCTTGATACGGATAGATTATTGGACGACATTCGTGTCCGCAGGTCGCCCGCGCACGCAAGTCGCGGTTTTTCTTCTCCGATTTCGGGATTTGATTTGCACCCCCCCCCCCCCTGCGCGCGTGGAGAGAGCCTCTACCCTTAAGAATCTTAACTCCGTAAGGGGGGAGTCCCTTTATAAAGGGTTGCAAATCCCTTGGGTTTTCCGGTGTGGGAAATTAACACGCTAGAAACCCATCCTTTTTCCCAGTTTTTCCATTCTAACGGGTCAACTTCGAAAAGCGATTTCTCATTCACCCGTTATCCGTTTTGAGTGTACCATATATCGAATTGTAGCCGTTAACAAGGAAAATCCGAACCCACTTTGACCCGACCCAAATCGGAAGTGGACCCCACTCAAAAAATTGCCCCAAAATAGCCATTTAATGCAATTTTTCACACATTTTTCCAACAGACTATATTTCATGCGCCTAGGAGTCGGGGAGAAAGACTATTGAGGGTGTTCCTTGGTCTCGTGAAGGGGCCTAGGAGTTTTGAAGAACTGAGGATAGTTGACGGAACGATACATGCCTAAGAGAAATATTATTTGAGGGTGTTCCTTGGTGTCGTGAAGAGGCCTAGGAGTTTTGAAGAAATGAGGACAATTGATAGAACAGTTGACTTATAGAAATACACTACTGGGAAATTTGACTTATCCTGAATTTCCTACCACGTTCACCTGACATGGAAAAACAAAACAAGAGAGTCGGTACCACTACAAAGAAGCACCGCAATTGAGAGACTATATTTCACGCGCCTAGGAGTCGGGGAGAAATATTATTTGAGGGTGATCCTTGGTGTCGTGAAGGGGCCTAGGAGTTTTGAAGAACTGAGGACAGTTGACAGAACAACACATGCCACCTTCAAAGAAGCTTGTTGTGCCCGTAGTATGTTCAATGACGATAAAGAGTATGTAGATGGACTTATAGAAATAAGACAGCGGGGAACAACACATGAACTTCGGATTACTTTGTTCATCTTTTGTTACAAGAGTCATTGTCTATGCCCGACATGGTTTGGTAGATGTGTTGGTCCTATCTATGTGATGATGTACTTTACACTACTAATAGGAATAATCTCAATGATCAAGGTATGCTTATATTTAATTACATTCCTTAAATTTAGATAAATTTAATACATGACAATAATAAGAGTGATGCATATCAGCATATGTACAATAATAAGAGTGATGCATATCAGCATATGTACAATAAGCAAGATATTGTGAAAACAACAATTATCTTTTCATATATGTTATATTTATAAATCATTATTCATTATTCTAATATATTTGATCCTTTGTATGACTACTCCCTCCATTCCACTATAATTGTCCCATTTTTCCTTTTCCGTCCGTCCCACTAAATTTGTCTCATACCATATTTGGCAATATTTGTGTGGATCTAATTTATTCTTTCTTTATTCTCAATTTATTAATTCATTATCAACCACATAAGTCTACTTTTCCTAAAAAATGCATCACTCTCCTTTGTCCCGATCTTAGGGGGATGGAGGTAGTAATAAATTACATATGTTAGGGTAAAATTATACTACCTCTGTCCCTTAAAACTTTGTCAAGTTTGGCCGGCACGGAGAATAATAAAGTAAAAACTGTGTGGTTGAGGTTTGTGCAGAGGAGAGAGAAACAACAGGAAGCACAAAATAATTGATTAAAATGGAAAGTGGCAAAGTTTTTTGGGACTTGGGACGTCCCAAAAAGGAAAGATGACAAAGTTGTAAGGGACGTGATAACCGCTTTCACGGCGTTGTAGTAAAACGGAGTCTAACCTTTCGGTTTTTCCCCGAGTGTCGTGTCTCTTGAGGAATGGCGGAGAAGTTTCTTAATTTAATTTTAGTCACGGGCTATCGCTAATCGTTGGAAGCTTTTTCAATATAGGAAGTGATTTTGTTCAATATTATGCTAATTTATAACTAGGAGCAAGGGCAATTTAAAGATTAATGTATTAAGATTGAATATTCAAGGATGCAAATAAGGGCAATGAATTGAGTAATTAGAAATGGATATGTTCTTGGACCTCTTAATTAGGGAAATTAAAACTAAAATTGGACTAATAATTTCTTTCCTCATAGACAAGAATAGAAACTATCTTCATTAATTTATCCTATTTCTAGGTGTCATTAATGTGTTTAAAATGGTTGGCTTAAATTATTTTCTAAACCCATAGACAAGGTAGAAATAATTTTCCAATAATTTAACTAATAAAAATAGCCAAATTCATTAACTAGTTAAACTCTTTATTTTAGCAATTGAATTTATTTCTCATAGACAAGATGTAAATCCTTTTCATTAAATTATCCTATTTCTAGGCCTTATTAATGTGCTCAAATATGGTCAGCTTAAATTAATTTCTAATCTCATAGACAAGTTAGAATTAATTTTCCAAGAATTTAATTAATGAACATGGCTAACTATTATTAATCACTATTTCATCATTTTAAACAACTAGTCCAATTTATTAATTTTACCCCCTAATTTTAGGTCAACAAGTCAATCCATATTCCTTTTCTCAATTCATGCCCTAACAAATTTAGCTACTCATCATCATTTTTACAATTAACAACATAATGATTAAATTCAACATTAACAAGGAATTAAACATGTATGATACCAAACATTAAACAAAAATTATATTATTGCACAATAAACTTGTAGGAACTAAAATATAACTTTCTGGAATTTTTCACAAATTTTTGAACCTAAAATCCAATTTTTAACAACTAATTGATAACTTTCCCAATTTTAACTAGAAAATGCAAAAAGCAACTAAAGATATGCTAACTTCGTTATAAATTTTATTTTAGCTACTGGGAGGTATATAACTGTGAATAAACTGTAATCAGGTCCGAACTAATTTTTTTTTCCTTTTTTAGTATTTATTTTGATTTAAGCAATAATATAAGGTGATTACCGAAATTAATAAAAAATACTCTAAATTCGTACCAAATTTTATATTAACTACTAGTAATGATATTTAAGTTAACTAAACTGTAAATAGGGCCGAACTCATTTTTTTCTTTTTTTTCTAGTATTTATTCTAAATTATGAACTAATATCAAATAATTACCAAAATTAATTAAAAATTACTTCTGGTTCGTGAAAAATTAATTTCTTCAGATAAATAACTACCTTGAGGCTAGTGAAGAACTATATAATTAATTGGAATGAATTCAACAACAATAACTATTTTATTTAATTTTTGGAAGGAAATGCGAAATACTTGAAAAATAATCTGGAAATTTTCGAAGAACAGATCGAAGAAACAAAGCACAGATTCAGATTCTACACATTGAGAAGATGAAAATACATATAAAGAACTTACAATTTGGAGCTAAAATGAAGAAGATATGAAGATTTGAAGTTTCTCTCTCTCTAAACCCTTTGGAGCTCGAAAATGGAGGAAGAAAGAAGGTGTTTTGAACTGATTTAGGGTTGGAAGAGGTGTGTTTTGAGATGTAGAAAACGCCTGCTATTTATAGCAGAAAAATCCCCGTAGGCGCCCGGGCAGGCGGCCGCCTTCTGGCAGCCTCTGGCCGCCTGCCGTCCTATCGCCGGCAGACCGTCGGTGGCCGGTCCCCGTCAGCCGTAGGCGGCCACAGAGGGCGGCCGCCTTCTGTCTAAAATGGCCGCCTGCCGTCTTTTCGTTGGCAGATCGGATCCCGGCGGATCCCGGTGGACCGGTGCCGTCCAGCAGGCGGCCGCCTGCCGTCCTGTCTGGCCGACCGGTGGTTGGTTTCGTCCCCTTGTGCCGCAGGCGGCCACCGTAGGCGGCCGCCTTCTGTCCAGTGTCGGCGGCCTACGGTCTTTTCCAAATTCGGTCAAAGTCAAAGGTTGACTTTCCAAAAATACCGTAGGCGGCCGCGAAGGCCTCCATTTTGGGTGCCTATTTGGGCGCCTTCTGCCACTTTTGTCTGGCAGATGCGGCTTTTCCTGCTCTTCAACTTTGTCTTCTGAATCACTCTGATAAAATGCTTGCTTCTTCCGGTATAAATGCATTTGTCACCCAAATTGACTCATTTTGTGCTCAATTGACCCGAAATCCCGCTAAACATATTATGGATGTGATTTTTACCTGATTTCATGAAACTTGAACCAAAATATATAAAATGTGTCTTTTCTTTCTATTTTCATTCAAAAATCGCTTAAATTTGATAAGAAAAATAAGTACAAAAATGGACTTATCAGGACGGATGGAGTACTCTTATACCATAAATAATTATTCCGTATAAAACTGATGGACTTCCTTTAAAAATGTTCGATCATAAATCTTTCTAAAAATATACTCCAAAATTAAGAGCCCGTTTGGTAACACCAAAATTGGTTGTATTGGCTGATTCTACTGAAATTTATGAAGTTCTGGCTGAAGTGTCTGTATTGGTTGATTCTGCTGATTAATGAAATATTTTTATTAATAAATAAAATAAAAAATTATATGGAAAAATAGTTAAAATGATCTTCTACAGTAACTTCAGCCAATACAACCAGAAAAGTAACTTCAATCTTACCTTTTCTGCTTATTACACAATTTAGCGCGCGGGAAAAAATACGTGTTTGGTGAAAAAGTTGACTGATAAGCGTGATAAGCCGAAAAAGGGGTCATCAATTGGGCTCTAAATAGTTTTTTTTATAGATTGAAGTAGGTTTAATAATTTGTTCTTATAACATCACATCTACAATTGTATTGATTGTTTATCAAAGAGACAAATTAAATTATTTAACAATATACAAATTTGTAAATTTTGTAATTACTTAGCTTCTTAAATTTAATAATGTTAAAAAACAATAACCATTTTTTACAGAATTGCAGATGAATGTGAAGCAAATAAAAAAATGCGGAGTATTGCTTGTTGGAAGTTGAAAAGCTTCTACAACATCGTGAAAAGTCTCTATTCCACTATGATAAATGCCTCAAGTAACGGATCTTGACATTCCATCTCTCGATGATGTTTCGATACATGAGGAGTTGAGGTGACACACATGCTTTGAGGGAGGAACATGTGGCATTGATTGCCGCCTTGAATGTAGTTTCAAGTGCAATCACATCATTGCTACTTTCAAGTGGAAGAACAACACATTCCAAGTTCATTTTGTTAATTTTTAAACTTTATAATTCCAAATAAATAGTAACACAATGAATTATAACTTTCAGGTTCAAAATCCCACTCACAGCAATAGAGGTTTCAACTTGCAACATAAAGCCATAAAGTGCATTTGTGAAGTTAATACAAATGAGTCATATCCGTTGGAGAAGTTGAGAGCTTTCTCTCCCTAAGACATTTGCGACTTAGGCTCTTCTTCATACGGAAATCACTCGTTTCTCATCATCCTCTCCATTGATTCCTTGATTTGAGCTTGGATATTACCTATACTACCTTCATCTTCCTTTAAGGTGTAGTATCTCTAATTTTCGAGCTCATTTTTGGACTCCTTGGACTCTCACGCACAAAAACAGTTCGTAGAAATCACTATTCACAAAAGAGGTCAACGCCTCTAGAGCTTGATTTACTTGATCAAACTTGGATTGGAAGGTGTTTCTAGCTTCTCCTAGCTGTGGGGATCAAGTAAATCCACTTTTTTCCATCATCAAGAAACTTTGAGTTTTGGTCATCTCCAACGGCCATATTCTTTGTTCTGAACAAAAGCTCTAACAAGAAAGCTAAGAAGATGGTCACCTAGAGGGGGTTGCTACCTCTTAGCTTCCCCTTCCTTTGCTTCACCATGGCTCACAAGAAGAAGAAAACTCCTCCACCAACCAAGTACTCCTCACGGCTTAAGGCAATAGTTCAAGCTAAGAAAGATGAGGCAGTGGGCGTGTTTGGCATTCTGCGGTTAGCGGATAGCGGGTTGTGAATAACAGATTCAGTGAGCGGCTAGCGGAATAAATTGGCGGGCTGTTAAAAGATGTTTGGTAATTTAGCTGTTTTGCCATAAAATTAGTAGAAAACAACATTTTTCAAAATGCCAATCCAAAACTTTCCTATTATAAGTGTTTTCATCCAAAAAAGCTATTGTCGAACCGCTATTTACCAAACATCTTTTTTACTTCTTGAAAACGCTCAAAGTGGTCAAACCGCCATTTTTCGGCTGAAACGCCGTTTACCAAACACCCCCAATGACATCAAAGAACCATGAAGAGGAAGTGAGCTCCAACTTTGAGGAGGCTAACTCACAAACCTTAGAGGAAGGAAGCTCGGATAGAGCCGTCACTTTGCCAACTAAAGAACCTACCCGTGAGGATGAAGCTACTAATGTTGAGGTAACTTCCTCTCCTACTATTGATCTTGAACACATTGAGGTTGTTGAGGAACCAAATGTTGAAACAATTGAGAAGCCAATTTATGAGGTTGTTGATGAGCCGAACGTTGAAACAAATGATGAATCAATTGTTGAGGTTAATGAAGAACCAAACATTGTGGATGATGTTCTTATTGAGGATGAATCCGAGTATATCATTGACTCACTTGTTAAGGATATTATTGATAAGGAGGAGGCCAAGGATAGTGAAGATAAACCAAATGAAGTTACAACTATTGATGTGAATGAAAATATTGGTAATGTTGGTAATGTTGAGCCTACCGTTGAAACTACCAATGGAGTACGTGTCCCTTTTGACAAGTCTAATGCCGCGACATTAGAACCACCTAAGCAACCAAGATGGGGTACTAAACCGAGCTTTGTTTCTCTTTTCAAAGACAATAGGGAGCTTAACAAAGGGATGAAACTTATGTACATTGAACCAAAGAATGATATCATTGATCTCTCTACCCGTGTGTTATCTTCCATGATTGACATTTGGGGTCTGATGTGAGTTTTCTCGTACTTAAAAAGATTGTAGACAAGTGGTGAAAAGTACGAGTATCGTCTCCACAGGGACGGACAAAAGGGAAATAAGAATTAACTAAATCAGCGATTAAATATAAATAAAATAAATGTGTCGTGCGAGATATGATTGGGTTGGAAAATTAAACTAATGGGAATGAGCGATAAAAATAATAGATTGGTTTCTCTTTGATTAACGACGAAGGGAACAAGGATTGATTCCAGAGTAACCAGATTTCTGGCAGATCAGGCTTAATTACATGAATTTAACTTAATTGATTCTAGCTAATCATTACTAAGTTCTTACCGTTCTCGCGGCATAGAGTACAATAATTAAGGGGACCAGGCTGATCTCTCATGCGACAGGATCCTAAATTATTGCCAAGACGAGCGAGCTTACGGCCCTTTAATCGCTACTAATCTCTTAGCAAACGATTAAGTGTGTGTGAATGTGTGCTAGAATAAATTAGATCTCTCTTAATTTGTTCTACATGCAATTGTAATTCTAGCAGCCTGTTGGGATATTGGGTCCAGGCCCAATATCCCTAGGCCCAAATCCGGGAAGAAGCAGCAAGCCCAAAGAACTCCCGAACGGCATTCGGGATAAAACTTATACTTGGGACATTCTGGGAAACAATTATGCCAAAGTATCAAGGCCTAAATATCGATCGGCGTTCGGGATAGTTCGGGTAGAAATTATCACCTATGGCGGGATCCCACACACCGAACACCTTGACCGAACGGGCAATCAGCAAGTGGAGGCCGCATTTAATGCTGGATCATGGCGGCAGCAAGTGGGGGCATGGGTGCTTACATGGCAGAGGTGATAGCCTACCAGATTCGACCACGTGTCCACCTTACCCATCCCCATTTTAGTATAAATATCCATGTTTAGATCATTGTAAAGGGTTAGCATTTTAATACTCAGAGCTTAGCAATAGATTTACGTCTCCCATCCTTGTAATCTCATATTCATCTACCGTTCGGGTAGTTTCAGTGTAATTGCTTAATTACAGAATATAAATAAGTTCTTGAGTTGGATATTATTTCACTATTTTATATTTTACATACATTTCAACCCTACCCAATATCCCTACAATATCCAAGGCTTGTGTTGGGCTTTCGGATCTTCGGGAATAAACCTCAACATTGGCGCCGTCTGTGGGAATCGAAACTAAAAGTTCAAAGAAAACAGCTGATCTAAGCACCATTTTTTGAAATGGCTAGGCTTCATACCGCTACACCGAGTTCTGCATCCAGAGGACGAGGAGGCCATAGATCCTCTGAGGGGTGGTCCAGGCAAGGACACGCCAGTGGCAGTGCCACCCGGGAGTTCGAGCAAATCATCCCCCGGGATGTAAGGATGAACCCTCAGTTGATGAGGGATATGGCGGAGGCCATGCAACGCATGGCGGACGAACAGGAGCAGGGCTACACGGATGAAACTCATGAGCCACCATCCCCGTTGCGTCCCATGCCATCTTTCGACGAAGAGGAGGACATTGAAACCACGATGGCCTCAGTTCATTCCGAGGAACACCGCAGGAACCACTGGAGGGCCCATACCCCCAGACGGGGAGCACCAACCAGTCGAACCCCGTCCGCCCCTCGAAACGGATATAGGGAACCTACCCCCATGGTAGATCCCGTTGGACAACACTTCCAGTATATCCAGAGGGATGGGGAACGATTCATCCGGAGGAGGGCTAACACAGCTGCTCCCCCCCAAAACAGAATACCAGAATATGTCGATGCTAGGATGCCACATACCCCCCGAACGGCCCAAGACGACGAAATGGCCGAAATGAGGAGGCAGATGACTGAGCTCAGAGAGCAGGTCAACCGGGCGCCCCAACAAACCCCGCCAGCACGGGTTGGGATCACCTCTCCCTTTACTAGGGAAATCATGAATGCCGAAATCCTGAAGGACTGCCGTCCCTCGACCGGCTTAGCATACGATGGGGTGGGAGATCCCCACGTACACCTGAGGAGTTACCAGGGTGGCCTCATGCTATTGGGGGCCACCGACGCGGCAATATGCAGGCTGTTCTTCAGTACCCTTCGGGGACCAGCCCAGGAATGGTTCGGAACATTACAACCCGGGTCGATCGGGAGCTTTGCGGAGCTATCCACCTTGTTCTTGGCTCAGTTCGCCTCCAGCACAACCCCAAAATTACATTTCGGGTATCTAACCAGTGTGAGGCAAGGGCCTAAAGAATCAATCTCCGGATTCCTCACTAGGTGGAGGACCGAAACCCTGAAGGTGACCGGCATGACAGATGAGACTGCCATCCTTCTTTTCACCGATGCCCTTCAGACGGGAGATTTATACAGGGAGCTGAAGAGAAATCCGGGGACCAGCTACCCAGACATCCTGGAAAGGGCCAGGAACTATGCGGCCCTGGAAGAAGAGATCAGGATAAGGGACCGAACGGCCCCGCAACCTCCCACTTCAAGACTGGCAGAACGTCTGGGACCCACACCAGCGACTGCAGCACCTCATCGAAGGACTACACGCTTCACCCCCCTGGTCATGTCTATAGCCGGTGTTTTCCACTTGGAACACAACGCTATTCCTCCCCCTACTGACACAAGGCCCGTGATGGGACCTACCCCAAGCTCCTACTGCAGATACCACCAGCGGAATGGGCACCTCACGAAGGATTGCCACGCCCTACATGTGGCAATTGAGGACCTGATCCAAAAGGGCTACCTGAGGAAGTATGTCAGCACCAACCTGAACAGCCCTTCCCCCAATCAGCGCCCTCCCCGATCCAATAGCTGGAAGCGGGATGCCCAGCGAGATGCAGAACCCAGTAATGATTCATACCTTCCCCCTATAGAGGAGGCTGAGGGGTCTGGGAATCCAGGAAAAAAGCCACGATTGGAGGTGAAAGTCATCTTTGGCGGGGGAGAGACCGGGGATACGGCCGCCGAACGTAAAAAATTTGAGCGCAGCCTCTATGTCGCCACTGTAGCTGCACCTCCCACAAAGAGGGGCCGCCTAGAGCCAATCACGTTCGGGGTGGCTGATTTACCCAACTCACCAAGTCCGCACAGGGACGAGCTAGTGGTGAGTATGTGTATAGACAACGCCTTGATCCACCGAGTTCTGGTGGACACGGGAAGTAGTGTGAACGTGCTGTATTTACGCACGTTGGAGAAGATGAAGCTAAAGAAGGACCAGCTGACCAAGCTGAAAACACCGCTGGCTAGCTTCACCGGCAATGTAATAGAGGCTGAGGGCACCATCCAGCTTCTGGTGGAAATTGGTGATGAAATTCACCGAGCGGCAGTCCGGATGACGTTTGTGGTGGTGGATATTGCATGTGCCCACAACGCCATATTGGGCCGTCCGGGGCTAGAAGATTTGGAGGCAATTGCCTCTGTTCGACACTCATGCATCAAATTCCCAACTGACACTGGTGTAGGAGTGGCTCGAACAGATCCTGCCATAGCCCGAACGTGCTACCGGGAAGCTTTGAAACAAATGACCACCCGGGGACAGCGGGTAAACAGCATTGAGGTACAGACCCGGCGTACGGAGTTCGAGGGACGCCCCGAGCCAGCCACCCTCTTAGAATACATCGAGCTTGATTCCCCTCCCGATCGTAAGATTGCGATCGGGGTGAACCTTGAAGGGGGAATCAGGGAGGGTGTGATCGCTGTCCTGAAGAGATTCCAGGTCCTATTTGCCCGAGGACCCGAAGACATGCCGGGAATTGATCCGGCCCTCATCTGCCACAAGTTGGCCGTTCGGCCTGATGCCAGGCCAGTCCAACAGAAGAAGAGATATCAGGCGGCCGAACGGCGGGAATTCACAAAGCAGGAGGTAGCCACCTTACTGAGAATCAGGCACATTAGACCAGTCATCCATGTCGAATGGTTGGCTAATGTGGTCCTTGCTCCAAAAGGAGCTACTTGGAGAATGTGTGTGGACTACTCTGATCTGAACAAAGCCTGCCCCATGGACCCCTATCCTGTCCCACGAATAGACCTGCTGGTGGACGAAACGGCAGGATGTGAACTGCTGAGCTTTATGGATGCCTTCCGGGGTTATCACCAAGTCTTCATGCACCCAGATGATGCAGAAAAAACTGCGTTCGTCACCTCGGACGGCGTGTTCTGCTATATCGTCATGCCGTTCGGGTTGAAGAATGCAATGTCCACTTTTCAAAGAATGATCGGCATACTCTTCAAAGAGGTACTAGGGGTAACCATGGAGGCATATGTAGATGACATCCTAATCAAGAGCAGGAAGAAGGAGGATCATGTCCGGGATATGGAAAGGGTCTTCGGGATCATGCAGAAGGCCAACATGAGACTGAATCCAAAAAAGTGCGCCTTCGCAGTCAAGGGGGGCAAATTTTTGGGTTATATGATGAGCGAGCGGGGGATTGAGCCTAATCCTGAGAAAGTAAAGGCAATCATGGACATGGAAGCACCGCGGAACTTGAAAGAAGTTCAGAAGTTGACCGGAAGGTTAGCGGCTTTGAGCCGATTTATGGCTAAACTGGCCGATCGCGCCATTCCATTTTTCCAAATAATGAAAAAGGCCAACCCGTTCGAATGGACAGCAGAATGTCAGGCAGCTTTTGAAGAATTCAAATTGTACCTGTCTTCCCCCCTGGTCTTAACTAAAGCAGACCCAGGGGAACATCTCTATATGTATCTGGCTGTGGCTGATCTGGCGGTCAGCTCTGTTTTATTAAAGGAAGATGAGGGCGTTCAGCGCCCTATATACTTTGTGAGCAAAGCCCTGAACGGGCCAGAAACCAGGTACACCCTACTGGAAAAAACCATTTTAGCATTGATTGCTACCATCAAGCGACTGGCACCCTATTTCCAGGCACACCCAGTCACCATCTACACCACCCAGCCCCTGGCCACCATACTGAGAAATCCTATGGCAAATGGGCGTATCACCAAGTGGTCCCTCCTGATCGGGCAGTATGAAATAGACTTCAAGCCTCGCCCCACGATCAAGGGACAGGCTTTGGCTGACTTCATTGCCGAATGCACTGCCAGACCAACTGAAGAAGGAGCGAACGGAGGAGTACAGGACCATTGGTGGGAAATGTATGTGGATGGAGCATCCAGTGGCAAAGGCTGTGGTGGGGGTGCTGTAATCACATGCCCCGAGGGGTTCAAGGCATACTACTCCGTACAGTTTGACTTCAAGGTAACCAACAATGAGGCCGAGTATGAGGCCCTCATTGCTGGTTTAAAGTATGCCAAGGCACTGGGGGCCAACAGATTAAAGGTCCGTTCGGATAGTCAGCTGGTGGTAAGCCAGATTAATGGATCTGCCGAGGTTAGGGAAGAACGGCTAAAAGCCTACAAGGAACTGGTTGAGGAAGAAATCGGCAGGTTCGAACAGGTGGTGATTGACCAGATCCCCAGAATCGAAAACAGTGAGGCAGACATCCTATCCAAACTGGAATGCGCCGTTCGGGATGATCATGCCCCAGGCATCCCTGCACACATCCAGAGGTTCGCGCAGAAGGGAATACTGACCACACCGGCAACAATGGTTGTGCGGGTAGATGCCGTGTCCTATGCCGTCCCAAGCTGGGTCACTGACTTGACAAACTACCTGAAGGATGGGACTTTGCCGAACGATAAAAATGACGTGTACAACCTCACTTGTATACAGCAAAGGGCCCCAATGTTCGAACTAGTGGACGGACAGCTGTACAAAAAGACGTTCGGGGGGCCATATCTGAAATGCCTTCCACCCGATCAGGCAGCCGCTGTGATGGAAGAAATTCACGAAGGTATCTGCTCCAGCCATCAGGGGCCAAAAACCCTGGCTAGGAAAATCATCCTGCAGGGTTACTATTGGCCAACTATTCAGCAGGACTGTTTTGGGCACACAAAGAAGTGCAAAATATGTCAGCTCTACGCACCAGTACCTGGGCGGCCTGCGACCTTTTACACTCCAATGACCATATCATTACCATTCGCTAGATGGGGGATCGACTTGCTAGGGCCCCTGCCTAATGCGACCGGAGGAAGGAAGTACATCATAGTAGGAATTGATTACTTCACCAAATGGGTGGAAGCCGAACCCCTGGCCAGTATCACGGATTTTCAATGTCAACGTTTTGTTTGGCAAAATATTATATGCAGATTCGGGCTGCCCGAGCAGGTCATCACGGATAATGGACGACAGTTTGTGAGCAAGAACTTCGAGGAATTCCTCACTAGATGGGGAATCAAGCATTCAAGGGCTTCCGTAGCATATCCGCAGGCGAACGGGCAGGTAGAGAACATGAACAGAACCATCATGGATGGTATAAAAAAGAAGCTCGAAGATTACGCATCAACCTGGCCCGAACAGTTAAACTACGTCTTGTGGACATACAGGACAACTCCCCGAACAGCAACCGGAGAGACACCGTTCGCCCTCGCGTATGGATTTCAGGCTAAGGTCCCAACTGAGGTCTTGGTGCCCACTCACAGAACCATCCACTATGATCCTGAGCAGAATGAGGACAATCTGCGTGCTGAACTCCACTTCATAGAAGAAAGAAGGGATCTCTCAGCTTTACGAATGGAGGAATATCACCGGGCAACTAAGAGGTATGTGGATAAACAGGCTAAAATCCGTTCGATCGAAGTCGGAGACCTTGTCCTGAGGAATAGAGAAAAAAGCAAACCGCTAGAGGGCGGGAAGATGTCAAAGAATTGGGAGGGACCATACAGGGTCTGGAAAAAATACCGGACGGGGACCTTTTCACTACAGGATACCGAAGGCCGTCCGGCAGGGATATGGAACGCTACGCATTTGCGGAAATTTTATCAATAAAAAACGGCTGTTGCCGCCTCTAAAAAAAAAAGGAGGGAGAACAATGCTTCCAAAGAGGCCAGAGTTAAGAGGAATATTGCGAGCCGAACGGTATCAACATGCCGAACGGCATCACCACAAACTCGGCCAAAAGTCTCACCTTGATCTATAGATATCATTTATCTCGATCCATGGGGAGCCATCATCTCAGCACAAAAAAAAAAAAAAAAAAAAAAAAAACAATGTGCAGGATACCAAGCCCGGACTCGGCTTGGGAGATGGTGTAAAAGATCTTGAGTAGGACGAACCGGGCGGCATCCGAAGTCATAGGGTGACCGAGCGGGGGATCGGGACTCTGGTCTTAAAATCTTGCCTTGGGCATACAGCTCGTGGTGGAACCCGAGCTGTATCCTGGAGGCGAGTCTCCATTTTGGCAGGGAATAAGGGGGAGACCCGAATTGGGAGCCTTATTCTCAACGGTCCAGGATGGACATCTCAACCTCATGATATGGATGACCCCGGACGGTAAAACCGACGGTATGCATCGAAATTATGGGGTTGGAAGATGGCAGACACTACACGAATTGTGAAACTGTCTTGCAGCAAGAGGTGATTGCCTTGCGAATAAGGAATACCGCGGATGATAACCCGAACAAGTTACTCTAGCCTTCAGGGAACAACCAGTCGACGGTAATAAAACCGGACGGCATGCATCTGAAACATGGTGCTCGGAGGCGCAGCAAGCATTTAACATTGATGACTTGCGCGTTCAAGGAACAACCAGTCGACGGTAATAAACCGGACGGCATGCATCTGAAACATGGTGCTCGGGGACGCAGCAGGCGTTGAACATTATGTCTTGCGCGTTCAGGAAACAAAGAACAACAGACGGAAATAAATCGAACAGCTTGCACCTCAACTTTGGTGTTAGGGAAGGGGCCGAACAGCTTACATCTCAATCATGATGCTGAGTTGAATAAAAAAAAAAAAAAAAATTGAGTGTTCGGGAAGCAAGTCATTCGGAAACGGATCAATCTTTATTCTTCGGCACTACTGACCGGGAATTATACATGAGAAGAAGAAAAGGGGATTACAACAGAGATAACTAAGCTACGGGAGGATCCTTGTTCGGCACGGCATCCGAGTTGGAGTTCGGGGGATTGGTTGAATCTTTAGCCTTCTGCCTCTTCTCCATCACCCGTTGATAAGCACGGCAGAATAAGGGATCGAAACCTTCCTCCTTGGGGTCGAAGGGTTCATCGAATGATTCCTTGATCACCTCCAGATTCCGGTCGACCAGCATATCCTGGCACTTAACAAGTGTGTCCCTTGCTAGAGCATTGGCGAAGGCTGTCCCGGACGGGGTCTCATCCAGGAGCTGGAGGCCGTCACGAAGAGGATCCTTACTCTTCTTCAAGAACTCCCCAAGATGCTTTCCAAGGAACTCCCGGGCAGTCTCCTCCAGAGCTACGTTCAAACCTTTACCCCGTTGGAAATCAATCACTGCCTGCTGAGTGATCCTAGAAATATCGGCCTGAACGGGTGCTGCTGGCTGTCCGCCCTCTTTAGGCTGGGTCTTTTTGAACTTGACACCAGCAGCTTCGGCAGCAGCAATCTTGTCCTTCAGCGCCCGGATCTCCCGATCGCGACGTTGGAGCCTCTGCTCCAGTTCGGCCAATTCAGCCCTGGTCTTGTCACCCTTGTTGGCTCGATCTTGGAGATCTGCAGCCATTTTCCTAGCAGCAGCCAAAAGGGTTTGGCTCTCGTCCAGCTCCTGATGAAGAAGGGTCATCTCCCGTTCAGCTGCTAGGAAGGCCCGGTGATAGTATGTACCGGCCTGTGGAAAAAGAAACAGCAGTAAGAACAGGTCCAAAAAAAAAAAAAAAAAAAAAAAACTGCTTCGACCAGAAGAAAGAACTGAACAGTCAAGGGCATACCTTAAGGGACTCAGCATGGCCTGCTTCGACCAGATCAGACCAATGGGTCAAGTTGGTGAAGCCCTCGCCAGCTTTTAAAGAAGTGCTGCACCACAGGGAGGATGCAGTCTGCCCGAACAGCGTCCGGCATTCGGCTCGGGGACCCATGGCGGAAAACTCCACCGTCAACCGATCGGGGATCGGGAGACTATCTGAAGCAACACCTCCCCTGTTGCCCAGCTTCCTTGAAGGGGAGGGGACCATGGGCATCCTTTCCACAGAAGGATCCGTCAGATCAATGACCTGATCGATCGGGACCAAGGCGCCGCTGCTTTCGATTCTCGGCCGCTTGTTTACTGGCCCAGATTCCCGGCCAGCCAAAGAACCTGACTGAATAGCCTTCTCCTTTCCCTTGCTAACTATGGCGGTGGAGGAAGGAGTAGGAGCAGGACGCTTTATGGAGACGGGGGGAATCACACCTACAGGAAAGAACAAAGAAAAATGAACAAGATATTGAAAAATATACCGAACGAGCAAAGTAATGGAAGAATCATACCGATGCCAGCAGCTAGCATCTTAGCGGGAGTCAAGAAAGACCGTAGGTTCTTGGAACCGGCCAGACGGAGTCTTTCGTACTGGCAGAGAATAGCTGCATCCACCCTTGGGGAGGCATCCTGAACGGGGTAGGTGTTCCACCGATCAGGGAAAGGAAGCGGCGACCCCACATGAACGAACAAAAATCGTTCCTCCCATTTCTCCGGCGGGGTGGGGTTGTCGGTGAAGAGCGAACGGCCAGGGCGGGCGACAAGCCGCAGGTACCCGGTGGTCCAATAGGGCTGAACGCCATAGCAGTGCAAAAAGAGATCGGCGCTAGGGGCAATCCCCAACTCATGGCACCAGACAATGAACCCATTCAGGATCCTGTAGGTGCTAGGCACGAACTGTGCCGGCAGTACTGACACCCGGCGGAGGAACTCCACAACGAACGGGTGCAAAGGGAACCGCAGACCAGCAATCAGGGCGTCCATATGCACCAACACACATCCCGGACGGTGTCGCATGGGATGTTTGATGAACCCCGCATTAAACTGACGGGGTGGAGGTAGTAATTGGCGCAGCGTCTGTTCGGCATCTGCTGGAAGGCGTTGACGCTGTTTCCTGATGCAGTGGAAGTTCAGACTATAGCGAGGGGGGCGTTCAGGCATACCCCTTTCGTAAACGACAAGGTCATCCCCCGACTGACATCCATCATCAGGGAGGGGCTGTTCGGGATGAAGTGAGGAAGAAGACCCGTTAGAACCCGACGATCGGGTAGATGTACCTTGATCTTTGGGGTGAGCTTTTCCCCTCGAATGGCGAATCAAAGTGGGTACCATCTCTTCGGAATCTGACGAACCAGAAAAGGCAGACATAAAATAACAGAGAGGATTCTAGAGAGAGAAAGCTTGAAGGAATTCAGAAGCAGCAGAAAAAACTGAAACAAAGTAGCTACATCCTTATATAAGGAAATGCTACCGCCAAGAATCCAAATGAATAACTGACAAGTGTCAAGACGGTTGGGAGAAGTTAAAGCATCCTTTGGGATAAGAGAACACCCGAACGGGTTGAAATCAACAAAGTTCACGAACCCCTACGATTGAAACAGAAAAAGGCTACAAGCGCTTCCCCGAACGGGATACACCAAAATGTAATGAAGAATGATCGGTGTACCCGAACAGTATGGTTAGCTTACATGGAAAAATCTGGCAGATGTAACGAAGAAGGTAACACTACATCCCGAATGCTGAACACAATTACCAACTAGTTAAAAAAAAAAAAAAAAAAAAAGAGACCTGCGGACATAATTGACGAGGAAAGTACAGGAGTTTATACCCCGAACAGATGGGGAGGGTAAAAAAAAAAAAAAAAAAAAAAAAAAAAAAAAAAAAAACAGGAAGAAACATAGTTTATACTCCATAATGAACTATGGAGTTCATTATGAATGATATCGAATAAACAGGTCGATCAATATTAAAATCCTAAATTCTGGGCTTAGCGAAGGGGTGACGCAAACCGGCAAATCTGATCGCTATAAACTATGGAGTCGAAACAGGAAGAAAGCAACAGGAAATGTATTACAAAGGCAAATTGATGGGTGAGAAAACAAGTATGAAGTACAGTAAAAGTCACAAAGACGAAGTAGGCAAGCAAAAGTTGTATATTCATCGGCTCTACTGGCCGGAAAGTACAGAAACTACTGATTCAAAGGAAAAGGGGTACAGATGAGTGTCTAAATCTACTGTTCGGGATGATCTTCACCCTCTTCATCATCTTCTTCATCATCAGCTTCGTCAACAATTTGCACCACATCCATCCCCAAGGCTCGCCGGCACTTTTTCATCTGAGCCATCAGGGCGTTCAGATGATCGGGATGAAGATCAGCGGGAAAGTCAGAGGGTTGCACCGCTCGGCCCATATGTTTTTCTATGAGGGGGAGGAGAGGCTGAAGCATATGTTGGCAACCTGAGCTGTAGACCCCGCGGGCGAAGTTTTCAGCCCACTCCTTGGTGACAGAATGCTGATCAAGCACCCTGATCCCCTCCTTCTGGCGCTCTTCTCCGGCCAGTTTCTCCAAGTGCCTCCCGAAAACAGCAGGGAGCTGTTCGGTGGCGTATTCTTCCTTGAGAGCCAGAAACTCCTCGGAAGCTTTGAATTGATCCCGAACGGCAGATAGATCAACTAACATTTCAACCGGGCCGTCCGGGATTTGGGGAGGAGCCTCAGAAAACTTGACCTGAGCGGCCTCAGCTGCCGCAATTTTGGCTTGGAGAGAGCCCACTTGGACACGAAGCTCCCCGGCCTCAGCTTCTAGCTTCTTCCGCTCCTCGGCAAATGCTCGCCGTTCAGCTTCCACTGCCTGCTCAGCTGTTTCCTTGGCCATCAGCAGGCTTTGTTCCTTTGCCTGCCTGGCCTCTCTGAGTTTCAGGCTGTATATTCCCGCCTAATGATCAGAAAGTAAAATATAAGCACATGATAAGTTATCAAGCAAAGAAAAGGAAAGAGTGAATTATGAACATAAGATAATGAGCTACCTTCAGGACAGTCAGAGCAATACATTCCTCGGCCTCCTCCACCGGTATCGGGGGAAGATTGTGGCCGTTGAGAAATCCTGACGTGGACCAGATCTGGCTCGTCGGACAGCCACCCCGCTCCAACATCTCATGAGCAGGATCGTAGAGGGAGATCCGCTCGAACTGACTAGCCAAGTCAGCCTGATGGGCAGCCACCTCCTCAGCAGAAAAATGGTGGGACTGCTGGTCAGGAAAAAGCTGATCCATCAGCGTGTCAGCATGAGTTTGCTGATCAGGAGCAACCTGCTGCACAGGTTCTACATCCCGAACAGGTTCAGGCTGCTCGGGGAGGAGGGGGGCGGGTTGGGAGGATGTCCCCTGATCGGCCTTCCTCAACCTCTTTCTCTTTGTCTTCCTCTGCTGCTTAGGAGGAGAGGTTGGTGGCTCGTCATCAAATCCAACAGTGAAAAGCCTGCTGTCATCCATGGCCGGTTGTTCGGGATTGGCTCCTTCGGAGTCTGAAGATTCGCCTTGCTTTAGAGCTGAAAAGATAACAAAGGAACAAATTAGTACCGAGCGGTTCACACGTGGATTTATAGTACTATCACACGGGAAGGACCGCCCGGGCCATGGTACTTGGTTTTCAGTCAAGTAAGTCCAGGAATACGGGCAGTACCTATCCCGGCCCTAATTAGCCGTTCGGGAGTCAGGTAAGACATGATTTTGAAACAGCCTCCTGCCTCCACAGCAATGACATCTTGGCTAAGCTCCTCAGAGATGAATGGCTCGGGGGATTTAGGAGGAAATGCGTTCCACTTCCTAGGAATCAAACCGTTCGGGACAGAGACAAAGAAAAACCTATCTTTCCAACCCTTAATGGAAGAAGGGGCATCACAGAACAAAATATGTCCTGGTCGGGAGCTTACCACCAGGAAGCCGTGGGACTGCTGGGGGATGACCGAAAAGAAATAGTGGAAAAGCTCTAGAGTGGGTGTGACCTTGACACTGTGACAACGACAAATGAAACCAGCTATCGACCGGTAGGAGTTCGGCATTATTTGGGCTGGTACTACATTGTAAAAATTTAAAAGGGAGACAAAAAAGGGGTGAAGTGGGAATCTAAGACCGGCCTTGACTGAGTCGAAATGGACCACAACCATCCCTGGGAAGTGGCGCATTGGGTGTAGACCCGATTGAAGGCGGAAGTCCACCGAATCAGGAATTAGCATCTGAATTTGGGCCCGATTCTGGGCCGTGAGCTTTTGGCGCCTAAACCTAATAAGAGCTAGGTCAAGCTTATGACAGGAAACGCCGCTTGGAGGGCCGGCTTCCATAACCTCCAATTCATCCCCCGATTTGGTGCCATCAGAATAAACATCGGAGGAAGAGGAATCATCGCCGTTAACCTCCGCCGGAATACGGACAACTTGCAGCGTATCATTGGGTTTTTCTTCTGGAATTACAGTGCCGGAGGTAGAGAGTTCAGATGAACGAAGGGGTGCCATTCTCACCGAACGAGGAAACTAAACAGTAGAAGGAAACTCGAAGGATACCTGAACAGAAGCTACGGATGAAGCTCTAGAGAGAAGGATGAATTATAAGCCGGAGATGCAAAGTTTCGAAACCCAGAATCAAAACCAGAAGAGCCTATTTATACTCTGTCACGCCGATTCAGCTGCCAATCAGAAGAGGACACGTTTTTTGTAATGATGACAGAGACACGTGTCGCACAGAGAATCCTTCTCAAGTAATCATGACGTTTATCGGAGAAGCGAAACGGCAGTTGCAAATAACCGTCAAAACATACCTCGGGAACCGGCGGAATGCCATCCGATACTCACCCGAACAGCATTCGGGCAATAATCTTCTACTTCCTTATGCGCTCACTACCGTTCGAGACATAGGAAGTGGGGGACTAGTGTTGGGATATTGGGTCCAGGCCCAATATCCCTAGGCCCAAATCCGGGAAGAAGCAGCAAGCCCAAAGAACTCCCGAACGGCATTCGGGATAAAACTTATACTTGGGACATTCTGGGAAACAATTATGCCAAAGTATCAAGGCCTAAATATCGATCGGCGTTCGGGATAGTTCGGGTAGAAATTATCACCTATGGCGGGATCTCACACACCGAACACCTTGACCGAACGGGCAATCAGCAAGTGGAGGCCGCATTTAATGCTGGATCATGGCGGCAACAAGTGGGGGCATGGGTGCTTACATGGCAGAGGTGATAGCCTACCAGATTCGACCACGTGTCCACCTTACCCATCCCCATTTTAGTATAAATATCCATGTTTAGATCATTGTAAAGGGTTAGCATTTTAATACTCAGAGCTTAGCAATAGATTTACGTCTCCCATCCTTGTAATCTCATATTCATCTACCGTTCGGGTAGTTTCAGTGTAATTGCTTAATTACAGAATATAAATAAGTTCTTGAGTTGGATATTATTTCACTATTTTATATTTTACATACATTTCAACCCTACCCAATATCCCTACAATATCCAAGGCTTGTGTTGGGCTTTCGGATCTTCGGGAATAAACCTCAACACAGTCGTTCTAGGTTACAAGAGATATCAGTTAAATTATTCAAAAACAAATTAAACGGCATTCATGCAATAAATCCATCAAGAATCTAGCCATACATCATGATTAACCCATTCATCAATCCCTAATTAAACTACTCACAATTCTTAAATGAAGAATCAACAGAATTGGGATGAATAGAAATAATTGTCATTAATTAAAAAGATGAACTTACAAAGAAACGTAAACGGGGTGAACTGGGTAATCCGGGCTGAACTGGGACAAAAACGGGGTAATCCGGGCGAAAATAGGATTTTCCGGAGGCAGGCACGACCGTGCCTCTGGAGAGAAATCGCGCGTTTTGGGCAGGCACGATCGTGCCAGCCTGGCAGTCGCTCCGCGGTTCTTTCTCTTCATGCACGATCATGCCTAACTTTGAGGGCACAATCGTGCCTACTTAACTTCCAAATTTGACAACGGTTCCTTCACGAAAGTTGTAGATAATGAAGTCCTCTACCCATCACAACTTGCCGAATTGGATTTGAATCATCCAATCAAGAGATATGAATAAAATGGTGGAAGGTGTTATTCTGAAATCTCAACAGCGATCATCTGACTTCATCGTCTGTTTTCACCTTTCTCCTCTTCGATTCTAGCAAAGGTGTCTTCAATTGATTTGTAACCCTTGAAGTTAGGTTTCATATGGAACTTGAGTCGTGTACATTGGTTGTTTCTACAAATAGATATTCTTGAACGATTGACAAAAGGTCATCCTGGTCGTCATTTTCAAGCTTCGTTCATTTTCTTTTGATCCTGCAGCCAATCCTAGAGCTCTTTTATCATCAAATCTTCATCGTAAACCTCCTGCTGACCTCCAAAGCTCTTAAATCAATCTCCAATGCTTCTCAACTCATCCAGATTGGTCTTCAAGTGCCGGTGCCGAACTCTAAATTCCTGATTTTGACTCTAAATGCAACAAAACTCGATCCAACGCCTGGTAAACACAACTTGAGCTAAAACTGAGACTTGCGACACCTTAAAGCTAGGAAAACCATCAAAAGACGATCCCAACACGCATCAAATGCGTGTTTAAATAAGGACTTATCATATCCCCCACACTTGAGCCTTTGCTTGTCCTCAAGTAAACTGAACAACGGGACTTATGATAATCACCACATGGAATTAAAATCGTTAGCATGCACACGTAGTTAAAAGAATATTCATAGAATAGACAGTCCGAATCAAGAAAATTCTACCCTAAACTACATCTTTGTACTCAAGCTAAACTATTTGACAAAATTATTCACAACATCCTCAAAGTAATGACAACATACATTAATAAACTAGCTGGTGATCAGAAGGACTTGTGAAGGTGATGGTGAATGGTCAATGGATAACAATATTAGTCCCTTTTCTTGAGAGATTGGAATATTCTAATGAAGACTCAATGCATTCAGGAATTTCAGGGCTATTCTTAGGAAGAAGGAACTTAGTAGGCCACAAATTAGGAACAATCATTTAAACCTATGCAAAGAGTAGACATGGTGTACAACTAAGCTAAATCGTCGTTGCACATTTGTGCTTAGACGTATACTTGAAGTACACAGAGGACTAAAGCTAATTTTTTTCAATAGCCTCCAAGTTCATTAATTATGTTTAGTTTTCATTGTCATGTTGGCACGAGAACGCCATTTCTTTCGAAAGATACCCAAGTCTCATCTTACGCTTTTTGACCGGGGCTCCCATTCTCTTTTTCGCAAAGTAAGAGGTCTAGCTATAATATTTTTTCACCTTTCGGAATTTTACTAGACATTACCCCATTCTAATCTCGGTCTCACCAAGGAAATATAGCAATTAAAGTTCATTAGTTCAATCTTGAATCCATGTCTACAATGCAATCCTCGAAAGTATCAAATTCCTAAAAAGTGATTGCTCTTACCCCATTTGGGGCATAGGAACAGTGCCAAAAACGGCTCCTACGAAAATTCCTTAAACTTAGCAAATTAATCTCCTAGTTCCCTAAACACCAAGACTTTGTTAGAAAAATTCACGGGTAAGGAAACATGTCATTTGGCTATGAAGCTCAATTAATTGGGTAAAGAATAAACGGTCAAGATCAAAATGGCTTCTCCTAAAGGACTTATTCAGGTGGGGTGGATGATTTATGAATTAATTCAATGGGTGTCTAATGCCTTCATCCTCTCAAAAACTAGATTATAGTGCAAGCAATTTAAGCCTAAACACTTCAAAGATGTTCTAAAAGCATAGTCAAAACGCTAGCCAACTCACAAAGACATAGTTTAAAGCAAAATTTTCAAAAATTTTGACATGAATTTCCTATGAATGTACAACTAACATCTGCGCATGCTAACTCTAATAATCACATGTAATAACTACTGCCCGAATGCCCAATTCACTCCCCCACACTTAAACTTTGGCATCGTCCTCGATGACCAAATATGCACTATGCACAAGGGGTAAAGAGGAAAGGGTCACGCGTGCTCAAAATCAACTCAAGTCATTATTACAACAAGTGATTATAAGAGTCGCAGAAACTTCCCTAAGGCGCTGGTCAGTGCAGAACTAAACTGAGTCAAATGATCCTCGTCACAGCATCCCCAAAGCAAGACCCTGAGGTGCAAAAACAAAACGAAAACACAAACACAAAAACAAACACAGAAAACACCCCATTTTTTTTCTTTTTTGGATTTTTTTCGGGGGTTTTCTGAAAGCAAACAAACAAACAAAAAATGCAAAAATAAGCTTGGGTTGCCTCCCAAGAAGCGCTATTTTTAACGTCGTTTGCCCGACGCAACTACCTCATTTAGACTCTCCAATAGCAAAGACTGCAGTGGGGCCCTATTCATCAAAGTATCCAGCTTCCCTCAACAAATGCCATTAAGTGGCGCAGGCCTATAAATTCTTGATTACACGTGGGCAGCACATGGTCTTCATAACCCTCATCAGCACAGACGTGAAGGATGAAACTCACATCCTCTTCGGGTGGGCAGAGATCATGAGTCAAAACTTTGATTACTCTAGGTATCACCGGAAGCTCAAAAGATGTTTCAAAGAAAGGAGTAGGAGCAACACCGTAATCAAACTGCACCATAGAAAAGTCTTCTTCTTTCTCACAAATATCAGGAAAATTCACAACCTCTCCTCTGGACTCTGTATCACTCCCCATGTGATCATCCCAAAATTCATTAACACTGTTTTCATCAATGTCTTCGTAAATGATATTGTCACTCTCCATACAAAAAAGAATATCGTCATCAAGGAGTGAATCAAAGAATTCCATATCTGAAACCACGTAAGAGTCGACCGGTGCATGTGTACAAGAGGGGTAATCTTGCTTGTGGAGCGGGACTTCTTCATTATGGACATCATCTACCTCGCCCCCACTCTCTTGGAGCATGTAATCATCTTTTCCCCACTCATCTTCAATACCCAAACCTACCTCAAAGCACCATCATCATGACTAATCTGCTCCTTGCCATCCTCGTTAGGTGTTGATACTAATGGTAAATCATTAGTATCAACCAGATTCCGGGGTAACCAGATTTCTGGCAGATCACAATTAATTACATGAATTTAACTTAATTGATTCTAGCTAATCATTACTAAGTTCTTACCGCTCTCGCGGCGTAGAGTACAATAATTTAGGGGACCAGGCTGATCTCTCATGCGACAGAATCCTAAATTATTGCCAAGACGAGCAAGCTTACGGCCCCTTAATCACTACTAATCTCTTAGCGAACGATTAAGTGTGTGTGAATGTGTCCTAGAATAAATTAGATCTCTCTTAATTTATTCTACATGCAATGCAATTGTAATTCTAACGGCCATTCTAGGTTACAAGAGATATCGGTTAAATTATTCAAACACAAATTAAACGGCATTCATGCAATTAATCCATCAAGAATCTAGCCATACATCATGATTAACCCCTTCATCCATCCCAAATCCCCAATTAAACTACTCACAATTCATAATTGAAGAATCAACACAATTGGGATGAATAGAAATAATTGTCATTAATTAAAAAGATGAACTTACAAAGAATCCCAGGTTCTTGGAGAAAATAGCGGAAAACCGATGTTAAATTCGTCCCTAGGCCTCTCCGTAATGTTCGTAACCCTTCATTTTCCTTTTCTTTTCGCTTTTTCATTTCTCCTACTTTCCTTCCTTTTTCGCATTGTACTCTTTTTTCTTCATTAATAAAATTTCCCTTTTGTTAAAAAAAGAAAAAAAAAAAGAAAAAAGAAAAAAGGAGAAGGGATGCCTTATTTATAGAAAACAAATGAGTTTGGGCTGAACTGGGACAAAAACGGGGTAATCCGGGCGAAAATAGGGTTTTCCGGAGGCAGACACGATGCCAGGCACGACTGTGCCTTCGACCGTGCCTCCGGAGCAAAATCGTGCATTTTGGGCAGGCACGGTCGTGCCTCCCTCCAGGCAAGATCGTGCCTGCCTGGCAGTAGCTCCGCGGTTCTTTCTCTTCATGCACAATCGTGCCTACTTAACTTCCAAATTTGATGACGGTTCCTTCACGAAAGTTGTAGATAATGAATTCCTCTATCCACCACAACTTGTCGAATTGGATTTAAATCATCCAATCAAGAGAGATGAATAAAATGGTGGAAGGTGGTATTCTGAAATCTCAACAGCGATCATCTGACGTCATCGTCTGTTTTCACCTTTCTCCTCTCCGATTCTAGCAAAGGTGTCTTCATATGATTTGTAGCCCTTGAAGTTAGCTTTCATATGGATCTTGAATCGTGTACATTGGATGTTTCTACAAAGAGATATTCTTGAACGGTTGACAGAAGGTCATCCTAATCGTCGTTTTCAAGCTTCGTTCATCTTCTTTTGATCTTGTAGCCAATCCTATAGCTCTTTTGTCATCAAATCTTCATCTTAAACCTCCCGCTGACCACCAAAGATCTTAAATCAATCTCGAATGCTTCTCAACTCATCCAGATTGCTCTTCAAGCGCCGGTGCCGAACTCTAAATTCCAGATTTTGACTCCAAACGCAACAAAACTCGATCCAACGCCTGGTAAACACAACTTGAGCTAAAATTGAGACTTCCGACACCTTAAAGCTAGGAAAACCATCAAAAGCTGATTCCAACACGCATCAAATGCGTGTTTAATAAGGACTTATCAGGGTCATTGTCTATTTGCTTACTTTGATAGGAGATTCCCCGGGTACAAGAATTTACAAGTAATGGTCCAAAAGTGGGGTGTCCCATGTCGTTTTAGACCTCATGACAAAGGATGTGTCATTTTCAAGTTCAAAAATGAAAATGATAGAACTAAAGTACTCACGGAAGGTCCCTATTCTTTGTTTGGCAAACCATTTAACTTGAAAATCCTCTCGGATGACATTTCCATGAGTGATGAGGAATTCCTAAAGGTCCCTATTTGCATACATTTCCCTCATCTTCCTATGAAAAGTTGGGAGGAGGATATTATAAGTGAGGTGGCCTCTAAGGTGGGCATTTCTTTGACCACGGAGAGGGTCACACTTGAAAAGGCTAGATCCAACTTTGCTAGAGTCCTTATTGAGGTGGATGCATCTAAACCACCTCCGCTTGAATTCAAAATCAAGCTACCTAATGGCAAACTTCATGCTCAATATGTGAGGTATGAGACTTATCCAAACTATTGGTTTCATTGAAAAAATATTGGGCACAATGCCTTTACATGTAACATCATTGCCGATATTGAGAAGAAAGAAAAGGAAGAAACCATAAGGAAAGGTAAAGGCCCTATTAGTGAAGGTGAATCTGAGAAGGTCAATGTTGCAAAGAACAAAGAGAAGGACAAAGATGTCATAGAGGAAGAATATGATCCTATTTTTAATACAAAAAAGGATCACCCTTTCTTTAAAAAGTTTCGATTCTTCAAATTGGGCTTCAAAAAACCCCAAAGAGGGGAAGGCGGCACATCCGATTTCAATGACGGTGAAGACCAAATCTTCCAAAAGGTGCAAAAGTTTCATGATATCTACTAAGATGAAGTGGTGGTAGATATGATACCCGATGATACCCTCATGCCAATCGTCAAAGTTACTCACAAAAAAAGAAGTGGATAAGAGTGCTACTATTATCAAGTTGGAGCACCACCTTAAGATAGTGAAGGAAGGTGAACCCGAAATGTTGTTTACTAAAGAATGACTTGAACGTCTCCCCGGGATCACACCTATCAAGAAAGGCTATGCTTTCGGCCCTACCTTCATGAGGGGGGTCTTTAGACACTACCTTTGTAGATATTATGAGGATGGATGTCCTAAAGGGAAATCAAGCCTTGTGAAATGTCCGAGTATGGTTGATTACAAAAAGATCCGCATTGTCAAAGATGTAAAGGATGCATACCGTTATGATGTTATTGTAAAGATGGAACTAGACAAAGACAATGCACCTAATATACATCTCCTACATCGTGGATAAGTTCAAGAGAAGATGGTGCGGCTTGATAACTACTTGGATGTCACCCCAAGATGAGCTTACCGTGGGACTTACTTTCACACGTAAATGCTTGGAATCTATCCCGGGAGTCATGGCTACGAATGAAGGGTATGATTTCACATCTTGGTTTATACAATATCTATATAGTCTTCTTTATCTTACTAGGTACAAAGAGAGGACTAAACTGAGGCCATAGTTTGAGGGGAATGAAGGGAAGAAAAGGAGGGGGAGGAACACCAACAAAAGGTTTTGATGATTGTGTCCGCATGGAACATTAGAGGCCTCAATAAGGTCTCCAAACAAAACTCTATCTTAAACTTTATTCGTACTAATAATATTCGTTTATGTTGTCTACTTGAAACCAAAATGATCACCACAAATTTTGATAAGTTTAGATCAAATAGATGGCCTTTTTGGTTATCTATTACTAACTTTGATAAGATTGATGGGGGCGTATTGGAATCATTTGGGACCCTCATTTTGTTCATGTTAATGTCCTTGAAATTGATAAACAACATGTTCAATGCCATGTGACATGTAAGACTACTCAACTTGTTTTCTTGGTTACTTTTGTTTATGCACTCTATACGGTGTTGGAAAGAAAGGAACTTTGGGATCACTTGACTAATTTGGAACCTAACATTCATAGCCCTTGGCTTGTAATGGAAGATTTTAATTGTGTTGGTAGCCCAAGTGAGAGGGTGGGTCCTAATCCTCCATTGGCTTATCTCACCCAACACCTAAATGACTTTAAATTGCAAACTAATCATGTTGATAGTCCCTCCATAGGTGAGTTCCTAACTTGGAATAGAGGATCTCTTTGGGCTAAACTTGATAGAGCTCTCATTAACTCATTTTGGTCTACTTTGGGTATTGATTGCAAAACTCATTTTCATGATATGGAAGTTGAGTTTGATCATGTAGTTTCTATAGTTACCCTTGGTCAAACCAATGCCGTTGCCTCTAAGACCTTTTAAATTCTACAATATGTGGCTTAAACATGAGAATTTTGATACCATTCTCACTAATCATTGGTGTAGAGAGGTTGATGGTAGTTCCCAAATCATTTTGGCCAAAAAATTGAAAGCACTTAAAAGGCCATTAAAAGAGCTTAACAACCTTAACTTTGGGCACATTTCCGAAAGGGTTAAGGATTCTAAGAAAGAATATAAAAGACTCCTTGGTCGTTTTATGCTCTCTCCATTGGATGAAACTCTTAAGAATGAGCTTTCTTTGGTTAAAAAGAAACTCTTAAACCTTAAAGTGGCCGAGGAGGACTTTTATAGGCAAAAGGCCAAGGCTACTCATCTTGTCCAAAGTGATAAGTGTACCAAATACTTTCATGCTATTGTGAAGAAGAACATTGCTAGAAACTCCATTACGGCCTTAAAACTCCCGAATGGAGGTTCTACCACTTCTATTGATCAAGTAGCTATTGAATTGGTCAAATTTTATACTTCTTTGTTTGGTACTCACTATCTTACATCCTTGTTGGATCCTTCTATTCACTACTAGATTTTCCTTCATTTGCTGCTACCTATTTGCTGCGGTTATTGTTCAAAGTGCAGCAATAAGTGCAAAAGTCCTATTATTTGCTACGGTCACTGGAAAACCGCATCAAATAGAGTAAAGTTTTCAAGTTATTGCTGCAGGTAGGGTTGGGTGCAGCAAATAACCCAAAAAAAATTGAGTAGTTGCTGCGGGTAGTAGGACGGACCGCAGCAAACAGTAGCAAACTTTTGTTTTATACGGAGTAGGTTTTTCCTTAGCTTGGTCACAAACAGATCTGAAATAATCCAAGAGCAAATCGCAACAGCAGGAGTCCCCTTCCCAGCCGAGGTCGCCCCTTCTCCGCCGGTCATCCGCTGCCACAAGACCGCAGTAGCAGGAGGTCTGCCTTAGCAAGATGTCCGCCACAGCAGCTCGACCGTCGCAACAGCAGCTCGTCCGTCGCCCAGCTCGTCTGTCGCTGCTGCAGCTCGTTCGTCGCCCAGCTCGACCATCTCCGCTTTCCACTCGCCGTTGCCGCTGCTCTCAGTCTCTGTCCGCAGTCTCCAACTTCGTTGTATAAGAGCCCCCTTCCCAGTTCCTTTAAGGTATTTAATATGTATTTATCATTTCAATAAGTTTTTTGTAATTAATTTTGATTCATTTTTGTTAGAGAGGAATAATCATATTTTATATTTGTGTTATTGGTGTTGTTTTCAATCTATTTGAGTCAATCATTTGTTAAAATAATCTGAAATGAGTGTGACTATACACATTGACCTGAAACTTTATCAAATTATAATTATTGATTGTTTGACCTAGAAATGATTGATGCCCAATAATTTTAATCAATACTTTTTACTTTGTATTTCCTAATCTAGTTTTACTTGAATGTATGTTTATTTGGTGTCTAAATCTTCTTTGTGGATGAATAGTAAATTCTTTGATTGGTACATTCCAAGGTGCGATGTTGTACAAAGACTACAGACTTTTCAATGGCAACTTCTTACCAGAAGAAGAAAGGTCAGTTGTGCACTTGTACAATATCTTTTTACTTAGAACATTGATGTATAATAAATGTTTTATTATATTCTCATTTGTAAAAGAGGAACTTGCAGATCTATGCTAATCAAAACGTTGTATGTATTCATTATTCAACATCAATTATAATTAAGATTCCTTACAACGGTACAAATTCTGAGTATCTTTACAAAAACCAAGTAGAAAAAGAGAAATCCTTACACTAAAACTCCATCAGTTTATAAAACATAGACAACTTGCGGATTGTTCTTTTTAAAGTCAACTTAATCAAGGTACAAGTTTCTACAAGTTATGAATGGTCACTTATACCCCTAAATATATTTTTAATTATGGGAGGTTCTTTTTTTGCTAGGCATATAGCGGGTTAATGTTTTAATTGTAATGCACATCAAACTCATACTATAGTTTTAATTCTTGCTACAAAAAGGATGAAATACAAGATTTTCAATTTCTTAAATTTCAAATGGCAGGGGAGGTTTGGCTCATAATAACCAAGAAAGCTTCTTATGTGATGAAGTTGTGTAAGATTTTGTGTTCCTTTAATTTTGTTCTTTTGTTTATTTTAGAATTTATGTGCTGAAATGATTTTTTTGAAATCTAGACTTCCACTTGTTGAGCAGATTGTTTTACATTATGTTGAAAGCATGTTGAGTTATTCACTTTTCGCCCCTTGCTGTCTCATTCACTTCATAAATTATGGATCAGTAATGCTCATTGCTCAATATTGGGACAAGCAAAGACATTACTATTATGAATATCATGTTGAAAACCATGGAGCCATAGCAGTCAGGTCTTTTTCCTTTTGGTATGCAATTGTAGTGCTCACCAATGATGTTAAGTTGAAAATAGATTTGGATGTTACAGAATGAAATTCATGTTAACTTTAGGATTCTATCTTCTTCATTGAGCAGTAGAAACTTGTTTAATCATTGTGTTTAGTGTTGGACCTACATTATTAGAAATGATTTTCAATCTGGCATAAAAAATACTAATATTCAAGTAAAAAAGCTAGTGAAGTAAAAAATGACAATATTGTATACTCCGTAGTATATTTTGTGTGTTATTGATTTAAGTGAAATTTATAATTTTGAATAATTATTTGTTTAAATGTGTGTGCATGTATCACATGATTCTAAGACAGATATTTCCTGCATTTTCACTAATTCCAGGTTCAGTCATCTCATGGTATGGACTGCCCCAAATTGGAGCTACAACGAAGAACAAAGCTGCTTGGTCTGCCTTGGGAAGAAAAACCATGGTGGCAACTTTTGAGCTATTGTTTGTCTTGTCTGGACCCGTGAAAGCAACTAACTATGTGAAAATGCATGGGTTACTTGGTTTTAAACTTTTAAAAGATAAGGATTTTTATTGTATGCACAGTGAAATTTGGTAGTTTGGTGATGTATGACTTAATTCTTTTGGAATTATGCTTTTGATTTGTGATGTGTAATACTATTGGTGTAAAATGAATGTTTCTTATTTTATATATAGAATATGTTATGGTTTGAAACATCATCTTTGTAAATATGGGTAGTAGAACAAATCAAACAAAAATAATATTACGATTTTTTTTGAATATTTTTGCTGCAAATAAAATAAAAAAATCAGGCAAAAAAAATTTAAAAAAAATAATACTATTTGCTGCGGTTCTGAACCGCAGCAGTAAGTCAAAAATTGATCTTTTTTAAATAACTATTTGCTGCGGTTCTGAACCGCAGCAAATACGTTATCCTACTATTTGCTGCCCTGCCAATTGCTGCGGTTCAAAACCGCAGCAAATAGCTAAAAAAGACCACAGCAAATAGCTATTTTTCTAGTAGTGATTATTGCCTCAGGTAGATGCTTACCTTCTAGCTCTATTGATGATCTTATTGCTCCTATTATGGATGTTGAAATCTAAGAGGCTCTATTTGACATTGGTGATAATAAAGCACCTGGTCCTGGTGGCTATACCTCTGCCTTTTTAAAAAAGAATTGGAGTCTTGTTGGCCATGATTTCACTAAGGCTGTCAAGGGCTTCTTTGGTTCGGGTAGGGTCTTAAAGCAACTTAACCACACGATTATTGCCTTGATTCCCAAGACCAACCACTCACCCACTCCTGTTGATTTCAGACCAATTTCTTGTACTAATGTTTTTATAAGGTCATCACAAAGATCATTTCTAAAAGATTGATCCCATGTCTCCCTGACCTTATTGATCGGGCCCAGGGGGCTTTTGTTGATGGTAGACTCATGATTGATAATGTCTTTGTTTCACAAGAACTGATTAGGGGTTATGCTAGAAAACATGTATCTCCAAGATGTATGATCAAGGTTGACCTTCGGAAAGCCTATAACACTATTTCTTGGGACTTCCTTGATAATATGTTGACACACTTGGGTTTCCCCGATAGATTCATACATTGGATTATGGAGTGTGTCACTACGCCCTCCTACTCCATATCTATCAATGGGGTACTCCATGGCCACTTTAAGGAAAAGAGAGGGCTTAGGCAAGGGGATCCTATGCCCCCCTCTCTCTTATTTGTTCTATGCTTAGAGTACCTATCCAGATTGTTGAATGAAAGAACCAAAGATACTCTTTTCAAATACCATCCTAAGTGTGGTAAGTTGAAAATCTCTCATGTGGCATTTGCAGATGACTTAATGCTTTTTTCTAGGGGTGATACCACTTCTATCCAAATTCTCATTGACTCCTTAGAGGAATTTGGTAACATACATGGCCTTAGGGTCAACTATGATAAATCCAACATTTTCTTAAGGGGTATGGCTTATCATGAGCTTGATACTATCCTTAACTTGGTAAACTTTAAAGCTGGTGCATTCCCGGTCAAATATCTTGGAGTTCCCTTAGCTCCTTTAAAGATATCCGTGGCCCAATATGCTCCCCTTTTAGAGTCCATCACCACTTTTATTAATGCTTGGAATCTTAAGACGTTATCTTGTGCAGATAAAGTTGAGTCGATCAAATCTGTTATACAAGGAGTACACTCTTTTTGGTTACAAATGTTTCCCATTCCAAATACTATTCTTGATAGAATTACATTAATTTGTCGCATTTTTCTTTGGGGTTGCAAATTCTCTAGGGTTTCTTGGGCGAATATTTGCCTCCCTAAAGAGGAAGGTGGACTTTGTATACATGATACAAAGGTTTGGAACAAGTCTTTGCTTGCAAAAACTTTTTGGGATATACATACCAAAAAAGACACTCTTTGGGTCAAATGGGTCCATGGTGTCTACCTAAATGGTAGGAATGTGTGGTAATTTGTCCCACACAATAGGGATTCACAATTGATGAAGAAGATTGCACTAATCTAAGATGAAATACTCTCCAAATTTCATGATATTCCGAGTGTTATACTTGGCCTAAATGACTTTCAATCCAATGACAAACTTGTATCCTCTAAAGTTTACAACTTGATTAGGGTTAGGGCCCCACCCAAAGGTGGATGTGCTTTATATGGAAAGATTATATCCCCCCCAAGTTTTCCTTTATTGCTTGGTTGGCATTCCGAAATAGGTTGGCTACATGTGATAATCTTCATAGATTAGATGTAGTTAACACTTGTATTTTGTGCAAGGGTGGACCGGAAATGGTTCCACACCTATACTTTGAATGTCCTTTTTCAGGAAAAGTTTGGAAGATGGTGAAAGAATGGTTGGGCATGCCACGACTTATGGGGACCCTTGCTAGCTCGGTTAAGTGGATCAAGAAAGAAAGAAATGGAGCAAATGTACAAGCCAAGTCCTCATGGATTGCACTTTGCTTTTCCATCTATTGGATTTGGAGGGTGAGAAATGTGGCTAGATTTGATGGTGTGACTCCAAGGGAAGATGAAGTTTTTGCTAGGATAAAGTACATTGTGTACAAAGTTTTGTATAACATCTATCCATATGATTTGGTTGTGTTTTGATAACTTTCTGCCCATCACCTATTTTTGTTTGTGATTGGCTGTGATGTAGTTTAGGTTGTTATGATAGCACCTTATTTTTGCAGGTGAAGGGTTATCCAATATTTGGATAACCTACATTTTTGCTCACCTTTTTGCTGTACAGACAAACTCTTTGGATGGTTCCTTTTATATACTTACAGTTCATCCAATGAAGTTAATTCAAATGACAAAGTTGATAATTTGGGAAGTCGAGGCACCAACGACTAATATGTACCGCTGTGAAGCTCTTGATCGGACTATGAGGGATGTCCTTCGACACTCGTTCAATTGTGATGTGATGAAACCTTTGGGTGGAAATGCAATTATCTTTGGCGGAGACTTTAGACAAATTTTACCGGTAACTCCAAAGGGAAGTATGCAAGATATTGTGCAAACGAATTTAAACGCATCCTTCATTTAGCCTTTTTGCAAAGTACCAAGGCTGACGAAGAACACGAGAGTGCGAAATGGATTCGATGATCTTAATTCTGCATACATACATTGATTCATTGACTAAATTTTAATGATACAGGATGGGTTCTAGGTGACAACAAGGATGGAGAATCATATATTGACATGCTTGAATAATTCTTAGTGCCTTGGATATCTGAACCAATCACATCTATTATCCAGAGTACATATCCCGATTCTTGAATACTTCACATTGTCGTCTTATTTAATGCCAAGAGCAATACCTGCGCCAACAATTGACTAAGTGGACAAGGTTAGTGATTACAATGTTACATGCTTGCATAAATACCATTAGAGATGAAGACATATTTGAGCTTTGATTCAAGATCATTATCTGACTCTGATAATAGTTTGCCACAATAGATTCACACTCCAGAATTCCTCAATGGAACCAAATGTTCTGAAGTCCCCATCCACGAGCTCAAATTAAAAGTGAGTGTTCCTGTGATGCTTATGATGAATCTAAATTAATCACCTTGACTTGTGTAAGGGCACTCAACTTTTAATCACGCGACTTGGAAAACATGTTATTGAGGTCCAAATGTTGTCGTGACCAACTGCACGTCAAAAACATTTCATTTCCCGTCTTACCTTGACTTCTTATGTGAGACAACCATTCACCTTCCAGCACATGCAATTTTATTCTGATGGTTAGCTATGTTATGAAGATCAAGAAGGGTCAGGAGAATCATCAGAAAACATGAGGATATTCTTATGATGACCTGTTTTCACGCATATGCAACTTTATGTTGCTGTATCTAGAGTCACAAGTTCAACTAATTAAAAATTTCTTATATGTGACGAAAATGATAGACGGGCAAACTCCACACTAAATGTGATGTACAAAGAGGTTTTTACCAATTGGATAATTCTTGGTGTACACGTTCTTATACACACTAGTACACCTCCGTGTAGGGGTGAACAAAAAACGACAAACCGAAACCGACCGACAAACCGACTGAAACCGAACCGACTCAAACCGAAACCGGCTCAAACCGATTAAACATTGGCGGTTCGGTTTACGGTTTCACCTTTGGGGTTAAAAAACCGACCGAACCGAAACCGACCGACAAAAACGACAAAATATGCTAAAACTAACCGAAACCGACACGAATCGACCGATATTAACCGAACCGAAACCGACTCAAGTAGTGCGGTTCGGTTTACGATTTCACCTTTTCCGAAACCGACCAAACCGAACCGACCAAACCAAAAACCGACCAAACCAAACCGACGAACACCCCTACCTCCGTGTCTGAGTGAGGTTTTTTTTTGTTTGTGAATGCTAGTTCACAGACAAAACCGGTTTGTTTTGTATGTGGAAAATTTCACAGACAAAACAAGTCAATTTTTGTCTGCCGATTGTGATTCACAGACAAAAAATAACTCTCACAAACATAAGAGTGTATTGATGTGTATAAGAACCTGCACAAAAAACAATTTTTCATGTTCAAATCAAATTTACAAAATAAATGGATTCTTATTATACAATAGTACTTTACACTTTACAGTAATTGTAATTTTGTAACTGTGAAAATTGAGGGAGGGAGGACAAAGAGTAGCAGCTAGGTATACAAAAGATTTTCGCATGCTCTTCAACAGCAGTCATCAAAACCCTCGCTTGATGATTCTCTCTTCCTGATCGCGTACGATCTCCATCGATTCCTAAAACTCGCCAGTCTTCGTCTTCCGCTCTCTTGTAATGGAAGATGATGACGAGTTCGGAGATCTTTACTCCGATGTCCTACGACCTCTCACGGCGGCGTTCCAATCCCAACAGTCGCCACCTGCTGCGCAACACCTGGAAGAAGGGGGAGCTGTTGAAGCTGAAGGTTCCAAAGCTACTGAATCGTTCCAGGGCATCCAAACAGATCCGGAAGTCGTTAAAGAAGATAGAGGGATCAATTCTGGAGCTCAGAAATCCAATTATGACCCTAATATAAGCTCCGAATCATCTCTTGTCGTTGAAGAAAGAACCAATGCCCCTCGAGAGGAAGAGAAACAGCACATTAAAAAAATCCTTGATTTTAATCTTAATTTGAATCAAGAAATTGAAAACCCAGAGGGGTCCACTGGGACGGGGATTGATTTAAATAAATCAGATTTGGGTGAAAGGGTTTTTGAGAAGAGTGACGCAGAATCGCGAGATTTGACTTTTGGAGACTCGAATTTGAAGGACGAAGCTAAAATTGATGTTGTAGTGGAAGAGATGAATGATAAAGATGATGGCTTGCTGCAGAAAGATGAAAACATTGTTGATAGGTTGATCGCTGGGGGTAGTGAAGCTGGGAGCTTTGTGATGGAAACTGGAGACTCAAAGCCGCTTATTCCAGGGGTGTCTATTCCTGGAGTTTCAGGAGCTGCAGAGACAGGTAGAGATGGGGCTTTGGTGACTGAATGGGAAAGTGACAGTGATGATGACGATTTGCACATAGTGTTGAATGAACACAACCATGGACCCATGGGAATGGACATAATGGGTGGAATGGGAGCTGATGGAGATGAGGACGATGATGATGGGGAACCTTTGGTCATTGTAGCTAACACTGATGATCCAAATCATCCACCAATGGTTGAAGAGCAAGAATGGGTTGAAGAGATGGTTTCTTCTGCTGAAGGGGAGAAGAAGGATGATGCAACAAAAGTCATTGTAGGAGCAGGGTTTGCTCCCAAGATTGGGTACAGCAATCATGGGTACCACCATCCGTTTCATTCGCAGTTTAAGGTCAGTCATGATGTTGGCACCTGGGATTTGTGCTTCCTCAACTTGTTTCACCAGACTATGAAATGTAAACTGACTTATGGATGTTATGTGATGTGGAGTTATCGAATTAGTGATTATAAAGTGATTCAGGATTGTTAATTGTGTGGTAAGAAAAGATAGTTGTACTAAGTTCATAGTTTATATTAGTGGATTTTTCTTCTTCTTCTCAAATTTTGGGCTGATAGTTCTTTTTCGTTATCATAGTGATCACTTGTGAAGGTTATATGAAAAAATCGGAGATTCCTGGCATATTTTCTAGCAAATGATCTATACAAATAAAAAAGGAAAATAGCTTTAAATGATACCTACAATCACCCATCAACTAATAATATAATATAATATTAATAATAATAGAACTAACAATGTCATATCCCGACATATTTTAGCATGTGATGAAAATGATAAGCCACATTCCAACAATAAATCTGATCATTCAACCCTTCAAAACTTGTACAAAACAATCTGTTAATATAAGACCATTTCATATCCCTATCGGTTTTGTTATATATTAAAATTTAAATAATTGGGAATGAAATAGTTATATTTATATAAGATGTACTATTATTGCTCAATGTTTGGTAGTTGATACATAGTATTATATAAAATTCATTTCACATACAAAAATTTCTATGGATTCTTAGAAATTAACCCACTTCAATACATTCGCCTATGCAGCAATTTTTTTCAATTGATTAAATCATGTAATAATCTTTTAATAATGGTAAAGACAGTTTTTTGATAGCAAGTGATGTGTAAAATAATGCTGTAACTAGTTCAGTATTTCTATTAGCCATTTATCCTATCACTTCTTGCTTGGTTCCATTCCACCTATAAAATGGCTGCTCTAAATGCAAAATATCGGGTCCACTAACTCATAAAAGTTCACCTGACATAACTTGTAATCTGGAAAAGTAAGAGATAAAATTCTTAATTTTTATGCAATGAGTGTCACCATTCACCAAATTACTTAAGGTTTTTTTTGACATGTACATTTGGACTCAAATGATAAAGAATAGCCCGTCAAGATAGTATCTTACTGGCAATATCACTAGTCTGGTAATACCAAATCGTACCAACATAGAATTTTGGTTATTCTATATGTAATCCTCAACCAAGTTTATTATGAGTTTGCAAGATTATATGAACTAGTTGTGAAAGAAGTAGTTCAGACGGATGCGTTCATTTCTGCCACCCATATATAATGGTTATATAGGGAGAATTGATGCTGAACCTGAATATGTATGACCATACATTATAATCAAGAGAGTATATGTCTTTACATGTAGTGGCATTCTTTTTTCCCCTGATAAATATTGACTAATGTATGGGATCCCATGATCCCTGCTGACATAGAGTTATTGAAAAAAGACATAGTGACCAAGTTTTGTCTTGGAAACTTTTGGATAATGGCCTTTGAGAGCAGTGTGGTTCCTTTATTTTATAATTTTTGAAGTAAAATTCAACTATTACTTTTTCTACATACCTTAATGGAAGCTTCTAACATCTTTTCCCTTCCTCTCGACACTTTTGTTAGTATGTGAGACCTGGTGCAACACCAATCCCTGGAGCTCCTACGGCTGGCCCTGGAGCAACACCAGGTCAAGTTCTCCCACCACCACTTAATACAAGCCTTGTTGCTGGACGAGGAAGAGGAGATTGGCGACCAATGGGGATTAAAGGTCCGTTAACAATGCAAAAAGGTTTTCCAGGGTATGGTATGCCTGGTTGGGGAAGCAATTCAGCCGGGCGTGGAATTGGGTTGGACTTCACGCTCCCTTCACACAAGTAAGCTTCTTATTATTTTAATGGTTGCCTTTTTTACTAAGTCATAATCATTTTTCTTTAGTATGTACTAGTGTTCAAACCCCTGTGACACACAGACGGTGGGTAATGTGCAAGAGTAAAAAATAAATATCCTAAGTGTTGTGTATACTATATGTATTATGGAATATGCTAAATGGCGCTAATTAACTAAAACTCCATTAACATTATACAGGCTACAGAACTAATTAACCCAACAAACTAAACTTTATTTATTCAAACATTAATTAAATACACGATCTTATTCTAATTAAATAAAACTATATTTTCTTAAAGTTACACTACGTACTACGTATGTATGTTTGTATATATACGGAAAAGATCCTGTCCAGCCTTCCAGACAGGATCCTCTTTCCAGACAGGATCCTCTGTCTCGCCGCTGCCGTTTGGGGTGGTTCCCAATGCAATTTTTTGATGAATTTTTTTGAGCATGTTCTTTTTTAGGTTAGATTATGTCCACAAATTTTCAGCTTGAAATTCATTCAGGAAGTCAGTTAAATAAATTATTGAAAAATAAATTATTGAAAAACACTGCGCTTTTATATACTCCCTCCGTCCCACAAAACTTGGCCAATTTGACTTTTCTTGGTCAATGGTAATAAACTTTGGATAATGATTTCAATTATTATATTTGTTTAATAAGCTTATAACTTTTATACTTTTATGAAAATACTTTTGACAAAGAACATTTTCATATGATTTTCATATTTGAAATAACTACATATTAAAAAATATTAAGGGTCAAACTTGGCCATCATTGACCAAGAAAAGTCAATATGGCCAAGTTTTACGGGACAGAGGGAGTATATAATTTGGGCCCAATGTGTTTAAATAATTTATTATTTAAATGACTTCCCGATTGAATTTTAAGTTGAAATTTTGTGAAGATTATGCTAAAAAAAATCATTTTAAAAATTCCACCAAGAACCACCCCAAACGGCGGCGGTCAGACTGAAGATCCTGTCCATCCGGCTAGACAGGAGGTAAGCACCCCAAACTTGCATATGTAATTTAAATACCACAAACTTTATATAATAGTTATTTTAGCACCCTATTCATGTATTATTTATTTTCAAAAATGTCAACTTTTTATGTTAATGTCATAATTTAACATATTTTAGCATTCATGAAGATACAATTAACATTCTAAGCTTCCATATTAAAATAAATAGTATTATCCTCACTCTATATAATTGCCAAGTTTTCAATTTGATATTTTAAATTATGCAATTAACATCATAAATTTACATTTTTGAAAGAAATGATTCATGATCATAGTGTTAAAATAACATTTTGTATAAAGTTTGGGGTATTTAAATTACATATGCAAGTTTGAGGTGCTTATCCAAGGTAGTCAAAGGCATTAGGCGCACTCAAGGCGACGAGGTAATCCCAGCGCCTGAGGCGCAAGGCGCAAAAAAGCGCTCGCCTGACTCGTGTCAGGCGCAATGCTTAGAAAAAATAACACATACTACTCTCCAACAATCAAAGATGATGTACCAGTTCACCATATTGAAGGAAATACATTAAAAAGTCATGTTTCTTACAAATAAAGTCATGCTTCACCAAAATAAAGTCACGATTGACCAAAATAATGTCACGATTAAGTGATTAACCAAAATAAAGTCATGACTCATGATTCACTTAAAGTCTTAAACACTAAAACTAGAAAATAAAACATAATTAGATTTTAGTTTTGCCCTGTATATCCCCCCATTTGTTTCCTTTCCACAGTAGATGCAAGTTACTGCATTTTGATTGTTTGGGTAAGCACAGTAATTGTGTTTCCAAGCCGGGTCATTTTTTGTTGACTTAGCAGCTTCAGAAGCCGTGGCTGAAGTTCCACCTTCCATGTCCTGTAAAAATTACACAAGCCAGATATTATATATACAGTATTATTTCAGTATATAAAAAATTAAGTTTACTAATTAACTGAAACATACATGCTGAAACATACTAAATTAACTGAAGCATAATAACTGGAAAAAAAACTAACCGAAACATACTGTACTAACTGATAAGCATGCTGAAACATGCTAACCGTAAAATATACTTAATGACACACAGTAACTGATAAGCATGCTGAAACATATACCAGACTTCTAGTACATGGAAACTAAACTGAAAAACTTAAACCCAGCCACAGCAAAATTTACCACAAGTCCCAACTATATACTAACTGAAAGTCTGAAACATACTGATAAACTGAAAGTCTGAAACATACTAACTGAAAACATACTAACAGATAAACATGCAGAAACATATTAAGTAGTAAGTACTAACTAATAAACAGCTGTAGAGTACAAGAAAGCTGTTAGGTTACTAACTGAAACATGCAAAATAAGCTGTATGGAAGATAATAGAAAGGTAGTTTACACTTTACACATACATACACAAAAAACACACTGGTAGTATATAACTGAAGCATACATGCTGAAACATGTATGAGAAGTAGCTGCTGAAAAATGAAAAAATAAATAAAATGGAAGATGAAGGAGAAGAAAGCTTACTTTGATCGTTGAGTGCTGGACTGCTGCAGCCTGCAAGCTTCTGCGGTTGATGTGGAGAGACCGGAGGTTGTAGCGAGCAGAGCAGGAGGTGGTTTACGTTATGTGTTTAGCGTAGCTGCGTAGGTTTAGTTTTTTTTACCTTATTTACATGGGCCATATTAAAAATATGGGCCTTTTACTGGTCTTGTTTGACCGCAAATGTAAAAAACACTCAGTAAAACCGGGAAAAAACACTCAGACGCGACTAGCGATCGCTTAATAGCCCACATGCGCTTCTGCGCTTTGTGCGCCTTGCCTGCGACCGAGAGGGGGAAGTGCGACTTGCCTTGTTTAGGGCGCTGGGGGTCTTTGGCGCTGTGCCTGGTGCGCTTAAGCGCTCAGGCACTCAACTTTGACAACCTTGTGCTTATCTCATACTTCTTCATAGTTTGGGGTGTTTTAATTATTTTTCCCATATATATATGTAGAGAAAAGTTCATGTCTGGCCTCCCTGACCGGAACCGCCGTCCGGATGCCGCCGTTTGGCCGCCTTCTCGGTGGAATTTTTTGATGAAATATTTATGGCATGTTCTCCATCAAGACTAGTTTATCCACAAAAAATTTCAGCTAAAAATTCAATCGGGAAGGCCGTTAAATGATTTTTGGAAGATAACTGCGTTTTATATGTATATTTTGGGCGCAGTTAATTTCCAAAAATCATTTGACAACCTTCCCGATTGAATTTTTAGCTGAATGTTTTTGTGGATAAACTAGACTTGATGGAGAACATGCCATAAAAATTTCATCAAAAAATTCCTCCGGGAAGGGCCCCAAAAGCGGCCGTCCGGACGGCGCTTCTGGTTAGGAATTCCTGACCGGAAGAGTACTCTATATATGTATATGTACCTAATTAACCAAAACTACTGAAACTATATTGTCATTCAACATAGATATCAAACGGCACTCTAATTAAGATATGTTGAAATGGTGACATGTCATGCATGTTCAGGTGGTCCATTCTGCATATATATATATATATTGGTGTTGATTTACTTTCTTTTCCCATTCTTTTTATCAGGACTATATTTGAGGTTGATATTGATGGTTTCGATGAAAAACCTTGGAGACTTCCAGGCATTGATGTGTCTGATTTTTTCAACTTTGGCTTAAATGAAGAAAGCTGGAAAGATTATTGCAAACAGCTGGTATTATTTTTGGGTGAAACAAAATATCTCGTTTCCCATATTATCATTGTATTCTGCGTTTTATAACAATTTACTATGCAATATCACTTCTCCAAGGATCTAAAAGAAATGTATTTTTATTTACTTTAATTGAAATGAGTTCGACAAAAGCATGTCATCTTTGAATTTAGGTCATCATTTCTTCATTGAACTTGAATGGGTAAACATGCAGTGGTGTGTCATAAATAGCTTATATAAAGCATCAAGTCATCAACAGTGTTAAAAAAGTTATGTGTTGGTTTGACGTTTTTCCCCTCATAAACTGTAAATAATGCAATGTTGCAAACAAACATAATACTTGCAGGAACAGTTTCGGCTTGAGTCGACTATGCAAGGAAAAATACGAGTGTATGAAAGTGGGAGGACAGAACAGGTGATACTTTTTTTTTTACCAATATGAGTCTATGACTGAAAAGACTAAGCCCCAATGTATGTAGGATGTGGATGAGTTCTTTTTCCCGTTTTATCTTGTATTCTGAGTCTTCTGTCTTCTGAAATTGGTAGGAGTATGATCCAGAACTTCCTCCAGAGCTTGCAGCAGCTTCTGTCATTCAAGATATTTCCACTGAAAATGCGAATCTGGGGAAAACTGAACTTGGTCAAAATGACTTGACAAAAGGATCTATACGTAGCAGGCCACCACTGGTAAGTTAATTATTAATTCCATTAAAAGATGTTTTTCTTGGAATCATATCTTGTATCTGTGCTTATCTATTGACCGCTTGCATTTGTGTTGAGATATCTGACATGCTATCCCCTTTAGTTTCCTTCTGGATGATCTAGTTTAATATACTGCAGCCTACTGGAAGACCAATACAAGTGGAAAATGGCTCTGGTGAGCGCCTCCCATCCATCGATACAAGGCCACCACGACTCCGTGATTCTGATGCTATTATAGAGGTGGTTTTGTAGTTCTCTTTGTTCTTGTTTGCTGCTTCCTAACACACACACATTATAAATCATTAATTTAACCTTGACTCTCTTCTGGACTATTGACTCATTTGAGTTTGAGCACCCTGTTTCCATAGTGCTTATTTCGCAGGCTTCATGCGAGTTTACGTTTCTTTTTTGCCAACAGATAGTCTGTCAAGACAGTGGCGATGAAGAAAACAATTCGGAACAACCCAAAAATCAAGCATCGAGAGAGGATACAAGAGGCGTTGATGAAATCAGTGATCTCCAGCATGAAGAAAGTCGTAATGCAGATGGTTTTCAGCATGCTTATAATGGTTGGAAGAGAGATTTTCCTGGTAGAAGAGCGGAATTTAATCCTGGAGCTGACATGAGTCAAGGCGATCGAATTACAATTCTTCCTTCAGAAGAACCAGATTTTGGGGAGCAAGCTTCTGTTGCACATGACATGAAGTATGGAGTAATTTTGAACAAAGTTATATGTGTATTTCTAACAGATTATATATATTGAACCATTTGACCTCTTTCTTTTGCTTATTTTTCTAATGCCTTCCTTCTTTTAAGAAGAATTTACATTATGGTAATTTGCCGTCAGATGCATTCCTCTTCCAGCATGTAAATATGTGATAAAACTCTAGGTAGTCGAATTAAAATTAAGTCCTTGATGTTGATTCTGCTTCAAGAAGGCTGAAACAATGTTTGATTATCTGATTTTCCAATCATTTGGCTTCTTTATTATAAATCAACACCGCTGGTTCTTGAATTATTTCTTGTTTTTGAAGTTCCTCTTGCTTTAAAAGTGCATAAATTTGATTCTGATTGACAAATGTTTACTTTTGTTTTTATTTTTCGTTTATAATTTCTTATAAATACCAGTTGGGAAAAGAGCAGAGCACACCGCAGATCATCTGATATGGGTGCCAGTGGAAGTCCAAAGGATAAACAGTCAGCTCTTGATAATCAGCGGGAAGAATCATTGAGTGTCGATGATGGACGTACTTCTCTTTCATCATCTCCAATGTCTAATAGATCTCTGCATGAGGAGGCTCTTGAAAATAACAATAATCTGCATGATTTAGCTCCAGCACAGAGAAATTCTGGAGTGAAGAAGGAAAAAAAGGTTGTGGATGAAAGAACTATTAGTGGCAAAATGAAGGATGTTAGTCTAATGAGTTCTGCTAAAAACCTTAAGCTCCGGTCACGCGTTGAGGATCCATCTCCTCAAGACACCGAAGGTGGAGAAGATTCAAAGGCAAGTGGAAACAGCAAAACAAGGTCTGAAAGCAGCAAAGAGTATCGTAAATTACAGGATGGTCTTGAGGAAGAAGTTCAAGGTGAACGCTTTGCACATGTGGAAAATACGAGGAAAACTAGTGGAGAAGAGGATAGATTACGACGAAAAGGTCGTGATGAGAAAGAATCAGAGAAACACCGAGTGGTAGGGAAAGGGAGGGAAGATTCTTATATGCGCAAAGGATATGAATCTAGCTCAGCCCATCATTTACACCATAAAACCTCCACTGTAGACTGGCGTAAAGAGCGTGATCATTCTGATGTTTCCTGGCAACATCATAGGGATGATGATATGCATGGGAGGAGGTCTAAAGTGGATGACTCCCGAAAGCGAGAACATGTTGATGAAATTGAATCCAAACACAGGAACAGGAGCCGTGATATTGATAGGAGTGAAAGAGAAGGACGTCATTTGTTGAGGAAGCAACTAGACAACAATGGCAGTTTGAGGCCAGATCTTGAAAAAGATGCAGTAGTCTGGCACAGAGAAAGGGATGACTTGAAGTACCGATATGATACTATAGACGATCGCCACAGCAAAAGAAGGAAGGAGGATCCAAAATCAAGCAGGGAGCGTGTGGATAGGGAAGAATCCTCGCATGCCCGGGGAGACGGAACTCTTCTTCGCCGTAAGAGGGAGAGAGATGACCTTTCAGATCAAAGGAAGCGAGATGAGCAAAGATTAAGAGATGATACCAGGTACAAAGAAGAGGTACTGTTTCAGAGTGAGCGGGGTGAGAGACATAGGGATCGTGGCGATTGGTATAGGCATAAACAATCCCAGGATGAAGCTCTGTCATCAAAGAGAGAAAGGGATGAACTGCGTGGTGGCTTGCGGGCGGGTCGAGCTGCCGAAGAGAAATCATGGGTTGGCCCACATGGGAAAGATGAGTACAAAGGTTCTGACAGAGAATATCATTCGAAGGATCCAGGGAGGCATGTTGAGCATCTCAAACGAAGGGAACATGATGAAAATACAAGTCCTTCACGACATAGAAGCCGTGAAGATGTATATGGACGGGGGCACCAGCCCAGTAATGATGATAGGAGAGCAAGGAGTGAAAGGGTGAGCACTCGTCAAGATCACTCTGCTCATGAATCCGATGGTTTGAAAGTTCATGAAAAGAAACGTAGAGAGAGTTCAGCAAAGGATAGAGCATCTGAAGCTGGGGATCATAATTCTATGCTTCCTTCAAGGCTGAATGAAGATGATCGCAGTGGACATGCAAGTGAGACGGTATGTTAAGTTTTGCATGCAGTAGCATAAGATTAAATAAAAGGTTGTAATAGTCATGTATACAACTCACAAAATAGTTAACTGATGTAGGACGGAACTCTAATAAGACAATTGGTTTATGAAAATCTGATGGTTGTACTTTTATATAGAGCTTACTTGTTTAGATGAAACAAGTCAGGGAGTAAAATAAGATTAGGTACATATGAATATATGATGTCCTTCAGTCCTTATCTCCTTGATGTATTGATTTTGTAGTTTTGCATGCATACTTACATTTGTTTCAAAGAAAAAACAGCTTTACTTGTTCATTGTACTGTAATCCAAAAGTTCTTGTGCCTGATGAATTTTTTGTGCGAGGGGGGGGGGGCTGAGTTCTGATTTATAAGAACTGTGCGTGTCTGAAGAATGAAGATGATTTGATACACAAGGCTATATTGTTATTAGGTGGGCTTTGTGGCTTTGTGCCATATTTTCTTATGGTGCACCATTTCTGTGTCTGTGCCCGATCTGCTTTTGAAAATACACCATCACACACTGTATACACAAAAGTCTCTATGGTTATTGAAGGATGTGCATATTTTAAGAGAATCTGACAAGTTCTTCTTTAGGCTTCTCATAATTGGATGGTCTTTTGAGATGCACTTGCTGCTCGGCTTTTGTTATAATCATCCAAGGAGACAACTTTTAGAGTCTCGTGTTTTTTATCTATGTGGTTGTATTTGTTTGTCTCAAAGTGGTTCTCAGTCAGATTTTGTGGTCAATATGCACTGAGTGCATGCATAATCATCAATAATTCAATAGGTATTATCTTTTCATATTTTCACTATGTCTAGCCCATATACAATGTACAATTTTACAGTTATTATTACAGTGTCCCTGCAGCTGTATGCATCCCAGAAAATGTTATGGAAATAACACAAAAACACTAAGCAAAGTTATTTTTTTGTGTTCGATTTACCTTGGAAAAGGTAAAGGAAAATGAAATATGATTAGTTTTTCTAAATTTTCACATATGTTTAATTTTTGTGTTATATTAATAGAAATTCATAAAAATTAAAATAATAAACACTTTTTAGTCTAAACTAATGTTTCATTGACATCAACGTTATCTTTCTTTCCATATATCTTCTAATCTTCTATAATTTCTTCCCTATATACTTTCCCTGGCATTTTCTATGTTCCAAACATGTTTCTAAATCCACAGTGTGTATCACTGCTATGTGCCTTGCATATACTCCTTTTTTTGTCAATAGCTCTTATTTTATATCTATGCATCATGCATGTTTTGATATCCTCTCATTCTCGTTAATAGCTTTACTTGAACCAGTTGCCAGCTTTTTCTTGAATCTATAACATATTGTTTGTTTGCTACGATGTGTTGTTGCTAATGGCTTCTATTCTGTGATTCTTGTGTACATTATTCTACTCCACATTTATGTATCTTTGTCTAAGGTGATGTACTCTTCCTCGAATTTCTTTCAATGAAAAAGTATGCTGATTCTTTTCTTTGCACACTTGGTTTTAGTTAATGCACTGTTTACCCCTATCTGCTATTCAAACTTTTAGCCTTGGTTTTCATTTGATATAGAATGAATATAGTTCTGAAGTATGGAGTTTTTTGTTTTGTTGTAGACTTGTAGTCTTGTAGCAATACTGGCTTGCTGGTGTTAATGTACTATTTTGAGTTCTTGATGAAATAATCAATAATGAAATAGTCTCTTTCCTTGTCACCTCCTTGATGGGTTCAAGACATTGAAACACCCTATTCGTGAGTAGGGATGAGGTTACATCTCCCTTAAGGGGAAGTTTTGTCAATGAAATGTAGGCAGCCCTAAGTTATTGGATTACCTCCCGAAAATGATTAAGATATTAGAGAATGTGAGGCTATTTAAGGCTATGATGCATGCGAACTGTCGAGCAGGAGTGTTCATGGGTTTCTTGAAATCTATGAAAACCAATTAAAACGCTTTTATTGAAAGACTGACAATCATTCCCCTGCTTTTATAATGTTTTCATGCTACCCAACCTTAATATTCTGTTTGATTCATGGAATGTGATATTATCTATGTCATCAGAATAGTCTTATATATTGCCAAGGTATAATACTACGATTTCTATAAAACCCAAGGTTATCAGATTAATTCCAATGTTAGCCGACCCCAAACTCTTTTGGGATTAAAGGAGTGTTTGGGGTTACTTAAAAAAAGCGCTTTTCAGCTTTTGGCTTAAAAAAAGTTGAAAAGAGTGTTTTCAAATGATAGCTTCTGCTTTAATTAATCACTTAAAAGCTAAAAGCTGGAAGCAGGTAGAAGGGTGCTTTAAACTGCTTCTCACTTTTTCTATTACACAAAAAGTACTTATTTTACCAAACACTACCAACTTTTACTTTTTCAGAATCACTTTTTTCTCAAACACTACCAACTTTTACTATTAATCACTTTTCCCAAAATCACTTTAAAAAAATCACTTTTTTAAAGTTGAAGCAATTGCAAACACTCCCTAAGGCTTGGTTGTTGCTGTTGTATTCTCCTTTTCTTACATAGAGGTATTGCCCTAGTATTCTGAAAACCTAAATCAAATAAGTAGATGTATATTACCTTTCTCACCTAGCCAAGGCAATCTTTCATTGGTAAATCATGTGTGAGTAGAAATGCATGCTAAGTGTGACATTTTCTTAGTAAGGGGTTTATCTGAACTCCTAATTCAAACTAATAATTTTGTTTTATTCCAGGTGAGCTTGAAACGAAAAACCGAAAAGGGAAGTGATGACAATGAGATCCAAGTAAATCATCAAACTTCCAAGAAACACAGAGAAGATGCTTCGTCTGACGATGAACGACCGGACTCGAAAAGAGGACGTTCCAAATTAGAGAGATGGACAAGCCACAAGGAAAGAGACTTCAGTAGTGTCAACACTACCAAGTCATCATCTTCTTCCCTACCCATCAAAGAAAATGATGTTATAACCGGACTCCATGAGACATCAAAGAAAGCGGATGACAATGAACAATTGCAGCAACAGAATGAAAGCAATGAGATTAGTATTGGTAGTGTTGATGTGAAACGAGTGGAGGATAAACACTTGGAAACTGTTGAGAAGCTGAAAAAGAGAAGTGAGCGTTTCAAGCTTCCCATGCCTGGAGGAGATAAAGAAGTAACCACGGTCAAGAAGACTGATAATGAAAGTCTTGCTTCTGCAGGGCAAATGGAGTCCCGCCCAGATTCAGAGGTCAAGCCTGAGCGCCCCCCAAGGAAGAGGAGGTGGACTAGTAGCTAAAGAGTCTCAGACAAGATTGCTGGTTTTATCAGGATGCTCCCATCGTTCCTTTTTTGTGCCATTTATATATCCCTTGTTATTGAGGAGCCTTTCCCAGCTGCTGTTTTAAGAGCTTTCCTGTTTTATAGCGACCCATGTATTATTTTTTATTTTATTTCACTTTTATTTTAAAAAGTGTTCCCATATATATAACATAAATATGTATCATTGTAACTGCCTGCTTACAAGGCTCACAGAATTTGAACTCCGTTTGGGTTGTTAGACATTAATAGTGTAACACACAAGCAAATATTTTGCTTCAATTAACATGTGGCTGAAGTGGCCTTTTTATTGCAGGCTTCTTGATTTTGCTTCAGGAAAGATGGCAGAACAAATTGTAGATGTTTCATGAAGGTGGTAATTCTTGCAAAGGAGGTGAAATAAATACTGTCTTTGGTTGCCTACTTGGCCAGTAGAGACTCTAATCAAGGCTAGATTAGTAGTCGTGTCATTACCAATTTAGCCATTAGTGCATCTCCAGTTGAGATATTAGCCATTTGTGTGTTTTATTTTTTACAGAGCTTGTTGTTGATGTTATTAGTGTATATTTCCTCTGTCCCTTGACACTTAGACACTTGGTCATGTTTGACGGGCACAAAGATTAGTAAATTAAAAATCCTGTGGTATAGGTTTGTACAGAGTAGATAGAATTAACTAAAACCACAAATTCTTTACATAGAAGGAAAAGTGACAAAGTTAATGGGGCAATTGAAAAAGAAAAGTTGATAAAGTTTACTAACAGAGATATTTTCCAGTTTTCCAGAAAACTGGAAAACTGGAAAACAGAAAGCATGAAACGTGTTTACCAAAGAAATTGTTGGAAAACTGGAGAAATGAAAAAAGAAAAACGTGTTTACCAAATCGTTTTTCAAAACGAAAAATGAGACATTTCTCTCTTTTCCTTAATGATTTGGAGAAATGACTTTTACTAGTTTTCCAAATTTGGAAAATGCAGATGCTATAGTGCCGCTGCAATGAATTTGCATACTTACACCTAGTGGTGTGTCCGGTCCCGCTCCAATGTCGATTCCATTCTGATACCTCCATCCTCGTACCTTACCCCTTACCCCTACCCTACCCTACCCCCACCCCGCGTACCCATTTTTCCCTATAATGACCCTACCCCACCCCTACCATATGCCCCTACCTCGGCCCCACCCCGATCCACCCTACCCTACCGCCACCCCTACCACCTCGACCCCACCACGACCCACCCCTCGTATATTACCTTTTACCCCTACCTTACCCCTTACCACATGCCCCCTACCTCGGCCTCACCCCACCCTTCCGCCATCCTACCCCCCACCAACCCCCCCACCCTACCCTTCCCCTACCTCGGTCCCACCCGGATCCCGGGCCCACCCTACCGCCATCCTATCCTACCCCTACCTTACCCCAACCCCAACCCTACCCACTACCCCACCCTTACCGCCATCCTACCCCCCCCACCCTACCCCCCTTCCCTACCTCGGCCCCACCCTACCGCCATCCTATCCCAACTCCTTACCCTACCCCTACGTTACCCCAACCCTACCCACTACCCCACCCTTACCCCTAACCACGGCCCTAACCCACCCACTACCCCACCCAACCCCTACCCCTAGACCTTACCACCCCACCCCGGCCATACCCCTTACCCCACCCCCACCCATAACTCCCCTACCCCGACCACTACGAGTAGGTATGGGTGGGTACTAAGTAGTTAACTCGCTACTCGGTAGCTACTCGATCAAGGGCTGAGTAGCGAGTAGGACCGGTTACTCGGGATTACTCGGTGATTACTCGGTCATGTATTAATTAAATATAATAATATAGGTGCCTGAGATTATAGAAATATAATAGTCTAAAAATAGTCTTTAAATTGTCTTAATATGCATAGAAGTGAATAAAAAGATAGAAATCCTATTATCCTAATGATGGAGTAGCAAAAGTCATAAAGCAAAAGTCATAAAGCGGTCAATCATCTAATAAGTTGGTCTGATATTAATCTTCGTTGGGTTCAAGGTTGTGATTTCCTTCTTCCATCCTCCATGTCCCCAAATAGATCTTCTCCAAATAGATCTTTAGTTGTCAGATTCCACACTTATTCTTCCTCTTCCACTTCCGGGTCATCTAAATCAATATCTACGAGTCTATACGCGGACTGAGCAAAGTTCATGACTATAAATTAAAAGATTTTGTGAGTGTGTATTTATCATGAAGGAGAGGAGGGGAGATAATAAGAAATTAGACAAGGGAGAGGGGAATATACGAAAGAGGTGATATCAATTCTGACTAAAGTTCCAAACATACACACTGCCAAGGAAATATTAATATAAAAATGAAAGCTTAATATGAAAGGAACTAAATAACTAAGAAACTTAGCAGCTTGGAATTCTATAGTAAAAAATTGCGGCTACAGTAGTTTGGATAATCACATGATTGATTTATTTTTTTTAACAAGTAACAACGGAAAACTTAATAACTAAGAAATTTATTTATTTTTTAACAATTGTCGTAGCACTGTAGCACTCACAGCTCCTTGCAGTATCATTGTAGCAGTCACAGCTTCTCACAGTAGCAGTAGCATTCGCAGCTCCAAATGATGTATGTAGCATCAGTAGTCGAAGCTCCAAAGTACAAACAGATGACCAGTAGCGATTAATTTCATAGGTTTTGTTTGCACATGTCTTTTTTTTTAATACCGAGTAATAGCCGAGTACTCGCCATTTTGACTAACTCACCGAGTTGATTAACTCGCCGAGTACTCGGTGAGTAACTCGGAAAATTAACTCGGACCGAGTTAAGGTGCTACTCTGCAAGGTAAGAGGTCGAGTAGAGAGTACTCAGCAAGTACTCGCCGAGAACTCACCGAGTAGATAACCCAGGGTGGGTATGAAGGGTTGTGGGGGAGTATGAGTAGAGTGTAAGATCGTGGTAAGGGTAGGGGTCAAGGGTGGTATTGGAGAACTGAGTGAAAAAAATGATGAACATGTTTTCAGATTTGAAAATGGAAAACAAAAAAAAAAAATAGAAACAGAAAATTGGAGATAGAAAAAGTGAAAAATAAAAACAGAAAATTGGAGAACGGAAATTAGAAGTAGAAAACAGGAAAATATCACTGTTAGTAAACAAGCCCTATATTTTCACGAAATCTCTCTCTTTTGTGTGTGCTATGAGCAGTTATAATTTGTACAAATAGAAGTCTGAATTCGCACTACATTGGCCCATAAAGGGATCAAGTTTTGACAAATCTAGAAGACCTTGAATGTCTATACATATTAGGCATACAATCATTACTAGAATAAAAATTGTGAAACATAAAGACACGTCCCTATATAAAGTATCTTCAATGCGTGAAACCTTAGGAGGCGGTGATGTTGTGGTTTCTTCTCTTCTATTCAGTTTCAAGTTCAACCAGCTTTGAAGGGGGCGGGAAGGGCGGCCATGGGCCACGGATTGGCATCCCGTGGGCCGTGGCATATCAACATTGTTCCTTTGGTTTTGGCGTTTTGTCCAGCTTAATTAATTCATCTATTTGGCTGAGGTTTTTTATTGCTAAAGGGTCATATAGGCCCTTGAACTGACTTAAAGTGTAGTTTACTCATACCAAATTTCAACTAAAAATTCAACCGGGAAGGCAGTCAAATGATTTTTTGAAGGTAACTGCGAAGTTAAACAGCGCAGTACATTTCGGAAAATCATTTGACTGCCTTCCCGATTGAATTTTTAGCTGAAATTTGGTATGGGTAAACTAGACTTAATGAAAAAGATGCTCAAAAAATTTCACCGGTAACCGCCCCAATTAGCGACGGCTGGGCAAAACCTCCTATATAAGAGGCTAATTGAACACTTTAATTTAGTTCAAGGACCTATTTGACCCTTTAGCCTTTTTTTAACCTGTATATATTTAAAATATTTTTCACTACCACGAACATAACCCGGACCTTTTCCCTCCTTTAAAAACCACCAAACCAACGTTAACCCCCACTTTATACTCACTCTTCTCACACTCGAGCTCAGATTATCGTGAACCTCCCGTTTGAACCAATGGACTCACAAATCCACCTTTACTCGTCAACATTTCTCCTTCCATCCATCCCCGGTAAGCAAATGACCTTCACTCTCATCATCTTTGTAGATTACTTCCACCATTTCATTGTTTTTAAGCTTATCACAAAGTTAATGTCACTGTCCTTTTCCGTAAATCGTTCGTTCTTCATCCTAGGGTTAGATCTTTTGTTTAAAATGTGTTTAGTTTAGTCTTGTTTGTGATTCAAAGTATGTGCCTTTGGATTGTATTATTGTGGCTTAAATTTCGATCTTTATGTGTTCTACTTTTGTTTACCGCTAACCTTTAGTTTATCGCCAACCCATTCTTTACCGCTAACCTTTAGCTTACCGCCAACCAGTTGTTTACCACTAACCTTTAGTTTATCATCAACCCATTGTTTACCGCCAACCTTTAGTTTATCGCCAACCCGTTGTTTACCGCCAACCTTTAGTTTATCACCAACCAATTTTTTACCACCAACGAGTAGTCATTGCCAACCACTAGCTTCTCTCCAAACTATAGTCTATCACCAAATTAAATATTTGCCTATTAGGGTAACTGTCCCGTAAGAGAGGTAGGTTATTATTCTTCTAGACAGTAGCCGCAACTAGTGAGAGAAACACTTTACATGACTGATCATTTGTGCGATCAATGAAAACATTATTCTCTGATCAATCCAATCTCTATTTTCTTTCTCATTTCTTGTGTGCTAATCTATATAAAATCATAGTATAGTGGAGACATTCATTGAGATTCTCCACAGCCAATCCACCAAACTTGATATGCGTTTTGACGATCAAAATCGGAAGCTTAATCAACGAATGAATAATATTGAAGAATAAACCAAATCCTCCCTTCACAAATTGGAAGTTCAAATTAGGTAACTAGCACAAGAAAGGAAGACTAGAGAACATGATTTCCTACAACAATGAGGCAAATCCAAGGGAGAATGTTATGACTATCACTTTGGGAAGTGGTAAACAAATGGATGGGCCAATAGTTCAAGAAGAGCCCACGGAGAAACAAGGAGATGAAGAGCTAGAAGAGCACGTCTCACCACCACCATCCTTGGCGGCTTACGTTCCCCCAATTCCTTATCCCCAAAGATTGAAGAAAAGAAATGATAGCAACCAATACAAGAAATTTCTAAACACCTTCACCAAGTAGAGCATCAATATATCTTTTGTTGAGCCTATTGTGGAGATCCCATCTTATGCAAAATTTCTGAAAACTATTATTAGCAACAAGAAGAAGTTGGCGGATTTTGCAATCGTAACACTCTCGGAGTGTAGTGCATGCTATTCTCCAAAACAAATTACCTCCAAAATTCAAAGATCACGGGAGCAGCTTCACTATTCGTTGTTATATTGGAAGTCTGGGGGGAATTCCTTTGTGATCTTGGGACTAGTATAAATTTAATGCCTATTCAAGAACTTGGCGTGGAGGAGCTTCAACTATAACTCTACAATTAGCGGATAATACAATTCATTATCCTATTGGGGGTAATGGAGGATGTTCTTGTGCGAGTTGATAAATTCTATTTTCCGGTGTATTTTCTTATTCTAGAGATGGAAAAAATGGAGATTCTGGTGATTTTCGGAAGATCATTCTTGACCACGGCGGCCACCCTTATTGATGTGAAGAATGAAGTTGTGAAATTCCGTGTTGGACAAGAAGAGGATCAGAGCAAGAATTTCATGTTTGGGATTCTTTGAAAAAGCACCATGATGATTCTACATGTTTTAGTATCAACATCTTTGATACTCTGACACAAGAGGTTTTTGAGAGGGAGATACATGAAGACTCTCTTGAAGCACACATCATTCTAGGATGCACCCAATATGAATAAATCCCTGCACTTTATAAAAATATAGTACAAAAATATCACTTTAATTATTAATTAAATATACATGACTCCAAGAAAAAAACAATAACATACTCAATTCCTTCATCCCAAATTATTTTTCACAAATGAATTCCAGTCGCTAAAAACCTAAAATTAAATGCTGATTTATAAAGTCAATATCGACGAAATTTAATTTTGTTATTTAAATTTGAGATATTAACTAATTTTCAAGCCAAGTACCTTGATGTTCGATAACATCACACCAAAGACGTTGACGTTTAACTAGAACATATACTATAATAGATTAGAAAATATATTAAAGAAAACTAATTTATTACAATAATAAATACTTATGCTATCAGAAAGCATATTTAAAGTGTACATGTTTCTAACTTTCTTGAACACGTATTCCCTCCCTCCCATGATCGTATAACATTTGAATTTGACAGAAAACTGACTGTTTTATAATTTTAACATTTCAAAAGTAATATGAGTCTACAAAAATTAAAGGAGAAATGATGGGTAAAATGAAAAAATGAGAAATCAAAATGGAATTTAATCGAGAGTGTTGGGGTATTGGGCCCAAGCCCAATACGCCCGGCCCAAAGCATAAAGTAAGCCCAGGACAAGCAGAAACCCAACGCAATCGGAATGGCCCAAGACGTCCCGAACAGGGGATACCGGAACAACATTCGGGTATATTTGTCCACTTGAAACAATCAGACATAGGACTGGCATCAAAACATCCACAAAGAGGTCCTGCACTCCGAACGGGGTACCCGACTGGGGGATCAGCAAGTGGGAAATGCATTTAATGCTGAAATATGGCATAAACAAGTGGGAGTATGGGTACAAAGGCGGCAAAGGCAACAACCAACTAGGTTCAGCCATGTGTCCATCTCATCTACTTCTCCTTAGTATAAGTACCTGCATTGAATACATTGTGAAGGATTAGCAATTTCATACTCAAAGCTTAGCAATAGAATCATTTCTCTGGTGTTGTATTTAAACTCATACTGACCCACCGTTCGGGCAGTTTCATTGTAATCACAGAATTACATGATACAATTAGCTTCTGAGTAAATCTAAATTCACTGTTTTATATTTTATACACCCTTTTATACCAAGACCAAGATCCTCAAATATCCAAAGCGTGTGTTGGACTTTTGGATCTACAGGACAAAACCTCAACATTGGTGCCGTCTGTGGGAAACTGAACAAAAATCCCAAGCAAAACTATTTGATCTAAGCATCACTTTCTTCAAGATGGCTAGAATCACTTTAGCAACACCAAGCTCTACTACCAGGGGCCGGAGGGGCTACGGATCCTCCGAGGACTGGTCTACACAGGGGCACGCCAGCGGAAGTGCCTCTCAAGGATTCGAGGACGTCATTCCGGATGAGGTCAGGAGAAACCCTCAACTAATGAGGGAAATGGCAGTAGCCATGTAGCGCATGGCGGACGAACAGGAGAGGGGGGAGGGGTCCACATCCACCGATAACACCCCCGACTCACTGTCCCCCATCCGCTCCATGCCATCACTAGACGAGGGGGCGGATGATACCCAAACAACTACCGCCTTAGCCCACTCCCAAGCATATCGGGGAAATCACTTGAGAGCCCACACCCCCCGGCACAGGCAGTACACCCCGAGGGACCGAACCCCGATCAATGTTGGGGAGTGTTACTAAGATGACAATTAGTTAACATCTTGACATTAGTTATAGTAATAGTTATTTCTTCCTCTATGTTAATATTGGGGAGTGTTACTAAGATGACAATTAGTTAACATCTTGATATTAACTATAGTAGAATTCATCTTCTTTAATATTCTTCCTTGAGTATTAATTAATTCCTATTCATATTTCATATTAATATTTTGAACATTACTTAAAGGATCAACTAGTTTTGTTTCATATATTAATTATTACTAGAATCGATCAACGAACCGATGGTTAATCGTTGATAGTTTCACAAGTAAGTAACTTTGGTTTATTAATGCACGGTCGTGGTTAATAAACTTAAGAGGGATTAATTTTGTTGGTTAAACCGAAGCCTTTGTGTTGAGGTTATAGATCTCAATTGATTTCATCAAGGAGTTAAGAGATTAAATGCTACTATCAAGTCGGTATATGGCGGTGTTCTATACTTGACTAATAGTAAGGGTTATTAATGAACGGTCATTGTTAATAACTACCCTCGATGAATTGGATTTACTCCTCGATTGAGTATTCGAGAGGGGATTAGTTATAGATATAACAATGATCGACTAAAATATATCAACAAGTGGAAAGTAGCAATGCCAAGTCTTTTTTATCTTTGAATTAAATCTCATATAAGTCGTTCATCTTCGTATTTAATTAAATTAAATCAATCAATCCCAAAACTGCCCTTTTATTTACTAGTTAATTGAAAAGAGAATTATTCCTTTCCTTGTGGATACGAACTCTACTTTACTATACTACGTATAAGTGCTACTATCGAATATTATTTTGACGCACCGTGACAAAGTGCTCGTCAGGTACGATTCCCCCACCGACTGATACCAAACCTTTCATGGGAAATGATCCGAACGCCTTCTGTAGGTACGGGCACATTACGGAGAACTGCAGGGCATTACAGCTTGCCATTGAGGATTTGATTCATCAGGGTTATCGGAGGAAATACGTGAGCAAGAACCCGAACAGCCCTTCCCCGAATCAGCGTCCAGTTGGGAAGCCAAACAGCTGGAAAAGGGACAACGAGAGAGATGCTAAACCCCGAAATGATGTATATATGCCTCCCCAGGAAGAGGCTGAAGGGTCTGGGAACTCGGGGAAGAAGCCAAGGATGGAGGTGAAAGTGATCTTCAGTGGGGGAGAAACTGGAGATACGGCTGCTGAACGGAAAAAGTTCGAGCGAGGTTTGTACGTAGCCTCTGTAACCACCCCGCCCCAGAAAAAAGGAAGAATGGAGCCGATCATGTTCGGGGTGACATATTTGCCAAACTCACTAAGTCCGCACAGGGACGAGTTGGTGATCAGTATGTGTATCGACAATGCCCTGATCCGCCAGGTCCTGGTGGATACAGGGATCAGCGTAAACGTGTTGTACCTACACACATTCGAGAAAATGGGACTCCAGAGGAGTCAATTGACAAACTTAAAGACCCCGGTTGCCAGCTTAACCGGAAATGGCATCGAGGCTGAAGGAACCATCCAGCTCCTGGTCGAGGTTGGGGATGAAACTCACCGAGCAGCGGTCCGAATGACATTCGTGGTGGTAGACATCAATTGCGCCCACAATGCCATAATGGGCCGACCGAGGCTGGAAGATTTGGAAGCAATAGCTTCTGTTCGACACTCCTGCATCAAGTTCCCTACAAATACTGGTGTAAGAGTAGCCCGAACAGACCCAGCAACAGCCCAAACATGCTATTGGGAAGCTTTGAAGAAGATGAACACCTGGGGGATATCACAACTAAAAAATCAAAGTTGGATAACCGGGTCGAAATGACCGCACGACAATATCACAACTAAAAAATTAAAGTTGGATAACCGGGTCGAAATGACCAAACATCAATATCACAACTAAAAAATTAACGTTGGATAACCGGGTCGAAATGACCGAACGACAATATCTCAACTAAAAAATTAAAGTTGGATAACCGGATCGAAATGACCGCACGACAATATCTCAACTAAAATCAGAGTTGGATAACTGGGTCAAAATGACCAGACGGCAATATCCTTCACCTCAATCAGATTGTTCAAACATGGACCTGCATTGAGCTAATTCCACTTTCCAAACCTATAGTTTTGATGCAACAAATGGATAATGTCCTAACGATCGGATCAACAACTTTGAGAAAGGAAAAAATATCTTTATTCTTCGGCACTACCGGCCGTGAAAGACAAAAGAATGAAAAAATAAATCAATAAAGAGAAATTATGCTACGGGAGGATCCTTGTTCGGGGAAGCATCGGATTTGGAGTTTGAAGGCTTGGCAGAATCCTTGGCCTTTTGCCTTTTCTCCATCACCCGCTTGTAAGCACGACAGAACAACACGTCGAAATCTTCCTCTTCGGGATCAAACGGTTCAGGAAAATGTTCCTTGATCACCTCAAGATTCTGGTCGACCAGCATGTCCTGGCACTTAATAAGCGTATCCTTGGCCAAAGCATTGACAAAGGCTGTTCCGGCGGGAGTCTCGTCCAGAAGCTTAAGGCCATTGGTTACAGGATCCTCGCACTTCTCCAGGAACTCGCCGAGATGTTTGCCGAGGAACTCCCGAGCAGTATTCTTCAAGGCAATGTTTAGGCCCTCCCCCCTCTGGAAATCTATCACCGCCTGTTTAGCGATCTTGGAAGCATCGACCGTGTAGAGAGCAAGGGGGTTCTCATCTTTGGCCTTCTCAATCTTAAGGTCAGTGGCTTCAGCAGCCTTCACCTTGGCACGAGGGGCGCATATTTCTCGATCACGCCGCTGGATCCGCTTCTCCATTTCGGCCAGTTCGGCCACCGCTTTATCACCTTTGTTGCCCCGATCCTGAAGATCCCAGCCATCTTGTGAGCGGCGTCAAGAAGAGTCCGGCTCTCATCCTGCTCTTGAGCAAGGAGCGTCATCTCCCGCTCGGCCGCCAGGAAGGCCCGGTGATAATAAGTACCGGTCTGAAAAAAATGAGGAAACAAATTAGTAACAAGTCCAAAAAAGGTTAATGCTAGGAAAAAAACGATGGAGATATATACCTTGATACTCTCCAAATGATCTACTTCGACTAAATCAGACCAATGGACCAGATTGGTGAAATGTTCACCAGCCTTCAAGGAAGTACTGCACCAAAGGGAGGATGCAGTCTGCCCGAATAGCGTCTGACCCTCGACACGAGGGCCCATGGCGGAGAACTTCACAATCATCCGATCGCTGCTCGGGAGGGCGGCAAGAGAGGGATCGTCCTTGTTACCAACGACAGAGTCATCCCTGGGAAATGAGGGAGCCACTTTTGTAGATGTCGGGTCAGGAACCGTTAAATCAATAACATGGTCGATCGGGACAGCTGACCAGTGCTCTCAATCCTTGGGCGCTTCCGGGCCTGGTCAGAAGCTTGATCAGCAGTGGATCGCGATTGAGGAACCAGCTTCCCAGCAACAACAGTAACTTTCCCCTCCCCCTTATCCGCTGGGACGACCGAGGAGGGAGTGGGAGCAGGCCGCTTCGAAAAAACAGGAGGGATTATACCTGTAAGAAATTATGAATAAGAACCAGCAAAAGGAAAAACACTCATACCGAACGGATTCAAGAAATCTGAGATTTACCAATGCCAGCAGCTAAGAGCTTGGAAGGCGTGAGGTAGGCACGGAGGTTCTCTGAACCCTCCAGATGAAACCTATCATACTGGCATGTCAGCGCGGCATCCAGGACAGGAATAATGTCCTGAACCGGATAGGTGTTCCACCGATCGGGGAATGGTTGCGATTCCCCCACACGAACAAAGAGAAACCGCTCCTCCCACTTCTCCGGGGCGGTCGGGTTCTCAGTAAACAATTGACGGAAGGGGCGAGCGACCAACCGTAGGTACCCCGTGGTCCAGTGGGGCTGGTAACTGTAGTGGTACAGAAACAGGTCGACGTTCGGGACAAGGCCCATGTCATGACACCGGACGATGAAGCCGGTCAATATCCTGTAGGTGCTTGGCACGAACTGTGGCGGCAGCACCGAGAGCCGGCGTACGAAGTCAACGATGAATGGATGCATGGGGAACCGGAGACTGGCTACCAAAGCATCCATATGAACCAAGACACACCCCGAATGGTGCCTCATTGGGTGTTTAATGAAACCCGCATAAAACTCGCGGGGAGGAGGCAACAACTGGCGGAGCGACTGTTCGGCATCCGCAGGAAGGCATTGATGTTGCTTCCAAATACAGTGAAAGTTTAAGCTATAACAAGGGGGCCTTTCGGGCATCCCCCTCTCATAAATGGCAAGGTCATCACCAGATATGCACCCATCATCTGGGAGGGGATGTTTGGTTCTAGGAGATGAGGAAGAATCATCGGAACCTGTTGATCGGGCAGAAGGGCCTTCTTTATGGCTGGGATGGGCCTTTCCCCTAGGGCGACGGACTAGCTTGGGTGCCATTTCTTCAGAATCAGAAGAGCTAAGGAAACCAGAATAAAACCAAGGAAGAAAAAAGTTTCTAGAGAGAGAAAGCTTAAAGGAGTTAGAAAGCAAAAGAAGCAGCAGAAAATCTAAAAGGAAGCAGTTGCGTCCTTATAAGGAAAACTGTCGCCAAGAGCTCAAATCAATGACTGACATGTGGCACAAAATGGTTGAAAGCAATAAAAGTGTCACGAGCAGTAGAAATACCCGGACAGTCATCCAAATTGAAGATCGGTAGCAAGCAGGAATTGAAACGGTCAAAGGCACCAAACAGGAAATGAAACCCAAAGCAAGTCAAAATAAGTACCTTAGTTGTAGATCCTCCGCAACCAAGGATAAAGATACCCGATCGGCATCACAAGCTTATTCCATACGAGGTTACCTAGCTTGGCTAGGAGAACGAACGCACTCTATATCCAGGCTTAGCGACTGTTAGTTTCCTTACCTGAACAGGTATGGAAGTGCTCCCAGAATACCTATGTCAAGACATATATCATACCCGAAGGCCGAACATGACAAAAGAAAATTTGAAAATTGAAGCCACGAGAAGCTTACACAAGGTTCGCAAAGCTTGCTGAAATTTCGCATCTTCCCGAACGGATCGAATCGAAACCAGAAAATTTTGTCAAGTCCCAACATGGCTAAAGGATTGGCTCTCCCCAAACGGATCGGGAAAGTTAGAAGGTACACAGGCCAAGATAAGCCTGACCGAACGGGATGAAAGAGGAAAGAAAGCAGCAAAGTCCTAAATACTGAGCTTAGGCTAGAAAAGGTTACATGCCTGAACGGGATGAAAGAGGCAAGAAAAAGTCCTAGAAATTGGGCTTAGACTTAATCTCTGCAATGGCCGCTATGAATTTCTAAGACTAGGGTACCGAACAAGTGACCCCACAATTAGTCAAGCCAGAATTTATCGATCGAGCAGATGGATATTTCAAAAAAATACCAAGTCCGAAAAATAAAGTGAGGGAAGTACACATGAAGATGATAGGAAAAAAAGTTTCACTTGTATTTATCGGCTCTACTGGCCGAAGATTACAAAACGCTGTCCAAAAATGAAACAGGGAAGTACAGATGAATGATCAAGTCTATTCTACTATTCAGGTCATCTTCACCCTCATCATCATCATCATCATCATCATCATCATCATCATCATCTTCAACCTCCTCGTTGGTAGCCTGTACATACTCCATCCCCAAAGCAGGCCTGCACTTGCCGATTTGGGCCTTCAGAGCATTCAGATGACCAGCAGACAGGTCGGGGAAATCAGATGGTTGCACTGCTCGGCCTAGGAGTTTCTCAAAACGCGGAAGGATTGGCTGCAACATGTGTTGACAACCGGCGCCATAAACCTCCTAGGCGAGGGTTTCGGCCCACCCCTTGGCCACCAGGTCCTGGTCGAGCATCCGAACCCCCTCCTCATGGCGTTCATCGCCACTCAGTTTGGCCAGATGCCGCCCAAAGACAGCAGGGAGCTGATCGAGGGCATACTCCTCCTTCAGAGCTAGGAACTCCTCAGAATCCTTGAAACCTTCCCGAACAGCAGAAAGGTCCACAATCACCTCTAGAGGGCCATCCGGGATCTGAAAAGGTGCCTCCGAGAACTCGACTTGGGCGGCTTCAGTAGCTGCAACATGTGCTTGGAGGGAAGCCACCTTGACACGAAGCTCCCCAAGCTCAGTCCTGAGTTTCTTTCGCTCATCAGTAAACACCTGCCGATCGGCCTCAGCGGCCTGGACAGTTGAAAAAGAAGCATGTTCAGTGTTCTCCTTCGCCACAATCAACTCCCGCTCCTTAGCCAGCCTCGCCTCGCGAAGCTGAAGACTGTAAATCCCCATATGTGCATGGTCGATCAATAAGAGAAAGATGAGCACACAATGTGAAATGAAAATTAGAAGAAAAGGGAACTTAGAGATGGAAGTACCTTCAGGGCAGTCAGGGCCACACATTCCTCGGCCCGCTCGACCGGGAGATTAAGGAGCGGGAAACCATTAAAGAAAGCGGCGGTGGACCAAATTTGGCTTGCTGAAGAGCCTCCTCGTTCCAACATTTCATAAACAGGATCGTAAACAGGATAAAAGTGGTTGTTGTGGTTGTTGTGGTTGTTGTGGTTGTTGTTGTGGTTGTTGTTGTTGTGGTTGTTGTTGTTGTGGTTGTGGTTGTTGTGGTTGTTGTTGTTGCTGTTGTTGTTGTTGTTGTTGTTATTGTTGTTGTTGTTGTTGTTGTTGTTGTTGTTGTTGCTGTTGCTGTTGCTGTTGCTGCTGTTGCTGTTGCTGCTGCTGCTGCCGCCGCCGCCGCCGCCGCTGCTGCTGCTAGGGCTGCTGCTAGGGCTGAGCAAAACCTGATCCGACCCGAAAAACCCGATATTTTTTTCGGATATTATCCGAACCGAAGTGGATATCCGACCCGAAAAACCCGAAACCGAAAATCCGATTAGGATTGGGCCTAGACCGGGTGGCGGGTAGGGTTTGTGAAATCCCAACCCGACCCGCCCGAATATCCGAAATATATGTTAGTGTGTACTTTGAATATTTAAATTAATACTTGTGTTCAATTATTTGTGTAATTATTTGTGCATTTTTTATTAAATTATTTGTGTAAATTGAATGTGTAGTGAACTAGTGTGTACAATTTCTGTTAAAGTGGCATTCCAACACTTTTATTAATCATCCAATTATAATGTGTTTTGATATAACCAAAATATCCGAAATATATTAAATTATGTAGTGTGTACTTTGAATATGTTAAATTAATACTTGTGTACAATTATTTGTGTAATTATTTGTGCAATTTGTGTTAAACTATTTGTGTAATTTGGAAGTTTAGCGCACTAGTGTGTACAATTTTTGTCAAAGTGGCATTTAAATACTTTTATTATCCAATTATAATTTTTTTTAATATAACCGAAATATCCGAAACCCGACCCGATATACGATAATATCCGACTTAAAAATATCCGAAATACCCGATTTGAAATATCAAAGGGTCGGGCCTAGAAATTAAATTAAAAAACCCGAACGGGTTTAGGGTTCACAAACCCGACCCGCCCGAACCCGACCCGTGCACACCCCTAGTTGTTGTGGTTGTTGTTATTATTATTATTATTATTATTATTATTATACATAAAACAGACATCTTCCTGACCAATTTAGAAATGAACATGTCAATCTAATTAAAAATATCTTTACTAATGACATTTTCAATGTGACGAAATAAATGAGTAAATTGTAAAAATGATCCCTTTTTTACATTTTAATGTGACAAAATAATGAGTACAATGTAAGAGCTCACTAATAAATTTACAAATACTTATTTCATACCACATGTTGAATGAGAAATATCTAAAAATAGTTTTTTAGATGCTTAATGAAGTAATATAGAGGATGTGAAATTAATTAAGAAACTTTTGTATGAATTCTTTAAAATTGGGTTCATAACCATTATGTTTAGTTGAAATGCTTATGTAGAAGTCCAATTTTAATATTTTTCATATAAATTTGAATTACTTTTATTGATTATATATGATTTCGAAAATATCAAATATACAGTTAGCTAAATTATGTACTACCCGTGCATCGCACGGGCTTGAAAGCTAGTTTGATATTAAATCAAGATAATTTACCGATACCGTAGCTTACCGTACCGAAATTTTGGTATACCGAAACAAGGTATAACAAAATTTAGGTACAGTAACGGTATGTATTTTTGCATACCGAAATTTTAAGGTATGGTAAAAGTATACCAAAAATTTAAGGGGAAAATTAAACAAAATACCCTCAACTTTCCTCAAGTGTGAAGTCCCCACCCTGTACTTGTCTTGTTAAAAAATGCACCTCCCACTATTTGAACTTGTGATACCCGTAACCTTAGTATTGGTAAGTATCCAAAGAAGCAACCCAGTTGGCATTAGTTTTCCACGTTGGCCATTATTATTTTTTATTTGAAAAAGTATTTGGCTTTGCTTCCTAAATATGGAAAGGTCCAGGATTTAAAACCCTCATCTAGAGAGTTGACTTCCGCTTCTAAGCTTTTGAAATTACAGAGAACAAAGAACACGATGCGTATCTCAACTAAAAAAACAAAACCCGGCGTATCAGATTCGCGGTTCAGTCAATCCAGTGTAAGTTCATTACTGTGATTATTTTTACAGGTGTGGTTGATAGATTAGGGTTAAAACTGTATTGTACCATGGAAGTGACCCATTTCGTGGAAGATGGCTCACGGAGTGAAGAGAGTGACTTCGAAAATGTTGAAAGGGAGGATATTGGTAGTGGTGGGTCTTCAAGTGATGAGGAATGGATTGGTAATAGGAATAAGCTTATTTCCTACAATTTCAATTTGCTCACAAAATCCCCGATAGATGGGTTGGAAACATCTTGTGATAGTGATAAATCTGAAAATTATTTGCTTACACCAGATGCAAGTGATGAAGAAGGTGAAAGTGGGGCAAACAAGAAAAGTGTTACATACAAAGTTGATAATGATGCCACACTCAAAATGCTAAAATGGAAAGTGGGTATGAAGTTTGCCTCACCTGAAATCTTTAAGAAACAAGTAGTGAGGTATGCTGTTGTTGCGGGGTATAGCATTAGATTTAGTAAGAGTGAAAAGGTCAAGATTGCAGCGAAGTGTAAAGAGGGATGTGTCTGGAAGATATATGCGTCATGGGATGGACCGAGAGAGTCATTTGTGGTAAAGTCTGTGAAACCTAATCATACTTGTAACAGACAAGATTATGAAAATATACAAGCTAAACCAAGGTGGCTAGCTGAAGAGTATTTGGAGGAGTATAGAAAAGATCCTAACTGGTCGAGAAAAGCTCTACAACAATCAGTAATGGAAAGATTTGGTGTGCATATTCAAAGGTTTGCTTGCTACAATGTAAGGAAACGAGCCCACGAGATGTTACATGGAACATTAAAAGGACATTACAGTAAACTTGGTTCATACTTGATGGAGATGAAGAGAGTCGATCCTAACATGACTTCTGTTTTAGTCATTGATAAGCCAAATATTCCTACAGAACCAGATATTTTTAAGAGACTTTATGTGAGCTTTCCTGGACTGAGAGATGGGTTTTTACGTGGATGCAGATTTGTGCTCTGTCTAGATGGATGCTTTTTAAAGACCTTTTTAGGTGGAATGTTGTTGTGCGCGGTTGGAAGAGATGGAAATAATCAAATGTACCCTGTTGCTTGGGCAGTGGTGGAGGCTGAAAATAATGATTCTTGGAGTTGGTTCTTAGACATTCTGAAACGTGATTTGCCTGGGTTTGGTGTCGAGAACTCAACCATTTGCTCTGACAAACAGAAGGGCCTATGTAATGCCGTTAGAGAGCATTTTCCAGCTGCAGAACACAGGAATTGTGCTAGGCATATTTATGCAAATTGGTTGAAAAAACATAAGGGAGAGCAGCTAAGGTGTTTGTACTGGAAGGCTGTTAAAGCATATGCTAGAGCTGACTTTGATAGTGCGCTTGAGGAAATGAAAGGTGTTAGTAACAAGGCTGTTGAGGACTTCATATTACAAAATCCAACCACATTCTGTAGATGCTACATGAGAACCTTGAGCAAGAGTGATGTGATTGTGAGCAATATGGCAGAGACATTTAATGGATATATCATTCGAGCAAGATCCAAACCCCTGATACACATGCTTGAGGATATTAGGTTGCTAGTTATGCAAAGGATAAATGATAATAGGTCTGCTATGATCTCTAGACATGATGACATATGTCCAAGAGTAAGGAAATACCTAGAAACTGAAAAAGAACATGCACGGAAATGCATTTGTTTTGCAGCCAGTGCGTTTGAGTTTCAAGTTATGTGTCGCCTGGATATGTTCAGTGTGAATCTGAATGAAAAGACATGCACATGTAGGAAGTGGGATCTAACTGGCATCCCATGCATCCATGTCATCTCATGTTGCAATTGGCTTCGGGTTCCTCCTGAAAACTTTGTCCTCGACTGGTTTAGAAAAGCTAAATACCTTCAAAGCTATCACACTTCAGTGAAACCAATAAATGGTGAAAGGCATTGGGAGAAGGTTGAATATGCTTTAAGTCCCCCACCAGTAAAGATTAGTGCAGGTAGGCCAAAGAAAAATAGGAGAAAGGAGGCACATGAAAGATTTGATAAGAAAGGGAAGCTAAGTAAGCATGGAGTACAAATGACTTGTACTACGTGCAATGGGAACGGCCATAACAAAAGGACATGCCCTCAAAAGGGAAACATATCAGACGCACAACTCCAAAAGCCTCCCGTAAGCACTTACTTTTGGCTTAGAAAATAATGGTGGCCTGAACTCACTTTAAAAATTATGTGGTGTTGCTAAGTATGTTGTGCTAAAGACACTGGGGGAAGCCTATGTTCGTATGTATATGTGATATAGACTGGTGGCAGTTTGTGTTATTACTTGTTTTTATTATCACTTGTTATTTGTATGTAGCCAAAATCAAGAGGAAGACCAAGAAAGGATGGCGGGCCACAGAGAAAAGGTACTGATCCTAACCAACCAAAAAGACGCCGGGGAAGACCCGTAAAAACTACATATTCTGCAACTTCCACGCCGACAATACCCCATGGCTGGGGAGTTTTTTATGGTGAAGATGCAAGCGTGCATATAAATGTAAGTTATACACATTTTTATTCAATTAATACAGTGTGTATGTAATCCTAATTCTTGTAATTTCAGCCAGGGCAAGGGGGTGCTAATGTCTTTCCGCAATCAACTTCTACTCCATCAAGTTCTCATCCATCACAAATATGATCGATCACTAGATGAGGGGGTGCATGCTTTTTCCTATATGAAGACCACTTTTCTATATAGACCAATGTTGGGTCTTTTTTGTGCAAACTAGTCTTAAGTATTTCTTTTGCGTAGGCTGGTGTGGCGTTTTTTGTGGTGCAGACCAGTTTTTTGTACTTGTAAATGTCTTTTTTTGGCAACCTGCTATGTAAAATCTATGCATTGGTTTGTATTTTGCTTATCATTTTTTGTTCCAACCACTATAGAAAGGCCATGCTGTGATTGTTATTTTGCTGTTTAAACACAAACACTCAATCAAAGATATCATGTGTTGATTTGTGTTCATTGTTTACTAGTTTTATAGTATGTAGTTACTGGTTTTGGTGTGGTTACTGAAAATTTAAATACTTGGGCCCTGATTTTGCAGACATGTACTGTCCAGGCTTGTATAAAAGCATTAGAAAATCAGAATGCCACAATTTGAAACTAGAAAAACCAGCAGCATTGTTTTACTAGCCACTAAAGTTACAAATCTTCAGTTGCACATGACAGCAAATGACACAAATAACTAACATATACTCGTATATGATATTGTATATTACTACTCAGTAAAATTTTACTTATAATAAATGAACACAGATACAAAACCAAGAACAACAAATCTAGCTAATACATTTTCAATCTTTTTCTTTGATATATGACTAGTTTTCATCTTCTGGAAATCAGATTGCAGCACCATCAGATCAGTTTTAACTACATTCTTCTTCTCTTTTAGTAGCATATAACATCAACATTCATCAAAACATTCTCCTCTTTCCATAGCCTTGTGTCCCCTGCCAAACTTTAATTGTTGCACATGTAAAGTTCGGTCACCCACATTAAGAGTAGGGATATGTAGAAGTGGAAGGAATACACTTAGGCCCACCAGGGAAGACTTAAACATTATATTAACACTGAAAGCTGTGAAGGTCACCTTTGCACTCTCTGCATAAATATTACGGAGTAATTATTTTCCAGAACCAAGTTGAAGTCTTTCTTAAAGAGCTTCAATCCACCAAATCAAATAGTCGCTAAGACAGTAACCTCTTTGCAGAAAGGGGACATGAGAAGAAGAAACTAGGGACGATTTAAACAACAAAGCCATAATCGGAAATTGAATGCCTTCGAATTTGGGGTTTTGAAGAAGCCGCCGGACTGATACCTTCAAGTATGGGCATCTTCCGAGTTCTGGCCTTGGAAGGAAGAAGACGAAGATGCAAGATTTTGGGAGAAAATCAGTGTATCTAATTCACGGTGAGCCGAAATGGAGAGAAAGTCCTGGGAGATAGTAGAGAGCAGCAGAGCACTGCAAGAAGCCTAAGACCGTCTTCGTTGTCCAGGGCTGTAATCGTTCATGGCTTGCTGTGAGTTGTGAGATGGGGTTCCAATCGAATGAAGTTTGTGTGGGTAGATTGAGAGAGAGAAGTTATCAAGGTAAGCTGAGGTGGAATTTTTTGCCAACTGGATCTATTTAACAAACTTGTAATTCAAAAATAAATTCAAAACCTTAAAGAAGGGATACGAGTATCACAAGTTCAAATAGTGGGAGGTGCATTTTTTAACAAGACAAGTACAGGGTGGGGACTTTACACTTGAGGAAAGTTCAGGGTATTTTGTTTAATTTTCCCAAATTTAAGGTATGTGATAAAATCTTAGTACACCCTACCAAACAGCCCCTAAGAATAACACACAGCAGAGAAGCGGGTAATACGGAGACGGAGACCTCACGACTTCAAAGTACGGAGTAGAAAGACCGTAGTCTGGAAGACTAACAAAGGAGGCAGGGAGCAGCCGTTGAGAGTACCCCTGAAAAAGCCCACAGGTTCCTGAGTTCACGTTTATAAAGCTGAATTCAGTTTTCTCTGCTGCTGACTAGCATTCATCATCATCATCATCATCATGATTTACGGTGAACAGGAAGAGTATGTATACCATAATTTGACGTTTTTTCTTATTTACTTATATCGTATATGAATAACGTATTATTTATCTCAAAGACCCGATAACATTTTTATTGGTTTCCGGTTGTAATTACTTGAATTCAGGAACCTCAAAGTTGACAAGCAGTTTCTATCGTCTCCCATTAAGAATGTAGTTGACAAGTTTCAGCTTCTTCCCGAATTCTTAAAGGTTGTTCTTTTTTGTCATGTCTTCAGTTGAACAAGTTTCGCAGTTCAAAGTGATTATTGTTTTGTGCACTACAGGCAAGCAGGATAGACTTGGGACCAAAATAATCTAATTGTGTTCCATTGAAAGTTTTTAATCGGAAAGAGGCAGTAGTACAAAAAAATCATAACATCCAAAAGAATAGTCTTTAACATGATTTAAAATTGTCTAATTTGTTCTTGTAGGAAAACGAGATTTAGCTTAAAATTTGTTGAGATATTGAGGTGCGTACACACTGTTTATAGAATAATCAATGGACAAATTAAAGAAAATATAAAATATAAAAAAATCACCAATCTGTATGGAAGCTTGTATATTTCTATCTGTTTTTAGATAAGTTAAAAACTACTTTATATGTAAAATGTAATAATCATTTTAAACTATTGGTCTCTTTTATCAATGTACCAAAATGTGGGTATGCAAGGTACCGTGTATGTGTGTGTTTATTACTATATAGATATGTCTTTTTTTTTTGCTTAATAAGCAATTGGGAACATTATACGGAGTAAGTTATAACTACTTGGCTAGAACGTTTATACCCAATTAGCTAGTGCTCCATACAATTTAGATGTTTTTCACCTTACAACTCTACTAAGTTGGGATTTTTTTTTTGTACAACAAAGTACGGGTTATTCTTATATGGAGTGTTCTGGTATAGAGGTTTTATTGTATTATTACTTAGGCAGAGGTTGGAGTGTTTGGGTGAAAGTGCAGAAGTGATTCTGGTGCTCTAATTTACTCTTAGAATCAGTTTTTTTAGAAGCTTGGAGAGACCAGTTTCTGAAAACTGATTCTGATTCTGCTTTAAAAAGAAGCAGAATCAGTTCCAAACACCTCTTTATTAGTAGAAGTAACGTGATAGTAGTGTCTTAAGTGTTTAGGGCTGAGCAATTGAGGATAGGTGTTGGATGTCCTAATGTCCCAAATTGAACCAAAAATACCTAGAAGTGAAAACATTCCGTGATCATTTGACTTTATCTGAACTGCACCATACTGACATTTTTATCGGCATGGATCTAGATGTTATTTCTTATTTGTATCCAAGTACTCTACAATATATTGCTTTCAATCCTGAATTGCATCGACACATTTGCACATGCTTTTTTAGGAAAAAAAGTGTGATGCTAGTTTTGAAGTTTACCTATTTGAATTAAGAAGAAAAGTAAAGTGGAACCCACCAAGTAAAAGTTGGAAGGGTAGATGAAGTGATAAGTTGGGTAAATGTAAAAGGTATTGATGTTTAGATTAGGAAAGTGGACATTGGCATGGGACTTCCTACCTAGAAAGGAGAGTAGATATTTCCAAACAAAACATTACAGAGGGAGTATATATAGTATAATGTTATTACATTTGTATGGTACTTAATTAATGCTCTTCATTCCCACTTGTATGTGTGCCCCACTTGTCTTTCTAGTTTTTCTCACTGTTGTGTCTTCTTTTCTTTTTAAAACACATTAACTTTCTACCCTACAAATTTACTTTCTTTTTGAATTGACATGTAGACCGTCTGCGTAGCTTTTTTATGTTTTGTACCAAGTGCATTACATCTAAAATGTGTATATAGAATTAGAGCCGAGGTTAGACAATTGATCAAACATTATCTGTTTCCCGATAATCCGTTTAAAAAGCAACTGGGACATTATCGGAGGCCTACTGTCAGGATGATGAGAGACAAAATATTACTTCTAGTTATTATTGCAAAATACAAATGTAATATACTTATTACCCATTCAGAGTTATGCTTTATTCAAATTTATGAGAAGTCTCTTGAATTTCCCGTCTCGTACTGAATAGATCATCAGTACCAAATCTTTATAACGTTCCTGGTACATGATGAAGATTTTGTCTCCACGGTTGATGTTAAAAGACCCAATTTTCGTACCATGTATCTTTGCTACAGTCCAGGGATTTCCTAATTTCCCGTGGCTTACACCATGCACATGCAGTGTATAAATAATCTATTTCCATGAATATGGTTGCACTTTTATGTTTACTCTAGGTAGTATACTGAAAGACTAATATATGTTTAAAATCAGTTTGTCCTTGATTTTATTCCTAGTATATTGTTGTCTGTTTGGTTACGACAAAATTTGATGAAATTGCTGAATTATCTAAAACTGTATTTAAAATATTAATTTTAATATATTTAAAAGTATCTACAAGGATTAGGGTATATATATACTTTTTAAAATATATTTTTCATAATTTCAGCCAAAACACGAAAATAACTTGTGGAATGATTCTTTTTCTATTAGTAGTTCCACCATAGATAATAAAATGATTTAGTGTTGGATGCTTCCAGTGTTTAGCACAAAGGTGTTCTCGTTTGCTTTTATGAATAATAGATAATAGATAATTTGCAGGTGAGAGGATTGGTGAAGCAACATTTGGATTCTTATAATTATCTCATTAGGACTGAGATAAAAAAGATCGTCAAAGCAAATAAGGAAATTAGATCGACAGTTGACTCCCGTATTTTTCTCAGGTGGGCCTTCATTGTTGTTTCTTGAGTGGACTTAATAAATATGGCAACATCCCCCCCCCATTTGTGAACCAGATACTGTCATGATACCACAGCAACCATTTCCCATTTCATAATTACAGGTACACAGATGTTTGGATAGGTAGACCATCAGTTATGAGTGATGGTAGCGAATTGACATTGTTTCCACATGAATGTCGGCAATCAGATAAAACGTTAGTAACTATTCTCATTGTACCGGGGTCCTGGTGTGAGTTGTGTGATTGTTGATCGTGCTTTCCCTCTGGAGTTTGGATGCTCTCTAAAAAGAAATAGTGCAGTGTTATGCAAAACAAATCCAACTTCCTTTTCTTTTAGCTCTATAAAGTTGCCCTACAAAATTAAATATAAAGGGAATTAATTGCATATTGCTACTTTCTCTGAATTCTCTCATCACATGGTTTCTTTATTAACTTTTAGCTATGCTGCTCCTATATATGTCAATATTGATTATGTAGTGGGGAGTAATGGGCAAATGACCGCTGCAAGCAAGGTACTGTAACTGTTCCTTATAATTTTATTTAGCTGAAAATGCTTTGCCATTTCTGAATTTGATTTCAAGGCTCTTACTCGTTTCTTCCGTCTCTTGGTGCATGCATGCTCTCTGAAACACCTCCTAGACTAAAGTTTGCATTGGAAGGATGCCGGTCATGCTAAGGAGTTCTTGTTGTGTCCTGTATGGAAAAGATGAGGATGAATTGGCACGCCTTCGTATGCCTCTGACCACTTAGATATTCCACTGAGTTTTGTATGTTTATGTTAGAGTATAGAATAACAGGAAGTGTAACATCATTTTCATAGTTTTAGCAGTTAAACTATTGCTTGCTATTCCTGTTACATTTAAGATATAGGTTTCCGATTCCTATGGGAATTAGGCCCGTTGTCTCTATATAAACACTGTAGCAGTCCTCGAGAAGTTCTGTAATTGTGAACTTAAAGTCATATCAATATCAGTAGCAGTTTATTAGTTAATGAACGTTATCCAGATTTCATCTTCTGTTTATAGTTACTGATCATGAAAGTAGTTGTGCGTCTAAATGGATCATCAGAGAACGAGCACTGGAATTGTTTTATTGGTTATTTGACACAAATAAACTTTGATGGTGTATGACCTGCCACAAGGCCTGCATATCATACTGATTTTAGCAAACATATATGACAATGAACCGTATAAATTATTTTTGCATGATGATTGTGGTGATTTCTTTGTTTTTTTCTTTTTTGTCTTTGTTGATCATGTACTTTTATTTATATATTGACTATATTCATTGTACTTGTTTTTTATTCACTTTAGGCGAATGTCCACTTGATCCAGGAGGATATTTTGTTGTCAAAGGCACTGAAAAGGTATGAGCAATGTGTTTATCATGCTTTATACTACCTATAAGGGTTTTGACAATGTTATTTTCTGTCTATGGGCCCCTTTGTTATGAGTGCGGTTGGATCTTAAAGAGATTAGGAAAGAAGACAAATCAAATAAGCCCAAGTAGAATTAATTTATGGCTTTTACGCTCGACGACCTTGTCAAGACACACAGGAATTCGTTTTTCAAAGGTTGTTTAGTAATCAATACAAGAGACCCTAATATAGCTACTACAAGAGTCATAATAGGAAACATAAAGCTAGGCTTATAAGAAGTTGACTAAGGGAGTGTTTGCAGCAACTTAAAAGAGTGCTTTTCAGTTCTTTGCTTAAAAAAAGCTGAAATGAGTGTTTTCAATGACCTGCCTAAATTAAGCACTTTGAAGTAAGGGAACTGTTTGAAGTGGAGGAAATGATCTGGTGACAATAGATGTGGAGTCGGTTGTATTTCTATGGGCAATAAAGCAACCGGTGAAGTCGTTATTGTGCAACAACCTTCATAAATACTCTTTTGTTTATATACTACCTATAAGGGTTTTGACAATGTTATTTTCTGTCTATGGGCCCCTTTGTCATGAGTGCGGTTGGATCTTAAAGAGATTAGGAAAGAAGACAAATCAAATAAGCCCAAGTAGAATTAATTTATGGCTTTTACGCTCGACGACCTTGTCAAGACACACAGGAATTCGTTTTTCAAAGGTTGTTTAGTACTCAATACTAGAGACCCTAATATAGCTACTACAAGAGTCATAATAGGAAACATAAAGCTAGGCTTATAAGAAGTTGACTAAGGGAGTGTTTGCAGCAACTTAAAAGAGTGCTTTTCAGTTCTTTGCTTAAAAAAAGCTGAAATGAGTGTTTTCAATGACCTGCCTAAATTAAGCACTTTGAAGTAAGGGAACTGTTTGAAGTGGAGGAAATGATCTGGTGACAATAGATGTGGAATCGGTGGTATTTCTATGGGCAATAAAGCAACCGGTGAAGTCGTTATTGTGAAACAACCTTCATAAATACTCTTTTGTTTAGATTCCCCCAAGGCAGTCACTGTGTCCAGAGAGGAATCAACATGTACCAAGTTTGGAGTTCAATCCAATCATATTTCAAAATTTCATAATGTTGCACCCATCTTCCACCAAAAGTAGACAAGGATTTCTATTCGTTAATGAAACAACATAACTCAGAGACAGTGACATGTAAAGTTCATTAGTCCATATTTTTTCATCTTTTTCTGGACTTTCTTTTTGTGTATTTTTGAAACTACAGACTTGAAAGAACACACACACAGCAATGAAGTAAACCTGCTATAAGAAAAAACACCTACTAAGAAAATAAATAAAATAAAGACACTAACTAAATTAGAGTCAAAGTGGAACCTTTGAATATCTGGAGGAGAACAGGACCTGTTGAATCATGACGTAGTCCATTGTTCAGATTTTTTAATCTTCTGGCAGCAGAAAGATAAGAAACATTGGGGCAGAACCGCAGCGATTATGGTATCATGGTGTCCAGTAGTGAGCAGTTGCAGTATTCTTTTACATTTTTTCCTTCTGTTGATGAGTTGTGGAAGAAAAACAAAGAGTAGAAAATAAACGGCTCAGCAACCAAATTTTTATGAGCGTGATTGGATCTCAAAGAAAATGGGAAAGAAGACAAATAAAATAATCTTAAGCTAGAATTAATTGGTGCCCAACCTTGTCACTAGATTATTCCGGTTTTGATTGGACCGGAACTTTACTTTCATTTATTTTTTAGATGTTTCAACTTTTGAAAAATAGTTCTGATTATTTAAAAATTACCTTATCAGCTCGAGAATTTCTGTTATATTTTGTTGTTGTTTTATGTATGATCTTTTCTCATTTAACCTTTTATATTAGAATGAAAAAATCTCCTAATATGATCATATTGATACAAGAAACTAATATTAGTTTCTCGATGAGTTCAACGAATAATTTAACTCATTAGCTTTACAAATTCAACAAAATAAACTAAACTAAGCGTGTACGTATTAATGTATTATCATCAAAACAAGATAAACTAAGCAAATAAAAACGATCCTAAATTTTAACGATTTAGGTTATAAAATGTTATTAATCTTAATATTTAAATAATGTGCAAATTAAATTAGTGCCTAAAGCATTTTATCACTTTAACATATGTAGCATGTATATATGTAAAATTTTAATGCATATATAAATATATTTGTATATATAATATTTAAATTCCGGTCTAACCTGTCCACTGTCCAGACTGGAATATTCCGGGTTTCAGACCGGACTGGACAAAAATCCTAGAAACAAAGACTAGACCGGTATGTGAACGGTCTGGGTCCAGTCACGACTGACTGGTCCGGTTCGGTCCGGTGTTCTTGTCTAGACAGGATTATGCTCAGCCCTACTTGTCAAGAGGCGAATTAATTCTTTAAAGGTTTATTAATCAATACTGGAGACCCTTATTTTGCTACTACAAGAGCCTTGGTCGTAATAGAAACATAAAGCAAGGCCAATAAGAAGTTGACTAAAACTACATCACTAAATAATAAATTAATAACAATGGTAATGATAAAGTAATATTTATTAATAGTAAGAGACTCCTCATATCACCCCTTTTGTCTACTATATCTGGCTTCACTTCTTACTTTTGAAAATTATTATTCATTATGTTTGACTTTTGTTTATTATAGTTTATAGTTTCTGTCTTCTGCTCGATCAATCCAGGTTATTTTAATCCAAGAGCAGCTTTCCAAGAACAGAATACTTATTGATACTGACAGGAAGGGCTGGTAAGGGGTTCACATTATTATAACTTTATTGCACTTCTCCTTGGTAATTTGTTCTCTATTGCTTCCACACACTCATCTTTTTCACCCCCACTAGATCAATAGAGTAATTGGAACATGTGTGCACTCACCTTTTTAGGTTGAGATTTGTAATTGTCAGCTCACTCAGCTGCATCTAGGCGATCTCTTTTGGAAATTGGAACTGTAAACAGTCACTCTCTTACCTATATTGACCTTTTTGAAGACATTAGTGGATGCTGTGCAATTTTGTCTTTTTGATTTTTATTTTCCAGTTCATAGAAGTTGAAGTTTTAGTGTCCTAGTATGCAAGATGTATTATTGGCATATAGTGGTTCTGTCTTGAAGAGGGAGAGAATTCCATAATCATTCCTTTCATCGAAGCATTTCTATGACAAATTCTCTTCCTTTTTATTTTTGAAGCTTTTGAGATTATTCTTGGGCTTTATTTATGCAACATCTATTTCTTGTTATAATCTTGTTTCCAGTGTTCAAGCGTCTGTTACATCCAGCACAGAGAATATAAAAAGTAAAACAATCATAAAAATGGACAAAGAAAAGATTTATTTGGAGTTGAATCAATTCAAAAGCAAGGTTAGTTTTTAAACTTTTATCTCTATGTTGATGCACTTTGCGCTTTGCGCTTTGAACTTTGTTCAACTTCATTTCTTGTGTTCTTGTATTACAATACAACTTTTATAGGTCATTTTAATTTCGGTTTACAGGTTCCCATAATGATTGTTTTGAAGGCCATGGGTATGGAAAGTGATCAAGAAATTGTGCAGATGGTCGGAAGAGATCCTCGTTATGGCTCTCTGCTTTTGCCTTCAATTGAGGTAAGCTTCTGGGTTTTCTCTGTGTTCCTTGCAGGGTTTTTAAATGTCCCCTTGTATGAAAGGGGCCGGGTGAAGTTTAATTGTTTGGAGTATGAAAGTTTGAAGTTCAAAATTGTTTGTCTAGTTCTACTTTTACCGTTACTTCTATGATTCTATCTAGGGATGGCAATGGGGCGGGTTTGGGGCGGGGGTACACTCCCCCATCCCCCGCCCCATGTCTAAAAAGTTCTCCCCATCCCCGCCCCATCCCCCGTTACTCCCAGACCCGCCCCACCCCGTTGTTCCCCACAGGTGCCCCCATATAGATTTAATTTATCGTTTTTGCATATGCTTTTAATCTCTTCAATTGGAGCATTGGAAGTCCTTCCATTATAGGCTTGAGGTCAACAGGCAGCAGTTTAATATTTCTCTCTTTCTCCTGCGTGATTACAAAGTCTGGGAAATAGAGTTTCTCATAGCAGTGAAAGGTCCACTCCTTGTTCACACGCATCCATTCCTTCAGTGGCTCCATAAATGCAATAGCAGCTATTAAGTTTGACTGCGAAGGTGTAGCAGTTCTTTCTGCTCTTCAGGAACTGCAGTTAGCAGATCAACAGCCAAGTAGCCAACACACAATCACCAACCAATACACATGCCTCGATATTGGATAAAGCCTTCATCAATACCTTCCTATTCGTTGCACTCTCATATTCTGCACTTCAATGACTGATATTTTCAGTATGATAAGTCACATAAAGAGATGTATAACGCTCTGAACTTTGCGCCTCCAGGATATAGTCAATCTCTTCAAACCGATGCCTCACCTCTCCCAGGCCCTGAGCACTTCAGAACGCCCAACATTGCTGCCCTCAGATTCCAGAGTATCTAACAGCTCATGCACCTGGTTTGGGAAGTTTTCTTCTCCCATTCCCGTTATAAGAGAGCCAATAGCTCTTGCTGCAACAGAACACACTTCAGGGATAGGATCTTGAGGAAATTCAGCTGCGAAACACTGCATTTTCTCCAGTTTTTGCTAAGGTCACCCGAAACTCCAATCAACAACGGTATTGGCTCCGAAGAAGAGTTAGTCACTCCTCTAGCGGAACTTTGCCCTAGATTGGTGACCCTTGGAGCATCATCAGCACTATTCGGAACAACATGTACGTTCTCTTCTTCTTTATCTTCACTTTTTCTAAATCGTGACGAAATAGTGCCTTCAGAGGGAGTTTGCCGCTGACTCACATACTCCTAAAGGAAGATTGAAGCTTGCGAATGGTGAGAAGCGGTTGCGACATCAGCTGGGAATTGGTCAAGGCCGCTCGCAAAGACGAACTGTGAGGATGGTGATTAAGCTTGCGAACGGTGATCTTCTGCTTGCGACGATACCTGTGCACAAGGAAAAGCTGTTTGCGATGAAGTTGAACCGTGGCTTTCAGGCTTCTGATGACGTCTAGGGTTCCTCGATCGGCCTCGTGAACGACACCCATTCTGCTGGACCGTTAGATCGCGCATCTCCACAATCGTGTTAATTTTTCGTAGCCCCTCACTGTTGTGTTCCACCTTGTGCTCTATTGTTTCCAATTTGCTTTCCATATTGGTGCGAGTCACAACCATTAACCGGTGACATGAATCGTGCTCGAATACCAATGATAGAGAAGGATCCCATTTATATAGTTTTGGAGAGCTAGAGATGCATGAAACAGAATTTACATAACAATAGAAAGCTTCATATAACAAAATAGAGAGAGAAAGTACAAAGGCAGTTAAAGAGCGCCAACTCTCCAAGTCCCAAGCCAAAAGGATAATCCCAGCCTAACTTTTATTCCTTACTTAACTTCTACTATTTAGACTACTCTCATTATTATTTTATTATCAACACTAATATGCCCGGTGGCTATCAGTTGATGAAATGGAAGAGTGCGTCATGATTTCTATGTGATCCAGGTATGCTGACTAGACTGAAGGATAAATTTTATCAAACACCGATGAAGTATGCATTACGATTGGCGTAGAGGGTTGGACGGTGAAATAATGTCACGTTCAAAAGATGAGTGTGGCTTAGATGCGCATGATGCGTTGTATGTGTGAACATACTATAAAAGACTGCTCGAGGAATGAGACAATTTTAGGAAAAGTGGGAGTAGCACCTATTGAAGATAAGATGCAGGAGTTGCGATTGCGATGATTTGGTCATGTGTGTAGTAGACCAAGTGATGCACCTATTAAATGAGTTGAGAGGTGCGGAGAAGAGGTGGGGAGGAGAGGGAGAAGAATACCCAAACAAATATGGTTTAGAGGAGTCTAGAATGATATGCTTCTTCTTGAGTTGGATGAGAGTATGATTTTGGAGGGAGAAAAGTGGAGGGCAGATATTCGTGTGGAGAATTGATCTCTTATCATCTTCTTTATCCTTTTATCTTCTTTATTTATCTTATGTTCTTTATCCTTCAATCCTTTTTATTTTATACAACTACATCCAAGCCTTATTCCCAAAAGATTTTGGGGTCGGCTAACATGAATTGATATATGATATCGGAGCCAAAAGGAAAAAAGGAAAGATAAAAAGATAAGGTAGGATAAAAAGAAGTCCTTTTTATTTTATATATATTTTAATTTTGTATATATTCTTTTTTATCCCTTTTTATCTTATCATCCCTATCCTCTTTTTTTTTCTAATCGCAACATGTTGAATTTTACACTATTCACATGTTCTATTTTGACTACATTTTACGCTATAATTTTATGAGAATTATTTTTTTAAAAAATATTGTTCAATTCATCTTATTACAAAATTTTCAAAATCTGATTTTTAATGTTTTTTACTAAAAGAGATTAAGATATAATTACGGTTAAAGACGTGCGTTGGCAAGTGTGAAATGTTGACCGTTGCAACTAAAAAAGAATGGAGGAAGTATATCTTTATCTTATATTTATCTTTATCTTATCTTTTTTTAATCTTGTTACCATATCTTATGTTTTTATAATTTTATCTTGGGAAAGTGTCAAATAGGTCCCCCTACTAATACGAAAAAGTCAATTAAGCCCCCGAACTCAAAAAACATCCAATTAAGCCCACGAACTAAATATAACGAGGCAAAACAGTCCTTTTAGCAGGATATTAACCGTTCCCAGTTAAGTTGCATGTGTGGCAAATGATGTGGCATGCTTTTACAGTTTCTTTTTCTCTTTTTCTCTTTCTTTCCTTTTTTTCTTATCTCTTTTTAACTGCTTAATTACCTGCTAAAAGGACTGTTTTGCCTCGTTTTTTATAGTTCGTGGGCTTAATTGAGTGCTTTTTGAGTTCAGGGGCTTAATTGAGTGTTTTTTGAGTTCAGGGGCTTAATTGACTTTTCTGTATTAGTAGAGGGGCCTATTTGACAGTTTTCCCTTTTATCTTTCTAATCTTTCTTTTCCTTTTGGATCCGATATCATGTATCGATATTCCATTCATGTTAGCCGACTCCAAAATCTTTTGGGATGATGGCGTTGTTAGATGAATGATTAAAGTTCAAAAGTACTAGTCTAACTCTTTCTTTACCTTCAATCCTTGTGTCTTTCCATTACAGTTGAGGCTCTTCCTATATGTCATTTCAATCTCTGAAGCATTCTAGCTAGTTTAATTGGTACATCGAGAATAAAGCAGTGTTTTATTTGTCATTTGAGAGTTAATGCTTCCTTTACTTATTAAGAAGTCTTTATGCTACAAATTCATTTGTTACTTCACAGTTTTGTCTCTAAACATGTTTTCCTGCACTGATGTGATGCTGCTTGCTTCGGGAATTTTGTTATCTTATCTGTTTACGAGACCTTTGTCTTGCAGGTGGTGTGTTGATACATATTCTTGACTGCAGGTCAAGAAGACTTCATATCAAAACCTAATGATAATCTTTTGCGTTTTGCTGTGTTTTGTGATTTCAGGAATGTGCTGCCAATAATGTGTATTGTCAACAACAAGCATTGCAGTTCCTTGATAGTGATAAGTTTGTATGGTTCCTTTCTTTAACTTCCTCACCCTTAATTGCGTACACTCACCATGTTTGGTTGTTGACTTGTTGTAATAGAAAAGTTATTCGGAAATGTGCTAGTTAGCTTTTGTTTACTTTGCTTAGTTTTCTCCTCCCTAAATATAAAAGAAGAAAAGCTACTGCATCCTTATGTATTAAGAAGTTTCTTCTTACTAGATTTCTTTCCCCTTGCTCATCTGATTGTTTTACACTTTTACACCTAAAATATTTGAAAGAATGTCTAGGTTGTTACCCTTAAAATATTTGAAAGAATATCTAGGCTGTTTGCTTTCCCATAGATTTAACATTGGTTTGAACTGGTACTTTACCTCAATGTACTTAAATGAAATCCATAAGATCCTAGTGTATCTGAGTTCAAGGGATGCTGGGTCAAGACTTAAAGATCTTATTTGTCATAATATGATGTGTAAGAATTCTCTCAACGGATTACAATCATGTGATCTGAACTTATAACACTTGAACTCATCTAATTGAAATGATAACTGAAAATGTATATTTACCGTTTCACATGAAGGCTTTATGCTCTTATCTTAATATGTATTAATTTATGTTAGCTTGTTTCTTTTGCAGCTTAAACCTTTTGCATACTCAACTGGTTCATTTGATAAGGTTTGGTTCATTATCCTTGGTGCACTTAAAGAATTTAATTTTCATATGCCAAACAATGCTTTATTGAACTCTTGTTTCTTTTCAAGAGATGTAGTTCAATACTTTTACTGGTAGAAGATACATGTTTTTCTATGAGATAATTATAAATTTATAATTGTTGCTGTACTGATTTTTTGACATCGTGTAAGTTAATGTTGGTACATATATGACCTAGGAAATATGTAGTTGTAAACATAAATTCAAATTTTGAGATATTCATGTATGTAACATTCTAACCATTTTTACAATGGTAGAAAAAGCCAAAAAGGTGTCTGTAAATGGAAATTGAAAGAACATGACATGTTAAATTAGACTATGAAGCATAAAACTTCCCGTAACTCACGTTTCCCCCGTTTTGGAAACTCGGAAGAGTCAGAAACTTCAAATTCCTGTTTCGGGGCTGTTTCCATAAGTAAGAATTGGGAAACCCGTTTTCCTAAATAATTAGCTTTTCGGAAACTTTGGGTTTCTAAAATTTCCCCCCTTTGATGGAGTCCTTGAGGGAAAATAGTGCTTCTTTAAAACTTTTTAGTGATATGTGATGGGATTCCTTCCTAGCAACATTGTAATATTTCATAACACTATGCATTGCTAGAAATGTATTGCATCTTACGATTAATTGTATACTAGTGTGTAATGCGTAATTATATATAAATTTGAACATGGGATGCACTTATTGTTGGTTATTAAGTAAAGTTATATGAACAATATGTGCGTGTATATATATAAATGATAATAACATGTATACATATATGAAAAAGTAATAATAAATCTGTCTTTATATTTTTCAATATTTACATGTTTCCCCCTTATTTTGTATCCTATATACAACATATCTTAGAAATCCTGTTTCTCGTGTTACCTGTTTCGCAATTCCAATCTACTTAGGTTCGTGAATGAATTCTAATTACACTTGTTTTACATGTAGGGAGGAGGGCGTGCATTGGAAATTCTTAGAAAAACATTTCTTGCAAACATCCCAGTATGAGTCTTTTCTTATTGATGATTCTGGTAATATATTACGTAGTATATTTTATAAATATCTATTGCACCTACCTTCTCTCCATGTATAGGTGCATGACAATAATTTCCGCAAAAAATGCATTTATGTTGCGGTGATGTTGAGACGCATAATGGATGCAATCCTAAACAAAGATACAATGGATGACAAGGTATTTTCACTTCATACGGTTCACTTGCTGAATGTGGAAAAAATGTTAGAATGTTGAAGACAAATGTTTGGTGATGTATTTTCTGGATAATTGGAAGTGAAACAAAAATAGCTGTTGCTTTGTGGCTCTCGAACCTAATGTTCTAGAACTTGATAGGCGTTAGCCGGGCGGCAAAAGCTCCTAGGTGCCAATTAGATGAGATATACTCATATTTTATTTTCTTTAAATTGTGCTAACAGAACTGAGAAAATATTTACTACCTCTGTCCCATAATGTAAGATACATATCAGTTTGGTGCGAGTTTTAAGAAAATAAAGGATGAAATGGTTGTTTTACAAATTTAACCTCCAAAAAGTAAGAAAGAGTGAGATGGCTCAACATAAAGGGATAAAGTTGAAATGTAAAAAGTTAGTGGAGTCCAATTTAGGAAAGTGATCATATTTTTGGGACAACACAAAAAGGAAAGTTTATCTTACAAAATGGGACGGAGGGAGTATCATTGATGTATATTACAAAGCTTTTTCCTAGTAGGAAACTAGGAATATGCTGTGCAGAATATTATGTATTCATACACCCATGAATCATAGTACATTCTTCATGGTTAAGAAAATGCAACTGCACGATACATTCTTCATGACCAAACAAAAAGTAACTATTCTTCACCCAAAAGTAAAAGCATTACTTAAAACTTGAAGGAACTGGCCAAGGGAAAAACCACATAAGCAGTGAGCACACATAACTGCAATAATCCTTTGAGGACTTTTTTCAAACATTAAAACTGCACAACACCATTGAAGTAATTATCACTCTATAGAGACTTTGTGTTTCCCCAACAATCTTTACATAAACGTAAATTCTTAATATCTTACTAACACATACAGAAACAACTTTTGGGCTGTAAAACTAACATCCAAAATTTCAATATTTAAAACATATGTTAGAACCTGCAGAAATTACTCTAACAGAACACATATATTGATTCAAGAACTCAAAGGCAACTTTTATTGAATCTCCTTGGGCAACTGACCGAAGCCCCCAAATGAGCCGAAGCCCCCCAAAAGATAGAGATACAACGCTGATCTTCCCAGTACAAACTACAAGTCAAAACAACCTCCTAACTATTCCCAGCTATCTTCTATTTATAGTATTCCCCATTAACAGAATGTAGTTATTAGCTACTAACTGCTCTATTATTATTCTTTGGGATAAGGACCAAAAATGACAATAAGGTTTTTAATGAAGTTCAGATTGGACACTAAAATTTTAAGTAGACCAAATAAACACAAATTTAAACCTTTTCATTCCATTCTAACCACCCTTAACAGCTCCGTCATTTTATCCCATCATTATCGAGCCCCCAAGGGTCCCCTCACCCTTTCTGCTTCGACCTTCGTCTCAACCTTCTCCACCCATAGCTTCTTTCATCTAAAAACCTATGCTTCCCGTAGCCCAAGAGAATAAGGGCATCGGCATCCACTCATCCAATACTTGAAAAAAGCTATTAGTGCTACCCAAGTTGATTTCCAAGCCTCACTCCACTATGGAATGTCCACTTTTCCTTTTCTTTCGTTCTTATTAAAGTCATATTCAGTCCAATCAGTCCAAATTCACTTCTTATAAGCCATATTCACTATTCAGTCCAACCATAGCAATATTTTCCCCCAAATCATGGAAAACCATAGCTTGACCACCAATTTCACATATTGTTGCTTCAAAATAGAATAGGCTGAGAAAATTACCCGAAGAAGGATTAACTCCCCAATCTAACCCGATGAAATGGAAATTATTTACAAACAAGAAGGAATCCAGACAGTGAATTCCTCCCCTGCCATTGTTTGTATTGCTATTTCCAATTCTGAGTGCAAGTGGCGAGTCTTGCAGGTCCGCCAGAGCCGAAAAATGGTTTTGGGTGAAAAGAAAAGATATGTGGTGAGTTTTGCAGGCCCGCCGGAGTCAAAACAAGCTTTTGGGCAAAGAGGGAGGATGAATATTTATCGGATTTGGGTTTTCAAATGTTCCGCCAGAAGAAACGGGAGCTGGAGTTGTTTTAGGTTTTGGGGGAAGATGGAGGGTAAACTCATAGTTGACGGGAGAAAAGCCAGGTGTCCAAATATGACGCAAAAACGTATAATTTGTGTTAATTTGGGCTACTTCAAAGTTTAGTGGCCAATATGAGTTTCTCAAATAACCTTAATGTCATTTTTGAGCTTTCTCCCTTATTCTTTTTCTCATTTATTATTATTCTAAGTAGGTCCCTAACAATACTCCCCCCTAAACATCCACCTTGCCCTCAAGGTGGGTAATAGGAAGTAGCCATGATCTTCTGCTTCCTCTTCATCCTGGCGCTTCTACCTTCCCAATATCTAACTGATTTCTGAGAAAAGAGCTTCCATACTTGATTTTTCCAATTCACAGATGTTTCTGCAGCGTATATTATCTTCGGTGAATTTTCATTTTCTTCCTTAGTCTTCAGGTCTTCAATAGCCACAAATATTTTCATGCTTTCCTGAGGTATAATACTTGCAACAGAAGCAGAATTTGTGTTCATGACCTGAACATCAGGATTCTCATCCTCTTGAATCTGCTCATCAGAAAGTTTTGAATTACAAATGGTTTCAACTCCATTTGAGATTTCTCCCATTGAATTCTGATTGACTGCCATGATGCTTTTTAGTAAAACAATGCCATCCTCCGCCATACTTGGAGTACACTCCATATCATTCCACCAAACAACTCCCATAGAACTACTCCACCAAAATTTCTCTGCCACTTCACATTCCTCAAAAGGAGAGTCCCTTTTCACCTGGTGTCTTGAAACAGAGAATGGAAGAACTCAGGCTATCTCTAAAAGGGCACAATCTTTGCTAGTGTGAAGCACCATAGTAACCAAGCAACTCTTTTTGGCCGAGAGTACAAAATCAGCTCCTGCATCACGCAGCACCTCAGTCCTAATTCTTTGGTTTCATCCTTGCCTGTCAGATGAAGAAAATTCGTTTTCTCTAAAAGAACTTCAATCTTTGAGGTTGTTATTCAAGCTGAAGAGTTTGTCACACTCCTGAAAAGGGATCTCTAGGGAACGAGTAATTGCTCCAAATTCAGGTCCAAGATTAATTGAAGATTTCTCATTGCATTCCTCTTCAGGGTCTGTTTCATTAACTGAAGGTACAACCGATTCCAATTCTGTGTTTATTGTTGTTGGTGGAGTCCCTGGAGATCCCTTTTCTGATGCGATGACCAGAGAGGATGAGCTGTGAGATCCGGGGATTGAAGAAACTTGCGAACTGGGGACTTCTGCTTGCACCGAAGCCAGAGGAGGACCAGAAGAAATTGTTTGCGCACTCAGAAAAACGGCTTGAGAGGAAGAAGGCGAACCGTGAGAATCGATTGGAAACGATGAAGATTCTCCTCTCAATCGTGTCCTTGGACGCGAATTGATCGCAGGTGAGTAAGTCTACGAAGGGAGGGTAAGAAGAAGTTCGCGATTGCGAACTAAAAGAAACAGATCGCGATTCAGTCTGCGAACTGGTGAGCGAGGGCGACGAACCTCGTTTGTTAGGTAGCGGAAGATGCTTAGTCTTCCTCGATAGATCTCTCGGTCCTCTGCTAAACCTCTGCTCTTTTGATTCCTCAGAACTCGCTGAGTGTCGCGACTGATGATGGTGAGAAATGCTATGCGATGCAGATGAGCGATGCAATGCAGCTGAGGTGTGCGATCTACTTCTCGAACGATCTTGATCTCTCGCATCCAATCTGGCGAGAATAGCTGTTAACATCTCCATATTTTTTTGATGATTCCTTTCCAACTTATCCACTCGCGATTCCATCTTTCCGTGCATCCAAACCATCCAAAGTGATCAACTGTCTCTGATACCAATGTTAGAACCTGCAGAAATTACTCTAACAGAACACAGATATTGATTCAAGAACTCAAAGGCAACTTTTATTGGATCTCCTTAGGCAACTGGCCGAAGCCCCCCAAAAGATAGAGATACAACTCTGATCTTCCCAGTACAGACTACAAGTCAAAACAGCCTCCTAACTATTCCCAGCTATCTTCTATTTATAGTATTCCCCACTAACAGAATGTAATTATTAGCTACTAACTACTCTATTATTATTCTTTTTCTCATTTATTATTATTCTAAGTAGGTCCCTAACAAAATAACAGAAAAGTGATAAGAATATATATTACTTGAGGCCTGCTACTGTGAGAGGTTCTAAAATGAAGGGTAACCACGCCAGGAACTTGAAAAAGAAGCAATGTCCGTCTATGTAGCACGGAACTCTCGGGAATGAGTACGCTTCCGTTTTGGAAACTCGACGGAAACTCTTCTGAAACTCTTGAAACAATTGTTTTTCTAAAAAATATAACGTTTCATGTTTCCCGTTTCCCCATGGTTCCCACGTTTTTGTGCAACATAGATGTCCGTGACGGTCTTGACTCTCTTGAAGTGAAGGGCGGCGCTTGAAAAGTAAAATAGAAGAAGGCTTATGGCTGGCTAGGCTGTCTGGGCGCCTGATTAGTCTGCGGTCCGATCAAGCCCTAGTTTGTAACTTTGTATTTTTCGCCACAGTGGGATAGCGCCCAACGACTAGGGCAGCGCCTAGGGGATTTTTAGATTCTTGGTTGAACCTAATTTAGTTTTGGAATTAGATATGTGTATGTGTGTGTTTCGTTTATTGAGATGAAGTTGTGGGTTTCTTGAATTGCATTGCAAATTGATCTTTCATTGACTTTATTTATGTTTTCTTGTCTATGAATAAAATATTGCTTACCGCTTTACCCACAATAAAATATACAAATAACCATATTCCCTATATGTTTTCCTTTGTGCATTTGTTGATTTGCATATGATAGGGATAGCATTGACATGACTGTTGTAGGAGAGGAGTGTGTTAGATCTAATCTTACATCAGTTGATCTTTTTCTTAGTAAAGATATGTTAGCACAACAGTTTTGGGTATTTTTCATTCATAATGGGCAGAGATGTAGAGCTCATGCAGCCAGCTTGAAGGACTTGATGGTGGTGTGCTGACGGAGTGTATATGTATACATCTGCATTCTTAAAACTCGTTACATTTAAATATTTTTGCTGTATAGTAATTAATTTTTTTGTAATTGCACGCAAATATCATCTTTAAGTGGTCAAGTGAGGCGGTGTGTAGGAGACTCTCCAACAGTGGGTTGGTGACAAAGGGTAGGGTAGGGTCGGGGTAATGGCATATCCAGATGTTATCTTGGAGGACGACACACTACACATTAATATTTATATATTCTATATATAACTAAAATCAGTAAGAATAGGGCTATGTGTGTAACAACAACAACAACAACAACATCCAAGCCTTAATCCAAAAGATTTTGGGGTCGGCTAACATGAATCGATCCATGATATCGATGCCAAAAGGAGAAGACAGACAAGAAAAAAAAGGATAAAACGAATAAGATAAAGATAAGTAAATATATGATAATAATAGCATAAGAATATAAGAAAGATAAATGATTAAAAGATAAAAGAGCATAAAAAAGCTAGAAGATAAAAATGATATAAGAACATAAAAAGACAAAGAAGATAAGCGATAAAAGAAAAGAAGAGAAAACGAGAGGGGAAAAATAGAAAAAAAGATCAATCGTCCACACAAATGAGCGCCCTCCACTTTGCCCTCTCCAAAGCCATACTCCATCCAACCCAAGAAGACGCATATCAGTTCTGATTCCTCTAATCCAAGTCTGTTTGGGTCTTCCCCTCCCTCTCCTCTCAGTCTCTTCTCCCCACCCCTCAAGTCGTCTAACAGGTGCATCACTCGGTCTTCTACGCACATGTCTAAACCACCGCAAACGAGACTCCTGCATCTTATCTTCTATAGGTGCTTCTCCCACCTTTTGGCTGATTATCTCATTCCTTAAGTAGTCTTTTCTGGTATGTCCACACATCCAACGCAACATACGCATCTCTGCCACACTCATCTTTTGAATGTGACATTCTTTCACCGCCCAACACTCTACGCCATACATTAATGCAGGCCTAATTGCTGTTCGATAAAATTTACCTTTCATCTAGTCGGCATATCTCAATCGCATAGAAATCTTGATGCACTCTTCCATTTTATCCACCCAGCTCTGATTATATGGGATACATCTTCATCTAATTCACCATCCTTCTAAATAATGGAGCCCAAGTAACGAAACATATCACACACCGGTATCTCCTTACCATCAAGAGTAATCCCACTGTTGCCACTACTTCTATCTCCACCAAACTTGCACTCCATATACTCAGTCTTGCTTCGGCTTAGTCTGAAACCCTTTGTCTCCAAAGTTTGTCTCCATACTTCCAGCTTTGGTTTAACACCCGATTGTGTCTCATCAATCAATACAATATCATCGACAAACATCATGCACCACGATATATCTTCTTGAATTGACTTTGTAAGTTCATCCATGATTATAACAAATAAGAAAGGACTCAGAGCCGATTCTTGGTGCACTCCGATAGTAATAAGGAACTATGTGGTCCTCCCTACACTAGTACGGACAGTCGTAGTACAAGCCTCATACATATCCATGATGATACTGATATACTTCCGTGATATGTCTTTTCTAGTCAAGGCCCACCAAAGGACTTTTCGAGGTACCCTATCATATGCCTTTTCTAAGTCAATGAACGCCAAATGCAGATCATTTTTAGTGTCTCTATACTTTTCCACAACTTGTCTAAGAAGGTGAATTACCTCATTTGTTTAGCGTCCAGGCATAAAGCCAAACTGATTCTCCGAAATTTTCACACTTTTTCGAAGTCTTTGCTCAACCACTCGCTCCCAAAGTTTCATGGTGTGACTCATAAGCTTAATCCCTCGATAGTTGACACATTCTTGTACATCACCCTTATTTTTAAATAGGGCTATGTGTGTAAGCCCAATTAAAGAAAGTTCTCATGTGCAATTATGACATGCAATTTTGAAATTAGTTGACATATTTTAAATGAAAAGATGAGTGATAGTGACATTGGCCGCATTGCCCACAGTGGCTGTAGATGTGGCTGTTGGACAGAGGTAATTGTTAAAACCAGCACATAGACTGATAACAGAGGTGATGATCTTGTGGTGTTGCCGTGTTGATACTTGATAGTGGTGGGTTAGTAGAGGCAGTGATTGTCGGTAGTGTTGGTTTATAATGTCCGTCACTGTTGGCTAAACATCTGCATTTTCCTAACTCGTTAGGCTAGTTTCTCTCTGACTTAATAACTCATTTTTTTCACATTTTTCTATGCCAGTCAAGCATATGAGAATCCAGAATATTGCTCCCGGAAATCATATCCCCCTTCCAAAATGAAACTGTAGCCTTTCAACTTACTGCAAATTACTCTATGCCTTACAGTTATATCCGCTGTGTCTAATTTTTATTTTTATTTTGCAGGACTATGTGGGGAACAAACGGCTAGAGCTCTCAGGGCAGCTATTGTCCCTTCTGTTTGAGGTACTCTAAGCATGCTTTTTCTATGAACCTGCATGTATAAATGAATACAAGATGTCTTATATTCTATTAAACTTCTTATCGCAGGATTTGTTTAAGACCTTTAATGCAGAGGTCATAAAAACTGTTGATTTGCACTTGGCAAAGCCTTCCCGATCTAGCAAACTCGATATTTCTCAAGTATGTAATTTGGAATTAAACTGCAACCTTTAGTGGCTTAGCAAAATGCAGTATATTGTTTCAAACTTTGGTGCTACACCCTTTTGATTTCTTGAATGCCAGCCCTTTTTGTTAGTAACTCTCTATTTATATACTGAAGGAAAAGGGCATTGAATGGTCTCTTTGTGTATGTACTGCTACTGAAACACAATCTTGTAGGGCTGTGCTGTTTTTATTCTCCTATTCTTTTTTTCTCAAAATAGTTTGTAAAACCAATAGTTTCAAAATGAAAGTTGGGTTTTGACATATATTTTATGTCTCATTGTAAAATATGGTATTCTGTTTTATCTTCTTTGATATTTGAGAGATGCAATCACTGATGTTTCTTCAAAATATGCTGTTCAGAGTTTAATGAGGGACAGCATTACCAAGGGTCTGGAAATAACTCTATCCACAGGAAATTGGGACGTAAAGAGATTTAGAATGCACCGCAAAGGCATGACACAGGTGCTACACTCATGTCCTGGCTGTGTCTCAGTTATTTAATGTTTTGGTTCTGCGATATATGTTGGCCTTGACATATAGAGTCTGGAGTCGGTGAATTTAGCAAAATTGTATGTGTAAAGGGGTGTAAGTGTTGATATATGTATTTGTTACAGGTCCTAACTCGGTTATCATACATTGTATCATTGGGCTTCATGACCAAGATTCAACCCCAATTTGAGAAGTCCAGAAAAGTTAGCGGGCCTAGAGCATTGCAACCAAGTCAAGTAAACCTTTTATCCAAGCATTATACTGTAAATTATCTTGTGTTTAAATTATTCAATATAAGGGAATACCTCTTTTTAACAGTGGGGCATGCTGTGTCCTTGTGATACCCCGGAAGGTGAATCATGTGGATTGGTGAAAAATCTAGCTTTGATGACTCATGTTACAACAGATGAAGATGAGCGCCCAATTGTTTCTCTGGTATTTTCCTCCATTTTTGTCTGATAATCTTTAATGCTTGATGATTTAGGTTGTATCTACTCTTTGTGTTTGTTCTTTTATGGCCACTGTTAAGATGAGTATGCTAAATCTAAGGTTCCATAGATGGCTTTTGATACAGGTTGATCAGATTTGCAGCTATGATTGTTTTATTTACTCCTTTCTATTTCCCACAAAATAAATGCATTTCTAAGAAATTAACATTTGAAATATGAAAATAGTCTTAGAAAACGATTTTTGTAATCCTAGTTACTGAAGATCTCTTTCACTTAAACTGCAGCAATGTAACTTTTCCATTTAAATTTGTATGCTTTATATTATTATCTGTTCATGCCGATTGCTAGAATTTGCTCTATTTTGCCATATTAGCTTTGCAGTATCATGAATAAACTTCTGTTCCTGACTTTTCACTCTGCTTAAAGTTTGGGCCTACTTGTTCTGTAATCCTTTTCTCAGTGCTATTGGTTGGGGGTTGAAGACCTAGAACTTCTTTCTGGGGAAGAGATTCATACACCAAATTCTTTTTTGGTTGTATTGAATGGACTCATTCTTGGGAAGCACAGGAAGCCACAGGTACATGAATAGCCACACAAAATTTCTTCCCATTCTACAGAGTACATGCACCTTTTTTTATATATATTGAAAGAATTGAAATCCTCTATACCATTTTTCTTGGTCCACTTGTCTATCACGCTTTTTAATCTCTTTAAACATGAAAGCATTTGAACATATCACCCAGCAAAATGTGTGGTAAACCATTAAACAAGTGAAGAATTGATACTAGTATAGAGGATTTCTAGTGTATATGAAGAGATGTTGGAGCAAGTGTCACCCACATTTTGCCCTTTATAAAAGTCTTCACTGTAATTAACTTATTTCATATTTCCTTGTCCACCACTCTTTTTGAATGAATCAAACTTGAAAGCATTTTAACTGTTTTTTTATATTGAATAAATTAGGTGGAATAGATATTAACCAATCAAAAGGCGTGGTAAACAAGTGAAAAAGGGAAATTGGTACATATGATTTTATAGAGTATAGATAGAGAGGTTAGAGTCAGCGTAACCCAAGTTTTTTCCCTAAACGTTTTTCACTGCAATTAACCTATCTTGTATTCTTGATGCACAGCGGTTTGCCAGTGCCATGAGAAAGCTACGGAGGGCTGGTCAAATTGCTGAGTTCATAAGCATCTTTGTGAATGAAAAGCAGGTAATGTTTGGCATGGTTCTCTTTTGGATGTCATGTTTAAGTGCTCCCTTCTCCTTTTGTTTTCATTTCATTTCTATACATTTGCACTAAATGGGAGTATGTGACTAATTGCTCCATAAATTACGGATTGGTGTAAAGTCATTGATCTTAGTTTTGCTTGCTTCAACAAATGAACATTAAATTTGAAATAAAAAAAAATCAATTTATCAGAACAAGAAGTGTTGTGATAAATGGTCGAGTATCAAAGAGAGAAATATTTAAAGTATTATGTAAAATAAGTGCTTTCTATTGCATTACGTGATTCTCAGTAGATGCTATATAGCTACAGCTAGGGCATCCATAATCCACATTAATCATCCCCAAATAATCTCATTCAGGTTCCCATTGCCACATCACAACATTAAGAAACCCTTTAAATCCTAATAATTCTAAATCTCATCGACTCCCATCACCATCATCGTTAAATAATTTTGTCTGTGTGGGGGTTCTACATTCAAATCATACAACTTCCAGTCTCAATTATCTTGAATAATTTAGATTTGGAACATGATATCTGACTATTGTACAAATAGTATACATCTCCCTCGTCTTCAGAAATTTTAACGCGTCGCTCACTTCATTTTCATATGATCCTAGGATGTAGATGCTCTTAAATAAGAATCAGTTACAGGGTCAGTTTGTTCGTATGTTAGAGATCCTATTTATTCATCTTCCAGCTTAGCTGACTTCGAAAACTCGACAAATTTATCCATTTCTGTGTGGACACCTGTGATGAAATCCACTTGTGCATTAGAAGAACTACGGATTGTGGACTGCTCTTGGTCATGGAACTATTTGTGAGAGTTTGCCAATGGTGACTGTCCACTTTAAATAAAGGTTTATCCGTTCATCTACGGGCTAAATTGAATTTGAAGACTGCAAATTTCTTTATTTCTTTGTTGACACCAATGAAAAAATCTACTTGTACATTAGAAGAATTTCAGATTGTGGACTGCTTTTTGTACAAAGTTGGCGAATAGTCACTATTCACTAGAAGATAATTGATTTATGCTCGATAACATTTCTTTCCCTCCTTCCCAGCCAAGTAAATTTTAAATTCATAATATCACAGAAATTGAAATGTTGATGGTTTTATCGCTGCTTTCAGATACTCACTAATACTTCGTACTCCGTCCCAATTTGATGATCCCATTTCTTTTGGGCTCAAATATTAAGAAAGTGGTTGAAAAGGTAAAAGTTGTGGTTGAGATTTGAGTATAAAAAGGTGAAATGATGTGGACCACATATTTCTTTCCAAAAAGGGAAATGGGACTATCAATTTGGGACGACCCAGAAAGGAAATACGGGATCATCAAATTGGGACGGAGGGAGTATATGTTATGGACACCAGCCGCACCATTACATTTATAACTTTGGCTGACTTAGCTCAAGGTTTATAGATAAGTAATACCCAATTTAGTCCCTCAAGACCATAGATACATAAATCGCTAAACTACCCGCGATCTACGTACCGAACGCTTCGTACCGAATCACGATCCGAACGCGATCCGAACGCAGCATGGAATGCTCTCCGGAACGCTGTGTCAGTCGATCCCAAATGCATCTGGAAGCGAGCTCAAACGCCTTCTGATACAACCTCAGTCGTCTTCAATCGCGATCGGTAACTCAACGCAGGTCGTTCCGCGTATGTATCCCCATTGATCGCTATTAGAGTTTAAGCAAAGTGATAGAATGGAAATGAAATCATCTTATTCTGGAAGAGTAGTTACAGAGTATTTATAGTTGATAACCTTAACAGACTAAACAACCGTGAGTACAGTACAAAGAAGTTTAACACCTTGTAACTACAACTTGTAACTACTTTAACAATACAAAGAAATGTAGTCTATACACTATTCCTAACATTCCCCCCTCAAACTTAGGGTGATTGCTTTGGAAAGTCAATCACACTGAGTTTGTTTCTGAACTCAAGGAAGGTAGAAGCAGATAGAGGCTTGGTCAGCACATCTGCAACTTGTTGAGGAGCTGGGACGTGGAAGACTTCAAGCTGCTTGAGTCTGACTTTCTCTCTAACAAAAAATAGATCAATTTCCAAGTGTTTAATGCGAGAGTGTAGAACAAGATTGTGGGCAAGTTGTATTGTGCTTAGATTGTCACAGTAGATTCTGGGAGTGACAGATGGAGCTTGAAGTTCTCTGAGCAGGTATTGAACCCATAAAACCTCAGATGTAGTGTTAGCAAGGCTTCTGTATTCTGCTTCTGCTGAGGACCTGACAACCCTCAGTTGTTTTCTAGACCACCAAGAGATGATGTTGGGGCCTAGAAAAATGCAAGATCCAGATGTGGATTTTCTGTCTGTGGGATCTGATGCCCATTCAGCATCACAAAAGGCTAGAACTGGTGGAGGTGAGGTGAATAGAGGTAGAGGTTTTATGACTAAACCATAAGTAATGGTACCAGACAGATATCTCAAAATATGTTTTACAACTTTCCAATGTTCCTGTTGAGGTGCAGCCATAAATTGGCAGACTTTGTTAACAGAGTAGCTCAGTTCAGGCCTAGTTAAAGTAGCATATTGAAGGATACCCACAACAGATCTATAATAGGATGGATCAGTAAGATAATCACTTCCTTCGGTGGTAAGTTTACAGTTGCTTACCATAGGTGTTTTTACTCCCTTGGAGTCTGTCATTCCAACTTTGTGTAAAAGGTCTCTAATATACTTGGCTTGAGATACATGTATACAACCACCAGGAAGTCTTCTAACTTCAATGCCCAAGAAGTAATCAATATCCCCAAGATTTTTGAGAGAAAATGAAGAATGAAGTTTCTGAATGATGTGCTGAATGACAGTGGAATTGTTTCCAATAACTAGAATATCATCTACATAGATAAGAATATAGATCTGAATCTCAGAAGTTAAGAGAATAAGTAGGGAAGGATCACATTTACTTTGCTTGAACCCAGCTTGATATAGGACAGAAGTGAGTTTGTGGAACCAAGCTCTTGGAGCTTGTTTCAAACCATACAGTGACTTGTGTGTAATCTGCAAACTAGGGAGTTGTCTTTGTTTTGGAAACCTGGCGGTTGTTGCATGTATACTTCTTCCTCAAGATCCCCATTGAGGAAGGCATTGTTAACATCAATTTGCTGAATAGACCACTGATGAGAGACTGCCAATGTCAAAAGGATTCTGATAGTTACTGGTTTGACTACTGGAGAGAATGTCTCTCCAAAATCAAAGACATATCTCTGATGAAAACCCTTGGCAACCAGCCTTGCTTTGAACTTATTCACAGAACCATGTGAATTTTCTTTAATTCTGAACACCCATTTGCAGCCTATAGCTTGTTTTCCTTGAGGAAGAGATATTAAAGACCAAGGGTGGTTAGCTATTAGAGCATCATATTCAGCTTGCATTGCTGCAAGCCTGCAAGCCAAGGTGGAGAGGATAGAGCCTGCTTAACTGATTTGGGCTCAACATGAGCTAATAGTAAGGTTGGATTAAGTCTAGGTTTGACAATCCCAGATTTGGACCTAGTTTGCATAGGATGACTATTGATTATAGGAATGGAAGATTGGGAAGAGGATGATGGTGCAGAGGAATGAGATGAGGAATGGGAATTACTGACATTATTTTGGGAGTTGACGGGAGATGAGAACTCAGGGTGGTCAGAATGTTGATGGGCAATATGAGAGTTAACTGGAGATGAGGACTCAGAGTGATTAGGAATTTGATGATCAGAAGAAGAGATGGATGGTGTGTTAGTAGAAGGATTGGAAGATGTGGTTGATGAAATAATGCCATTGGAAGAATTGGTATTTGAAGAGTGAACAATAGTGATGGGTGCAGATGATTGAACTGAGACTATAGAGGCTTGATTTGTTATGGTGGGAAAGAGTTTAGGATAAGGGAATTTTGTCTCATCAAAAACTACATCTCTAGAGATCTAGATTTTTCCACAAGGAGATAGACACTTGTACCCTTTGTGGTGTGAGGTGTAGCCTAGAAACACACACTCTTTTGAGTGGTAATCCAATTTATGTTTATTGTAAGGGCGAAGGTAAGGATAACAAGCACAACCAAACACCTTTAGAAAGGAATAATCAGGAATAGACCCATACAGTTTAAAATAGGGGCTAAGATTAGAAATGGATTTGGATGGGGTAGAAATGGATTTGGATGGGGTTCTGTTTGTTATATGAACAGCAGTAGCAAAAGCAGTGTCCCAGAACTTTAAGGGTAAAAAGGAATGAGAAAGAAGACATAACCCTTTTTCAACAATTGTGCAATGCTTTCTTTCCACAACACCATTTTGATGGTGTGTGTGAGCACAAATAACCCTATGAATAATGCCTTTTTCATTCAAGAATTGTGTAAAAGATCTGAATTCACCACCCCAATCAGATTGTATTGACTTAATAGAGACATGAAACTGATTTAGCATATACTGATAGAAGTTCTGAAAGGCTAAGAAAGCATCAGATTTCTTTTTAAGAAAATATATCCAAGTATACCTAGTAAAGGCATCAATAAAAGAAATGTAGTAAGAATATCCATCAAATGAGACCATAGGAGCTGGTCCCCACAAGTCAGTAAAGATTAGTTCAAATGGAGAGTGATAAACAGTAGTAGAAGGATAAGAGGGAAGTCTGTGAACCTTTCCAAGACAACAGGCAGTACAAAAGTCAAAGGCATTTTTATTGATGTGAGAGATATTACAAAGATTCAGTACAGATTTGAGAGCCTCATAGTGAGGATGTCCTAGTCTTAAATGCCAAAGATTACAAGATGTATTGGACTGAGAGTTATTACATTGAGACATATGAGAACTAGGATACACAGAATTATTAAAAGAAGTCTTGAGAGTGTTGGCAGACAACTTGTGAGATCCCACTGCTGAAAAGGAATGAAACCTATAGAGACCATCAGCTCCAAGTGTTCCATATAACAGAATTTGTTTAGAAACCTGGGATTTAACAACACTCATAAGGATGAAACTCAAAGAAAGCATGATTGTCCTTTGCAAACTGACTGACACTTAGAAGGTTTTTAGTTATTACAGGAACATGTAGTATGTTATTAACGTGTAATGAAAGAGATGATTGATAAGGAGAGGGAAAGGATGAAAAAGCAATAGACTTAATGTCCAAACCTTGACCATTGCCCATAAAGAGCTTGTCAGTTGTAGCAATAGGCTCACTGTGTTGAAAGTTCAGGGGATCAGCTGTAACATGATGTGTGGCCCCTGAATTAGGAAACCAGTTCTGAGTGTATGGAGGTGGTCCAAGTACTGTGGAGTTTACAGAGGCCCAAGCAGCAGTAGGGAGATTTGAGTTATGAGTTTGGTGGTTAAATGGAGAAGCAGACTGTCCCCAATTGAAATGTGATGGAGCAGGAAAGTTGGATGAATATCTTGGGCCTGCAGATTGATGAGATGAGGATAGATGGTTTTGGTTTGGGTATGGATTTGGAATGGAGAAGGGAATCTGTTGAGGTTGATGTGTTTGAGGCGGATATGGATTGAAGTGTTGATGATTTGGTGAGGGTTGCCATGAATTTGATGGGTTAGGGTTTGATGAATTAGGGGTTGAAACAATATATGCAAGGTTATATCTGTGATAACAGATAAGAGCATGGTGCCCATTTTTGCCACAAACCTGACAAACAATGGAGTTGCGACCATCATTGCGACCACCTCTACCTCTGCTGAAATTTCCACGACCTCTACCTCTGTAGGAGGGATTTCCACCAGAATTATCAAACTGTGCAACCTGAGCAGAATGATTTTCTGAGGTATTTTGATTTCCAGATTCAGTGTTTTGAGAAGAATCTTCTAGCCTAGCAACATTTGCAGAGAATAATGTTTCCCGTGAAATATCTCGAAATTTCTTGATTCGCAATTCCTTGGCCAACAACAAACCTTCAAGTTCTGAGATGGAAATAGGATCTACAATACTACGAGAAGCAATAGAAGATACAAACGACTCATAGTCTTCCGGAAGTCCTTCAAGAATCACATTAATGTGATCCTTGGTGGATATTGGTTCACCAATAGACATTAGGTTTTCAACGATGTTCTGAATACGAAGTAGATAGTCGAAGATAGATCGATCACCCTTACCGGTGCTATACAGTTCAGATTTTAGCTGGCGAGCTTTAGCGACAACAGTTGATTGAAGGAATTTCTGAATTTCACTCCACAGTTCATGCGAATGTCGGCAACTGATTACGCGCACATGAAGAGACTCAGACAACGACGCCAAAAGCCAAGAGAATAACATCTGATCCTGTTGTTCCCAAGTACCGTAGGCTTCATTGGTCGTCTTTGTTTGTCCATCGTCGCTGATAATGAATTGTTCAGGAATCTGAGGTTTTTCGATGAATATGTGAAGTTTATGTGCTTGGATCACAGATTCAACGTGATGTCGCTAGAATAGAAAATTATTGGAATCTAGTTTAATTGGCAAAGGATGATTGAAGATCACTGGAGAAATTTGTGGAAGTTTGCGAAGAAGGTTGTGAGGAATTTGATTCAGAAGATGAGATAGTCATGACTAGAACGAGCAAAGCTCTGATACCATATTAGAGTTTAAGCAAAGTGATAGAATGGAAATGAAATCATCTTATTCTGGAAGAGTAGTTACAGAGTATTTATAGTTGATAACCTTAACAGACTAAACAACCGAGAGTACAGTACAAAGAAGCTTAACACCTTGTAACTACAACTTGTAACTACTTTAACAATACAAAGAAATGTAGTCTATACACTATTCCTAACAATCGCTATTTGAAAAAAAAAATTAATCGTCGTTTGGTTTGACTCGTTTGAGACGCGAAGTTTAAAATTAGTACGCTTCGTTTTAAAATAGGCGTACCGATTCCCAAGTCCCAACCAGCTCTTCTTTTTCTGATCCTAATTATTCCTACTCATCAATTTTACATTATAATTAACTGAATATTAATGTTTTTGCTTTTGTTTAATGTTATGAAATCATGTTATGAAATCTGTTTTTGTTCAATGATGAAATCTGTAATTCTGTATTCTATAATTCATTTTTATATTTTTATTATAGTACCAAAATATTAGGTACATTGTACCGAACTTATGGTACATCGTACCGAACTTATGGTACATCGTACCGAACGCGTACCGAAATGAACCTACCCCCCTCTGAATCGGATATGCTAGATCTAGCGAACCGCGTTCCCGTTCCTCGTTCCCATATCGAATCGTGCCGCGAACCATGTGACTATGCTCAAGACTACACTTTTCACTTAATTTATCCTCCACTTTTGTTTGGGATTTGATTTGAACTTTGAATATATAATTAGGATTCAATTTAGTCCTCACATATTTGTCTTACTTTGAAGGACATTTTCTTCCGTTGAAATGGTATAGCAACCAGTGATGTCAATCGCGCGCTATAGCGGTGGAGCGGAGGACAGGTCTGGCACTACTAGACCACCTATAGCGTGGCATTTGGGTGTAGGCGTGTAGCGGACGCGATAGCGGTAGAGAGGCAGACGCTATAGCGGCGCTTTTTGCGATCGAAGGTCTGTAGGGATTTTCTGCGTTTTGTTTCTTTACTGTGGATGGACAGGGTCACAGGAGTAAAGTAGACTTTTAACTCTAAATAACTAGCAACTTAAAACCCTTGTGCACGTACGCAGAAGTGTAGTACCCCTAAAAACGCACAAGTAAGCAACTTTCTCTCTGCTCTGCGATGACCTTTGCTAGTATTTCGTTATACTAGTAAGCAACTTTCTTTTGCTAGTATTTCGTTATACTACATATACGCTATAATGAACATAGCAATTAAATGTAGTTATAACTTATAAGTTATTTGCTTAGTAATGAGTCTAATGACATGTGTCAGCTAATTGTGCCTTGGTAGTAAGATCATTGTATACTAGCAAGTCTGACATACTGGTTCATATGATGAGTACTTTGTATTTGAACCTCCCTCTATATATACGTAGATGTGTGTCAGTGAGTGTGTCTAACTGTCTATATAATATATATATATATATATATATATATATATATATATATATATATATATATATATATATATAGGGTGCGGTTCCAGTGAGAACGATGCTTAACGTGAGAACGTGAGAACACTCACAATTAACCCAGCGTGATACACAATTGAGCCCGTCAGGTGCACATTTGGGTTTAGCTCAAAATAAGCCTATATAAATAATGACGGTGGCATTTTAGTAAATACTGTGCCGAACGCGAAAATGTGCATTGGGCGAGCCTCATTGTGCATCACATTTGGGTAAATGTGGTGTTCTCACGTTCTCACGTTAAGGGTTGTTCTCATTTGATCCTAAATCTATATATATATATATATATATATGTATATATAGTAATCTTCTGTTTGGGGCCCTTCCCGGTGGTATTTTTTGCTCAAATTTTTTGTGTATGTTCCTCATCCAGTCTAGTTCATCCATACCAAATTTGAGCCAACAATTCAATTAGAAAGGTCGTCAATTGATTTTTGCAGGTTAACTGGTCGCCAAAAATCAGAATTAATTGACAACCTTCCCGATTAAATTTTTGTCTCAAATTTGTTATGGATGAACTAGACTGGATGAGGAACATACACAAAAAATTTGAGCAAAAAATACCACCGGGAAGGCCCCCAAACAGAGGAGGCCGGACAGGGTCCTGTCCGGAATTTACGGACAGGAATAATCCTGTATATATATATATATATATATATATATATATATATATATATCCAAATTTCATAGATTATCTCCCAGGCGTTGACTTGAACATAATAGTTTTATCATTTTATGCTATCAGTATTGAGTTATGAATAGGTAAAAAAACCAAATTATCATTATACTTTTATCCTGCAGTGCTGTGTGTACATTGCTTCAGATGGAGGCCGGGTCTGTCGTCCACTAGTAATTGCTGACAGGGGCATTCCAAGGATCAAAGAGCATCACATGAAAGAATTGAGGGTATTTTTACACAATTGGGTTTGATGCTTGTGTTCGGATCCTTCATCTTGTTGAAATATTGTCTTCTTTTAGGATGGTGTGCGCAACTTCAACAGCTTCTTGAGGGAGGGTTTGGTTGAGTATCTTGATGTAAATGAGCAGAATAATGCGTTGGTCTGTATGCTTTTGGATCTGTGTTGCGTTTTCTGTTAGCAATTGTGAGCTACATGGATGCGACTCATAATAGTTGAATGTTTTGTAGATTGCTCTGTATGATAAAGAAGCTACCCCGGACACAACACATATTGAAATAGAGCCTTTCACGATCTTAGGCGTTATTGCTGGTTTGATTCCTTATCCTCATCACAATCAGTCACCAAGGAACACATATCAGGTCTTCCCCCACTGCCACCCATAATGTGTGTATGTGTTGTGTATGCGTGTATATATGCATGTGTGTATAGGGTTGGTTGATTTCTAATGGGAAAATAAGAGATGAGAACTCTTTCTTCTAGAGAACCATGAATAAAGTTCTTTCAACAGGGTAGTCATGAACTAGTGTCACTGGTTCTTTTCAAATGGATAATTAAAATTGCTCAATCTAATTCTCTTTTCAAATTGAAAGTTGCTCACTGCAATCATTGTCTTCGATTGGATGGCTGGAAATAGAGTTCCTACATCTTACTTTAGAAGGGTGTTCTCATTTGATATATATACACATACGTGTATATATATACATACATTTACAAAGAAATTAAAAGAAGTATATATATACACACAAAAATAATTACACGCACATGTATATAGTATATGCATACATATACACAAACACACAGATACACACACAATATATATTTTCTTTGATACCCTGTTTTATTTTCTCTTTTGGTTGATGTCATAGTGTGCAATGGGCAAGCAAGCGATGGGCAATATTGCCTATAATCAGGTAAAATATCTTTTGTATGTTTCTAGTTCTCCAACCATTTTTAAATGCTTTATAATAAACTCAAAGCATTGCTGTGTTGATTTATAATCTAATTGTGGATTGTGAAGAAGTTTGGTTTCTTTGTGTTTTCACTCTTGCATTGAAACTTCCTAGTAGTTGTTCTCAGTTCTCCCTATATCATATCATGTAAATATTTAGACAATAAATGCTCTATGCCACTATGACTTGCATATCAGTTACTTGAACTTGATCAAAGTGCACTGTATAAGTGCAAGATGTTTGACTGTCATCTTGAAGGCCTTCAAGATTGGACAGAGAGAGACAGCATAACAAACTCAAGCTTGCAGTCTCTCTCTGTTTTTTTCTTGTTCTTTTCTTTTTTCTTTTCTTTTCATATCTGTGTAGCAACAGAAACCATAAAAAGAGAAGAGGTAGGGACGAATGATGAAAGGAGCAGGAAAGGAACAGCTATGGTTGCAAGTTGTTATGAGCATGATTTGGATCTTGTCTTTGATCTTGAGGAAATAACGAAAGAGATGAAGAATGACAGATAGTATTTCAGATTAGTACTTAATGTGGAATTAATTGGTGTCAGACCTTGTCAAGAAACACATATTTAGTTCTCATAAATAGTTGTTCATTAATCATTAGAAAGTTCCCTTGTATAGCTACAACAAGAGCCCTAATCATAATAGGAAATGTAATGCTAAAGGCTAATAAGAATGTGAGTAAAATTGAACAAGTAAATAACATTCAAGTATGTAAAGGAAACTAGTACTAATATTAGTAAAAGGAAACTAATAATAACACTCAGATCCTTTTATAATACTTCTCCATGTTCCATTTGTGCGCCACCTCTCACATTAATACAATTGTCGTTTCTACGTAGTAAGTTTTTTCTGTCATATACTCATACAGCCCAGACTTGCATCATTTTCAATGGAGCCAAAGACTTACTTTTTTTTGGCTTGGGAATATGAGGGAATAAAGCAAAATGGCTCACTAAACTGTCTGGGCTTCTTTTTTATGAAGCAGCATGTAGTTCATGCAATTTTTGACGCGATTTTCACCATGGGTCATCCGGAAACAGTCTCTTTGTGCTTTAGTACATGGGTAAGACTGCGTACATCCGACCCACCCCTTACCCCACTGTAGGTGGGAGCCATTGCGGCACTGGGGTAATGATGATGATACTCATACAGCCCGGATGCGTTTAGGTCTGGCATAATGTACTGATTTTTTTTAACAGTTATTATCTACTGCATGATTATTCGTGGGTTTCTAGTGCTATAGCTATTTTTGTGCCGCAGTAGAAGCATTCTAGACAATTCTAACGGGCCTGACGATTGTATTTGGTTAATGCATTAGTCTGCTATTAAAGTAAAAAAATTATTTATCTATTTCTGTTGTTGTGCATCTCAGCACCTTAATGCTCTACCCTTCCGCGATGTGTTTCCATCTCAAATGGCATAACCTTAATTTTTTTTTGCACTTTGCAGCTGTACAGGATGGACTCGTTGATATACCTTTTGGTGTATCCTCAGAGGCCCTTATTGACAACTAGAACAATTGAGTTGGTGAGTGTATCTTGTTGCTGATTAGATTACATCTTCCTTCTTTACTAACAATTATGTTTGTAGGTTGGATATGATAAACTAGGTGCTGGACAGAATGCAACTGTTGCTGTGATGAGTTATAGTGGATATGATATAGAGGATGCAATTGTAATGAACAAGGCTTCTCTTGACCGTGGTTTTGGTCGATGCATTTTAATGAAGAAGTAAATAATCAATGCCATGAGTGTATTTCCTGTTCATATTTTTGTGTGCTAAGATTTCAATGTAGCTATTTCCCCATTTGAAATGACTTTTTTTTAACAGAGTCAATGCCAGTTACCAAAAGCACAGTAATGATACATTCGATAGGAAACTTAGACCACATCGAAATGGATCTGATGCTCAAGAGATGCAGGTATATTTTCTTATTAGGGATGAGAGGCTTCTAGTTTGGAATGTGCGGTAAGTGCATAAGATACCATTCTTTCTTTTCCAACTAATGCCCTAGTTGGACTACATGGCGAAAGTAGTTAAATAATAAAATGCACTCATGCTGATACCTTTAGATGTTGACAAGTGGGACTGTGGGTGTGGTTGTTGTGCCTAACTCTTAAGATGAGAGGCTTCTAATTTGGAATGTGAAGTAAGTGCATAAGATGCCATCCTTTCTTTTCCAACAATGCCCTAGTTGGACTACATGGCGAAAATAGTTCAATAATAAAATTATCATCTAGTTTGCATTCAGCCGTAAAATGCTCTCATACTGATACCCTAAAAGAATACATACATACATATATATATATATATTCTTTGTATCCTTTTTATTCTATCTTTTTTATGTATATCCATCTCTTTTCTTATATTATCTTTTTCATCATAGCTTATCTTTCTTTTCCTTTTGGTTACACTATCATATGTCGATTCATGTTAGCCGACCCCAAAATTTTTTGGGAATAAGGCTTGGATTTTGTTGTTGTTGTTCTACTAATACCTTTAGAGGTTTCGACAAATGGGACTGTCGGTATGTGGGTGTGGTTGTTGTGCCTAACTCTTAGGGTGTAGATTATTTTACTTATTTCATATCTTGATTTAGGATGTTTTCTTTTGGCCTGAAATTTGTTGGTCTGGTTTGTTTAAGTCAGGTCTGGTCTGGTAATGTCTGGTCTCTGTGTATTTTATAACTGTCCAAGTCTGGTTTGGTCTGTTTAAGTTTGATCTGACCTGGTTTTGTCTGGTCTGGGACTGAAAACATTCCAAAAGAAAACATCCTTAGCCGATTATATATTTATGGGGTGATATCTTAGAGATCTCAGAATCTTTAAATATCCCTTATTCTTTGGAAATCTTAATTAATAGGATTCCTTCCTTACATTTCTACTTCTCTAGCTGTATATATTCTCTAACATTCTTCTCATATGTAATATAACAAAAACAGAATAGAGACATCTTTCTCTATTTCTTTCAATCCACATAGGGATTTGTAGATTTGTAGTGGTTTCCAAAGTTTTGAATTGTGAAGCTTTGACTTCTTCCAGAACTTCCCAATTTTTTCCTCAATTGGTTTTCTTCGTGGAAACAGTCTCTACTTATAGGGGTTGGTGGTAGTAGTAAGGTCTATGCACGTCTCAACCTCTCCTAACCCTACTTCTGATGGGAGTATATTGGGTATGTTAGCTACTTAGCTCTGGCTTAAGTTGTTTTACTTGTATCAGCCATCAGGACCTTATTTCTCGTCTAGATGATAGTCCAAGTTGATTATACATCGTGTTTGATAATTTATTGTGGGTTAAGATGCTAACTATTCCTAATGAAATTAAAGTTATTCATTGCAAAAGGAGAAACCGGGCTCAAGTTCAGCATATTTTCTTTCCTGTTGGTCCAGATTCTTGACGATGATGGATTAGCTTCTCCAGGAGAACTCATTAAAGCCAAGGATGTTTACATGTACAAGGGAACCCCACATATCACAAGAGGGCCGCCAGTGCAGTCACCAATGGCGCTTCCAGAGAGGTATCTCTTCTGTATGTTAATTTTTGTTTCTACATTCTCTTTAATCAGATAACACTCTATTTATTTCATATTCCAGCGCATACAAACAAGTGAAACTTTCGCTTGGTTACAACAAGTGTCCTGAAGGACAAATAAGTGCTGTGGATAGAGTCGCTCTGTTCTCTGACAAGGACAACAATTTATGTGTGAATTTTATGATCCGTCACACTCGAAGGCCGGAGGTGGGTCCCTGCTAATTGCTTGTACTAGACATGATATTCTCTGTAGGCTTGGAATTGTCTGTTAGGCACTGAAATGATTTTTGAGCTGGTGTTTCATCCAGCTTGGTGACAAGTTTAGTAGCAGACATGGTCAAAAAGGAGTCTGTGGAAACATAGTCGAGCAAGAAGATTTCCCATTTTCTGAACGTGGCATATGCCCTGATCTAATTATGAATCCTCATGGATTTCCAAGGTAACTATAAAATGTTCAAGTATGAACGACTGTTTGAGGTTTGTCAAAATATATCTTTCTGACATTTTTCCCGTACCTTTTAGAAATTTAACTGTTATACATTGGCCAAACATGAATTTCTTTGGGAGGCGAAGGGCATATGTGTATAGCATACTAAACTAGCATGTCTTCTTAGATACCATTCTCTGTATTTAGTATTTTCTCATCTCCTGAATAAATGAAAAGCATATTCAAAGCTTGGTTTTAGAAGTTACAACTGAGAATACACTAATATACAGCACTGAAGAAGAAAATGTAAACTGCTATATCCTTCTCAAGCTGCAGCATATATACTGCTCCAACGGAAACGAATTAGAATACGATGAAGCAGAAGAGGTTACGAGAAATATGATATGTTACTTCTGTGTCTAGATCCAAACCGAGTTAGACTGAGCCAAGGGCATGTTAGTCAGGGATTATGGTGGTTCTCATAGTTTCCCAATTTTAGTTAAGAATATGATGATCATTAAGCTCCACATTTAGTGGGAAAAAGGAAGTATGTACTTTCTCTGTTATTTGGTTACAAAAGTGCTTGTATATATAGCCACCAAAGGAAAGAAAAGACTAAAATTAACAGAATATGTTTGTTCAAAGCAATGCTAACATACACTAACATGAGAGGCTTGTTCAACAACCCATCAACTCTCCAAGTTTCGAACATCTTTCAACATAGCGCAATCTGCCTTTCTGTCTAACGCTGGATAAAAAGTTCATAACATGTTAACCTGACCTGCCATGTAATTTATACCTAATGCAAGTACGTTATTTGATACAACTAATTAATCTTTGCCATAAATGTCAGCCGAATGACTGTTGGAAAGATGATAGAGCTTCTTGGAGGTAAAGCAGGAGTTTCTTGTGGTAGGTTCCATTATGGAAGTGCCTTTGGGGAAAGCAGTGGCCATGCAGATCGAGTTGAAACTATAAGGTATTTTACTTTTTTCGATCAACCGTTTTTAAAGTTGCAAACATTCAATTTATTATCCTCAATAAGGCATAGCCATATCTTTTTGTAATAGTGAAACCCTTGTGAAGCATGGGTTTAGTTACAATGGAAAGGACTTTATATATTCAGGTCAGCGTCCTTTATCCGTATGATTTCATCCAATGTTGGTTGATGGTATGTGAACTTTCCTTAGATTCAATTTTTCCAAATTCTTCAATCTAGGCATTGATGGCACGCCATTACAAGCATATATCTTTATGGGGCCAATTTATTACCAGAAGCTGAAGCACATGGTGAGACCCAAAACTGAAGCACAATATTTATCTTTGACATTATATTGGAATGGAACTGCTATTTCTCAGTCTGTGACAGTGGTTTAAGTTGACCCACACACATGCACTCCGTTCACATTTAGTTGCATCCATAAGCTACTCAAGAAATCTAGGAGTAAAATTGTAGTGACAGTGATAAGTTGTTGTAGTCTGATCTTGGCGAATCACAGGTGGGGGACACGTTGGTGGTCGTCTTGTCGTCTACTTTAGACGGCTGGGGACCAAGGTAGTCAAACTCGAGATCCTACGCAGGATCGGAATTTGGAATAAGGATCGTAAATCGTAGGATCGTGACTCGGATCGTAAGATCCTACAAATTATATACTTACATATACATACACACATATATATGTGTATATATATGTACATATGTATACATATAGTTAGAAAATAAATATAATTGATAAATAATGATCAAAGTAGATGTTTATAACAATATACTTTGGCCGGGGGCATTTTTTGCCACAACTTTGGAACTCATAGCGGCTGCCGAAGTAGGTATGGATGACATAATGCACCACAACACATATAAGGATGAATGGAGAAATATTATTATAATTATAATAGAAATATAATACAAATAGTAGAAAATAAATGAGTAAACTGTTATTTTAAATTAACCTATTATAAGAGTAGAAAATGATTCAGAATATGTAATGAAGTCTTTATATATTAAATGTAAAATGTAATAAAATTTTATATTTATAATAAACAAACAAAAAACAATCTACCTTTTAATAAAATAATAATAAAATAATAACAGTAAGTTGTATTATACCTTATAAGTTTCTAACACCTAAATGACCTAACAGATACAAAAATAATAATTTAAATTAATCTGTTCCTAAATCCTAATAAAATAATCTAACTGTATTTTTTTACTTAATAATAACAGAAACTACTAAGTTTATATGTTCTTAAATAAATTATACTCCGTAACACCTAACTACCTAGCAGATATAATAATAATAACAATTTAAAGTAATATGTTCTTAAATAAATTATAATAATGTGTATTATATAGTAATTTAAGAAAGAAAAAATACTAGTACATAAATTAAAGTATTAAATATATATAATTAATTTATATGATTATATACTAACTCACCTGCGCTTGAGAGTTGAGAAACGAAATAAGACAAAGAAACGTTCGAGTCTTCTTCTTCAGCAGAGTGAACACTCGCACTTTTCGTTGACCACGCAGAACTGGGAGATAGATTGCTACCGCCTGCCTTCGAGTCTTCCACAAAGAGCTGGAGCCGTGGAGGTCGCTGATTGACCCAGTCGGACCTGAGAGTGGAGTTAGCCGTGAAGAGTTTGGTTGCAGAGAAGTACAGAGCAAGGGATTGGAAGAAGGTGATGCTTGAATGATTGAACCATTGCTGAACACTTAATTTATAGATGCTTTTGCACGCAATTTGAAGCGATAGACATCTCTTTTAAAATTTTCGAACGTTTTCTATCGATTCCAGATGGTTCGCACCCTCTCTGTTGACGTTTCGGGTGGCCTGGATTTTTTTTCGTTTTTCTTCAACCAGTGCAAACGGATCGCCGATCCTATGCGAGTTTACGCGTTTACGATCTTACTCGACGATTCAGCCGTTCCCACATATTTTACGATTTTCTCTAGGAACGGGATCGCTGATTGAGTATTGACGCGTAAACTCATACGATCCTACGAGTAGAATCGCAATTTTGACTACCTTGCTGGGGACCTATCGGAGACTCTGGGTGACCGGATTTGGTGTCCAGTTTTCATGTTCGCCTTTTCCACCGGTGACCGGATTTGGTGTCAAACCCCTGTTTTCCGCCTTGGATGGCTTTGTGATATCTGATTGGATCGTTGGGGGTTTGGGATGTTTCAAGACTAGACTTTCGCCTGTGGCCGGATCTAATTTGGTCGCCAGAGGTGATGACTGTGTTACCCTCCAGGGTTGGCCGCCAGTGAAACCTGCAGGTTGGTGGCTCCTGGAAGTACCTACCCTTCGTCGATAAACCGGCCCAGATCAACTACATATGTGGCCTCCGCAGAGGGTAGGGTGATGTAGAAGCGAGGAATGGGGAAGATGGGGTCTGGGGGCGATAAAGGGAGCTAATCCTGGATGAGAGTAACGTGACCTTGTCGGCTTTGGGTGAATATTGCCGGCGAAGATGATCGAGGAGGGGGGGGGGGTCGTGAATACAGAACCGCCCGGTATGATTCCCTTTGTTTCTTGAGCTGTTTGTATTTGTTTCGGTCTAAAAACGCCAGGATTCACCGTAGAAGACTACCGGCTTGCCGGGGTTGGAACCGCCTGTAGTTACTCGTGCTTTCAGATACTGTTATGTTGCCTTCTCTCTAATTTCTCACCAATGCTGCCACGGTTCGACGTGGGTGGGGGTGGAAGTGGGAGCACGGGTGACATAATTTCTTTCCGGCTTATGTTTGATTCTCTCCCACCGTGGCCACCGGGATGGCTGCCGGAGCCCGGTGGTGGTGGGGGGAGGCTTTTGTGCTATGTGCGAACATATCATTTTGGGTTTACTGGTGGTGCAGGGGAATCGATCGGAGTTTCCGCCGGGGATGACTGGAGCAGTCAACGGCAACCACACGTGGCCTGTCAGCAATTGGACCGCTCATGTCCTGTCGATCACTGTGCATGTTGGAATCACGATCCTTGGTGCGGCGCAGTTTGTCGTAGCGATGCTCGACTTGCAACCCTAATTCGCTGGGAAGCTGCTGGAATTTGGGAGTGGGGCGCGAACTAATGACTGTCATGCTGGAATTTTTGATGCGACACTGGAGTGCTGATGTTAAGTTGATAATATGAGATGAGATCGTGTCCTTGGTAAGTGCCTATGCACTGCAAGTGGGATTGGATGCATCTATCACTCAACAATTTTCGGAGGATCTTGAGAAAGTGGTGCGACAAGTGCAAAGGGGAGAGAAACTGGTCATAAGTGGCGACCTCAACGGGCATGTGAGCCCAAGTCGTGATGGTTTTGAGAGTATTCATGTCGAACATGGTTTTGGCACTAGAAATGAAGCGGGGAAGAACATTCTGGATTTTGCCTCGACATTAGAGTTGGCTTTGATAAACACTTGGTTCAAGAAAAGAGACTCTCACTTTGTGACTTATAGAAGTGGAGCTAATAGTACCCAAATTGACTACTTTTTAATACGGACGATTTAGAGAACTAGCTACACTGATTGTAAGGTTATCCCAGGTGAGAGTCTTGTCACTCAACATAGGATGTTTGTGCTTAATTTTCAAGGTAAAAAGAGAAGACGGGTTAAGGTACAAGGGGAGCAAAAAATAAAGTGATGGAGGCTTGAGGGGAATCTCCAACAAACTTTTACACAGAAAATGTTGGAGGAAGATGTATGGTCCATTGATATTGACGCACATGTGGATTATTTGTGGTTATCAATGGAGTTCACCATTAACAAAGTGGCGAAAGAGATACTTGGAGAATCTAAATGATGTCTACCATTAAAAAAGGACACATCTTGGTGGAATGATGAGGTGAAATAAGCAATAAGGACCAAATGGAATGCTATAAGAAATTGGGCAAAAGTTGGAGCGACGAGAACATAAAGGAGTACAAGAAGGCTAGAAGAAGAGCAAAGAAAGCTGTAAAGGAAGCAAGAGGAAAAGTGAACAAGGAATTGTATGCAAAATTAGACTCTAAGGCAGAAGAAAAAGATATTTAGAGACTTGCTCGTCTTCGTGACCGTAGGACTCAAGATATCGGAAAAGTTAAGTGTGTGAAGGATGTTGATCGAATGGTACTAATGGAGGATGGGAAATAAAGGAGAGGTGGAGGTCATACTTTGAAATCTTGTTCAGCGGGAATAAAGTGTAAGCCTGTAAGGTATTGATGATCTTACTATACTAGAGTGTATGGTAAACCGGGACTTCATGAGAAGGATCCAAATAACAGAAGTTAAAGAGGCTATGAGAAAGACGGGGTGGAAGAAAGCAGTGGGCCCTGATGGCATACCGATCGATGCTTGGAGAAGTTAGAGAAAGGCATTGAGCTGCTAACACGTTTCTTCAACATGATTTGGAGAAACAACAAAATGCCAATGAGTTGGTGGAAAAGTACTCTCATTCCCCTATTTAAAAATAAGGGTGATGTTCAAGAATGTGCCATCTATCAAGGGATTAAGCTTATGAGTCACATCATGAAACTTTCGGAGCGAGTGGTTGAGCAAAGACTTCGAAAAAGTGTGAAAATTTCAGAGAATCATTTTGGTTTTATGCCTGCACGCTTAGCAACTGAGGCCATTCACATTCTTAGACAAGTTGTGGAGAAGTATAGAGACACTGAAAAGGATTTGCATTTGGTTTTCATTGACTTAGAAAAGACATATGATAAGGCACCTTGAGAAGTCCTTTGGTGGGCCTTAATTAGAAAAGACATATGACGTAAGTATATAAGTATCATCATGGATATGTATGAGGCTTGTACTACGAGTGTCCGTACTACTGTAGCGAGGACCGCAAAGTTCCCTATTATTATCTGAGTGCACCATGGATCGGCTCTGAGTTCTTTCTTATTTGCTATAGTCATGGATGAACTTACGAAGTCAATTCAAGAAGATATACTGTGGTGCATGATGTTTGCCGACGATATTGTATTGATTGATGAGACACAATCGGGTGTTAAAGCAAAGTTGGAAATATGGCGACAAACATTGGAGACCAAGGTTTTCAGACTGAGCCGAAGCAAGACTCTAAGGGGTGGGTTCGGTTCAAATGGTTCGGTTTTCACCCAAAACCAAATGCCGAACCAAAGCAAAAAGTTCGGTTCGGTTCGGTTTTATGTTCAAAAATTTGGAACCATGGTTTGTTCGGTTCGGTTTATTTCGGTTCGGTTTCGTTTTTTTCAGTTTTTACCAAAGTATTTTTGTTGATTAGAAAAATAGTAATTGGAAAACAAAAACAAAAAATAAACTACACCAAACTATTATTTATAGTAATACAATTCAAAAACATACATAATTAAAAAAGAGAGAAGAATCAAATGCACTTGCAAACAATGAATTAGAGAGTATGTGTGTACCAATTTAAACATTTTCTAAATCAATTAAACACATGACTTTATTTGTGAATTATATAAAGAATGTTCACAAGTTAAAATTTTAACATAAAATTTTAATATAAACTATACTTTAAACAACATAGCAGAAAATGTGAAACTTTAGAGCATAATCTACTTTTTTAGCCAAATATATTTATGCTCTAAAGTTTCACATTTTCTGCTATGTTGTTTAAAGTATAGTTTATATTAATACATATTTGTTCAATATAAAAAATTATGTGATAACAAACTTACATAACATATAATATATCAACAAAGTATCATTGTCATGCAACAACAAGTAAAATGTAAATTATGATTTAAAATATTAACATATTAGTATTATAGTAATAGACTTTAGTTTATGTGCAAGTGTTTCAATTAATTTAACAATAAATATTAAATGTCAATATCTTGCAAATCATAATAAATCTAGTATCAAATATTAATTTTCTAGAATTAAGAATTAAGAACTAAACTAAATATTATACTTAATGATTAATAAATAAAATAACAACTTTTAAAAAGTTCGGTTTTTCTGTTCGGTTCGGTTTTGAGATGTGAAAACCAAAACCGAAACCAAAAAACTACGGTTCGGTTCGGTTTTTTGAGTTCGGTTTCGGTTTTCTTGCGGTTCAGTTGTTTTGGTTGCGGTTCGGGTTTTTTCGATTCGGTTTTCGGTTTCTCCGACCCACCCCTAAGCAAGACTGATATATGAAGTGCAAGTTTGGTTGAGGTAGAAGTAGTAGCAACAATAGGATTACTATTGATGGTAAGGAGATACCGGTGTGTTATATGTTTCGTTACTAGTGCTCCATAATTCGGAAGGATGGTGAATTAGATGGAGATGTATCCCATAGAATCAGAGTTGGGGGATGAAATGGAAAAGTGCATCAGGATTTTTATGCGATTGAGGTATGCCGATTAGACTGAAAGGTAAATTATATCTAACAACAATTAGGCCTGCATTAATGTATGGCGTAGAGTGTTGGGCGGTGAAACAATGTCACATTCAAAAGATGAGTGTGGCAGAAATGCGTATGTTGCGTTGGATGTGTGGACAAAGCAGAAAAGACCGCGTGAGGAATAAGATAATCAGACAAAAGGTCAGAGTAGCTCGAATAGAAGATAAGATGCAGAAGTCTCGTTTGCGGTGGTTTGGGCATGTGCGTAGAAGACCGAGTGATGCACCGGTTAGGCGACTTTAGGGGTGGGGAGAAGAGACAGAGAGGAGTGGGAGGAAAAAGACCCAAACAGACTTGGATTAGAGGAATCAGAACTGATATGCGTCTTATGGTGTTGGATGAGAGTATGGCTTTGGAGAGGGTAAAGTGGAGGGTGCACATTCGTGTGGACGATTGATCTTGTGGATTTACTTCCTGATTTAGAGAATATTTACTTTTGTACTTTAGATCTGATTTGGTATTAATGCCAGATCTCTTGTATCTTATTCTTTCTAGAAATAGGATATTCTATTGTCTAAATTAGCAGATTGTATAGTTAATGTCTTAGATTCTCTCCCCAATAGGTTGTATAAATATCCTGCCATTATAAGATAATGAGATCATCACAAATATTCAGAATTTCACATGGTATCAGAGCTCTAACTTTCCTAGGGTTTCTGTACTTCTCTTCTTGTGCCCATCTCTTGTCTATCATGGCCAACGAAAACAACAACTCCATCTCAGAGGCAACCTCTAAAACACCCTCATCAATACTTTCTGCCTCTCCTCAAATAAATGAAGTTGTCTCTCTCGTTACCAGCCACAAATTCAATGGACACAACTATCTCCAATGGTCTCAATCAGTGATGATGTATATTGGTGGAAAAGGTAAGGAAGAGTATCTTACTGGTGAAAGATCAGTTCTAGAGAAAAATGATCCTCTCTTCAAAACTTGGAAGTCTGAAAATCATATGATTAAGTCATGGCTCATAAGTTCTACTCCCTCCGTCCCATAATGGTTGTCCACTTTCAATTTGGCACGATTATTAATAAAGTGGTTGAAAAGTAAAAAGTTGTGGTTGAGATTTGAGTAGAATAAAGTGAATTAATAAGAACCACATATTTCATGCCAAAAAAGGAAACAAGACATTAATTTTGGGACGACCCAAAAAGGAAAGTAGGACAACCAAAATGGGACGGAGGGAGTATGAATAATGATATAGGGGAAAACTTTCTATTATATGCTATGGCAAAAGAATTATGGGATGCTGTCAAAGAATCTTATTCAAGCTCTGAGAATACTTCTGAGCTTTTTTCTATCGAGGCAGCCTTACATGATCTCCATCAAGGTGATACCTCTGTCACTCAATACTTTAACACTCTCACTCGCTATTGGCAGCAGTTGGATCTATTTGAAGAATATGCTTGGAAGTGTGCTGACGATACAACATTGTATCGTTCCATTGTGGAGAAAAAGAGAACTTTCAAATTTCTTCATGACCTCGATAGAAATCTGGATGATGTTCGAGGTCGAATCATGAGTACCAAGCCCCTACCTAAGGTAAAAGAAGCATTTTCTGAAGTCCGCCTTGAAGAAAGTAGGAAAAAGGTTATGATGGGCTCCTCAATTCTATCTTCAGATCTGGAATCTTCTGCCCTCGCTGCCCGTGGACAGCCTCAGGGAGCAAATCTGGATAATCGTCAAAATAAGGGAAGCCGCCCTTGGTGTGACCACTGCAGAAAACCTGGACACTACAAAGAAACATGCTGGAAACTTCACGGGAAGCCTCAAAATTGGAAACCAAAGGCGGGGGGTGATCGTTTCAGTCACGGAAATGTGGCTGCCACGCCGGATTCAGCTGTCAGAGAGTTAAATTATGTGCCTGAATCAGCTCCATTCACTAAAGCTCAACTTGAGGCTCTTCAGAAACTTCTTAATCAATCTTCCACCAAACCGACATCTACGCAGGATACTGGAATGTTGGCTATGGGAGGTAATAAATCAGTTGCTTGTTTTGTAAATAGATGCACTAACAAATCCTGGATCCTTGACTCCGGAGCTTTAGATCACATGACTGGAGATGCATCTATTTTTTCTGAGTTTCACCCGAACAAAGGAAATCATACAGTCAAAATTGCAGATGGCTCACTTTCTCAAGTTGAGGGTTCGGGTTCAATCAGAATAACAAAGGACCTAACTCTCAAATCTGTGCTTTATGTGCCTAAATTAGACTGTAATTTACTTTCAATCAGTAAATTTACCCGTGAACATCATTGTGTGACAAAATTTTTCTCAAATCTTTGTGTATTTCAAGATTTGGACTCGGGGAAGAGGATTGGCAGTGCTAAGATGTGTTCCGGACTGTATGTTCTACATGATGAAGTCTCATCCAATAGCATAAACCAGAAGTTCAGTTTACTTTCTTTGAATAGTCAGTCGGTTTCTTTGTCTAATAAAGATAGTGATATCATGTTATGGCTCTATTGTCTTGGTCATCCAAATTTTGTGTATTTGTCAAAACTGTTTTCTTCTTTATTCTTGAATAAAAATCCAAGTTCTTTTTGCTGTGAGACTTGTCAGTTTGCTACACACACTCGGACTAGTTATACTAGATTAACATATAAACCATCCAAACCGTTTTCAATGATTCATAGTGATGTGTGGGGACCTTCACGCATAAACACTATAACAGGAAAGAGATGGTTTGTATCTTTTATAGACGATCATCATTATTCGTTTTCTTCGTCTGAAGTTGCTCCTCTGAGTTCGCAAGGTTCATCTGAAATAGAAGTTCTCAATCCTCAGATTTATTCCCGAGCCTATTTTTCATCGCCTATGGAGGAAAAGTCCACTGAGGTCAAAGATGAAAGCGAGAAGAATAAGTCAGTGACCGATGGACCTGAAGCTGGTGAGATTGATCGAGTTCTCCAATGTAAACCTGTCAAGAATTTTCAGAATCTCTTTAAGGGTCTCTTAACCAATGCAGTAACAAAAGTTGACAAGGTCAGGGGGTTATCAAAAATTGGTATTATTTTTGTAGATGGAGATGTAGGTCGTATGATGCAGTCTCCTAGGGTAATTGATAGTTCAGAGAACAAGATTCTCTGGAAAAGATATGAGCATTGGAACAGGGGTAACATGGTTCACCAACTTACTAATAGAAGAAGCATGGAGAAATACATTATGGAGGCTGACAATCAGGGCCAAGAAATTAGGAGTGAAGATGTGGTATCATTCCCGGGTGCCTTGGCAAAACAAATGTGGAAGAATGATCCACATATTAATGCAATTGAAGGTTCAATCTGCACTCACACCATTGTTAAACCTAGGAAGGCAGTTAAGACGGACAGTTTCCTACTTTATGCAAATTGGGACTCCTCTAAGTATAGACTGAAAAGGGATGTTGAGTTTACTGTTGAATATCAGTCGGATAATATCAGTGTGGTCCTGCATCCTAATACTCAGACTATTGTCATGGGATTGGAGGCTGAAGCAAATTTTCAACCTTACAAGATGATCTTAGGCTCCAATGATCCAGAAATGAACTTTTCCACTTGTGTTCTTGTAAGGGAAACCAAGCTAAATGAAGCTGTTGAAATTATAGAAAGGGATTCCTATTTGATGGGAAAAATAGTTATAGTTATACCTCAGTATCAAGGTGCTGGTTATCAATGTGCAGCTCTTTCCTTGCTTGTCAATACCCCAGTATACAACCGGCAGTACATGGCATCAGGATCCAGAGTGGTTGTGGGGTTTGTAAGCTGCCAGACATCTTTGGAAAGGTTCATGGTCACGCAATCAGTTCGATATTGGGAAGGGAGAGGAACAAAGAAGAGGAAGAGGAAGCAGAAGTTTTTGGCTTTCTCCTATTACCCACCTTGAGGACAAGGTGGATGTTTTGGGGGGAAGTATTGATAGGGACCTACCTAGTAGATGAATAATAGAAAGAATAATAATAATAGTTGTAATAATAATAATGTTAGTAATAAGGGTCTGAGTACCCTAGTATAAATAGACGGGTAAGGGAGTTAGAAAGGAGGCTTTTTTAGACGATTAGTCTTGGGACTGGGAAAGATCGGAGACTAAACATCTCTATCTTTTGGGGCTTCGGCTTTGGGGGCTTCGGCCTTATTACTGTTCTCCTTCTTTAATCGATCTTCTTCAATAAAGATTTTCAGATTGTTTCATACTGTCATTGTAAATCTTTCTGTATAATTGTTCTGGATTTCTTGGGGTCTCTATCAGAGAAGAATGAAACCCACGCTCACTTGAAGCGGACACAACTCTCGGCCATACAAAAAGCCACCAAAACCAAAACCCTAGAAGGTAAATATAAAAAAAGAGCAACAACATAAGAAAACCTATGATTTGTTACTACCCAGAGAACGTCGCCATCATCGAAAATTGTTGTCAGTCAGAGAAAAGAAAGCCAGGAGATTAGATTCGTTCAGCAGTTCGCCGCCTAGGGTTTCCTAGGGCCGGCTCTAGCCCTCAAAGCTTTCGCATAACTGAAGACAGGACTGAATCGGCGGACGGAGAAGATGGAAACCAACAAATCAACAATCAAGTGCTAAGATACAGTCTTCTGGCCAAGATCTTAGATTATGTGGCGTTAGGGTTTTTTCAACCCTTCACTCTTGGTCATGCGGTGATTTAGTTTCTTGAGTTTTATCATGTTTTAATCATTTAATGCCATTTATTTTTAATGGAGAAGAAAATGTTAACATATGCTTTATTATGTAAAAGTTGATTTGTCTGAATCGTAAAATTTTTATTTGGATGTATTTGAATATAAGCAGTGATTATTTATTATCGCGTACATTATTGGTGATCAGGTCTTAGATAAGATTCATGCTCGTGGTAATGGCCCTCGAGCCTTGCTCACAAGACAACCTACTGAAGGAAGAAGTAGAAATGGAGGCATGATAACCTACTGAAGCTATTTCTGGTTTGTGTTATTATTACTTATCTTTCGGGAACTCTTTAATTTTTTATATTGTTCCAGGTCTACGTGTTGGAGAAATGGAAAGGGATTGCTTAATTGCATATGGAGCTAGTATGTTAATATATGAGCGCTTGATGATTTCAAGCGATCCCTTTGAGGTTCAGGTGAGATAATCTACCAAGTTCGGAAATCAATTGCCCTTAATTACAGATAGAATGGCTTTCAACTGTATTTGCAAATCAGAAAGCGGTAATGGAAGGGTGGAGTTTGCTATGTGGAAAAAGATTTTTTTTGTTTTTAACGATAAATAAATATCGTTGCCCAAAGCCAAAAGGCTAAACCAAACTTTTATTCCCAGATGATCAAGAATGAAGCATACAAGGGGTATAAATAACCCTCTAGGTCTAATAAGAATAGGAATCCTAATTAAATTATTCTAGGAAACTAAATAGAATAGGAAACCTCTAGTTCTAATAGAACTCCTAATTAAATCATTCTAGGAAACTAAATAGAAATAGGAAACCTCTAATTCTAGTAAGAATAGAAGTCCTAAATAAATCCTACTAGGAAACAAATTAAATTAGGAAACAAAATAAAATGAATAATAAATATTAATTAAACAGCCCGTAACCGGCCCACGGAAGTGGGCCCAAGTCCGGTCCCGCCACATGCTCTTCCGGCTTCATATCAATCCACCCCCCTTAAAATAACCTTGTCCTCAAGGTTGAAAACTCGCTGATTGGGAGCTGAAATTTCCAGACATAGTATAGACTGGAAAATATCCTTCTCCTTCATGAACCCTTTCCTGGCCGGTTATTTCGCAGAATTCATGCTGCTTGAGGTCCAACTCTTCATCCTCCTCGGCTATCATTACCCGCAGCTGCTTAAAGGGACAATCATGCCCTGGCGTGAATGGTTTCTTGCATCTAAAGCATAATCCTTTTGCCCTCAAATCTGCTAACTCTTTTGGCGCAAGACGGGTGAACTGGGATCGTGTCGTAGGCTGCCCAGACAGCCCTGACTTTGTCCCCGGAGGCTGTCCACTATCCTTCGCAAAGCTGCCCCCTGAGCCCTGTAAGCTGCCACCGGTGGCAGTCAACGGGGGACCCGTGTTTTCCCTTACAAAACTGCTGGAACGTACCCCCGAAGAATGATAATTCAGGCTGCCACTTTCTCCACTTTGGACGGACAGATTATACTCCACTTCGCGAGCTAATTCCATAGCCATCTCCAGGTTGTTTGGTCGAAGTAATCGCAGCGAGCTTCGGATTAACTCCTTAAGCCCACTCATGTAATAGCCCAAGTAATGATCGTCAGTTAATCCGGGTACTTGACTGGCGAGTTGTACAAACAAAGTATTGTAATCTTCCACTTGCCCAATTTGTTTAACGCCAGCTAGCCGCTCAAATCTGTTTCCTTGATATCGGGAATCAAATCTAGCCACCAAGGCTTGCTTAAATTCCTCCCAGGATATGCCGGGTTTGCGCGCCTTTAACCATGTCACCCAATAGAGGGCTGCCCCTTCCATAGAAACCCTAGCCGCTGCAATTTGTCTATCCGGTGGGGTCCTGTTGAGCTCGAACTGCTGCTCCACTCTTGCCAGCCACCCAATTGGGTCTTCACCGTCGAATGAGGGAAGCAGTGTCGTGGATGCGCTGCGCGGTCCGCCCTCGTCGGTGAAAGCAGTCGCGATGTGGGCGGAGGAGCCGCTCTCGATGGTCGTGCTTGGAGACTTCGCTGGCGGTACCATGGCCTTTGCGATTGCTGCCAGGGATTCTGCGATTTCCGCAAGCCGGGCGGCCTGCTCCTCTTGTTTCCGAGCCAGTACATCCAGTTTCTCTCCTTGTGAATCGAGCTTTTGATTTACCAGGGCCTGTTCAGCCTCCAATTCCGTCAGTCGTTCGTTCTGAGTTCTTGTCATCTTGGCGGGACGGGGATCCGGCAGGTCGGACCAATTGATAAGAACAGAAAAGTAAAATCAACGGGGTGAACCGTTGCCAAGATAATCAACGATAAATAAATATCGTTGCCCAAAGCCAAAAGGCTAAACCAAACTTTTATTCCCAGATGATCAAGAATGAAGCATACAAGGGGTATAAATAACCCTCTAGGTCTAATAAGAATAGGAATCCTAATTAAATTATTCTAGGAAACTAAATAGAATAGGAAACCTCTAGTTCTAATAGAACTCCTAATTAAATCATTCTAGGAAACTAAATAGAAATAGGAAACCTCTAATTCTAGTAAGAATAGAAGTCCTAAATAAATCCTACTAGGAAACAAATTAAATTAGGAAACAAAATAAAATGAATAATAAATATTAATTAAACAGCCCGTAACCGGCCCACGGAAGTGGGCCCAAGTCCGGTCCCGCCACATGCTCTTCCGGCTTCATATCAAGTTTGCTATGTGGAAAAAGATTTTTTTTGTTTTTAATTTATGTGTGTAACTTGACAAGTTTGACTTGTACGACAAATAATAAAGTAAAAATTTTGTTGTTGAGATTTGTGCAGAAGAGAAAGATATATTAGTAACTACAAATTCATTGATTAAAAGAGAAAGTGACAATGTTTTTGGGACATCCAAAAAAGAAATATGACAAAGTTACAAGGGCCTGAGGGAATATTATCTTTGCAATGATATAGATTTCGTAGTCTAGAGTAGCGATCTTGTCACCGTCCGGCCAAGGGCATCTTGGGCCCTTCCAGGTAGAATTTTTGGAGCATGTTTAGCATCAAGTCTAGTTTATGCCTACCAAATTTCAGCTAAAAATTCAATCGGGAAGGCAATTAAATAAACTATCATCCCGATAAATTTTTAGCTCAAATTTGGTGGGGATAAACTAGATTTGACGAAGAAAATGCTCAAAATATTTCATCAAAACATTCCATCTGATACGATCTGCACCGTAGTCTGTATTGTAGAATTATACAAATGATGACGTAAACTAATATTCAAATTTCCAATCTTTTTTCCTCATTTTCTTTCCTTGGCTTTATCCGAGTTCCAAATGGACCTCTGATTTAATCATGGAATCACGTCTTAATCAATATGCTTATTATTCTGGTTACTATTTTGTGTGCTATATTCCAGGTTTATGTTTTTCCTGCCATGAACTTGTGATCTTCTTATTGTAGGTTTGTGAGAAATGTGGTTTATTGGGATATTACAACTACAAACTGAAAACTGGCGTTTGTTCAACATGTAAGAATGGGGATAATATATCTACCTTGAAGTTGCCATATGCATGCAAGCTCCTCATCCAGGTACGCTTGGTTGGTTTGAAATTAACGACATTCAATATCACTACTAACTAATACTCTAAATTACGGTACTGTAATTTATGATTCTGATTTAAATTTGAAGTTATTACTCATCTTCATCAACATGAGCAAGATCTTATTCCCAACCACATTGGCATGAAAGTTAGTGTGCTGATGAGAACAAAAAATAGAAATCAACGGAATAATCTGTTGCCCAGATAATCAACGATAGAAATCGTTGCCCAGAGCCAAAATGCTAAACTCCAATTTTATTCCTAAATAAGCAAGAATGAACCCTGGCAAGGGGTATAAATAGTCTTCTAGTAAGAGACTCGATAGAAACCCTAATCGAGCCCAAATTAATTAAACTCTAATTAGGCCCACATTAGCTCTACTAACTACTCTACTAATAATAGTAGGGTCATTGTGCACCCTACTATTAGGCCCGTGATTGTGCACCCTCTGATGATATTGCGAAGCCTCATTGTTTGAGGGCTAAAGATTCCAGCCATCGCATAAACCGGAAAGTCACTATTATCGCCTTCAGGAGGGTCGTCGTATACTGGAGGCTCTTCCAGCCCCGTTATTTCTCAATAATCGTGCTGCTGCACATCTAGCTCTTCATCTTCCTCGGAAAGCATCACCCTTAATTGTTTAAAGGGGCAATCGTGTCCCGGAGTGAAAGGCTTCCGGCATTTAAAACATAATCCCTTGGCGCGTAATTCATCTAACACCCTTGTAGGTAGTCGGGTAAATTGGGAACGCTCCGTGGGTTGCCCGGAAGAACTGGAAGGGGTCACTGCCGCGCGTGACGTGGGCCCTACCAACTGTCCAGTAGCCCTTGGCATGCTGCCACCGGAGATACGTGTGCCGCTGCTGCTCGTACCCGAAAAGGATCCCGGGTTTGGCCGTGGGTAACTGCTGGGGCGTGATCCGGAAAAATTATAATTCGATCCTCCTTTGCCACCACTCTGAATTAGCAGTTTATGTTCCACTCCATGGGCCAACTCCATAGCCATTTCCAGACAATCCGGACGAAGTAAACGTAACGAACATTTTATTGCTTCCTTAAGTCCGTTCATATAATATCTCATATAGTGATCCAGGAACTTGGCTTGCTAACTGGACAAAAAGAATATTGTAATCCTCCACAGTTCCGTCCTGCTTGACTCCAGACAGACGTTCAAACCGGTTTCCCTTGTATCGAGAATCAAATCTGGTAACCAGGGCTTGTTTGAATTCTTCCCAGCTTATATCGGGTTTGCGTGATCTCAGGATTCTCAGCCATGTAACCCAGTAAAGCGCTCCACCTTCCATGGCTACCAGAGCGGCAGCCACCTTGCTCTCTGGTAGGGTTGCCTGTAACTCGAATTACTGCTCCACCCGGGCCAACCACCCGATCGGGTCCCCCATATCGAACGTGGGTAGTGGCGTCGAAGTTGGATTGCGCCCTCCCCCGTCGATATGTGGCACTGTCAGCGCGCCGATGTTGGCTCCCACCGCGCCGATGTCCGGTGACCCAAGCGGTACCAACGCCTATGTTAACGCGGCCAGAGAGGCCGCGATTTCCTCCAGTTTCGCACCGTGATCTCCGAGTGTCAGGTTCATCGCCTCCAGTTTCGTACCATGGTCATCGAGTGTGAGATTCGCCTGGGTCTGTTCAGCGCCCAGTCGGGCCACCTCCTCTCCTGTGCGACTTTATTCACTTTCCAATTCTTGCAATCGATCACTTTGAGGTCTCGTCATTGTGGCGGGACGGGATCCGGCAGGTCGGACCAAATTGATAAAAACGGAAAATAACAATCAACGGTAGCAACCGTTGCCAAAGCTCAAAGCTTAAACACACCAAATTTATTAATAAAGCACAAGGTTTTGAAAGGCGAAAGCGAGCCCCGAGGCGTTCGGTGGTTGCCTCACGTGGCGTAAGCCTCAAGGCGTAACGAGGCGTAAGCCTCGAAATTAACGGTCTAAAAGCGTGCAACATATCAGATAGTATAGATAATTCATAACAATAACACAAATAAACAAAATCACAAGTAAAAAGAACATAACAATAAAATATTCAAGTCAAAATAACATAAAAATGAAATAAAAAAACATGAAAATTCCAAGACAAAAAACCAATAATTGATAATCAACTTTAATAAAATAAAAAAAAACAAACTGTAATGATTCTACTAATGAACTTAACTATAATATTTCCAATTAAAATGAAAATCTTAAATCAAATAAACTAGTAAAGTATGTAGTATTAAAGAAATAAATTATTAAGATAAATGAAAGTTTTATATGATAACTTTACGGATTAAACAGTAGGCTTAATAAATACATTAATAACGTTAAATAGCTTTAAATATTTCAAAATAAAACCTTTAAATAACTAAAAAGTTAAATAATAAACACAATAAGAAATTATAGAAGTTGGGCGGTGGGATATTTTATAATTGCTTGGACGAACCGGCGAATCAGCTCTTGAAGTCTTTGTACCGAGCTTCGACTGAGACTGTGAGACACCAGGCTGATCGAGCAGCTCTTCTTCAAGTCGTTAGTTCTAATTTTTTAATATCGTAGAAGAGGGAAAGACCAGCGATTGGAACTTGGAAGATCTAAGGCTGTGGCTAAGTAATAAACGATCCAGCTATTCTATATTTTAGGAGAGAAAAATTGAGGCCCCCAATATTTTTTTTTTAAAAAGGCCCAACCTTGCGTACAATTAGAGGCGAACGCCTCGTGTACGCCTTGCGCCACACAGTTCGCATCAACGCCTCAGCAAATTGAAGGCGTAAGCCTTGTTAGCAGAAGGTAAAGCTTAAGCCTTTTAGGCAATTACCGACCGCCTTTGCGCCTTTAGGCGATTAAAGCATAGTTTGAATAACCCTCTTAGGGGTATAAATAAATAGACTACTTCTCCTAATTAATGTAAGACTCCTAAAACACAAAGTAGGAAATAAACTTAAACTAGGAAACATAACTCATACTAGGAAACCTATTAAAAGCCAATAATTAATAAAATAAGTAGCTAATTAAATCCTTAATTAAATCAGCCCGTCGGCCCATGAAGGCGGGCCCCATCCCGTCCACGCCTTCGGTAAACTATCCAGGGCCTGGGGCCCTGTTCTCCTTTGTTCGCATCATCCTGCAGAACCGCAGGACTGATCTGCTCCATATCATCCTGATCTGCTCCATATCATCCTATCCATGGATACACAAGAAAAATTAGAACAATATATAAAGAACAAATTGATGGAGACATGGAGTAGATCGGCACATCATGTGACGGAACATTGGTAAGAGAGGAGGACAGCGTTTGGTGAAGAGGCAGGCGCTCTCTTTGCCGGAAATTGGCCGGAGAAGACGACCAGAGCTCGGACGGATTTCTATGGCTTCGCCGGAGGTTGACCGGGGAAGAAGATCAGCATTGAGATCCAACGGGTGGACAAATTGGTGATTGTAAAATAAAGAATGAAAGAAAGAAAGGGAAAGAAGGGAAAAAAAGAGGCGCAGGAGAGGGGAAGTAGGAGAGGGGGAGTCGGCTGGAGAAGGAAAGGGAATGGGGAAAGAAAATACAAATATTAAATGCCACGTCATACACTTTTACCTTGAACCGGAATGTTACAGGCTAAAAAGCCAATTTGATTTTTTTTTTTTGTGTGTGTGGGTCTAATTGGGTGTTGTTTGGGTTCGTGTCCTTAATTGACATTTTCGTAGTAGTAGGGGGGCTTATTTGACGATCTTCTCAATTTTAAATTGTTTACTTCACCCTAACAAAGTTTGGAGTATTTTAAATTTTAAATTATGTACGTGTTCCAATAAATTTATATTTGTAAAAGACATACAACAGTGGTGCAAAAATAACATTTTATATAAAGTTTGGGGTATCAATCTCGCACTCCTTCAAATAATGTTTTGGGGAGAAAATGGCTTATATTAAAATCATACAATCCAACCAAACAAGAACAAGACCCGACATAGTAGACAAGCAAGAAAGACCAGAATACATTACTCGATCATACACCCTGGGACCAGACTCAGAAACTATCACCCACTAAGGAGCAATAGGATTCGCTAATTTCCATTTAGACAACTGTAAGCCAATCATGATCGTTGATGTATTCTCATCACTTATGCTATGTTGTACTTGCCACTTGACAACAATAAAATAAAGAGTCACCCCGGTAAACACACTTCGATAAAAACATAATCCAAATGAATTAAAGGAAAAGCCAAAAGTTAAGCCAGAGTACTTTAACGAAACGACTTGCGCAAGAGACCCAGGAGACGGTTCAGGAGGGGGCGAACCGTCGATATGTCTTCTCCCTTGATCAGCCCTTCACTGATCCCCAGTCTGCTCATAGCCCATGCTGCCTCCATAATTGTCCATAATTTTCAGCAACATTCATCGTTTTTTGTATGCTCTTGCTTGCACTCTGACGCACGCCAAATCCCCAACAAACATGTCTCGCACGCTTTATCCAAACCCTGTAGCCGGAACTTCACCGCTGCCCCTTAAAGAGGCGCCAGAAAATCTGCCCAAAACTGGTTGCACATGGCACAACGGAAATACGAAACCTTAAGCTTAGAGCGAGAGAGCTGTGTCTTTGCCTAAAGCTAAATTGTGATCTGATGTGTGATCTTTGAGAAAGCACCAATGTGCAGCTAGGGAACCAATATAAAATGTTCTATATTAAAAATAGTAATATGAAAGTATAAAATTTATAAGTTTTTCAAAAACATACTATGAGTAGTGAGTACGTATTAGTTAAAATGATTGATCACAATTTATTATCGTAGACTAGAAAATTCAAAGATGACTAACTAAAAAGGGATGAAGTTCAGTATTAATTTTATCACCCGTGCCGTGAGATAAGGAAATTCAGTGGAATACCGTTTTCCCTTAAATGTTGTTGGTGATGTCATGTTTACAGGAACTTCAATCGATGAATATCGTTCCTCGCTTAAAGTTGGAAGAGGCTTGACTTTTTGGTATTCACGTATTTTGTGGAAATATGGCTCTTGTCGACACGCTTCAGAGACGACTGTCAAATTCGTTGTATAATGTATGTTTCTGCTTTTCTGTAATCTGTGAGGCCATTTCATTCAAATTTTGTTAGCTTGTTATAGTTGAGAATAAAAAGAGATAGACAGGTATACCTCCGTTAAAATGTGACAGCAAGAACTTACTGTTAGTTTTATGTTATTCATTCATAAGAGATTCAAGCTTGGATGTTTAGCCCTCCTGATTGTATTTTGCAGGCCTTGAGCCACGATTTGAATAATAATAATTAATTTTATTGTTTGCAAAAAAAATCATAAGAGATTCAACTTCACAACTAAAAATATGGTAGAGCCGAACCAGGCCAAGAGTCCGGATTTTAAAAGGAAACAAGCTGGCTAATGATTCTGGAATCCACGCGGTTAAGGGAACGGGTATGCTTTGGTCTGGTTCCTCTTGAATTTGCTGAGTAATGTTTTTAGATGGGCTTGAAAATATTGTAGGAATCAGACTAGGAGTTGGATCCATAGTAGTTAGTCCTATGTTTTAATTGATACACATATTATCTGTTTGGCTGTTTCAATTAAGATTCTTGCTTTTGGGATCGAACTGAAGTGTGGACACTTAAAAGTCATACAACGTAAACTAAATAAAGGAAGACATTCTACCAATAAATTGAAACCAGTAAGCACTAATCGAAATGCAGTATATGAATCTGGACTCACGTTCTACATCCACATGACAGTTCACGATCAACTCGAGCCCTCACAAGTAAAAGTGTAAAACCATCAACTGATAAGGTACTAAGGCACTATGATGGACAAGGATTAGCATCATGACTCCTTGTCCCAAAGATAGGTGTTGTCAAGCTCTCGGTCCTAGGCCCTAGGACCTAGGGTCGGCACGATTTGGGACTGAGTGGTTCCTGGTGGGTGGCTGGAATTGAGATTTTCGGATTCAGGTTGGGCCGTTGGGATTGTGGCGGAGTGGCTGGGTATCAATCTCGGCCTCTCGGGCACCAAATTTTGGGACCCATGGCGTCTGCTTTGGTCAATTGGTCTTAATGTTTACTTTTTGTTCTATTTTCCTCTTGGCTAAGTCAATATAGTTGTTAGGGGGTATTGGAGCCTTCTCTAATGACTCTTGGGACCATTGGAGTGGGCATGAGGTGTTTTAAAAAAATCTTATAAATACCTATTATTTTTCTCTCTTTTTTACTACCCCTTCAATCTTCATGAATCTATACTTATTTATCATCTTCATGGAATTGTCCTCGACTAACTTCATTGCAATTTCAACACACTATTTGTTCATTAAGAACGTGTCAAAGAAACTTTTCTATATGTAAAGTCATCATTGGGAGAAAATTTTGTGTTTGAGAGAATATGAAAATAGCAGTTATGGTATGATATGCAAACTCTTTCATGGAAACATTCAACACTCATGCAAACCCAACAATGAACAAGTATAAAGTATTGTGTTTGTTTTTCAGTTTTTCAAATGTTATGTGTGGATTTCATATTCAATAAGGCATCATGTGTGAATTTTTTTTCAAATGTTTAAACTTTTGAAAAAACAATGTCAGCATATTACTTCATTTTTTTCCTTTTTTTTTATGCCTTGAAGCCTCAGGTTTATGTTATTTTCATTGTAAACATCTCAAAGTATATTTAATGCCATCATTGTTGCAATTCTATTTATACAATTACTTCATTGTTGCAATTCTATTTATACAATTATAATAAATATGTTGACGCGTGTAAAAGGCTTTCTGTCTATCAAGTCCATGGCTCCATTTAATCTAGTCACAGATGAACGATTGGGCCCACATAGCAGATCAATCGCCTTGATTGGGTGAAAGTGCAAATGGGGCTCACAAAAGCCCACATGGACGATTGGGCTTTTGGGTGGGTGATTTGGTGCCTCCATTCTAATAAACTCGGCACGAGCAAAACAATAAGCCTTCTGGACTGACTAGTGGCGGTGACTGAGCCAACGTGGAATGGGACATGATCAAGTCCATGTGGGGGGAGGGGAAGGGCTAACTTTTCTAGGTGGACCGTCTGAAAACTATTGTGATCGGACCAATGGGGATGGAGCAAGATCCTAGTCCATGTGAACGATTGGGCCTTTCTGTGTGGGCCGTCCAATGTAACCATTTTACCAAAGTCGGCATAGTCAGCGGACTCGTCAGTGTCAAGGCATGGCTCCTCCACCCGGGCGACCGCTTCCGCTAGGCATTGGCCTGGGCCCAACGGCGAATCCCCCCCCCCCCTCCCCCGTGGCAATCCATCGTGAGTGTAGGGTGATGCGTTGACGGTTAGGGAGCTACACCCATGAGGATATGCATTAACGCATTGACCGCCACATTATACCCCCTATCCTGGGAGTTTGTTCCCAGATCCAGAACGAATCGCTTGCTAGTGGTTGACTTCCTTAAGAGTTTAACACTTTAACCCCCACAAGCAGGTCTCTCTCCTTAGGAGGGAGGGAGGGAGAGCGGGGGGGGTCTAACTGGAGTTTTACCCGAGGAAGGCTGAACGGAAATCGGGGAAGCTGACAAATGATGGAGCTACGATGCAGAGGGAAGCGAGAGCAAAGATCTAGAGAGAGAACAGAGAAAGAATAAACGCGGACTCGAAGTCGAAAAGGATATTTATAGGCAACCCTATCGATGGATAGACAAATGAGAGGTTGAAACGTGGTGAGGAACGTCTGAAATGACATGTGTTGCACGGAGACGAGAGATCGGGTAATGTCGCACGGACCGTCATCCGTCAACATGCGCACCATCATGAGGCCTCAGGAGACATAATGTCATCCACTAGTGCGTGCCGGACAGACCAAGGAATAGATGTGCGGTATGGGATGCACAACTTACTATTTCTTAATGTCCTGAGCATGCCCGGAACATCAGAAATGGGGGACTTGTGTTCAGGTTTAGGACCATCAGGAAGATGGCCCAAATATGGCCTTCGTGCTAGCCAGCCTCACAAGCCATTAGTGGACCTGCCCGAGATGCAAGCCTCGTCAGAGACCACTACCCCACCTTGGTTGGATCTAACAAGAAGAACATTTAGTGCACCAGACACACGCATATTTTATTGTTCGGGTTTATCATATCAAGACACGCCATGTCACCCCAATCACAGTCATCTTGTACTCCATCCATTCCATTTAAAGGTTCTCGTCCACTATTCTTCGGTCAACGTGAATTGTTCTTAATCTTTTACTTTGTATATACAACTTTTATCAAATTAAACTTTTCTTGATAAGCTATTATAAAACTTTTAATGTAGTTTCCGACTATGTACATTTCATTACTTAAAATAATCTTATTAATAGTTGTGCAAATTTTAAGGAAATTTGAAACAAGAGTTAAGAAGGTTTCCGACTCCTCCACGGTCGTCTCCTAGGCACGTCCTAGGGCTTTTTTCGGTGGCGGCCTATCCAGGCCGTGGGTTCGGCAGATCTCTCCCCGGTAGGCAACTTATCTCATATATCTTCTCAGGGTATTGAGTTTTATTGTCATCGCGGGGTTTGTTTGGTTCGTTTTGTTTTCTTTCTGAATTGCAATTGCGGTGAATCTGGATTCTGTCTGGACGAAGCTTTTGTTTTTTCTGCTTTACAAGAGCAATGACCAAGCGAGGAAGCTTTCAGGGGGGTTCGAGGCTTTTGATTTTGGCAGGGGACGGGTTTAGCAAGGGGAAGATGGGGTGCTGCAGAAGGTTGAAGACGAAGCCGAGCTATTATTCTTCGGCAGTTTGGGAACGAGCTTTGACGAAACAGATGGTTGTTGGTGATAGCATGGAGTTTCTGGTGGTCGACATCGTGCTGTCGGACTGGAAAATCAAATTTCAGGGATTCATTGATGGCCTATGTGTGAAAGAAGATGAAGGGATGTTGATCCGCCCACCTCCAGAACCGCCGCCTTGGAGGAATTCTGCAACTACGGTTTGGACGAGTACTTCTATTTCTGCTGAGTCGATTGTGTTTTGTTTTTATTTTATTTCGATTATGTTTTGTTGCTTATTTAGTTTATGTTGTAAGACTTTTGCACTTGGATTGGGGGATGAGAGGCCTGCGGTAATCGTCGTGGTTTTGAATATGCCCAATTTTGGATTGGCGAGTTATATTGCTTTGTCAAAGGTGATTGACATAGAGTCTCGTCCACGGGCGGATGGTTACTGTGGTCCTTTTGTTATTTCAACCCCTTTCTGAGTACTTTTTATTAATGAATGCCCGTTCGATGATAAAAAAAAAATTATTAATGACAGGGATCAGTTAACTTTATGGTCAGTCAAACATCGTAAACCGTGCGAAAACTTTTAAGTGGGATGGAAGGAATAGTATTAATACTCACATTTATTTCATTGTACAGGATTGACAAACTTACTTTCAATATCTCAGTCTCTCCCTAATCTTTCTGTGGCATTCAACATACTTTTCAGTTTCGAGGCTAGGGCTTCGGTAACTCGGTAAGGGTGTGTATTCTATATTCGTCAATAAGAATAGGATACACTCATTCCTTGTTCTCATTATAATTACTAGATTTTCACCCGTGCTTCGCACGGGATGCAATTACTAAGCCATAAATTATTTGGCTATATACAAAAATGTTGTGTCAAAGATACATCAACATACATATTGTTTCTAACAAAAGTAAATGTAGATAAAAATTACAAATTATTATATACTTCGTTGTAATCAACATTTAAAGTGTTCTTGACCGATTTTACATCATCATCACATATAATAAACTTTAACCCAGAAGACGATGTTACTCTTGAGACCGTGACGTAAAGTTGTCCATGAGTGAAAACCGGACGATGTAAGAAAACACTAACCCTCTCCAAAATTGTCTGTGAACGACAATTTTAATCTAGGTCAAATGGAGTCAAACTAAGCTTGAGAATAAGAAACTTTTGTCCGGTATTAGTTCAAGGCATCATCCAAGGGGGAATAAGAAACTTTTGTCCGGTATTAGTTCAAGGCATCATCCAAGGCCTGAAAATATGAGTTTCAAATTTAGTGACGATGAGTCAAGTGCCATTACACAATCCAAAGGAATGATCGATATTCCTCATCAGCATCACAAGTACACCCACTTTTAGTTTCAGCTTATGACTTGGCACACCAGAGCATTTAATGCTATTGAGAAATTCTGGAGAATGAATCTCTTGAAGGGGTGCACTGTCTGAGTCAGGAGAAGATGTCGAATCCCCGCTTTAAGTCTTTACCTCACCAGGACTCAACCCCAATATGTAATTGTTGATCTTAAATGCTATTGTTCACAATTATAACCTTGAAAGTGAGAAGAGGCAAGAAGAAGAGACTTTTAAAAATATAAAGCTCGATATAAATGTTTGCTCACAATTCATGTAGTTGGGAAAAATTCTTTTGATTGAATTGAAGGAAATGTTTATATAATCCATATAATCACGGGCTTGCGTAATTGTACTCATGAATGAAGAAGGGTAAAAATTTGTCAATTTCTTTTGGGGTCTTAGGCTCTCAACTTCAACTCTTTCAAAGTTAACTTATAAACACACATTTGCTCATCTTGTTGAACATTGTCTTTATCAAATACCTCAATGATTTCCTAAGAGGAATAAGCTAAGGTTGTTATCGATAGTTTTTGCTTTAACCTTGAATTGTGGACACACACACACACATATATATAATTGCGTATCGATTTTTGGTTTTGGCTCTGAAAGTAAAGCAACAGCGACGGATATAGTCATCATCCAATTTGAATTTCAAAAGTAAATCTCTGACATACAGATATAATCAACATCCAATTTGAGTGAAATTAGTTTTCAAAAGCTTTTTCACTTTTTAATTATGAGGATATTTTTGAAAACAGAAACAAACTAAAAACAGTCAAATGCAGACTAAAACATAACCTAGGCTACTTCAAAACTTAAGTCTTAAAAAATTATTATATCCTTTAATAGGGTATAAATTGGACTCAAAACTTAATGACTCAATGATATGAAATTGATTTAGGAAAAAATTTACCCTAACTTGTTGACTGAATTAAGATGAACTCACCTTGTTAAAGAATTAAAACGAAGAAAAGAGATGAGGATGAACAACGGGATAGAAAAAGAAAAGCTTGCCAGCTTGGGTATGTTTAATTCTATAAACTGGAAAGTTCGTCAAAACATAAAATCAACACTCTTTTTAATCAATTAATTGAAAGATAGCAGTGAAATAAAACTAAGGAGGTGTTTACTTCACTGCTAAAGTCACAGTTAGGTTAGTAAGACAGGTGAAGTAAACACGCACACTGCTTAAAAAGCTGCTTACTAACCGAAAGAGGTGCTTAAAGTGCCGCTTATTAAGCATACCACCCCCCATGTATTAATTAAGCGGCACTTTAAACTTTTTCAGTTTCCGAATTTACCCCTTGCCCTTAACCTACTGCTATCCCTGCCCCACCTCGACCCCAACCCCACATACCCCGACCCACCCTACCCTTACCCCACCTACCCTGACCCCATCCTACACCCGACCCCACCCCCACCTACCCTACCCACCCTACCTACCCCACCCCCTACCCTACCTAACCGACCCCCACCCTACCCTTACCCCACCTACACTACCCTTACCTCGACCCCACCCCTACCCTTACCCCACCTACCCCACCCCACCCTACCCTTACCCCACCTACCCTACCCCACCCTACCTACCCCACCCCTACCCTACCTAACCGACCCCCACCCTACCCTTACCCCACCTACACTACCCTTACCCCGACCCCACCCCTACCCTTACCCCACCTACCCTACCTTACATGTCCGACCCCACCCTACACGTACCCCACCTTACCCCTACCCTACCCCATTACCAGACACCCCCTACCCTACCTAACCGACCCCCACCCCTACCCTTGCCCCACCTACACTACCCTTACCCCGACCCCACCCCTACTCTTACCCCACCTACCCTACCCCTACCCGACCCCACCTTACCCCTACCCCTACCCTGACCCAACCCAATCCTACCCCATCCTACCCCTACCTGACCCCACCCTACCACTACCCTACATACCCAACGCCACCCCTACCCTACCTACTCGACCCACCCTACCACTACCTGACCTCAATCACCCCACCCTATACCCCTTACCCCACTATACCTAGGGTGGTGGGGTCAGGGTGGGGCCGATGTGATAGAGGCGCTAGGGGCAGGGTAGGTGTGGTGGGGTACGGGTAGGGGGTGGGTTGGGTAGGGTAGGGGTAGGGGCGGGGTTGGGGTAAGGTAGGGTAAGGTGGGGTCGATGTGGTAAGGGCCTATGGGGGTAGGGGCCTATGGGGTCGGGGGTAGGGTTGCGGTGGGGACAGGTTAGGGTGGGGTCGGGTAGGGGTAGGGTCAGGTAGGTAGGGTAGGGGGTAGGGGTAGGCAGTGGGTGGGGTCGGGGTAAGGTAGGGTGGGTAAGGGGTTAGGGGTATGGGTACACATATTATATTATATACTTGTGTTCATGAATGTTTGTGTGTATATATATGTATAGGGTTATTTTGGACATTTTAATGTTAAGCGGTGTTTTAAACCGTTTGAAGTAAACACGGTCTTACAACATTGTTTATTTTATGCGCCGCTTATTAACACGGGTCTTAATAAGCACCGTTTAATAACCGGTGAAGTAAACATGTCCTAAGTGTTGCGAAAACTGATTGTGAAGAAATTTGAGGTTCAAAGTATACCTCTGACATATAAATGACCATCTCATGCTCAGAGCTACTATGTGGGTGGTCAGGAAATCTGCAGATGAAACTGTTTGATCATGTGGACTTGCCAAATGCTTGCATAGCAGAAAAAGGCAAATTTACAATATAAGAGTATCATGAATTCTTACATTCAACTTTGTGCTAATTACATACTCCCTCCATCCCTAAATAAACCTCCAACTTTCCTTTTTCGTCCATCCCAATTAAAACTTCCATTTTCCCTTTTTGGCCAGAATTTGTGGTTCACAACAATTCTTATGCATTCCTCTCTCCTCTACACAACTCTCCACCACACAATACCCACTATCTTAAACTGTGTGTCAAACCTATTTGGAAGTTTTATTAGGAACGGAGGGAGTAATAAGTTGCTACGTACTACGCATTACTTATGTTATTTAAAAAAAGTCCTTTTGCTGGAGCGATCCAATATTCCAATCTGAAATGAAGAAGAAAAATCAGAATAGAAAATCAAGATATTTACATACTATGTTTCAATCAAAATAATCACCAAATCAGTTAGTAGCATGATCAAAAGTGTCATTACACGCCCAACATAATGGTTACTAACACTCAAATATATCAATATTACTAAACATATAAGATAGTATTAGATTTAAGATTACACGTTTTAATAATATTGTGTACACGGATGAAATCTCCTGCCCCTAGTTTGATATAAACTTGGCTGATTAGATGTTTTTTAATGAAGATGATTTTTTTATGAATAGAAGTGAAAATCAAATGAATTAGATGAAAACATCTCCAATTAAATAAGATTGTGAATCTACTGCTTAAGGCAACAAATGGAAATTGAAAATAGAAATGAAGTCGAATAGAAAAATATAACTCAAAATAGAAACAAATAGAAAATTCTGTACAAACCAAACAGGCAAGAAAATAGAAGGTTAACCGATTCATCTCAAGAGTCAATTCTTCAAGTAAGACCGCCTGTGCGTGAAGAAATGAAATCTCTGTGGAGCAGAATAGTTCTGGCTTTTTGAGGCTTTACTATTTGCACTGATGATATCAACCTTTCTCACATTATTGTTAAAACTTAAAAAGTTTAAGGGAGTTTTCAATTTTCAATCTTAAAACAAAGTAGTCATAAACCTGTAAGAATCTTATAAGGCCAATCCAAACATATATCATAAATACATAACACTCTTACTCTCTAGCTATATATGTACTTTAAAGACACTATCACATGAAAAACTTTTTTAGCAATGTAGTTCTGTTATTAAGAGGATTAATTAACTGGTAGTTAATCAATAAAGGCATATAAATGAAATAAGCAACATTCCGAACCTTTTGGTGCAAACAAATAAATTCAATGTTTAGATTGCATATGATGTAAATTAAAGAAAAATAGTTGGGTTGATTTGGGTTGAATCTAGTATAAATTAATGAATAAAGTTGATAGAAACATCTTATCAAAAGCTGATAGAAACCCCATATGTTTTATTGATATAAAAGTGTGAAATCAATTAATATAGAGTCGAATACCTTGCTAGAATCCCCTTTATCAAAAGTAGATGATCAGAATATTAACCAAACCACAAAATCATATAAAAGTGTAAAACATATTCATATAAAAGAGTAAAATATACTGATATAAAACTGAAATGGGAAATTCCATAATATAACGCCTAACACATGCATAGCTTAGATCCATTTTAAGTTCATTATACATATTGATGAAGATGCCTACTGCCACAAAATGAAAAAAGGGAGGTGAAGGGGCTCCGGTGCAGTATAGAAATGAGAAAGAATCATTTTACCCACATTATTTTGATTTCCAGAAATTGATCTTAGTTTCAGGAAGGATAATGACCAAAAGCACCGTTAGCTCTGAAAAAGGAAAGTCACCACAGTTAGGTGCTGTTCTATTCGTCTTATTCTTATTACTTATTGCTTATTCTTATTTTATTCAGATCAGATCAGATCAGATCAGAAAAATTCAGATCAAATCAGATCAGATCAGAAAAATTCGGATCAGATCAGATCAGATCAGAAAGATTCAGATCAGATCAGACCAGATCAGAAACATTCAGATCAGATCAGAAACATTCAGATCAGATCAGAAACATTCAGAAAAGTCCAAACATGATTTATCACTTTTATTATTATATTAAATATTAATTATTATTATTAATATTGTTATTACTATTACGATTATTATTATATAATTATTATTAATAATATTAATAATAATATGATAAAAAAAATATTAATAATAGTTATAATATTTTACTATAATAATAGTAATATAAATGCAATTGTTAAGAAGACTATTATTATTACAACATAATATTAATAATATGATTAATATTATTATAATATTATATTATAATAATATGTAATTATAATTATAATTATAATTACAATTATAATTCTTATAATTATAAGTATAATCAATTGTAATTATTATAATTATATCTATAATTAATTATATTTATAATTGTAATTAATTATAATTATAATAATTATAATTATAATTACAATCATAATTATAATTATGATTATAATTATAATTATAATATAATATTATAATAATATAATACTAATTATAATAATAATCATATTATTATTATTATTATATTATTGTAATAATAATATTAATATAATAATATCGTTATAATAATATTAATTGTATTTATATTACTATTATTATATTATAATATTATAATTAATGTTAATATAATTATAATTATTATTAATTATAATTATAATAATTATAACTATACTTATAATTATATTATAATTATAATTTATGATTATAATTATTATTTTTATTATAATTAATATTATTATTATTATTATTACTATTGTAATTATTTTACGGAGTAATTATAATAATATTGATAACTATAGTTACAATTATAGAGATAAATATTGTAATTATAATTACAATTATAATTATAATTTTATTTAAATTATATTTGTAATTGCAATTATAATAATTATAATTATAATTATAATTATAATCATAGAAATATTCGAATCAGATCAGATCAGAAAGATTCAGATCAAATCAGATTAGATCAGAAAAATTCAGATCAGATCAGATTAGAACTTAAAAAATTCAGATCAGAAACATTCAGATCAGGCGAAGAGAACAGCTTCTTAGTCTTTAAACGATTGTTCAAAACCAAGCTGATCTAGATCATTAATCCCATGACAAAAGGACAATCAGAAATTTTGATTTAAACAAACTTAATGTTTAAATATGTTAGGAAAACCATATGTTTCTTACTACGGAGTTTATAAAGCTTAAAACAACATAATTTTAGCTTAAAAAGATTGTTAAGAACCAAGCAAGGATAATTACAAACCCTGTGACAAAGAGCAGAAATCTAAGCATAGGTTTAAGTAGTGAAAACTGCACTTTTCAATACTTATGTAGTGAGTATAATATTAGTGTTTCCAAATCATAGCCCAAAAAGAAAGATGTTAATCACACAAATCATATTTGGAAACACTAATATTAGTGTTTCCAAATCATAGCCCAAAAAGAAAGATGTTAATCATGCAAATAAATATGTTAAAATCTCTGAATCATACAAAAATGTTAATCACTTTTCTTTTATTTGACAATTGAATTTGTTCACATAAGGGATTTGGCACCTGATTAATTAAAACACAGGGGGGTTTGACGCATTTTTTAAATCACAGGGGGCTAATGCGCCGAATTTCCAAATCACGGGAGGGTTTGGTGCATTAAACCCCAAAGATTTGTAGTGTAATGAGATGTAAGACATTACGTAAGCAAACAAATTTAATATTAGTTTACTACTTTTCCTATTGTGGACTATTCACATAAAATCCTGGTCAAAAGAGAGCATTATAAACCAAAAGTGTTCAAAATTCCAGAAGATAAAAAAACTTCATTGAAGTTACATAAAACAACAACGATGCGGCATCTTTCGAACATATACTGATTTTTCAACAATAAGCTCTTTTTTTGTATAAATTTTAATATAAGTCCAGCTAAAAATTAAGAACCACAGTGAAGAAGTATCACTCAAATACAGACCCAACAGCAATACATATTAGTTTTCATTGACATGATATTAGACTTAAGATAATACTGTAATAGCTTTAAACAGATACCATAGAAATCAAGTTATGTTTTCTAATTAAATTACATTTTATCTAAAGATGGAAGGAATCACATGAATTGAAAATAAAAGTTCATGTAAAGTTGAAGAAGTGTGTATCCTGTATATTGAAAGTGAATCATGTGAATTCAAAATAGATATTGCTTCCATGAATCTAATATGGAACCATACCTAGACTTACATTAAAATTTCACCGGCCCCACATGTGTGGACTTCAGATCTTCTCAACCTGGATGCTCCATATCATCTAAAAAAGAAAACATAGAGAAAAAACCCAGAAGAATTGAAATGAATAAACACTCAAATTAGTCTTAAGAACCAAGCGAAGGAGTATCACACAAACATAAAGCGAGCAATATACCTATTAGCTGTAAATTAACATGATATTAAACTTAAGGTAATAGTGTAATAGCTTTAAACAAATATCATAGAAATAAAATTGTGTATTATAATATAAGAAAGTTATCTAAAGATTGAACGAATCACATAAATTGAAAAGAAAAATCCATGTAGAATTGAAGAAGCGTGTATCCTGTAAATTTAAAATGAATCATGTAAAATTAATGATAGATGATAGATATTTATTCTATGAATCTAATATAGAACTATACCTGGATTTATATTAAAATTTAGCTGGCCACATGAATGTGTGTGCTTGCGATCTACTCAACTCTAATGGACCTATGATCAAATTAGAAGAAGGGGTGTTCATATAATGCATAAGGCAAATAGAATTAATCAGAGTTTTGCATAAGAAAACTAATAGAAAATTTTGACAAAAAGTTAAAAACCAAATGGAATTTGAAAATTGGAATGAAGTCAATTAAAAAATATCAAAATAGAATCAGATAGAAATCTGACAAAAAACCAAACATGAAAGAAAAGATGCTCAATCATTTAAAGACTAACTGTGGTGCTTTGGTTTTTAAAGTCATACTTTCTATGAGTAATGTCAATACAAAAGCTTTTAAGAAAACAACCTTTGTCCCTAACAATGAACATGCATTACTCCAACATGTGGCTCTCATATATCTTCTCTCAGAAGCGGTCGCCGTTGGGCCCAGGCCGTGGGTTCGGCAGATCTCTCCCCGGTAGGCAACTTATCTCATATATCTTCTCAGGGTATTGAGTTTTGTTGTCATCGCGGGGTTTGTTTGGTTCGTTTTGTTTTCTTTCTGAATTGCAATTGCGGTGAATCTGGATTCTGTCTGGACAAAGCTTTTGTTTTTTCTGCTTTACAAGAGCAACGACCAAGTGAGGAAGCTTTCAGGGGGGTTCGAGGCTTTTGATTTTGGCAGGGGACGGGTTTAGCAAGGGGAAGATGGGGTGCTGCAGAAGGTTGAAGACGAAGCCGAGCTATTATTCTTCGGCAGTTTGGGAACGAGCTTTGACGAAACACATGGTTGTTGGTGATAGCATGGAGTTTCTAGTGGTCGACATCGTGCTGTCGGACTGGAAAATCAAATTTCAGGGATTCATTGATGGCCTATGTGTGAAAGAAGATGAAGGGATGTTGATCCGCCCACCTCCAGAACCGCCGCCTTGGAGGAATTCTGCGACTAGGGTTTGGACGAGTACTTCTATTTCTGCTGAGTCGATTGTGTTTTGTTTTTATTTTATTTCGATTATGTTTTGTTGCTTATTTAGTTTATGTTGTAAGACTTTTGCACTTGGATTGAGGGATGAGAGGCCTGCGGTAATCGTCGTGGTTTTGAATATGCCCAATTTTGGATTAGCGAGTTATATTTCTTTGTCAAAGGTGATTAACTCAGAGTCTCGTCCACGGGCGGATGGTTACTGTGGTCCTTTTGTTATTTCAACCCCTTTCTGAGTACTTTTTATGAATGAATGTCCGTTCGATGATAAAAAAAATTATTAATGACAGGGATCAGTTAACTTTATAGTCAGTCAAACATTGTAAACCGTGCGAAAACTTTTAAGTGGGATGGAAGGAATAGTATTAATACTCACATTTATTTCATTGTACAGGATTGACAAACTTACTTTCAATATCTTAGTCTCTCCGTAATCTTTCTGTGGCATTCAACATACTTTTCAGTTTCGAGGCTAGGGCTTCGGTAACTCGGTAAGGGTGTGTATTCTATATTCGTCAATAAGAATAGGATGCACTCATTCCTTGTTCTCATTATAATTATTGCCATCACCACACCATATCATCATCTCATATTAATCTGACGAAGGCCGAGAGATCATACTGGGCTCTCAGACTGTAGAGGAATTAAGAAATAATTACTAATACTACGTATATGACTCACAAGCTTAAACATACATTTATATGTGTATTGGCGTATTGCTTATATTAAAATAAGAAAAATTAGCATAAAGACATGTATCATATATACAAATTAAAACACCATTAATTTAGAAATAATAACTACTTAGTCATATATATATATATATATATATATACACACAAATGTTCCTGTCAGGTATACCTGACAGGAACCCCCGTCCGGCCTCCTCCTTTTGGGGGCCTTCCCGGTGGTATTTTTTGCTCAAATTTTTTGTGTATATTCCTCATCAAGTCTAGTTCATCCATGCCAAATTTCAGCAAAAAATTCAATCGGGAAGGTCGTCAAATGATTTTTGCAAGTTAACTGGTCCGGAAAATACATATTCCGGACCAGTTAACTTGCAAAAATCATTTGACGACCTTCCCGATTGAATTTTTTGCTGAAATTTGGTATGGATGAACTAGACTTGATGAGGAACCTACACAAAAAATTTGAGCAAAAAATACCACCGGGAAGGCCCCCAAAAGGAGGAGGCCGGACGGCGGCTCCGGTCAGGTATACCTGACCGGAAGATTACTCTATATATATATATATATATATATATATATATATATATAGTGCTTAGTTCCTGTGAGAACACCCTCTTAGGAGAGCAAAAAAGAATCACATCTATCCATTGATTCATCTGATCCTACGACCACTATTATAGGAAAAATAAAACTGCCGTAAACTAAAAAAGGAGTTAAAAAGGGGCTAAAGGGTCAAATAGGCCCTTGAACTAACTTAAAGTGTTCAATTAGCCCCTTATAAAGGAGGTTCTGTCCGGCCGTCGCCAATTGGGGCGGTTCCCTGTGGAACTTTTTGATGAAATTTTTTTAGCATCTTCTTCATTAAGTCTAGTTTACCCATATCAAATTTCAGCTAAAACTTCAACCGCGAAGGCAATCAAATGATTTTCCGAAATGTACTGCGTTGTCTAACTGCGCATTTATCTTCACAAAATCATTTGACTGCCTTCCCGGTTGAATTTTTAGCCGCAATTTGATATGGGTAAACTAGACTTAATGAAGAAGATGCTCAAAACATTTCATCAAAAAATCCCACCGGGAACCGCCCCAATTGGCGACGGCCGGACAGAACCTCCTATATAAGGGGCTAATTGAACACTTTAAACTAGTTCAAGGGCCTATTTGACCCTTTAGCCCTGGCCTAAAAAAGGTAATACTTCGTTTGAGTAATTATATAGGGGCTCAATGGTTACATTACATGAGTGGTTAATTCACACGCATGCAACACTTTTCTCTATCATGTTAGTTCCATATCCTAAAAATTTGGACAATTAAATATGTTTCCATTATAAAGCTATTTAATTAGGTGTACGTATGTACTATTTAGGGTACGTAATGCTATTTTATTTACCACATCTAATACTTGCAAGATATATTGGGAATGCACTTTAGTTATTAATCGCATGCACAATTATTTAAATAGTTATGCACTTCACTTATAATTTAAAAATATTTTCTTTTGTGTTAGTGACATCCTTTAATAAGATCGTATGCACTTTTACTCGAAACATTATGCACCTTTTGTGTTACGCACTTTTACGTGTTATACATAATAGCATTTTAGAAGTTACGAGAATGCACTTTAGTTTTTAATCCAATGCACAGTTATTTAAATAGTTATGCACTTCGTTTATAATTTAATATATTCTTTTGTGTTAGTGACGTCCTTTAATAAGATCGTATGCACTTTTACTTGAAACATTGTGCACCTTTTATGTTACACACTTTTACGTGTTATACAACATAGCATTTCAGTAGGTGCACATTTATATATTTTGCACTATAGCTATTTAATGATTCATTTTTAGGACAAACTATTGCAAATTGTATACTTTAAATTCTTTGTGTTTAACTTTCAAATTGCGCATATATCATGAACTATAATGGACTATTAAATTGTTATGTATTATGCTACTATAATTTATGGAGTGCAACCGAAAATAAGAATTGTGCATAACACAATTTTAAATTACTATGCATTATGCTATTATAATTTCTGGAGTGCAATCGAGAACAAGAATTGTGCATAACACAATTTTTTCAATGCACACAATGTTATTTCAAAGCAAAAAGAACAATTTAAATAATACACTAATTTACGCGATGCATTCAATGTTATGAGTGCTAATCAATAATGGTTCTTGCACCATTATGAATATAATGTCTTACCCTGGGAAAACGTTTTGGTCGTATATCCCCTTCTACAAAAGTCCTAATCAATAGGAAATCAATAGTTTTGCAAATATACTAAAATATGTGGTGAGCCTCTCATTCTTTATCAACCAATCGGAGAAAGAAACAATGAAAAAATATTATACGAAGAAGATGAAAGAAGTGGGTTTGCTTAGAGCTTTTAGAAGAAAGAAGAAAATGAACGGTGAAGACAATAGACCGGCAAATATTATGGGATATTAGATTATTAGTTATGGAAAGAATCGTTGGCATTAATGGACTAGGCAAATCTCCTATTTGCCCTTAAATGAAAAAGAAACGAAAAAATAAAAAATTAAAATCCAATGGCTCACGTCTATTCTTTTTTACTCTCCTAAGATTAAGTTCTCACATGAATATATATATATATATATATATATATATATATATATATATTGGCAAACTTAGGCCATGTTTTATTAATGAAATAAAGGCGGTTACAGAATATTAAAGAAATAAAGAAAGCAAAAGAAAACTAGAACATTTGTAGGGAGTAACTGATAGAACGGGCGGCAGTGGGACTAAAGCCTGGCCCATGATGAAGCGAGGAGTGGGAATGTCTGACGTCGAAGCTCAATAATCCAAACAGAGAGAATGTTTTCCAGATCTAGAGGTGGTGTGAGCTCAGCCTGTATCTCTGAAGTAAGTAACACCCTCCCTGTCTTCATTATAAGCTCTTCTTACCGTCGGTGGAAGGTTGTTGGATGTGTAGTACTGAAGGTCCTTTGATTGAAGACCGATTCGTGCAAGATGGTGAGCCGCTGTGTTGGTTTCTCGCGGACGGTGGGAGATCGAAATTCTGTGTGCAACTTTAAGCTTGATGATGGATTGGATCGGTCCTTGCAGATGGTCAGGTACTGTAACGTAGCCATTAATCATCTTTACGCTTATCTCTGAGTCTGTGAATGTGATGAATGACGTGTACCCGTGTTCTGTGATCCTTCGTATCGAGATTTGCAGGGCCTGAATCTCAGCATGTAAAGGACTGGAGGCTGACAGGGGGAACGCAAATGCTTGCTTCAAATCTCCAACAGCGTCTCTCAATATAGCTCCCCCCGCACTGGAGTTGTCTTTGTATGCTGCATCGGTGTTCAGAAAAAGGTTGAAAGGTGAGTCTGTTTGCCATTTTAGTCTCTTTGTCTTGGGCTTGAGTTTCTGTATTGATGGCATGAGGCCATCGGAGTGTAGTTCTTGATCGAAATGAATGCATGCTTTGTGTTGGTTGGCATACACCCATTTTGTTGTGTAATCTTTGATGTTTGAAATTGTTTGTTTTTTCGAAAACTGTTTGCCATCCCATATGTATGCGTTGTATGCTTTCCAAATGTTCCAAAGAATTATGCCTGGTAATGCTTGTCTGATTGTATCCCTGGTATTGTTTCCTTTTCCCCCAATCCACCATAGGAACAAGGTTTGCCTTAAATCCTCGTGATTAGTAGTTCGAACCTGCAAAAGAGAAGAGAAATAGATCCAAATTGGTCTAATGTTAGAGCAGTGAAATAAGCAGTGGTTTTGGGTTTCTTGGCTGTTTAGGCAGAAAGGGCAGCGAGTTGCTAGGGCTATTTGAAAGCGGTTTAAGTTGTCAGGGAAGGGTAGGGATGAATTTAGAAGTTTCCATACAAAGAGTTTGATTTTAAGTTGTTGCATGGGTAGCCAAGTTTGTTTAAGGCTGAAAGTGGTGGGATGGTGGGTGCGGGAAAGATGGTATGCACTGTTTAGGGAGAATTGACCATCCTGTTTTGGAGTCCAAACTATCTGTTGCCCTTTATGTTTAATAGAATCAGGATACTTTCTGGCCGTAAGACAGATTTGTTTCCATATGCTACTGTCCGTTGCTTTTGAAATCATCTCTCCTGCTCTATGGTATCTGTCATGCATGTAGGTAGCCCACAATGAGTCATTCTGTGAGTATGTCCACCAGATTTTCAGTTGCATCGCCTTTTGAATATCAAAAAGCGATCTCACGTTCAGCCCACACTCATCCCCGGGTCTGCATATCTGTGACCAACTCTTCCAATGATATTTCGCCTTAATACCAGAATAACCCCAAAAAAAATTGGCCAAAATCCTGTGGAGGATGCGAATGACTTTGACAGGGAAATTAGTTACCGCTAGGTGATGCAACGGTATAGAATTCAACACATGCTTTATTAAAATTAACCGACCGCTTTGACTTAACTGTTTTCTGTTCCAGGTAAGAAGTTTGGACTCAAATGCCTTTATGATGTGCACACAGTGTTCAATCCTGGTGATTCCACGGTGTAAGACAGCCCCTAAGTAAGTGACTGGGAGGTTGTGAGTTTTCATTTCGGTCCGTTTTTCAATTTCCTTTTTCCTTGCCCAACTTAGGTTCTTACTAACCAGGATGTTGCTTTTGTTTAGATTGACAAGCTGACCTGTGGCCAAGGTGTAGTAATTCAGAAAGGCTGAAAGTTGCTTGAGGGATGCAGCCGAACCATTCATGAAAAGAAGAAGGTCATCCGCATATCCAAGCTGGGCCACCGGGCTAGGTTTAGAGCCAATTATATATTGTTGTATCCGATTTGTATTAATTAGCCGTTGTAATCCCCGTGTGAAGCATTCAATTACTAGAAGGAATAGGTATGGGGATAGGGGGTCCCCCTGCTTTACCCCCCCTATTTGGCTGGAAAAATCCATGGGCCTGTCCATTTATAAGGATGGAAATATGATTGGAGGCCAGGTTGCTCATGATTAGCTGAGTAAACCTGCAATCAAAACCAAACTTGGTTAAAACAGCCTCCAAAAAGCCCCAAGAAACCCTGTCGAAAGCTTGAGACAGATCAAGCTTGATTGCAATGTTTCCTCCCCTGGTTTTTTTGTCCAGGTGGTGGAGGATCTCGGTTGCCAACAGAATGTGCCGATGTATGTCCTCACCCTCCATGAAGCCGATTTGTTCCTTAGAAATCAGGTTTGGTAGGAGGGATTTTAATCGTGTTGCCATGATCTTAGAGCAGATTTTATATATATATAGGGGAAAGATCAAGTACAAAGTGTGCTTATTGTGCAAATATTTGTACGATGCACCTTGACGTTATTTGTATTGCATATTGAGGTTTAAAGTATTGCACATTATAAAGTCATAAAAATAACAGTTGCACATTAAGGTGCAACGAGTTGCACCCTAAAAAGTTGGGTTTTGTTACAAAAATGTCACATTGCCTTTATGTCCTTTGGATCAACTCATCGAACGGTCAAGATGAGTTTGTACTTTGTAAATTAAGAAGGCTTTGTATTTGATCTCTATTACAAAAATGTCACCTTGCCTTTATTCCTTATATATATATATATATATATAGAAAAGATCCTGTCCAGACGTCCGGACAGGAGCCGCCGTCCGGCCGGCGGCGTTTGGCCGCCTTCCCGGTGGAATTTTTTGATGAAATTTTTATGGCATGTTCTCCATCAAGTCTAGTTTATCCACAAAAAAATTCAGCCAAAAACTCAATCGGGAAGGTCGTCAAATGATTTTTGCAAGTTAACTGGTCCGGAATATGTATTTTCCGGACCAGTTAACTTGCAAAAATCATTTGACGACCTTCCCGATTGAGTTTTTGGCTGAATTTTTTTGTGGATAAACTAGACTTGATGGAGAACATGCCATAAAAATTTCATCAAAAAATTCCACCGGGAAGGCGGCCAAACGCCGCCGGCCGGACGGCGGCTCCTGTCCGGACGTCTGGACAGGAGCATTCCTCTATATATATATATATATATATATATATATATATATAGAGAGAGAGAGAGAGAGAGAGGAATGTTCATGTCAGGCCGGCCTGACGGTCTGCCCCGTTTGGGCACCTTCCCGGTGGAATTTTTTGATGAAATTTTTTGAGCATGTTCCTCATCAAGTCTAGTATGTCCATACCAAATTTCAGCTCAAAATTCAATCGGGAAGGTCGTCAAATGATTTTTGCAAGTTAACTGGTCCGGAACATGCTCAAAAAATTTCATCAAAAAATTCCACCGGAAAGATTCCCAAACGGGCTCGGCCGGACGGGGCAGCCCGTCAGGCCGGCCTGATGAGAAGAGCTCTCTATATATATAAGGAATCACCGCTTGTTTAATCATTCTCCTACGATTTTGAAATTTTAAGAACTGATTTCAAACCGATTAATATTTGCATCCAACTTTTGGGTCCCATCAATGTCAGTTTGATTTTGTTTCCGTTTTTTCAACTTGATTCGTTTTTGGGTTCTATTTTCGACTAAAAATGTCAGTCATAGATTTTAGCAAGTAAACTTTAAAAGGGACATATTTGTCATTTGGTCCCATAGAAGTTACGTTTAGTCACTTTGGGGTGCCCAAAGCCCCCCAGGCACCACTTATCCTTTAGGGGACTAAGGGGAGTGTGATCTTGTTCACCCTTTTAAGGAGGATGAACATCATCTCATACCTTGATTTTGTATGATCTTTTCAACGATATCAATATTGTATTAAAGACAATTTTAGTCATCAACTTCAAGGTCTTCCACATTTAGTCCCTTGACTAATGTCAAATTGATACTTTTAGTCCTCCCATTATGATCTAAGATTCTAAACACAATAAGTGGAGGATTAAAATGACACTATTATAATAGTTGAAGGACCAAAAGTGTCATTTTTATGAAAGTTGGAGGACTAAATATGGAAAATTTTAAAGAAGGGTACCAAAAGTGTCTCTAGCGCAATAGTCGAGGACTAAAAATGGAAAAAATCAAAGTTGAGTACCAAAAGTGTCAATGACATAATAATCAGAGGACTAAAAGTGGAAAAAACTCCACTTATAATATTATGGTCAAAATGAGAGTACTAAACATTACTTAAAAGATCAAAAACATCCAACAAATATGTTGAAACCATAATATTGTAAATATGCATTTAATGTAAACCTAAACATTGTTGAACACTTCTTTGAATACAACATTCTGAGTCTTGTCGGTGGTTCTTCATCTTCATCAACAATTAGAATTTTCAAACCACAATGATTGGTAACCCTTGGTACTGTAACATACCACTGTTTGTGGGTAAATACCGATTTTTTCAACAACAACCCAACACGGGACAAAGATTGACCTTGATTTTTATTTATACTCATAACATATGAAGTCATAACAGGATATTGTCGCCTATGAAATTTGAAAGGCAAGTTGGCATCGGATGGCGTCAAGCATTCACACCAGTTAAAGTTTTCCCCTCCAAAACATGATCACCAGCCTCGTTAGAATAAGACGTGTCCCGTTATACGACCCCATTGAATGATCGATATTTCGCAAAAGCATCACAGGGGTCCCTACCTTTAACATTAACTCATTATTCAATAGACTGGACAATTTTATACTACCTCCGTCCCATTTTATGTGCCTTAGTTTGACTTGACACGATTTTTACTGAAGTGGTTGAAAAAGTAAAAATTGTGGTTGAGGTTTGAGTATAATAAAGTGAAATGGTGTAGGCCACATATTTCTTTTCAAAAAAGGAAAGGAGACACTTATTTTGGGACAACCCAAAAAAGGAAAGTAGAACATGTAAAATGGGACGAAGGGAGTACTATTCAAGAACTCAGTTGTGTGCAGTATCGCCATTAGATCAGTCGTAGAATCTACCTTAGAAACACTGTCGGAACTAAAATATGTTCTTGAAACTTCACCAACATTAAGAGCCATCATATAGTCATTAACAACTTCAACCACAGACAGTGTAGGTGCCAAGATTGCACGGTCGCGCAAACAACTCATATCACCTGCAGATTCAACATATTCTGGAAACATGCTTTCAACATTCACAACTATAGGATCTCCATCTGCGTATCAATAGATCTTCAGGAAATAATAATATGAACATGACTATCATTACTTTAACCCCCAACACCGTCACCAATGTTGGCAATCCAATCTGAAAAGACATTCAAATCGTAAGAATATGATGGATTAGTCATGTTCTGCATGTGCATATTTTTTATCAAACGAAGGACTGTGCATTCCGACCACAGATATGATGAATTAATCATCGCATTGACTACATCATGTCTACTCCCGGCCATGAGGTATTACCGGCAACACCTTCTGAAAATCAAAGGTTTATATAAATTAATTGAAGGTAAATTATGTATAATGACTAAGTAATAAGGTGACTATATTTACACGAATTGCATTTTTTACAGTAATTGTCTCTCTAAACAGGTAAAATAAGGGAGTAAAATATGTGAAATTGTGTTATGTCATTCTAGAATTATACTTGAATCTAAATTTGTGAGAAAATGTTCAAATAAGTGCTTCTACTATTTCAAATATCCAAGTATGGTCTGGTCTGGTCTATTTAAGTTTGGTTTAGTTTGAGAATGAAATAAGTCTAAGTATAAACTATCAAGTTGTGACACCGCACCCAAACGTCCTTGAAATTCAATTCAAAATTCAAAGTTTATGTATTGAACTTCCTATTGTCGAACGAGTGCAAAACGATTAATGATTCGTGTAATGTGTGTTTGAATATTTTACCGTTTGAGCTCGTATATTAATGATGGGCCTTCAAATACCTATGTGGGCCATCTAAATAAATATAAGAGCCCAACATTTTCTACATAATGATACATAACCTTTCGATACAAACTAAGGAAGGTCGGGCGGCCCAAACATTACTTTGGGCCCAACCTGCTAAAAATAGTAAGTATTCATGAATGACATCCTAGGCCCACTCGAGGGTGACCCACATGGCTTGTAGCCCAAGAATATAAATACAAATGTCATAAATAAGTGATAGGATGATTAAAGAAGAATACAAATGCCTATGGTCCCATTTTTGACATTATTGAGCTAAATAATGGGAGTAAGATTTTTCTTCTATAATATTCATCACGTAAATTATTGGGATGATCCTACACATATTGGAGATCAATAATATGATGTAGGGGGTTGACTTGTTCTAAACAAATTAGAATGAGTACAAAAAGACATCTTTTGACAAAAGATAAAACAATAGGACCCATCTTTCCATTTTTGGAAGTATTGATAGAGAGAAGGAGAGAGTCACACAACCAAGAAAGCAAAAGAAAGAGGAAGCTGCCCGCAGGTTCATTGTCCAGTGCGCAGGGTTGCTTGTTTGGTTCATATCTCGAGTTTTACTAATCTAAATCAGGCGTGTGAGGTACCTGCGGATAGCTCTCAAGATAAGGAATCTGTCAAGGTCTGGTTTGCATCAAACGTAGTAGTGGAAGGCTTCCAAATCATCCGAACAAAACACAACCTCGCAGAAACAGATTTGCCTCTTTATAGTAAGTTTGAACCCAAAACCTTCCTTTTCATTTCCCATATGATATGAACGGTTTGTGGAACTATTACACACTATTCCAAGTGTATAATATGTCCTTATAATATTATTTTATTGATGTAAAGGTTAGATACTAACCTAGAGCAAACCTTGGAAAAACTAGGAAACGAGTTCGCTGGAAATCACCCATTCTAAGGGTTGTTTTCGTATCAACGATTAGAGGTTGAGCTAGCACTTTGAGAAGGCTGTTTAACACTCATTTCTAAGCAAGGAATCAGTTCTCAAACTTCCTTGGTCGAGGCTTTGGTCATTGGATTGAGAAGGAAAGTTTTAAAGCTCATTTGAGGTGAGGATCGACATCTAATTGCTTACAACTTGTAGGTTGAGCATGAGATTACCTAAATGCCTAAATCATAATTTTTCATGGATTATGATGCTTAAATATTGATGAAATATTGATATAGTTGACAAAGAATGAAATTGGAAATGATTTGAGATTGTATGAATAACATGAGATTAAATGAGTTATAAATGAACTATTTTGTGAAATAGACATTTTACTCAAGTATGAATTATGTGGATACATAAATGAATATTTATGTATTGAGATTGAATACTTAAGCTGCCGCTACATAATTGTAAATATGTAGAGAATTACAAAATGAGAATATTTGTATGATAATAATAATCTTCATAGTATTGAAATACTAGTTAGTGATTATTGGAAATTGTTGATGGAATTGATCCTAGAGATTGGATTGTGTGCAATGCACTTGAATATACCTCAAGTGTATATAATGACTTAGAGCCCGTTTGGAGAACTCTGTTTTCGGCTTATCAGGCTTATCAGCCAGCTTTTTCACCAAACACGTAACTTTTACTTTCGCGCGCTGAATTGTGTAATAAGCCGAAAAAGTAAGGTTGGAGTTACTTTTCTGGCTGTATTGGCTGAAGTTACTGTAGAGGACCATTTTAGCTATTTTTACATATAATTTTTTCTTTAATTTATTAATAAAATATATTTTTAAATTTTTTTTTCTTAAATCAGCAGAATCAGCCAAAACAGCCACTCCAGCCAGAATATCATAAATTTCAGCAGAATCAGCCAAAACAGCCGATTTTAGTGCTACCAAACGGGCTCTTAGTATGAAGCTAAGGTTATGTTATGGGCAGCCTTTAAGAATGACCCAAGGTAGTTTATCGATATGCCAATTCTAGGCATAGGTTTGCTTAGGAATTGGACTTTCGTGCAAGGTGGGGAAATTGACCCAAGTGACATGAATTGTATGGTGATGTGATAGAGCGGAGCTCTAGAATACAATGTCATGTATTGGGTTGGAGCTCTAAGGAGTGCATGGTGATGTGATAGAGCCGTGCTCTAGAATGCAAGGTAAGGAAATTGACCCAAGTGACATAAATTGTATGGTGATGTGATAGAGCGGAGCTCTAGAATACAATGTCATGTATTAGGGTTGGACTCTATGAGTTGTCGTGGCTTTTAGTCACGGGGAATGGGAAAGGTGATTTCTAAATGAACATGGGCCTACGGGCCGACTACTTGACTTTTATATAAAGTAAGTATATTTTACAAACGGGGTAACTCAGGGTTACAATCATTTTGTACTATCACCCTATTTGAGGGTTTTGTGTTTGAAATACTTGTTGTATATCTATTAGATGTCATCCACACCGGTACTGTATAGCCCTATAGAGTACTGAACCCTTCGGGGGCGTCCCACCACCATTTCAGGTTGAGGCTAGAGCTTGCTTCCTGTGCTCGTTGGTCGAGTAATTTCCCGGAGAGAAGACTTGGTTCGTGCTTCCTCCATTCTGTTTGAAATATTAATAAATTTGCTCATGGATATTTTAATTGGAGCCTACGTGCTCATGTTTTGCCCTATGTGGCATTTGATTTCAATCTATGTTTCCGCTGCTTATTTAATTGCTTATTATGCATGTTTATGGATGACTTATGTGTTAATGATATTCGAGACGCTTTGTATGATATGGATGTGTTTGACTTTGGTTGACTATTCGTATTGTACGGCGGGTTGTTGACGTGTCCGGATCAGTCCGGACGTGACACAAGTAATATGGTGACTATGCATTTATACGAATTGCATTTTTTATACGAATTGCCTGGGTAAATTGGCAAATCAGGGGGTGTGCAAATATGTGAAAGTGTGTTATGGCACTATTTGATCCTAGACCGAACCCGAACTAACGAAAGCTGACTCGAACTAAATGTAAAGGTTTTTTTCGATCTCTGATTTTCATAACCGATATCTTATGAATAATTTTTTATATCATCGAAAAACCAACAGCGACCGGATAGGTTCCACCATTAACGCCATCATCCACAAACCCGACCAATATTGAGATTATGTGAAATGTATTACTGATTGAGGTCAATTGCAATTATGAGTGTACAAATCTAACAAATTCTACTTATTTTAAAATGCAATTTGAAATTTTTACGTTGACAAAAATATGTCCTTCAAATATTTCAAACACCTTCTCTCTCGCACTAACCCCTCTTAAAATCCTTCCTTCTAGTAAAATGCTTTGCAGAAACGATGCACAAATGATTTTGACAAATGATTTTTCCATTTCCAGAGGTTTATATACATTAATTAAAGGTAAATTATTTATAATGAGTCAGTAATAGACTAACTTTACATATATACAAAGTGCATTTTAGACGAATAAACCGTCAAAACAGGGAGGTGCAAATATGTGAAGATGTGTTATGTCATTTTAAAACTATACATGTTCAAATTTATAAATTTATGCAAAAATGTTCAAATAGACTCTTCTACTATATCGAACATGTCAGTTGAGTCCACATATAAAAAGAAATAGTACTACATGTCATTTAAGCATAATTAGAGCTCGTTTGGTAACCTTGTTTTTCGGCTTATCAATCTTATCAGCAATTTTTTTCACAAAACACGTAACTTTCGATTTCGCGCACTGAATTGAAATCAAAAACATTTTCACAAATTTCAGTAGAATCAAATAACGGTAAAATACACATGTACACACACAGGTCTGTACATTGTTTAAAGTTTGAACTATGAACACGCAACTTTAAAAAATATGTTAACATTATTATTGGACGTCCACATGCATAATTATTTGTTACATAATTATATTATTTATTTTGACCTTATCTTTTGTAACAAGCTAAACACGCTTGGCTTACGTATAGGGATAGATTTCTCTTTTGTGGAACCTACCTTGCTGTAGATAGAGTTCAGAACGTGTATATAGTTAACCTTTTGTAAAGCTGAAAACATGATCGAATAATACACGAAGTTACGATCTACTCTATTCTTAATTTGGTATCAGAGCGGCAACGTTCCTTGGCCAATTTTTTTTCCTTTACCAATCAAATTTCTTCTTCCGAAGATGACGACTGATTCTCAAGGCTCAATTCCCGCCGGACCGGTGAGAAGGAAAATCAACGATCCTTCATCACCATACTGTCTTTCCAGTTCTGATTTTCGTGGCATCAACATATGTGGCATGACACTCAAGGGTGGAAACCATTACAGGGAATGGGCAACGGCGATGAAGAATGCGTTCCGCGCTAGCAAAAACTCGGTTTTGTGGACGGAACCATTAAACGACCTGACGATAGCTTGGAGGACCTGGAAGATTGGTACACAGTGCACTCCATGCTTGTTGGGTGGTTAATGACGGCCATTGATCCGGCTTTGCGGACCAACGTGACGTACACCGATTATGCGAGTGCTCTTTGGGAGGATCTAAAGACTCGATTCGAGGTCGGAGATCCAATGCGGAGTTATGAGCTCAAAGAAGCCATTCGCTCGTGTCGACAAAATGGACAAACAATCACCATGTATTTTGGACGCCTTAAGGCGTTATGGGATGACTACGAGGTTTTTCGTAATGTGTCGGCATGTAAATGTTGGGGCTGTACATGTGACGTGAACAAGCTGCTCGCGAAACAAATTGAGCAGGAGAAGACCCAAGATTTTCTGATGGGATTGGACCGTGACACATTCGGGAACCTACAGTCTAATTAGCTCAGTAAAGATGACCTGCCGAACCTCACAAAGGTGTACCAGATTATGACACAGGAGGAGAGGCATCTTAACATGACACGGAACGAGGGTGAGACAGCTGAGGCCGTAGCATTTGCCGCACGAGCTGAAGCAAAACCTACTGGACAAGATGAGAAGGCCATCTGTACGTACTACAAGAAGTCGGGCCATGAAATTGAAAATTGCTTCAAACGGACGGGACAATACCCAGAGTGGTGGTACGATAACCCCGGTAGGGGACGTGGTTCACGCGGGCGTGGAGGTGCAGGCAGAGGCCGTAGCCATGCCGCGACGCATGCCATGCAGACGCAACAAACTAGAGAGGTAACTGGAGCACCTGCAGCTGGACCTGAGGATGGAAGTCACATACCCAGTTTCACTAATGATCAGTGGAAAAATTTGCTCCGGTTAATGGAGAAGTGTAAGCCACCATCCTCCTAGGAAAAATTATCAGGCATGGGTGCTTGTAATAATGTATGGTTATTAGACTCGGGTGCTTCGTTTCACATGACCGGGCAAACGAACGTGTTGATAAACATACAGAAAATAAAACCGCTGCCCATATATCTACCAAACGGCGAAGTCACATCCGCCACAAGCAAAGGGACCGTGAAGATAAGCCTTGGAATTACATTGCAAAATGTTTTATTAGTTCCTGGACTGACATGCAATTTAATTTCATTGGCCAAATTGATTGATGACCGAAATTGCAGTGTATTTTTTACTAATGATATTTGCGTGATACAGGACCTGCCTTTGAGGACGCTGATTGGAGCGGGTGAAAAACATGGAGGAGTATACTATTTTCGTAGTCTTGATTCTGCTCGTGCTTATTCAATAACGGAGGAAAGCAAAGGAGATTTGTGGCACTGCCGGTTAGGACACCCATCAGTCAAAGTTTTACGTTCTGTTATTACTTTGAATAATTCTATGTTGGACAATGGTTTGAATAAAAGTTGTGACGCATGCTTGCGTGGGAAAAAGACTCGAGATATTTTTCATATTAGTGAATCCAGAGCTTTTGCCATTTTTGATTTATTGCATTGTGATGTGTGGGGTCCATACCGTTTTCCTGCGTCTTGTGGTGCTCGATATTTCCTGACTATAGTTGATTATTATTCACGCGCTGTGTGGGTTTTTTTTTTATGAAAGAAAAAGTGAGGTGTCCCGAATACTTAAACAATTTATTGCCTTGGTGGACAGGCAGTTTAACAAAAGAGTGAAAATCATTAGGAGTGATAACGGGACAGAGTTTCTATGTTTGAAAAATTATTTTTTAGATCATGGAATTATTTTTTAAACAACTTGTGTTTATACTCCACAACAAAACGGAAGGGATGAGTGTAAACATTGGCATATTTTAAATCTAGCCCGGACTCTTCGTTTTCATGCTCACCTACCGATTGATTTTTGGGGGGAATGTGTGTTGACGGCATGTTATCTTATTAATCGTTTGCCATCTCCAGTGTTGGAATTTAAGAGCCCCTACGAATTATTGTATCGCAAGCTACCCAACTATGATCATCTCCGGGTTTTCGGTTGCCTTTGTTATGCACGAGTACATGGGAATAATGGGGATAAATTTGCTCAACGGGGAGTGAAGTGCGTTTTTTTGGGGTATCCTTACTCTCAAAAGGGATGGAAATTGAATAATCTTGAAACTCAACAATTTTTTGTTTCAAGAGATGTTACATTTATGGGAAAATAATGATTAGCCCCTTAAGGTTAGGTCATAATTATAAAATCAACCTTGTATTTTTAGAACTGGATTATTAACCCCCTGAGCTTTTATTATAGAAGGAATCTCCCCCTTCCGTTAACTTTAAGTTAATTTGATGGTTAATTGTTACAGGAATTTCCCAAAATGTCCTCTATTAAAATAAACTACGGAGTGTAAAACAAGAGCTTCTCAGGTTTATTCCAAATAGTATTCAAACAATGAATTGATGGTTTCATTTTACATGCATCACTGCTGCACGCTTAGTTTATATGTTTTTCTCCTTTTTTACTTTTTTTTCTCCAACTTCATAGACTCATTCTTACATTAAAGGAAAATTGAAGAACCTTAGTTGACAGGATGCATATTTGTTGAGGCGTGCAATCGTCTAGGAGTTGATTTTGGCATGCATTCAACTCCACTTAGTCTAGCTGATGAAAATAAACTTCAAAACTACATCAATATTCTTTATCTTAGTTGGGCTAGTGGAGAATCATTGATATGAGAACCGGAAAGCAGACCATTTGGCTTCTAGTGCAACTCCAAAAATTTAATTGAAGGAAGTTGATTTTCAAAACATTGTTTTGTTGTGGGGATTACGTCCTACTCTTAAACCAAGTGAGTTGCGAAGAGTTAAAGCGACAAATATATACTCCATACGTAGTTGATGTGTACTATTTAGTACTGCACAAACACCACATTTTAGAATGGTTTTACATTATGTTTACTTAGCTTTTGTACAATTACGGTGTAATCTTTATCTTCTAAAATTAAAGTAGAATTAGAAGATATTAAGATATTTTGACATGTAAGCAAAAACATGATGAAAAGAAGAGGAAGGAGTTTGAGAGCATAAGGAAGGAGCATTGGAGACAAGAGGAAGCTTCATGGAGAACAAAGAAATGTGAAAAATCGGATATGATTTGACCCGGAGATAATAAGAGATCAAATAAAGCAAGTGAACATGGGAAAATCAGATTATGCCTTAGACCCAACCACCTCACTTCTCCTATAAAAACACCCCTTTCCTTCCTATTTTAGATACCAATTTAATCCCCTCTTTCATATACACTTTATTCTTGTAATTTAGGTAGTCTTTCCATCTTGGTTTTGCTACTTTGAAGCTTAATGTAATAGAATATATTTTAGGAATATTTGTTTCCTAAAATATATTTAGCAATATTTGTTTCCTTTTGTACCTTGAACTCTCTCATTATATATTGATCTGCCAGGACTCCTATTGGAGTAACCTTTTCCCATTATTTCACATGGTATCAAGAGCCTAAGAAAATCCATGTTTTTTTTTCCGCTACTTTCTCTCTCTGCTCGTTCGCCGCAGCTCTATGGATCCTCACGTATCTGCCGCAGCAACGCAGCCATCTGCTACATCATCTTCCTCCCAGACTTTATCTTCCTCCACCATGCAAACTACTGCTATGGATGTTCACTCTTCAGCCGCTGCAGTTTCTTCCGTCGCGGTAACTACTCAGACCGGCGCCATCTTTTCTGAAGTGTCGCTGCCGGTAACGCTGCCTGGAACGCCGGCCATACAGGGACCCCCTATGTCGTCTGCACCGGTGTTTGGCTCCTACTCTTTGTTTAAGAGCCTTCCGCCTCACTTCCCATGGCAGCAGCCAGTCGGATCTCCTTCCTCGACGGTCACTCTCCCACCGCTGCACAACGCCGGCTTCTACGGCAGCACCTTCGCCGGCTCACCGGGTATTGCACGCCCGGACAGTTCTCTGTTTGGATCTCCTATGGCTGCCCTGGCTCAATCCATGTCTCATGGCATTGCCAATGTCGGGCAGATTGTGACTATTAAACTCAAAGCGGTGGAAGACTACTTGACATGGAGAACTCAGTTTGAATCCTTCCTTGTGTCTCAAGGCCTTTTTGGTATGATAGACGACTCTACTCCGGTACCTCCCTTATACACATTGAATTTTAATAATCAACAGGTCGTTAATACTGATTATTATCATTGGTTCCGAGTAGATCAAACAATTCGTTCTTGGTTGTTTGCTACTTTATCTCGCGAAGTATTAACTGGTGTGCATGATATTAAACATTTGTGTCGTATATGGGAGCGTTTACAGTCTCACTTTATGTCTGTAAGTTTACCCAGAGCCATGGAACTTAAACGTTTATTAACTAATACTAAAAAGAAGGCAAATCAATCCATGGAAAATTATTTGCGTGAACTTAAAAATTCGGCGGATGCGTTAGCCACGATTAATTCTCCTGTGATTGATAGAGAATTACTTCAAAGCACTCTTGCTGGATTGGGACCGGAATATAAATTTATTACAGGCACCATATCTTTATTCCCTGAGAGCTTTCCGCCGGATATACTTCATCCCCGCCTCATGGAAGCAGAACAACAGATTTTGTATGAACAACAACAAAATGCCTCTATTCAGCCAGCTTTTGGGGCTCAAGTTCATGCTCGGCAGCAAGGTCAACCAACCGCATACCGCGGCAGAGGAGGCCGCGGCAGAGGCGGAGGTCGCAGCAGGGGAGGTGCTCGCGGCAGAGGTCGCTACCAGCCACCTCAAGGCTATGGGCAGCAAGCCTATCAACCCACGCAGGGCTTCGGCCAGAACCAGCAAGGCCCTTCCGTTGTCCTGGTACCTCCGGCAGCAGGGGGTGTTGTTCCTTCCCGACCGACTAATGCGGCATCTGGTAAATCTTTTGTGTCCACTTTAAATATTAATGCTAAATCTATTTTTGGTACTCACTTTCGTCATGCAGGTTTTCCATCAGTTGAGGGTATTCTTGGTTCAGTTCCTCCACCAGTTGTGTGTCAGATTTGTTTTTCTGCAGGTCATTCTGCCTTACATTGTCCGTCTCGCTTCTCTCAGCCATCTGCACCTGCGTTGGTAGCTCCAAGTGGTGAATCAAATGATGCTTTGTGGTACCCGGACTCCGGTGCCTCGGCTCATATGACATCGTCTGAAGGTATTTTGTCTAATAAATCCTCTTACTCTGGCTCCATGACTATTAGTGTTGCTAATGGTACTAAGCTTCCCATTGCTAATATTGGTAATATTACATTAAATACTCCTAGTCGCCCACTGTCATTAAAATATGTTTTTCATGTGCCTCAAATTAAATTTAATTTAATTTTGTAAGGAATAATTGTATTTAGATTTTGATGATGCTACTTAGATTATAATGTTAGAGTACCCCCAATTAGATTTTATGTATTAGAATTTTCAGTTGTAAGTATTAGTGAAGTCGACGGTCAGAGTTGCTCTATTGTGGATCAGATCAGAATTGTTTCATGAGAACTGCTCTACGAGAAAGGCTCCATGAGAACTGCTCCATCAGAGTTTCCTCATCAGAAGTACCATCAGAATTGCACTATGAGAGTTGCAATCAGAAGTACTCATCAGCGGACCTATCAGAGTTGGTGCCAGAGTTGGAGCTCAGTTAAACATCAGAAAGCCATCAGAATACTACTCATCAGAGAGCCATCAGAATCCAACATATCAGAAGAGCCCGATCAGAGCCCGACTAACACTTAGAAGAATTTCAAGGCAACTTCCAACGGCTGTGAAACTAACGGGAAATCCCCTAACGGCTAGAAGACTGTGCATGAAAGGAAAGCTCTTAAATGCACAATAAATGAGCCTGATACGCTGTGGATTGATTGCAAATGATTGACCAAGAAATCTGGAAGATATATTATAAAAATAGAAAGCTTCCAAATTGGCCGGTCAAGTCAACAGTACGCGCATTTAATGCAGTTGTCTCCTCCTCCAACGGGCAGACAACCCCAGTATATAAGCTACACGCTGAAGAACAAGAAGATAACTTTGCTCACCTCAACATTCAAAAAGCATTCTTGAGATTCAAACTCCTCAATCATCAACAAGAAAGAGCTTTCGTTGGGAAGATTCAAACATCCAAATTCTTCAAACCCAACTGCTAATGTACCTTTAATTGCTATCGATTTTCAGTTTTGCGACCCCAAACAGATGGAAGATAACGGTATCATTCCGTCAGATATCCCTTGCGCATATTTGAAGACTTCCGTCCCACTGTAGCAACGTATAATTACCCAAGATAACTACCTTAGCCCCTTTATATATATAAGGATATATATATATTCCTAGAGAAAATTGCTCTCGGTGGGATCAAATCAATGCAAGTTTACAAAAATAGGATCTGGCCATGTTTTTTCCTTCTGTGTCACTAATTTAGTTCTATTTGTGAAAACCCAATTACTGCCTTCCAATTTTACCCTTAAAATTAATAGAATAGCTTTTAGCTTTCCAACTTCCCGTCGCTCCAGCCTCTTCGACAATTGAGTCACGTATATTCACCGGTAGCGTTACTCCATCGATTTCACCAGTGTTCATCGCCGCCAGAGAGGTCGTCGATCGTTATCGCCGGAACCACATCCATGGATTACTATTCATACCCTTTCTATTCGGACTCCTCCTTTATTCCCCCTATTTTCGTGAAATCGAGTTCAATATGCTCCCTGGGATAATTCTAATAAGATCTTCCTGCCAATTTCAATGTCAAGTTCATCGTCCTCCCTGTTTTACATTATTTACATTACCTGCTCTGCTATTGAGCTATTATCAGAACTTATTGTCTGTTTAATGACTACTTATTGTCTATGTATTGTCTGCTATTGAGTTATTATTAGAACTTATTGTCTATTTACTGACCAATTACTGTCTATGTATTGTCTGGTGTTTGCAAGTTTGATTTTGGATCTGGTTTCTTCTAAAGTTTAGCAGAGTACGTGGTGATTTTGTGAAAATATGAAATAGAAGTTCAAAATTGGCAAAATCAATGTCCAAAATCAGAAAAGAAGAAGAAGAAGAAGAAGAAGAAGAAGAGGAAGAAGAAGAGGAAGAAGAAGAGGAGGAGGAGGAGGAGGAGAAACCTATGGCGGCGGCGGCCGATGAAGTCAAACAGAGCAACAGTGAAGTCGATCGGCGACGGTGGTGATGGCCGAGTCGATCGATGTGAATCGTGAGGAGGAGAACGGTGTCGATGAAGGTTTACCGAGCAGGTGTGTTATCGATCTGTGTCGATGAAGTAGATGTGCGATCAATCTGGTGTGCACCGCAGGGATTTAAAAGAAAGGGCAATTTGGTCAAAGCAGGTGTACTTAAGTCTTAGGCTAATTTGTAGTCTTAATTTGGAAAAATCAATATGATTAAGTCCTAGTTGTTGAATGACTACTATTGATATAGTCAAATAAATTGGATTAACGAGAGTTATGGAATTTAAATAATAAATGGGATAATTAGACCATAAGTTAAGAATAATTATTAATGTTAGGATTTGAATATTCTAGAGGGTGATTTTAGAAGATCGAGATGACCACTTCAAATAAGATTTATTGCAAATCGAGGTAAGTTTCTCTGCCAATCCAAAATTGTTTCCTCGTATTATATGCTTATTATGCATTTTGTGATTAAGTGTGAATTTTGAATTATGTGTATGTGATTTTGAGGAGATATTAGATCTATGATATTTGAGAAGTGCAAACGAAGTACTTTTGGCCGTTTGGGTATCAAATATTTTTAAATACCTTTGAGACTATTTAGAGAGATTGGGAAATAATTTTTGGAAGTATATTTAAAGTCAAGATAAAATTTACGTTTTCATAAGAAGTGAGCACCCGGGAGAAATCCGTGGTGTCGGTTTTCCACATCCGGATAAATGTGGAGGGTGATTAAGGCTGCTACTACTAAGAAGTACAGTTTAAGTTTGAAGTGACGTTTGGATCTATGATCCCTTTTAAGAAGAAGTTATAGTAGTAGTAGTCCTTAATCAGTCAAGAATTTTAAAGGTGGGGTAGTTGGTAGACTGAGTCCCGATTACTCGTGACGACTTACTACTCGGAGGGCTTGGAATCCCTTTTAGGGGGTGTGCACACTTAAGGTAGTCGTTTTGTTTCCATTAGCAGTTGTGGTACCGGCAAAAGTCCCGGGGTGGCCGTACATAACAACGTAACCACTGGGCTCAACCAGAGTGTTGAGCACCGCCCTTCTAAATTACTAGGAAAATAGAAAAGAAGTGAATTTTGAGAAATTCTAAGAGAAGAGTTACTATAGTATTTTCAAAGAAAAGTCGAGGACTTTATTAAAGAAGTGATTTTGAGAAATATCAAAGAGAAAAGAATTTTGGTGGAGTGTGTCATTTTTATATAGTATTATATGAAAAACTATTTTTCGCCAAACCTGATTATTTTACGAGGTTGGGTAGTACTTACTTAGCTCTAAAGCTAATTTTTGTTTCTTTTTCCCTGTTTTGTTTTCTGCACTTTATTTGTGCGCGCAGGTAATGATGCTTATGTGGATTGATTATTTGCATGGTCTTGAGAGCGGATTAGAGATTCCTTAGAAAAATATAGTCAAGAATAAACATTTCAGTTATGTTGAACATTTGTTTTACTCTGTTTTGTTTTGGGATAGCCTGTGCATCTGGTTAAGAGATGACCGGATGTGGCGGTAACACCCATTTCCCATTTAATGATATTTCCGCTGCAAAACTTTTTATTTTTATTTTGAATGAATAAATCAAGTTTATTATCAATAAATCTATTATTTCAAGTATTATTTTGGGAGGGAAAATGGGGGTGTTACACTCTTCCTATTGCTCCTGAGTTTACACTCACCAATACCGCCCTAAGCTTTCCAGACTCACCGACTTCTACCCTGCCTCTCCCTCCACTTCCCACGGGCAGTCCTACACCAGCCACTACCGAAGATCCTCCACCCGAAGTCTTCGAACCATCCTCAACACCTCAAAACAGTCCATCACCACCACCTAAGACTCCTTCCCCTGAACAGATTCCTAGCCCTCCTACTTCTTCCTTTTCTCCTCCAACCGAGCCCATGGAGACTGCCCCTCTTAATACTCCTCGGTCTGCTACATCCATGTATTCTCCGCCTCTATCTCACGGCCAGTTTATGAATAATCATCCCATGCAGACCAGGGCAAAGTCGGGGATTTTTAAACCAAAAACAATTTTTAATTTAAACACAGTTGCTTTATCAGCTGATCCTACTTGCTTTTCAGAGGCTAATAAACATTTAATATGGAGGGCGGCAATGGCTGAGGAATTTAATGCTCTTATTTCTAATAATACTTGGGATTTAGTGCCATTTGATAATTCTAAAAATGTTGTGGGCTCTAAGTGGATCTATAAGACTAAGTATAACTCTGATGGTTCTATTGAGCGCCATAAAGCTCGTTTGGTCGCTCAAGGTTTTAATCAACAGGCCGGTGTAGATTTTTCTGAAACATTTAGTCCTGTCATAAAACCCACCACTGTTCGTATTGTTCTTACTTTAGCTATTTCTTTTGGTTGGGTCATTAGACAGTTGGATGTTAAAAATGCCTTTTTGCATGGTCACCTCACCGAGGAAGTTTATATGCGTCAGCCGCAGGGTTTTATTCATCCTTTGTTTCCTAATCATATATGCAGATTGCGAAAAGCCATTTATGGTCTTAAGCAAGCCCCGCGGGCATGGTTTCATCGTTTCAGTAGTTTTCTTCTCTCTCATCACTTTACGTGCAACAAGTCTGATAATTCTTTATTCATTTATCGTCAGAATAATAATGTCATTTATTTATTACTATATGTGGACGACATCATTATTACTGGAAATTCTTCCGCTGTTATCACCTCTTTTATTCAGCTTGTTGCTACACATTTTGCTATGAAAGACCTGTGTGATCTTCACTATTTTTTAGGAGTCCAGGCAGTGCGTACTGCTAAAGGTTTGTTTCTTTCCCAAAATAAATATGTGTCTGATCTTCTCTCTCGTTTCCATCTTCACACACTTAAGTCTGTACGTACTCCACTTGCTACTCGCACGTCTCTCTCCCTTACTGATGGGGAACTTCTTGCAGATGGTACTGAGTATCGTAGTATGGTTGGTGCGTTGCAATATTTAACTTTGACACGACCTGATATTACCTATATTGTTCATTTAGTGTCTCAATTTATGCATGCTCCCCGTACTACTCACTTATTTGCAGCCAAACGTATTTTTAGATATTTACAGGGGACCCTTGATCATGGATTATGGCTTCAGCCGACTACTCAGGCCACATGTGTTATTGCTTATTCCGATGCAGATTGGGCAGACTATCCCGATACATCTCGTTCCACGACTGGGTTTGCAGTGTTTTTGGGCCCTAATCTTGTTTCGTGGAAATCCAAAAAGCAGCCTACCGTTTCCAAATCTTCTACAGAAGCTGAATATAGAGCCGTGGCATATACTGTTCAGGATACTCTGCATATCCGTTCTGTACTATTTGAGCTTGGGTTTCCTGTCTCGGTTCCAGTTAAGTTATTTCGTGACAATATATCTGCATCCTACTTGACTGCTAATCCCGTCCAGCATGCTCGCAGCAAGCACATTCAGATAGACTATCATTTTGTCAGAGAGCGTGTGGCTCATGGCGATCTAGTTGTGAAGTACATTCCTACACAGTTGAAGTTGGCTGATATCTTTACTAAAAGTCTCTCTAGTCAACAGTTTCATTTTTTAAAGGACAACTTGCGCGTTGTTTCTCCCGCACAGTTTGAGGGGGTGTAATAGAATATATTTTAGGAATATTTGTTTCCGAGTAAAATGCATAAATGGTCCTTAAACTATCATCACCATATCGTTTTGGTCCTTCAACTAATAAATCTATCATGCTAGTCCTTAATCTATTTAATACATTGTAATCCAATCCTTTTGTTACCTTCCGTTAACATTTGCCGTTTATGGTCAAACACCCAACCTTCATTAAATTTTATACATTACTCATCTTTAACTTAAATTTTATACATTACTCATCTTTAACTTAAATTTTATACATTACTCATCTTTAACTTAAATTACTCAACCTTTAATGTTTAATTTGAACCGATGACATCCCAAATACAAGCACACGTCACTTTATTAAATCATCATGAAAACCTAGAGCTTGAAGCCCAGCAACGTCATCTTGGACAAAAATAAAAAAAAATATAAAAAATAAAGAGAGAACCTAGAGCTCCAAAAAACCTAGAGGTCGTTTGGCAACACAGTTTTTCGGCTTATCAACCAGCTTTTTCACTAAACACGTAATTTTTGCTTTCCCGCGGTGAATTGTGTAATAAGGAGAAAAAGTATCATTGAGGTTACTTTTCCGACTGTATTGGCTGAAGTTACTGTGGATGATCATTTTAGCTATTTTTACATATAATTTTTTCTTTATTTTATTAATAAAATAGATTTTAAAAGTAATTTTTTCTTAAATCAGCAGAATCAGTCAATGCAGTCACTTCAGTCAGAATTTCATAAATTTCAGCAGTGATTTCCGTACTATTAAAACCTCCATTAGCCCCTCTACCATCTTCCTCAAAATTGGAATGGACACTTTGTTCAAAAAGTTTATCATCTTCAACATCATCTAGGTCATACCCAGAATCATAAAAACCACTTTCACTATCACTGTCTGTCTCGCTACTTGTTTCAGCATTTCGATACCCTTTAACTTGTTTCAAGAGTTGTTCATCAGATGGAGCACTATATGTGACCATAGTATGATCCAACATTGGCATTAATTCATAACTAAGGTAGATTGTGACTTGCCTGTCAGGTGGTCGATTTCTACACATTTCTAAGGGAGTGTTTGCAATTGCTTCAACTTTAAAAAAGTGATTTTGGGAAAAGTGATTAATACTAAAAGTTGGTAGTGTTTGAGAAAAAAGTGATTCTGAAAAAGTAAAAGTTGGTAATGTTTGGTAAAATAAGTACTTTTTGTGTAATAGAAAAAGTGAGAAGCAGTTTAAAGCACCCTTCTACCTGCTTCAAGCTTTTAGCTTTTAAGTGATTAATTTAAGCAGAAGTTGTCATTTGAAAACACTCTTTTTAACTTTTTTTTAAGTCAAAAGCTGAAAAGTGCTTTTTTTAAGCAACCCCAAACACTCCTTAAAACATCTTCATCACCGACTCTTAATAAAAAAGGAGACTCTTCTACATTGGGGGTATAACGTTTCCAATAAAAACAAACTAGTCCGGTATGCTGAATTTCCTTTGCCATGGCCACCAACTCCATATATGAGTATGGAGTCACTATAATATTAAGGCATCAAATCATATTTGATTACTTACCATATACCTTCTTCTCTGTAATTCCATCGGTTCTTAAACTCCAACTCATATTTGTACCTTAGTAATGAAAAGAGCCTTTTCACTTTCGCAGGGGGAAGAAACTTGGGTTGATCGTTTTTCATGGTTGCCGCCAGCCCTAAGAAACTCAAATGAAAGAATATGTTGTAATAGTAATTGATGGAGTATATGGCCCGGGAACCCCCGGCCCATGGACTCCTACTTCTCCTGCACAAGTCCATTGAGCCCAGAGAACAACTCAGGCCCAAATGCAACGGCCCGAGCCTCAAAGTAACCCAGAACACACACTGGGGTGCCTTCGGCCTCCTTGGCCGAAGGCTCCAAAACTCACAGGATAGCCTTCTCTAGCATAAGAAGCTACTGGGAGAAAACGGCGAAAAACATGAGCCTTCGGCATTATCGAGCCCTCGGCATCAGAGAGGCCTTCGGCTGAACAAAGCCTTCGGTCACACAAGGCCTTCGGCTACACAGGGGTCCTCGGTTACACGGAGCCCTCGGCTACACCAGAAGCCTTCGGCCAAGCATGCTCAATCATCGAAGATTCCTTTTGGGGACAGCCAACCACCGCATTTAATGCCACGTCACATCCGCCAACCGCATTCAATGCGGTGAACGTACCACTGCCGGTGCCAACCAGTTGATGTGACCCTTCGGCCGTTGGATTACTGACACGTGTACTCTCATCGCATTTATTGCTGCTATAAATAGCAGCCCATTTCTCCTTGTAAACAACATCATCTACATCTCGCCTACACACGCTGAGTTCATTTAATAAATCGACTCTCTCTCCTCCTATTTTGCTCTGACTTCTCTCTAGTTATTCCCGCAATAACCCCTCGGATAAGATACCCCCCGGGTAGACCATCCATCATTTGGTGCTCTCGTTGAGAGGTCTGAACTATCAAGTAAGAAACCCTCCCCCTCTACCAAATACAAAACACTTGCCAAAAAATGGGAAGAACCACTCGTGCCCAATCCAAAACTCTGGAGGAGAACCACGTCGCCCCCGGCGAAACCAACGGGGCTGAGGCCTCCAACAGGCTCTTAGTACCCGAGGGTGGTGTCATCCTTGAGTTGGAGCAGGCTACCGCTGACCTCCGTCAGCAGCTACAGAAGAACGCCCCTGATGCCCGCATTGGCCTTGATAATCGAAGGAGGGATCGGAGTGAGAACCAAGTTCCCCCTCCGGCCCCGGCCATCGATCTTCAGGCTGCCTTTGCGGCCTTCGTTCAAAACATGGCTCTCAATTCCGGAGCCCTCGCCTCCCAGGCGCCCCTTCAGCCCCACGCTGGAGGGAATGTTATCCAACTACCACCACTCCCTCCTTTGTTCAACAGTCCTCCCCCGGGGATTGGCAATGCCGAGGGGGTCATGGCACAGGATACCGCCTCCCAAGAGGCCCAATCCAGGGACAAGCGCCCCATGATGAAAGAGAAACCCCGAACCTCTGTACTTGAGAGGCTTGGGGGAGCTCCCGGGCACCGAGGGGTCCAAGACCGCCTCGGGAAACAGGCATTCAGCAGGCCCCAGGAGAGTGGAGCCTCTGCTTCGGGCGCCGAGGGCGTGCCTCCCCCACGAAGCAAAGGCAAAGCCCTCCTCCATGCCGATGACGCCAGGCACCAGATCAATCAGGCGCAATCCTTCCGGGCCAACTCCCAAGGGGTTGCCCCGAAGGATCCCAAGGACGAAATCATTGAAGCCCTCCTCCGTCAACTCGAGGAGAATCGCCAGGCACCCCCGACGGCTTCCACAGCGAGGCCAGATCCGGAGTACGCTGACCTTCGGGCACAGGTGGAGGAAATGAAACGTAAACTTGCCGAAGGCTCAGGCGAGCCCCTCATTCAGCTCCGCACTAGGACGCCTTTCACCCCAAGGGTGTTGGCGGCCAAAATCCCCCACAAATATCGGGGGCAACCTATCAAACCATATGAGGGGAAGACGGATCCCCAGGAGCACTATAGCCGTTATCAAAATAGCATGATGATGATGGGGGCATCGGATGAATACTTATGCCGTTGGTTCCTTTCCACCTTGGAGGGACCAGCGTATGAGTGGTTCAACCGGTTGCCCGAAGGCAGCATTGATTCTTGGCAAGAACTTGCCCACCGCTTCCTTACGCAGTTTGCCGGAAGGCACCGCTCAAAGAAACACTTCTCCCACCTTCTGAATGTGAGACAACAGAAGGAGGAAACCCTTCGGAGTTTCCTGGAACGCTGGAGGCAGGCCTCCCTCGAGGTCGAAGGCGCCGATGACAGGACCCTGATGGCCCTCTTCCACACCGTCCTCCGCAATGGTAACTTCTCCCGGAGCCTTATCACTGATCCCCCCCGCGATTATACAAAGGCCCTTCAGCGGGGGGACCGATACGCTGAAGCGGAGGAAATCGAGAAGGACCGCCGCAACACGGATCCTTCTCAGAAGAATGAAGGCAGGAACCGGCCCGGAGGGCCTCCCCCTCCGGTCCACCGAGAGGCACAGTACAACGATCGCTCCCGGGGTGGCCAAGCCAGACCCGGGGGTGGTTACAAGAACAATCCGAAGGCTTGGGCACAACCCGTCCTCCTGGAGCACCCACACACTCCCCTGACGCACCCCGTCAGCGTCATTCTTGATCATGCGGAAGAGCGGGGGCTCGTTGAGCGAGACTCCCGCACACCCCTCGAGATTTATGCCATCGGTCCTGATGAGCCCTACTGCCGCTTCCACCGCCACCACGGGCACAAGACCGACGACTGCCACCAACTGAAAAACGCAATTGAGAGGCTGATACAGGCGGGCCACTTATCTCAGTTCATCAGGGGCCCTCCTCCCCAGGGCCCCCTTCACCATCAAGGGCCTCCGCCGAAGGCCAACAAGTGGGTGAACCCCAACACCATCCCCTTGGGAAACCCACAGGGGAAGAAGCGAGAAATAGGGGCCTCGATGATGAGGGAGAGGGCTCCCATCAACAATACAAACGCCATATTCATATGATCAGCGGCGGCAACACCGGAGGCGATTCAGCAAGCCAAAGGAAGAAGTGGGCACAGTCCCTTTACATTGGGGAGGTCAATCACATGCCCCCTACTAAAAGGCCGAGGGCGGATCCCATCTTCTTCACAGATGCGGACCTCCCTTCGGGCTCCCTGCCGCATAGGGATGCCCTCGTCATCCGCACTGAGATCAATGACGCCATCATCCACCGGACTTACGTCGACACGGGGAGTTCTGTCAACGTCATGTATCTCAGCACTTTCCAAGAGTTGGGACTCGATAGGGGGTCCCTTCGGCACATCAACACCCCCCTCTCCGGATTCACAGGGGATAGCATAGACGCCGAGGGCGTCATCGCACTCATGGTTGAATTCGGCGACGGATCCCATAGAGCCAAGCTCGAAGTGGAATTCGTCGTCGTCAACCTCGACTGCGCACACAACATCATCCTCGGCCGGCCTGCCCTCGAGGACTTAGAAGCCGTCATCTCCATGAGACACCTCTGCCTCAAATTCTCCACACCCACCGGCATCGGATATTCGAGGGGAAATCAGAAGCTTTCCAGGGCCTGCTACCTTCAGCTTACCAAGAAGGTTAGTAAAACTGAGTTTCGTGTTGACACCATCACCACCAGGGCCTTGGAGGAAGAAGAAGGCAGGCCGAGGGCTGAGCCTGCCGAGGAGACCGAAGACTTGATACTCGATCCGGCCGAGCCGGAGAGAGTCCTGAAGATTGGAGCCAAGCTCCCCGAAGACTTGAAGGCTGGCATCACCAAAGCCCTCCGCGCCTACTCCATTGTTTTTGCATGGGGGCCGGAGGATATGCCAGGAATTGACCGAAGGGTTATCACCCACCGCCTGGCGGTGGACCCTTCGGCCAAACCGGTACAGCAGCGGAGGAGACCCCTCTCGGCCGAGAGAAGGGAGTTCGTAAAGAAGGAGGTATCTATGCTCCTCTCCATCAAGCACATCAAGGAGGTGAAATACCCTTCTTGGCTGGCAAACGTAGTCCTCGCACAGAAGCCTCCTACCTTCCGCATGTGCGAAGACTACACGAACCTAAATAAGGCGTGCCCCATGGACCCCTTCCCACTGCCAAACATTGATCAACTGGTTGATGAGACCGCGGGGTGTGAAATCATGTCATTCCTCGACGCATTCCGCGGATATCATCAAATCTACATGCATGAGGAGGACGCTGAAAAAATTGCCTTCATGACACCCGAAGGCATCTTCTGCTATCTTGTGATGGCCTTCGGTCTAAAAAATTCAGGCGCCACCTACACACGCATGGTGGCTAGGGTTTTTCAAGCTGTCCTAGGACGCACCATGGAGGCTTACGTTGACGACATGATCGTCAAAAGCAAGAAGGCAGGCACTCACGCCGACGACCTCCGGGAAATCTTTGCCATCATGCAAAAATTCAATCTCCGGCTAAATCCGAAGAAGTGCACCTTCGGCGTACAAGGAGGGAAGTTCTTGGGCTACATGGTCAGCCGAAGGGGTATTGAGGCCAACCCCGAGAAGATTCAGGCCATCATCAACATGGAGCCTCCACGCAACGTCAAAGAAGTTCAACGGCTGACGGGTCGCCTGGCAGCCCTCAACCGTTTCCTCTCCAAGTCGGCCGAGAGGGCCCTCCCCTTCTTCCAAATCATGAGGAAGACAGCTGGCTTCCAATGGACATCTGAGTGTCAAGAGGCCTTCGACGAACTTAAGAAGTACCTCTCTTCTCCCCCGGTGCTCTCCAAGCCGAAGGTGGGGGAGACCCTATACTTATACCTCGGCGTTAGCCCTGCGGCTATCAGCTCAGTGCTAATCCGGGAGGAGGACGGCGTCCAACACGCCATCTTCTACGTCAGCAAGACCCTCCGGGAAGCCGAACTCATGTATTCTCCCGTCGAGAAGACGGTGCTAGCCATCGTTTGGACCGTCAAGAAGCTTGGCCACTACTTTCAAGCTCACCCGGTCCAAGTGCTCACTCATCAACCCCTCGGCGCCCTCATGAGGAGCCCCACAAGTTCCTCTCGGATGGTAAAATGGGCCATCTTCCTCAGCCAATACAACATAGACATCCGTCCGAGGCCTGCCATTAAGGGCCAAGCCCTGGCGGACTTCGTAACGGAATGCACCGCAAGATCAGCAACTGACGAGGAGCCCTCGGCACCCCTCGATGAGTGGTGGACCCTCTACACCGACGGCTCCTCGGCCACCAAAGCATGCGGAGGGGGAGTAGTTCTGATCACACCCGAAGGCTTCCGCGCCTATTATGCCATCCGCTTCACCTTCAAAGTCTCCAACAACGAGGCCGAGTACGAAGCCCTCCTCTGTGGCCTTCGGCTGGCAGCAAATCTGAAGGCTGAGATGATCCACGTCAAGTGTGACTCCAAACTTGTTGTGGGTCAAATTTCCGGGGAGTACGAAGCCAAGGAAGGAAGGATGAAACAATACAAGGAAGCGGCTAAGGAGTTGCTCAAGGTGTTTGAGGCACATTCTTTCACCCAAATACCGAGGGCTCAAAACTCCGAGGCCGACATTCTATCCAAGCTCTCGGATGAATCCCCCGAGCACCTCTCAAAGATTGCAAGAATTGAGGAGCTCAGCCTCTCAAGTATCCACGCAAGCCCCGTCATGAGCATTAACCTAAGGCCGGAGGATTGGATCTCCGACATCGTCGCCTTCATCACCACAGGGCAACTACCCCAGGACGAGGCCCGCGCCAAGTTAGCTAAGCTGAGGGCTCCCAGTTACACCCTCGGAAACGGGAGGCTTTACAAAAGATCTTACAACGGCACCCTCCTTCGATGCCTTCATCAAGATGAAGCCGAAGTCGCTATGGAGGAAGTGCACAGTGGCACTTGCTCGGCCCACCAGGGACCCTTCTCCATGTCCCGAAGGCTCATAGTTCAAGGCTACTTCTGGCCCACGATGGCTAGAGATTGTGCTGATCTAGCCCGAAGGTGCACCGCTTGCCAACACTTTCAGAAGGCCCCCGGCAGGCCCGCGGTCAACTATGCTCCCATCAGCACCGCTATACCCTTCTCCAGATGGGGAATTGACTTAGTAGGCCCTCTGCCGAGGGGTACCTCCAACAACAGGTATATCATTGTGGCCATTGACTACTTTACCAAGTGGGTAGAGGCCGAACCCCTCGCCAGCATCACTGAGGCCCGGTGCCGCCACTTTGTTCTCAAAAATATTCTCACAAGGTTTGGCGTCCCCCAACAAATTATCTCCGACAACGGGACTCAGTTCGAGGCAGCCCCCTTCTGTGCCCTTCTTGAAGCTTGGGGCATCAAGCACACATTCTCTTCCGTTGCCTACCCTCAGGGCAACGGGCAAGTAGAGAACGCCAACCGCACCCTCCTCGAGGGGTTGAAGAAGAAGCTGGAAGCCGAAGGGGGAGGCTGGGTAGAAGAACTTCATAACATCCTATGGGCCTACCGCACCACCCCTCGGCGTGCAACGGGTGAGACACCCTTCTCCCTGTGCTATGGCTTCGAGGCTAAGGCGCCCACGGAAGTTACCCTTCCTACCCGAAGGGTGGAACAATATGAGCCCGAGGCCAACGACGCCAACATGGCCCTCGACCTTCATCTCATCTCGGAACGCCGAGAGCAAGCTTTCCTCAGGGCCGAAAACTATAGAAGACAAGTCAAAGGATACATCGACGCCAAGGTCCGCTCCCGGGAATTCCAGGTGGGAGACTACGTCCTCCGACGAAGGGAGGCCAGCCTACCCACCGAAGGCGGAAAGATGGCGCCTAAGTTTGAAGGCCCCTACATCATCTCGGCCATCATCAAACCAGGGACATACAAGCTTAAACGCCCCAATGGGACGGAGGTCCCTAGACATTGGAATGTGCACCACCTTGTCAAATTCTATCAATAAGGCATGAGCGGCCAAGCCCTCATCCTCAGCAAGTGTAAATATTGATGGCCCAAGGCCCCATCTATTTTTGAAGAATAATCAAAAGGCCAAGCCTTCATCACCTACATATTGTGCAAGCGGCCCAAGGCCCCCCCTTCTCTCCTACAGATGAGTGGCCAAGCCCTCATCGCTTCGCCAAAATAGGCCCAAGGCCTCTTCCTCTCAGGAGGGGGAACAACAATTTAGGTACCAAGTACCAAGTGCATGGGTCACCCCCATCACTCTATGAAAACACCAAGTGTTTTCTCACTAAGCCGTACCCCACGAGGACGCAACCATGCATACATTATGCATACTTTTACATACTCTCATAAAAAAAAAAAAAAAAAAAAAAAAAAAAAAAAACGGGGGGTGCAATACCCCTCGGCTCCGGCTGGTACCAAGTACCCCCGGCTATTTGTGTCCCACACACAAATAAAACCCTTCCCAGGAACGCTTTCCGCGCCATCCCCCAAGGGGAGGCAGGCAACGGACCATGTCCCGGGCCCAGGATTCGACTTCCACAAACGAAACGCTCCCCGCGCTATCCCCCAAGGGGAAGCAGGCAACAGACCATGTCTCGGGCTGAGGGGACGACTTTCAAAACCGAGGCGCTTTCCGTGCTATCTCCCAAGGGGAAGCAGGCAACAGACGATGTCTCGGGCCGAGGAAACGACCCTCAAACCCTTCGGGATATCGGAAGGTCATTCCCGAAGGGGGAGCCAACGGTTTGTTCCGTTGCCTCCCACATAGGCCAAGCCTTCCCTAGAAACCAAGTTTCTAGAAGCCTCTCCTACACCATCTAAAAAAAAAAAAAAAAAAAAAAAAGATGTGTAGGGGGGAAGGAACTCCCCGGATACTATTTTCCCCGGAGGCTCAACACTTCGGATATACATTCCCGAAGGCTCCTACAAAGGCACAAGAAAATCTCTCTACAACAAGTCATCTGGCTACATAGCCGAAGGCTCCCCTACATAAAGCCTTGGAGTACAACGGTTTCCCCGGAAGCCCAAGAAGAGGGCTCACTAAGCAAAACTTCACCTAAATTTGGCTAAGGCCGAAATTCGGTCGGGTCAAAGTCAACTATGTGACATACCGAAGGCTCCACAAAGTTCTAAGGCAAGCTGAATCTATATCTACACAAACCGGGGGGTTCATACCGACGAAGGCGGAATACTACCAAACTCACTCAATGATGACAATTTGGTGCCCTTCGAAGCAGATTCATCAACCGAAGGGTCATTCTATTGGAGACAAATCTCAGGATTCCACTAAGTCCACAATTGGGAACCCTTCGGGCCGGACCGGGATGCCCTCTTCGCTTACAGGGTTGCGGCCGATGGCCCCCCAAACTACTTGGCAATAACCTAATGCTACACTACGGTCGGAGGCTCGCCACTACCGAGGGCCTAGCCACCGAGGACATATTCTGGGATCTTGCTTAGAAATTTTCTAGGTCCGCAGCTTCAAGCCCCCCGATGGTCCTACGCTGCCGCAGAGGGCTCACGACAAAAGTTTTGCTTAGAAAAATTTCTAAGTCCACAACGACAAGCCCCCGGCAACCTCAATATACGACTGGGGGCTCATGATTGGGTTCACACTTGGAGAGTTTTCTAAAGTCCACAAACTCGGGCCCTCCGGGAAAACATACATTCATCCAAGTAAAGAAAGGCATACATTCATGAAGGAAAAGAGCGAAGGCAAATAAAAAATGGAAGAAGAATGGGGCATTCATTCATACAAAAGGCCCGAAGGCATACCATTCATTCGAAAGGAAATGATTGAAGTGCGAGCAATGTTTGTTTACAGTAGCCGGAGCCGGAAACCTACAATCTATTACAAGAATTGTACTTAGAGGACTTCATGATTGGGCATTCTCAGCTTCATCATCCTTCGCCCTCGAAGTGGCGTCCTCTCTAACTTCCTCTTCATCATCGTCGCCCTCCTACATGAGCTCAGAGTCCTCCAAGTCTGGCCTCTCTTCACCCGGGGGAAGGGGTACCCTGACGTCTGGCTGAAGAGGGGGAAGGCCATGGGTCGCCGGATCGAAATCTTTCGGATCAATCTTCAGATGCCTGGCCAGCCGACGGTAGACCAGCTTCTGGGTGAAGAACTCACCACCGTCATAATAATCTTTACCCTTTCGGGCGAGCCATTCAGCACCGGGGCCTTTCACCCAGGCATCCACCTTCCGCTCCACCACCGAGGCCACCCACCCCTCGTGGTCGGCCGCCATCCAGCCCTCGGCTAGGAAAGCCTCGACTGCTTTCTTCCTAGCATCGGACACCGCCTCGGTCTTTTCAATCTCGGCGGCCTCGGCAGCAGCCTTGGCAGCAACAGCGGCGGCTTCTTCAGCAGCAGCCTTCCCTTTAGCCTCGGCATCTTTTAGCCTTTGCTCCATGGCCTCCCTCTCCAGACGAAGGGCTATCTCCGCATCAGCAATCCTCTGCCGCAGGGCAACCCTCTCCTCGTCGGCTTTCTTCAGAGCCTCGTCCGCCTGGCACTTGGCGATCCTCAGTTGCTCGACCCTTCGGGCCTGCTCGGAAGCAGCCAGGGCAGCCTGCAGATGAACGCACATAGACAAAAATGTAACATCAGAATGAGCCATCGGGAGTTATCATCTAAAAATAGAAGGGAAAGAGAAGGGGGAACACAACTCACCATGGTGCTGTAGCTCGCGACTTTATAGTCGAGAATGTCGTCCCCAAGGCGAGCCAACACTGACCTATCCTTCGGGGCCATCACCCCCCTCATGAAGCCGACGGGGTGAAGGGTGCCGTGCATGACTGAGGTCCCCGACTTGACGGGGAACTGGATGATCTCCGCCGGGCGGATCCCCTCGTCTATGGGGGATGGAGGAGACCGAGGAGGGGTGGTCGCAGAAGGATTCAAGGAGGGCTGCTCCTCAACTATCACAATGGGGGCATCCTTCCTCCCGGAGGCCCCCTTCTTCTGCTTCTTGCTCTCCGGGATAGCGGCGCCTTTCCCGGCATTCTTTCTCTTGAGCTCCTCCCTTCGGGAGCCCTCAGCTTCAGCACCAGCAACCGCAGCATTCGAAGGCACCTCACCCTCCGGGGCCTGTGCATCCCCTTCCTTTCGGAAGAACTCATCGACAGGTTTCTGAACACCCGTCTCCTTCTTCTTCTTCGGCTCCTTGGCCAGCTTCTTCTTCAGCGCAACAAAGTTGGAGACGTCCATGCTAACACCTGCAAAACAAACGGTAAAGTCAGACCGAAGGGGTCAACTACAAAAGAAGGGAAATGAGGAAGTACAAAAATCCTAAGTACAATAAAGCAGACCCTTCGGTAACTACCTCCAATGCTACCGAAGGCTCTCTCGAGGACAGGGTACTGTTCGTCCTTTTCACCCAGGAAGCGATAACGCCGAAAGCCTAAGGCTAGCAAGTCCTCCGGAAGGGTTGAACCCTTGACGGTCACATGCTTTGTGGCCCCCGGCAGCAAAGCAGCAATCTTCTTCCCCTCTCTCTGGAGTGCGGCGCTTCCCACCTTCGGGTGCCTCCTGAAGTGATTCCGCAACTCCCTCGGAAATGGATTTTCCGCCATCTTAATGTAGCAGAAGCGATCCTTCCATCCTTTGTGGGACGAAGGAACGTCATCGAAAAGCCTCCAGGGGACGAGCTGTTGAAGATTTGCAAACCCCTCGGAGTTGGAGTGGCCCCCTCGGCACAGGTTGAAGCTTTGAAAGAACAAGTCCAGAGTCGCGGTTACCCCCCGAGCCCGGCAAAGCTGAAGGAAGCCGGTTATGTAAGAATGGCTGTTGGGGGTTAGCTGGCAGGGGGCTAACCCCACGTACCTAAGGTACTCGAGAAGGAACGGGTGAAGCGGGAACCGGAGGCCCATGGCAACCGACAGCACATGGACCGCAAAACAACCCTCCGGAGCCCGCAACAGGAGATCATCGGGTCCCGGTTCGATTACAGTCGCCGAAGGGCCGACATGCAACTGCGTGACATAGCATTCTGCCCTATCAGCCTTCGATCTCAGCGCGAGGGCGGCAGTATTCAGCCACGAATGCCCCTCGGGAATTCCAACAGGCTTCCCGCAGTCAACGGCGGTTTGCTTGCCTTTCGGTGGAGCCTTCATCTTCTTCCTTTTCTTCCCCACGGCGACACTGAGGGGTTCCGGATCTAGGGGCCGGGAGGTGCTTGCTTCACCGGCACCACGAAGTGGGAGGACAGCAACTGTGACTTCTTGCCTCTCCTTCTCTTCCTCTTCTTCGGCCACCTGGAGCGCGAGGGCCATTTCTTCATCCTCGGCTACCTGCTCGAACTCCTCTGCCTCCATCTCAGTGCGAAGGTTATTTTGGAGCTCCACGGCGACTGATGAGTCATTATTCACCGATGACTGCTCACTTGAGGACTCCGTCTCAGAAATACTCTCCATCCCCGCCGAAGGCTCCCTCGAGATGTCTTCAGAATCGCTTTGCGATGACATTGTTTCTAACCGAGAGGTGTTTAATTGAAAAGGTTACCTAAAAGTTTGGCCGAGGGATCCTAAGATCTCTAACACTCGATCTAAGGGTAAGGGGGCAAAAAGTGCTAAGGCAATAAGAAACGAGGCAAGAACTGACCTTGTGACTTGGGGTTTGATTAGAAGAAGCACTTTATCTCTCTAGAAATTTTTGCAGAGCTCCGCTATCACTCAGGTTCGCACAAGAGAGAATGAATTTGGCTTGGGGTATATATAGACTTTGGGCCTCGAGAACTGGGCCTCGACTTGAAAGCGCCATCATTACGCGCCTCTCCATCGCCCAATGGGTGGCACCCGCCCCCCATCTGCCAACGACAGAACGCCACGTGGAACCCTCTTCCAACGGCTATATTACAACGACTATACTTCGGCAGCACTGGGAGGCCCTCGAACGATAGCCTCCGGCTATCACTCGCCACAGCCTTCGGGCAACGAATTCCACCGGACGCCTTCGAGCCCGCAGCAGCATAAGCCTTCGGCTTGTCAATGTTACCACCCCTCGGGGGCTCAGCAACTCATCATAACTCCTTCAGCCCGAACTCGCCTTCGGCCTAAAGGAGTAGGGGACTGGGGTATACCCCTCGGGAATCATGCAGAACAAAAAGAACAAAAATTTCTTCATACAACAATTTACAATTGACGCGTGCAGCCTCCGGACAAACATCAAAGTGGAACCCCTTCGGCAGAGGCAGGATATCACAAGTTTTCCCCAAGTCACTTGCGGAAATGAAGCAGCCCTCATCACAACACATGCAGGCAATACATCTATGCTTTCCCCGGAAACCCTCGACATGTGAGGGACTGGGAAAAGCCTTCTGCAGTCATACAGGTGTTACACTGCCCTCAGAAAGCCCTCGACATGTGAGGGACTGAGGGGAGCCCCCGGGGAAGGTTACGAATACCTTCCCTCAGAAAACCCTCGACATGTGAGGGCCTGAGAGAAGCCTTCGGCAATCAGCAGAAGACGAGTTCTCCAACAAAGGCACCCAACGAAATGATGCAGCCTCCGGAAGAACCAACACATCTACTCCTTTTCCCTCAAGTACCTTTCGGCAAAAGGAGTGAGGGACTCCTGATGGAGTATATGGCCCGGGAACCCCCGGCCCATGGACTCCTACTTCTCCTGCACAAGTCCATTGAGCCCAGAGAACAACTCAGGCCCAAATGCAACGGCCCGAGCCTCAAAGTAACCCAGAACACACACTGGGGTGCCTTCGGCCTCCTTGGCCGAAGGCTCCAAAACTCACAGGATAGCCTTCTCTAGCATAAGAAGCTACTGGGAGAAAACGGCGAAAAACATGAGCCTTCGGCATTATCGAGCCCTCGGCATCAGAGAGGCCTTCGGCTGAACAAAGCCTTCGGTCACACAAGGCCTTCGGCTACACAGGGGTCCTCGGTTACACGGAGCCCTCGGCTACACCAGAAGCCTTCGGCCAAGCATGCTCAATCATCGAAGATTCCTTTTGGGGACAGCCAACCACCGCATTTAATGCCACGTCACATCCGCCAACCGCATTCAATGCGGTGAACGTACCACTGCCGGTGCCAACCAGTTGATGTGACCCTTCGGCCGTTGGATTACTGACACGTGTACTCTCATCGCATTTATTGCTGCTATAAATAGCAGCCCATTTCTCCTTGTAAACAACATCATCTACATCTCGCCTACACACGCTGAGTTCATTTAATAAATCGACTCTCTCTCCTCCTATTTTGCTCTGACTTCTCTCTAGTTATTCCCGCAATAACCCCTCGGATAAGATACCCCCCGGGTAGACCATCCATCAGTAATTTTAATGAAAGATGGTCTTATAAAATTTAATAAACCTAGAAAGTTGACCACCGTTAATGTTAACGGCCAAAAGTAACAAAAGGATTGGATTAAAATGTATTAAATAGATTAGGGACTAGAATGATAGATTTATTAGTTGAAGGACCAAAACGATATGGTGATGATAGTTTAAGGACCATTTATGCATTTTACTCTTTGTTTCCTAAAATATATTTAGCAATATTTGTTTCCTTTTGTACCTTGAACTCTCTCATTATATATTGATCTGCCACGACTCCTATTGGAGTAACCTTTTCCCATTATTTCACATAATGAATTGTAAGTTGTGAGTTATTTTCTTTAATCTTCTTCCTTGAATACTAATTTTTCCCTTAATACTATCTCTATATCAATGTTGGGGAGTGTTACTAAGATGACAATTAGTTAACATCTCGACATTAGTTAGAGTAGTATTTATTTTCTTCCTCTATATTAATGTTGGGGAGTGTTACTAAAATGACAATTAGTTAACATCTTGACATTAGTTATAATAGGATTTATATCTTCTTTAATATTCTTCCTTGAATATTAATTAATTCATATTGATATTTCATTTTAATAGTTTGAGCATTACTTAAAGGATCAACTAGTTTTGTCTCATATATTAATTATTACTAGAATCGATCGACGAATACGCTTGTTAATCGTTCGATCTTTTCACGGTAGTAAACTTGGATTATTAATGCATGCGTCTCATGATTAATAATCTAAGGGGAATTAATTATATTGATTAAACCAATAAACCGCTTGTGTTGAGGTTATCAATTTCAATCGTTTTCATCTTGAATTTATTGCTACTATCGAGTAAATATACGACGTGTGTTCTATATTAATTCGGTAGTAAGTTTTATTAATGAACGCGTCTCGTTATTAATAACTACCCTCGATGAACTGGATATACTCCTCGATTGAGTATTCAAGAGGAAGATGGTTAAAGATATAACCGGGATCGACGAACGTTTCATTAAGTGTATAAAAGCAAAACCAAGACTAATTACCTTTGATATTTTATTTCACTCATTTAAGTATTTTATTTGCTTTCTCAATTATCAAAATATCCAATTCCCCCTTCGGTTAACTTTTATTTATTACTCTTACACATACGCGAAAAGCTCCTTTCCCTGTGGATACGAACTCTACTACGCTATACTACGGTATTAGACCTTAGTAGTGAATTTAATTTGAGGCACACTACGACAAAGTGCTCGTCAGTAGTATTAGAAAAAGTAATTAGTGTATTGAACAAATAATCCCTAATAAGGGTATATTGGTCAGAACAATGTCTATTTAACGATGTGTGTTATTGAGTCGCTTATTTTCTTAGTAGGATTTTGATGGAAGGGGGAGACAACATATAAAATCAAAGTTCAAGGGGTATATAGCTGGAATCTAAAATTACAAGGTTGTACTAGTAATTATGATCAAACCAGAAGGGGTTAATCATTAATTTCCCTACATTTATTGAGACCCAATTTCCCTTTGCTGATCCAATTGTGGAACCGGACGTTTGCAATAATACGACCAGACCGATGATACAACCTCCAGATTCTTTTATTGGAACTGACCATGCATGTGGGTATGGTGATCAAGGCAGCATGTAGGCAGGCTTGAATAATTCGCATAATGGGATGCATGGTGGTATGATGACCTCTCATGCATCATTTACCTCATCTCATGGCGCAGGACACTATGAGGATACATGAAGTGACACGGCTGCTTCTGATTCCACGTCAGGGTCTCGGGAAAACAGTGGCACCTCAACTCAACCACATGGAGATTTTGTACGTCGGGGGACACGTCCGAAGCAAAAACCGGAGTGGCATAAAGACTATACGGTAATACTATGAAAATAGATACTCCTCCGGTTCACCACTCGTCTGCATCGGTTGAATCAGGTAATCCGTATCCCTTATCTCGTTATGTAAATTATAACTACTTTTTGGTGCAACATCATGCTTTTATTGCAGCAATTTCGGCCACCTGAGAGCCCAATACTTTTCGTGAGGCAGTCAGTGATCCAAATTGGCGTGCTGCTATGCAACATGAGATCGATGTGTTGGAGCGCACGGGTACGTGGCAAGTCCAGGAACTCCCTCATGGCAAGATGCCTATTTATTGTAAATGGGTGTATAAAATAAAATAAAATATCGGAGTGATGGAAGTATTGATCGCTACAAAACCAGACTTGTAGTTTGTGGTAACCGCCAGGTACAGGGAATTGACTATGACGAGACTTTTGCTCCCGTTTCCAATTGCTGCTATTTTGGCAATTGCTGCTTCGCGAGGATGGGAAACGCACCAAATGGACGTCGACAATGCCTTCTTTCATGGAGATTTGCAGGAGGAGGTATACATGCATTTACCTACCGGTTATTCCTCCTCTAAACCGGGACATGTGTGTAAGTTATTGCGGTCTCTATATGGGCTTCGTCAAGCCCCACGTTGTTGGTTTTCCAAATTAACCGATGCACTTCTTGCTTATGGGTTTTCACAGTCTCATGCTGACTATTCTTTGTTCACTCTCCACCGAGGTGGACACCTATTATGCATACTTGTGTATGTTGATGATTTGCTCATTACTGGAAGCAGTCGCGGGATGATTTCTATTTTTAAATCTTATCTGGCTCGTACCTTTCTGGTCAAAGATTTGGGTTTTATGAAATATTTTCTTGGCCTAGAAATTGCACGGAAATATGTACCAGATATATTTTGTCTGAGACAGGTCTGATAAGAGCAAAACCCTCTACCGTTCCTATGTCCCAAAATCACGGGCTTCAATATGATGATAGTCCATTATTTTCGGACCCTGAAAAATATCGACGATTGGTTGGCAAACTCATTTATCTTACGCTCACACGACCGGGTATAAACTAATCTGTCCATATACTTTCTCAATTTATGCAAGCACCTCGGGAGGCGCACTGGAACGCTGTTTTACAAGTACTACGTTATCTGAAGGGACACCCAGGCCAAGGCATACTGTTTCGATGCAATTCTCCTCTTGTCCTTCTTGGCTATCGTGATTCTGATTGGGCCACTTGTCCCAATACACGGCGTTCTGTCACCGGATATTTTGTGACACTTGGCGGTTCTCCTATTTCGTGGCATACAAAGAAGCAAGCTACGGTACGGTCTCTCGCTCTTCTGCTGAGGCTAAGTATCGCTCCATGGCAACACTTACTTGTGAACTTTTGTGGTTACGAAGCCTATTTTCTACTCTACGAATTAAGCTTCCACCACTCAAGCTCTTTTGTGATAACAAGACAGCTCTGCATATTGCTTCCAATCCTGTCTTTCATGAGCGCACCAAACACATCGAGCTTGACTGTCACTTTATTCGTGATCACGTGAAGTCTGGTGCTATTAGTCCATCCTACATGCCTACTACGGAGCAATTGGTGGATATTTTAACTAAAGCTTTGGGAGCTTCTCAATTTCATCATCTTCTGGCCAAGATGGGCATTCTTGATCCCCATGCTCCATCTTGAGAGGGGATGTTAGCATTATTATTGGACGTCCGCATGCATAATTATTTGTTACATAATTATATTATTTATTTTGACCTTATCTTTTGTAACAAGCTAAACACGCTTGGCTTACGTATAGGGATAGAGTTCTCTTTTGTGGAACCTACCTTGCTGTAGATAGAGTTCAGAACGTGTATATAGTTAACCTTTTGTAAAGCTGAAAACATGATCGAATAATACACGAAGTTACGATCTACTCTATTCTTAATTAAATATTTTTCCTAAAAAATCGTTAAGTTGTACCCACCTCTCCTTCCACCAATAGGAGTTTCTTTATCAAAATAGTGCCTCTGAGATCCTCAAATTTGTTCAAACAGTAGGATGGAACTTATGACCATGGGCCTCTTAAAAAGTGCTACAGGATTAGCCAAAGCAACACGTACAATTGTACAAAGTCATCTAAAAATTAAAACTTCTGAATTCCTTTCTTTTTTTATTTGTTTTTGTGAATGGATAAGTTACTCACATGATGTTGACGGTCCGAGAAAATTTTCCATTGAAATTCTTTTGCTTTTATATATTAATAGATGTGAATGGATAAGTTACTCACATGATGTTGACGGTTCTGAGCGGGAAAATTTTCCATTGAAATTCTTTTGCTTTTATATATTAACTAGACGTAGTACCCGTGCGATGCACGAGGTGTATCTAGAATAATGTATCTAAATAGGGGTGGAGTGAGGATACTGGATCGGACTGTACTGATAAGAATATGGTTTAAAATTTCCAGGCACAAGCTCAGTCCCCCCATCCATACCTGTGGATAAAACAGAGGAAGTAGCAAAGTTTGAGAAACATCACATTCAGTATATTTTAACTTCAGATATTCCAGGTCTTAAAATCACAAATTTGCAGGGCAGTCAACGGGCAAAGGATGATCTTAGCATCCAAAATTTGCTGGAAGTCTCAGAATTTGACCCAGAAAAAGCTGCGAAAGAATATGCTTCTGACCTTGACTTACCCAATCATTCTGAAACTATAGAATCTTGGAAAGAAGTATTACCTTCTATTGGCAGTAAGGTGGACACTATGTTGACTGCCCGAGGTGAGGTAAATGACTATGAACTTCTGGAAGCCGTGGCAGTTAATGGTGGTCCCAACCCTAATAAGGAAAATGAAGAGGCATCAGAATTCATCACAGTAGGAAGGAGGAGAAAGAAAAAACATAAAACTGTGGCAAGTTTTTCCATGCAGACTAGAAGTACAGCCAAGAGGCTGCCTACAACTTCTTCCAACCCATCTCGATGAATTGTCTCTTTTGGAATCTTAGGGGCTTGGCAGCCTCCAGTCCAAGTCTATCTAATCATATTGCTAACTGGAGGATTAATATTGTTATTGCTATAGAACCTATGGTGGACATTCAGAAGGCTACTTCTTTTAAATTGCAGCTTGGTTTTGACAGTGTTCTGTTTTCTGCTATTAATAAAATTTGGGTGTTCAGGGATTCCAACCATCTCAAAATCTCTGAGGTATCTTGGGACCCACAGTTCGTCCATTTTAGGGTTTCTTTTGGTTCTTTCTCTGGTTGGATTACAGGGATTTATGGGCACCATACTGTTTTGGAAAGAAGGAAGATGTGGGACTCTTTAACAGATTTTGCCAATCAGATTAGGGGTCCATGGATGATTAGAGGGAATTTTAATGCCATTGTGGAACATGGGGAGCATTTGGGGAGTGCTAGTCCTGATATTCAGAGTATGATTGACTTTAAGAATTGCATTTCAGATTGTGGCTTGGTGGATTTACCTTTCTCTGGGAACAAATATACTTGGACTGATGTAAGGTCTAATGGTAGAATTTGGAGAAGGCTTGACAGATGTTTGATGAATGAGGCTATGCTTGATGCTTTTGATTCTATTAAAATCACCCATTTGAATAAAACTCCTTCTGACCATTCTCCACTACTGATTCAGATCATTAATAACAATCAATCAGGCCCAAAATGTTTTATGTTTCAAAACATGTGGCTGTCCCACCCTACTTTCATGGATACAGTTCAAAAAAGCTGAAACACCCATTTTTCTGGAGATGGTATGAGGGGGTTGGTGACTAAATTGCAGAGATTGAAAAAGGATCTTCGTATTTGGAATAAAAATGTTTTTGGAAATATTTTTGATGCTATTAAAGTTAGGGAAGAGGAGGTTCAAAAAGCTGAAAAGAAGTATCAAGATCAGCCTACTTAAGAATGCAGAGAGGATTGGTTTCACAAAAAAGCTCTCTTACTAAATAAATATAAGTTGGAGAGGAAATATTGGAAACAAAAGGCACATATCTCTTGGCTTAGAGATGGGGATACTAATTCTCACTTTTTCCATTCTTTTGTGAAGGTTAGAAGACGGAAGCAAACTATCAATTCTATTATTGACTCAGATGGAAATGAATGTAAAAAACTACCTGATATAGGCCAAGCTGCAGTGAATTTTTACTCCAATCTTTATGCTGTGGAGCCTGAAGTGGACACTGAGGGAATCCTGCAATATATTCCAGCTTTAGTTAATGATGAAGAAAATAAATCCCTTACTCAACTGCCTACTGAAGAAGAAGTAAAGGAATCTGTATGGGAGCTTAATCAAGATGGAGCGCCAGGACCAGATGGTTTTTTCTGGAAAGTTTTTTAAAAAATGCTGGAATATTGTCAAGAATGATGTAACTAGAGCTATTTAGGAGTTTTTCTTGGGTGTTCCTCCCCCTAAAGGCATGTCTAGTTCTTTTGTTGCTCTAATACCAAAAGTGGAAAATCCAGCTACTTTCTCTGACTACAGGCCCATATGTTTGTCAAACTTTGTCTCAAAGGTCTGTACAAAGGTCTTGTCTAACAGATTATCCAAGATTTTACCAAAATTAATCTCTGAAGAACAAGCAGGTTTTATGAAGAACAGAGAAATAGCTGATCAGATTCTTTTAGCTCAAGAGATGATTCATTCACTTGATAAAAAGGCAAGGGGGTCAAATGTGGTAATAAAATTGGATATGGCTAAGGCTTTTGATAAACTTTCATGGAAATACCTTGGTGATATTCTATTCAAATTTGGTTTTTCTGACCATTTTGTTACCCTGATAAGAAATAACCTACAGGTTACATTTCTCTCTATCATTATAAATGGGGCACCTCAGGGTTTCTTTCAGCCTAAAAGGGGAGTGAAGCAGGGGGATCCCCTCTCACCATTTTTATTCATTCTAGCTTCTGAAGGATTTTCCAGAGGTCTTAAGCACAAAATGGAGGAAGGTAAGATAAATCCTTACTGGATGGGTAATGTGGGGTACCCAATATCTCACCTTGGCTTTGCAGCTGATCTGCTAATCTTCCTCAATGGTGGGTCTAGATCCCTACTAAATTTCAAGGACTTTATTGAAGAATATCAGAAGGCCTCATGACAGACGGTTAATTTTGACAAAAGTTTATTTATTTGTGGTAAACCAGCAAGGGGTAGAGTGAATCTTATGAAAAACTTGTTGGGTATGAGTCACTCTGAGCTTCCTATTAAATACCTAGGAACTTACCTCCATAAGGGTATCAACACGCTGCAGTATTGTGGTAATATCATAAAGCAATTTGATGACAAACTTACAACTTGGAAACAGAAACATCTTACTCAAGGTGGGAGACTAATATTGATTAGACATGTTTTGAACTCCATCCCTCTGCATATTGTGGCTGTAGATCTTCTGCCAAGCAAGGTCATCAATATTCTGGAGAAGAAGATGGTAGCTTTCCTGTGGGGATCAACCAATGACAAACACAAAACTCATTGGGTTAAGTGGTCTGATCTTAGCTACCCAACTGAGGAAGGGGGGTGGGGAATCCGATCCTTATCTACCATTCAAAAGGCTTTTTCTATGAAAATTTGGTGGAAATGGAAAACTCATACCTCACTGTGGACTTCTTTCTTTAAAGCTAGATATCCCAGAGCAGAAATGATTGCTAAAGTCACTGACTCGGCCATTTGGAGGAGGCTATGTCACATTAATCCACAAGCCCAAGTTTTATGTGAGGAGAGTAATGATGGCCAGATTATTTGGAGTCCTACAACTGATGGTAGATTTAATCTATCTTATGCTTATAATGAAGTCAGACAGGTGCTTTCCCCCACTTTCACTTACAGACACATTTGGCATAAAAACCAACCTATGCAAATCAAGATTTTTAGTTGGAGGCTTCTTCATAGTTGTCTGCCTGTTTCTGATAATCTTAGAAGATTCAATTTGGTTGTGAGGCCCTCCATGTGCCCTATGTGTAGGAGGAATTATGATACAATTAACCATCTTTTCTATCAGTGCTCCTTTTCAAGACAGATTTGGAATTATTTCATGAATATTTTTCAAATCTCTTTTCCAAGAAGACTGTCACAGGTCAGGCATATCTTTATTTAGTGGTGGTTGGAGGCTGGTTCTAAGACAATGGGTGATATATTCAAGCACAACTTACCCGGAATTATCTGTTGGTTCATTTGGAAATCATACTCCGCACACATTTGGGGTTCTGCCTCTATTCCTACGCCAGAAGCTCTGATTTACCAGATTAAACAGCATACTCAGCTATGGTCAGCTAACTTTTCTAAAATGAAGAGAAGAAGTATAGAAACTTATCTGATTCAGGAGGCAATGATAGATCCAAACTTCAACTATGGAAGATCGTTGGTCCAGATTGTTCGGTGGAATCGACCCCAGAAGGAATATAAGCTTAATGTGGATGCCTCCTTCGCCAATGGTCGTTCATCGGGGGTGCCATCTTCAGGGATAAAAGGGGGGAGATGATTTGGGCGACACACTTCCCCATCTGTGCTAGATCCGGTCTTGAAGCTGAATGGAGGGCATTGACTTTTGCGACTACCATGGCGATTGAGCTTGGCTTTGTTGAGTTCTAGGTGGAATCCGATGCTAAGCTTGCTTTGCTTCAGATTTCAGACAACGGGGTGGGTGATAGATCAGATAGGGATTTCAGATCTTTGGTTGTCCGAAGTAAGATCACGTTTGGTCATGTGGTTAGAGAAGGGAATTGGACCGCGCACATCCTAGCAGATCCAAAGGTGAATTTAGGCCAATTCTATTTATTTAGGAAAATTGAGGATTTACCTGGTCCAGCTAGGCAGTATTACTCATTCTCCAGAAGTCGTGATTTTCATCTCAATAGTGGAGGTTGGATGCTCAATTAAAATGTCATGATTTTCAACTAACAAACCTTACAATTTTCATATCAATGTGCACTTTGTAATTAAGTTATGTATTTTCATTTGGTACTCATGTTATGCTCATTTTTACAATGTCATATCAATGAGATGAAAATCACAGCTTCTATTGCGATGAAAAATCACAGTTTCTGTTAAATGAGCATTAATGAACTTTTAATGTTCATCAGACCTATTATGAGCATTAAAACACTTTTGATGAGCATCAGGCTTATTAGGAACCTAACACTATATAAAAAATTATAAATATATTTATATAAAGTAATAGTATGATTCATAGATCAAATAAATACTTCAAAAATATGAAGTAGTCTTTTAATATAGTAATAATGAGCAAAAGCAAAAGAATAGTTAATATTATAATTACTATTAATAAAACGCAGTATGAAACTATATATGATAAGTATGATAAAAGAACTAATTATCTCAACAAGAAAAGTCAGTGAGATGGTTGGAAGCTGCATACCTTACTTCCCGTCTGGGGATCGAATCCTGCTGGGAATTTTAATTTTTTTAGTCATGGAATTCAGTTTCTTATGATTGTGATTCGTTGGGACAAGATGCAAGCCCACCATTCAAATTTAATAATTGGGGCTGATGTACCCGGATATAGGGGCTCGAGACCTCACGACTTCAAAGTACGGAGTAGAAAGACCGTAGTCTGGGAGACTAACAAAGGAGGCAGGGAGCAGCCGTTGAGAGTACCCCTGAAAAAGCCCACAGGTTCCTGAGTTCACGTTTATAAAGCTGAATTCAGTTTTCTCTGCTGCTGACTAGCATTCATCATCATCATCATCATGATTTACGGTGAACAGGAAGAGTATGTATACCATAATTTGACGTTTTTTCTTATTTACTTATATCGTATATGAATAACGTATTATTTATCTCAAAGCCCCGATAACATTTTTATTGGTTTCCGGTTGTAATTACTTGAATTCAGGAACCTCAAAGTTGACAAGCAGTTTCTATCGTCTCCCATTAAGAATGTAGTTGACAAGTTTCAGCTTCTTCCCGAATTCTTAAAGGTTGTTCTTTTTTGTCATGTCTTCAGTTGAACAAGTTTCGCAGTTCAAAGTGATTATTGTTTTGTGCACTACAGGCAAGCAGGATAGACTTGGGACCAAAATAATCTAATTGTGTTCCATTGAAAGTTTTTAATCGGAAAGAGGTAGTAGTACAAAAAAATCATAACATCCAAAAGAATAGTCTTTAACATGATTTAAAATTGTCTAATTTGTTCTTGTAGGAAAACGAGATTTAGCTTAAAATTTGTTGAGATATTGAGGTGCGTACACACTGTTTATAGAATATTCAATGGACAAATTAAAGAAAATATAAAATATCAAAAAATCACCAATCTGTATGGAAGCTTGTATATTTCTATCTGTTTTTAGATAAGTTCAAAACTACTTTATATGTAAAATGTAATAATCATTTTAAATTATTGGTCTCTGTTGTCAATGTACCAAAATGTGGGTATGTAAGGTACTGTGTATGTGTGTGTTTATTACTATATAGATATGTCTTTTTTTCTTCTTCTTAATAAGCAATTGGAAACATTATACGGAGTAAGTTATAATTACTTCTCTAGAACGTTTATACCCAATTAGCTAGTGCTCCATATAATTTAGATGTTTTTCACCTTACAACTCTACTAAGTTGGGATTTTTTTTGTATAACAAAGTACAGGTTATTCTTATATGGAGTGTTCTGGTATAGAGGTTTTATTGTATTATTACTTATTAGTAGAAGTAACGTGATAGTAGTGTCATAAGTGTTTAGGGCTGAGCATAGGTGCTGGATGTCCTCACGTCCCAAACTGAACCAAAAATACCTAGAAGTCAAAACATTCCGTGATCATTTGACTTTATCTGAACTGCACCATACTGACATTTTTATCGGCATGGATCTAGATGTTATTTATTATTGTATCCAAGTACTGTGCAATATATTGCTTTCAGTCCTGAATTGCATTGACACATTTGCACATGCTTTTTTAGAAAAAAAGTGTGATGCTAGTTTTGAAGTTTACCTATTTGAATTAAGAAGAAAAGTAAAGTGAAACCCACCAAGTAAAAGTTGGAAGGATAGATGAAGTGATAAGTTGGGTAAATTTAAAAGGTATTGATGTTTAGATTAGGAAAGTGGACATTGGCATGGGACTTCCTACCTAGAAAGGAGAGTAGATCTTTCCAAACAAAACATTACAGAGGGAGTATATATAGCATAATGTTATTACATTTGTATGATACTTAATTAATGCTCTTCATTTCCACTTGCATGTGTGCCCCGCTTGTCTTTCTAGTTAGTCTCACAGTTGTGTTTTCTTTTCTTTTTAAAACACATTAACTTTCTACCCTTACAAATTTACTTTCTTTGTGAATTGACATGTAGACCGTCTGCATAGATTTTTTATGTTTTGTACCAAGTGCATTACATCTAAAATGTGTGTATAGAATTAGAGCTGAGGTTAGACAATTGATCAAACATTATCTGTTTCCCGATAATCCGTTTAAAAAGCAACTGGGACATTATCTGAGGCCTATAGTCAGGATGATGACGGTATGACATTATTACTTATAATTATTAGTGCAAAGTACAAATGTATTATACTTAGGATGTTTTTACTTGGACTGTAATTTGTCCCAGACCAGACTTGGATAGTTCTAAAAATACAAAGAAACCAGACCAGACCAATTCAGACCAGACCAGACCAGCAAATTACAGTTCAAGTAAAAACATCCTTATTACCCATGCAAAGTTATGTATTATTCAAATTTATGAGAAGTCTCTTGAATTTCCCGTCTCGTACTGTATACATCATCAGGTTTCCATCATTTGCAATGGAGCCAAAGATTCATTATTTTTTGGCTTTAGAATATGATGGAATAAAGCAAAGTGGCTCACCAAACTGTCTGCTCTTCTTTGTTATGAAGCAGCAGTCAGTCCATGCAATTTTGGACGTGATTTTCATTATGGGTCATCCGGAAACAGTCTCTCTGTGCTTTAGTACAGGGGTAAGACTGCGTACATCCGACCCCCCCTTACCCCACCGTAGGTGGGAGCCTTTGAGGCACTGGGGTAAATGATGATTGATGATTGATTGTACTGAATAGATCATCAGGACCAAATCTTTATAACGTTCCTGGTACATGATGAAGATTTTGTCTCCACGGTTGAAGTTAAAAGACCCAATTTTCGTACCATGTATCTTTGGTACAGTCCAGGGATTTTCTAACTTCCCGTGGCTAATACCATGCACATGCAGTGTATAAAAAATTTATTTCTATGAATACGGTTGCACTTTTTATGTTTACCCTAGGTAGTATACTAAAAGACTAATGTTTGATTACGACAAAATTTGATGAAATGGCTGAATTATCTAAAACTGTATTTCAAATATTAATTTTAATATCTTTAAAAGTATCTACAAGCATCTGCAAGGATTAGGGTATATATATACATTTTAAAATATATTTTTCACAATTTCAGCCAAAACACGAAAATAACTTGTGGAATGATTATTTTTCTATTAGTAGTTCCATGCTAGATTAAAATGATTTAGTGTTGGATGCTACCAGTGTTTAGAACAAAGGTGTTCTCGTTTGCTTTTATGAATAATAGATAATTTGCAGGTGAGAGGATTGGTGAAGCAACATTTGGACTCTTATAATTATTTCATTAGGACTGAGATAAAAAAGATTGTCAAAGCAAATAAGGAAATTAGATCGACAGTTGACTCCCGTATTTTTCTCAGGTGGGCCTTCATTGTTGTTTCTTGAGTGGACTTCATAAATATGGCAACATTTCCCCCCCCCAAATTTGTGAACCAGATACTGTCATGATACCACAGTAACCATTTCATAATTACAGGTACACAAATGTTTGGATAGGTAGACCATCAGTTATGAGAGAGGGTAGAGAAAAGGCATTGTTTCCACATGAATGTCGGCAATCAGATAAAACGTTAGTAACTATTCTCATTGTACCGGGGTCCTTGTGTGAGTTGTGTGATTGTTGATCGTGCTTTCCCTCTGGAGTTTGGATGCTCTCTAAAAAGAAATTAATACGCCTTCGTGTTATGCAAAACAAATCCAACTTCCTTTTCTTTTAGCTCTATAATGTTGCCCTACAAAATTAAATATAAAGGGAAATTAATGGCATATTGCTACTTTCTCTGAATTCTCTCATCACATGGTTTCTTTATTAACTTTTAGCTATGCTGCTCCTATATATGTCAATATTGATTATGTAGAGGGGAGTAATGGGCAAATGACCCCTGCAAGCAAGGTACTGTAACTGTTCCTTATAATTTTATTTAGCTGAAAATGCTTTGCCATTTCTGGATTTGATTTCAAGGCTCTTACTCGTTTCTTCCGTCTCTTGGTGCATGCATGCTCTCTGAAACACCTCCTAGACTAAAGTTTGCATCGGAAGGATGCCTGTCATGCTAAGGAGTTCTTGTTGTGTCCTGTATGGAAAAGATGAGGATGAATTGGCACGCCTTTGTATGCCTCTGACCACTTAGATTTTCCACTGAGTTTTGTATGTTTATGTTGTGTATAGAATAACAGAAAGTGTAACATCGTTTTCATAGTTTTAGCGTTTAAACTATTGCTTGCTATTCGTGTTACATTTAAGATATAGGTTTCCGATTCCTATGAGGATTAGGCCCGTTGTCTCTATATAAACACTGTAGTAGTCCTCAAGAAGTTGTGAGCTTAAAGTCATATCAATATCAGTAATAGTTTATTATTTAATGAACATTATTCAGACTTTATCTTCTGTTTATAGTTACTGATCATGAAAGTAGTTGTTCGTCTAAATGGATCACCAGAGAACGAGCCCTGGAATTGTTTTATTGCTTATTTGACACAAATAAACTTTGATGGTGTATGAGCACTGAAATTGTTTTATTGGTTATTTGACACAAATAAACTTTGATGGTGTATGATGATAGAACACTGGTATAGTGCTAATCAGAACAATAGAGAATCAAAGGTATTCTCATCTATAACAGATTGACAGTAGGTTTATTGAACAAGAACAGATCAATTGAAGGTATACAAGCTTAGACAATTCGAGTCTCCAAGTCCAGTCCCAACTAACATAACAGCCTACCTTTTCTAGTTCTATATGCTTCTATTTATAGTAAATGATCCACACAGGGAACAAACAGAACTAACAGACTAGTTAGTTAGTACTAACTGCCTTACTACTCCTCCTTTGGTAGACTTTATTATAAAACTGAACTGGCTGCCTTACTGCCTGTGTAACATATGACCTGCCACAAGGCCTGCATATCATACTGATTTTAGCAAACATATATGACAATGAACCGTATAAATTATTTTTGCATGATGATTGTGGCGATTTCTTTGTTTTTTTCTTTTTTGTCTTTGTTGATCATGTACTTTTATTTATATATTGACTATATTCATTGTACTTGTTTTTTATTCACTTTAGGCGAATGTCCACTTGATCCAGGAGGATATTTTGTTGTCAAAGGCACTGAAAAGGTATGAACAATGTGTTTATCATGCTTTATACTACGTATAAGGGTTTTGACAATGTTATTTTCTGTCTATGGGCCCCTTTGTTATTATAGAAGAATCTAGACAAAGAAAAGTCTAGACAACCGTTACACAATTGATTAGAGTTGTCAGTTACAAATATTTGTATTTAATATTATAATTAGTAGCCTGCCTTATTAATCCCTAGAATATTGTATAAATAGCAACTCATTTCATGGAATAAACTAAGTTATTCAGTCTCAATCCTTCTTGTTCTAAATTCCATTATGGTATCAGAGCCTCTAGAGACCTAATCGGTCTATTCTCATCACCTTCCTCTCAACCAGCATCATCTTCATCTGCCCATGGCTAATGAAGATAATAGAGACAAAAGTCCAGAAGATAATTCAACCTCATCTTTCTCAGCCAACAATCCCCTAACCCCAGATGGCCTTATTATGCTCAGCCCTAGCCAATTCCCAGAAAAACTAGATGGATCAAATTACCTTGTATGGAGAGACCAAGTTATGGACCTTCTGTTTGGTTCTCATCTGGACCAGTATATTGATGAAAAATTCAGTCCTCCTCCAGAAAGTGAAGCTGCCAGCCATCTCCGATGGAAGAGACAGGACCGTCTTGTGCGGCACGCCCTTGTCTCTTCTCTCAGTTCCGCTTGCAAACCGTTGATTGGGTCAGCCACGACCTCCGCCTCTGTCTGGAAGACACTGGAGCGCCTATATGGGACCCGGTCAGCTTCCAAGATTCGAAGTCTGAAAGACCAGTTCCGCCATGCTAAACAAGGCTCGCAACCTGTAGCAGAATATCTTCATCACCTACGCACCATCGCGAATGAACTGGCCAAGGCCGGACGACCAGTTGACGATGAAGACTTTGCCATTCAAGCCCCGAGGGTCTTCGTCCCGAATTTGAATCCATGGAGAACTCCATCCGCTCAGATGAAACCAACTTTGAAGACCTTCACTCCTTACTGGTCGGATTCGAAGATAAAATCCGAAGGAAGGAGCTCTTGAACTCCGCCGCTGTTGTTACGGTGAACGCAGCTACCGTCGAAAGGAAAGAGGAAGAAGATAGTTCGGTCGCTATGACGGCTAGGAGGATTCCAGACCAGAGTGGGTCTATATTAGGCCCAGCCCCATCAGTCCAGTCTCAGAATTTACCCCACAGGCCCAATACTCGGAATAAGAATTTTGCCAGAAATCAGAATCGAGGCCCACGTCCCAATAATCTCTACAACCAGAATCGAGGCCCACGCCCAGGGGGAAGGCGTACCAATTTTGGAGGAAATACCAGTTCGGGTGCTGTTATTATATGCCAAATTTGTGACAAACCGAACCATCTCGCTATCAACTGTTGGCATAGATTTGAACAACAAAATTATCCCCCCCAGGTTAATACTGCCACGAACAGGAGAGGCGGATGGTTACTAGACTCGGGAGCAAGTAATCATGTCACCAATAATTTAAACAACCTTACCTTGGCGTCCGATTATACTGGCACAGACTCCCTCATTATTGGTAACGGTAAAAGTCTTGAAATTGCACAAGTTGGGAATATGACCCTCCATTCTCTCTCCTTACCTAATACTCTTTTTGTTCCTTCTATTCATACTAATTTAATTTCAGTTGCCAAATTATGTCGTGACAATGATGTACTAATTGAGTTTCACCCTTCTTTTTGTCTTGTCAAGGACCGGAAAACGGGAGCAATTTTGTTACGGGGTATGAATAAAGGTGACGTCTACAGCCTGCCTGATGTTCCTGTTCCCTCAGTTAATGTTACTACAAAATTCTCTCTAAATAAATGGCATTGTCGTTTAGGACATCCTGCCCTTCCTATCACTCAAAAAATTATTTCCTCGTTAGGTATTTCCTTTAAAGATGTTAGTAAGGATTTGTCCTTGTGCACTTCATGTGCAAGTAATAAAAGTCACAAGTTACCGTTTGCTAAATCTTCCCTTTCAAGTTCTGGTCCCCTTGATTTAATTTATACAGATGTTTGGGGTCCTTCACACATTAATTCTGTGGATGGTTTTCGTTATTATGTTATTTTTGTTGATCACTACACAAAATATATTTGGTTTTATACTATCACCCGCAAGTCAGAAGTAACATCAATTTTTCAACATTTTAAGAAAATTGTAGAAAACTCTTTTCAAAAATCTATTAAAACGATTTATTCAGATGGAGGGGGTGAATACGTATCCCTAGGGAAATTCCTGGCCTCTTGTGGTATTATTCACTTATTGACTCCTCCATATACCCCTGAGCATAATGGATTCGCTGAACGCCGACATCGTCATATTGTAGAAACAAGGATCACTTTATTTCACCACTCCTCCATGCCACTAAAATATTGGTCTTATGCCTTTTCAACTGCTGTATATCTAATTAATAGGCAACCAACATCATCTCTAGGCTTTTGTACTCCCTATGAAAAACTTTTTCAAAAACCGCCCAATTACACAAAACTTGCTATTTTTGGATGTCAGTGTTTTCCATGGCTCCGTCCTTATGCAGCTCATAAGTTAGAACCACGGTCTAGACCTTGTATTTTTCTTGGGTATTGCGATTAACAAAGCGCTTATCGTTGTCTTGATCCTACTACCAATTGCATTTTCATTAGTCGGCATGTGGTGTTTAATGAGTCTGTCTTTCCTTTCTCTAACAATCCAACAACAGTTACAGATCTGTCATCTGAAATTGACAACTGGCTTCAGCCTCCTATCTCTTATCTTCCTATCTCAGGTCCATCACTAGCAAAGGCGTCTCTTGCTACTCATACCCCAGCGACACAAGACTTCCCTAATACATCCATGTCTAACCCCGCTCCATTAGACCTTCATACGACCCATACCAGTCCACCCGCTTCGAACCAACCGGTCCTCATCACTTATCACCGTCGGCCCAAACAAAACCCAACTACTCCATCCTTACCTAATGCACCCAACACCACCCCTTCAATCATCACTCCCACTACACATAACCCCATATCTACCTCGGGCCACCATCATGATCCAAATGCCTCTCCACCCAAACGTACCCACCCAATGACCCTTCGTCCTCGTAAACAAGCTAACATTGTCACTAACTCATCATTACCTCATCATATTATTCCTACTTGTGCTTCTCAAGCTTTACAGGTACCTGAATGGAGGAAGGCTATGTCTGTAGAATTTGATGCCTTGGTTCAACAAGGGACATGGGAACTTGTACCTTCATCCTGGTCAGAACATTGTTGGCTGCAAATGGGTTTATACTGTGAAATACAAGCCTGATGGTTCCTTGGATCGTTTCAAAGCTTGATTGGTGGCTAAGGGCTTTCATCAGCGCCCGGGGATTGATTACTCTGAGACCTTTAGTCCTGTCATCAAGCCAGTTACTATCCGGGTTGTTCTGACCATTGCCCTTTCTCATGGCTGGCACATAAATCAACTAGATGTCAACAATGCATTCCTACACGGGGCTCTCCAAGAGGAGGTTTACATGAAACAACCCCCTGGTTTTAATGATGGATCTGGAAGAGTGTGTCGTCTAAGGAAATCTATCTATGGCCTCAAACAAGCACCTCGGGTATGGTACCAATCTCTCAGTGGATTTCTTTTATCCCTTGGGTTTCATCAATCAGTTTCTGATGCCAGCCTCTTCATCTTTTCCTCTCATCCGTCTTATGTCTATGTGTTAGTATATGTGGATGATATTATTGTCACGGGGTCTACAACAGCATTGATCCATCAGACTATTGACTTGTTAGCACAAAAATTCTCCATCAAGGATTTGGGATCACTACATTACTTTTTGGGCATGCAGGTCACCCCTACACCAGATGGACTCTTTCTTGATCAACACAAGTACATTACGGATTTATTACAGGTGTTGAACATGCATGAGGCGAATCCAGTATCCACACCCTTAGCTTCCTCAGCTTCCTTGACTTTGTTTGATAGTTCGGGTTCTTGTGATGTCACCCTCTATCGTCAAGTTATTGGATCACTTCAGTATTTAAGCCTCACCCGACCTGACACTGCTTTTGCCATCAACAAGCTAGCTCAGTTTATGCATAAACCCACTGTCAATCATTGGCAGCTCATGAAACGTCTCTTGCGGTACCTTCAAGGAACACGCTCTCATGGTTTATATCTTCGTCGGAGTTCTCACCTTTCATTGTGTGCTTATGCTGATGCGGACTGGGCGGGAAATCCAGACGACCGGTCCTCCTCCAGTGCCTATGCCATTTTTCTCGGAGAATCACTTATTTCATGGAAATCATCCAAACAACGCACGATTGCCAAATCCTCTACCGAAGCAGAGTATCGGGCCCTATCGACAGCTGCATCTGAAACTCTTTGGATTGAGTCACTTCTTCATGAGCTTCGACATTCTCCTTCTTCTCCTCCGGTTCTTCTATGTGATAATAAAGGCGCCACCACCTCTTCCGCCAATCCGGTTTTTCATTCCCGAATGAAACATGTTGCTATCGATTTCCATTTTGTCCGTCAACGTGTGCAACGTGGCCTTTTTCGAGTTCTTCATATTCCCTCTCATGATCAACTAGCTGACATTCTCACCAAGCCACTTTCACGGTAGCGGTTTGTGTTTCTACGTGACAAGCTCAGGATTCTTAGCACTGATAGAATACCTGGCTTGCGGGGGCATATAGAAGAATCTAGACAAAGAAAAGTCTAGACAACCGTTACACAATTGATTAGAGTTGTCAGTTACAAATATTTGCATTTAATATTATAATTAGTAGCCTGCCTTATTAATCCCTAGAATATTGTATAAATAGCAACTCATTTCATGGAATAAACTAAGTTATTCAGTCTCAATCCTTCTTATTCTAAATTCCATTAGTTATGAGCGCTGTTGGATCTTAAAGAGATTATGAAAGAAGACAAATCAAATAAGCCCAAGTAGAATTAATTTACGGCTTTTACGCTCGACGACCTTGTCAAGACACACATGAATTCGTTTTTCAAAGGTTGTTTAGTAATCAATACTAGAGACCCTAAGATAGCTACTACAAGAGTCATAATAGGAAACATAAAGCTAGGCTTATAAGAAGTTGACTAAGGGAGTGTTTGCAGCAACTTAAAAGAGTGCTTTTCAGTTTTTTGCCTAAAAAAAGCTGAAATGAGTGTTTTCAATGACCTGTTTCTGCCTAAATTAAGAACTTTGAAGTAAGGGAACTGTTTGAAGTGGAGGAAGATGGTCTGGTCACAATAGATGTGGACTTGTGGAGGCGTTTGTATTTCTATGGGCAATAAAGCAACCGGTGAAGTCGTTATTGTGCAACAACCTTCATAAATACTCTTTTGTTTAGATTCCCACAAGGCAGTAATTGTGTCCAGAGAGGAATCAACATGTACCAAGTTTGGAGTTCAATCCTTTCACATTTCAAAATTTCAATATGTTGCACCCATCTTCCACCGAAAGTAGACAAGGAATCATATTCGATAACGAAACAACATAACTCAGAGACAGTGACATGTAAAGTTTGTTAGTCCATATTTTTTCATCTTTTTCTGGACTTTTTTTTTGTGTATTTTTGAAGCTACAGACTTGAAAGCACGCACACACAGCAATAAAGTAAACCTGCTATAAGAAAAAACACCTACTAAGAAAATAAATAAAATAAAGACACTAACTAAATTAGAGTCAAAATGGAACCTTTGAATATCTGGTGGGGAACAGGACCTGTTGAATCATGACATAGTCCATTTTCAGATTTTTTAATCTTCTGGCAGTAGAAAGATAAGAAACATTGGGGCAGAACCGTACCGATTATGGTATCGTGGTGTGGGTTCGGAAAGTTGGAGATCTTTGTCCACTAGTGAGCAGTTGCAGTACTCTTTTCCATTTTTTCCTTCTGTTGATGAGTTGTGGAAGAAAAACAAAGAGTAGGAAATAAACGGCTCAGCAACCAAATTTTTATGAGCACGATTGGATCTCAAAGAGAATGGGAAAGAAGACAAATAAAATAATCTTAAGCTAGAATTAATTGGTGGCCAACCTTGTCATTAGATATTCCGGTTTTGACTGGACCGGAACTTTACTTTCATTTATTTTTTAGATGTTTCAACTTTTAAAAATTAGTTTTGATTATTTAAAAATTACCTTATCAGCTTGAGAATTTCTGTTATATTCTATTGTTGTTTTATGTATGATTTTTTCTCATTTAACCTTTTATATTAGAATGAAAAAGTCTCCTAATATGATCATATTGATACAAAAAACTAATATTAGTTTCTCGATGAGTTCAACGAATAATTTAACTCATTAGCTTTACAAATTCAACAAAATAAACTAAATTAAGCGTGTACGTATTAATGTATTATCATCAAAACAAGATAAACTATGCAAATAAAAACGATCCTAAATTTTAACGATTTAGGTTGTAAAATGTTATTGATCTGAATATTTAAATAATGTGCAAATTGAATTAATGCCTAAAGCATTTTATCACTCTAACATATGTAGTATGTATATATGTAAAATTTTAATGCATATATAAATATATTTGTATATATAATATTTAAATTCCGGTCTAACCGGTCCAGACTGGAATATTCCGGGTTTCAGACCGGACTGGACAAAAATCCTTGGAATGAAGACTAGACCGGTATGTAAACGGTCTTGGTCCAGTCTGGACTGACCAGTCCGGTTCGGTCCGGTGTTCTGGTCTAGACAGGATTATGCTCAGCCCTACTTGTCAAGAGACAAATTAATTCGTTAAAGGTTTATTAATCAATACTGGAGACCCTTATTTTGCTACTACAAGAGCCTTTGTCGTAATAGAAACATTAAGCTAGGCCAATAAGAAGTTGACTAAAACTGCATCACTAAATAATAATATTAATAATAATAATGGTGATGATAAAGTAATATTTATTAATAGTAAGAGACTCCTCATATCACCCCTTTTGTCTACTATATCTGGCTTCACTTCTTAGTTTTGAAAATTATTATTCATTATGTTTGACTTTTGTTTTTTATAGTCTATAGTTTCTGTCTTCTACTCGATCAATCCAGGTTATTTTAATTCAAGAGCAGCTTTCCAAGAACAGAATACTTATTGAT